>OW443328.2:21467500-22805000 GCA_937001555.2 Hypsopygia costalis
CGACTGAGAAGTCACTCGGAATGTCAATAGAATTCTAAGGCCATTGCCATTCAAAACTGGAAGCTTTTTATGTGTTTTATACTCAATACTGGAGGCGTAAAATACTAGGAAGGTAAAAAAGAGCTCGCCAAATTACAGTTACATTTTTATAGACAGTTTTAAGTCGAAGTGATTTTTATTTATTACTTTTATTGAAACTCGATGTTTTGTCATTGCATAAAAATGTTGTAAAAACAAAGTGAAAGGTTTTTTTTTAATAAATTATGTGAAAGCAAAATCTATCTTTTATATAGAGTGATAGAACATTACAATAATTTATATTACATACTTATGTAGAAATAAAGAATAAAAAAAATACTACCGTAGTAGTTTTTGGGAGCTATCTGCAATCCGAAAGAAAATTGGAATCAGTAGAAATTTGTAATTTCTCGGCAGAGAATAACCTTGCTCTATCATTAGACCTGGACCACCATATTTTATTTATCTTAATACAAACAGTGAACTCGAACATGATACCTATATATAGGTAGATAGTACTATATATAGTTGATAGGTACTCTAAGTTGATGAGAAGTTAGGTGTTGTACAGAGTCCAGGCGTTCTTGCAGTATTATAATTAAAACTACTGGCATCAGATGTCAAATTTGTAAATAGAGCAGAGGAAAAAAATAAGACTGATTTGAAAGAGAGGGCGAACTTAGGATATACACATATAGAAAATAGGGAAAAAACATGCATGCAGGTCCATGATATTTGCAGTATCATTGACCGATACTCAAGACCTTTTTTTTATTGCCAAAATCAAATTTCAGCTTAGATTGGCGGTAATTGTTTTTAGCTTAGCTTGTGGAATCCCTAAAACTCTACCACAACCTACTAAGCCGAAGTGTTAGCGAATTTGTAATCAAAATCAAAACTTTTTTTCTGATGCGGTATTCTGTGCGATGAAGGTATTTCCCCAATCGGGCAGCTTACAAATATGCTGTACTCTATCTTATTCAATACAACAAAAATACATTAAAAATAATATTACATCTGTCCAGTTTTTCTTTTATTGTAAGTTGTATTTAATTAAACTCAACAAAATGATGTGTTAAGAACAATTTTCCGAAGATTAATGAAGTTTTCATAGTCTTTGATCCCTTATGACGCGTGCAGCTATGTTGTTCTCACATCCAATTCAACCGATCGTTAACGAACCAGTGGCAGGACTTAGTACGATAGGTTTCGTTCTAGATATTCAATTGACTGGATTAATTGGCGAGAGGAGGGGTAGCTCACGGATTGTGGTCGTTGAGATCGTATGTGATTAATCATATGGAGACCTTTGAGCATAGATGGGTAAATCTCATCACCAAGATTCTCATCGTGACCTTCGTGGACAATTTTAACTTTATGTTTATTTGTACTATTTTCGTAAAAAACTTATACCCCTTGAAAAGATGAGTATATTCATATGGAAATCAAATAGTAAGTTTCGTTTGGAAGTTATAGTGTTTTAAAATTCTAGGTCCCACGATGGTAACGCGATGATCTACGAAAGTAACTAAGTAAGTTTACAACCATTATTTTCTCAAAATACTACGATATATCAGACTAAATGTTCAAAACGTATTTTGTGTAATTAAATAGGCCAATCATCATCATCACCAATCTGTTTATCTAATATACCCACTGCTGGATACAGGCCTTCCCCAAGGCTTTTCATCAAATGCGATCTTCTTTATTCTCCATCCATCCACATTCAGCAGCTTTTTTGAGGTCCTCGGTCCATTTAAGCCGCGTTCGCCCTGGGCGTAACGCTTCGGCGTCCTACACGCGGTCTCTACTCTATTCTAATACCTTCCTCTCCTTTCTGAAAACACTGACTCAGCAGACATGGCCGACACGCTAACACTTCGACTTGCTAGCTCTGAAGGCTACGTTACACTTTAGTACAACTTTATTTCTTCGTCGTATTTTTTTATTCCGGAATCGATCTCATAGAAAAACCTCGAACATAACCATAGCTCAATGCGCCATCTTCATCTCGTGGGCTAGCCCGACAGTCTGTTTCCAAGTTTCTACACCATAGACCATTGCAGCAACCCGCAGTTAAACAGCGTGGTGGAGTATGCCCTAAACCCAGTTTATTGAGGGGAGACCCATATCACAGCAGTGGGTTTGTATTTGCGCCAACTCGCAGTTGAGCAGCGTGGTGTAGTATGCTCTAAACCTCGACTAATGAGGGAAGACCCTTATCCCAACAGTGGGATGAACAAATAACTCTTATTCATTCTACTGCTGGGATATGGCTCAATTGACGAGGTTTAGAGCACGACAAGGTCATTGCGGGCAGGACGAACTAGTTGAAGACTTTAGTCTTTAAGCATTGCCGTATCTGTGCGATTGAAATTTGCCGAAGCTTTACAAAAGCTGCCCAACCCATACGAATGCGTCTATCGTCATCTCTTTAGGCTTTTAATGCCTTAATTGCCATATTTCTGTCAAATTCTTTATATGAATGTTTATATGACTACGGTAACCGCTTCACATCACTCAGGCTGTACGCTTGTTTGTCACCCGACGTAGTATAAATAAACTTGAAAATAGTATAAAAAAGAAGTCAAGGAACACGAACAAGTAATTAATAAGTATTTGTGTAAGTAACTATTTATAATAACTTGTTCTCTAGTAACTAATATAATCTGTGCTTTTCTAACCACTCTTGCGTTCCAGTGTAGGTAAGAACTCCTTGTATTAAGTTTTTGTGCGCTTTTAATTTATCTACAGCAAATAGAAGCAATCCATGTTTTTTTAAACTACTTACGTCGGGTATGTCTTGTGTAGTTGTGATAAGATCAAGTAATGTTTATTTCATGTATCCTTCATTGACCTACTCGGGTTTTTAACTGATAAAGTAACAAAGCCTGTATTTATGCACTAATTCGTTGACCTAATTTGATTTTAGCTCCAATGTCACTATTTCTTGTATAGTTTATGAATTTACTAGCTGTGTCATTGACTACTCGTAGATTTCGCGTAGATTGTTCGATGAAAAGTTTCATCTAAAATGAATGGTAACACCTGAAGCAATTAATTATGTGAATATTTTTATATTGGAAATATTCCCCTCCCTATTGCGGGGATCAGTAAATAGAACGAACTTCTGGTACGTCAGTTGGAAGATCACTTGGTCGGTTATAGAGAGGTCTTGGATTTAACTCCCATCTAAGCAAGAAAGTGAAATATTTCCAATTTAAAAATATATATGTAATGCCCCTGGTGTTACAGGCGTTCATTGGCTACGGTAAATGTTTTCCATCAGGCGGGCTGTATGCTTGTTTTCCACTTTAGTGGTATAAACAGCATTGGTTGTATGTAAAGTCGGTTTATGGACGATAATTTTACGTGATAACGTCATAAGAAAACATCGGCCGATGGAGTGGAAGAGAGATAGATGCATCACAAGCTCATGCGCTCTCGCTTGCACGCTCGGCTTTGGCGAAACGTGACAATGAGTTATGCTTTCAACGATTTATAAGACGATATCACGTCAATAATATGAAGGCTTTGTTTGTTCTAGGTGAGTGTTTGTACCTGAGATTACCTGAGACAATATCAGGGATATGTAAAGGAGTCTCTCTCTGTGTGTACAGTTACAATTACAATTTTTCCATAAACGAGTGTGCAAGCAATTGCTTGTACGTAGTCGTTACATTCCAATGTTTCCAAGCATTAAGACAATAATATCGCAGAAATGTAACAGTAGCAATGGAAATTAAAATCAGTTTACACAACATCGTCGCAACATTTAATCGCCAAAGTATATAGCAACTTACGTAAGCAACGACAATTTCATCGTTGCGTAACTGTCGGCAAGTCACAATTTGCGAGGCATTATGCGTGTCGCCTGTCCACTGTTCCATTGACTCCCAGTGGGCCCCGAGTATGACGCGGCGTCACGCGGGGTGCCCACTGCAGTGCCACACAACATTGAAATATCACCTGGCAAACCCTTATTACCGTCGTGTTAGGTCCAAAATGGTAGTTTTATTCTATATTGTGTTTTGCCATCCTTGTGCTAATGACAGGGTATGTATGAAAGCGCAAGCAAGTTCCTGTGTGAACTCTGGAGGGTTAATATGTTGATGGTATGTTATTTATATTCAATGTGGATATTTTGTACCTGAGGTTTAATATTAATTATTATTGAACAAGTCATAGAGATTACGCAAAAAAATATATTGTCATTAGATACTAAAGGTAGTAAAGGTTGACTGGAAGAGATCCCTTAGAGGGATAAGTCCGCCTTTGTACTTTTATTCTATGTAAACTTTTATATTATTATCGTTTTATTTAGTGCAATAAAGATATTACAAACAAACAAACAAATACTATGTCTGAGGTACGATTATATTAGTTAACTCAAAAAGAGAAAATAAAATTTGCCGTATAATTATGTACTGTTTGATCGTGTTGCCGAACTATTATGTGAATTAGAAATGCTAAATACTGCTCATGTTAAGTGAACTGTAACTTGTTCATATGAGTAATAACTAATAACGATCTTTAAACCGAAACCGAAATATTCCTGAACATATTAGGTTGGGGAAAAAGTATTTTCGTATTTTATATGAAAATTCAAAACATTTTTTAATAAAGTTTATTTACATTTAACTAAAGTATGTAGGTGCCATTATGTTCGATAACTTTTTGTCATCTTGTAGGTAGAGACATGATCTCATTACTATAGAAATTTTGGGACTTCTGTTCAAAAAACCGCGACAAGTGGTTTTGGCAGTCTTCTCGTGATGTTAACCTGACATTGCCTAAAGAATTCTTAAGAGACCGAAACAAGTGGAAATCAGAAGGTGCAAGGTCAGGACTATACGGCGGATGCATTAACACCTCCCAGTCAAACTCTCTTAATTTTTGCTGAGTGGCTAAAGATGTGTGAGGTCTAGCGTTATCATGATGAAAAATCACACCCCTTCTATTAATTAATTCCGGCCGCTTTCTCTCAACTTTTTGCTTTAATCTCATCAGTTGTTCACAGTAGAGTTCAGAATCGATAGTCCTGCCTGGCGGTAACAGCTCATAATGAATATCTTCCCTTCCAATCCCACCATACACACAGCCTGACCTTGTTGCGGGTTAACCCGGGTTTCGCCAGAGTCTCTGAAGCCTGGCCGGCCTTTGACCACGACCTTTTTATGCGCCAAAACTGTTATGTGGTCAATTCCTAGTTCTTCAGCTACGTCGTAACTGCTGACATGCCGATCTTGCTCCACTTTTTCAGAAATGGCATCCATTTTATCCGTAACAGGGCGTCCAGAGCGACGTGCATCTTTGACATCAAAATTTCCGGATTGAAAACGCTTAAACCAAATTTGTGCTACTCTCACAGACACTGCACTAGGTCCATAAACGTCACAAATTTTTTTCGCAACTTGCGTTGAATTTTTACCTTTTTTGTAGTTAAATTTTAAAATGTATCGAATTTCTTCATTAGATTCACTCATTTTGACAGTAAAAAAAAAACAAATGAAAATCACACATTTACCTAATTTGAATTTGGAATTATCTTTTTTAAAATTTAAACTTTTTAAAGATATCAAAACCTGCTAGATACAAATGGTATAACCAAAGAGATTTTATTACAAGTTCATACATACTATAATGCGAAAAGACTTTTTCCCCTACCTATTATATAATATAATCCATTGGTAGAGCTTTCGTACAGTTTATTTTTTATAGACATAATAAACAAATATATATTTGCCTCTACATTTTTCCCGTGGGCATATATTAAAGCAAACAAAATTACAAACTTGAATCATGATTCAAGCGTATTTTAGTTTTTTTTACAAGCTTATGCAACATACTTAAGCTACTCCTACTAATTTCTTCTGATTAAATTCGTTGTGAGTTCAAGGCAGTCGTAGTTTTACCCCCGGGACTGCAGTAGACTTCATTATTCATTGCCTTTTTTGGTCGTCGTTGCTGTTAATCCTGGCTACACCGAAGACACAGTGGTGGGAATGTGTGGTGGGCCCCGTCCCGTTAAAAAATACCTAACCTATTACTCTGGCCAAACAAGATGACTTAAAGAAATACTTTTTTTTAAGAATTACATATAATTTTATTCCAGAAACTAATCCCTGTTACACGTATCTTTCTGCATCAAGGCTTGTGAAATCATTTTTCATTGACGAGCTCGATGGCGTAGCGGTCAATGACGCGGCTTCGACTCCAACGCTCGTGGGTTCGATTCCCACACAGGACAAACATTTGTGCGCATGAGCATGTCTGTTTGTCTTGGTCTGGGAGTTTTCTATGTATCATCATCATCATCATCATCAGCCTGTATCTACCCACTGCTGGATATAAGCCTTCCCCAATGCTTTCCACCAGATACGATCCTCCGCCTTCCGCATCCAGCCGCTTCCAGCCGCTCTCTTTAGGTCATCGGACCATCTAGAGGGAGGGCGCCCAACACTTTGTCGTCCTACGCGCGGCCTCCACTCTAATACCTTCCTCCCCCATCTGCCATCACTTACTCGGCAGATGTGACCCGCCCATTGCCACTTCAGCTTGCAAACTCTGAAGGCTATGTCGGCAACTTTAGTTCTCCGTCGAATTTCTTTGTTCCGGATTCGATCCCGCAGAGAAACCCCGAGCATAGCCCTCTCCATCGCTCGCTGCGCGACTTTTAACCTATGGACCAGTCCGATGGTCAGTGTCCAAGTCTCTGCACCATATGTCATTGCAGGGAGGACGCACTGGTTGAAGACTTTAGTCTTCAAGCATTGGGGTATCTGTGCGGCGAAGATGTACCGAAGCTTTCCAAAAGCTGCCCAGCCCAGTCGAATACGTCTATCGATCTCTTTGTTGAAATTATTTCATTAATAATCATTAATAATATTATTTCAACAAAGAGATTCTATGTATCATAAGTATGTATTTACAAAAAAAAATGTATTTACGTATGTTTATCTGTTGTCTAGTACCCATAACACAAGCTTCGCTTACTTTGGGGCTAGATGGCGCTGTGTAATTTGTCTGACAATATTTATTATTATTATTATTCCCAGTGTAGCTTCAAGACGCCAAAGAATGAGTATAGTCCAAATCAGGTCCAAATGAACTTATTGCACGAAAAAAGCAATTCACGACCGTACAAAAAACGAAATTTCTATTTTAATAACTATACACATTAGAAACCATTCGTATCAAAGAATTTTTTTTATACTACGTCGGGTGGCAGATAAGCATACTGCCCGCCTAATGTAAAGCGGTTACTGTAGCCATATTAACGCTCGCAACATAAAATATCGCTCTCGCGCCGCCACCCCCGCTGCCAACGCTGCATCTACTTCATTTCTGATGACCTCACACTCACAGGAACAAAACAACACTCAAGGGAATTGTTATTTGGTTGTACATTCCCCAGTCAGGTAGTTTACAATAGACTATTTGACAATGTTCTAAAATTGTATAGATTATTTAACAGTATCGTAAAATACACAAAGCTATAAATATCTGCAAACTTTCATTCTAATATCTTCAGTCAGACTTTTTTTAGCGTCGATCAAAGTTTGGCGGGAAAGTCCATTTTAAAAGTATGAAATTATTAAAAAATATTATTTCCATTGGAGAAGCAATATAACTTTTATTATGATACTAGGTAATTACATAAACGTAATATTTAACATAGCTATTGTACAAATTTCTGATTTGATTCATACAAAATACAAACCTGTGACGTCATAATTCGGTAGTCTTTTGTATGGAGCGTTTTCGGGACAGTCTAAAAATTGTGATTTTTCAAATTAACATCCTTATCTCGAGAGATATTTGTGCTATCGAAGTAATTCTTTCTCTTAAGATTATATTATGGAGACGTCCCCACATATCAAATCGCAAAAAATGTTAGTCAAATAGCCTATTACCCTACCTCTCTTTTCGTCAGAGCTTCGTTTGTCAATCAGCAGGGTGCACCGCGTGCAGGTGAAGTTGGCTTTGGTTCAAAGATGTTGATGAACCACTTACACCCCCAAAATGTCCCTTGTTTTTGACCTAATTCTGAATGAAAATATCTTTAATTTGTGATATTTATCCGGTCGAATGGCTAACTATGTCCACTTTGACTCTGGGGTCGCAGGTTCATTTGCATTTGATTTGCATGAATATGTCTGTTTGTCTTAGTAGTCCGGTCAAATTATACCAAAAAATAAGAGTAAAGTTACATAATTCCCACCAAGCTGAAAATTGGTGAAATCATTCAAATTATAATCTACAATTTTTGTCTGAAGTATATTTATGATAAAAGTTACCGTTTTGCTGAAAATCGCGAAAAACTCATTTTTTTTTACCTTTGACCTTGAATATATTTTTTTTCCATACAGGGGAAAGATGGGGAACTTTCAAATTTTATTTTTAATCATATTTTAAACAATCTTACTGATTTCCAGCTTGGTGGGAATTTATGTAGCTTCGAATGTCTAAATTGACCGGACTATAGTCTGGATCTTTCCTATGTATTATATGTATGTATTTACAAATAAAAATGTATTTAAGTATAATATCAGTTATCTAGTACCCGTAGTACGAGCTTTGCTTAGTTTGAGACTAGATGGTAGTGTGTAATTCGGCCAAGAATATTTATATTTATTTATTTAATAATAATAGGTACAAATTTTTAGATTACAGTATTTTATTGGTATGACCATTATTTCAATTAATAGAAATAAATGCTAATGGCATAGTAGAACTAATGGTGATTTATTTACCTGTGGTATGTCACAATATTAAGTAAATAGTGCTCCATAGCTATTTCACGAAAGGAAAAGCTCGCAAACCTTGTGAATTATTATAAAATTCCAGCTCCAAGATAAATGTGTAAAATATTTTAAATGTATTTAGTTCAGAGCAATGTTGAATTACATTATATATAATTGATACCAAAGCAGTTGTTATTCAATGATTATAAATTATAGTTTGTAAAAATACTTATGTAGTCATCCGTCTACGGGTTTTTTGCAAGTTTCTCAGTATTACCTGCTTCGATTTCAGTCCAAATCGCTCTGCTGGGACTTACCTAACAGCAAGGGCTGGACAAAGAAGATTTTTTTATACAACTAAAATAGCAAACCAGCAAACGACCCGCCTGATGGTGAGCAGTCATTGTAGCCGATGGACGCTCGCTACAACAGAGGCATCACTCAAGCGATGCCGATCCTGTAAAAACCTTTTCACGCTTTTCTTGAAGAACGCCATGCTGTAGTCTCTCGGGAAATTCTCGGCAGGTAATGCATTCCACAACCTGAGAGTCCGTGGAAGAAAACTTCTCTGAATCACACAGTTCGTGGCCAATGTGTGAGGGTGATTTTCCTGCCGATGGCGAGCGGTGCGGCAGTAGAACGAGGCTGTAGGCATCACATTGAACAACTCTTTCGAACACAACCCCTCAACCGAATGCAGTCTACATAAAGATTTTCGAAATTATTTTTTACCCGACTATGGCGGAGCCAAAAGGAAAGGTTATGATTTTCGTTTTTTTTTTATACTACGTCGGGTGGCAGATGATGTGAAG
Organism: Hypsopygia costalis; assembly: GCA_937001555.2. Lineage (NCBI taxonomy): Eukaryota > Metazoa > Arthropoda > Insecta > Lepidoptera > Pyralidae > Hypsopygia > Hypsopygia costalis. Next base: position 21,477,078 of record OW443328.2, read on the forward strand.
CGGTTACCGTAGCGATATTAACGCTTGCAACATAAAATATTGCTCGCGCGCCACCACCCCCGCTGCCAGCGCAACATCTCCTTCCTTTCTTTCTGGTGACATCACTCACTCGCAGGAACACAAAAACCCTCAAGGGAATTGTTATTTGGCTGCGGTATTCTGTGAGGTGGAGGTACATTCCCCAGTCGGGTAGCTTACAATTACGCTCCCTACCTCTCTTTTCGCCAGAGCTTCGTTTGTCAGTCAGCAGGGTGCACCACGTGCAGGTGAAGTTGGCTTTGGTTCAAAGATCTTGATGAACCACTTACACCCCAAAATATATTATATAGTATTTAGATATGTTTGTCCGCAGCGCTTAAACTATTCATCCGATTTCGATGAGTAAGGTGTCATTCGATTCATTATTATATCCCGGGTAACTTAGCTACATTTTAACCGACTTCAACAATAGGAGGTATCGATTTTTTACCTTTTAATTTCTTATCCATAGTCGGGTTACAGTTTTTTTTAACTTTTAACTTTTTCTTGTAAATTTGAAAGAGGGCACGAGGGTGTTCTCACGTATATTTTTTTAATTATATATAATTATGAAATGTGAAGATATATAACTATTGAAATCGACTCCTATTCACATCGTTGTTTGTCTCTGCGCCCATTTCAATGAAGTCAGTTTCTCTTTTTTAAAAGATTTTATTGTTTTAGTACCAACTTGGTGTGAAATTGGTTTGGGTAAGTACCGTGGAACTATGATAGTCTATTCAGATAATTTTTCAAAGTCCATTCTCCCAGTCAATTTCTGGGTTCGAGTACACTATAATTACTTCAGAACAAATATTCAAAAAGGAATTGTTATGATGTGTGCGTGTGAACACATATTAGTCGTCCGTCACATTCGTGGGATCAGAGTCCGGACTCCGAGCATTTGTTAGAAACAGCCTGAGTCACAGATGTATAAAATGCTAGATACCGTTTGTTCACATGTTATGTAAGCAACTGTCGTTTAATGAGGGTGAGTGAACTTGAATGCGAATTTCCATGATAATATCACACGACAGTTTAAAATTTTTAATACTTAATTATGATAGTTGCAAATACAACTTTAATTACACGTAACTACTACAAGAACAAACAACAACAATAAGAAATAACAGCAACAACAACACGTAAACAAGAAAACCAGCTACAGCAATCTTAATTTTTTGACATTTTTATGTTTATTACAATACAATAACGCATTGTAATAAATGTATTATTTTAAAGGGGTGTCAATTAAGGCAAAATGAAGATGTAAATTGTATCGAAAAAAAATCTATTCAAATTAAAAAAAAAGTATATATTTTAGTGTTTTGCCACCTTTTGTTTGCATACAAAATTATTAAAGAGTGTCAATTTTGGGTGATGCACAAATTTTGCTGGAATGAGGTAACTACCAACCAACCAACGTGAACTACCAACTTATTCTGTCTAGCTTATTTTAAATCTGCGGTCTGTACAATCATATTCAAAGTTGCGTGACGATAATTACGGTAGCTTTGGTGTCTTGCGGCCACTTAATTGTAATAGTGGTCAGTGCTCACTGTTTCCTGTCACTCACGTCCATCTATTTGTAATACAATGTAATAATTTTGTAAGCAATCTAGCGAACTACTGGGGGGACCAGATGACAGGAACTTTCCTGACATACTAGAGAAATTAAGCCATCTGGTAGAGAAACAGGAAAATTTTCAAGTTGCCAGAAATTTTTGAATTTGAATATTATAGCTGAAATAAGAACAAAGTTATTAGTTTGTTAGAAATTTGAGCAAGTGGTCTTAACTTCAAAAATATTTTTTTTGCTTCAATTTAAAAAAAAATATCTAAATGGAACAGTACAAGTGATTTAATTTATATAAAATGTCTACAAAGTTCCACCAAGTGCCAACAGTCAGCAGTTGATATCGCTGATTGCTGGAACTTTGTTTATTTTTGTTTTAATTTTTTTTAAACTAGTGCCTATTCTGAATTGATTTTTGACAATAAGATAGGTGTTGAAACATAGACATATAATTAACTACGTTTCTCTCTATCTCATGTCATTGCGTCAAGTTGTCTCTATCTCATGTTTGACGCACCCGACTGGCGTTTATAACGCAAAAAATAGAGAATTATGTCAATTTGATTATAGTGCAGTCATTTAATTATTCCGCACATTATTATGATTTCCTTTGAAAAAATCAGTACGAAATAAAACATCAAATCAATCTGTCTCATTTTCGTATACGATGATGGCGTAAGTTGCTATTTTTATTGTGTAAATATAATGAAAACTATTATCTCGTCTCTAGTTTTCTCTGTCTACTTGTTGAAAGATAATGGATAGGTACTCTTAATAGGTACTTTAATCAACTTAAAAAGGATAAACGTGGATTATTATTATGTACCTATCTATTGTCAAAAGACGACATTCAACAGAACAGGAAATATCTAAGAATTGGTAGTATTTGATGTGGGGAATACCCAGCGAATGGTATTTTGAAAATATTTTATTTCGTCGTATTCGAACGTGTTAATGTTTACAATCCGAGCAAATTGAGAAAAAGTTTCACATTGTGTATTTGGGGTGTAAGTAGTTCATATATTCTTTATTGCATATACAGTGGTTACATAAAATAGTGTAAACAAGAAGGTGTCAAGGGCGAGCTTATCTCTTTAAGAGATTTCTTCCAGCCAACCTTAACAATCATAACGAAACGTTATTTGGCTGGTAGGTGAATTATGCAAACATGTTCATCAACGTCTTTGAACCAAAGCCAACTTCACCTGCACCTTGTGCACCCTGCTGACTGACAAACGTAGCTCTGGCGAAAAGAGAGGTAGGGAGCGTCATAGTAAGCTACCTGATTGGGGAATGTACCTCCACCTCACAGAATACCGCAGCCAAATAACAATTCCCTTGAAGGTTATTGTGTTCCTGCGAGTGAGTGAGGTCACCAGAAAGGAAGGCGATGTTGCGTTGGCAGCGGGGGTGGCGGAGCGCGTGCGATATTTTATGTTGCGAGCGTTAATATTGCTACGGTAACCGCTTCACATAAGGTAGGCCGTATGCTTGTCCGCTACCCGACGTAGTATAAAAAAAATGTGAATTTACCAGATGCGCGATAAATTCACAATATAAAATTTTCGACGTTAACGTTCGAATGCGGCCAAAAAACCTTACACTAAGCACTCAGTATTTGGGTTTAATATCGAAATTACTGTTAGATGCATCTGCACTAAATATAGATTTTAGTAAATAACCGAATGTGGCTGCGGCTGCACTCAACCTTTTGCTACCACTAGCCTCCATAACTTGTTGTATGACCAAATAACTTATCAAATCTGGTTTAAAATTTAGGGGTCTTTGAGAAATGACTTGTGGGGTTCTGCGCTGGCTGATTTTATGTCCCCAGCTACTCGTAAAATGCAACGGAAACTAGAAAAAAGTAATAATGTGAAAGTACGAAAGGGATATCCGGGGCGCCAGCATTAAATAACAAAACAAAACTTTATTGAATGGAACAAAAAAAATCGAAAGAAAGAATACAAACTACAAAGCTTCAATACGGTATTTAAAAACTGGTAAAAGCAGAATAACACCAGACCCTTCTACATTCTCAGTATAAATACTTATAGGAAAGCCGCCGGAGTGGAGGCAGTGACTTCAATCTAAACACAGGGCTGCGGTCAGGAGGAATGCGCGCCGGCGGCCAGCGGCGGCTGGCGGGCGCCGAGATACTTGTACACCCTCCTCTCATTTCACGCTTCTTGGAAGTGAATTTTCAATCATTTCTCTAACGCGAACTGTCATTGGACGTAATATCTAGAAAACATTACGCTATGTAATCACAAGAAGTCGCAGGTCCAGTGCCGTAGCTGGTTCTATTACTTATCAATCATCATCCTGCAAATAGATGGAAATATTGACTCGTTTGAAATTATTACTCGTTTTTCTTACAAATGTTACTTGCTATCAATGCCTAAGGGGAGCTAATTATGACTAATTATAATTTCGTACTTGAATAAATGAATGATGAAACATTTATTTGTATCTCCAATAACACATAATTAGTTCTTTCCAGTACCTATTATAATAATTACTTATAAACTTAAGTAAAATATAGTTTAAAAAAAACACAAAAATTATCATATTATATGTGCCGCAGTAACACAAAATGGCTATAGATCAGCTACATGTTTTGTTCTAACCAACAAATAGCTGATAATTTTGCTACAGCCAGTGATTGGCTAATTCACTGGCTGTAGCAAAATTATCAGCGTTTTGTTGGCAACACTAGTAATTATGAGCGAGTAAAATTAGTGGCTAAGAATACGAATCTTATAAAATACTTGTTGCAAAGATTGTTTTCTTTTATTATTTTATATATTTCTTAATGTTCCTAAGCAATAAAAAATTTACATAAGAAAATACCACCCCGAGAGTTATACAGTTTGCCTGATGCGGTTACTGTACTATATAGACGCTTACAGTACAAGCAGCTTTGCTTGATCATTCGCAAACCCACAGCTAACGCAGCATCTCTTCACATCTGGTAACCTCGCTCATTCGCAGGAACACAACATTCCTCATGGGTCCTTCCTCAGTCTATCTCTATTTCGCCAGACACTCTTTCGTTAGCCGACAGATTGCACCACTCGCCACTGGATTTGTTTTTTTTTATACTAGATACGTCAGATGGCAAACAAGCATACGGCCCGCCTGATGTGATGCGGTTACCGTATCCATATAAACGTTCGCAACATGAAATATTACTCGTGCGCGGCTAACCCTGCTGCCAACGCAGCAACTCCTTACGTCCTCGTGACCTCACTCACTCGCAGAAACACTACAACCCTCAAGGGAGTTGTTATTTGGCTGCGGTATTCTAAGAAGTAGAAGTACTTCCCCTATCGGGCAGCTTAAGTCTCTCTCGCCAGAGACTCTTTAGTAAATCAGCAGAGTGTACCACGTGCAGGTGAGGTTTCGTTTGGCTCCTAAATGGCAGTGAACCATTTACACTCCAAAAAGCTCGAAAAGGCTGTTAAGATGGTGATGAACCACTTACACCCCATTTAAATTTGTATGATTAACAGGAGCCTAACTCGTTACTGTGGCCAAGAGCTCTACTAACTTGGTCGGGTTCAGAACTTCACACGATAGTTCCGCCAAGCTACAATGTGGATGAATATTGTGAATCACGTATCCCATAAAACCTCGGAGTATATGGGCCAAATTACTATTCTAGGAAGGGAGCGTGATATGGCACCGTCCACGGAGGCACGACACCATGGAAACGAGATCTGATTAGCTGTGGTAAAGCAATAAAAACAAGAAGGTACTCGACGGCCCTATATATCTTAGCCAAGTCATGCCTCTACTATTTTGTACAACAAGCGTACAAGTGGAAAAAGTAAGGGAGTGGTTACAGTGACCAAGGAAAATCTAGATGTAATTAAAAAAATAGGTATACTATGACTAGGGTGAAGTGCTGCATACTTACTTACGAGTACGAGTATGTAATTTTACCATACTTATCTACATAAGTATCTACATAAGTATCTACATATATATATATACTAGCGGCCCGGTACGTGCTTCGCTACGTATAAAGTGAAGTAATAAAAAAAAAATTGGAAGATCAAATTCATTTATCAAACAAAAAATATTTTATTAATTGCTAGCTATTTTAAAACTTAATCCAAAACATTTGGATAAACAATATTTTTTTTTGAGTATGAATAAACAAACGTCTACGGTACCAACTTTTGAACAGGCAACATAAAGTCGAAGTACGTCCAAAATGAAATGACCGCGTGAATGACATAACAACATGCTTGTACTGTCAACATTGATAAAAGTTTCAATTTGAAAAGTTTCAATTTGACAGCAAAATCCCCATTCACAAAATGATTCGCCTTATAATGAATTCATTTGTTACCTAAAATGTGATAATAGAAGAACCGCTCTACCGATTTTGTGCAAACTTCACGCAACTTCACGCACTTCAAGCCTAAACATTTGGTTTGGATAGGTGAGTTATAAAATTACAACGAAAAGTGGCATTGATTTTTAAATATATAGATATATATATATATATATATATATATATATATATTGAGTGATGATTCCCTATTTTCACTTCACGCGTGAACGGCTGGACCGATTTCCATATCTCTTTTTATGTTGTGTTTGTTATTGTCAGGAATTCGGTTTGTATGAAAGAAAAAAATAAAAAAGTTGCGCGGAAAATTAGAAAATTTTTGAAAACTGAACCATATACGAACGACAGAGACGTCGTTTGACATAACTGTCAGTCTTTTGACAGATTGCGCGAAACCAATTCGAATTCAATATTCATTGTTAAAAAGACGGGACAACATCTGTCGAGCGAACTAGCATAATATAATAAAAAACACTAAGGCATATTAAGTGCACCCAAATGTTTGACAGAGTCTGACCAAATGTCTGACTTTTAGTATGAGAATTGAACCCGTGAGTAGCCATTGCAAGCTTCAAAATATATTTTTTAATTTACCGCAAAATAAGTGATTGTTCCTATTAGTCAGATAAATATGCCAATAAAAACATCGAAAATATAATTATAAGCTCCAATAATGACAAATCATTAGGTATGTTTTTAATCCATATTTTTATTACGGAATTTAACTCTCCGAAAATAGTCAAAAATATTGTGACTATTTTCGCAGTCTGAGTTTTTATGAGAGGTGTAATAGAATTCAATACAATTATTTTTAGAATTTTTGTTTATTTGTCTGTCTGTATATTTGTACCATCTTCGCTCAAAAGCACTGTAAAAAATTAAGTTTAGCTACGAGTATATTTTAGAAGAGTTTTAAGTAACATGTTCACTGCACATACATAAAATGGTATTAGAACCCGATATTTCCATTTTATCAGGTTTGTATTTTATTTAAATAAATACATTATCAATTGTATAAAGTAACTTAACATTATTCATTCTAACACAATACATTATGTAGCTAATGTAGGTACACTTGGCTGGTTTTATAAATAAAACATGGGAGGTTATGGGAATTTGAATGTATTTTCCATTAACTTCGTAACAATCTGAGCACACATTAATTATTTAGTCATTACTCTTACATCTTGATAGTCAAATAGCAGTCGGGACGTAAGTATTTTTACCGGTATTTGAACAAAAGTCAACGTCCATAATCTGTATGAAAAGGAATATTTTCTAATCTCTTTAGGACAATGCACAGATTAGTAATCTTTACAACGTAAGTATTACAAAGTAAAAGAAGTAGAAAGGAAATTGATTTGGTTATTATTACTTATCATAAGTGATGATTATTCTTTTTTTATTTTACATTATGCATTGCATTCGGTATAAATTCAACTTTTACAAAATTAGTGTGTAAGTATGTACACGAAATGTTACAACATATACACAATTATTTGTTTTATGTACAATACACCTTTATATATGGCGTTAATCCGAAGGGTGCCACTATCTATCTTAACTTTGCGCTGACCTATTACTAAAGCTGCTATTACTATAATTTATTATGATTTCTACTTGTTCCAACTGAAGAGATAGAGATCGAAAAGTCTTGAAAAAATATATATTATATAAACTAGTTTTTCTTCATTTTCATCCTTCGGCAATGTCGAAAATTAAGAATCACTATCCCTAACTCTACCAAGGGCTGAGTATTTCATAAAATTGTACATTATTTTAATTTTTTTAGATTTATTAATAAAATTAATCTGGATAAACGTCTTAGATTCTTTGCACGTTGACAATAATGTCGCCGGATAGCATTTTCAAAATGATTTTCTGTTATAACTGGCATTGCCTCAACGTGTCTCTTTCCAGCGTCACTTGCGTCCCGTACGCGTGACGAATGTGTCCGGCCCCTTACTCGTTCTGTCCGTAATAAATTATTGTGTAGCGAGGTTGATCTGTCCGCGCGTGTATGAGGAATGACTTGATTCCGCGCGACCATGAAGGGCAAGGCCACGGAGGGCGACGACCTCCTGAGTGAGTATTTGGGAGATCAACCGGCGCGTACATCCGACGTACAAAATGTATCTACCAATATTGTTGGAACTTTTGTGAAATCATTTAGGATTTATTTGTACCTATGGTGTTTACTTCTATAGACAGGTAGACATGTAGTTAGATACTTAAGTAACCTAAGATGGCAATTAGTGAAGTTGGAGAGTTTTTATTGTAGAGAAACTGGGTTTAATCTACAAGCATAATTGCGAAAATTACTTTTTTAATATACTAGAACTTTTCAATGTATCCTAGTGTAAGTAGTGGCAGATTTACACACTTATTTCTCAAGTACTTATAGTGCGATAACAATAATTATAAGCTCTACAATTTTCAGTACTTACCTACTTTATTTTAAACATTTGGATGAAATTCGAGAAGATTTTTTTTTTTAAATAAATATCTAAACTTTAACTCGGATGTAGGACCCAGAAACTATTTTCTTTTGTGATGCACCTGGTGTGGCTTGAATGTGATTAGGGGTTGAGAACCGTGAATTGGGGTGGTAGAGTCCTTGGTGGTGCGATGGTGGACTGTTGTAGTGGAGTGTCGTTGTAGACTATCGCTGTGGTACTGTTGAATTACAAAAAAAAAAAAGAAAAGAATTACAAAAAAAAAAAAGGGAAAAGCCGTCAGAAAGTGTCTAGTAGAGCTATTAATGCAAGGCGTCTTAAAATAACAGCTAGAAATATATGGACTCCAAATTTGCCGCCCCTTAAAATCTACCGTCCTAGGTTTAATCCTTCTTAGCTGGTAAGTCCGCCACTGACTTAGATATATATGACATAGCCAATTATGTATATTTTTATATATAATTAAGTAAAGTAGGTACGTATAATCGAGTCACTCTCCACTCCCAATGGTTAACTGGTAGAGAATGTAATAGCGTTAAGTTCGTCTTTTGTACCAATTTTACTGTAGTTATAAATAAATAAATAAATATATCGAGATTTTTTCGTGAATGCGGGGTATACTTTACGGTTCAACAACAAAATCTTAGGTAGTTTGAGGTGTAAGTGGTTCATCAACATCTTTGAATCAAAGTCAACCTTACCTGCACGTGGTGCACCCTGCTGACTGACAGAAGAGGCTCTGGCGAAAAGAAAGGAAGGGCATAGCGTATTTTTTAAGCTACCCGACTGGGGAAAATACCACCTCACAGAATACCGCAGCCAAATAACAATTCCAATTGTTGTGTTCCTGCGAGTGAGTGAGGTCACCAGAAAGGAATGAGTTGTTGCGTTGGTAGCGGGGGTGGCAACGCGCGAGCGATATTTCTTGTTGCGAGCTTTAATATGGCTATGGTAACCGCTTCATATCAGGTGGGCCGTATGCTTGTCTGCCACCCGACATAGTATAAAAAAAGGTAGATACTTTTAAAGAGAAAACGACTTCAATGAAGTTTCCACCAGAAGGCCAATTTGCGTAATTATTTTACGATCACAGATTGAAAATTGACCGAAGCGAGATTGAATTATGAATTGCATGAAAATTATATACTTGATTTCATTCATTTGATTATATCAATTCTTAATGCTAACAAAATATAATTCTTTGTTTGTATATAATCCAACTTTAAACAAACTTTGAAATTTCATATTGCGACACGAGAATACCATATTTGACATTTGGGGGATCGAGACTGGATCAGAACTGAATTTTGACTACATTTTAATATACGAGAATTGCCCCTCTGAAATCGTCACCTTTTTAAGTCATGTTTTTATGCATTTATCAAATGGACAGACTGCGATAACTTCTTTCCATCAAGCAAGCCGTATGCTTATTGGCTACCATAAAGAAAAAGAGACCAACTTCTTCTTGCGTCGTTATCCTCATTCCTGAGGGTCGTGACCTCCACGTATCCTTTTACGGACGAACGCTCTCCACCTGTTACGGTCCTCTGCACAGTGCATAGCGTCAGGCAAGTTGGTGTCACCAGAGTCGCGAATCTGATCGGTCCAACGCATGGGGCTTCTTCCTCTTGGTCGTTTTCCCTGAATCTTCCCTGTCACTAGGAGTTTTTCCAAGTTGTCGTTCTTCTTCCTGGCTATGTGACCAAAGAAATCGAAGATTCTACGAAGGCAGACGGTGGATAGCCTCATGGTGACCTGCAAATCATGGAGGATCGACGCGTTGGTACGATGGGCCGTCCACGGTATTCTCAACATTCTCCTCCAGCACCACATCTCAAATGCATCAATGCGAGAACGATCAGCTTTTTTGAGGGTCCATGTTACGGCGCCGTATAAGAAGATCGAAAACACCAGTGTGCGTACCAGACCGATTTTCGTCTTCCGCGAAATCGCTAAATCATCATCAATCGGTCCAGCGCTGCAACTCCGGTGGCACGTTGACCCTCTTGGATCTTTTGTGCACTCCCTATTCTTTAGTAACTCTCCCCTGACTTTCTGAAGACATGTTCCATATACTTTAGTACGCCTTTAATTGGGAAGAGCCTGTAGTTTAGGATTACCATTCGTTTGCCAGCTAGGGCATCACATTGACACATCAAGTGCTTCATGGTCTCGTAAGGTCCCTTACTTGTTCTGCATTCTGGGCTATTGATAAGTCTCATTTTGTATAGGTTTTGTATAGGTATTTTGCCAGTCAGTGCCCCAAGGATGAGACGTATCCCTTTTTTGTCGTATTTCTGTACATGTTTGCACCAATTCACTGTGCCTACGCCAATGGTTTCCTTAGAGTGAAGCATTCCACATACACATACGCATATGCACACACATACATAGACATAGGAAGATGGTAATTATAAGAGATGATGTATAAGATCTTATAAGCAAAAACGTTAACATAAAGCCAATTTATCAATAGTAATTAAACATTTTCATAATTTATTCATACGTAATTGCTCATAAGCTCACAGTTTGAACTCAGCCCAGCAACAATAATTCAAGACCAAATTCGGTGCGGCTTCATCACTCGTCCAAAAACCAGTTTAACCGAAATAAGTTATAATATCTGATGTTTGGACACGGGTTTTAGGTTCTTTGTAGCGTTTATTCCACAGTCTGACCACGTTTTGTCATAATGGTGATTCCTGTCTTGTCCTAGACGCCTAGACATCTTTATGGACTAGGTACATATTACTATTACTTATACTATGGACTAAGTAAGTAATACTATATTTACTACTTGTAAGTAATACTACTTATAGCAATTCATACTGTACTACCCATATAAATAATAAATATGTATTTCATGATAATTTACACAGCGCTATCTAGTCCCAAATTAAGCGCTAAGCTTGTGCTATGGGTACTAGTCAGTACTAGATAACTGATATTATACTTATATACATTTTTTTTTGTAAATACATACATATCAATACGTACATGGAAAACATCCAGACTAAGATAAATGTCTGTTTGTCTTGGTCTGTATGTGCATACAAAATATTTGTGGGTTTATATTGTGCGGGGATCAAACACGCGACCCCGGAGTCAAAGTGGACATGGTTAGCCATTCGACTATCGGGATCGTCATAAATAAAGATAAAATGACTGTAGTTTTTTGACGTCGATACTTCTTTAAAATTGCTTACCTTCACGTCAAAAATGCTATGGGAGCAATTAAAAAAGCGAATGATAACAAAATCGGGGGATACAGTTTGGTATTGCATTTTATACGATGATATTGCCGATCATCATGCAACTTTGTAAACATATTCTCAAAGGAATTAGGAAGGACATAGGATATTTAAAAAAAAAAAGCAGGCGAAACCGTGGGTGGAAGCTAGTGTGTCAAAAAGAACTTCTTTTTTTATTTTTTTTATGGAGATCAGCGACACCAAGGGGTCGCCGATCCGTTGCCGGACTTCTTTGTTAAACCATTTTAAAATAGAAAGCAGTCATGTCCTTTGGAATAATGTATTGTTTTTAACTGTTAAATGGTCCACGATCCTCTCGAAAAGAATTATGTGGTATTAACACCAATTAAATACATACTCGTACATAAGTTATATGAATAATAATAATATAATACCACAGAGTATGTTAGGTATATAACACTGTACAATGATTGTAACCACAATGTTATTTTTTGCAAGCTGTGCTCTGCATTATGCAATGTCGAAATGCATCGACGACGTCGGCATTCGTGACTCAGGTGTTACTGGGAAGTATTCGGAATGAAGTGATTCATTACCAATAATGCACCTGCATTTTATCTTGTAGTATATTGCAAATATATTATATGATTTATTTATAGCAAAATCTTGATTGGTAGTTTATGTGAAATTATATTAGAATTGACACCAAAAATATTTAAATAAATAATAATAATAAATATGGTCAGACAAATTACACAGCGCCATCTAGCCACAAAGTAAGCGAAGCTTGTGTTATGGGTACTAGACAACTGATAAACGTACGTAAATACATTTTTTTTGTAAATACATACTTATGATAAATAGAAAACACCCAGACTAAGACAAACAGACATATTCATGCACACAAATGTTTGTCCTATGTGGGAATCGAACCCACGAGCGTTGGTGTCGAAGCCGCGTCATTGACCGCTACGCCAGCGAGCTCGTCGTTTATAGGATTATACATTTATAGGAAAAATGTGTGCTTCAACCCATATTCATCCCAGTGCACGGGTACGGCTCTCCTTGCAATCAATGTTGCTCAAGTGCGGGTTGGCGGAAGCCAGTGTTTTCAAGCCGCCCAAATGTCATCTAATGTTAACAACCGACCGTTTAACATGCCCTCCGAAGCACGGAAGAGCTCATGATAAATAAAATCATCCATAGACAAGCTAAGATCAATTAGACTTTACACGCACTACCTTCGCCTGCCTTCGAGCTCCTCCTCAGAAAAATCTTATTTCTCACTTATTCCATATAAAGTTTATTATAGCATTTGTCTAACCTTCTAAAGAGTTTATAATGTAGTTGTATTAATTTTATTTTAAGATATTTATAAATAATTTTAGGTTTGTAACTTAATTAAGTTTTCTACGAGTAGATTTATGTTATATATAAAATTTCTAATATTTACAATAGAATAATACTTACTTTTCTTTGTAACGTTTTTTTATATAAAGATACTACAAACAAACAAACATCATACAGCACCGCGTAAAATCATAGTAAGTCCTAGTTTATGCATAAAACCCCATGATTGTTCCACTTCATAGATATGGTCAACCTTGCAAATCGCTGCCTTATTATAGACGAACGTAATATTACCTACGGCTCGTGGGACATCATGCGATTTGCGTATGACGAGGAAAACACTGGCTAACGAAGGTTATGTAATTCGTATGAAACACACCGACAGAGTTATTATGTACAGTAATACTGCAGTTAGATCCTGATACTAATATAGTGATATCATATACATAATAAAAATTCTTATAATGTAAATCACGCGTGAACGGATTTTTTTTTATGCTACGTCGGGTGGCAGACAAGCATACGGGCCGCCTGATGTGAAGCGGTTACCGTAGCCATATTAACGCTAGCTACGTAAAATATCGCTCGCGCGCCGCCAACTTCCTTTCTAGTGACCTCACTCACTCACTCACAGGAACACAACAACCCTCAAGGATTTTTTTTTATATATTACGTAGTATAAAAAAAACCATGGTTGTCATTTGTCTGTATATAGCTTGTGTAACTGGGTACCTACATAAAAGCCATGGAAAAAGAAAATAGCGGATTTTTGGTGTCTACATGTTTTTTTTTCAGCAAATCCCATTGAGTGGAGATATCAAAGTAAATGGTTTTATAAGACAATCCCAAATCGTATAAAGCTTATTTTAAATGCATATTATTTCAAATGCTTTATATTATTTGCATGTTATAATTTTTTCGAACATTCAAATAACCGGTTTATTGGAATATTCGAACATTCAAATAACTGGTTTATTGGAATATTCGAACATTCAAATAACCGGTATAATGGAATATTCGAAACAATAATAATATATTCAGATTTTTAATAGTGCCGGTAGTATGACTCATACAGTAGAGTCATACTACCGGCACTATTAAAAATTAATAAAAGTATAAAAACAATTTTTAATAATACATTGACAATTTCTTCTCTTCTTCTAATTTGTTTTTCTACGAACTTTACAAAATGCAGCTGTCCCATAAAATTCTGTTGTAATTTTATTTCTGACATCTTGTATGTAGTTAAATACTGTAATTAATTGTTTATTAAGGTTGCGTGCAGTAAACAATCGTAGGTGCATTGTCAGGGGTGCAGGCGATGTCATTCGTTCACTATCGGCATGAGTACGTGACAGTAAATGCGCAATTAACGCGCTTAATTGTAATAAATATAATTAATTTCACAATAAGATATTTATTGGACATAAAAAAAGTGAATTCTTAACAATTGAGAAAATAATATAACTATGCCCTCTGTATAAAACGCCCAACATATTAGAGCTGTAAAACTGTTTTTTTTCACTCTTCAGAAGCAGAGGAAATATCTCATGATCTCATCTGGGAATTGATAGTTCCGTAAAGACAGATGGCAGATAATAATAGGAATATAAACAAATGTCTACATATTATTCAATAATAAAATGCTCTCTTTCATATGTTTCTTTGAGGTTTTAGTATATCTATACACACATGTATAATATATATATTAATATTATGTGGGACCACCCATATCAAGTAAAGATTTACCGATAAACTCATTAACTAGTTTCAGGCGTGAGAAATACACCTTCATTTTTATTATCTTCATTGTCGCTACCTTATTACATATCGTTCTGATTTTTTATCATAGATTTTTTTATATGATAGGGGGCAAGCGAGCATGTGGATCACGTGATGGAAAGTAATCACCAACGCCCATAGAAATCAGCATCACCAAACAGTCGCCGATCTGTTGTATTGTAAGCCTTTCAAGCTTTCTTTCAAAAATTGAATTCTTGAAGACTCTCATGTCGTATTTATTTGCGAATACTGCTGAGGAAAGTTGAATCACAGTTTCACAGTTCGTGGTAGAATATATATTAAAAAGCGTAAGTACTGTGTTAGATCGCCAATTATCAACATGAAATGGTTGGAATCTTATGATGGAATTTATGGCGAGTTGTACGATAGTGGAATTCCATGAAGCTCAGCTTTTTCTTCGTAAATTTCGTGGGAATAATGAAAAATATACGTATTCTACAGCTACAAGTATACATAAAAAAAATTGTAAACCTTCGACCAAGAAAAGTACTCTTTCGTGCCCTGTTAATAGAACCTGATAAATTTTAATATATAATAGATGTATAATAATACCGTGTGATTTCCGGCATACTAGAATAGAATTACTCCGTTTCTTCCCGTGGATGTCGTACAAGGCGATTAAGAGAAATACATAATCAAATATCGATCAGGCCTCCCCAACCCGTTTGGCCAGCGCGGAGGAGTGTAGGCCAAATCCTCCTTCCGTCTAGGACGGACGGGAGAGGGTGGGTCGTTCTCCTGTAGGGGAGATAAAATGGACCTGATGATGATGTTGTATAATAATAGACCGCCTACGCAGCTAGCTAGCTAACTAGTTATCTAGCTAACTATCTGGCTAGCCAACTGGCTAGTTGGTATGGTGGTGTGTGTTTATTATATTAAAACTATACAGCACGCTACTTTTACTGTGACTTGGTAAGGAGATGAGTGTCTTGCAGACTCTACTAGAGGATAATCTAGAAAAATAAATATGATTTTAAACAGCTGACCAGGTTCTCAAGAGAACCTGATTCAAGAATCATAGCCAAGATTCTCGATCAAATAACCTAAAACAAGAAAAAAAAATGGTTCATCCATTTGACATTTCTATACATATGAATACAATACAGTTATTCTTTGGGGTGGAACTGACTCGCCACCATCATTAGAGTTCACCTGCACCACTTTACCTGGAAGTGGCGAACCCTGCCGACGAGAGGCTCTGGCGAAAGACAGGTAGACATGAGGTAAAGCATGTGGAGCCTGACTGGGGAAGCCCTTCTACCTTATAGAAGATCGCAGCCAAATACCAATACCTACAAAGGCATTGAAGATTGTTGTGTTCCAGCTTATGACTGTATACCAGATGTGAGGAGATGCTGTGTTGCTGCGGTGCGTTGCTCCTTACACGTACGTGTTTATGGCTACGGTAACCGCTTTACATCGGACGGGTCGGATCGGAGTTGTATAAAAAAATATTTCGACGGTAACATTTTACACCTGTGCGACAGAACAGTAGGTGTAAAGAATCAGTAGGTGTTTACTTGTGCAACACAATATCTGCTGTTTTTATTGTCGCGGCATTAGAGATGCAAGATGTACCTATATAACATATCGATAACGATATTATCTACACAAACAAACACACATTCACATTTATAATATTAGTATAGATTATAATTATCGACTAGTTCGATATCGATATATCACTCTAGGACTAGCCCGATCGATATTTATTGATATTTTTTCCTTCTTTAAAAAACACTCATAAGAATACAAATATTCTTTTTTAGTTGTATCAAACTTTTATAAATTATATCATTTATTATTTCTATCCATCAATCATCAGATTTACAAAATGCAAAATGCGTCTAGAATATATAAATAAGTTGGAATCTAATAATTCTATGTTACATATATAATTTGCTCATTTTTATCTACCTTCCTCATCTACTGTATTACAAACTGTAGAGTTACCTGGAACAGATCTCTTGTAGAGATAAGCCTAAACATTTCTACACACATAATATTAGCCGATTTATAATAATTGATGTGCATTAAAGAATAATATAAATTACTTTTCCCCGGTATTCTGCACTAGGTACTGGCGGTGACTTGAAAACAATATTTTTTATAAGTTCAGTATAACAGAATTTCATTCGATTTAACTAACTACTCGTATACGATTTTTTTCTGGCCCTTTCGATATTTCGCTACGATATCGATATTTTTGGACGTCGATACATCGGTTATTTGATTTATCGTTGCATCCCTACGCGGGATACCCGTTTTCATTCCAGTGGAACTAGATCCGGATTTGTCAATTCAATGATAGCAGGAAACAATTATTCACGACAGTTTAAAGTTAATTATCAGAATTGTGAAGTCATTTAACTTGTCCAGTAGTTGTCAATATAATAGTTATCTATCTTTAAATTTTAGGATCTATCTTTAAATTTTAGAGAATAGCTATATATCTTTTAATTAACTTATCAGTACATATACTGATTGTCAATGTAATGTGACAGGTATTGTGAAATCCAGTAGAGAGGCTGGATTTCCATTCTTCCATTCTTGTCCATGAAATGCATATATGTATTTGTGTATACGGAAATTAGACATAAGGGGTCTACAAGATGAGCAGGTTTGAGAATCTCTACGTTATAAGCATCATCAATTTATTATTAGTCCGCGTTTGTGCTGTATATCGATGGTGGAAATGAAAAACAAATGAAACGCCATGAGTTTTAAGTTCAGTTCGATAGTTATTGATTTTCTATGGAACTGTATATATAACTCAATTTGGGTTAAAATGGCGTTTCGTCTGACACCGTCGGAATTGTGTCTGTATAAATAGTTATTTAAGTAAATAAAAAAATACAAAACATAACTAATAAGATAATTTAGTATCCATTCTACTCATCCAGCCCTGCCATGTCTTTCCAAGTATCACGCCCCAGGATTCAGCCGAGCGTAAAACTGTAGTTTTTGCGTACAACAAATATGTTCCTTGAGTTGCAAGTAGTGGAGGTAGCGACAATGCGGAAACAAGAGCGGTGTTCTCACAGTGTGATCATTAGCAGTTCTAGGGAAGCAGCCTGATGGGAACGCGCCATTGGCACGGCGACGGTACGGTCGGACAAACAAGTTGGTGACATTTTGCCAGTTTTTATATTACATAAACATAATTTATTTATTTATTTAAGCTTTATTGACCATAAATTTACATAAAGGTACAAAAGGCGGACTTAATGCTAAAAGTATTCTGTACCACCAGTCACCCTTTGGGAATAGCAGAAATTCATGAATGCGGTACTAAAGCAAATGAAAAGAAAATAAGATCTCGAAAATAGAGATAATAACAATTCCAGTAAAAGAATAAATAGTCTAGTGTATTAAAAATAAAATAATAATTATTAATGTAAAGTTTAGATTAGATTAGAAAGCTATATGTAGTTTTTTATTTTGTACCAGCAGCGCCCTCTCTTGCGCTATCATTTGCATAGTATTCAGGAAGGTAACTAATATCCCATTCCTTTTTACTGTTCCCAATGCCCAACTTTTTTGTTTTGAAAGGGATAACAAAGTAAAAGTTATAGCTGATAACGGAACAGTGGGACTCACACCACAAAATAACTGTTAAAACGAACGAATAAGTGGAGAAAGTAGAACTAGCGTATGGTAATATTAGAGCCACGTGGTCAGGGGCACGTCTAAGGTAGTAACACCACAGTATAAGTAATAGTACTAACGTACAGTATGGACACTCTCTGCCGCTCTCACTAGTCGACCTCACCTCCCCTATGGAACCGATTTGGAACCGTTCGCAAGGAATGCCACAACGTACGAATTGACGTCGCTTGTATTTTATTCTCCATTCAGTTTAAAATAATATGCGAGTATGTAAAAGATGAGAGTTATTTGTGCAGTGGATGGATGTCTGAACACTGATGATTGATGGATGGATGGATGGATTGATGGATGGATGGATGGATGGATGGATGGATGGGTGGATGGGTGGATGGATGGGTGGATGGATGGGTGGATGGGTGGATGGGTGGATGGATGGATGGATGGGTGGATGGGTGGGTGGGTTGATGGATGGATGAATGGGTGAATGGATGGATGGATGGGTGAATGGATGGATGGATGGATGGATGGGTAGATGGATGGATGGATGGATGGGTGGATGGGTGGATGAATGGATGGATGGATGGATGGATGGATGGATGTGTGGGTGGGTGGGTGGATGCGTGGATGGATGGATGGATAGGTGGGTGGGTGGGTGGATGGGTGGATGGGTGGATGGATGGGTGGATGGATGGATGAATGGGTGGATGGGTGGATGGATGGGTGGATGGGTGGATGGATGGGTGGATGGATGGATTTACCGCGGCAGTCCCCGAGTGTCACACGTTTTTTTTTTCTTCACTACGCCCACCTGATGTGAAGCGGTTACCGTAACCATATTAATGCTCGCAACATTAAATATCGCTCGCGCGCTGCCATCCCCGCTGCCAACGCAGCAACTCCATCCTCTCTGGTGACCTCACTCACTCGCAGGAACACAACAACCCTCAAGGAAATTGTTATTTGACTGCGGTATTCTGTGAGGTGGTGGTACTTCGTCAGTCGGGCTGCTTAAAAAATACGCTATGTCCTACCTCTCTTTTCGTCAGAGCCTCGTCTGTCAGTCAGCAGGGTGTACCCCGTGCAGGTAAGATTGACTTTGGTTCAAAGATGTTGATGAACCACTTACACCCCCTTACATGTCCGACTAATAATTGAATAATGTCAGCCCTAGAGAACGTCACTCAAACATAGGCACGTGTACAGACGTCATTTGGTTACTACATGCAAAAGCGCCATTTTTGTATGGAGTGGCCGGGGTTTGGTAACACTAAAAGAGGCACTGAACTGAAATATCGTATATACTACAATAAATTATCCCTGTGGCAACGTCATCCAATTGCTTTGAATTTTCAGAAAACTTAATAATAATTTCATGAAGTAAAAATAATTAAGTGTAAATTCCCACGACAATACAGAAAATTATACAACAATTTAAAAAAATATATACTAGGTACAAACCATTTGTTAGACTTTATGTTATTAAACCATTTTTTTTTTTTGCTATCGGTATTCCGACTTGAGTACTAAGTAGTTGTACTTATTATATTACCTATTTATCACAATATCTCTACCATGTATTTGTGTCTTTTCTTCGTTTTTTTAATGTAGGTTCTCGACTCGAATCTTTATTTATTCTTTATTGTATGTAATACGAAGTACATAAAAATTGTAATACAAATGGTGTCTAAGTGCAAGCTTTATTACTTTAAGAGATTTATTCCAGTCAACTTCACCGGTAAAACAGTAATTTTCATTTGGCTGGTAGACAAATTGTGCAATCATATACTTATACAGATTTTACAAAGTTAAAAGTCAAATGACTTTATAATATTGTGTACAAACATATATTTTAATAAAAAATATTTAATTATAATAAATAGTCAAACAATGTAAAGTCCCAGTAATTTGAATTTGTCTGCGGCTACTCTCTTTTAGGATATAGATTTAAAAAAATCGCACCATGCATGGGTAGTTATTACTAGTTATGACTTATTGAGAAATAATATTTGATAATTTTTAGATAATATATACTCTGTCTTTATGTGAAAGAATATCAAACAAACAAACATATTTTTGATTTAAAAATATTTTATTTTATTATTTTCAGAGTAAGTATTAAAATAAGTCAAACGTTAAAAACTTCATTAAAAAGTCCCTTAATATAATGGTTTGAGTGAATTACATATCATTCTGGTATTAATGTACAGTATAATAATACTTATGCCAATGGCAATAAGCGTTATTTCTGTGAATTTCATCGTCTGTCGGTAGAGCTTTAATTACTCAATTCGTAGAAGAGTCACACAAAGCGGGTTGACGATGATAGATAGGTACTCCGGACTACTCCGGCTGCACCGGTGGTGGGGCAGAGCGTCGTCGGCACATGAGTAAAGGCGGTTATTATAGGGTACGTACCTTTACCGACTGTAGACGCGGTGAAGGAACATTTTTTGTATGTTACAGTCAAAACTCACAACCAGGCATAACCACTTTCAACTATCAGACACAACAAATATGGTTTTAGTGAAAACAATTAATACTAAGGGAGCGATATCAAAACCTAAAAAAAAGCAGATTTCATCAAACACAAAAAATAGCCATTAAAAGCTGAGCTAATTTGTGGTGGTAATGAAGGTTTACTTAGATTACTATATTTAGCAATATGTTATCAAAAATGATTCGCAGAAACGAAAAAAAACGCAGAAAGATACACTAAAGATATATATTTTTGTGTTCCCTAAGGGTAATTTATGCATAATTTATGAATAAATTTTGATAAAATAATGCTTCCAATCCTTAGTCAGCAGAGACAGGGGAGTTGTTGCGTTGGCAGTGGGAGTGGCGCCGCGCGAGCGACATTTAATGTTGGGAGAATTTATATCGCTACGGTAACCGCTTCACATCAGGCGGTTCATATGCTTGTTTGTTTGAAAAAAACAAAAAAAATGCATGCTCATGGATACTCGTTTGAAATTTCCGCGTACAGTAGTATAAGTACGATCTTATGTCATTGCACTTACTCCATAAATGGTGGATGAGTGACGCGACATAGTCAGTTGATGGCTTAGAAAAAATATAATTATTACGACTCGGTGTGAACTGTAGTCGCGCGTAGTCGACTGTAATATTAACACCTCTATTAAAGCCAGTTTAGTGTTGGATCTTGCGGATGTATGTGTGATTTAAACTGGGAAATAACAATGGGAATTTACGCGATCATGCATAAGGGTATTTACATACTTTCATTATGGCCTGACGTTTCGACCAGGTTGCACCGGCCGTGGTCACAGGCTGACTGTCTCAGCGATGTGCCTCTGCCTCCGTTACCAAGTAGATGAATCTTCATCTATCCCCGTGTTGTTCGATATCCATATGTATCGCGACATACTACACTCACGGCTTTAGAAATATTGATAAAATTTGCAAAATAGGCTTTAACGGGGGCTATAAACCGATCTAACTGAATCTTGCTAGTTGTTATTCTTATTTCACACGACCGATCAATATGGAGGTTGAATGTATGAAAATAAATTACTGTATGTAACCTATTAAAATCAGTACCTATCATAAAATATGTTCGAAAAAAAAACCAACACGTTTAAATCTTTAATACGGTTACAAATCAATGATTTATAAAACACAATAGAAATACTTCAATTGAGCAGACGAAACATTGATATTATAGTAGATTAAATTTCACTGCTTTTTTTATAAAAAATCGCAGATTTTAAAATGAAAAAAAAAGTAATAAATTTGACAGAGAATATTATATGTGCGAGTTACATGAAAACTAAATAAAAAACAATTAAGAAAACTAAAAATTGAAATTTTAAACATAAAGTACTAAACTAATACAATTATTAATAAAACACACCCTTTACATAAAATTAAATTTTCTATACTGTGATGTATATATTTTGTAGAGATTGTTTGTCAAGCAACTTCACCCGCTACCTGTCTTTAGATGGGGTTAATTATGTCGTTAGGTTCCGGTCGTTAAACCAGGTCAGTAGCCTTTAGCAAAATACACAGGGCCTGCGAAACGTCGAAGAAGAATATTTTGTTGAAAGTAATCTTTGTAGTCCGGCAATTCTGGCATACATGCTGATTTCTATGGGCTGTAGTGATTACTTTCCAACTTTCCATCAGGTGGCCCATGTGCTCGCTTGTCGCCCCCCCCCCCCCCCCTATAAAAAATATAAAAAGAAAAAATATTATGTCGCATCCACGTATCTTTTTTTTTCATTGAGATTTTGTCTTCGGCACCTCCCAAAATACGAATGGCATAAGGAGATCATACTACTTTTGTAGAATGCAGAAATGTTACATAAATATTTATACAGCCCTTTTTAATGATACTAAAATAATTTTTCTATAAAACAGTTAATAACTTTGATTGACTGAATAACTCAAAGTTATTATGTGTACTTAATTGTACGTGAATTTAAGGCCACGTGCCCAGCATACCATTGTAATTGCTATTTACATAATTGAAAATATTTTACGATTAAGTGCTATATAGATCCATTCTAATCGGTCTTAATAACTTTAGTTTGACTGTCAGCAGAAAATATTAATAGAGAATTTAACATAAAGCTACCTTTATAATTCAGATAGATATATTTTGTCGTAAATAGCATTACCATTACCATACCCCGGCCACTCCATATAAATGTCGCGTCGTTTACTACCACATAAACAATGGCGTCTGTGCAGAGCGTCAATGAGCGTCAATGAGCGTCAGGGTGCGTACGGCGCCATTCAAACTGTTCCAGATTCGTCTCAGAAGGGGAGGTGAGGTCGACACGAGAGACCGGCAGGGAGTACCTAGTGCTATTATTTATACTATGCTATGGAGCCATGCTGTACATAGTACATAGTACAGCATGGCTGTTTATACTGTGACATTGCACTGTGTTTTACTTCATCATCATCATCAGGTCATTTTAGTCTCCACTACAGGAGCACGACCCTCTTTCGTCCGTCGCTGACATAAGGAGGATTTGGCCTACACTCCCCACGCTGGCCAGACGGGTTGGGGAGGCCTGATCTTTGATAATGTATTTCCCTAAGTCCCCTTGTACGACATCCACGGGAAGAGAGAGACGGAGTGATTCTATTTTAGTCTGCCGGAAACCACACGGCAACTACTACGGTGTTTTACTTACTTATTACTAAATAGGTACATAAATAATGCTACCACACATTGTGACCAGCCCCCTTACCACCAACTCTTATTGCGATTCAATAACTGAATAGAATGCTTATTCATACCAATGAATAAGCGACTCTATGCAATTTGAAATAGAGTCGCTTATTCATTGGTATGAATAAGCATTCTATTCAGTTATTGAATCGCAATAAGAGTTGGTGGTAAGGGGGCTGTATTGTAAGGCCTGACTTTTGTAATTCAGTAGCAGTAGTAGTAAAAGGTCAAACTTGTAGCAAAGTTATTATTTAGTGGAGCAAGCAGTTTTTTTTACGCCCCAGGCGCGCGATGTACAACCTTCCGGAGGTACCGAGCGGAACGCTTATATACGCCGAAAAGTCACTATTGGAAATGAATAGGCTCCTAAACCACTTAACCGATTCTGATGAAAGTTGACACAATGAAAGATCTCGACATGGTTTGTGAGGTTTGTGTCGAACAAAAATTGAGATTGAGCATGTCCTTGAGGAATGATCATCAAATACATTTTATATTAAAATCAATGGACAACATACATTCAGCGAATCTACTCGATCCACTCAACTTCCATTTCGGACTAGAATCCGGCATAGTATATGACGCTTACATTGCTTGTAGACAGGTAAATAGCAAAACTGGTTAAAAATGTCATTAGCTTAACAACAAATTTAGCAGTAAAGTGTAAAGACATCTTTATGTATGAATTATTTATGCTAAATGGAATCTCGTTGCGAAGTTATGATGACATAAATCGCACCATCTCGACCGTGCCAAGTTGTCCGCGGTTATGGCCGTCGCGTCACCACCTGAGGTGCGGTTAGTGTACATACAACCTTACTTGGAAGGCTATTATTGAGATTATCTTTAACTCTAGATATACTAGTATACGTTCTGATGCTTTGTTTGCCTTTATAAATTCTGGTGCAAGTCAACATAACAAGTTATATATACTTTTAATATTATGAGTTGGCTTCTTTTATTGCTGAAGTATGTACTCGTACATGCCAAAATAACAACCAATAGGCTATTTTACTAACATTTTTTTCGGTTTGGTATGTAGGGACGTCTCAATAATATAACCTTAAGTGAAAGAATTACTTCGATAGCACAAAAATCTCTCGAGATATGTTAATTTTCCCGAAAACGCTCCATACAAAAGCTACTGAGTTATGACGTGACAGATTTGTATTTTGTATGCATCAAATTAGAAATTTGTACGACTGCTAAGTTAAATATTACGTTTATGTAATTAGTATCATAATAAAAGTAATAGTATTTGTTATTGCTTCTCCAATGGAAATATTATTTTTTAATAATTTCATACTTTTAAAATGGACTTTCCCGCCAAACTTTAATGGACCCTAAAATACGTCGGACGGAAGATATTAGAATGGAAGTTTGCACATCTTTATAGTTTAGTATATTTTACGATATTGTTAAATAATTTATGCAATTTTTAAACATTTTCAAATAGCCTATTGTGTGTAAAATAAATGTTATCACAACACGTGTTGTAATATTCAATTTATTTAATTTTATTTCCTATAATTTTAAATATATTGCTGACTTGCAATGGACAAAAACTTATCATAAGCTCTTTCTAATTGTCTGCTATGAGTTTTAGCAGGGCCTTCAGTATCTCATCGATGCCTAGAATGCCCAACTGGTCGACGATAGGTCATCCCAAGTATGTTTTCTTCAAATTATCATTTATCATTTGCTTGTTCTTTTCCCACATTCAGCTTTTTAAGATTATCAGCCGTCGATGTGTTAGGTAACAACTCAATGTTTTAGGTCTCCAATAGTGTTAGATACTTACAATCCGTGATGCACGGCAGTTCACTTGACTAGCCATCTCTTTACGCTTTTAATGCCTGTTCTCACACTGCTAAGAGGGGAATTACATTCGTTGCGAGTTCCAAGGCAGCCGTAGTTTTACCCCCGGGACTGCAATGGACTTCACTGTTCATTGCCTTTTTTGGCGGTCGCCGCTGTTAATCCTGGCTACAGGAGACACAGTGGTGGAAATGTGTGGTGGGCCCCCGTCAATGTATCAGCCATCATTTCGACAGTTCACATTCACACCTTTCTTACCCATATCGTCTTTCCCACAATCAAAACCCCCTCTTTTTGGGCTTCCACTCTCATTATATTCATTCACATTTGTATGTATGCTTTCTTCAAGACACGTATTCAAAATATTTATTCTATGCTTTATCCCCTCAACCTCACGAACAATTTCTAAAAATACTTATTTATGCCTGAAGGGTGAGTCCGTCAGTTAGTGCTGTTGTTTTTAAAGTGCTTGATGTTCACACGCGATCTCTCCCTCACGCACATACATACGCACTAAACATGTAGTTATGATTTGCTTAGAGTAATTTTGATATTGTTAAGAAAATGACATAATGATTACATTAAAATAAATGAAATCAGATATGACAACATTATTTTTTACACTCTAAGCCTATCAAATGTTGCACTATAATCGTTTATTCGTTCTTATTACACATCTTTTGAAGACGTTTCTTTGAGTAAGATTATTTTAGTTTTCATTTGGCTAAAATTTCTTTTATATACCGACTGTGGAAGTACCTCTACCTCACAGAATACCGCAGCCAAATAACAATTCCCTTGATTGTTGTTGTTTTCCTACGAGTGAATGATGTCTCCAGAAGGAAGGAGTTGCTGCGATGGCAGCGGGGGTGGCAGCGCGTGAGAGATATTTTACGTAGCTAGCGTTAATATGGGTACGGTAACCGCTTCACATCAGGCGGGCTGTATGCTTGTCTGCCACCCGACGTAGTATAAAAAATATTCAAATATTTGTAGCTTATGATTATGTTTATGAGTTCGGAAAGAAAGGAGACAGTGATACCTGATTATATTTATATGATTGAAGGATTTTACTAAGAGAGAGCACGCGAGTGCGACCTGAAGTTTTTTTTATATACCACTAAAGTGGCAAACAAGCATACGGCCCGCCTGATAGAAAGCAGTTACAGTAGTCTATGAACGCCTGTAACACCAGGGGCATCACACGCGCGTTGCCGATCCTGTAAAAACCTCTTCACGCCTTTTTTAAGAACCCCATGCTATCAAATAGTCTCCTAAAAAAGTTTCAACAGGCAGGTCAGTCCACAGCTTGACAGTACGTGGAAGAAAACTTCTTTGGAACCGCACAGTACGCGACCACTTAGACTCTAATGTGTGAGGATGAATTCCCTGTCGATGGCGAGCGGTGCGACTGTAGAAGGATGTCGTGGGCATCATGTCAAACAACTCCGAACCACACCCCGTTGTACAATCTGTAGAACACATACTGATCACAACTGAAAAAAAAAAAAAGTCTAGCCTATTTCAAGAGCATCAGGATCAATGACACAGGCAGGTACATGACCACACTGAAATAATCATTGCAATAGCGCGTAGATACAGTAGAAGAGTAGAAACAAAATTATACCCATTCAAAACACAAATGAGCTGCAAATTACAGGCTGGCCAGCAAAATTGCAGTATTCATATGTTTTGCACAATAATATGCTTAGCACTTTCACTTCCAGCGATCACGATGCAGTCTTGAGACCTAAGGTTATCTTCTAAACGTATATTCATCTTAAGTTAATATTAGTGGTCGTCCAGTGGTCGAAATTCGGCCATAATTAATTTAAATATAAGTTTATAATAATTAAATAAATATTGTCAGACAAATTACACAGCGCCATCTAGCCCCAATGTAAGCGAAGCTTGTGTTATGGGTACTAGACAACTAATAAACATACGTTTTATTATTATTTTTTATTGTAAATACATACGTATGATACATAGAAAACACCCAGCCCAAGACAAACAGACATGTTCATGCACACAAATGTTTGTCCTGTGTTTGAACATTATTAAGGTTCTATTGTCAAAGACGTATAGTCTTTGAGAATATTAAAGTTCTGTAATCACAGATATACGTGTGTGTGTCAAATACATGGCAAGTGTATAATGTTTTTTATTGAATTTATGTATTTTTTATGCATAATTTTAAAAAAATATTAGAATTCTGCACTCCTTCTCTATATAAACTACTAGCTGTCCCGGCGAACTTCGTACCGCCTAACAATCAATGAATGTCGTGGTACATATTAGCTGAACTAAATTTATGATTTTATGGAATTAAAACAATGAATAGTAGAGAAGCTCGATGGCGTCATTGCGCGTGTCAGTCTAATTGAATACGCAAGTTAAGCAACGTCGACCGTAGCCTGTACACGGATGGGTTTATATTACCTCGAGCTCCTCCGTGATTCGAAAGACACGTTAAGCCGTCGGTCCCGGTTGTTATCATTAGCTCATCTTGAGCTCCTCCGTGCTTCGGAAGGCACGTTAAGCCGTCGGTGCCGGTTGTTATCATTAGCTCATCTTGAGCTCCTCCGTGCTTCGGAAGGCACGTTAAGCCATCGGTCCCGGTTGTTATCATTAGCTCATCTTGAGCTCCTCCGTGCTTCGGAAGGCACGTTAAGCCGTCGGTCCCGGTTGTTATCATTAGCTCATCTTGAGCTCCTTCGTGCTTCGGAAGGGTTAAGCCGTCGGTCCCGGTTGTTATCATTAGCTCATCTTGAGCTCCTCCGTGCTTCGGAAGGCACGTTAAGCCGTCGGTCCCGGTTGTTATCATTAGCTCATCTTGAGCTCCTCCGTGCTTCGGAAGGCACGTTAAGCTGTCGGTCCCCGTTGTTATCATTTAATGACAGTCGTTAAGTTAAGTCAGTGGCCTTTAGGCGGTTCGAAAACACTGGCCTCCGCCAACCCGCAGTTGAGCAGCGTGTTGGAGTACGCTCTAAACCCCTTCGGTTGAGGGAAGACCCGTATCCATAAAAACTGAAGATTTCATAAAAGTAAAGATTTCCTCATTGTTAAATTAAAAAAAAAAAACGTTTGTTTTTATTTTTTTTAGTTTTGAAATAGGTTTTATCATTTTGGTGATTTGTAATTGTCATTTCTTTTGATGTTTACTCTGATTTGATTCTTGCGCTCGAACCCCATGGGAAAAGCGTTTTCACCCCTATCGATTTGACATTTTTAAATTTTCATAACAAATCACAGACAACTTTCGCGACATAAAAGTGACACCAATCGATTTGACGTTTTGATATTTGACAACCAATAAATATCGTAATCCCTTTTTCAACTGACACTTTCATTTGTATGGGAAAATGTTTTTTCTTTTATTTTATTTTTTCGAGAATTTTCCAATGTTTTTAAGAGTTATTCTGCTATTCGGGACGGAAACAAATCCAACAAATCAAAAACCATGGCAATCGATCCAGCCGTTCTCGAGTTATAAGTGTTGTAACAAACACGACTTTCTTTTATATATATAGATTCTTATAGCGAAATTTTATATTACTCCGTCCGAGCAATTTTCGTAAAAAGGTGTACAAAGTTTTTGCTTCACGATATATAGATAATGTTAGAATTAGTCTGAAAACAGCAAAAGAAAGTGTCTGTTCAAAAATTTGGTGTAACTCAGTGGTTATATGTATGTATAAGCAATGGTCTGTACGTAGATAACGCCTCATTTATATTACGATGGCATGGTAGTATTCATTCAATATGCGTGATTGTTTATCAAAGGTTACAAATAAAAAATAGATCTTTGTCATTTCTGACTCTATATCCTGCCTATTCCCATATCCGTCTAGGTTTTTGCTTTGTTTTAGCTGGTGCTAATTAACTGCTATCTTGTTAAATTGTTGTCTCTCACATTGCAAGGAAGTCAAATTACAAAAGCTTCTTACTCCTACTAATTTCTTCTGGTTAAATTCGTTGTGAGTTCTAAGGTAGTCTTACCTCCGGGACTGCAATGGACTTCACTGTTCATTGCCTTTTTTTGGTGAGCGCCGCAGTTAATTCTGGCTACACAGGAAACACAGTAGTGACAATGTGTGGTAACAGTAGGACCAACGGGAAGGGGATCACCGTCCCGTTGGTGCTAAATAACTCAATGCCTCAAGACGAAAGTATGTGTTGCCAGTGATGACATACGGCACGGAGACAGAGTTCCTTATTATGGGCCTTATTTGTAAGCTCAAGGTTGAGCAGCGTGCGATGCTATGCTCGTACTATCTCTACGTGATAAATTTAGGAGTGTATCCGTAGCAGAATTAGAGTTACCGACATAGCCCTATGGATCAGCAAACTGCTGAAGTGGCAGTGGACAGACCACATAGCAAACAGAACTGATCGCCGATGGGGCACAAAGGTACTGTTATTGCGACCGCCGGCTGGAAAACTGAAATTCAAATTCAATAGATTTATTTTGCTAGAAACATAGGTACAGAATATAGGTGTTGGTATGAATAAAAGATCCATTATGGTCTGTTTGTATTTGGTTGCATCCACATTTAGCGCAACACTAGTATTTACTGTTTAGAATAACATACATTATTTTTAATATATCAAAATGGCCTTATTAAAACCACCACTATTGCTGGTTACGAAATTGCCCGCAATTACTGAGGTGCAGTACAATTTATGTAACTATTATTTCCTAGGCAATAAAGCTAAATGACTAGAACACAAATCGCGTATCGCCGATCGATCGAGATCTACGATTGCGATCGGTTTCAGCAAAACGATGGCAATCTATATATATAAAAGAAAGTCGTGTTTGTTACAACACTTATAACTCGAGAACGGCTGGACCGATTGCCATGGTTTTTGATTTGTTGGATTTGTTTCCGTCCCGAATAGCAGAATAACTCTTAAAAACATTGGAAAATTCTCGAAAAAATAAAATAAAAGAAAAAACATTTTCCCATACAAATGAAAGTGTCAGTTGAAAAAGGGATTACGATATTTATTGGTTGTCAAATATCAAAACGTCAAATCGATTGGTGTCACTTTTATGTCGCGAAAGTTGTCTGTGATTTGTTATGAAAATTTAAAAATGTCAAATCGATAGGGGTGAAAACGCTTTTCCCATGGGGTTCGAGCGCAAGAATCAAATCAGAGTAAACATCAAAAGAAATGACAATTACAAATCACCAAAATGATAAAACCTATTTCAAAACTAAAAAAATAAAACAAAACATTAATGTTAAATTTTTTTTTTTAAATTTAACAATAAGGAAATCTTTATTTTTATGAAATCTTCAGTTTTTATGGATACGGGTCTTCCCTCAACCGAAGGGGTTTAGAGCGTACTCCAACACGCTGCTCAACTGCGGGTTGGCGGAGGCCAGTGTTTTCGAACCGCCTAAAGGCCACTGACTTAACTTAACGACTGTCATTAAATGATAACAACCGGGACCGACAGCTTAACGTGCCTTCCGAAGCACGGAGGAGCTCAAGATGAGCTAATGATAAGAACCGGGACCGACGGCTTAACGTGCCTTCCGAAGCACGGAGGAGCTCAAGATGAGCTAATGATAACAACCGGGACCGACGGCTTAACGTGCCTTCCGAAGCACGGAGGAGCTCAAGGTGAGCTAATGATAACAACCGGGACCGACGGCTTAACGTGCCTTCCGAAGCACGGAGGAGCTCAAGATGAGCTAATGATAACAACCGGGACCGATGGCTTAACGTGCCTTCCGAAGCACGGAGGAGCTCAAGATGAGCTAATGATAACAACCGGGACCGACGGCTTAACGTGCCTTCCGAAGCACGGAGGAGCTCAAGATGAGCTAATGATGACAACCGGGACCGACGGCTTAACGTGTCTTTCGAATCACGGAGGAGCTCGAGGTAATATAAACCCATCCGTGTACAGGCTACGGTCGCCGTTGCTTAACTTGCGTGTTCAATTAGACTGACACGCGCAATGACGCCATCGAGCTTCTCTATTATTTTCTACTAATCATTGTTTTAATTCCATAAAATCATAAATTTAGTTCAGCTATTATGTACCACGACATTCATTGATTGTTAGGCGGTACGAAGTTCGCCGGGACAGCTAGTAAAATTATAAAAGTAACCATAAAATCATCCTGTTTACAGTACGGTGCTGGCAAACTTAGTTGGTGTTTTATCGATATTGTAGGTACTCCCCTCTACCCTAATAATCGTACTCGTAAATGATGGTAAAAATGTTATTAGATTGAGATGTTATTTTGTGGAAGTCAAATTTTCATTCATTTTCAGTCAAAAAACCATGGACATCTACAGATCGACTGAGGATGCCTCGCGTAGAGGCGAAATACGTGTCGCAGAGACGACCACGGCAGTCGGGGCGGCCGCAGTCGCATGTTTCAGATGTTGGAAATTCGCTGAGACAACCGCAGCAGCTGGAGCAGAGACGAGCAAAGCAGCCACGGCAGTCACATGCATCTACTAACAGTAGTGGGTGGGTGCCGGCCGGCAGTAATTTGCATGAACTAATTGGTGGCGGAAGCACGCAAAGTAGTGTAGATCAAATTGTAAAAATGTTATTAATAACATTGACATAGTTTATTCGAATAACATTTTGAATATACAAAGAGTATTTCTCAACGACAATAAGTATTCGTAAGAAGAAATGGTATGGAATACTAATAAAATAATAATATATCTGAAAAGTACGTTTAACTATTCTGAATGGGAGAAGAAAATTACGAAAAAATAATTTTTGAACAAACTCTTAGACAATATTATTCAACTACCCACTTACTACAGTTTTTTCAAATACTGTATCACGGCCACCCGCCACAAATTGGTTTGTAGCAAAGTTATATTTCGCCTGATAGACATAGTACGATAGATAATGACAAAATAATTTTAACCAGCTTTTTAACTACAACGTTCCAAGAATAATATTCTCGAGTAGCGAGACCTACAAGATAATTACGAAGGAATGCTTTCAAATGTAGTAAGTGCCATAACAAATTTATCGACACGCACGATTTCAATTTTTGAGTGAGACCGCAGCTGTGGATCGCAGCTTTTCTTGATAGTATTTAATCCATAGTGGCGTAAACCGTAACGTACGAGAGTATTACATGTTCAGCAGTTGTTCTAAAGCTGAACAGTATGTACTCAATACAAGTACATGTGGTGCTTATTTATTAAAAGTCAAAGTAACTTATGTGCCAGTATCCAACGCAGTCGACGTTTTAAAAGTCCTCGTCGCGTCGGACACCTTATCCATCGATCTCTCTAACGATCTTTCTCCAACTATACAGGGTGGGAGGGGACACCACTCATTCACACCACTGTGTCTCCTGTGTAGCCAGGATTAACAGCGGCAACCACAAAAAAAGGCAATGAACAGTGAAGACCATTGCAGTCCCGGGGGCAAAACTACGACTGCTTTGGAACTCGCAACGAATTTAATCAGAAGAAATTAGTAGAATTAAGAAATTTTTGGAATTTGATTTCGCCTCTTGTCTTCGGTCTTTCTCCAACTATTGCGAACTTTAGGCAGCGTGGAAGGCATTGTGGAGATTCGATTCCTTTGATTCCTTCCGATTTCGATTTGGTCAGACTGTCAGTCCTAGGACTGCCGCCTTTTAGTCGTCTGCCGAAAACCTTGCCAGTTACTATTAGCTGCTCGAGGTAATGACCATCGTGACCATCCTTTCGGGCGATGTGATAGAAGAATTTTAAGTATATTTTAACCTCTGCGCCCCTACTCTGGAATTCTCTTAATGTCCCAATGTTTTTAGTTCTCATTTTGTATAAAATACATATTTGGATTGTGTGTAATAAAGATAAGAAATAAATAGGAATTCAAGTTTTCTGCGGAGGCAGGGGATGGATAATGTTGTTTTTATGTTTAGTTCTCGCAGAATAGACATATTAGTGCGACCCAGGATCGTTCAGGCGAAGCGTGAAGAAATACTTTCATGGCAAGGGGTGGATCGCCAGCGGTAATCGAAGTGATGGCGATCCTCACATTTAATTTTCACTTGTGCTTTCCATCAGGCAAGGTGAAGACATTTTGAACGACCACATAAAAAAATATCAGTTATTAGGAATATATTAATTAATATTACGATTATACTTGCAGTTATTATGAACGGCGTGTAATAAAGGAATTCTCTCGTAATAAGTGCTTGTGGCCAATTTGAGAACAAATGTGTCTTAGTCTGGTACAAAATGATGGAATAATACGTTTATCTGTGCCATTTCCTTACATTGTTGTAGAGACGTGGTTGGGATTTATTACGATGTTGCCAACCTTATTATTCGTGGTACGGTGGCTTATTTATATGTATTGGTGTAATAGTTTGGGACTTAAGTGGCGTATTCATCATCCTTAAGAGCCTTACGTACTCGTGATGCATCCCACAGACAGCATGTCTACGCTGATATATTTGTAGCATTTTTTATACAGTGGAAAATAAGCGTACGACCTGTTTGATGCTAAGCAGTCATTGACCGCTTGCGACACCAGAGACATCGCTCACGCGTTCAGCAACCCTGTAAGATCCAAGACTATAATTTTGAAGAACCCCATACTTTGGTATCTACAGAAAAACTTAACAGTGAGTTCAATCCACGACTTATTAGCATGTTTGGAAGAAAACAATTATCAAATACCTACTGCTGAGTTCCACTATTCACACACACACAACTCGACATAAATTTAAATTCCATCCATCTTGATAATTGGCGATCTACTACAGTACGTTTCCTAAGACATTTTATACCACGAATAGTGAAACTGGGGAATCAACGTCCCTCAGCGGTATTTACGAAAGATTACGAAATGGGAGCCTTCAAGAACATAGGATAGCCTATTCTTCCCTTAAAAGGCTGGCAACGGATCGGTGACCCCTTGATGATGGTAATCTCCATGGGCGGTGGTGATTGCTTTCCACCAGGTAACCCACATGCTCGTTTGCCCCCTCTCATATAATAAAAAAATCATACGGCTTGCTTGATGATAACAGTTACCGTAGTCTGTCCATTTGTTAAATGCATAAAAACATGACTTAAAAACGTAACGATTTCTGGTGTCAACTTCAATGAAGCCTTTTTTTTTGCCCCCCTGTTATATATAAAAAAAATACCTTTACAGAGTTGACCATCGGAGCGTTAACATCTCCCACAGTCCTTTCCCTGATGAATTGATCCGAGTGCGTGATATTTCCACTAAGACTATTATGCAAGTGCAACGTGCAGTGCAGCCAAATCACATTACCTTCGGAGACTTGGCGACTACAGCTCTTTTCCAGAGGATCGCTGAATTGATGAGTTTGTAAGTATAAATGCGTGAGACCTGTTCACGAAGCTTACAACCAATATTCAATTCCTGATATGAAGCGGTTACAGTATCAAGACACAGCCACATCCCATTTTTTTTATACTACGTCGGGTGGCAGACAAGCATACGGCATACTGTTATAGAATACGTGTATAAAAACATGCGGTTACCGTATCCATATTAACGCTTGCAACATGAAAGCTCGCGCGCTACCATCCCCGCCACCAACGCAGCAGCCTCTTTCTTTCTGTTGATCTCAGTCACTCGCAGGAAGACAACAACCCACAAGCGAATTGTTATTTGGTTGTGGTTTTCTGTGAGGTGGCGGGGTGGAGGTACTTTCCCAGTTGGGCAGCTTACAAATACGCTCTGACCTACCTGTCTTTCGCTAGGCGGCCGGGTGCACCACGTGCTGGCGAGGTTGGCTTTGTCTCTAAAGATCTTGGTGAGCTCCTTACACCCCAAACTTCATATCACTTCAGGTTAGGAGGATCATATACTTGCTTACCACCCGATGTAGTATAATAAAAAAATAAATACCAACTATTTTCAGCAGCTTCTCGCCCGTGTAGTTGTCACTAAAGTTCCACGGTACTTCATAAACTAACCCAGACAGATGGTAGAGTTACCTCACATATATTTTAAAAATAAATAACTATTAATATAAAAAAGTAAATATTTATTGAAATAATTAATTAAATTCATTAATATATACATAAATAGACAAAATATTGATAATTACAATTAATAGACAAAGATTGACATCAAAACTTATTTAAAAAAATAATTATTTTCTAAATGTATTTTTAATAAACACATTTGACATATAGATAGTACTATAAAATATAAGTAACTATCATCGACAGAAAATAAATTAATAAACAGAGAAATGCCTAAATTCACCTGCCGTACCTCAAACAACCACTAACACTTCGTAGCAATGCCCAACAGGGTTCATATGTATGTAATAATCTGTATACTGTATAAAAACATCTTTATAACTATGTACTACATATGGAATACAATAAAGATATTCAATATTGAGTATAATTGTGTCCCAAATGATATTTACTGCAGATACATAGTGGTTATAACCTTTACACAGTATATGCACTATTGTCTAATTCAGTGTTCCGCAAAGTGTGAGCGGCGGCACAGTGATGTACCGTGGCCAGTATTTGGTGTCCCTCGGAAAAATTAGGTTATTAAAAATATTTTTAAAAATGGAAAATTTCACCTTCCCCGCCAAGGTGGGATATTGGGGGAGGTGAATTTTTCGATTTTTTTAAATATTTATAATATTCTGGCAAGTTGGCTGCAACAACTATTTAAAGTAATAATAAGATAAGGTTATCTCATAAAGCTAAATAGACGGACGGAAAAAAAAATCTTACACAAATAAAAACTGATTTTTCAATTATGTTGTACCTCCAAAATTTTTCATTTTCCTAAATGTACCTTAAGCACAAAAAGTATACGAAACACTGGTCTAATTTATTCGTCTGAGATTGTGTCCATATATTTATCGGCATAAGCTTGGCCATAGATATCTACAATATAAAAATAAGTCGGGTTTTCCTTCCTGACGCTATAACTCGAGAACGCACGAACCGATTTCCACGGTTTTGCATTCGTTGGAAAGGTCTCGGGCTCCGTGAGGTTTATAGCAAAGAAAATTCTGGAAAAAATTGAAAAGAAAAGCGGGAAAATCTTTTTTCACATACAGCGCCATCTGGTGGCGAAACGGAGTTCGCCGGGTTTGCTAGTTATACATATAAACTATACTAGTAGCACGTAACTGTCCAATGTCGTAATTAATGACAATCCGTAATTATAATGTCAGCGTGTCAAATCAAAAGTTCTTTTCCCATAGATCTCATAAACCATTCGTGATGCAACCACGTGACAAATCACTAACTTTTTAATTGGTAGAAAATAAGTAAAAGGTATGTAAATAAACAAAATATATAACTTTATTTCATCTCTGCAACAGTTAACAAGTCTGTAAATACGTATGTATGTAGAAGTGATTAGTGTTCACAATTGTAGCATTTATGCGAGTTGGTGCCCGCGCTCGGTTTCCTAGGAAACACTAATGTGGTCTCCTTCAATGACTCTATTTCAGAAAATAAGATAAAACACAGTGCTCACTCAAATATACCTAGGGTTGCCATCCGTTCGGATTTCCCCGGATTTGTCCTAGTTTGGAGGGCGTCCGGGGATCGTCCAGGTGGAGTTTCATTTGTAGCCCAGGATTAAGTTTTAAATCACTAGCGCCCGCGCCATACTGCGAATAACCGCCTTGTCACAGAATAAAAAATAGTACTAGTAGGTACTAAAAACACTGATGGAATGTCCGGGTTTTATGATTAAAAATCCAGAGCTTTCACGCATCTTGTCGTGGTAGCTAGCGTTTAGCAACCCTACTTAAACCTAAAGGTTAAAAAAACCAGATGTAATTAGTTCACGCACACTATAAAAAATTAAGCGTACTTCCCCAGTCGTGTTGCTACAAGTTCTTGTATCGCAGTTATATAAGGCATGTGTTTACTGGTAGTTAGTAGGCATAGTTTTGGCTAATAAAATTATGGAGTACCTAATAATTTAGAGCAATAATGTGCATATATTTAACATTTGCGAGAAATGTTTTACTCCTTCTTTTAAAACAGTGATTTTTAAACTGTGAGTCGCGACCTACAGGGGGTCGTCAAGTTATATTTGGTGGGGTCTCGGCAAAAATGTTTGTAGGTCATAGCTACAATAAAAAAACGTAAACAGGCCTAAATTATTGTTCAATAATTCATCAACTCAAATCTTTAAGCAAATCTTTTCCACTGGAAGCCTATTTCTCTTCTTAATTTTTATTTCAACAACATCGAAAGCAAATGGCATTATCAATTCAGCCAGGAATTATTGAAGTTTGAGGAGGAAGAAGGGTAGGAGAAAGGGCGACGGAGAAGAGGGTCGCCAGAATTTTCAAACTTGTAAAGGGATTCCGTATTCATAAAAATATTGAATAACACTGGTCTAACGGAACCCCGGATGAGATAGGCTTACCAACAACGCCCCGACAAAGGGAATCAGGGAATGAGATCGATTTCATCATATAAGAGGATAAGGAGGATTTGAGACTTTTATAAATATGGGGGTTTTTACTGGGTAAGTTAAGCTGGGTTGCCACAAAATTAAGCTAATAATATCGATTTGTGCAGTCATAAAATCCGATTTGAATCGGCTTCAGCTTAGGTGAGAATCGGCGCGAGATCCGTACATAGCAAATCCTCAGATTGGTGGTCCAATTCCCGTAATGTTCGACAACATTGAAATAACGATATGGTAGCGGAGAGGAGCTCGATGGCGTCATTAGTGCGTGCCAGTCTAATACATCACGCAAGTTAAGCATCGTCGACCGTAGACTGCCTATGGATGGGTTTATTTATCTCGAGCTCCTCCATTCTTCGGAGCGCACGTTCAGCCGTCGGTCCCGGGTATAGTCATTTAATGACAGTCGTTAAGTCAAGTCACTGGCCTTTGGGCGGCTTGAACTGGCCCCCGGCATTTAACTATATACTAAACGATACTATATACTAAACGATAGTATATAGTGAAATACTTTATTTGTAGATGGCGCCACACTACAACTTCACAGCTGTAAAACATAAAATGCAAAAATTCAGCACCATTACAAACCCTCCTGGCAGCTCAGTTGGAGGAGCACTCGACCGGTAATCGAGAGGTCGTCGGTTCAAATCCCATCCAGGCGGGGGAGATTCTTCAATTTTTAAAAATATTTTTGATATCGTAACAGTTTAAAATTTATGGGAATTGGAACACTGGACATTAATGAGAGTTGAAGAGCAAGTCCTATTTACTTTGACATTTGTCATTGAAAAAATACTGCACCGGTTAAAATACATTGGTATATTTGAAGTTATTTACTGAAACCGTAGGCCGTAGCAGGTCAATCGTTCGCTTTACAATGATTGCAGCACTTCACACAGCTATAAAATGTATAAAATAGTAAAACCGCAAAGTGGTAATCTACCAACGGAGTTGAATTAGCTATTGAAATGGTTACATCGCTCTAGGACATCGCTATATGTTTGTATACGTTCTTACTTAATATTGTAATCTTTCTTATTCATCCAAAACGTAGGTCTCGTCTTAAGTTGTTAAGTTATATAAAAAAGATAAAAGAAATGTTGAGGACCTCTGGTCTATAGGTTACGACATAAAATAATATTTTCGACTGGGGAAATACCGCCACCTCACAGAATACCGCCACCTCACAGAATACCGCGGCCAAATCACAATTCCTTAGTGGGCTGTTGTGTTCCTGCGAATTAAGTGAAGTCACCAGGAAGGAATGAGTCACTGCGTTGGCAACGGAGGTGGCAGCGCGTGTAATATTTCATGTTGCGAGCGTTTATATGGCTACGGTAATCGCTTCACTTCAGGAGGGCCGTATGTTTGCAGCCCGACGTCGAATAAAAAAATCATAATTGCTTTCACAATAGGGTGATACATAAAATAAATAAAAAGTATTATATAGTAATAAATGTGGATTTTTTTTAATGAATATAGGAATGAGATATGAAAAAAAGACTCATTACATTTAGAATCAAGTTTATGGTATATAAGCTACGACATTTCTTTTTATTTATTTAAACTTCATGAACAATAAAAAAAATGTATGACTCACAGAATACCGCCACCTCACAGAATACCGCGGCCAAATCACAATTCCTTAGTGGGCTGTTGTGTTCCTGCGAATTAAGTGAAGTCACCAGGAAGGAATGAGTCACTGCGTTGGCAACGGAGGTGGCAGCGCGTGTAATATTTCATGTTGCGAGCGTTTATATGGCTACGGTAATCGCTTCACTTCAGGAGGGCCGTATGTTTGCAGCCCGACGTCGAATAAAAAAATCATAATTGCTTTCACAATAGGGTGATACATAAAATAAATAAAAAGTATTATATAGTAATAAATGTGGATTTTTTTTAATGAATATAGGAATGAGATATGAAAAAAAGACTCATTACATTTAGAATCAAGTTTATGGTATATAAGCTACGACATTTCTTTTTATTTATTTAAACTTCATGAACAATAAAAAAAATGTATGACTTATACAGGCATACTCTACCAGTCATAGTTAACCTTAGGTGCCTAGGGTTATGCAGAGATAAGACATGGCAGGTGCAAAAGATAAATATGTGAAATAAAAGTAAATATGTTTTAACAAAAATAAAACAGGAACAAAACGTTACAGATATTACATACATTATACATAATATATTATAAATATACTAAGCCAAATACAAATACGCATACTTAAATCCATAGAAAATAAATATACATTTTGATTTTAGATATAAGTAACCTACAACAAGTCCTCCCCAACCCGTCTGGCCAACGTGGGGAGTGTAGGCCAAATCCTCCTTCTGTCTGGGACGGACGAGAGAGGGTCGTGCTCCTGTAGTGGAGACTAAAATGACCTGATGATGATGAACCTACAAGTAAATAAATATTTATATCATATAAAATTATTCAGAAATGTCTGCAACTCCTGTAGAGAAATATTGTAGAGTTGAAATCTGTAAATCGATCATTATTTCATTAATGATTGCATCCCCGCACCAGGGTGGGAGAGTCGAGGGCTGCGCGCGCGCACGCCGCAAGATGGCGGAGCGGAGAGGTTCAACGCTCTTCGTGACTCACCGCAATGGCTTGCTACGACGAATCATAAGGCTTCCTAGAGGCTTCAGTTTGGTTTCTCAGAAAAATTGACGAAGACACAGTGAATAGTTGTGGCAGATATGAGCATAAATACTGCTGACGTTCGTACGGATTTTATTTAGCATAAAAATGAGGAGTTTGAAATGAGAAATGTTCAATGATTATTTAAATTAAATTAAGTAAGGTATTGTAGCTATCTTCAGAAGAGGTAGATAATCTACCATTTAAATAACTTACTCGTACATTTTAAGTTTTTAACTCTTGTTCTCTTTGAAAGTATGTACTTAAATTATAACTTAACGATAGAACACGTAAGTGATTATGGGAACGTATTTCTTTTTATTTTGCTTAGAGATAAGTCAAGGTGATAATGATATTTCTGGTTTATAAATATATATTTTCAGGGATACTCAGTGTCCTCTGTCCTTCGTAATAACTTTAAAAATAATGTACAAAATTTCATTATGATCGGTTGAGTAGTTTCTGCGTGATAGCGTAACAAACAAACGCACATTCACATCATATATGTAGAGTTTATCTCATCTGCAATGGTATTGATTGAAGTTGGTATTTTATAACAAATCATTATTCATCAAATTGATGTACTGATCCATCAATATTCCCGCTGGTTTTAAATAGGTATTCAAATCCTTTTTTTTATAGATGTACGTATGGATGCATATGCCTATATGCATACGTTTATATGTATATGTGTGTTTGTATGTATTCGTGTAATGTAAATGTGTGTATGAAAACTAAAGTGTTAAATAGGTGATAAGCTACGATGGGACTGACATGTCTTTTTAAGACTCTAAATTAATATAGTCTCTAAATTAAATAAAGAGAAAAAAAAATCTTTCACATAACCGACTCCAAAAAGGAGGAGGTTCTCAATTCGTCTGTATTTTTTTTTCATGTAATATTATTTATTGGAATTACTCCGTGATTTATAAACCGATGTGAAAAAACTTTTTTTATTCGAAAGAGGCTACTCTTTCGAATAAAAAAAGTTTCCAGATTGGTCCCATATTTTTTTCATCATCATCATCAGCCTGTATCTACATCCATAAAATTAAATGTAGAGTAATGTTCGGAGTCGGTTTTTTTTTTTTGTTAAAATTATTTTAGCTTGATAGAATAACAACGTCCTTGCAATACGTTATAAAAGTCCAAAACGGTCGAATTACAATATCGATTGAGGCTTTGCCTCTTCGACGCATTGAGCCCGCACTCGGACACAGGTTCCGGTCGATTTACTATGACGGTACTCTCGATATTACGTCCAGCGGCACGTAATAGAGCCGCGTTCACTCACCCCTCCGACCTTCCCCCGTCTCACCGCACACCCCTCCGTACCCCTCTTTTAGTTTTTAGAAGCAATCTGCTGGCAGGGCAGCAATGGCTTGACGAATCGACCTTGCGCCGTAACCAACGTTCCCGCTTCAATATTTTGGGAAGGTATTACGGTCCATTAGAGAATTATTCGAATCCGAATGGGTTTGGTTTTTTGAGGTATATTGTCTAATTAGAAAGATAAAGCTTTACGCAATCATTCATCGACCAAGGAAGACTTTTTTGTCTATGTTTTTATTATTTACTAGATGACCCAACAGACGTTGTCCTGTCTTCTTAACATTGAATATTGAATTCGAATTGGTCTCGGGCAATCTGTCAAAGGACTGACACTTCTGTCAAACGACATAAAATCTTAAATTTTCTAATTTTCCGCGCAACTTTCATATATTTTCTTTCACAAGAACCTGCCAGTAACAAATGCAACATAAAAAGAAATAGCGAAATCGATCCAACCGTTCACGCGTAAACAATCCTTTATTTTTGAAAAGAAACAAGACTGCATTCAAAGATTTTTCAAAATACGCTTCCCACATATAGGAATTGAATCGGCCAAAGTTCGAAAAAACAACATCCTATACGTTTATGGTATCAATCGATAGGATAACTCAAGTCACATCAAACACAAAGATAAAATCTCACAAACAAAGACAGTTAATTAAATGAAAGGAAAACCATGAAAGACAAGATAAAGCATTATTAATAGAGCAATAATGCTTTATCTCACTACGTAGTACTATTACTAATACCACAGTATAATAGTACTACATAGAGTCTGTCTCTCGTGTTGACCTCACCTCCCCTCTGAGACAAATCTGCAACAATTTGTATGGCGCCGCACGCACACACGCTCATTCACGATCTGTACAGACGTCGTTGTTTATTTCGTAGTTCACGATGCGATATTTTTATGAAGTGGCCGGGGTGTGGCATTTATTTGTAAAGAAATAGCTTATACAAAGACGTGTGCTGAACAAACATTCGGCACACCTGATATAAAGCAGTTACTGTAGTAACAATGACGACTTAACGACTCTCATCTAATAACAACAGACGGGACCGACGGCTTAACGAGCCCTGCGAAGCACGGTCGAGCTCGCGATAAATACAACCGTAATAAAACGTAGCCTATCTACGGATGGGTCCGTTGCTTAACCTGCGTGATCAATTAGACTGAAACGCGCAACGACGCCATCAAGCTCCTTATGTGTCTAATTAATCGTTTGAATAAAAAAAGTATGCAAAAATATCTCAGATTTGTGTACCTCGGTTATATTGATGACAGGAAATCGTGGAGGCAAGCGGCTAGGAAAAACCGGCTATTTTGCATCCGGCCTCTAGATAGCATACACGCAAGAAACTGTTATTTAAGTTTCCTACCAAACAAGTAGAGGTACGTAAATGGTTATTTTCCGAGAAGCGTATAAGTTCTAAGAGTTTATACTTCTTGGAAAGTAATTGTAAGAAGAAAAATACATCGCATAAACGATACTGGAACTGTAAAGACTTCTGCATAATTTGATATTAATAATAGCGTTGTGATTTAGCCGGTCTCTTCAGATTCACTAGGAAATCTCTATTGCTATATTATCCTTAGAAGGCAGACGATCAATCACCTTATAGTTCTCTCAGAGACATGGAAATTATTTTCGAAGATAAGTTGGACTGTATTAGATATATCGTACCTCATAGCGATCTGAATACGGATCTATGAGCATGCTCATAAAATGTTAATTACATACACTTCTCAGTATATAGCCGATTTTGTATACACGTTTCATTTTAAAGTAACATATTTAATTGAATGCTTTTGCCATCTTCTTAGGAGAACTCTGCTAATAAAGTAACTCGAAATTTTGTATCCACGTTAAGTATTTAATACGGTATATAAGCGAAGACAAAATTTACTTTTACAATTGCATATTAAGTCTCTCAGCTTTAACACTTCTATCTGAAGCAAATTACTCTAAGTAACGACTCCTCTCTGAACGGCCAACGAAGGTCAAGCCAGCCCCCTTACCACCAACTCTTATTGCGATTCAATAACTGAATAGATTGCTCATTCATACCAATGAATAAGCGTCTCTATGCCAGTTGAAATAAAGTCGCTTATTCATTGGTATGAAAAAGCATTCTATTCAGTTATTGAATCCAATAAGAGTTGGTGGTAAGGGGGCTGTGCTGAGATTCCTGTTTTTCTTGTGTTTTCACTCCGACCGATGAAGACACGCCGGCCTCCGGCGTGTCTTCATCGGTAATGCCCTGACGACCGACTCTTTGAAGATTTGTGTGCTTACCCGTGGTGTCGTTCCTCACACCACAGCTCGCTACAAGCTGTTCTGCGGTTTATTATTATTTAAGTACTAGCTGACCCCACAGACGTTGTCATGCCTTCTTAACAACGAATATATTTAGAATTCGAATTGGTTTCGCGCACGCTGTCAAATAATAACTGACAGTTTTGTCAAACGCTAATTTTCTAATTTTCCACGTAACTTTCTAATTTTTTTCTGTCATAAGAATCTTCTCCTAACAATAACAAATACAACTTAAAAAGAATTAGCGAAATCGGTTTAGCCGTTCACGCGTAGAGTTGGGCAAAATGCCGGGCATTTACGATAAATGCCCAAAAAGAACGAATTTG
This sequence comes from Hypsopygia costalis, assembly GCA_937001555.2. NCBI lineage: Eukaryota > Metazoa > Arthropoda > Insecta > Lepidoptera > Pyralidae > Hypsopygia > Hypsopygia costalis. Next base: position 21,521,572 of record OW443328.2, read on the forward strand.
GGCATAAATTCTCTATTTATGCCCAAAACTATGCATTTATTGGGCATTTACAGGTACTTATTGGGCACTTATTGTAAAAAATGCCTGACATTGCATGATGCGATGACATTGGGAAATAGACATTCATTTTTATATATATAGATTATTAAAGTTTTTATGATTTCGTTGATTGATTATAACTATCATTATAATCTGCGTTTGTTATTCAGTGGTGGTACTAGTTATGAATACTTACGTCACCTTAAGACATACTTACTCTGCCCTGCAGGACAGTAATGACAGTGATATGTGGTTCGTGTTATGACCACGGCTAATTTAATGTCAAAACGACACATAATGAACCTCGAGGCTCGTTGATTTCATTCCCGCCTCATAATATTGCCTACGATGACGACATTCCTGCTACTAAGTATGGTATGATCTTATTTACTAGTCAGTGAACTTGCTGTTTCTAGTGTATTTGAAAAAAAAAGTACTGGGCCGGATTCTAGCCCATGGGGCTGAAATCGAGGTAGAGTGGAGCGAGTAAGTAGATTCGCTGAGTGTATGCTTACCATTGATTTCAACGGAAAATGTATTTGTTGATCATTCCTCAAGGACATGATCGATCTCAATTTTGGACACAAACCTCAAGCATGTCGAGGTCTTTAATCGTGACAAGTTTTATCAAAATCGGCTCAGTGGTTTTGAAGCCTATTCATTTCAAAGAATGTCTTTTCGACGTATATAAGCGTTCCGCTCGTTCCATTCAATACTGCTTAGATTGCTTATTCATATCAATGAATAAGCGACTCTATTCCATTAGAAATAGAGTCGCTTATTCATTGGTATGAATAAGCACTCTATTCAGTTATTGAATCGCAATAGGAGATGGTGGTAAGGGGGCTGTTACTTGCTCCATATGACAGCATACGGCTAAGAGCCAGTTCGAATCGTCGGTGACCCAATATCTCTGGTCGGCTGGACTCGTACATGTAGGGATGTTGCATTTCTTTGCGTTGTATATAAATTATACCACGGGGAATGCTCAGATGAGCTATTTAATTTGATACCTGCCATTGAGTTTCCCTATCGTAGAACTCGCGATAAATTAAAATTCCATCCATATCATCTTGATAATTGGCGATCTACCACAGTATCCTTTTTGTGTGTGTGGTGTCTCCGCTTTAGGGCATATCGTTTCTAGTAGGGCAGAAATATACATTTTATTAAGTGGTACACGTGATTTTATTAATATCAAAAAGTGTGAAGGGGGCTTTGCAGGATCTGTTAGTTATCCCGGTAAGGATATGTTTGAGGAATCTTTTTCGAAACGTAAGAAAAATTTCAAATATCAACTGTGAGTCATCCATAATGGCCCCTGCGCTGCTCGTTCCAAGAAAATACAGTTTTTAGAATTATAAGCCATAATGATTATAGCCAACATAATTTTTAATGAGCTTCTAGTGTTTTATACGTCACTAAAATAGGTTATTACAGAAATAAATGGCAAGAAACTGTGCTACTTGTTTCTACGCGTATGGCGACGAAATATAAAGAGGCGAAAGCATAAATGATATTTCCCACGGGTAGAACCACAAGTTTAAAATATAAATATGTGGTCTATAATACACACAAGACACTGTATAATACATACAAGTATATGTATAATACATATAGTATATCTACATAAGTATAAAAATTAATGTTTGTCTGTATGTCCTTTATGCATTCGTTTATCGCTCATCCGATTGCAATGAAACTTTGGTGGGATATTCTGGGTATACTGGGCAAGGTTTAGACAGGACAACGTCTGTCAGATCAGCTAGTACATAATAAAATAGTCTTGAGACGTAAGCATGGCGCTCCTATAGTAAGCTTAACTTGGTATAGTTTACTATCAGTCGTATACGTAACAAGACAATTAAATAAAAAAAATAAAAAAACCCCTACCTTCTAGTCAAGTCCTTTCATTTGATACCCAAATTGAGGGAGTTGTGAAAAAAAAATATTTAATTCGCAAGTTTGGGTGGTGGGCATCTTGGATTTGAAATAAATCATAGTCATCTATTCTACTAATCAAGCCCTTTCATGTGATACCCATTGAAAACCTTTGTAGCACGAATATATTTTCCGTTGAAATCAATGGTAAGCATACACTCAGCGAATCTACTTACTCGCTCCACTCTACCTCGATTTCAGCCCCATGGGCTAGAATCCGGCCTAGTACTTTTTTTTTCAAATACATTAGAAACAGCAAGTTCACTGACTAGTAAATAAGATCATACCATACATAGTAGCACGAATGTCGTCATCGTAGGCAATATTATGAGGCGGGAATGAAATCAACGAGCCTCGAGGTTCATTATGTGTCGTTTTGACATTAAATTAGCCGTGGTCATAACACGAACCACATATCACTGTCATTACTGTCCTGTGCAGAGTAAGTATGTCTTAAGGTGACGTAAGTATTAATAACTAGTACCACATGAAAGGTTGTAAAATGAAGGAGTTGTAAAAAGATGTAATCCGTCATTATGTGGCGGCGGCCATCTTGGACCGATTTTCATCAAACATAGCTAAGAACACTCCCAACTAATGCGCCTTTAAAAAAGAAACAAAATCGGTTCATCCTTTCAGGAGTTAAAAAACCTGTTGTGTACGGTACTTTATCCTTCCTCATGAATCACATATTACACAGCATGAAAATTCACTCGGTAGCAGCGCTGCATTTAGCGTATGTCTGTGGGCACCTAGGTTACCTATGGCGCGTGCTCTTTCTTACTTTTAAAATATATTATTATCGGTAAATAACTATCCCTGTTTTTGTTTTCAATACTACTTCTTTGACTTAGAGCAATACCCGGGAGGAGAAGAGGAATTTTGGGGTGTTAGTGACTCACCACGATCTTTAAAGCCAAAGCCAACCTCGCCTGCACGTGGTGCACCCTCCCTACTATCGAAAGAGGCTCTTGCGAAAGGTGAGGTAGGGTTCAGCGTATTTGTAAGCTGCCCGACTGTGGAAATACCTCCACCTCACAGAATAACGCATCCAAATAACAATTCACTTCAGGTTTGTTGTGTTCCTGCGAGTGAGTGAGTTTTTATCATTTACCTGCCACAATAGCAATTTCATCGCAAATATTCTGTCCGTACTCCATGTGTAAAAAATTGACACGCAACATGGCAACGGAGCGGCGACATGTTGATTTGCAACATTATGACCAAAGTAAATAAGTAATTATAGGGGCGGACGCTTTACGTACTTGGCTAAAACAATGTTAGTACTTAAATTGTAAGCACTTATTCAGTTCTGAAACTATGTAAAATTTAATTAATATTTTACTGTCAATTAGATGTGGTAATATAAATAATGGAGGAGCAATGAGAATCCTGTGAGGGGTGCGAAGCTGCGGGCGCGGTCGATACCTGAGCCGGGCTGGCGGGTCTCACGCATCGAAACCAGTTCAATGGAATTATTGAGTACAATGGGCACTGCTATATCGTACTTATAGTAAGAATAGATCATAATAACATTCATTAGATTACTTTGTATCCGTATCAAAATAATATTAATAATTTATTTCTAAAATACGAGTAAGTAAATTGATAAAGCGGCAGCTTTACCGCTAAAAATCTCCACTTTATAACTCTTATTGGTCACCTCATAGACTCTACCTCCACCAAATATGTTGTAAAATTAAAATTGAACCAGAATATATCTTTCAAACCAAAGTTGTTTGCAAACTATAATTATTACGTGTTTTGGCAGTCCGAACTGGTATGAGTGCGCGAAAAAAAGCCCGCGAAAGATCCGGGTCGCGTGGCCGACAGCGGACGTGTCGCGTGCGAACCTTTAACGGACTTTTGATCGTCGAAAAATATTGAATACCAGTATCATTCACGCTTGTTTTCACCACTTACACACGCATGCATATCCCACTGCATGCTCTACGTCTAATTCCATAACAATTTTCAATTTACCTCGTCTCAAATGAACGCTCGAAACGAGGAATGCTATGGTGTCCACATTTTTTTTTAATTAGAAAAAGATTGGTTCCGGGTGTTCTCGATTAGTTTTCGGTTGTTACTGGGCATAGTGGCGGAGCACAACTTGCCGCCGTGACTTGACGGATTCCTACTAGCTGTTCCTTTGTTTGAGGACGAACAACCCGTAGTGAAGTGCGTCACTATTGTCGATTGAATCTCACATTCTCATAATATTCGATAGTTTAGATATTGTTACTTTTACTACGTCTGTAAGACATATAAAATCTGAACTAACGTAAGCTTAGTTGTGATTTCATAATATTATATAAGCATTTGCGTTGGTTACTATCACACATCAGTCACGATTTAAATATTAACTCATATATTCGATGTTTCTTGAAAACATAGTTGCTAAAAATAGTTTTTTTAGAAGACTAGACTTTGAACTAACTCGTTTAATCGTATTCAATGAAAATAAGCTCGATAAAACAGTTGTCGGAACTATAGCGGACAGGCAGCGTAAAGGCGGCTAGTGCCCTACGCCGCCGGTTACTATAGAACCGGTTCCCCAGCGGCCCTCCGATACCACGCTCCACGTGCAGATACCACAGTTCGTCTTCGTCTATTTGCCTTGTACTCGCACTCCACCGCATAACCATTCTAACTAGATCTCTCCTCCGGGTACAAACAACTTCATTATAACAAGATAGTCACAGGAGACTCGCGCGTCCTGACAGCTCTACCCAGATGGATGTCTCTACAGCTTCTCTTTATGTTCGAAGAGTACATAAATCTCTTTTTACGAGTATTACCTTCGTAAGGAAACGTTCGAGTATTAAAATCAACTGTTTGACTTAATGAGGTGTCCTCTGAAGGTCGGTAGGTACTGAGAGTTCAATTTACGTTTTGGATGCTAATTATCATTTTCATCGCATATAGTAAAAGTTTGTTCACCCAGCCACCTACTTACCATGGTCGAGTTGACATAATGTGTGCAAAACATAGATAAACATCGTTATGTGCCTAACTAACAAGTTTTTATTCGCTTCACTCGCATTATATTATATATACTAGCTTCTGTCCGCGGCTTTGATAGCGCATATAGTGCTGGGATAAAAGTATTAAAAGTATTCTATATCATAATGTTATAATAAAGCACTTGTACTGTTCCACGTAATTACATTTATTTTTACCGACCGGTTTCGCTAAGGCATTATCAAGGTAATCAGAAGGTGTTTGTGTTTCTACTCTATATGTTCATACACAACATTATGTAGTCCATTTCATCCAAATCAGGTGGCCTACCGTCTAAGCTGAAGCCGATTGCCAGCGGATTTTTACTACCTATTTATAACCCAACTAGCAAAAACTGGTCTTGTTTTGGTCAGCAATGCGTTTTTCGTTTTGCTTAATGCATTTTGAAATAGTTTTAGAATAGTTTTGTAGTCTTCTACAAGTGTCGTTTTGGGCACAAAATTAAAGACCCTTAATCTTATATTGGTTCTGCGAACGCTGTAAAAAATTGAATTTACTCTTCATTTATTCTTGAACATGTATTAATTTGTGCTAATAATCTTCTACCGTGCTGATTGAGTGCAAAATTAAGATTTAATGTAGGTTAATGTATGATAAAGGCCACCTTCTAATCTGAAGCCGATTCCCATCGGATTTTTTGATAGCAAAAATAAAACTTGGCCTTAGATTAGTGGTATATTATGGTATATTAGGTATAAGTATATTGTATTGTCTTAGCGGGTAGAAACACTAGAGCTCTACCGACTAAGCTGAAGATGTTTTGTAATAACTAAAACGTAACGCCTATTTGTCTATGAGATTGTTATCGTTGCGCGAGTCACTCTAATCGATCACTCAAGCTAAGCAACGTCGACCATAGCCTGCCCATGGACGACGATAGACGACAGTCGTTAAGCCAGGTCAGTAAGGCTTTTGGGCGGCTTGAAAACACTGGCCTGTCCGCAAACGTGCAGTTGAGCAGCGTGGTGGAGTAGGCTCTAAACCCTTTCAATGGAGGGGAGATTATGGGTTGATGCCGATGCCAAATTTCATCTAAATTCGTTTAGCCACTCCACCCCAGAGTATACCGCAGCCAAATAACAATTCCCTTGAATGTTGTTGTGTTCCTGCGAGAGAGTGAAATCACCAGAAAGTAAGCATTTGCTGCGATGGCGCGCATGATGCGAGCGTTCATATGGCTACGGTAACCGTTTCACATCAGGCGGGCTGTATGCTTGTCTACCACCCGAAGTAGGTAGTACAAAAATAAAAAGTATAGTAAAACACTCAATGTACGCGTACAAAATCTGATCCTTTTACAGTTTTTTATAGCATGCAAGCTTATAGGTGAGAGCGCGTCTGGTGGTGCCCCATCGACGCGCGTAGATGTTATAGTGGACTTGCGAGGGGCTGAGTTGGTGGCCCCTCAACCAGGTTCAAGACCAGTAACACCATTAAGCAGGCTAAGCGGAATATCACCGTTGGCTGCGGTAGAGCAGCACTCTTCGACGCCGAGTCTGCAGGTGCTGCGAGTGCAGCAAGAGCATCTGTTGCCGCCGGTGCTGCCCTACATTGAGCCGGGGTCTATGGGTCTCGAAAGGATGGACTTGGCATCACCGGCGACTTCAGAGATACTGGGGGATATAGGCGCCCTCTATGCGGTTCCAGCGCCGCTGGACCTTAGTGCCACGGCGACATTGGAGCCCTCGTCGGAGGAGGGCTCATAAATTGATGGACGGGAGTACACCTAGACGTCAAGATGGCAGGAATCAGGTGCGTTCAAATTAATTTGCATCACTGCAAGGCGGCCGTAGCTATACTTTCGAGAGAGCTGCGGTTAAATAAATATGACATTGCCCTAATCCAGGAACCTTATATTTACAAGGGTCAGATAAAGGGCTTCGGTAGCTTAAATGATTGTATTATGTATAAAAGCGCTACTAATGATATGAGGACCTGCATCTATGTCAGGAGGGGCATAGATGCGGTGCCCTTATATGATCTATGTTACAGGGACTTAACTACCGTAAAAATAAAACTTAAGGATGGTAAAACCATTATAATGGCCTCGGCATATCTGCCTTATGAGGAGAGGGAGCCCATTTCAACGCAGTTTGATACCTTGGTAAGGTATGGAGCGCGGGAGAAAAAGGAACTCATCATTGGTTGCGACGCGAATGCACACATTGTTTGGGGCAGTTCCAACAGCAACACCAGGGGAGAGAAGCTCAACGAGTATCTGGAAAGCTCATCCATGCAGTTATTAAATAAAGGTAATAGACCAACCTTCTTTAATGCTAGAAGGCAAGAAGTTATAGATATTACGTTGGCATGTAATAAGGCAAGTAAAAGCATATATGATTGGCATGTGTCTGATGAGGTCACACTATCGGACCACAACTATATATGTTTCAGGTATGACTGTGGATCATAACCACTAAATATACGAAGGAGGAACCCCAGACATACTAACTGGATTGCATATAAAGACGACCTGAAGTTAGAGCTGGGGACGCCTACTTGTAGATTAAACAGTGTTCTTGATATAGAACTGGAAGCAGATCGTATTGTCACTGCTATAAGGACGGCCTGGACAGACAACTGTCCGGAAGTAGAAATAACAACTAAAAAGGAGCCGTGGTGGACCAACGAGGTAGCTAGGCTGAGAAAGGAAACAAGAAGAGCTTTCAATGTAGCTAAAGCCAAGAAAGACTTTGGTGACTATCATAAGGCCCTTACGGAATACAGCAAAGCTGTCAGGAGGGCGAAACGAAAAGCTTGGAGAGGGCACTGTGAAGCCATAAATACTGTCCCGGAAGGCATGAGAATGGCGAAAGCAATGTCTTCTGTAAAAGCAAATCCTCTAACAGCAGTGAGGACTGTGAATGGAAGACTCACGGAAACTGGGAAAGAAACGTTAGTAGAAATGTTCAAAACCCATTTCCCTGGTTTTAAAGAACTGGATAAAGATGACACTGAGTACATCAATAATGCACTTACTAACAATGTAAGAACGTATAGGTATGATTGGGACATAGCTAAAAAGGTGGTGGATGATAACAAAATCAGATGGGCAATCAGGAGCTTGCAGCCGTACAAGTCTCCGGGCCCAGATGGTATCTACCCTATCTTGCTGCAACAAGGAGCCCCCATACTCATACCACACCTATGCAGGCTGTATAGAGCCAGCTTAGCGTTTGGTTATACGCCAAGTGCATTAGGCAGGGTAAACGTGAAATTTATCCCAAAGCCGGGTAAGGCCACATACGAGGATACTAAAGCGTATCGACCTATAAGTCTACAATCGTTCGTTCTTAAAGTTTTAGAGAAAATGGTAGACAGATATGTAAGGGATGGACCTCTGAACAGAAACCCTTTACACAAGCTGCAATGTGCATACCAGACAGGTAAGTCGACAGAGACTGCCCTACATCACGTTATAAGCAGAGCACAGAAGGCAATTGAAAACAAGGAGATATGCGTCGGAGCATTCCTTGATATAGAAGGAGCCTTCGATAAAACAACATTCGACTCCATTAACAAGGCTGCAGCAGCACATGGTTTACCAAATACAATATGTAGATGGATACAAAGCATGCTCAAAGGCAGGATCATTAATGCTGAGCTTATGGACGATAAAATATACGCCAGCACCACAAAGGGCTGCCCTCAAGGTGGCGTACTGTCACCGTCACTGTGGAGTATAGTAGTGAATTCACTTCTTAATGACCTGAACAGGGGACCCACAGTGGCTATCGGATACGCGGATGATATAGTCATTCTAATCAATGGAAAATTTCCAAGCATAGTGTCGGATCTTAAGAACACGGCCCTAAAGATTGTTGAGAAATGGTGTGTGTCAAACAACCTGTCTATCAACCCAGGGAAAACCACAGTAGTTCCGTTCACAAGGCTAAGGAACCTAACCGGTCTAAAAACAGTATCATTGTATGGCAAGGAGCTGCAATGGTCTGATGAGGTCAAATATCTTGGAGTGACACTGGACAAGGGACTCAACTGGAATGTTCATGTGAACAATGTCCTTCAAAAGGCAACAAGAACCTTCAATATGTGCAGAAGCGCCTATGGGAAGACATGGGGCTTAAAACCAAAAATTCTGCGATGGCTATATACAGGGAGCTTTCGAGTTATCTGCCAGGAGAGAAAGGGGGGGTAGTATTACGTATGCCGATTTCGATGGTAAATGAAATTTGTGCACCAAGTGTTATTTTTTTTCTCTTAGAAAATAAAATCGCATCATAATAAGATTAGTTTACTTTGTATGAACCATCCCTGTGATAATAACAATATGACGCAGTCTAGACGTCGCGGTCAATGCGCCCGGACATGACACGTGCCGAAAGACTACGCGCGCCGCTCCGCCGCCGACAGTTCAAAATGCTTTCCGAATCCCGCGCGGTAACGTCAAAGTTTCCTCAATCGCCGGCGCCGCCCATTTGTAATCGCCGCGCCGCGCCGCGGCGCCGCGGCCGCTTTGCACCGATGTCTATCGCCCTCCCGCACGCTCCCCGCGGCGCGGCGCTCGCGTCGCGAGAAAGAAGGAAGAAAGGATTCGATTCAAGGAAACAAACAGTTTTATCTGTGATTCGTCCGTGTGTTGACGTAATCATGTCTGGACGCCGCGCCGCAGTTTTACGAAAAGTTGTACGTTGTCGCGAGTGTACCGCGTTTGTTCGTACTACGAACAAAAGTTTGGTGTGCGAGTGAGCCATCACACAATCCTCGATGTTGTGTATAGGTTCCGGGAACGTGGACAGTTTGACCCGCCTCCGGTGGACGAGAATAGACCTCGATCAGTTCCAGAATACATACTTACTTAATGTACTTGTGTATAAAACGCCAAGGTGTGCAACAACTTTCTAAATTAGTGGCTAATTGCGATTTTGTGTAAATAAGTTGAATGACATTTTAAACACGCCAAGTTATTGTAGAACATATTACGTGATTGCATTATTTTTAATAACTAACATCGTATCGTATTTTTATGATGTTTCCTTAAACAAACACATACATTATTACATTAATTTGACAGTCGAAAACATGTGTTATTAAGTTCAATGACCTTGTTAAGAACGATCATCTGCTTTCATGTAAGTGTATGTTATTTATTACCTACTTATGTTCAGTTTTACATTTGATTACATTTTTTTAGCTATCCTATTTTGATTACAACGCATTTTAATGAAAATATGAAATTGGGACTACGCGCCCTACGTACAGCTGTTGTTGTTATTATCGACACATCATCTGATAGCGCGGAATGTGTTATGCTCTATGAACCAGTTCATTGACTTCGTTATTTATTTTTTCAAACTTTAATAATGATACTGGGACACCATATTTCTTCACTAACGTAACAAGTAGGCTTAATACTATCTCCAATTTAAATCCTGGCTAATACGAAAAAAGCACCTTATATAGCAATGGTAAGACCTATAGTAACTTATGGCTGTTTAGTATGGTGGCCGAAGGTACGACAAGTGACAAGTAAGATGTCACTAACGAAACTGCAACGAATAGTCTGCTGTGCAGTCACGGGATCATTTCCCACTACACCTACAGCAGCAATGGAAATGGTCCTTGAACTGTTACCACTACATATATTCATTGAGGCGGAGGCTAGTAAAGCCTTATACAGGATTGAAAAAGCTGGCCTATGGGATCGACATTCCCCTCAGACCAGGCATACGCAAATGGAGTATACATTAGAACTCAAAAGAAAAACGGAAATGTGCAGTGACAAGATGTTACCGAAGTACATATTCAAAAGGAACTATAGAATACATCTTCCAACCAGAGATGAATGGAAGAAGAATGACTTCAAGCCCAAAGAGGAAAATAGCCTCATATGGTACACTGATGGCTCTAAAACATTGGAAGGTACAGGAGCCGGCATTTTCTCTAAGGACATACAACACAGTCAGAGTATGGGACAATATGCTACTGTATTTCAAGCTGAATTGTATGCCATAACCGCTTGTGCAAAAATGAATATAGACACAAAGGTCCCTAATCGACACATCTACATTCTCAGTGACAGTCAGGCAGCTCTCATGGCCCTGAACTCTGACAGGGTGGAATCTAGACTTGCTCTTGCGGGTATTGATGCCCTTAATAAACTGGGCAGAAATAATACCCTGGAATTGGTCTGGGTTCCGGGACATACAGGCGTTGAAGGCAATGTGAAGGCTGATGAACTGGCAAGGGAGGGATCAAGCAGGAATTTTATGGGACCTGAACCCTTTGTAGGTCTCTCATATGGAACAGTCATTACGGCCATAAATGACACGGCCAAGTCTAGGCATCTGGCTGAATGGAGGGAGATGAGTGGATTACTTCACTCTAAGGAAACCATCGGCGAAGGCACAGTTAATTGGTACAAACATGTACAGAGATACGACAGGAAACGGATACGTCTCATCCTTGGGGCACTGACTGGACATTACGCCTGCCGTGGGCACCTACACAAGATGAGACTTATTAATAGCCCAGAATGCAGAACATGCAAGGCACATTACGAGACCATGAAGCACTTGATGTGTCAATGTGATGCCCTAGCTGGCAAACGAATGGTAATCTTTGGAAAGGCGTACCCAGACCTGGAGGACTTCAGGCTCTTCCCAATTAAAGGCGTACTGAAGTACATGGAACATGTCTTCAGACAGTCAGGGGAGAGTTACTAAAGAATAGGGAGTGCACAAAAGATCCAAGAGGGTCGACGTGCCACCGGTGCTGCGGCGCTGGACCCATTTCAAGATAAGATAAGATATGGGTATCTACTTATACCACAGTATAAGTAATAGTACTAACCTTATACTTAGAATTAAAATAACACATACGTAGGTAAGGTAATATAATGATTCTCATACATTTATGGCGATGTTTACGTTTTGGTGTAAGTGGTTCATTAACACCTGTGAAACAAAGCCTCACATGCCCATGGCACCCTGCTGACTGGCAAGCGAGGCTCTGGTAAAAAGAGAGATAGGGCATAGCGTATTTTTAAGCTGCCAGACTGGAGAAGTACCTCCACCTCTCAGAATACCGCAGCCATATAACAATTCCTTTGAGGTTTTTTGTGATCTTGCACTTGCACTCACTGAGTGAGGTCGCCAGAAAGAAAGAAAGAAAGGAGGAAGTATAGGTTGGCAACGGATTGGCGATCCCATGGTCTTGCTGATCTCCATAGGCGGTGATGATTGCTTTCTATCAGGTGAACCACATGCTCGTTTGCCCCCGTCTCATATAAAAAAAGATGTGTAATGTAGTTATACAAAGCTTTGATGATTATCAAGTTATGTCATCTAACTACCTTTTAAATTGATTCCAAAACTATGCCACGAGATATAAAGAAATGTAAGTATACTACCTACGAGTATATATAATGACAAGCTCGATGGTCGAATGATTAACATGACCACTTTGACTCCGAGGTTGCGGGTTTGATCACCGCATAAGACTAATATTTTTGTTCATGAACATGACTGTTTGTCTTGGTCTGGGTGTTTTCTATAAATTATATGTGTGTATTTACAAAAAAAAAAATGTATTTAAGCATTATATCAGTTATCTAGTACCCATAGTTTCATTCAAGCTTTGCTTAGTTTGGGACTGGACGGCCGTGTGTAATTTGTCCAGGAATATTTATTTATTTAATTATATTTTTCTGACCTACTCGGAATGTACCACATTGTATTTGTAATACCAAAGCAGGCGTTTTCAAAAATTAATTTGAAATCCCCATGCTGTAGTCTCCAGGAAAAACCTCAACAGACATCTATTTATCTGGCTTTCATAGATTTCAACGAATTATATAATTAAAATCTATACTAAGTTAATATTATAAAGCTGAAGAGTTTGTTTGTTTGGTTGAACGCACTAATTTCAGGAACTACTCATTCGAATTGAAAAATTATTTTAATGCTAGATAGCCTATTTTTCGAGAAAGTCTATATAATATCTGCTATGCTACCACCAATAGGAGCGGAACACCAATGAAAAATATTGGAAAAATGGGGAAAAATATTCCTTTTGAGAGCTTCCGTTGCGTGCGTTGGGTAACGGTTCAAGTTACGCACCAATTATATACGACGGAATTTTTAATCTTAAAAAGATCTAAAAAAGTCCGTGATATCTTTTAAATGTCTCTATCTTTTAAAAATCACTATACGAGTAACCTTTGAAATGGTAAGCTTACGCTTCACTCTCAACGCTCTGACTCATGCAGACGAAACTGCGCGAGTCAGCTTAGATATTCGTAGTTATGTAGTTTGAACGTAATATACTCGCAAAAATGGGGTGTAAGTGGTTCATCAACATCGTTGAACCAAAACCAACTTCACCTGCGCGCGGTGCACCCTACTGACTGACAAACGAAGCTCTGGCGAAATGAGAGGTAGGGAGCGCAATTGTAAGCTACCCGACTGGGGTATGTACCTCCACCTCACATAATAGCCAAATAACAATTCCCTTGAGGGTTGTTGTGTTCCTGCGAGTGAAGGAGGTCACCAGAAAGGAAGGAGATGCTGTGTTGGCAGCGGGGGTGGCGGCGCGCAAGCGATATTTATGGCTACGGTAACCGCTTCACATCAGGCGGGCCGTGTCTCCCGGGTGGCAGACAAGCATTTGTAGTATAAAAAAGAAATTGATACTTCGTATGTTGAATTTTATTGAATAAATACTATTTATTGAGTTCAAGAAAGTGTCAATTGTGAAGTCAGTTTAATCACTATGACATAGCATATGTATAGATATCTTATGTATAACATTGCTTAAATATCTCACTGCTTATTTAACAAATCTACCTACTGGATCTTATTTCCTCATTATCTACAGGATGTGTTATATAAGTACATTATTTATTTTAATTTCATTATTTCAAGAAATTCCAACATTTCACATAGAGACCCGAATAACCGCATACTATATTTTTTTATAAATTCATTATCACGGCGGCGTTCATGACGTCATGCCGTCAATGGATGCTTCAACGAGAAGCAATAATGCTAATTATTCGTAGTACTTATATCACAATGAAATATTCCTAAAAAAGATGTAATTGTTTTTAAAATAAAAACAACTCACTTAAAAATATAAACTGATACCTTTATTGTTTGCACAAATTCTGTAGGAGTATCATTTGATAAATATAAAGTAAAATATAAAGTAAAAATATAAAGTAAAAAAATATAAAGTATTTACTTTATATTTTTTTTTTATACTACGTCGTTTGGCAGACAAGCATACGGCCCGCCTGATGTTGAAGCGGTTACCGTAGCCATATTAACGCTTGCAACATAAAATATTGCTCGCGCGCCGCCGCCCCCGCTGCCAACGCAGCATCTCCTTCCTTTCTTTCTGGTGACCTCACTCACTCGCAGGAACACAACAACCCTCAAGGGAATTGTTATTTGGCTGCGGTATACTGTGAGGTGGAGGTACATTCCCCAGTTGGGTAGCTTACAATTACGCTCCCTACCTCTCTTTTCGCCAGAGCTTCGTTTGTCAGTCAGCAGGGTGCACCACGTGCAGGTGAAGTTGGCTTTGGTTTAAAGATATTGATGAAGCATTTACACCCCTAAAAAAAATTGACGAATTTTACTATTTAGTAAAAAAAATTAGGTACCATTGTTTAATTATTTCATTATATTACATATGTTACTGAATAATGGAATTAATACGCAGCATCAGTATGGTTATTATGTTATCTAATTCTGTGACAGCACACAATTGCACATTACCTTTTCAGGCATAGAGGCACGACTAAGAGTGGTCTACCTAACTTTTAGACATATCTAAAACATTTTATCTGCGACTTATTGGATCATGCATAGGTTTTCTAAAGAAGTAGTTATTTTAATAATTTGACATATTGATTAAATTTTTATTTTGTATTGAAAAACTTATTAATTATTTTGTATTGAAGGTAATTTATTATAGACTAGCTGATGCCCGCGACTTCGTTCGCGTGGACTTTATGATTCCGGCATATTAATACAAATACGAATTAAAGTAGATACATAAGAAAATATTTGGGGCAGTATTATACGTTAAAAGTCAACAAATTATTATTTTTATTTAAGATAGTCACCATAGTTTCAAAAAATAAATAAATAAATAAATGAAGGGAGTCTTTCCTTCGGGAGATAATATGAAAAGACCTCAAGCGTTACTAATCTTCGATAAAGCCACATTGTTGGCCATTTCGCATTCATCTGAAACGATTAGACAGCAATCCTGAAACATTTTCGCTTTGTCACAGTTTCGTGTCACAAAGCATGTCGGTGTTTCCGTTCTGTATAAATCGAGTAGAATATTGAACATTGTATTTGCGTCCTTCCGCCTAGAGGTAATAATATGGCTGCAATACCTGGCGATGCTGCTGTATGATATTATTTTGGCGCCTGATTTCAGCGAGGATTGCTCTCGTCAGGTATGTTTTTCCAGTCCCTTCTGAAGCATCTAAGAAAAACAGTTACCCTCGTTGTTTAATAGACTTTGAGTCACAAAATCTTGCTACATAGCGTCCCGCAAATGCACGCATTCTTCTGGTTTGTGCGAATATATACCAATCGTTCCATTTCAATTTTAGCGTACACGTCTATATAAAACTGACTAAACAGACCACCTTAACTTTATATATATATATATATATATATATATATATATATATATATATATATATATATATATAATATATATATATAATATATATAGATATATATATGTATATATATATATATATATATATATAAAATAAATAAGACTATTGCGTCTAACTTGTAGCAGGTAAGAATAAAAGTAGCACTGCGTGTGGTTATTTTTTTTACAATACAATCAATATTTTGTTAAACTATTTATACTCATCAGGCTGAACAACTTTTGCTAAGGCGTCATTTTTATATTTCTTATAGTTTCGTTTAGCTGAACCATTATGGTTCTGCATCAGGTGTTCCAAATCTTGGATTTTTATACCGAGATGGAAATTTCGTGTCCACGTTTCCAAATCGATGCCATTTTCGTAATTGACATTTTAGAAAACCATAGAATCAACACCCATATTGATATTGTAACATTTCAACCCCATCGCACCCCCACAGGAGTGCTCTTGTGTCACGTCGATTATGTTAGATTATAAAATAGCTGTTGTTTTCGGAATCAGCGACCCGATAAACCATAAAAACAATACCCATGTCGATTTTCAGACGTTTGCACCTCATTCCACCCCTTTAGGGGTTGAATTTTGAAAAATCCTGAAACACGTGTTTACTCATTTATCTACAGAAGATCTCGTGTAAAGTTTCGTATAAAATAGTCCAACTAATCTTGGTTCCCCATACAAACTTTGGACCCCCATTTCACCCCCTTAGGAGTTGAATTTTCCAAATTCCCGTCTTAGTGAGCATCTACGTCCTGAAAGGAACCCCACTACAAAATTTGAGACTCCTAGCACTTGTAGTTTCTTAGATTTTGTGATGAGTGATTTTCTATAAAGAAAAATTTTCTTTAAACTTTAAATGACGATAACTTTTTAATCTGACATCAGATTTCGATGAAACAAAGCCTATATGTTGCTCAGGGATCACCTTAATCTTTTAGAGAAAACCGCGTTAAAATCTGTTCAGTAGTTTTAAAGATTAGCGAGTACATACAGACAGACAGACAGACAGACAAAAAAATCAAAAAAATCTTTTTTGTGTTCTGTTACTCTTTTTTTATCGCCCACACTCATTTTTTGTTAATTTTATCAAATGTACAGACACGCGGTTCCTACTGTTTTATTATATGTATTGATATATAATATATATATATATATATATAATATATATATATATATATATATATATATATATATATATATAAAATAAATAAGACTATTGCGTCTAACTTGTAGCAGGTAAGAATAAAAGTAGCACTGCGTGTGGTTATTTTTTTTACAATACAATCAATATTTTGTTAAACTATTTATACTCATCAGGCTGAACAACTTTTGCTAAGGCGTCATTTTTATATTTCTTATAGTTTCGTTTAGCTGAACCATTATGGTTCTGCATCAGGTGTTCCAAATCTTGGATTTTTATACCGAGATGGAAATTTCGTGTCCACGTTTCCAAATCGATGCCATTTTCGTAATTGACATTTTAGAAAACCATAGAATCAACACCCATATTGATATTGTAACATTTCAACCCCATCGCACCCCCACAGGAGTGCTCTTGTGTCACGTCGATTATGTTAGATTATAAAATAGCTGTTGTTTTCGGAATCAGCGACCCGATAAACCATAAAAACAATACCCATGTCGATTTTCAGACGTTTGCACCTCATTCCACCCCTTTAGGGGTTGAATTTTGAAAAATCCTGAAACACGTGTTTACTCATTTATCTACAGAAGATCTCGTGTAAAGTTTCGTATAAAATAGTCCAACTAATCTTGGTTCCCCATACAAACTTTGGACCCCCATTTCACCCCCTTAGGAGTTGAATTTTCCAAATTCCCGTCTTAGTGAGCATCTACGTCCTGAAAGGAACCCCACTACAAAATTTGAGACTCCTAGCACTTGTAGTTTCTTAGATTTTGTGATGAGTGATTTTCTATAAAGAAAAATTTTCTTTAAACTTTAAATGACGATAACTTTTTAATCTGACATCAGATTTCGATGAAACAAAGCCTATATGTTGCTCAGGGATCACCTTAATCTTTTAGAGAAAACCGCGTTAAAATCTGTTCAGTAGTTTTAAAGATTAGCGAGTACATACAGACAGACAGACAGACAGACAAAAAAATCAAAAAAATCTTTTTTGTGTTCTGTTACTCTTTTTTTATCGCCCACACTCATTTTTTGTTAATTTTATCAAATGTACAGACACGCGGTTCCTACTGTTTTATTATATGTATATTGATGATAACTATTTTGACATTAATTTAAAGTATTTTTTATCACACGAGTACATTTTCAAAACAATTATAACTGAGAGTAATGAACTTTTTTTGGGGTTTTTTGGGGTGTAAGTAGTCTATCAACATCTTTGAACCAAAGCCAACTTCACCTGCACGTGGTGCACACTGTTGACTGCCAAACGAAGCTCTGGTGAAAAGAAAGGTAGGGAGCGTAATTGTAAGCTACCCGACTGGGGAATGTACCTCCACCTCACAGAATACCGCAGCCAAATAACAATTCCCTTGAGGGTTGTTGTGTTCCTGCGAGTGAGTGAGGTCACCAGAAAAAGAAGGAGATGCTGCGTTGGCAGCGGCGGTGGCGGCGCGCAAGTGATATATGTTGCTTGCGAGCGTTAATACAGTTACGCTAACCGCTTCACATCAGGCGGGCCGTATGCTTGTCTGTCACCCGACGTCTTATAAAAAAAAAATAACTTTTACATCCTGTATACAGCCTTTACAGCTCCAATTCGCAAGTTTGAGAGAATGATTTTGTTTGCACTTAGTTAGACGTTGGAGGTGCTAAGTCGTGTGTTTGTTCAATTCCGTTGTGAGTAGATTGACAACACAGTTAGCGAAACGTTATTTACGGATGTTCTTTCCTCGCGTTGCTACTCAGCCTTAGTATAGCTGATAGGTTATACTATCGCGGTCTTATCTAACCTACCTATTTAAAAATTGATAGACTGAACGTATTGGAAAAAACCTGTGCAATAAACTATACTTAGTAGAAAGCTATGTAACAAAATCAGTTTCGTGTTGATAATAATAATAGTTTTTAAGATATTTATCTTCTTTACTATATTTATATATTTACATTTTTATATACTACATACTTACAAATAATTAAAAATATACAATTAAAATGCAAACGAAGTATGACTATAACAAACTAAAAACAAAAAGTAATTAAAATTAATAAAATATAATGATCTAAAGAACGTCATAAAATTCTTCCACATCTCCGTCAAAGGGTAACATGGCGAGAAGGCTAGCAGCATTGACACGCTGGATGGCAATGCTTACGAGAAATAGGCCAGCCCTCTGGTCGCGGGAAGACTCGACCAAACGTTTGGAGATATCTCTAAAAGATTTTTAATTAATTTAAGATATTTAAAGTATGACTAAAGCATGTTACTATATAATATTTCTTTAAATATAGTGCTCTAGTTTATGGCGAAAATCGACCATTGTAAAACAACTATTGTTGAGCGGAATGATTATAAAATTTCTTTCACTGTGCTTACTTTTGTATTTTAGTTACAATTATTGCTGACGGTGATTTTACGTCAACATAATTTTATTTTACTATAATAACCTTCTCTGTATCTACAGTACAGGCAACCGTTACTGACTGAACTATCAACACATAGCTTAAATCATTGGACCTAGGATCGGGGTCCCTACCGCCGAAGCTGAAGCCTCGGAATTTTTGATTGCGATAATCAAACTTTAGCTTAGCTCAGTCATCAGGCGTCAGTCGTCAGGCAATAAAGGTATGTAAAACTACCTTACATGCATGATCGCGTTAATTCCCGTGTTTATTATAATTTCAATCATGCAACGCGAAAGTTTATAAGTTAAATTTATATATATATTAGTATAATTTAGTTATTAAACTTTAGCTTAGATTGGTGGTAATTTTGCTTAGCTATAGAAACTATAGAGCTCTACCGACTAAGCTGAAGATGTTTGTCATTAACTTAAGCCTAAGATCTATTTTCGCTATCAATAAATCCGGTTAATCGGCTTCAACTTCCGCGGTATCGGATTTTTTGATTACGAAAATCTAACTTCACCTTAAATTTGTGCTAATATGAATAAGCGAAGAAGGTAGGGATGGACGCGTTCTTCCGATTGATCTGAAGATGTTTATCACAAATTTAAACAGAAGTTCGATTTTCGCACTCAAGAAAGCCGATAGGAATCGGCTTCAGCTTAGGCGGTAGGCCCCCTGGTTGAAATTTAAAATACAGGTAGATTATGATGCGTTCCCACGGAATAGCCCGCGGGCGCAAGCTAGTACACGGTTAATGTTAATACAAAATAATGGAACTCTCAATCACAACAACAATATTACAACATTTGATATCAAACAGCGGTGTAGGGTCTTTAAAAGCTTTATTTATTAATTTGATTTGATTGCGGGCGCATGCCTCAATTACAAGCCCGCATGGTGGCGCGTGGCTGGCAACGTCATGTCGAGCCGAGTGCGGGTAGAAATCCCCTCAGAATGCTGTTATCACCCCCTAATGTTGTCCCATTAACCTGAGTACCCCTATCGTTCTAGATTTTCACACGAAACGCCCTCTTTAGTACCGTTTAGCTAACGGTAGCGCAAATGGCACTTTCTCCCAATCAAGAGATTTGTAAAGGCAACACAGCGTTCTTTTCATTTGTAAAATCATTTTATGTAGAGATTATATCTCAGATTCTTTTTTGTATTGGCACAATTAAATTATAATTACAATGTTAAATAATTATAATTCATAATTTAATAACGTAATTCTTGGTTCAATTAGAAAGGAAGTCGGTAGGTACTTGTTACACTATTGATTATATTTGTATATGTTACATTTTTAGTCATATAATTTAGCCGTTAGCCGTAACTGTAGTATGAAATATTGCTCGCGCGATGCAATAGTGTATATGTATATATATATATATATATCTATATATATAAAAGAAAGTCGTGTTTGTTACAACACTTATAACTCGAGAACGGCTGGACCGATTGCCATGGTTTTTGATTTGTTGGATTTGTCTCCGTCCAGAATAGCACAATAACTATTAAAAACATTGGAAAATTTACGAAAAAAATAAAATAAAAGAAAAATCATTTTTCCATACAAAATGTTCGTGGATGTCGGACCTGTCAAACGTGACGTTAACGTGCGTACGTCAAATGTATGCGTGCGTTCAGAAATGTGGGTATAGGATAATAAGTATTAAAACATTGACAAAATTGTCGAAAAATTTAATTTGAAAACGGATTGGGATATTTATTGATTTTCAATTAAATGTCAAATCGATTGGTCTAACTTTTACGTCGCGAAAGTTGTCCGTTGTTGTTTTGAAAATTGTTTATGAATGAATGCTTGAAAATTAATATTAATTGGTTGTCAAGTGTCATGGTACTTTATTTTGTGACATAGTAAAATACTGAACTTAATATTTACCCACTGCTGGGTAATATTTACCCACTGCTGGGTAATATTAAATACGGGTCTTCCTTCAACTGAATATGTTTCGAGCATACTCCACCACGCTGCTCAACTGCGAGTTGGCGGACGCCAGTAATTTCAAGCCGCCTAAAGGCCACTTGGCTTAACGACTGCCATCTAATGATAACAACCAGGACCGACGGCTTAACGTGCCTTCCGAAGCACGGAGGAGCTCGAGATAATCTAATGATAACAACCGGGAGCGACGTCTTACGTGCCTTCCGAAGCACGGAGGAGCTCGAGATAATCTAATGATAACAACCGGGACCGACGTCTTACGTGCCTTCCTAAGCACGGAGGAGCTCGAGATAATCTAAT
Organism: Hypsopygia costalis; assembly: GCA_937001555.2. Taxonomy (NCBI): domain Eukaryota; kingdom Metazoa; phylum Arthropoda; class Insecta; order Lepidoptera; family Pyralidae; genus Hypsopygia; species Hypsopygia costalis. Next base: position 21,543,058 of record OW443328.2, read on the forward strand.
GATAACAACCGGGACCGACGTCTTACGTGCCTTCCGAAGCACGGAGGAGCTCGAGATAATCTAATGATAACAACCGGGAAAGACGTCTTACGTGCCTTCCGAAGCACGGAGGAGCTCGAGATAATCTAATGATAACAACCGGGACCGACGTCTTACGTGCCTTCCGAAGCACGGAGGAGCTCGAGATAATCTAATGATAACAACCGGGACCGACGTCTTACGTGCCTTCCGAAGCACGGAGGAGCTCGAGATAATCTAATGATAACAACCGGGACCGACGTCTTACGTGCCTTCCGAAGCACGGAGGAGCTCGAGATAATCTAATGATAACAACCGGGACCGACGTCTTACGTGCCTTCCGAAGCACGGAGGAGCTCGAGATAATCTAATGATAACAACCGGGACCGACGTCTTACGTGCCTTCCGAAGCACGGAGGAGCTCGAGATAATCTAATGATAACAACCGGGACCGACGAATTAACGTGCCCTCCGAAGCACGGAGGACCTCGAGTTAATCTAATGATTACAACCGGGACCGACGGATTAACGTACCTTCCGAAGCACGGAGGAGCTCGAGATAATATAAACTCATCCATGGACAGGCTACGGTTGACGTTGCTTAACTTGCGTGTACAATTAGACTGACACGCGCAATGACGCCATCGTGCTTCTCTATTATTTTCTATTATTCATTATTTTAATTTCAAGACATCATAAATTTTGTTCAACTAATATGTATACCACGACATTCATTGACAATTAGGCGGTACGAAGTTCGCCGGGCCAGCTAGTATATATATATATATATATATATATATATATATATATATATATATATATATATATATATAGTAGTGTGCTTTATAATAAATGTTCTATCTATCTATCTATCTATTCCCGTTCTCAACGCAGCATCTCCTTCCTTACTTCCGGATGACGTTGGTGGTCATTAGTCGGTGTGCCTCGGAAAAACAATGTTATCTCATAAAGCTAAATAGATGGATAGAAGAAAAATACTTACACAAATAAAAACAGATTTTTCATTTCAAAAATTGTCTCCAAAAATTTTCGTTTGCCTAGATGAACCTTAGACACAGAAACTTTGCGGAACACTGTTCTATAGGATCCAATCCGGAACGAAGAAATTCGACGGAGAACCCAAGTGGTCGACATAGCTTTCAGAGTCAGCTAGATGAAGTGGCATTGGCTGGCCACATCTGTCGAATCAGCGAAGGCATCTGCGGGAGAAAAACCCTAGAGTGGAGGCCACGTATGGGGCGACGATGCGTAGGACGCCCCCTCTCTAGAAGGACCGACGACCTCAAAATAGTGCCAGGTAGAGGTTGATGCGGAAAGTGGATGATCGCATATGGCGGAAAGCATTGGGAAAGGGCTTTATCCAGCAGTGGGTACATACAGGCTGATAATGATGATGATGATACATCGATAGATTCCAATTACATTATTTAGTAAGGGACAAGTCCACTTAAACTTTCAACCTTTTCAAACGAATATTTAAATTAAATTAGTTCAAATTATATATATATGGATACATTCATTTAAACATTTGATTATTTCTAGTTATTACTCGTTTGAAAAGGTTGAAGTTTTAGGTAGAATAAATATTATGAATTGAACCTCGAGGCCTTTTAATGACTTGTGTTGTATGCCTGTATGTTGGTTTATTCCACTGAACATTTTTAGAGTCAATATTGTGAACTTGCCTATTATGTAACATGAGAGGTCAATGTCGTGATCGTATATGAGTCACTAACATTCTGCCTTCGGCTTTACTCGTGTAAGCTACAGGATCTATACGCTGTGCTACATTATTATATTAATACGTGAAGCTAAAACTTTGTACCCCTTTTTAAGTAAATTGAGCGGACGGAGGAGTATGAAATTTCGCACACTTATAATTTATATAGAGAAGAAGTGCATAAAAAACAGATTAAATCAATAAAAAAAATTACACACACTACCATGTATTTGACACACACATGCATATATACTTTTTGGTCGAATTTTAACCAGTGGGCGATCACTAATATACTTAATTTTATTTACTCAAAAATGTTCAGCCCCCCTAGCCAAGTGTAATTCGTAGCGTAACGAACGTTAGATAGATCACGTGACATTTGTCAATTCTTATACTCATACCACTCATACTAAAATGTTAGATTTTGACAAATGTCATGTGATTTATGTAACGTTCGTTACGCTACCAATTATACTTGGCTAGGGGGGCAGGACGTCCATACAAACATATAAGTGTTGGGCGGCAACGTGCGAGATCGCCCCTGTAATACAAACGTCCATAGGCTGAGATAACTTACCATCAGCCAGATCGTATGGTTATTTGTTTCATAGGCTTAGTTGTATCTTAGTGTTATAAAAAGTACAAATATCGTTGCCTTAATACAGAAAAACTATGTATATGTATATAGATATGTATGTACGTAGGTATACATATTTTTTATGCGTCGGGTGGCAGACAAGCCTACCGCCCGCCTGATGTGTAGCGGTTACCGTACCTATATTAATGCTCGGAACATGAAATATGGCCCCACCCCCCCTCCAACGCAGTAACTCCTTCCTTTCTGGTGACCTTACTCACACACACAACAACCTTCAAGGGAATTGTCATTTGGCTGTGGTATTATGTGACGTGGAGGTACGACCCCCACCATATTCACCTCCGTTCCTCTTAAAAATACGTTGAACCTCATTTAAAACAAAATGTTTCAATACATGAAAATATTTACATTAAAACTCCATAGAACGAACCTTTTTGCGCATGTCTGAAATATATGTAAATTGTGCGCCTGTGCAAAGATTTTTGCATGGAGTTTCTTCAATCTCTGGGTCGGTGCGCCCCAATACTTACTTGCTCCATTTGGCCGCATACAACGAAGAGCAGCTCCAATCACCGGTCACCCAATGATCTCTGATCGGCTGAGTCCAGCCTCTACATATCAGATCTCTACATGTAGAGATGTTGCGACTCTGCGAAACACAAATTTTAAAGGATAATCCTCGAATACCTGCCTTATTACATTTATCCTCAAAAACATCCGTATAACCATTATACATATCTTAATGCTATTATTTAGAACTTCCTCGATGAGTTTGTATGACAAGTGAGAAATTACTTGTGTCTGGTGCGTCATAGCGTCAATAGCGCTCCGCATCTCAATAGAGACAAGGCGAACATTGAACTGTTTACACTAGAGCAGAGATTCCCAATCTTTTTGATATGAAACATCTATTGCAGTAGTACAGAATAAGAAATAGTTCTAGGCAGCAGGTCAGGACGGACATGGTGACGCGTCGCCACGTATTCACATTATCGACGGAGGTATGAGTTAAAATCGTAGGCTTCTAATCCATTAACCCTGGGGACTTACTCTGATATGAAAATTTATTTGTAGTGCCTTCAAGAAAATAAATGTCAATGTTACATGTATATTGCAATATTTAGACACTAAAATATGTCGCATGAAAAGTCTACATTCACCAATCGAAATAAATTTGTATTTGAAATATTGCGAACTTTCGTTCTTAACTTTGTATCTAGATCACTTGGCGGTAGGCCCGCTGGTTCTTACTGGTAACGTCTAATTTTGTGGGCAACGATGCCGCTGATAGCGCCATCTACCAGCGGCAGCGTCGGATCTTTCCCCGATTCGATATATATTTTTCTTTATAAAATCTTATTTTCTCATAAACCGCCCATCTTTTCTTGCATATTTTTTACACAAAATAATATTAATGCTTCACATCAGCCAGGCGTTCCGCAAAAGTTTAATGGTTTTATACCTCCTGTGACAATGTTTGCAAATTGTTAACATTTTTTTGTGACTGAGCATTTCTTTATTATTATTTTTTATAAGAATAATTTAATTATTATAATAATATTAGTTTGGTGTTATCAAAAAATAGCCGAATTTCATCTGCAACGATGGACTGCTATGCCTTGTTTAGTAGTGTAATTACTTAATAGGTTGATGACGCCACACTGTGATTCACGCAGTAATATATATATATATATATATATATATAGATATATATATATATATATATATATATATATATAAGATGCAAAAATTCGTCACCAACACAAACCTTCCTGGTAACTCAGTTGGAAGAGCACTCGACCGGTCATCGAGAGGTCGTGGGTTCATATCCCACCTAAATAAGGGCAGGTGAATTTTTCTATTTTTTAAATATTTATAATCAGCATTTCTTCTCTCATTGGGCTGAAGTTTAATCGTCTTGACACCCTTAAAAATGCCGTGATATACCACAGTTTGAGAACCCTGCACTAGAGAAATACTTATGTGGATAGATAAATTTAATACTTATTATTACGAGAGATTTTTTTGTATCACCTCAGAAAGCACATATCATAGGACCTCTATTTATTTGTTTTATATTCATTGCGTCGCATGTAGTAACATAAAAATACGTACCATGATGCTCCGCAAGCTACTAACGCAACACCTCCTCAGGAGCTTACTGGTGTATTTCCTCATACCAGAAAGTCAATATCCTTCTATGGATTTGATATTTGATTACGGTCTTCTGTAAGGTAGAGATATCATAACAGCCCCCTTACCACCAGCTCTTATTGCGATTCAATAACTGAATAGAATGCTTAGTTATACCAATGAATAAGCGACTCTATTTAAAATTGAATAAAGTCGCTTATTGATTGGTATGAATTAGCATTCTATTCAGTTATTGAATCGCAATAAGAGTTGGTGGTAAGGGGCCTGAGAAGGTTACGAAATTAGGGCTATGCTAAAGGTCTTCTTCGGTCTATCTGCTGTGTCTGAGCGCACCGCGCTGGATTTGGCTGATCATCATTTCAGAAAGGACTTCCACTACTGATTAAAGGTCTTCACCATAGACTTGCGCAATGATTCTGACGAGGTGGTCGAATGGCTAGCAATGGCTACTTTGACTACGAGGTCGCGGGTTCGATTCCTGCACTAGAAAAGCATTTGTGTGCATGAACATTTCTGTTTGTCATATTCTGGATGATTACAGGAGTATGAATTAAAAACAAACTGTATGTATATACATCCGATCTAGCACTTATAGTACAAGATTTGCTTAGTTTGGGACACGATGGCGCTGTGTTATTGGCGCTGTTAATTTGTGTAACATGATGGTTTTTTAAAAGATTGTGGTAGGCCATTGGTTTTAGGTTGTTTTGTGCCGTTTGCTTCTTTCATCGATTGTTTGCGTTCTTTATGAGAGCGCCGGTTTAAGGATTATAGCAATCGAAATTATATTCCCGTCACAGTAGTACAAGTACGTACATACTGTATTGACACTCTCTGCCACTCTCTCGAGTCTACCAAATTTCCCCTCTTAACGGGATGGGAACCCACCACACATTCCCACTACTGTGTCTCCTGTTAATCCTGGGTACACACCCAGGATTAACAGCGGCGACTACCAAAAAAGGTAATAAACAATGAAGTCCATTGCACTCCCGGGGGCAAGACTACGGCTGCCTTGGAACTCACAACGAATTTAATCAATAGTTATTTGTTATGCAAGGCTGCAAAGTTAATTTTTGGCGCGAGTACCTTGTATTGAAACCTGAGCAAGCGAAGGAGTCTAGGATTGAGCCACGAGCGAAGCGAGTGGTTCAAATATAGAATCCTGAGCGTAGCGAGGGTTTCAAAGGTACGAGACGCTAAATAACTTTGCTGCCGAGCGCAACACACAACTTTTGTTAGGTGCAAGAAAAACAGTTTTAATAAATAATCATCAATGGACTGGCTGCAGAGAATATAAACTATTACGAAACCAATGAGGTTCTATATATATGTAATTTATTGTACGAAACCTTTATTGAATAAAAATATTCGAATTTTAAAAACACTTTCCACGCTAGCGGATAAAGTGCGATTTTCCACGCATTTTTCGAATGATAAACAGAGCTTTTACGAGCTAGTGAGGTGAAAAATAAATTAGTAGGAGTAAGAACCTTTTGTAATTAGATTTCCCCTCTCAGCTATGTGAGAGACAGCAATATGGCAAATAAGGCATCAAAAGCCTAAAAAGCCAAAGGCTAGTGAAGTGAAGCTCAACTGCCGTGCACCACGGATTTTATGTATCTATTCCCTCCCTTATATTTCCTCCCTTAGTCAAATCTGGAAGAATTTGTTCGATACCGCAAGCACACATGCGTAAACACGCTTTACACAGACCACATTGTTTTGTATAGAGAGACCGGACAGTGCTCCGTTATTTCACTCTTTTATTAAACATGTTTATTATTAATACCGTAGCGATCAATTTAAATCCTATTTTTTAAACTCTACCTTCTTTGTTCATATCGATACCGTTAGGTACGTTACGCAAAGTGAAGTATTTGTAATTGTTCATCACCATTGTATGCCGCCTTTCCCTTGCTAACTGAGCCATGAGCCATGTTGAAGCCTCCAAGTATATTTCAAGTAACACAGTTTTCCTGTTTATTCAGTTCAATGACATTCGAATAATCATTTGTAGAATTGCATTGTAATCGATTGATCTATAAAAATGTAGATGTATCGATATCGATTTGATTAGGAAGGTTGTTTATGTGTTTACGAGTCGATTCCTAGAATGAGTTGCGAAAGTTGTTTACGTTTTTTTAAGTATAGTTGTTTTTCTGTTGAATTTTTTATATACAAATAGAGTTTTCGGGAAAATTCCTCAGTGAATTATTGTTGTCTGTGTTCAATGTTTTCTATATTCCTTGTATAGTTTTAAATTGTTGATTTCGATTGGGACTTGCAAGAGTTGCAAGAGTTTAAATAATATTCCATGACGCGTAATCTTAAAGCACAGTATAAATAATAGTACTATGTACAGTATGGCCACTCTTTGCCGCTCTTTCGTGTCGACCTCACCTCCCCTCTGAGACAAATCTGAAACAGTTTGAATAGCGCCGCATGCACACACGTTCATTCACGCTCTGCACAGACTTTGGGGTGTAAGTGGTTCATCAACATCTTTGAAGCAAAGCCAACCTCACCTGCACGTGGTGCACCCTCCTGACAGCCAAACGAGGCACTGGCGAAAAGAGAGGTAGGGCATAGCGTATCTTTAAGCTGCCCGACTAGGGAAGTACCTCCACCTCACAGAATACCACAGCCAAATAACAATTCCCTTGAGCTTGCTGTGCATTACAAATTTAAGTTGCAACCAGTACTTTAGTTCGTTGCATATTTCGGCATTATTTTGTCATAACATCTTGAGACTACTAACACATTTTAGAACTTTTAACGAATACTCAATTTAGCAATTATTTTCGATCAATTTTTCTTTTTTTTTTTTTGAAGTAAAACTTCTTTACGTACGCTGGACTTGGGAGTAAGCTGGTGAATGGGTGACGAGAGCGTTACGGAAAGAGTGATTGTGCGAGGCGAATTGAAATTGAGATAAGTAGAAGTTTTACTTCAGTCGTGTGGTCTAAACTCTAAAGCACAAACGATTTTTTTTTATTTTAGCGACCCTTACATCTGGTGTCTAGAGGAACTGTTCCACTCGTTTGAGTCTGCCCACTAAATAATCGAATGGAATACACAATCTAATATCTGTTGTAGGCAGCCGGGGTGGCAGCGCGAGAGCAATATTTCATGTTGCGAGCGTTTATATGGCGACGGTCGCCGATTCACATCAGGCGGGCCGTATGCTCGTTTGCGACGTAGTTAAAAATAGCCGAAATTACATTCGAAGCTCATGTGAAGTTAGTGCCAAATCGAAAAATAAATATCTCAACTTATCCGTAGAACAGAGTCCGATGTAATCATGGAAAAAAAACGTGTTAAGCTAGCTAGACTAGATCAGGAATATGAATTTTTCAGACATACATTTTTGAAATTTCTTATCTCATTTATCCTCCGATATTTAGAATCTAATAAGTAACGTTGAAACTGATATTAACTTCTCATAAAAAACGCACGAAAGTTCCAAATAACAATTCCCTAGCTAGAGGGTTGTTGTGTTCCTGCGAGTGTGTGAGGTCATCAGAATGAAAGGAAGGAAGGTAGGAGTATAGGCTGGCAACGGATCGGCGACCTCAAGGTGTTGCTGATCTCCAAGAGCGGTGGTGATTGCTTTCCATCAGGTACCCACATGCTCGATTGCCCCCCTCTCATTTGAAAAAAAAACGTACAACCGAAAAATGAACCAACTGTCTCACATAACAAATAGTTAGCACAAGCAAGTCGACGAAACTATACGATTATCCCCTATTCCCTTTGAAATAGAGTCGCTTATTCATTGGTATGAATAAGCATTCTATTCAGTTATTGAATCGCAATAAGAGATGGTGGTAAGGGGGCTGATGTTTGTAACAGAGTCGTTTTTATCATGTGGTGGTATGAATGAGCGATTCTGTTCAGAAAAGGTCTTCAAATGAATCGCAATAAGAAACGGTGGCCACCAGTGCCGTCTTCTGTATTTCTAAAATGCACAATCTATTTTGATAAAGTAAATAAAGCCCAAGGGGTCATATAAGGACTACCAACAATACATCGGACCGGATCGGTCTTTATTCCACAGATCAGTCGATCAGGTTCAACATTCACAAGTTGTAATCGTCGCTATAGTATTTTTATTTTTAAAATAATGTCGAGGCCGCACTGAAATGAATCAATTGATCGGCAAGTGTTGGTTGATTAGTGCTTCGGTCGGCGAACCCTTTCCAGCTCGCTTCCGAAACGAGCCGCGATCGATTCGTTCTACCGCCGAACCGACTATCATACAATGATCGATTTCTGTGAGTTAATCTGTAATCGTGAGAAAATTAAGGGATTTCATTAGCTACTCATCAAGTTGAGCGGTATTTACAACTGAGTATTATCAAATCATTCCCATTGGTACTCACATAGACATACTCATACAAGAGTGACATCAAGGGCGGATCCAGCTTTGGCGCCAGGGGGTTGTGGTCAAGTCACTTAAAGTTATGGTTTAATCACACTCCGGTAACTCCATACAAATGTCGCTTCATGTACTACTACTTAAACAATGACGTCTGTGCAGCGCGCGAATGAGCGTGTGTGCGTGCGGCGCCATACAAACTGTTCCTGATTTGTCGCAGAGGGGAGGTGAAGACGACATGAGAGAGCGGCAGGGAGTGGCCATACTGTACGTAGTACTATTACTTATACTGTGGTTTAATTTTGATAATAATAGATACAGTTAAAAAAGTAGGTATTTTATTAACGTAAGTACTGTACTTTATCTATATTGGGACAAAAAATAAATAAAAACATTAAGTTTAACAATTTTAATTAGTGGTCCATATAGGTCGTGGACCCAACCCAGGAGAGGGTAATCACCCCCATGACCGTCCCCCTGGATCTGCCCTTGAGTGACATACACATGCAGTATTATGTATGTGTATGTCACTCTCACCGGAACACCACAGTCCTCAAGGGCATTGTTATTTAAGTGCAGTCTTCTTTCAGATGATGGTATTTCCCCAGTCGGGATCGACATGCCTCTCCTCTCTTTTGCTAGAGTCGTTTGCTACACGGCCGGATGCGCGTCGCGCAGATGTTTTTACACATGCTTTAGCTCTAAAGGTGACGGCGAGCCAATTACACCCTTAAATTATGTGAAGACTATGGAGAATTGGCCCCAAGGTCCCGTCTATACATAGTGTTTGTTGCAAAATGGGCAGTCACAACTCAATAATTTGTTCAAGCACAATGTATAAAACGGTACCTTTATCTCAACACGTACACATACCCAAATAAAGCTTCGGAACTACTGTTTTCTATTACAATTTTGCTACAAAATTTAACAAAAGTGTCACTTTCCCGCGCTCTGTCGTGACCGCGCTGGCGGGAAACGTCAAATTATGGATGCGTTCAGAACGACGCGGCCGACCAGAACATGACGAATTATGAGCGCTCTCGAAAGCCGGTCCCGTAATTATTGTGGACAAGGCACTTTTTGCCTCTGACAAATAGTAAGAGCGTGGAATGACTCCGGAGCTTTGTACTGCTGCTAATGACACTCGTAGAGGAACGAGCTCTAATATTAACTATTTCTTTTGTGCGAGGATCAGGCGTGGTTGTGCTGCGTTCGCGTCTTGAGATGGGGCAACGACCTCCCTTTATTTGTTACATTACTTGAGCGTTAATACGAATCGAATGGACGCCACTAGCCACTGATGGGCTCGAATTTCCTCAGCCCGTCCGACGGCTTTGCTGTCACGCGAACGCGAGCCTTTTTGATGGATATAATATTTATGGATTCTTTATAATGTATGTACGCATATCTTTGAGTTCAAAAGGCCTCATTTACAAAAAGTCACGATAACTATACATCCCATTGTCAGTTAATCTGTTGAGTATTTTGACTTTAAATTACTCGTACATAACTTGTAAGTTACAAATGTAGCCTTGACCTTATTTATTTATTATTGAAATTGTATTACTACATCTTGCCTTTACATTAAATTTGAAGAAATTGCATTAATTCTTACTTAATTAATTATTATGGTACCTACTTAATTAATTGCAATAATTCGTTTAACCGGAAGTTTTCTTATCTTCTTAATTAAAACTTATTGTTTTATAATAAATTCTTCTAACTTTTTAACTTTCAGAATAGGTCGATTAGACTATGCAGTCGAATTACATCACTCGCATTGGCCGAGACTGCGCCTCTGTCTTCTTATCTCTGCCTCAGGGTCATCCATCCATAACCTTAGCTCTAACTAGAGTATAGAAAGTTACCCACACGCCATATATATGTTTTTTCTGATGTATTATATATTAATATACCTATGTATGTTAATATAAGTTTCTCTGAAGGGTCGAATCCGGAACGAGGAAATAAGACAGAGAACCAAAGTTATCGACACAGCTCTCAAAATCAGCGAGCTGAAGTGGCAGTGGGCCGGCCAAATCTGCCGAGTCAGCGATGGCAGATGGGGAGGAAATTCCTGGAGTGGAAGCCTCATATTGGGTAACGAAACATGGAATGATGACCTCTCTTCCAGACAACCTGTGCTGTGGGACGTTTTGTAAGATAACGCCTAGAAATACTATTTAAGAACAATATGATATGTATCTAATTATTAACAAATAGTATTATTATATAATAAATATAATTATAATCATTTATACTTAAATATGTAAATAATATATGCACCTACATATTAACATAAATAATTATGAGATAAAAGTAAATAGTGATCTTTTAGTCGTTTTTTTAAATGAAGTGACCGACGAATTCTCGCGAATATGGCAGGGTAGGTAGTTTATCCTCAAGAACGAAGCACGGCATGTAAAAGAATTTAAAGAAAAAATTGTACGCGCAGTAGGAAGTATTAAAAGTTTTGGTAAAGAAGATGGAAACGTGTATCTACGAATTGTATTATATGGGTATTTTCTATGTATTATAAGTATGTATTTAAAAAAAAATGTATTTAAGTACATTTATCAGTTGTCTAGTACCCATAACACAAGCTTTGCCCTTAACTTGGAACTAGATGGCGGCGCTGTGTAAATTGTCCAGAAATATTTATTTTTATTACTCTTCGCTGTCAAGTCTGTATTTTTACAAATCTTTAAGTCTTTTTTTTTGGCATTTTATTCCATTTATAGTGGGCGAGCTAAATTCGTGACTTTAAATCGTATACCTAAATTGAAGCATACGTAGATAATAATTAACAGCTTTTGGAGCGCATGCTCCGTCAATCTTGTTTCGGAATGAAGAATGTAGTTCTGTGATATCACGAATGATCTCATCATGTTATACTATATCTGTATTAATTTTACAAATTAAACCATTCATTAAAAATAATAGTTATGGACCCCGCTTATTCGTACGGCTTTGGAGAACTGTAGATTGAACAATGCACGCTATCAGTTCATTATAATAGCGATAGACACAGATTTGAGTTTTATTAGACGACCCTGGTGGTCGAATGATTCGAGCCCCGCACAAGACAAATATGTTTACATGAGCATGTATGTTTATCTTAGTATTTACTACCCATAGTACAATCTTTGGTTAGTCATGGACTAGATGGCAATGTGTAATTCGTCCAAGAATATTTATTAAATTTGTGGCGATAGAGCAGAAAATATAAAACGAGGAAATAAGACAGAGAACCAAAGTTATCGACACAGCTCTCAAAATCAGCGAGCTGAAGTGGCAGTGGGCCGGCCAAATCTTTTATTTTATTTTTTCTGCCATCTACCAAGATTGTTGTTTTAATAAAAATAATTACTATAAAAATCTCACTATATAAATTCAAAACTATTATATATATATTTTTCATTTTACTGGTAACCCTTGGCTTCGTCTAATATTCATGCAATATTGACAATTGAAATATTTTAAATAACAATCAATGAATCGATTAACAAATAATATATATTATGTATGAAGTATTGAATCTAGTGATCCCGGGGCCTATAGGCTTTTAGCCTTTTTTTTTAGCCTAGCCTATTATATTGGAGGCTTGACGGGTTATAAGCCTATAAGCCTTTTAGCCCTTTAGTCCAGGCCTATTTAGACTACTTGGCTGTAATTGAAACCATGTGCGGAAACCAGAATGAAATAATTAATCCAGTCGTACGAAGCCAGGGCTGCTCGGCTAGTGTAAAATAAAAGCAGTATGACAATTCCGACACTGTCAACAGCCTATTCTAATACCGTTTTAAGTTGTTTGAGTGACGTCAACCGTAAAATGACGAACGACTATTGTGGTTTCTATGTATTTTGTTTTATATTTTAAAAAAAATCCCCTTTCTGTTCAGATACAGTTTATGTGAGGTTAATATGGATTGACTTAACAACAGACGTTTCGACACCTGAGTTAATTTTGTAATCAAGTTAAATTTTCCACGAAATTGGTGCAATGTGCAACTTGAGATGCGGCCATGGTGGTCGCTTGCGTTCAATACGCCAGTTGTGCAGCCCATATTAAGGCCCTTGCCTTGTAGCCACGAATGTGGTGCCACTTTGAATAACAAATCATATGTTAGCATTTAGGAAGAATATCAAATTCCTATGTACAGTTTGTGATCAAGACAATAAAATAGTTTTACGTCAATGTTTGTATTCATTCAAAATATTTTGTTTTAGAAATATGTAGTAGCGAAAAATCGCAAAGTAGTAGTTTTTGGTAACAAACTGTACATATTAATTTCTGACTTTCATCCTAAAAGCTAAAATGTAATATATGTTATTCAAATATAATATATTATTCAAAATGGCGCCACTTTCGAGGTTACAAGGGCCTTAAGAGGATACAGGATGTATTTTGTACATACTAACATATTATCCGATTATGTCTCATAATTTTGTCATTACGCCCCAGATTTGTTCATACTATACTTGCCACTTTATTTTGTTTTCTTTGATAAGTTATTTAACCTCCAAAAATATGCCTATTATTTTGCCGCTAAATATGACAAAAATATTAAGTGTATGATAATTCGCGAATGCCAAGAATGTTTTTTATTAAAATCAGTTAAGATTTGATGGCATACTGTATCTCTACTATTTTCAGTCCCTAGATTATTTGAATAATTCCTGTTGGATTGTAAATATAAAATTCGGTGGAAATTGCACAAGAAAAACATTTTCTTTTACACTACGTCTGGTGGCAAACAAGCATACCGATATGGAATAATTTTCCTTGAGTCATTACCTTCTGTTCCAGTCGCACATCAACATATCATGGACATCAGATAGCCAGCTATCTGGCGCCCAGGTCTGGGTATGATTACACTAGGCGTGTAGAGTGCGTCGGGAAGTAAGCGAGCTACTCTCTTTAGGGGACGCTTCTTACAGCCCCGGTACCCATCATGGAGATTCGAGAGTGGCGGTAGGGTCCCTATGCTTGCGAAACCGATCGTCGGCTGCCACGAGCTACTCGACTTAAGAGTGCCAAAATAGTCTATCTGCAAAGGAGGCGAAAGGGGAGTAAAACCTGCTTGGTTTACTGGGCGATATAGCGGGGCGGGTAAAGGTCCTCTGGCCTGGGTCGGTTTACTGGGCGAAAGACTCGCAATCCTGTCATATAACTGCACAGGGTAGCATTAGCGTAGGCATATCCTTTTCCCAGTCGTATGATATCGAAACAAACTCACCTAGATCCAAGATGCAAGTCTACGTAGTAGCACAGTATAAATAATAGTACTACAGTATGGCCACTCCCTGCCGCTCTCTCATGTCGACTTCACCTCTCCTCTGAGACAAATCTGGAACAGTTTGTATGGCGCCGTACGCACACACGCTGTATGGAGTGGCCGGGGTGTGGTAATAGCACACCCTGGTCACTCCATACAAATGTCGCCTCGTTTACTACTACATAAACAATGACATCTGCGCAGAGCGTGAATATGCGTGTGGGCGTGCGGCGCCATACAAACGGTTCCAGATTCGTCTCAGAGGGGAGGTGAGGTCGACACGAGAGAGCGGCAGGGAGAGGCCATACTGTACGTAGTACTATTACTTATACTGTGGTAATAGTGAGAATGAGTCAACAATGATACTCTGTAGATAGGTCCACGGTCCACAATAAAACTGCTCACAGCGCAGCGTACATTTACGCTCGTAAGTTGTACCATTATATTGAATGTCAGTTACAACCTCTATCGGAATCAATATCGATGAGGTCTATACACGCCGGTAGTTGATTTTAAACTGTAAATCACGTAGTTAAGTCATAAAGTTAGTTGGCAGTGGCGCCACGGTGGGTCGAACCAATAAATCTGGTTTGTTGCTAATAGCCATGTATTTTTAGACCTCATTCTTTTAACAGGCCGCTACCATGACAACAACAAGCTATAAGTCATAATAATAATCACTTGTCGCGATCTCTGTATACAGGCCGACGAAATATTATGTCAGAAATAAAAGGTTAGTTCTTTTCGTGTAAGGTTATTTACGTTGATTTCGTGACCTAAAGTGTATTATATATGTTCAGAACGTTTATGTCTCTAACTAATGCCGCTCCTTTAAAACAATATTAACGGCTGTCGACGCGTTTCTGTTTCTCAATTGCAACTAAATACGTCCACTAACTACTAATAATTTAATATGCTGTAGGTCTTCATTTCCCCTCGTGACTTATCTTTAAAGATGTAAAACATATCTCTGATTTTTAAGATATTTCCTTAAGATTTATTTCCGGATAGTTAGGTAGTAAATAAGAAGAAAGCGATACCTAGTTTCAAATCCCGAAGCAAATTTTCATCACTTTAGGAAAACATTACATAAATATGTACGGAAACTCGTACTAAGTCTCAGTACTACAATATTATTCTGTGATATTTTAAGGAAATGTACAGTAGCATAAAATTCATATACTATCCATGATTTTGCACTAAGATGGCAAACAAGCATATGGCCCGCTTGATAGAATATCAAATTCCTATGCACAGTTTGTTACCAAGACAATAAAAAAGTACGACAATGTTCCGGCATTCAAAAAACTGTGTATATAAATTTCTGATATTCATCCTAGCTAGGCTATATATTATTTATTTTACCGCAGCCTATGGACGTCTGCAACATCAGAGGCATCGCACTTGCGTTGCCGATACTGAAAAACCTCTTCACACCCTTTTTTAAGAACCCCATGCTGTAGTCTTCTGAGAAAACCTCGACAGGTTAATAGTACGTGTGATTCAACAGCTTGAAAGTTCGTGGGAGAAAATCTCTCTAGAACCGCACAGCACGTAACCACTTCGGGTCTTTTCTTTTTATACTACGTCGGGTGGCAGACAAGCATACGGCCCGCCTGATGTGAAGCTGTTGCTGTAGCCATATTACTGCTCGCAACATAAAATATCGCTCGCGCGCCGCCACCCCCGCTGCCAACGCAGCATCTCCTTCCTTTCTGGTGACTTCACTCACTCGCAGGAACACAACAACCCTCAAGGGAATTGTTATTTGGCTGCAGTATTCTGGGAGGTACATTCCCCAGTCGGGTAGCTTACAATTACGCTCCCTACCTCTCTTTTCACCAGAGCTTCGTTTGTCAGTCAGTAGGGTGCACCGCGTGCAGGTGAAGTTGGCTTTGGTTCAAAGGTGTTGATGAACCACTTACACCCCCAATAAAAGGGTCTAATGTGTGAAGCTGAATTCCCTGTCGATGGCAAGCGGTGTGACTGTAAAAGGAGGCCATGGACACCATTTCAAAGAACTCCTCTGAACATACCCCATTGTACAATATGTAGAACACACAAAGGGTTCTAGGTAAGTGTTTTTGATATGAATGTAAACAATCAAAGATCAAAAATATTTCAGTTTGTATAAATTCAATTTGCTTTATTTTTCCAACGATTCAAATTCTGACATTCAGTCTATTAATTTCAGTTGATGAAATCGTAATTTTTGGCATCCACTGCCAAAAGCGGGAATTACTCTCCTATACGCGGGATATTAGCCTAAAAAGCGGGACGTCCCGCCAAAATCGGGACATTTGGCAACGCTGGTGTAACGAGTCGAGTGTAATCGTGTAGATGCCTTGTTTTATCGATAGAAATTACTGTTTTCAATTACCGATCAATTAAGCATTTGAGTGATTTAGTTGGTGCTTACTCGAGGTCACGGTTAGATAGTTGATTGGTAATGATATGAAAACGTGTTAATCGATTCATATAACGACGATACAGCTGAGTACACACTTAGCTTCTTTAGATTAAAAAGAATGTTATTCTAATTGTGGGCCTGTTCGATTTTAACAAAACGGTTGACTAATGCACAGAAATATGGAACGGAAAATATAAATTTACTTGCTTGCGCCCGCGCTTTCGTACGTGCGTATACCTGTATCCCATGGGAATTAAAAAAAAACATTTCTTAACGGATGTCTACGGCATAATAGCTACCCGTTACATGCGAAATTTAAATACGGTCTGTCCTTGCGCTGTGCTTTAGATTAGTTAGTAATAGTTGCCTTTTTTTAGATACAGTTAAATAAGGGTATCTGTCTACAATAAAAACAGCCAAAAACGAAATGTGTATTTTGACTATCATAGCAGAGATCGCAGACTGCGATCTAGTTCTATTAGTAAATTCTATAGCGCCAATGGTAAAATATGTAAGTAAGTAGATAGATAAACACAATTATTTGAATTACGATTATTTATATACAGACAAGTATCGACGTTACACGTATTTACGACCGCTAAACTTCATTTATTTCTTGTAGATGTTTGCTGCAGAACAAAGAGACCATAGCACAATGAGAGATTTTACATAAACAACACGCTGATTATCATCTATTCAAATATTGTTGATTCTCTATTGCTTCACACAGTATTCCATTTCGGTTACGATTTGTGAATTCTCTGCCGATGGCGAGTGATGCAATTGTAAACGGAGCTAAGCGCAACAGGTGAAACAAACCACAAAATATTTCATTCCACAATTAGTGTCCTCCACGAAGAGAGGCAAAGTCTCTCATCAGATTCGATGGATTAAAACCTACTGTAAGCTCATGTTCATAAACAATCCTCACAGCTTCTCTAAATCGAGTCACAAAGTGCAAGTTGATATATGGATGATTCTACCCATCGAAGACAACATTGCTCTATTTGTTGTCGCATTTTGTATCCGAAAAAAGAAGATTTTTTACACTGTTTCGCATTGTTACACACATCTAGTTTCTTTTCTAGAGACTTTGAGACTTGCCGTCACCAAAGAAATGTTGTTTTTATCTACCACAGCGAAGATCTTAGAAGACGGTTTATTAAGTCTATTAGTAAAATTTTAGTAAAGTTTTCAGGAAAAAAATTCAGTATGTAAAAGAGTTACTCAAAATATGCAACAAATGATACCGCGGTGTATCTCCAACTTAATTCGATGAATTGAAAGGCGCCGGCCAACCCAAACGGCGCTGCGGCGACAATTGACGAAATTATGTAATATTATATATAATCTTTTTGATTATCAAGTTAAGTATTGAAGTAGCTATGTTATAAATGTAGATTTTTCTAAGAAATCTAGGAAATTGTTAATTTGTAGAAGTAAAATTTATAAGCAATTTGAACTACCTACTTTATGTGCTCCCAAATTTTATATCAATCGGATACCGGGAAGGCGGTTAAATTTAACTTGCAAGAGACAAGGGCGGATCCAGGGGGTGGGTCAAGGGGGTCATGACCCCCCCCCCCCCCCCCCCCCCGGGCTGGGCCCACGACATATATGGACCACTAATAAAAATTGTTAAACTTAATGTTTTTATATATTTTTTGTCTCAATATAGATTAAGTACAGTACTTACATACTTTAATAAAATACCTACTTTTTACCTGTGTCTCTTGTTATCGAAATTAAATTATAACTTGACCACAACTACGTGACCTCCCCCTGGCGCCGAAGCTGGATCCGTCCTTGCAAGAGACACAGTGGTGAAGCTACTAGTGAAGCTAAAGAAGAGCTTGTAAACATGCCCCATTTTATCCCGATGAACCTATTTAGCATCGTAATGACGTAAACCAAATGTAGCGCTGCAGGCTTTCCTTTATCAAAGCATCATCATTATACGTGAAGCAAAAACTTTGTACCCATTTTACGAAAATTGCGCGTACGCAGGAATCAGAGGCGGACTAAGGTTAAAGCGGGCCCTAGGCAACACTGTAATTCCGGACCTATTTTTCTGTCATGACATATACTTTGCGTTATTAAAAACCTAATTTTTTTGTCCCAAAAATTACGGGCCCTAGACATGTGCCTGCCTTGGTTGCCTGGGCCTAAGTCCGCCTCTTGCAGGAATATGAAATTTCGCACACTTATAGTTTATATAGAGAAGAAGTGCAGAAAGCTAATATTTTTTTATAAATAGACATAAAACTACATTAATACCTTAAAAAAAAACATTACACACACTACCATATATTTGACACACACACGCATATATACTCTTTTGTCTATTGTTAAAGTCTTAATTAAAATTTATTATGCTCGAATTTCGACCAATGGGCGACCTCTAGTATTTTTAAAGGAACATTACGTAATTTAACAATATTTTAGATGACATCAGATAACTACAATACCTTACGCGAGTACCTTTGGTACTTAATAAGTAGGTATAGCGGCAGTATCGTAAACAACTTTTTGTCCTTCCACTTCATAAGGCCGCCTCGACTCCATTAACTGGCTTTTTGCGAACTACGAAGATGATTAGGTTTCATTTTGAACTTTATCGACATAGTTGTAACATCTTTACTCATGTGGTTGTAATAAACCCAGCGGATTTCGGACCACCGCGAGTGGGTAGAGCAACATTTGCATAGTTAGGTGGTCAGCGACGTTAAATAGACGTCACGAAGGTGAAAAGTAATCACTTTGGTAAAGACTTGGAATCTGATTAACATTATACTGTTGCGAGTCACATGAATAATCGATCGATGTGAGGACGTTACTAGTCGAATATTCAGCACGTTATGTGAGTGCCAAAGATTTTTTAGTGCGAGCTTTTTGGTCACATTCGAACGTGTTAAAGTTTACGAGCCGACCAAATTGAGTAAAAGTTTCATATTGTCAATTCCCAGAGTCGTATTACATATCCAAATTAGCCAGGTTGCTCACTTCAAAATGTGAGCATGTAAGCTACTTAATTTTGATATGTAACACGCGTCTTATTATAAATTCACAACATGAAACTTCTCCATTCACATCCGAACGTCCTAACGTTTACAAGTTGACGTTTGAGTAAAAGTTTCATATTGTGAATTTACCAGACTTGTGTTACATATCCAAATTAGCCGGGTTGCTCACTTCAATATGTGAGCACGTAAGCTACTTAATTTTGATATGTAACACGCGTCATATTATAAATTCACAACATGAGAGTTCTCCATTCACATCCGAACGTCTTAACGTTTACAAGCTGACGAGACGAAATTTGAGAAAAAGTTTCATAATGTGAATTTACCAGATTCGTGTTACATATCCAAATGAGCTGGGTTGCTCATTTGAAAATGTAAGCAAGTAAGCCATATAATTTTGATGTGTAACACGCGTCTTATTTATCACAACATAAGAGTTCTTCTTTATTTGGTCGGTTTGTTTACGTTGGTATGGTTGAACGCGAACAAAAAACTGGCACTACGCACTCTAGTACGAATTCGTTACGAAGTATACGATAAGTAATTAAGAATTCAAAGCCCAGTTTGCTTGCACTTTATTTCATACGCTTATTTTGTCACATTTAGAGCTGAGACCCATCGCTTTATGTAAGCATCCTTAGTGGGGTACTGTTACGTCCGGTATAGGCACTGCTCAATTCTCATAGAAATTGTTTACGATAGTGATAAGAATACGTTTTCCCAAAGCATTTGTGCTGAGGCAGAGCTGCTGGATTGCAATGGCCCACCCGCCTAAAATAGATAAAATGTCTTACATATATAAATGAGTAGGTATAGAGTAAGGGTTTTGTAAACAATTTTTACTACAGTAATGTTCACCTATATATACATAGACGGGTCGTCTATGTATAAAACGTCATGGCCGGCTGTCGGTTTTTGGGCAAATCCCTTTGAATGTTATTACAAGTCAGTCGTTAGCGTGAACGAGCACCATCACGAGCGCATACATTTTATAGGTTCGATAATGTCTTTGTTTGGCATTCTTTCACGTCATAACGGTGCAATAGAACAATAGATAACTTTGATAGACTATACTTGTGGAAGTTACTTGTGGATATTGCATATTGAGGGCATCAATGGTACATTTAATAGTCCGCTTTATTAAAGAATACTTCGTAAAACATTTTATAAGTCGAAGCATAATTTGAAGTCATTTGTAGCGAGAACTATGTTTTGATTCTATTATTCCATGGCTCTGTTACAGTGCGGCCAACGAAAGATTGCAATCTTGAAGACAGGATAAAACACGCGGAATGTGTAATACAAAAAGAGATGGCTATACATATTTAACTGACTATCCAAAACACGTTCTTTCGGCGGCCACACTGTTGTCCATGTATATAAAGTGTAATTAATAGAGACCTTAATAGTGTCAGTACGGTTGGGCAAGAAAATGGGCTGTCAACAAAAAAAAACTGCAACAAACGTAAATGATTACTTTTATAAACTGATTATTCTTTCTAGAGCGGTATGGCAGACCACTTCTTTGGTCCACTGTACCTAATCAGTAAATAACACGTATAACTAGAACACGAAGAATTGCCCCTCTATTTACGGAAGTACCTGTATAGAATCTACTTGTCCCGAAGGTTGACTGGTAGAGAATGCTTTTAGCATTAAGTCCGCCTTTTGTACCGTTATAAATAATTTGTAGTCAATCATCATCAGGTCATTATAGTCTCCACTACAGCAGCACGACCCTCTCTCGTCCGTCACAGACATGAGGATTTGGCCTACACTCCCCACGCTGGCCAGACGGGTTGGGGAGGCCTGATCGATGTTTTATAATGTATTTCCTTTAGTCGCCTTGTACGACATCCACGGGAAGAGACGGAGTGATTCTATTCTAGTCTGCCGGAAACCACACGGCCACATTTGTAGTCAATAAAGATTTTAAAACTTATATATATAGTTTTACTTACAACAATTAGTTACTCGCTCGATTAGTCGACTAATCTAGATAATTACCACAGAAATCTAGAACAGTCTGATGACGAGCTTCGTGGTCTAATGGTTAGCAATTGGCACTTTAACTCCGAGGTCGCGGGTTCGCTCCCCGCAAGACAAATACTTGTGTGCATGCATGAACATGTCTGTCTTGGTCTGGGTGTTTTCTATGTATTATATATATTATTTTTACAAAAAGTATTTATGTATAATATGAGTTATTTAGTCATAGTACAAACTTTGCTTAGTTTGGGACTAGATGGCAGTGTGTAATTTGTCCAGGAATATTTATTTATATTTATTTAATGTAACGAAGTCTAAATACGTGCCTATGTCGGAATCACGTCAAACATGTACAAATCTTGCGAACAAGCCAAAGAATATGTAAGTAGGTACACCATGGGTTTTTCCCCGTCATGACATATACTTACATTTACTTTGAGAACACTGTTTCTTATTTTGTCGTTTGGTTTTAAAGATATTTAATTATCTTCAATCATCTCACTAAAATAGTTAATTGATTCAGTTGTTATTTTGAGGAAGTCAAATTTACAGGCAATTTGATCTACATGCAAAGTAGTGTAAGTAAATCAAATTGCCTATCCAATAAAACATTTTTCCATCGAAAAATGTTTACACTTAACCTCCTGACTATTCAAGGTACTCTTTCTGAATTTCACCGTGAAACTTTGATGTATTAGAAATGAAGACTCTAGTATTTTTCTGAAATTGACAGTATCATAGGCAAACGCAGGAAAGAATACATCCACTAAATAGGTATATTTTTTTTAATTGATGTATGATAAGTATGAAGGTGTTTTGGCGACAAATTAATATGCTAATTTTATTTTTATATAATACAACGTCGGGTGGAAGACAAGCTTACGGCCCGCCTGATGTGAAGCGGTTACCGTAGCCATAGTAATGCTGGTAAAATGAAATATCGCTCGCACGCCGCCACGCACTCGCAGGAACACGACAACCCTCAAGGGAATATTTGGCTGCGGTATACTGTGAAGCGGAGGTATTCCCCAGTCCGGCAGCCTAAAATTACGCTGTGCCTTACCTCTTTTGCCATAGCCTCGTTAGTAAAGCGGGGTGCACCACATACAGGTGAGGTTAGCTTTGTCACAAAGACGGTGGTGAGCCACTTACACCCCCATTATATTAATAAATTAAACGTTCTGCTAAAAGATTAGCCGGTCCTTTCAATTCCACAAAAGTAGAGCCTAGCCACACTCGAGTTAAAATTTAATTGTTCGCAAAATACACAAAACAAAACCACGATTATTTCACTAGTGATAAAATTCATAAAACACTTATGGGGTGTAGTGGCTCACCAGTTTATCAGCTTCACATCTTTAGAGCCAAAGCCAACCTCACCTGCACGAAGTGCACCCAGTCGACTAGCGACCGAGGATCTGGCAAAAGAGAGATAGGGTACAGTGTATTTATAAGCTGCTCGACTAGGGAAGTACCTCCACATCACAGAATACCGCCGCGCCGTTATCCTCACAGCTCACTTCTATACTGAGATAGGGTGCGGCATGGTAGAAAAACACAAGGTATGTTCTTCCCAAATGTTCCAAAACAATGTCACGAATTTGGTTGTCAAAATCGGTCCTCCTTACAAAATGCAGCCGCACCCCGATCACTACATACAAATGTCACGTCGTGACTACTACATAAACAATGACGTCCGTGCAGAGCGTGAATGAGCATGTGTGCGTGCGGCGCTATACAAACTGGGGCCGTACCGCCGAAGCTGAAGCCGATTCCCATTGAAAATTTTGACTCCGAAAATTGGTGTTAGGTTTGCGTTACTGACAAATATTTTTAGCTTTGTTGGTAGAGCTTCATGGTTTCTACCAGCTACGCCAAACACAATAGCCACTAATCTAAGCTAAAGTTTGATATCTGCACTCAAAAAATTCGATGGTAATCGGCTTCAGCTTCTGCGGTAGGGCCCCAGATTCGTCTCAGAGGGGAGGTGAGGTCGATGCGAGAGAGCGGCAGGGAGTAGCCATTCTATACCTAGTACTATTACTTATACTGTGATACAGCAGAAGATGTAGACTTTTTTTTTTGTGACGGGCGCCCACCACCCATTTCCACCACTGTGTCTCCTGTGTAGCCAGGATTGTTTTGTGTTTTTGTTTGGCAGTCGCCGCTGTTAAGCCAAAAAAGGCAATGAACAGTGAAGGCCATTGCAGTCCCAGGGGTAAAACTACGGCTGCCCTGGAACTCACAACGAATTTAATCAGAGGAAATTAGTAGGAGTAGGAAGCCTTTGGAATTTGACTTCCCCTCTTAGCAATGTGAAAGAACAATATGGCAAATAAGGCATTAAATATGGCGAATATTATGTATTTTATATTGTAATATGGTTAATATACCAAATAAGATGTAGACTAGTCAAATCACGTGACCACACTTGTCGCTTTCCAACATGGGATGGAGAAAGACTCGTTTTAAATCTACGTAATGGGCGTACCGAAAACTTGATAAAATCTTAATTTAAACACGACCACGTTATAAATTGTTCTATGCAGGTTTGAACAAAGAAAACAAAAAGGTTCTCATTCTCACTAACTGGCCACTCCACAGTTTAATAAAGCACAAATCATTTACATACTTAGATTAATAGCGGTAAGTTTAAGTAGATAACGTTTTTGTTCTTTTTAACGTGTAGTTTGACATTTGCCCTTCAAAAATTAGCTGATAGTTATTTTATTCTCAAATGTGGGTTTATTGTTTGAGATAAAACCATAACTTGAATTAAATATTGCAGCTAAAATGCCGACTTTTATGACTTATGATTTTGTTTGCAATAGATAAACTCGGAAATTAAATAGAAAGCTACATGATCAGCAAGTAAGTAACATAAACTATATATTGTTAGACTAATAAGGCACTCTTAAGTCGAGTAGCTCGAAGCGACTGACGCTCGGTATCCCCAGGTGCCGGAGCTGTGAGGCTCAGAACAGTGTACAAAACATACTCATGATTACATAATTTTAACAAAAAAGAACCGACTCCAAACATTACTCTACATTTATGTATGTAAATTCAGGCTGATGATGATGAAAAAAATATGGGACCAATCTGTAAGTAAGTACACTCTTTCAAATAAATCATGGAGTAATTAAGTAACAAACATTAAAAAAAATACAGCCAAATTGAGAACCTTCTCCTTTCTTGGAGTCGGTTAAAAATGTAACAATTGATTTCAGTTTGATAAGAGGAAATCCCCCCGCTTAGAACTCCGGCTGAGCCTTTACCACGATACAAAAGGCGGAAGGCAGGGGCGGCACCCGCGTCATAGTGATTGAGTGTAACGAACCTCGCCTCGTAAAATACATGTACAGTACTATTGTTGTTTTTTAATAACGCTAATCTAGTATTATAACTATTTATGGTCTATATCACAGACAAAGAATTCGTCAGTTGTGTTTTCATAGAGTAATGGCGCAAAAAAGATTGTATTTCTAGTCGTAGTACATACGTTAGTACTAGGGAAGAGACATAAGCTTGGTTAAAGTTGAACATGGCGTCGCTTTTGAATCTGTGCGATATACTTTATGTGATACTTCTATTCTCATAATATCTTCTTTTTATTCAATTGTGGTTCCTAATCAGTATTGCTTAATACGTTTATTATTTTTACTATTATCGAGTGATATTACTTAATGCGTGTATTATTTCTACTAGTGTCACAGAATAATATACTCTAACAGAAGATTCACTTCCGACACAATTGGAATAATCACAATTAAAATATCAACCTTCGATACGCGCTAATACGGTCCAAAATAATTCGCCAGCTGCACTCGTACCCGAGTCTTTCAGCGGCATGGACAATCGAAAGTAACCCCTATATCTAACGCGTTACGAGCGACAGCCGCTGCTTTTACAAAATGGTTTGTCTCAGCCTTGACGTAACTCGGCAGCGTGTCGCTCATAGGGTTGAACCAAAACGCTCGCGACCGAGCCGCGTAGATAGGTATAAATACATACGCTTGTTTATTAATGTTCAATACATATACTTAAACTACCAAAAATTGTAGCAGGTTTACATGTGTGTACGTTTATTACTCTGTTGTACTTACTTATGTTACTATATCATACTCTGTGATTATTAAGTACATAGCTAGGTACTTAGTAACAATAATGTTAGGTAATAATGACACTGAGAATGTATAATTTTAGTGTAAGTTTTAACAGGAATCATGACTTACGTACGTACTTACAGATCAGGTTTACTATTCACGTTGTCCCAATAATAGCTCGGATGTATCTTTAACACGGAAAGTATTTGTAACATTGGTGTAGGTATGTATTTTAAGTCTCTAATCTACTAAAGTCATAATGTCAGCAGAACTCACGTGCCGATAGATCAATTAGCGTACATTTTTTAACAGGTGCGAGTGATCGCCCGTGGCACTCACACACTGCTTAGGTATAACCATAAATCATTATCTTTAAAATTTGTGTTAGTGCATCCGAATGCAGAATAGTAACGCTTTTGTTTAACCATCTTGGTCGCGTCGCATAGCGCGTGCGAGAGCGCGCGTGAGTGACACTCGACTAAATAAAGCTGCCGGCAGCGTCGGGCTTGTAGGTAAATAATTCGGCCGAATGGCGAAGTGACACAGGCCTGCTAGTATCTAGATTATTTATAATGTGCTTCAACATGTTTCAATTCAAGCGAGAGTTCTACAGGATAAAGCAAGAGTCTAGATGCCTTGAATAAACGTTTTGATGACCCCATGATATAGATCTATTTAAGGCAAGGCGTCTCCGGTTAGAAATAGCAGAAAATGCTATTTCGTGTCAATCAAACCTTTTCAAATCCAGAAATTATAAAAAATATTTAGCAATACTACGTAATTAACCCCATCACTATTCCCGCCAAAATCTAATAGGTGCCAAGAAAGACATTCGGTCATTCAATCACAGATCTACGGTTTTTGGTAGGCAGGTGAAAATTATATGAAATACATGTATTAAATTTACGAACTACTTAGTGATGAATAGTGATATAATTATAGATTAAAATACTTATCTTTTTCAACTGTTAAATTTCAGTTGCTTATTTATCTCCTCAGGGCCGATACTTGAAATCACCCGAAATACCGAAATATTACCAAATTATTTTATACTTAACTGTTATTCGAAAATAATGAGACAATCATGTCCTTCAATCAAGTTCTTGGAAAAATACAAAGAAAAT
This sequence comes from Hypsopygia costalis, assembly GCA_937001555.2. Lineage (NCBI taxonomy): Eukaryota > Metazoa > Arthropoda > Insecta > Lepidoptera > Pyralidae > Hypsopygia > Hypsopygia costalis. Next base: position 21,569,881 of record OW443328.2, read on the forward strand.
GTATGTTCGTAGATTACATTATAATACGAACCGAATGTCGGTGCGTGACCTGTTACTCATATAAACTGGACTTTTATGATTACTGTTATTTTGATTTGAATGTTTTCCGACCAAATTGTTCTTCTATTATTCACTCCAAACAGTTCACATAGGTCATTATATTTTGTATGATGGGGCACCAACACAACAATGTTTATTGCCGTAATAGATTTTTAACTTACCCAGTTTGCAGAATAAAATAGGTACTCGCCGAAACATTTTAACAAACAACTTCAGAATGCTAACGGTACAAAAGTATTTCGCTTAAGCTTAGATCTTATGCCAGCACAGCAAGCCCGTACCTGCTGCAAAACTAGCTCCACCCGAGTGAAAATTATTTATTTATTAAATACACAACGAACCAAAAAATACGATTCTTTATTATCAGCCATAGTTTTTTTAATAACTTATAAAATTGATTAAATATGTATACTCTGTAGTTGTAATAATAAAAACTATAACTATCAATCGTGTAAGGCCGGCCTTCCACAGCCGGAATTCGTCCCGGAATTCAGAAACTGAATTAAGGATCTTAATCCCGGACGCACAGAATTAAATACAAAACACTTCCATACAAACTAGTGAACACATGCTGATTTATTCCGAATAATCTAACAAAAAAATACTGACAAGTATGAAGAATTTTAGTATCTTTTTTTATACTACGTCTGGTGGCAGACAAGTATAAGGCCCGCCTAATGTGAAGCGGTTACCGTAGCCATATTAACGCTCGCAACATAAAATATCGCTCGCGCGCCGCTACCTCCGCTCCCATCGCAGTATCTCCTTCCTTTCTGGTGACCTCACTCACTCGCAAGAACACAACAGCCCTCAAGGGAACCGTTATTTGGCTGCGGTATTCTGTGAGGTGGAGGTACATTCCCCAGTCGGGTAGCTTACAATTACGCTCCCTACCTCTCTTAGGTAGTATCTGAATTACGGACGCATATTTTCCGATAGGTAGGTACATTTGTAACGAACAAGAGACCTCACACATAACGGAATTCAGATTCTTAAATTCAGTTTCTGAATTCCATAACGAATTCCGGCTGTGTAAAGCTGGCCTAATACAGCTATTTGATTCGTTATATATTTAGCGAATAATAGTTTTTTAATTTAGGGTGGCGCATGTAGCAAGCATGGAACTTCTTAAGGAAACAAAATCCATTTTACTTATTAAAAAAAATGCATTCCCTAAAAGCTGGCGACATGAACCGGTACACGTAATGCCTTGTACAACATTTAACAGTTCGTACAAAGCTGTTTACAGTCTGTTTAACAAAATAGTTCATTCTGCGTTTGCATACACCGCTGTAATTACCCGCGTATTGTTGCCCACAATGCCGGTGCCATTACTGGTTCAATTTCACAATATATTGTTGGAGAAAACAATGTAAGTATACGTCATTATTAAGCTTATAATAAATTGCCTCGATACAGTTTTGCAATTCACAGTTCCTTCATTGGTTTAACTAAATAAGTAAATAAATATTCCTTTTTTTTATAATACGTCGGTTGGCAGAAAAGCATACGGCCCGCCTGATATGAAGCGGTTACCGTAACCATATTAACGCTCGCAACATAAAATATCGCTCGAGCGCCGCCACCTTCGCTGCTAACGCAGCATCTCCTTCCTTTCTGGTGAACTCACTCACTCGCAGGAACACAACAACTCTCAAGGGAACCATTTACCATTACGCTTCCTACCTCTCTTTTCGCCAGAGCTTCGTTTGTTAGTCAGCAGGGTGCACCGCGTGCAAATGAAGTTGGCTTTGGTTCAAAGATGTTAATGAACCACAGACACCCTAAAAATTACGGCCTGGTCAAATTACGGCCATCTAGTTCCAAACTAAGTAAAGCTGGTACTATTGGCTAAGAAGATAACTGATAATATACTTAAATACATTTTTTTTGTAAATATGTACATACATAGAAAACACCCGGGCCAAGACAAACAGACATATTCATGCACACAAATATTTGTCTTGTGCGAGGATCGAACCCGCAACCTCGGTGTCAAAGTCTCCATTGCTAACCATTCGACCACCGAGCTCGTCAAATAATTGATTTCATTTGACCAATGCTGAAACCGTACCGTAGTGACAACCTTATTGAAAAATAGATGCCCGAAAGATAGGTAAGTAAACCATTCCCACAACACGCGGGTCGAAACTGACGAATGTTACTCAGGTGGCATGGGACAGTACTGACTGTAGGCCTATTTCCAAAGTTGGACCATTGGCTATGAAGGATAGTGGCAGACAAATCTGGCACGTGTCTCACTCACATGCAACTTATGTGTTTCGATATGACGCAGTGGCACAGCAGTGTGCCACTTACACCCTAATATAATATCTTTGAGCCAAAGCTAACCTCACAAGTGCTGCACACTGCTGATAGAAGCTCTGGTGAAAGAGTGATAGGGCAAAGCGTATTTGTAAGCTGCTCGACTGGAGAATACTTACAAAATACCACAGAAAAAATATGCAATAATTTCTTTGAAGGTTTTTGTGTTCCTGCGGAGAGGACACAAAGAAGGAAGGAGTTGGTGAGTAGGCGGGGGTGGAGGCGCGCAAACTATATATATTTATTTAAACTATATATATAATACATGTGTTTATATAGCTACAGTAATCTTTTTACATCAAACGTGCAATACACTTGTTTGCCACCCGACGTAGTATAAATAAAACCGGCCAAGTACGAGTCGGACTCGCGCACTAAGGGTTCCGTACCATTATCTATAAAAACGGCAAAAAAATCACGTTTGTTGTATGGGAGCCCCCTTAAATATTTATTTTATACTAATTTTTAGTATTTGTTGTTATAGCAGCAACAGAAATACATCATCTGTGAAAACTTCAACTGTCTAACTATCACGGTTCATGAGATACAGCCTGGTGATAGACGGACGGACGGACGGACGGACATCGGAGCCTTAGTAATAGGGTTCCTCTATACCCATTGGGTACGGAAACCTAAAAAAGATATAATTTACTTTTAAAGCGAGCAACTTGATAGATAATATCTCATCTAACTACGTTTCTCCATATTTTCTGTGCATAACACATGAAGCTGATGTTCCTAAATAACGCAACAATAGCAACCATACACATATCTACGGCGTTGTGAAAGGCTTCACAGTTCGGAACAGAAAAGCGCATACATCCACGCAGTAATATAGAGCATGTCTAATGCACTCTAAATAAACTACACAGCACCTCAACCGCATTGAGGTGCATATTTTAATGCATGCACTGTCTATATCTGAAATATTTGAATACCTTACCTTGCATGCACTGTCGATATCTGAAATATTTTAATACCTTGGCACCGCATTCGTGAATATCTGCTATTCTCAACGGTTGACTGGTAGAGAACGGTCTACCATTAAGAACAAGTAAATCGGGTTGACTTCGACAATATGGGATGGCGTCGTAATGAATTTCAATCAAATTGTGCAGGTATGTGGATCGTAAAAGTTCGTATTGATACTGCTGCCCCCTTACCACCAACTCTTATTGCGATTCAATAACTGAATAAAATGCTTATTCATACCAATGAATAAGCGACTCTATTTCAACTTCCATAGAGTCGCTTATTCATTGGTATGAAAAAGCATTCTATTCGGTTATTGAATCGCAAAAAGAATTGGTGATAAGGGGGCTGTTCTTGACGGAAATGTACAATAATTCGTTTGTCGTAATTGCAGGCGCATTAATCTAAGATACTTGTTGACGTGATAGATGATGCGCATCTGGATGTGGCTGGATTTCCGTGTTGATGATGGTTAAGGTGTTGTATTAGACAGTCGATCGCCAGTATCTCCATCCAATGCTACCGTGATCTAGTGCTTTAGTGAACTATCTCGGGTTCACCAGGAAAGTATTCAAACAGAAGGGGTTCACCAAGAAAGAATTCAATTAGCGAAGGGTATTATTTTTGTTCTGCGCTTCGGACAATCTTCGATTTCATACATGTCTCATAACTACGCAAGGTTTTGATTTTAAAGATAGGTCTTACATTATAGTTATGGACAAACATTTTCAGGTCAGTCGATAGAGCTCCAATGTTTCTACCAGCTAAGGTATAAACACGTACCATCAATCTTAGCTGAAGTTTGATATTTGCGATCAAAAAACCCGATGGTAATCGGCTTCAGAGTAGTCGGTAGCGCCCCAAGTTGAAATTTGGCATACAGGTAGATGTAAGGTACGAGTATATAATAACATAGACATCTGCTAACAAGGGATTTTTTTTAATTTCTATGGGACCAGGATATCCGCATATGAAGTCGCGCAAGCTAGTACATAAATAAAACGATTGATTGTATAAGGTATTGGTACTGTTTAAAAATACTTATATTGCTAGGCGTTCTATGGCGGGCGGCATCGCGGCAGCGCGAACGCAACTAGCAGAGAAAGCGTTATGGCCTCTAGTAGATCGGTACCTGCGAACTTTGACCTCTAAGACACCATAACCATAGATCTCACCCAATATGGTAAATCCTGCCAGTTACTATTTCCTGCCGTAGGCGTGAATAACGTAGTATTTTGCAATAATTCTACTCATATTTTCAAGTAGATGGATATCGCTTGCCTGTGAATATTGATGCTGACTTGCTGACAAAGGAATGATGATTAATCATAATCCTTCTTTGACATACGCATAGGACTTCTGTCAACTTTATGTAGGTATATATGGCATATGTATAGGTATATAAAGTTGACTGAATTTGCAATTTTCAGAAAGAACTAATCAACTTGCAGAAATGCAGAAACATATTTGTTCGGACATCTGTATTTACATAATATTATTATAACAGGTAACCGTTACTGACTGATCTATCAACACACAGTTCAAACCGATCAATGGTCAATACCGAAAACTACTATCAATCACAATCAACCACTATCAATCACTATCATTGTGGAGATTAGTTACTTTACCTAATAGTATTTAAGAAAAAGTAACCAATAGTATTTTGGAAAGAGTAACTAATCTCTACAATGATAGTAGTTGATAGCGATCGACAGTTGTTGATAGTGGTTAATAGTGTTTGGTAGTGATTGATAGTGGTTGATAGCAGTTGATAGTAGTTTGTTGGTTGGTATGTAGTGTGTTGAATTGTGGAGATTAGTTACTTTTCCTAAATACTATACTTGTGCTTTCAGGTTTTACTTAACTGATGATTATTAGTTTTCAGAGTTAATATAAAACCGGAACTCTCGGTGTGCGAGTTCGACTCGCACTTGCCAGGTGTTAATTTTTATCTATTGGCATTAATTAGTATTGGTTTAAAAATGTATTTCTGAGACAATTAAAGAATATTCTATAATTTCATTTCAAACAAGCATACGGCCCGCCTGATAGAAAGCAGTTACCGCAGGCAATAAGCCTGTAAAAACCTCTTCCCCGGCAAAACCGCGACAGGGAGTTCATTCCACAACTCGAATTCTCTAATTTTGCTTGGGATAATTCCCATAAGGAATAGCGCTGTACGCGATCACTTCGACCGAAATACCATAAGTATCATATTACTTTCAATAAGACGTTTCAATTCAAGCCGTTAATTTTCATTACTATACCACATATTTTTATATTTTTCAGATACAATGTGGTGTCCAAAGTCCAAGGCAGAAACCTACAATGGCTTTGATATAAACCGAAAGTGGTAGGATGAGATAATGGCGGCGCGTACGCAGGGTGAACGACTCTGCCGCTATTACGACAACCGCATCATTACCGAGCCAGTGAGCGCATTTTTGTAGGGAAAAAATGTACTTACCTAAAGATTCAAAGCTAAATGTGGTAGCGAGGAATATTACAAAAAATACAGGGTGGAATCGATAAATCATCTCATTGGGTTATTTTCTAAACTATACAATATATTGAAAAAATAAATATTTACCTACTGAGTGGTTAGTGTGAGTTTTTATTCGCGTTCGATCATGTTAACGTAAACAAACCGATCAAATAGAGAAAAAATGTCATGTTGTGAATTTATAAGATGCGTGTATATAAGATATCAAAATTATGTGGCTTACTCGTTCACATTTTGAACTGAGCAACCTGGCTAATTTGGATATGTAACACGCGTCTGGTAAATTCACAATATGAAACTTTTACTCAATTTGGTCGGCTTATAAACGTTAACACGATAGAATGTGACCAAAAATCTCGCACTACTAAGCACTCTGATCCTGAAAGGGCGTCACAAGCTCTTTCAAATGATATCATTAATAGTTTATATAACTGTATCTATCAAATTCAATGTTTCCATTTATAATTGGAGAACAAGTCCAAATTAACTTCTAAAAAGATTGGTGTGATCGGCAAAACAAGACGTTATTTTACGTCATGACATCGCCTTCAACTGTATAAGGTCAGGCTCGACCCCACATGGAATACTATTCACACCTATGGACTGATGCGGCCAATACATCAAGGGGTGGACCGCCAGCGCTGCGCTATTATAAATATTTTTAAAAATTTAAAATTCATCTCCCCCGCTTAGGTGCGATTTGAACTCACGACCTCTCGATGACCGGTCGTATGCTGTTCCAACTGAGCTAGCAGGAAGGTTTGTGTTGGTGACGAAATTTTTGCATTTTATATTTTTACTGCGCGAATCACACTGCACACGCTGTGATGGCGGTCCTCACGTTTAGTATTCACTTGTGGTCTTCAGACTAGGTAGAGACCACATTAAAAAAAAATCGATATCGTAATCGCTTATACGATGTATTTGTCATTCGTATCGTAATAGGAATGGCATTGCATCTATATTAAAAATACGTTACTGTGTTTTTGAAACACAATAAAGAGAATGACTTACTATCACGTTTACGAGCAATGATGTTTTTTCAAAGACGGCACTAGCATACGATATATATACTATTAACTTCTTATGGCCACACACATGGTTTTATGGTTTTACCACGGTATTACAATATACCTTGTTTTACACATGCCTTATTTAAGGTATCCAAGATAACTAGAGCTCACCGACTATATTATTGACGTGAATATGTTTTTAAAATTGCTTCCCTAAGCAGGTAGATTTAAAAAAAACGTATGATAACAATATCGGGGGATACAGTTTGGTGTTGCAGCTACAAATCTATCATCTCCATTCAAAATTCAATCACACCACTGGATAGATGAAGGATCATAGAATTTATTACGCTAAGTAATGACTATGGAACATAGCGTGGGGAGGGGGAAGCGTTGCCATTTTCAGATAATTTTAGTGCATATGAGGTATTCACGTATATGTGTTGTAGAACACAGGCCGTGAGATGTACAACACACGGCAGTGTCCATGACACAGCCACACACCATTTTGTTTTACTCAACTGCGGAAGAAGGGACAGTAATGTTTTTTGAGCGTAACGCGTATGTATATATGCCTAATTCTTTGGCACGCTTCAACATATAATTTCATTAAGAGGGGTCATTTGATTCGTCTCAGTTGTGGGAGTGACATAGGATATAGTGACAAGGCAAAAAAAATTGAGGATAATAAATAAAAATTGTTCGAACTTTGCAGTCAGGTTTTTTTTGTAGTAATAATTTCTTGTTTCACAAACAAGCTTATTTTATAAGGATAATCTCCGACGGAATTTCAAGCAAAAGACTATACCGAAAAACTGAGAACTTATAGCTTAGATTAAAAACGATGTCAGAACGGGGGTATCAAGGTGTTTGCTGTAATTATCATTTTACGCATCGGAAAAAGTTATGAGGGAGAACGAGAGTAGAGTACAGCCTAGAGCAGTGTTCCGCAAAGTATGTGCGGCACACTGGAGTACCGTGGTCATTAGATGGTGTACTTCGGAAAAATAAGGTTATCCCATGAAGCTAAATAGACGAACAGAAAAAAAGTACGTTTACAGAAATAAAAACTGTTTTTACTTTTATGGTGTACCAAATTTTCGTTTTTTTAGCATACGGCTCGCCTGATGCGATCTCCTTACTCGTTTTCCTAGATGTACCTTAAACACAATAAGTTTGAACTTAGTCAGGAGCGTTTTCTAGTCCAAACTTAGGTTCTAAACCTAAGTTTGGACTAGAAAACGCTCCTTTCCCTGCGAGAGCCAAAGGTAAAGAAGAAAATATGATACGAAAAATAGAGTGAGTAAGACATTGTCTTACTCAAAAATATAATGTATTTGCATTATATCGGCCATTATATTTTGCAGTCTGTCTCGGTAGAAACTTGTACAGAATTAGTACGTCTTCAGTATAGAAATTAAAATGATACAGTCATGAAGTTGGCAGGGGTAAAAATTGCATTATTTCACACAAATTAGCACATGCGGTTGAAATAGTCATCGGCTCATACCACAGGCAGCGCGGCGGCTACGGTATGTCCTGTCATATTCAAATTATACGCATAATACGTTAAATAGCAGTGGCGTTATCGTCGCATCTCCCCCATTGTGGGCGCGCGGACACATGCCAGCACCTCCCTCGCATACAGGATAACATTTAACATAACAATATGATGCATGAATAACAAAAGACATCCTTTGAAATTGTCCTTTTTAGATCATTGACTTGAAAGATTCGTTAGATAGCATCACGTACCTTGGTAGATATGGAATCAGGAATCGGATCACACTTTTTGTTGGGCAATCGTAAGATACGCTAATCGTATGTAATACCTATAACTCTACAATAGATATATGTATACAGATACATTTCATTTCATTTCAGAGAGGTAGGGAGCGTAATCGTAAGCTACCCGACTGGTGAATGTACCTCCACGTCACAGAATACCGCAGTCGAATAACAATTCCCTTGAGGGTTGTTGTGTTCCTGAGAGTAAGTGAGGTCACCTGAAAGGAAAAAGATGCTGCGCTGGCAGCGGGGATGGCGGCGCGCGAGCGAAATTTAAGGTTGCGAGTGTTAATATGGCTACGGTAACCGACTCACATAAGGCGGGCCGTATGCTTGTCTGCCACCCGACGTAGTATAAAAAAAAAGTTTCGTTTGGTTAAATCATAATTATGATGTACAGGAATTTCTGAATGATAAAAACTTATACATATTGATTTATTCGTTTATTAATTAGTTGCTAACTAGCGTAATTTTGGTAAATGTGTCGATAGTCATAGAAAAAGTATTGCAGGCGTAATGACGCCTTCGGTAGCGTATCTTCGCTATAGTTCATTCAGTGTTACAAAAACAGTGATTCCATGAACGGTAAAACAGATTAGATCAACAAGGATCGAATCTAGCTCGTCGCCAAATTTCAATCCATCGTTAAGGAAAGGGGTAACAATAGTTTCCCTTGTAGATAACAGAGCTAGCAATATAGAAAAGGTAAACTTACACCTTCTCACACATTGATTGAATGAAAGGTACACACAGATTTAATATTGGTTCTGAACGAATTTGGAAATGTTTACACGCTTTGCAGCATTTGTATGGAGTGACCGGTGTGTGCCCGATGTCGACTATAGAAAAGGGGTGAAAATAATTTTTTTTTTAATACCGCTAAAGTGGAAACAAGCATACGGCCCGCCTGTGGGAAGGAATTACCGTAGCCTATGAACACCTGTAACACCAGAGGCGCCACACTAGCGTTGCCGACCACGTAAAAACCTCTTCACGCCCTTTTTGAAGAAACAATATTTCTTAGAGAGTTCTTTATGACGCGGAAAGGTATACAAATTAAACTCAACTTGCTGTGCAATATTTAATTGACCAACAAATAAATTCATTATCTCAAATTGACATTAAATAATCTTAAAATATAAAACTTATTCTTTGATCCATTTTACAAATTAAGTTAGTAACTACCGAATTAGGAATAATGTTAGTCTAACAAAAAGGTGGATTGGCAACGTATGCAATTATATTAATAGGCCTATATATGACGGTGACAATGACATAAACATATACAGTATATAAAGTTGTAAAGCGCCTATTAGGCTATATTTACACCGCCGCGGAATGGAAGCTTTCAATTTCGCCTCATGACGCGAGAAGGAGCGCGAATTCGCAGGAGTGCTCGAGTATTCTTACGTATGAGTATTCCATTCCATTGCTGTGACCAACCCTTCCGACTCCCGTTCGTGTCACTTCCCGCGGATTCCACAGGCAGCACCGACAGTAGCTAGGAGGAGGAATTCTCAAGAACGCGCGAGGATTACCTTTTTCGCTTGTATTTAAGTTTATATGTTATACAATTGACATGTAGTTCATTATGCTATGAACAATTTTGTTGCAAAAAGTCGCTTCCATTTCATTCCGCGGCGATGTAAATAGAGCCTTAGACTACATGGTATTCCGCACACAATAACTGTATGAATAGGGAATGCAATCTCGTTCTCGCGAGATCTCGCGCGGGGCGGCGGCGGGGCCGAGGTAGCTGACGGGGGACGAGGTCTAAGCGAATCTAAGCGACACCTCGTCCCCCGATCGCAACCTCAGGCCCCGCCGCCGCCCCGCGCGAGATCTCACGAGAACGAGATTGCATTCCCTATGTATGAATGGGATAACATGCGGTATTAGTGAGTTGTAAGCGTGTTGACTAGAAAGCTAATCGACAGCCTGAGTGAATACATCGTAGTAGGCGCTTACAGGAGGTGACATTAATGATGGACCAACGATGGTACCAAAACAAAATGCTGACAATTCACCTTAAAATCCTTCAAATAATTTTATTAAAAAAAATACATCTTTCCACTTAAAAACAATCATTATTTATGTAAAATTGTGATAAAAATATCTGATTCCGTGAATATATTCGAGAAAAATTCGCCCTGGGCGGGGTGCATTCAGTGGCGGCAGTTTAGCTTTCAATATCCTAGGCATTCTTTAAAGCGCCCATCTTGTTAGCTCTCCCGAATTTGGCGCCTGGGCTTTAAAGGTGAGACCAGACTAAACGAGGGTTGCAACGTGGTTACTTTAAGTATTTTTGGTGTGTTCTTAAATTTTTGTGACACAGGCTAAGGCCCCCTTAAGAAAAATAACAACGGGAATTAAGGCGATCACAGCCGGGGCAAACTGGGGGGGGGGGGGGCGTACCGCCGAAGCTAAAGCCCTTTACCATCGGATTTTTTAATAGTGAAAATCAATCTTCGACTTAGATTTAAGGTAATTGTATTTAGCTTAGTTCATAGTAACACTGGAGCTTCTACCGACTAAGCTTAAGCTGTTTATCAATAATTAAAACGTAAGACCTATTTTTGAATCAAATTATTCGATGGTAATCGGCTTCAGCTTCGGCGGTAGAGCCCCTGGTCGAAACGTCAGGCAATAATAAAGGTAACTCGTAAATACCCATATACGTGATCGCGTTAATTCCGTTGTTATTTTTAATAAATCATACAACGCGAAACTTTAAAAATTATTAAGGCCCCCTCAATTCGGCCCTGGCGCAAAATTTGTTCTTAGCTGACTTCAAGGGTTTCTTTCTTTTCGAGTTTCATTCACTGTTGTGTACAGTCAAGTTGTAAGTATGTAACTTCTGCTAGTTTTATTTTCTGTGCTTGTGACCGTAACTTATTATCTAATGCCAGCAATGTCGTTTGGGAGGTTAGGTCACAACGATTCGACAGAGATGGACCCAGTGTATATTTTATATGTTTATATATGCCGTATGTGTACCTACCACAGCGATTCCAGTATAGTATTTACAGATAAACAATTGTATGAAGTAGCATAGTGTATCAATCAGATCTTAAAAAAAAGACAAGTTTTTAGGGCCACTTCAAGAATCTTAAGAATAATTTAATCTCTATTATCGTATCACATTTTAATAACATATCTTTAATATGTAAAAATATTTAAAATAACTGTAGATTTAGAGTAGGAATAAGTTGTAAAAAGGTCAAGGAGAAACTACGATTTAATAAAAATACAATAATATAGGCCATTTCTTTCAATTTATAGCTTAAGACGTTACGTGTTAAATTTATTTTATAAATATTATCGCCTAATTTATCTATCTATCTAACTAAAGCAAGCTAAGCTGTTGACCCTGCTGGATATTGGAATGCTAAGTTAGCCTTAAATAAAAATACAAACTAATTTATAGCAATAATAAAATTTATAATAACATTAATAAAGTTAAAATCAAATAAAAATGGAAATTACAATATAGTTAATTATTAAATATAAAAAATATGTATAATTTTAAAATATAAAAAAATGTAAATAAGGAAATTAATATATTCGATTTTAACGTCATCAATAAAATAATATTATTAAGTTTATATTCATTTTGAATTTAAGACACTTTACATAGGGTTATGACATTATAACTTTTAAATTAAAATAGTGAAATAAATACAGTCTTATAATTCTTAAGTTACTTTTACCTAATTACTTAAATTACGTTCATTGGTGTATGTGCACGCACCATAATTTATCAACTTAACAATATTATAAGCTATACATCAAATTCAATCTAGATGCACTTCGTGTATATAAAATTATAATTAGAATTACGTAATCATTCTCTTCTAAAATGATTATATTATAAACTTAAATCGTGTTAACGGACTAGAAAGCGATATATCATCAAGTACGACAGAAAAAATAGGAAACCACCTTTAGTTGAAGAAATATTCGATCATTAGGACGTTTACACACTGCGTGCGCATTGAGCGTGCAAATAGCTAGGCATACAGGGGCCCTACTACCCGAGTTGAAACCGATTCCTTTCGGATTTTTTTAATGCATAAATCACACTTCAGCTTAGACTATTGGTAATTGTATTAAGTTTAGCTGCTAGTAACTCTAGAGCTCTACTAAGATAAACACGATTACCACAAATCAATGCTGAAATTAGGTTTTTGCATTAAAAGAATCTGATGGGAATCGGTTTCATCTTAGGCGGTACAATTTCGATAGAACTTTTAAGTAAACGTAAAATTATCTCGTGACAGTTGTGACACGACCTACAACCTCTCCTGTTCTTTCACTCTAATCTCTAGTAAATGAACGAAACAAAAAACCAACGCGTCACGACCCAACACAATGAAGTACGTAAGTAAGTATAATTATATTCAAAAAGCCGAAATTTATTCGTATTTGTGTAAATAAAAAAAAAATCATACATAAAAATAGTAACATACCTATTTTGCATAAGGGTTTTATCAATACGTACCTATATTTACAAATTGTATACGGGGTAGTGCAGAAACGTCCTAATATTTGCGTAAGCAACAGAATGGCTTCAAATGTATTACATTTATTTATTTGCATACTTTGTAGTTATATTTTAAAGGGCTTTATTTATTCTATTTAAAATAAAATTTTATTCAGTCGGTTATTTTTTTGGTTTGTATGCGGGGTAGTGCAGAAACGTCCTAAGATTTGCGTTAGTAACAGAATGGCTTCAAATGTATTACATTTATTTATTTGCATACTTTGTAGTTATATTTTAAAAGGCTTTATTCTATTTAAAATATGTTTTTATTCAGTCGGTTATTTTTTTATAGGGTTATAGTACTTCGCACTTGATATATCGTAAAAATAAAAATTATAAATATAATATTTGATCCCTTTATGGCAGCATAGCAATTTGTAATGTATTCGATAAAATAATATAAAAAATGTCATTTCGATAATTTTCAACAAAAAGAAACTTTGAATAATTCCTGACTTCATCAAATATGTTTGATGAGCCATGCTATTTATTTTAAGGTATATTTATTTAAGATTAGATATTATATTTAAGATATATATACGTTTTATGTATTTTCATCAACGCTTGTTACAAAGTTCGTGCTAATTATAAAAATAAACCCGTATGACACTTCAAGTTGCATGCCATGTGAAGTGCCTATATACAGTTTTTATTCTAATTAGAAAAAAAGAAACACCTGTGCTTTATATAAATATATATTTTTTTTAAATAAACCTGTACAAATTGCATCAAGTCCCAAAAGAAGCAAAACTTGTACTATGGATAGATAACCGATAAACATACATAAATACTTTTTTCTTGTAAATAAATACTTATACATATAGAAAACACCTAGACCAAGACAAACAGACATGCTCACACACAAATATTTGTCTTGTGCGAGGTTCGAACCCGCGGGGTGTCAATAGTAGTCCACCGGTTTCGTAACTACATTACACGTAATGGTGTTTCTTCAATAACGGCGTTTATTTTTTATCTAGAAGATTTGCAATTTACTCAAAAAATTCCCGAATCCGGTTTTAACAATCATGGAAAAGGCTTTGTTAAATACAATAGCCCATTAAACGTTCAAATATGACTCCAAAAATGCAAAAATATTATCTCCAAAAACAATTAGAATACTCTCTCGTTTTATTATACATCGTAAAGCTTGAGAATTGTTTACATTTTCTATGCTAGGGCACTTATACTCATAACCACTTAGGATACGACCAAAGATGTTATAAATGCTATAGACATGCCGTAAGCATCAAAAAGATACACTCGAAAAGTGAGACAATTGTCTCACCTCGTAATTAGTTCGCATCTTTATATTTTTTATAATGGTCGAAGGTTCGCACGAGCAAACCGACGAAACTGATGATCGTGACAATTGATTGAAATAGGTAAAATGCTGTCTATATAATAAATATTACGAAAATGCACAATTTATGTTGATAAAGTAGCCCAAGGGATTACATCACACTAAAGTACACAATAATATTTGAAGTTACCGTGTATTTTAGGTTAATTTCACATTTTTGCAAGAAAAAAGACACCATTGCGCCGGTTATGTACTCAACGAGAGAAAGAGATAGCTAGTATAATAAAGTGCCGAGATGATAATGATAGCGATATTCATAGATCTCCCAGGCGATGAGAACCATTTTCTGACGCAATAGTATAGGTATGATATATCTAGAGTATTTATAACATCATTGGATACGGCACTTACTGGATAATTAATAAAGTATTATTATTTTAATGTCATGCCGCGATTAAGACCAGTACATTGGTGACAGTGGTAAGAAATAACTTGATTCAAAATTGTAACGTTTGCGCATTTTCATTCATATTTCATTAATAATTAAGAGGACCTACACATAAATCTGAAGTTTTGTAGTACGGAATCATTCAAATTCGAATTTCATTCGGTCGGTAAGTATCATGTAATACCGTACGCTTATAGACCTCGGTTTGATAAGACCATAGGAGATTGAAAATGTACTAAATTATATGTAGCGCTGTTATATAAATGTGGCACAATGTTGTGCTGACTTTGAAAATACCGGCACGCGATGCTAAACTAAATATCGTATCAATCTATCTCATATGATGATGGCGTAAATTACTACTTTTCTTGTGTAAATGCTATGAGTAAGATCAATTTGTCTATAGTTTCTCTATCTATGGTAGATACGACCTATTGATATAGGTATTGACGTTTATTGTGTTGTTTAGGCAACAATGCATGTTGCCTAATTGGACACAATAAATATCAAATAATGACAAATGGTTTGTTTTGTAAATAAAATAAAAAATATTTAAAATAATCGGAACCTTTGGATTTTCATTTTGATATAGGTCCGCTGACATTGCGCACACAGTTTGTACGGTAATGGGTCGTCAACATTGTATTATACCAATAATAATGTCCAATTCCAATAATTGTTTTAATTTCCAACTTATTCTTTGATTTTTCTTGAGGTCCGTAGTCCACTACGGACCTCACAAAAACCATTCTAATTATGAGTAAACCTTGTAGGCGAATCCTTAAAATTACGTTTAAGTTTTTATTCAGTAAATATATTTTTTATAGTACTTAGAACATATTGCAATAATGTATCCATATAATATGCAGTGACGAGGTATTTGTGTACTTCTTTAACAATATTCGTCAATCAAAAATGGTTGCAAAACCCGATTTAGGGCGTACGCTGAGTGAAGCAGGCCACCGGCACAGGCACCGGGCGCCCGCATCAACACATAGTCATCCACCCATATTGATTCCACTGCTAGGAGTATCCCCTCAATTAAAAGGCTTAAGAGCGTACTCCACCACGCTGCTCAACCGCGGTTTGGCGAAAACTGGTATTTTCAAACAACCCAAAAGCCATTTGGCTTGGCTTAACGGCTGTCATCTAATGGCAACAGCAGGAACCGACGGCTAACGTGCCTTTTTAGCACGGAGGAACTCGAGATAAATAAACCCATCCACGGACAGGCTACGGTCGTCGCTCCTTAACTTGCGTGATCGATTAGGCTGATATGCGCAACGACGCCAAAAAAGCTCTTTAAGCACCAACACATAATAATGTGATGTAACATGCAAGCAAGGAACATAAATTCTTTGGCGTCAGCACCCGCTAGACGTATGAACGGGACAGGCAGCAGCGGAGGATTATGTTCGCTACTTGTTTGAAATAAGGTTTATTTTATCCTGGGCGGTGGCGTGGCCAGTCATGGGTACCCGCTTAACGCATCGGACAACCTTAGATACCTCTTTCATTAACTCATCTATGCTGCCTATACAAAAGAATCAGTGCAATATTCTCCATAAACAACAATAAGTACCTAATTAAGACACGAACTACCCGCAAATAATTTCCCAATCTCTCTCATGCCACCCAGAACTAGACCGTATTCCCCAGTGTTTAGCTACTTATCACAAAAAACGTCTGGTTTCCCATCTCCGTAGTACTGGTGCGCGACGTCGAACAGTTCGCGGCGGAGTTGCTGGGCTTGTGATCGTAGCTGTTGTTCGCGAACGCGGATCGTTCTGTACTGTTCTTCACGTTCTTCTGTGTGTTGCTCTACTAGCCATCGGAGGTATAGTTCTGAAAATAAAAATGTAAAATGTATTAGGTCCCTACAAACTCTTCTGAGAAAAAAAAAAAAATATATATCAGTCCCTATGCGAAAGTTCTACTTCAAATTATGAATTCGATCAAACAGCACACCATGTTCTCTGGGAGTCTGATCTTTGGCGGCGGGAGCGGGACGACATGTTGAATTCGTTGCATATCGCATCCGCGGTAGTATACTATTCTGATTTGGCAGCAACAAGGGAGAATTACCAACCGTTCAGACGATTTTGCAATTCGTATTATTGGAATCGATGTGTTAGGCCTCATTTACGCGATCATAGACGCGGGGCGTCGCGCGTCGCGTGCGGCGTGGAGTCTCGCGGCGCGTGGGACGTTTTTTCCGTTCATAGACGGACGGTGCGTGCAGCGGCCCGCGTGATCGCACGCGCAAACACAACATATGGCAATATACGATGTTGGTCATAGAGACGCGGGACGGGAAGAGTGGCGGGGCCCGCCGCGGCGCCCGCGGCGATGCACGCGGCGGGCATCGCTGCGGCGCACGCGGGGCAACACTCGAACCGACGTCCGACCAGTTTCTTATATTAAATCATTCACTTTTTAACATAGAAATTTCTTCTAAAATAATTTTAACAAAAAAAACCGACTCCAATTACTCTAAATTTATGTATGTAGATACATTCTGATGATGATGATAAAAAAAATTGAGACCAATTTGAAACTATACTCTTTCAAATAAAAAAAGTTTTTTTCAAATCGGTTTATAAAGGGCGGAGTAATGAAATAACAAACCTAACAGTGGGTGTTACTTGGGTAGATACAGGCTGATGATGGTGAAAAAAAATGTGGGACCAATCTGAAATTATACTCCTTCAAATAAAAAAAGGCCGTAAATGAGGCCTTAGGTAACAATCTTTTAGGTCCCCAATAGTGTTAGATACTTAAAATCCGTTGTGCACGGCAATTGAGCTTCATTTGACTTGCTATCTCTACGCTTTTATTTGCCATATTGCTGTCTCTCACATTGCTAAGAAAGGAAGTCAAATTTCTAAAGCTTCTTACTAATTTGTTCTTATTAAATTCGTTGTGAATTTCAAGGCAATCGTAGTCTTACCCCCGGTACTGCAATGGACTTTATTGTTCATTGCCATTTTTGGTGGTCGCCGCTGTGAAGCCTGGCTACACAGGAGACACAGCGGTGAGAATGTGTGGTGGACCCCCTACTACAAGAGCGTAATGGGAAATAAAGGATTTTGACTTTTGTCACAGTATAAGTAATAGTACTATACTGTGATAAGTCAGTACAGGGCTGCCACCGTAGCGCCGCGTATTACGAAAGTTACAATCTCTAATATTTTTTTATATGGTAAAATGGTTTATTTCATACTAGCGACCCGCCCCGGCTTCGCACGGGTGCAATGCTGATACTAAATGTACTACAGAAGGTCTTTGCGCTTTGTCCTATCCAGTCCTTCCCCAGTTATAGGCACACGCCGCCGGCTCCGCGGCCGGTACCGCCACAGCCGTTATGTCCCTGCATTTTAAATGTGTAATATCTTCTAAACTATTCATTTAAATTACATGCTGTGAAGGGCCATATTGATCTATATTAAATGCGCAATGTATTTAAGGTACTTAATTGGATAAGGATTAATTCTGTATTGCTTAAAATCGCTTCGTAAATAAGGCATTATTTCTTGTAAAAAGCAAAGGATAAAATAACGGTTATTGTGTGTTACCACTAAGAGATAGACATATACCATCGCGAACTTTTTTGTAGACCATTTTAAGGTGAACAATACTGTACTACATTATTTTGATCTATCTCGTTGGGTTCAGCCAGCGTTTGCAATAAAAGAGCAAAAAAATGTGTTTATTTACGACATCACATTAGAAACCTCTAAATTATCAGTGTTTTTCTACTATGTTATGCATATATTATACATATAAACTTTCCAGTTGAATCACTCTATCTATTAAAAAAAACCGCATCATAATCCGTTGCGTAGTTTCAAAGATTTAAGCATACATGGGGACATAGGGACAGAGAAAGCGACTTTGTTTTATACTATGTAGTGATGTAGTGATTATCTAATCATTACCATTGTACTATTTGGTTATCCATTTGAAAATGAATTTATTTTTTCCATGTTTAACAAAGAACTTTACATATTGTATCGTAGAAATAGTTGAGTCGCCAGGGTGTGTTCTTGACTTACTCTATTATTTATTACTACTGTCTACCCACAGCTTCGCCCCGCGTGAAAACAGAATATGTAGTAAACCGTATATGCTAATCCAGAACATATTCTATATGTATGCCAAATTTCATCCAAATCCGTTTACCCGTGAAATAGCAACAAACATCCATACATACAAAATTTTCGAGCTTATAATATTAGTAAGGATAAGGATGTATTTTATATATTATGTACTTCTATTCAGCACTTTAGATAAAACATACGCCAGATTTTAATATAAAGCTCCAATATTACAAATATGAAAGCCGCATCCAATTCCGTGCAGTTGTTTTTGCGTGATGCGCAATGTACGCGCGTACAAACATACAGGACAGGCTGATAAAATCCTACAAAAAATTGTTTCGTGTTCTATAGCTTCTATAAAGACTCCTCATAATATTTGTTATTAAATATCCTCGATATTAAATATTATAGACATCGGCAAGTTAGAACTCTGTTTTTTTATTATTATTTTTATATGAGAGAGAGGCAAACGAGCATGTGGATCACCTGGTGGAAAGCAATCACCACCGCCCAAGGAGATCAGCAACGCCAAGGGGTCACCGATCCGTTGCCAGCCTTTTAAGGGAAATAAAGACTCTGTTCTTGAAGGCACCCATGTCGTAGTTGTTATATGCGTTCCTATTCATAAGCACCAATATTACGACAACTAGACGCATATTGAAATGCGGATATATTTTTAATCTTTAAGCGTATTGTGACCAATACGCTTAAAAATTAAGCGTATTGGTCACAATACGCTTAAAGATATATCCGTATTTCGCCTAATACGCAAAGAACCAATACGCATAAAAAACGCAAAAGGACCAATACATATAAAGAACGCAAAAGGACCAATACACATAAAGAACGCAAAAGGACCAATGCGCATAAACATCAACAGGCAAAGAATTTTTTTTTTTCAAGAATGTATAGATTTACCTTCCCATATAACATAGCTCATAGGCGCCACCGAGGGCCATATGACGTTGGGCGTGGGGTCGTACAGCGGGTTGATGTAGGTGGTCAGCTCGTCCGGCTGGTTCAGCCAGGACCAGATACTCGTCGTCTGCTCGTACACTCCACGGGACTCGCGTTCTTGCTCGTTCTCGCAAAGAAACGTTCCTGCAGAATGTCAGAATAATGTTGGGGAAATTATTTAATTATTACTCAAAACTACCCACCAAAACCCACCAATGAATAAAAGTTACACGATCGCAACGATTATAAAAACAACAATTCATCATCACCATCATCAGCCTGTATGTAACCACTGCTGGATATAGGCTTTCCATAGTGCTTTTTACCAAATGCGATTCTCCGGTTTCCCACCACCCAATCAGAAGAACAGTACAGAACGTCATACAGCCGTTTTTTTTATGTCATCTGTCCATCTAGTGGTGGGAGAGCGCCCCACGCTTCATAGCGACATACGGGGCCTCCACTCCACTTTCCTCCCCCATTCTGCCATCGTAGACTCGGCAAATGTAATCAGCCCACTACCACTTCAGCTTGCTGATTCTGAGAGCTATGACACTTTGGTTCACAATTAAAACGACAATAGGCTATTTGACTAACATTTTTTTTCGGTTTGCTATGTAGGGACGTCTCCGTAATATAACCTTAAGTGAAAGAATTACTTCGATAGCACAAAAATCTCTCGAGATATGGTAATTTGAAAATCACAATTTTTAGACTGCCCCAAGACGCTCCATACAAAAGACTACCGAATTATGACGTCACAGGTTTGTATTTTGTATGCATCAAATCTGAAATTTGTACGACAGCTATGTTAAATATTACGTTTATGTGATTAGTATCATAATAAAAGTTATAGTATTTTTTATTGCTTCTCCAATGGAAATATTATTTTTTAATAATTTCATACTTTTAAAATGGACTTTCCCGCGAAACTTTGATCGACGCTAAAAAAAAGTCTGACTGAAGATATTAGAATGAAAGTTTGCAGATCTTTATAGTTTTGTGTATTTTACGATATTGTTAAATAATTTATACAATTTTTAAACATTGGAAAATAGCCTATTATCAAGCAATATTTTTAGTAAAATACAATGAAGTACATACGAATATATACTGAAGCAAGACCTAACATTAATTAATTTTTAATGGTAGGTCAATGTATTTACATCATTTATACAACATATAAAATTTAACATAAGCAAAGAATTACAGAAAAATGTAAAAAACGGCCGTTTATAAACATATTTCATTTTATCTTTGGGTTTATTTAATTATATTATAGAAATGTTTAATAATTTTCGGTTTATATTTGTTTGCGAACTAACATTTATATCTAGGGGTAAAACTAAAAAAATCGATTCACTGTTTCACTCGTCTATGCCTAGTCTAAATCGCTGTTCAACAAACCTTGAAATTTGGTTGGTTTTGAGCGTGAAATAAGAATTATTAAAAATCCCCATGATGGACAGCCTTCATATCTTGAGCCTAACGTTTTAGTGTGTAGAAATAAATGAATGAAACCTTTCAATTTCAATAAATGAAGAACTTTCATTGACTTACCAAATTGACTAGCATATGAATGCTCGAACAGCGTGATGAGGAAAGATTGGCGGTATTCAAAGCTGCAGGGGAACTGTTCCAGAAATTGTCTGATGCAGTCCAAGAAAAGTAAGAAGGTTGGTGCGGCGCGAGACTGCGGTGAACTGTATGGGCCACAGCGATGTCGCGCACCGAACGGATGCCCTGCTTGGAGCCATTCACGCTCTATTAGGGCCTGGAGCCTGCTCGTCAGAAAGTAAGTCAGTTAATTAATAATTACTTTTACTTCCTCATTCTTTCATCGTTCATTCTTTATTTTAATTGTTCATTTCTTAATGAAAGATGAATTAATGAAGAATGAACGATGAATGAATTTCGAATGAATGATGACTAATGCATCAGTCTTTCAATCTGCTTGTTACTATTACATGACTAAAGGGTAACTAATTTGAATGAATTTGGCCATGAACATAAATTATATCGCGAGGAAGGACAGGCTACCTTCTGGCGCGATATAATCGACATTCATGCGGGCGAAGTAGCGGACGAAAACTAGTGTTTAATAAAGAACAACCCACCAAATTTTCATGGCAATGGTATGAATGGTAAACCACCATATAGGGGTCAAACGTAGCATTGTAGCATTTCATTTCTATATTTCTTTCTGGTGATCTTACTCACTCACAGGAACACAACAATCCTCAAGGGAATTGTTATTTGGCTGCGGTATTCTGTGAGGTGGACGTACTTCCGCAGTCGGGCAGGTTAAAAAATACGCTATGTCCTATCTCTTTATTGCTACAGCCTCATTTGTCAGTCAGCAAGGTGCACCACGAGCAGATGAGGTTGGCTTTGGTTCAAAGATGTTGATGAACCACTTACACCTCAATTGAATTACGAAGATACTAATAGAAAGATTTCTTTAACATTTTGCTATAAGCATATCCTCTGTAGTACCACCCAATGTATTTATTACCTTCGACTTGTGTGTGTATACTTACCCTCTTAAAGTCCTGCAATCAGGATTGAGAATAATTTGGACTAGAGAACACACGAGCAAAGTAGCGTCTTCGCCGCGTGTGCCATGGATAAGTACGGGTTCGGCTTTCTGAAAAAACGCATAATAAATAAAAACGGTAATTTAAAAAACTAAAAAGCCCGACTGCTCTTCTGTGTAATTTGGAAATGAATGTAGCAATGTAAAACATGTAGCAGTCGGGGCCCTACCTGTGCTCTAAATTCACAAAGCCTCCATTTCTAGAATGGGTCCCGACTATTTTATATTTTTTAGTTTTATTTATTTTGATATATGCAATGCCACTATCACAGTAAATACATATCTAATGACACCCCACAAGCTAAAATCCATCGAGCCGTTCAGACTGCGGCGTGCATTTGCATTTGAACTAGGCGCCAAAAATCCGCCATTTTGATTTTTATTTTATTTTGACGTACCCAGTGTCACTCTCACAGCAAATACGAATACTTATTAATATACATACATACATACTCTCGAAAAACATAACCCTCCTTCTGTCGCAGTCGGGTAAAAACGCATTTTAACAAAAAGTACATTATTAATTCGAAATATACTACACGACTGAGATATTATGTATAGTAGACACGGCATTAAGAATAACAGGAGCTGGATAGCGTCGTTACTACGCGTGTAAGTGTAATCGAACACGCAAGTTAAGCAACGTCGACCGTAGCTTGTCCATGGATGGGTTTATATATCCCGAGTTACGTTAAGCCGTCGGTCCCGGTTGTTGTCATTAGATGACAGTCGTTAAGCCTTGGTGGGTTTGACCATTCTATTTATATAATATAAAATACCTAGGTACATGTATAAAATTCTATTAAAAAAATTGATGTTCGATTGTTTATGACACATATTGAAGGGAGACATGATATCCGATATATTTATCAAACTAAACTAGATATATCGCGTCTATATATCTGTCGCGAATATAGTCATTCATTTTTTTTAATAAGGTAATTTAATCCATGATCATTCTTCTATAATACTATCTCCTGTCAGCGACTGATCAAGAGTTTTGACCGCCCCAGGCTAATTATGAGGACGAAACTGACTTGTACAGTTTATTTTACGCGCGCTTTTTAAAATTTATTGTTACAATCAGGGGCTCACAAGCTTTTTCAGTTAACAGCGCATTTAGTTTTAGTGTTTTGTATCGGGTCTAGTTGAAATAATATGTAGGGTAGTTGCAATGATGCTAGATTAATAGTGCATGCGAAGACACGATTTCAGCGCGCCCTAGGCAGCAGCCTAATTAGCCTAAGGGTTAATCAGGCCCTGTCTCCTGTTATCAAACTCTTTTCTAGCTGTATGACCACCGACTTAACAACTCCGCGTTAATGGTAACGACGTTCATGGCACATGAAAAGAATAGTGTGGCAGGGGAGCAATGACAGACCGCAGTATGCATGCATTTTTATTTTTAGCGCATGCGCGACTCGCGTCATGTATCGCGTGATTCGCGTGCCGCCCCGCGTCTGCACGACGCGTAGACGTAAAGCACTCGCCGGTCAGTTGCGCTTGTGTACTTGCAAACGTTGTTCGTTTTGTCTGTGACGCTACGTTCCTTGAGCATTAGGTAGATCGAGTACTGATGAATTTAAAAACTAATAGTGCTCCTGGTTGGGATGGCATAACGACGGGGTTTCTGAAACATGTTAGAAAGGAAGTAGTGCCCATAATAGCACATCTCGTGAATCTGTGTTTCAAACAAGGCATATTTCCAGCCCAGCTAAAGAAATCTGTCATTACTCCTGTGTTCAAGAGCGGAGACAGAGGAGACGCCAACAACTACAGGCCAATTTCAGTATTGCCTGCATTATCAAAAATCATCGAGAAACTTATGAATAATCGTCTTCTTAAATACTTGAATGTTTTTAATTTACTGTCTGATTCGCAATATGGTTTTCGACATGGCAAATCTACGGAGGATGCTGTCACGGCGCTTAGTTCACTTGTCACAGATCAACTAGATAGAGGTAGTAAGTGCTTAAGTGTCTTCCTTGATATTAAAAAGGCCTTCGATACCGTCTCTGTTCCGATATTAATAAACAAACTGGAGAAGTTGGGTATAAGAGGAATGCCACTAAATCTCTTTAAAAGCTATCTCACAGAAAGAAAGCAGAGAGTAAGGCTGGGACAAAGTATAAGCGATGATGTTGATGTATCTTTTGGTGTCCCACAAGGCAGCGTGCTGGGTCCGACACTATTTTTAATATACATCAATGATATCTACGACCTGAAAATGGCAAACACTAGAATTTTTTCATATGCCGATGATACAGCTATCGTATTTTATGGGAAAACCTGGCAAAAAGTGGAGGCTGCTGCAGTTAGTGGAATCGCTCAAGTAGCTGCTTGGCTAAACAACAATTCGTTAGCATTAAATATATCAAAAACGAACTTTATTTGCTTCAGTCCTAACAACCGTACACAACCAGCAAACGATCCTAATATTAAAGTGCACACATGTAAGCAGGATTATGGTAATAATTGTATGTGCCCTAAATTAAATAAAGTATCCCACACCAAATATTTAGGCGTCGTGATTGACCAAAATTTATCTTGGAACACCCATCTAGAACAGGTTGCTGGAAGAGTGAGAAAATTGAGCTGGATATTCAAAACTCTAAGACACATTGTTCCCAGAAATGGATGCAGCGATAAGAGCCTAATAAATGAACTTTATAAGGCGTTAGTACAATCAGTGTTGAGCTATTGTATACCTGTTTGGGGGGGAGCAGCCAAAACTAAATTTATAATTTTAGAGCGAGCGCAACGTGCTCTAATAAAAATAATGTACTTTAAAAAAATTAGGTACTCCACTAGTAGACTGTATCTAGAAAGTAACCTACTTTCAGTGAGAAAGCTATACATTGTCAATTCAGTGCTCAGAAAACATAAAATTCTACCATACGATACAACAACAAAACTTCTCTTCTTTTGTTTGTAGTAGACAAACAAAAGAAGAGAAGTTTTGGTGGCTCCGTTACCTCAAAACAGAACGAGACTTGCGGACATGCAGTGTGGCAAACGCTCAGCACTACTGTATAATAAGATAAACAAAGCATTAAACATTTACCCCAAAAACTACTGTGAATGCAAAAAACTTGTCACTAACTGGGTTAAAACACTTACATATGACGATACCGAAGCCTTGCTGCAACCCCAAAGTACCTGACACATTCTAATACATACCTACACATAAGCTAACAAACATCCTTACTAAATTATAAGTACGGGTTCAGACAATATTAGGAATAAGGATTTAAATTTATGATTGTGATTTAATTTTATTTCGATCTTAATTGGATTTTGGTTTTAATTATAAGTTTGACTTTATTTATGACTTTAATATAATCTTGACATTGATTTTTGATTCTAATTTTAATTTTGACTTTGAATATGATTTTAATTTTGATTTAATTTTTAATTTAATTTTGACAATGACTCTCATTATGTTTTTGATTGTGAATATGATTTAATTTTGATTTAATTATTAATTTATTTCATTTTGACTTCTATATATGATTCTAATTTTATTGTTGACTTTGAATATGATATAACTTGATCTTAATTTAATTTTGACACTGATTGTGAATTTGATCCTTAAGACACACACACATGCTCACAAACATGCATATAACAAATGTCCTTACCAATTCATAAGAACGGGTTCCGGCAATATTAGCAATAGGATTCTGATTCTGATTTTGATTTAATTTTATTCGACTTTAATTTAAATTTTGGTTTAATGAAGATTTTGATTTTATCCTATAATTATATCCTATAATTTTAATTTAATTTTAACATTGATTTGTGAAATTAATTTTAACTTTGACTGTGATTTTAATTTTAATTTTGAATTAATTTTTGACTTTGATTGCGAATTTTATTCTTGACATTGATTATAATTTAATTTTGATTTTGATATTGGTTATAATTTAATATTTTAGATTGATGAATCTTCGAATGAAATATATATATATATATGTAAATAAATGTAAAATTATATAAAGAAATATGGAAGAGCGGAGTCCTCTAACACGAGCAAAACTTGCTCAAAAGAGGACTCCCACCACGAAACTATGTATTTGAAATTGTAAGAAAATGAAATAAAATTATTATTCTCTTTATTTAATTTAATACATCTTTGTCTATATTGTTATTATTAAAATTACATATAAAAAAATACAATGTTAAAAATAACAATATAAAAAAGGCATACAAAACCGAGGCAGGAAAGCCCTAAACCTATTCCTGCATCGGCTAGGACTCCAGAGTAAGGAACCGGCGTACAATACGAGCTGTATCGAGTACGACGGCCTTCTGGATTTTACTCTTGATCCAGGTGCCAAGCGAGAGCCTTGCTGCAACCCCAAAGTACCTGACACATTCTAATACATACCTACACATAAGCTAACAAACATCGTTGCTAAGCGCAAATCTTGAGAGCAGCTGCACTGATTCCGCTAATTCTGTTTTTAGAATATTCCTTGAAGTACGAGGATGGTTCTTACACAGAGAAAAAATTAAAAAATTGTCTGAAAAAGCATAAAAGCAAAACTTTTCTATACTTGGGAGTACAAACGATTCGTAAAACTTAAAAGTCAATTTGAACTTTAATACCATACCATAAAGTTCAAGTGTTAGTGGAGAGGTTCCGGGAAGGTAAAACAATTGAGTGACGTTAGTTACTCCTTACTTCCTACGTAAGACTTTGTTCTGTTCGAAGCTATAGTTAATCGACTCCAAAATAGGAGGAGGTTCTCAATTCGGCCGTATTTTCTTTTTATTTTATTTTTTAATGTTTGTTACTTCATTACTCCGTCATTTATAAACCGATTTGAAAAAACTTTTTTATTTCAAAGAGTTATACTTCCAGATTAGTCCTATATTTTTTTAATCGTCATCATCATCATCAGCCTGTATCTACCCACTATTAGATATAAGCCTTCCCCAATGCCTTCCAAAAGATAAGATCCTCCGTATTTCGCATCCACCATATTGTTTTCTAATGTAACTTTGTCGTTTGACAGAGCTGTTAGTCATATGATAGATTGCGCGAAACCATTTCGAATTCAATATAATTGTCAAGAAGACAACGTCTGCCGGGTCTGCTAGTCTTCTTTAATATAAAAATGAATCGCTGAAATCGTTGCTAAGCGCAAATCTTGAGAGCAGCTGCACTGATTCCGCTAATTCTGTTTTTAGAATATTCCTTGAATATATAAGGATGCTTCTTACGCAGAGAAAAAATAAAAAATGCATGATAAAGTCTAAAAACAATTCCCATATAAACGATTCGTATTACGAATCGTTTATATGGGAATTGTTTTTATACTTAAAATTCAATTTGAACTTTAATACCATACCGTAAAGTTCAAGTGTTAAGTGGAGAGGTTCCGGGAAGGCAAAACAATTGCTAAGCGCAAAACTCGAGAACGACTCGACCAATTCTGCTAATTTTTATTTTCATATTTTTATTAGGTTATTTTTATAGAGAGAAAAGATTTAAAAATTACGAGGAAACTAAAATTTCAGTTTCTCCCCGTGCGAAGCTGGGGCGGGCAGCTAGTTACTAATAAAAATACAAATATCATCATCATGAGCCTGTATCTACCCACTGCTGAATATAAGCCTGCCCCAATGTTTTCTCCCAAATACGATCCTCCGCCTTCCGCATCCAGCCGATTTCTTAAGGTCATCGGATCACGTAGACGGCGGGCGTCCAACGCTTCGTCGTCCTACGCGCGGCCTACACTCTAATACCTTCTTCCCCCATCTGCCATCACTTAGTCGGCAGATGTGATCGGCCCATTGCCATTTCAGCTTACATACTCTGGAGGCTATGTCGACAACTTTGGTTCTCTCTCAGAGTACTATCCTTTTTTTTTTTTTTTATACTACGTCTGGTGGCTGACAAGCATACGGCCCGCCTGATGTGAAGCGGTTACCGTAGCCATATTAACGCTCGCAACGTAAAATATCGATCTCGCGCCGCCACCACCGCTGCCATCGCAGCATCTTCCTTTCTGGTGATCTCACTCACTCGCAGGAACACAACAGCCCTCAAGGGAACCGTCATTTGGCTGCGGTATTCTGTGAGGTGGAGGTACATTCCCCAGTCGGGTAGCTTACAATTACGCTCCCTACCTCTCTTTTCGCCAGAGCTTCGTTTGTCAGTTAGCAGGGTGCACCGCGTGCAGGTGAAGTTGGCTTTGGTTCAAAGATGTTGATGAACCACTTACACCCTAACTATAGAAGTATAGATATAAAATAATTGTTACATACAAAATTGTATGCTTCTGTCATAATCGACTATTGTCAAATAGTTCTTACTTGGTGTATATGTTGGGCCACAATACACGCAGTGTGCAGTGAATTCCTCACGCTCTCCGGCCACCCGCAGGATTCTAATTTCGATATCCATTTGTCACTTGATATCTCACGATCATTGCATGCTGAAAAATATTTGAGTACTTCAGAAACAGTAAATTTGTGAATAGCAGTCACAAATTAACAATTACAAGGAATATTGCTTACGCACTGCCAACGCAGAATATCCTCACATCTGGTGACTAGTGAGTGCACTACTAGGAACCCATCAATCTAAAAGCCCATGATATTTGGCTGTGGAATTCTGTGAGGCGGCGGTACTTTCTCATTAAAGTGGTACTTTCTCAACATGCCAGAGTCTAACAGCAGGGTAAGGTGCTTCAAGTGCAGGTGAGGTTATCTTTAGCTCTAAATATAGTGGTTTATCATTAATAATCGGGTGTAAGTGGCTCCACTTACACCCGATTATTAATGATAAACCACCGACCAGGGGTAATATATGATTGCCCAACATCTACGAAAAATGTTTCAATCGCAACTGGGTACGAAAACCCAGTTTCGTACACGGCTGAAGGGCATCATCTATTCTAAACCTCTTCTGTACTACAGAATGTTTTTAAAAACAATCGACTATAAGTTATTATTATTTAAATAGTTGTCTTGGCCTACTTGCCAGATAAATATTTTTTGAAAAATGGAAAAATTCACCTGCCCCCCCTAGGTGGGATTTGAACCCACGACCTCTCGATGACCGGTCCGAGTGCTCTTCCAAGTGAGCTACCAGGAAGGTTTGTGTTGCTGACGAATTTTTGCATCTTATATTTCTACTGTGTGAGTGGAAGAGCACTCGACCGGTCATCGAGAGGTCGTGGGTTCAAATCCCACCTAGGGGGGGCAGGTGAATTTTTCCATTTTTCAAAAAATAAATCGACTATAAGGCTCAATTTACACTGCCGCGGAATGGAATGGAAGCTAATTTTGCAATAGGCTATTTGACTATCATTTTTTCGGTTTGATATGTAGGGACGTCTCCATAATATAACCATATGTGAAAGAATTACTTCGATAGCACAAAAATCTCTCGAGATATGATAATTTGAAAATCACAATTTTTAGACTGCCCCAAAACGCTCCATACAAAAGACTACCGAATTATGACGTCACAGGTTTGTATTTTGTATGCATCAAGTCAGAAATTTGTATGACAGCTATGTTAAATATTGCGTTTATGTAATTGGTATCATGATAAAAGTTATAGCATTTTTTATTGCTTCTCCAATGGAAATATTATTTTTTAATAATTTCATACTTTTAAAATGGACTTTCCCGCCAAACTTTGATCGACGCAAAAAAAAAGTCTGACTGAAGATATTAGAATGAAAGTTTGCAGATCTTTATAGTTTTGTGTATTTCACGATATTGTTAAATAATTTATTCAATTTTTGAACATTGGAAAATAGCCTATTCTATGTCAATTGCATAACACATAAAGTTAAATACTATCAGTAACTAGGGGAGTCTCGCGAATGCGCGAGGATTCCCCGGAAGACGCGCGACCTTTTTTGGCTCGTATTTAAGTTTATATACAATTGATATAAAGTTCATTATGCTATGAACAATGTCATTGCAAAAAGTAGCTAAGGGATATTTTGTTACCTTCAATTAATTTAGAATAGCTATCTAAAAGTTGTTGTTGGTTGTCGACATCGTCCATAGATCTGTTGTATATTTTCCATTGTGAATAATTAGAACTACTTTCTGTACCGCCACCTGAAAAATTAAAGAGAATCGAAATAAGTATTTAATTTAACTTAAACGAGAGATGTACGGGGTTTCGTTTCTGTTGCCGGAAGATCGATATCCAATTCGATTATTGTAGATTTTTTTTATTGTTTATATGCAATGTGTGAGACTTGCCAGAAAAGTAGTATACATAAACGGATAGGAAAATGTATTTACGCTAACATAAATTATTTTCTGAAAGCTACACATGCAAATAATACTAAATACATGAATTTCCTATTATTTTATTAAATTTTACCGCTATTGTTGTGGTTCTAGAGATAAGTAGAGATCTGGCAAAGACATTGAATTGCATGAGTCATCTATGGTACATCTATGGTTTAGGTTTATATAGATTGAACTCGCTTGTTTGGCGTATAAATATATAATTATATATATATATATATATATATTATATAAAGTCATTGACATATTAGAGTTCATTTGTTAATGATAAATAAATAAATATGACAATACCTTTACTTTGTTGTTGTGATATGGCATTGGAACTCCTAAGGTCGTATATAATGCCTTTAGTGCCGACTGCCACTATAGTGTTCAATATCGCCTCGTCCGCCCGACAGCGGCGGTGCTTCGGACCGTAGAGCGGTTGACCCGCCCGTATTAATGCAGCCTGCGGTACAAATAAATAATAATAAATAAATAAATATTGTCAGACAAATTACACAGCGCCATCTAGCCCCAAAGTAAGCGAAGCTTGTGTTATGGGTACTAAGACAACTGATAAACATACGTAAATACATTTTTTTTTTGTAAATACATACTTATGATACATAGAAAACACCCAGACCAAGACAAACAGACATATACATGCACAAAAATGTTTGTCCTGTGTGGGAAGCCGCGTCATTGACCGCTACGCCACCGAGCTCGTCAACAAATGTATAATAATAATTATTTTACACTAATAGGTGGGGCAAAACTAATAGGTAATGTTGATGTAAATAAATAATAAATATTTCCGGACAATTTACACAGCGCCGTCTAGTCACAAATTAAGCGCAAAGTTTGTACTATGGGTACTAGATAACTGATATTATACTTAAATACATTTTTTTTTTTTGTAAATATATACATATAGTATATAGAAAACACCCAGACCAAGACAAACAGACATGTTCATGCACACAAGTATTTGTCTTGTGCGGGAATTGAACCCGCGACCTCGGAGTCAAAGTGGCCATAGCTAACCATTCGACCACCGAGCTCGTCATGTTACACTAATAGGTAGATTGTTTACTAAGGGAGCAAAGTACTATTGTAAGGCGAGAGCGTTTTCTTTATTCAGGGCGAGGTGAAGGGTCCTAGAGTTGAATTCCGAGTGCAGCGAGCGATTCTAAATAGAATAGAAATTTCTAAATAGAAATTGAGTTTTACAATAGTGTTACTCTCGAAGTGGGCACTACTTTTTATCGCCTTTTAGAACCTTCTTTTCAGGTACTGATTCTTGTAAGGTACACCTGATGGTAAACAGTCACCATATTTTATGTATGTCTATGACACCTATGGTATCAGGCATATTGCTGATGTAGTAAAGCATCATGGACTACTAGTAACAAAATATTGTCGTACCCCATTACTATGTCGATATGAGAGCACAGGGAACCTGCCACCCTGTCGAAATGTCGCTGCGACGGTTAGAGTGCTGTCGTCTATATTTTTAGGCACAACTACTGATTTCCCATAACTGGAACATATGGTATAGTTTTGGTTGACGCGGGAGACACGCCACTCTTCCGTAGCTAAAACCTTTATGAATTCCCCTTCTATGCTGAAATACAAAAGTACATACAATGCTTTTACTGAACACAGGATTTTATAATAATACACTATTGTTGGAAGTGACAAGAAAAAGGATAAAAGCCGGCGCGAACACGTGTCGGCCCTCACTCCGTGGCTGGTCATCGAAGCGTCATTATCAGAGTGTATTTTCATTTCGAGCACTTTTGTAGAAATTCTTGCCGTTGTTTAATTTCGTTTTAATTTGATATAAATCAGTGATTTGGAAACTGTTGCTAATTTTGTCCTTTTTTAAAAAAATATTTAAAATATTTTAGAACTACTAAAACTATGTATTTTTATACCACTAAGGTAACAAACAACTGATGGTAAGGAATTGGAACACATGCTTGTTTACCACCCACCACCACTGTCTATGAATGTTTGCCACGACAGGAATATTCATGTGTTGCTGGCTCTGTATAAACTATTTTCTACTTATTTTCATATGTGAAATATGTAAATTAACTTAACCTCTTAGAAAAGCTGAAGTAATCTGGCAAAATGCATTTTCACTGGCAATGAATGTACACATCTTACAAAGTAAAGTGAAACACAATGTACATTGCCAAAATAACACTGGCATAATTTTGAAAGAACATGTAGTTCATAGGATTGGATAACTGTTATATATTATATGAGACAAGAGACGAATACAAACAACTGTTACGAACAAAAGCTACTTCATTACTGGTTGAACATAAGGCGTTGCACACCGTGCGTGCATTCATACTCAACAATATCAAGGTCTGGTCTCTTCAACTTAACATCTATGAGGCTATTTGGCACAGGGTGAGTTTGTAAGAAAAGTATTTCCGCCAACATGCAGTTGAGCAGTTTGGTAGAGTATGCTCGTAAACCCCTTCGATTGAAGGGAGACCCATATCCCAGCATAGGACAAATAAGGGTTGTTGACGGCAAAAACTCCATGTATTATATTATTTATTAACATAACCTCCACCTCACAGAAGACAATCAAATAACAATACCCTTGAGAAATGATAAAATTTTTGGGATGAAACTGGTTTATCAACATCTTTGAACCAAAGTTAACCTCACTAGTGGTGCACCCTGCTGACTGACAAACGAGGCTGGTGAAAAGAGTGAGGAAGTACCACCATCTCACAGAATACCGCAGCCAAATAACAATTTCCTTGAGGGTTGTTGTGTTCCTGCAAGTAAGTGAGGTCAACAGAAAGGAAGAAGATGCTGCATTGGCAGTAGGGGTGGCGGCGCGCGAGCGACATTTTGTTGCCAGCGTTAATATGGCAACGGTAACTGCTTCACATCAGATGGGCCGTATGCTTGTCTGCCACCCGACGCAGTATAAAAAAAAAAGTAAGCATCTATAGGCTACAATAACTACTATACATCAGGGCAGGAGTATGTTTGTTTGGCATCTGCATGGCATACAAACTGTTCCTCACCATAAAAACAGACCCAGCCTGATAGTTGGTTTTATTTATTTATTTTTGACCACACTTGAACTTTTTTTTTTTTTCGACTTTAAAAACTTTTTGACCACAAATTATATAAGGGTACAAAAGGGAGACATAATGCTTAAAGTATTCTCTACCAGTCAATTTTCAGGACAATCAGAAAATCACAAATGCAGTTCTGAAAAAGTATCGTTTCTGTATAGCTATATATTCTCCTGAGCAATTTATTGAGTTCACAAGCTACCGGTTTATACAGAATTATATATTAACCCTTACCTGTACAATGTATAACCATTTTCAACAATAGGATGCATATGTCTATAGAAAAATGGGTAGAAAAGCCCAGGGTCCTGCAGGTTGGACAAGTTCTCTAGAGTTTGCGCCATCTGGTTCAGCTCAGTAGTAGTAGCAATGTCTAGTTGGAATATCTTCAGGTCTTTGCATTTAAGGAACAGTGAACCACCTTGTGCGACGCCACTGCTGGGCTTATTGTCTTTTTTCTCTATACTGTCTATGTTCTTGTGTAGGAGCTATAAGCAAAAAAAAAAACAATCACCTTAGCTAGTCTTGAGTCAACAGTATGTATGTGAGGGCAATTGTCTACACATACATCTAATGGCCAGCAAAGGCCACATTGACTCCGAGGTTACGGGTTCGATTCCCGTACAAGACAAACATTTGTGTGCTTGAACATGTCTGTTTGTCTTGGTCTGGGTGTTTTCTATGTATTTAAGTATGTATTTACAAAAAAACTGTATTTAAGTACACTTATCAGTTGTCTAGTACCCATCACAAGCTTTGAGCTTAATTTGGGACTAGATGGCGCTGTGTAAACTGTCAAGAAATATTTATTTATTTTTATTTATACATACTGTTGACTCCAGACAACACAGTCATGGGATAGTTACGAACAAATAGTCAAACGAAAACGCCGAGTAAGTATTTGTTAATTATAATAAACTAAGTAATTTTATGGTATGGCAATGAATTTTGTTTTATTATTATTAAATCGTAATAAACATCAAGAAATCTCTAGGTTGTAAGAGAACCTACCCATAATTCACGAACGCCTTCTTTTCTGGAGCTCAAAATAAGGTGATGCCCTGTAATACACACGGTTCCATCAACGTTGTCATGATGTGGATATTTAAGAATCACACCGTCTAACTTATTTATTAATATAAGTTCAATGAATTCCATCTCATTTATTTATATAAATTTTATTTATTTTACAATTTGTTTGAAAAAAATACTACTGAGATTTGTTGCTGTTTGACATTTGACAATGGATTGATTACTTGACATTGACGCATTACGTGATGGACAGTCAATTCTTCTTCTTTTTTTGTTGTGACAATCAGATTTCTCATGAATCTTATTGCCAACTTTTGCTGTTAAGTTTTCAAGCGTATGTAAATAACATCATGAGAAAGTAGCGATCTTGACTTCCAGTCATTTTCCTGTATATTGCGACAATGCCGACCGAAAAGAGTATAAATTTAATGAAGGCGCTACTATCGGTTAGCGGGCAATATTTATTGCTAGGACAATAACATTTCGATAAGGTTCGGTGTTTGTCATGATTTATTGATTTCTGTTTGATTCCTAATTAACATATTTTTTAAACCTCATCAACATATAAAACGATATAGTTACAGAGTATAAGTCAAATTATTACTTCCGTTACAGGTCATCAAAAATATGAAAAACATTACCTCCTCCTATAAGTAACTGTACTGTACCAAAACTTCATTTTAATATAAATTTAAGACGTACCATCTAGATGCGAAACAAAAGGAAATACACATATTTTAAAGATGGATGCCCTAGAGGAATTGATTGTGCCTGTAGTGAAAAATAGAACAGGTGATCTTGCTGACAAAAGTAACTATAGGCCTTTGAGTATTAATCTACTGGAGATGCCATAACGAAACTCTTCGAACAAATTTTTTCACCACTTTTAGCGGGGGGCGAGGTAAACACCACCAAAAGATGTAATTAACACGCAGAAACAAATTTTGCTGTTGCGATAAACGCACACTACAAAAAAAATCAACACATCAAAAATTACACGCCCACAGACACAGTTTTCATGTAACTATGCAGCACACATACGAAAAAGTTAGTGATGGGGCACAACTGAAGAATGAGTCAAATCAGTTTGATGAATGAACTGAATTGTCTTATACTATTTATTATAAAATCGTAAAAGTGAAAATACTGTACATTAAAGATATTATTCAAAAAATATGTTTGTTTGTATGTATGTCTGTCTGTATTTATGTGTCTTTGTGTCATTAGCACTCTCGTGCAGCTAAACTGTGGTATGAACTGTCGCCCGCGATTTTTCCGGGCTGATACAACCACTGTCTTCTATTATACGAGTACGCTGGACTACGTACGTACTTGTAGTATAGAGGTCAGTGGATACAACCTTCAAGAAAAGAGCGTACGCCCATCTAAAAACCTAGCTACGCACTTGTATCCCTTCATACAGTTGCTTAAATAATTTCTTATCCTTTATTTGATTGTATCGGACAAAACCCTGTTTGAGAACATGAAATATTGTCAATTGATTTTTTAACAGATATCCTTATTTAATATTTTAAATGTGAACATCCAAAGATCCAAACATCTTCGTTTGGATGTTTAGATCTTTGTTTGTTACTCAATCACGCAATAACGGCTAAACGGATTTAGATGAAATTTCGTATGGAGATAGTTTGAGTCCCGGGGAATAACATAGGATACTTTTCTAACGCAGGTGAAGCCGCACGGCGTAGCTAGTATTATATAAAGTAGATTGGTATTTGTACCTATGTATATGAAATTATATTATATTAAGTAAGGGTCATCTGTCCCCACATATAAAGTTATTTTCATCATATCAATCATATGAATGAGCAAAGGGAAAGCAATAAAATAAATGGTTAATTTAATTAGAATGCCACATATTTATTTAAATTAAATTCTCATAGGTCAAATCTCATAGGGATTTCTAAAACACGATTAAGACGGTTTTCATTAATTAGTATTTTTGTTGATTTTTAAAATGAATAAGTTTATTGCATACGTGACAAATACATTTCTTGGGGTCTACTTTTTTTTACAAATTTTCAAATGGATTTTTGGGGCAAAAATGGAGCAATATTTAAATTTTTGTCCTTCATTTGATTTTATCGGAAAAATACCCGGGTTTAAAAATTAAATGTATACCTACTACATATATTGAAGTAGTCAAAGATTTAAGAAAAACAAAGAAATACTGACTCACCAAACAAGGACAGAGTCGCAAAGAAGGTATTGCACCTTCAATCAATGTCTTTCTGTTATTAGCATTTTTGTAGCTTTCCGGAGTAAAGTCAAAAGTGCTCCGAACAGATAACACTTGTATGTGTAGGTTTCCAAGAATCATTTTCGTCATTACAAAATTTTCTCCATTTTTCTTTTATACAGGGAGCTTTCGAGTTATCTGCCAGGAGAGAAAAGGGGGGTAGTATTACGTATGCCGATTTCGATGGTAAATGAAATTTGTGCACCAAGTGTTATTTTTTTTCTCTTAATCTTGAAATAACATCGCATCATAATAAGATTAGTTTACTTTGTATGAACGATCCCTGTGATAATAACAATATGACGCAGTCTAGACGTCGCGGTCAATGCGCCCGGACATGACACGTGCCGAAAGACTACGCGCGCCGCTCCGCCGCCGACAGTTCAAAATGCTTTCCGAATCCCGCGCGGTAACGTCAAAGTTTCCTCAATCGCCGGCGCCGCCCTTTGTAATCGCCGCGCTGCGCCGCGGCGCCGCGGCCGCTTTACACCGATGTCTATCGCCCTCCCGCACGCTCCCCGCGGCGCGGCGCTCGCGTCGCGAGAAAGAAGGAAGAAAGGATTCGATTCAAGGAAACAAACAGTTTTATCTGTGATTCGTCCGTGTGTTGACGTAATCATGTCTGGACGCCGCGCCGCAGTTTTACGAAAAGTTGTACGTTGTCGCGAGTGTACCGCGTTTGTTCGTACTACGAACAAAAGTTTGGTGTGCGAGTGAGCCATCACACAATCCTCGATGTTGTGTATAGGTTCCGGGAACGTGGACAGTTTGACCCGCCTCCGGTGGACGAGAATAGACCTCGATCAGTTCCAGAATACTTACTTAATGTACTTGTGTATAAAACGCCAAGGTGTGCAACAACTTTGTAAATTAGTGGCTAATTGCGATTTTGTGTAAATAAGTTGAATGACATTTTAAACACGCCAAGTTATTGTAGAACATATTATGTGATTGCATTATTTTTAATAATTAACATCGTATCGTATTTTTATGATGTTTCCTTAAACAAACACATACATTATTACATTAATTTGACAGTCGAAAACATGTGATAGTAAGTTCAATGACCTTGTTAAGAACGATCATCTGCTTTCATGTAAGTGTATGTTATTTATTACCTACTTATGTTCAGTTTTACATTTGATTACATTTTTTTAGCTATCATAATTTGATTACAACGCATTTTAATGAAAATATGAAATTGGGACTACGCTACCTACGTACAGCTGTTGTTGTTATTATCGACACATCATCTGATAGCGCGGAATGTGTTATGCTCTATGAAACCAGTTCATTGACTTCGTTATTTATTTTTTCAAACTTTAATAATGATATTGGGACACCATATTTCTTCACTAACGTAACAAGTAGGCTTAATACTATCTCCAATTTAAATCCTGGCTAATACGAAAAAAGCACCTTATATAGGGATCTTTTGGAAATCTAAAAGGAAATACAATTATATTAAATAAAGCCTATAAATAATAGTATCTGTATAACTTATACACTCATAGTCCCACACTAAATGTATTGCTTTTACCTACTTTTTTTTAGCCAACAATTCATTTCATTTTCAGACAAAATTTCAACATCGTATATCCAGAGAAAGGTAATTTTTCTAATTCACCTTACAAGATTTAAATGTAACATACATCTATACCTACTATTTAATACAATATGTAATAAAAAATCTGACTATTATACGAACTGCAGTAATTGAATGAGTGAATGATTCATTCAAATGTTGAATCGCTTTTTTGACTTTGTCACATCCCTAAAGCCGATTCGCCCCTGTACCACTGTATTCATGTTTACATTTCTCTGTCGTTTACGTATCGCAACGGTTTTTACTTTAAATGGAGATTGTACTTTAATACACATTTAATAGTTAGTAAAAATACTTACCTATGATAGAAAACGCGATCTTGTTGCGAATTTAAGCTATCAGATCGCCTTTTGCACGATAATACTGCACAACTCACCATTTTTCGAGAGAAACGTCACGCGACACGGAGCGATGCAAAATGACGGTGAAGCGACTTTAAGTAGTTTTATATAACGTGTATGACCAGTTGACCAATGTACTTTGCCGGAGGGGGTCGTCCGCCTATGGCATCTCCAGTCGATTAATACTCAAAGCTATAGGCCTATATCTCTAGCCACAATTATAGCCAAGGTGTTTGACGAACTATATACTCTGTATGTGCTTCTTATTTTCACTATTAGTGATTAATTTAGTCTTTTCAAGTTACCGGATAAAAAAGATCATTTATTGCAGAATATCATCTCTTCAGACTTTTGGCAGGAATTCATTGAGTGAGATCTTTTAGAGACTTTTAATCAAATTTACTATAAGCCGATTAGTATTGCTTCAATAGAATAGGCTTGTATCCCATTTTTTTTTTCGATTTGTTATTTAAAGACGTCACAATAATATAAATATAGGTGAAATAATTTCTTCGATTGCATAAAAACTTCTCGAGATATGATAACTTGAAGATCACAATTTTGGACTATCCCGAAAACGCTCCATACAAAAGGCCACCACGTTATGACGTCACACCATGCTATTTTATATGTATTAAATCAGAAATTTGTACGACAGCTATGTTAAATATTGCGTTTCTGTAGCCAGTGCCGTAACAAAAGTTATAGTATTTTTTATTGTTTCTACAATGGTAATATTTATTTTTTATAATTTCATACCTTTAAAATGGACTTTCCCACCAAACTTTGACCAAAGATAAAACACGTCGTACATAAGTTATTAAAATTTTAAGATCGCAGATCGTTCTAGTTTTATATATTTTACGTTACTGATAGAGAGTTTTTATAATTTTGTGACATGGGCAACAAGCCTATTTAGTGTATTATGCTATTTTGCTGTTAACATAAATGAAAAAATTTAAGAACGCTATGATTCCGAAATGATATTATATTTCGGCATGTCTCCGAAGTTCGAAGCTGTGATAAAGTTCAAGTAAATAAAAATATTGGGCTTTAAAGACCTAGTATCCAGAGCCAGGTTACCAGAAATCTTCTTCGGACGAATTTCACTCTTGTCATAATGAACGACAGAGTAAACAGACCACCTAACCGCTGTGCATGAGTGAGGCAAATTTATATAATTGTGATGTGAGGAAAAGAGATAGTATAATATGAAAACAGAGATAAAAAATGTTTATCCTTACTTTTTATTTGGGCTTGCTTTTTAACCAATCAGTGCTAGAATGTGAAGTTAGTATCAAATGCGATGGCGATGTTGGTTTCTTCCGTTTCGCTGATATTTTTTAACCAAATATCTTACTAATTTAAAATAAACCGTATAAATGGTATTTAACTATTCTTATAAACTAACAAGAAGTTATTGGATTGTTTGTTTTTTAGAAGGCAATAGTTTGTGGACGTAAGGTAAGTTGACAAAATGTATTTGTATGGTTGTACTGAAACTAGGTATGTAGTAGCTGACGGCTGGGTAGCAGGCTTGGGTAATGACCGGTTCCTTCAATATTCACATGGCTATTGTTAGTATGACACGATAAAGTTGCATACTTACAGGGACGGTTTATTTTGTTTTATAAAAGCCATCTTAAAATACCAGATGTTCCTCACAGGTGATGGAGGAGTGTTCAGATGCTCACATGGAGACGGACGTATCCTCCACTACAGAAGATGTTCCTGAGATGCAGGAGGTCACGGGCTCAAATGGCAACATGGAAATGGTCCTGATAGTGGAGAAGATTGAGGAAGATCCAGTCAGTACCAACTTTAAAAGCAGCGCGACGTCACAGATGGACGAAAGTGCGTCTGCCAGTCAGTCTCAGACGCTGGTAGAGAAGGACAGACAGGGGACTGCTGAATCTCCAAACAAAGAGACAGATCCTGTAAAACTAAACAAGTCGCAGAATGCCCAAGAAAATAAAAAGCTGTTTCAGGATGTAATACCACATTCTTCTTCACATACAGAAGACATAGTTCATTCGTCAAGTAAAATTGATATTCATATGTCTAATAAAAATGGTAATATTGTAGTAATACCTACCAGCAAAGAAGCACAACAGACACCTTCAAAGAAACAAGTTATATTATGTAACAACAAGTCACCGCCAAAAGAGCTGCTTAAGGTGGAAAAAACTCCACCAAAACTGCCTACAAAAGAACAGAAATCTTCACCACAAAAACAACTTACACCCACAAAAGAACAATTGGGTACGCAGAATATTTCACAACAAACACCTATAAAAGAACTGTCAAATATGCAACAAATTGCACAAAACCCACTTGATAGGGATCAGTCTGAAATACAAAGGTTTGCAAAGCAGACACCACCAAAACAACGGTCAGATTCAGATGCTCAACAGATTTTACCACAAACACCTACAAAAGAATCATCAGAAATACAGAAAATTGAAAAAAAATCACCAACAAGAGAACAGTCAGATATGCAGGCCAACACTCAAATAACACCCATTAATGTACAGTCAGATAAAAAAATGAGTTCACAAAAATCACCCATAAAAGAACAGACAGAGGTACAGAAAATTGTACGAAAACCACTCAATAGAGAACACCCTGATAATAAGAGCACAAAAAAGTCTCCTAGCAAAGTTCAGGTAGATAGTCAGATATTGTCTGAAGAGACATCTTCGGACAAACTATCAAGTAAAGAAGTACCAACTGTAGAGCCAAAAGTAAAAGATCTCGATGAACAGAAACCACTGACTGCAGATGAGTCAAAAGAAATTGTATTAACATCTTCAGAACAAACATCTGAATATAATGGAAATCTTGAAGATGTTGAAAATGATGAACAGCCTGCAGACAAAAATGATAATAGTGCTCCAATGCAAATAGCTACTGAAAGGGAAGTCTCTGACGACTCTCAACTAGAAACAAACTCGGATGCCTCTGAGAAAGATCTCAATAAAAGTATTAGTAGGGAATTGAAGTCTCTGATTAATTCAGCTAAAGAATCTAAAATTATCAGTGAATGCACACAACTTACTAGCAAAACTAGAAAATCCAGGTCACATCTAGATTCATCAAATCCATTGAATATGTCTGTAGAAAGTGGAAAAAGTCGAAGCAGAAGAAATAGTGATATATCTCAAAAAAGTAATTGCAGCGGGAAATCAGAAAAAACTGCTGTTAAGCGATCCATGAGGTCTCAAAACCCTGAGTTTGTAAATAAAGTTAAATTGTTTCTTAACTCAGTGACCAAGCCTCAGAAGTATACCGAAGACTGTACAGATGAAGAAATGGAGCATGATAAAAGTAAAGACCAGCATATTGAGATAAGGGCCAGCACTCCAAGAAAGAAAAAAGTTTCCGAAGTGGAACCAGAAGAAGTAAGTAGTATTCTTTTTTAAAATTTAGTGCAATAAGTATAATAATACCATAGTTTTGTTGATCTAATGATAATTGTCTGGAAACGTTTTATGGTATTATTTACTACAAAGGTAACAAAGTACTGTATGATATTTACCAGCCAGTATTAAAAAAGAGATTTTATAATGGACACAAAATTGACATAGTTTGTTTTTTCTTGAAGTAGGTAGCTGGTAGTAATTTGTTTCATAATCAAAAGAGGGTGGGAAAACATTCTTGACATAACAATAAACAAATTTTGTCTATGACATTTTGACAAATATTATTAATTATATATTGTGTGTAACAACAGTTTCTTCCTTCTTTTGTAGCAGCCAGGTGCAATGACCAATAAGCTGAAATCCGATCTGTACTGCTGGAGATGCCATTGGGCAGTGGAGCAAGCCCCTTCAGAGAAGACACCTCCTTTACATTGCACCGTCTGCCCAAGATCCTTCCACTTCAAATGTCTCTCAGGTGCTGAACGGGCTAAAATAAACGCTGAAAAGAATTGGGTTTGCCCAGAATGTATGGCTGTGTTACATGCAGAAAGTTCAGAAACTAGGTATGTTAGCTTGCTTTAAATTAATTTAATATTATTTTCTGTCCTTGAAGGTACGTATTATTTCAGTTCATAATCGAAACTATGGCTATCTTTTGAGACAATTTCATAGAAATCTATGTGAAGCATTGATGAACTGTGAAATCTGATCTGTTTTTTTTTATTTAACACATATTTTTTTCTTTTTAAGATATTAAAAGGGCACGTCCACACAGTATACAGATGTAATTTTGTGTATGTCTGGATCATAGCTCGTCGCGTCAACATTCTCGTACTCCTTGCAGCATCTGCTTTGATCAAGAAGTATGAGATAACGCTCCCCGATAATAATTCTAAAATGATGACTGTGTCCACTCTCATTGAGATTTGTATGCGTTTGGCACGCTCATGCATTGTATACAAACGCTACGATTACGCAAAGTGACGTGGGCAGAAGGGCTTATATATTCCATTATTCTAATCATCATGTATTTTATTAGATTTAAAAAAGCATTTAAGTATCATAGTTAGAGAGATCAAAGACCATGAATTAAAATGAAAAATGGAATAATTTATATATTTTAACAGATTTTAACTTTTTCTTTTCAAACAGTAGCAGCAGAACGTCAGTCACCCAAAACTGAAGTGCTAATTTAAAGTAGGCACATGTAGAAATCATGTGAATGAACAAATAATGAATGATTCATTCGGATTATAATCATAAATTTGTATCTATATGGAGGTTAATCTCCAGAACCATTGCATCTAATTCATCCTAATATAAATTTTGAAGATGTCATGTACAGTGTAATAAATAGGTCATCAATCATTACTCATAATAACCGACACTTGGTCAATGTAATAATTCGTGTTTTGGTTAGGTTTGAGTTGTTCTTTGGTTAGGTTAGGGTTTTCTTGTGATCTGCTAGTAGAAATAGGTGCCTCGCAACGACTACGGAGGGAGGCCCACCACACATTCCCACCACTGTTTCTCCTGTGTAGCCAGGATTAACAGCGGCGACCGCCAAAAAAGGCAATGAACAGTGAAGTCCATTGCAGTCCCGGGGGTAAAACTACGGCTGCCTTGGGACTCACAACGAATTTAATCAGAAGAAATTAGTAGGAGTAGGAAGCTTTTGGAATTTGACTTCCTCTCTTAGCAATGTGAGAGACAGCAATATGGCAAATAAGTCATTAAAGGCCTAAAGAGATGACTAGTCAAGTGAAGCTCAACTGCCGTGCACCCTGCGTTGCACGCCAGTTCAGCTTTGATTTTAAGTATCTAACACTATT
The DNA here is from genome assembly GCA_937001555.2 of Hypsopygia costalis. Taxonomy (NCBI): domain Eukaryota; kingdom Metazoa; phylum Arthropoda; class Insecta; order Lepidoptera; family Pyralidae; genus Hypsopygia; species Hypsopygia costalis. Next base: position 21,614,369 of record OW443328.2, read on the forward strand.
GGGGACCTAAAACATTGAGTTGTTTCCTAACACATTGATCCAATAATATGAATTAAAAAATCTTCTGAATACTTGGTAAAGCCAACGCAAAATAAAAGGCCCGTTTTGACATTTGTCTTCGCGACGTAACTAATGATGTAACCAAACGACTCGGTACTCGATACTTACAATAAATCGTTTCAAGTTTGCATGAGTATTTGATCAATTTGAATATGTATTGTAAAGTGTATTGGATTAAAGTTCTGATTAGAAAATTTTACTTATACTTTGATATTGTAGGTATTTTGAAATGATACAATGTTACGAAAGTAAATAAATAAATAAAACGATAGTAAAATAAATAAAAGTATGTAAATAAATAAGACCGGCCAAGTGCGAGTTGGCCTTAAAAAAGTTATCTTGATTGATTAATTTTTTTCCTTAACCGATTTTATTAATAGTTTGTGCACAATATGAAAAATCGTTATGCACAACACTTCGCCGAGTGAGCGATACCCATCAATGAAAAATGTAATTACCTTCAGAACATTTCGATCGTTAAAAAATAGAGAACTTCGTGGCGTGAACTGTCAAAACGGGCCTATTATTTTGCGTTGAGTTTAATTCTCCCTTCGTTGCTACCAAATCTGAATAGTATACTACCCCGGATGCAACTTGCAATGAATTCAACTTGTCATCCCGCAACAACTAGTGGATGAATGATCTGCTGTCAAATAAGCTCAATAATTTATAATTACCAATTTATTGCTTTGTCCATAACATATATAATATATACTTCTGCCGACGACAAGTTCAATATATAAAAAAACCGGCCAAGTGCGAGTCGGACTCGCCCACCGAGGGTTCCGTACGTAGGATCATTATAAATTTGATGTTTTTCATCATAAATAAGAAATAATGCGTCGGAATAAATAAATAAAATATATTTTGCTATGTGCACATCAAGCCCTTTCATATGATACCCCATTTGAACTAGTAGCTTCAATTTGAAATTTCGACCTCCTATAAAAATATAGACACCCTATTTTTTAAGATTTAAATACAAATGTATAGTTTTGAGATTTATTCCTGTACTTGTAGTCTATAACGATGTTACATGCCAAATTTCATAGTTCTAGGTCAATGGGAAGTACCCTATAGGTTTTGATTCCCTTGAGAATGTCGAAATATGCGTTTTTTGCTGAATAATAATAAAATGCCGTAACTTTTTTTCTACGTAAACTTTGCAGTTTGATTTTTTTACAACTTCATGGGAGCGTAGACCTGAGTATACAGTTCAAATTTCAGCTTTATATCTCCACGCATTCTCGACATAGAAATTCTTGACAGACAGACAGACAGACAGACAGACAGACGGACAACAAAGTGATCTTATAAGGGTTCCGTTTTTCCTTTTGAGGTACGGAACCCTAAAAATGAAACATTTGCCTATGCTGCATTATCAAACCTATCGGGCAGGCAGACAAGAGGTAGAGGTAGGCTATAGAGATGTTCGGATTATTGGAGTCATTCAGTTAATGTTCTTATGTATTTTTTTCCAGATCAATGGCAATGAAGAAAACATCCCTCGGAATGCTGTGTGACCTTTTGAAGTATGCTCTGCAAAGAATGATGGATCTCAATGGGGTAACACATTTAACATTGCTGATTTTTTATATCCCGTCAGGTACCACACAAACCTATGGCCCGCCTAATGACATGCAGTTACATCTTTTTGTTTTAAACTACTTGCTTAACCATGCCCTGATTCAATTAGTTTATTTTTAATCCTCCTATTATTGTAGCAAACAAAATAAAAAACAATAATGCTATTGTCGACCGGAAGCATACAAATTTATCGATTATATTGCCTATGAACAGCCAAATGCTGATTATTATATATATAAATAAAGAATAAATAAATGTTCATGGACAAATTACCCAGTGCCAACTAGTCCCAAACTAAGCAAAGCTTTCTACTATGGGTACTAAATAACCGTCATATGTAAGTACTTAAATACATTTTTTTCGTAAATTCATACATATAATATAATAGAAAACACTCAGAACAAGACCAACAGATATGTTCATAAACACAAATGTATGTCATATGCGGGGATCGACCCGTGACCTCGGAGTAAAAGTAGTCATTGCTAGCCATTCAACCATCGAGCTCGTCGAAAAATATATTTCTTATATAGGAATAATAATAGGAATACACGCCATGTTTTTGTTAAGCTAATATTTTTTTTTTTCAAAATGCCACAATGAATTTGTCTACCCCACAAAAAAGATTCAACATAAATTAATAATTTTTTATAACCTAATTACATTCATCATCATCACATACATTGCCAATCGGGGAAGTCAAATTCTTTTTAATAATAATATTAATAACAAGATTACATCAAACTTCTCAAAGAGGCCTCTACGCGTTGGATCCATATCCCCGCGCACGCCTATCAAATGACCGGGCTTGACCCGTGATTAAAAAGAGATAATAATAAATATTTAAAAAAATAACCTTTCCAAAAGCTACTTACACCTACTAATTTCTTGTGATTAAATTCGTTGTGAGGTCTAAGGCAGCCATAGTCTTACCCCTGGGACTGCAGTGAATTTCATTGTTCATTGCCTTTTTTGGTGGTCGCCACTGTTAATCCTGGCTACACAGGAGACACAGTTGTGGGAATATATGGTGGGCCCGCGTTCCGTTTAAAGAGCCTAATTAAGTGGGTAGTTGAATCATCTTTGTTAAAATGTAAACATACAGTTGGGAATATGGAAGACAGTACGTAGGTGTAAAAAGTTCTGAATTTATATTTTTAGGGTTCCGAACCTCAAAAGGAAAAACGGAACCCTTATAAGATCACTTTGTTGTCCGTCTGTCTGTCTGTCTGTCTGTCTGTCTGTCTGTCTGTCTGTCTGTCTGTCTGTCTGTCTGTCTGTCTGTCTGTCTGTCTGTCTGTCAAACATTTCTATGTCGAGAATGCGTGGAGGTATCAAGCTGAAATTTGAACTGTATACACAGGTCTATGGTCCCTTGAAGTTAAAAAAAAATCAAACTGCTAAGTTTACGTAGAAAAAAGTTACGGCCGTTTATTCAGCAAAAAACGCATATTTCGACACACTCAAAGGAATCAAAACCTATAGGGTACTTCCCGTTGACCTAGAACTATGAAATTTGGCAAGTAACATCGTTACAGACTACAAGTACCGGAATAAATCTCAAAACTATACATTTGTAAATAGATCTAAAAAAATAGGGGGTCTATATTTTTTATAGGGTGTCGAAATTTCAAATTGAAACTACTAGTTCAAATGGGGTATCATATGAAAGGGCTTGATGTACACATTGCAAAATATATTTTATTTATTTTTTTCGACGCATTATTTCTCATTTATAATGAAAAATATCAAATTTAATAATGATACTACGTACCTACGGAACCCTCGGTGGGCGAGTCCGACTCGCACTTGTCCGGTTTTTTTATATTCAATCTTGCTACTGTTACTATTGCGATTAATCTGTTACTGTTACTATTGCGATTAATCTATCGATTGTCCTGATTATTTATTAATAAGTATTAATAGTTCATAATGAAATGAGTCTTAGTAATATCTAATAATACAAATATTACGCTAATACAAATCGTCGACAACCCTTACTCATCCCATTGCTACGATATGGGTTTCCCCTCACTCGTAGGGGTTTTACAGCATACTCCACGACGCTGCTCAACTGCGAGTTGACGGAGGCCAGTGTTTTCAAGCCGCCTAAAGGCCACTGACTTGGCTTTACGACTTGATAGTCGTAAAGCTTTAAAATTTGATGATTCAAATGACAACAGCCGGGACCGACGGCTTAATGCGACTTCTGAAGCACGAAGGAACTTGAGATAAATAAACCCATTCATGGACAGGTTACGGTCGATGTTGCTTAACTTGCGTGTTCGATTAGACTGTCACGCGTAACGACGCCATCGTGCCCCTCGTACCCTCGAGCTCCTCAATATATACAATACAAATATTTGCTACTAAATAATAGAGTTCGTTGGGATGGATTCGTCCACAAATATACAAAGTCGATTAATGATAAGGTTTTTTTTTTTATAATTATGTCCCACTTTATACCCTGACGACAAATAATCGATACCTATTGGCCAGACTCACAAACGAAGCTCTGGCGATAAGAGAGGTAGGGAGCGTAATTGTAAGCTACCCGACTGGAGAATGTATCTCCACCTCACAGAATACCGCAGTCAAATAACAATTCCCTTGAGGATTGTTGTGTTCCTGCGGTGAGTGAGGTCACCAGAAAGGAAGGAGATGCTGCGTTGGCAGGGGGGGTGGCGGCGCGCGAGCGATTATTTTATGTTGCGAGCGTTTATATGGCTACAGTAACCGCTTCACATCAGGCGGGCCGTATGCTTGTCTGCCACCCGACGTAGTATAAAAAAGTATGGAGTTCCTGTATTGAGACTGAGATAAGTCGCAGTGGATATAGTGGGAAAACAATACCAGATTATCAATCAATGGATATACGCAACGGATAAATTGGGATCTACCCCTGTATTTAATGCTCAAAAAATTTAATAAAAATGAATCTCCCTTATTTCATCAATATCTTTGACAGTAAAATCCAACAGATACACATACAGAGAGCGTGCATAACGCTTATATACGCTGAAAAGTCACTCTTGGAAATTAATAGGCTCCAAAACTACTAAACCCATTTTGATGAAACTTGTCACAAGTAAAGGCCTCGACATGCTTGAGGTTTGTGTCTAAAAAAAAATTGAGGTCGATCATGTTCTTGAGGAATGATCATCAAATACATTTTCCATTGGGATCAATGGAAAATTCAGCGAATCTACTCGCTCCACTCAACCTCAATTTCGGCCCCGTGGGCTAGAATTCGGCCTAGTATGTTTTTACAACAACATATATACATAATTACATAAAATATTATTTTTTAAAAATACAACAGTACAGTTTAACATCCTAAAATGAATATCAAAGTACATAGGTATTAAATAAGAGCCATTGCTATTTTAGTAACATTTTGCGCGTGTACTAAAATCGCAACCTAGTCGAATTTTTAGATAGCTGAATCGATATTTTCGCAATTAATCATTCGGTAATTATTATGCATTGCAAATGAAATACTTTAATGCAAATACATATTATTAAAATATGTGTATAAGTTATCGACATTCTTGAATATACATTTGTGGGAAATTAATCTTAAACAAACGTAAAATAACATTTAACCATTTCGATTCAATACAGTCATACAGTATTGAATTGAAATGCTTCTCGAACTTTCACCGTTCGTGGCGAATATGCGCGCGTATTATATATATGTCGAGACTCGAGAGGCACGTCGATTCCGACGGTGTATTCCACGAGACGCGGTTGGATGACCTTGTTAGTTTATCTACTCTGCCGCTACGCGTGACGCCCCGGCCGCGTCAGCTTCCTGTCTCTCTCTAACGTACGCGACGACAATCAATACCGCATCTGTCCCGCTCTATGCTATTAATAAACACACTAACGTAATTCATACGTGTGTTGAAGTGTATTGCATTTTTCTTGTATGGTTTTGTCATGCTTTCTTATTAGTAGTATTCGGTATAACATCTGATATCTTGTGATAGTAAAAAAATATATAATTATTTCGTTTTATAGCACTTAATTTTTCTATTACTGTAGCTTTATTAATAAATACTCGTGGACAAATTACACACTGCCGTCTAAGTTCTAAACTAAGCAAAGCTTGTATAATGGGTACTAGATAACTAATATAATATTTAAATTTAAATACATTTTTTTTAATTACATACATATAATACATAGAAAATACCCAGATCAAGACAAACAGACATGTTCATGCACACAAATATTTGTCTTGTACGGGGATCGAACCCGCGACCTCGGAGACAAAGTGGCCATTGCTAGCCATTCGACCACCGAGTTCTTTATAATCTTAAGACCCGCCTTATTGCAAACACCTGCGTAGTCTATATCGGCTTGCAAGGTATAAGAACATACCAATCGTACGTTGATTGATACTCCTGGTCTTTGCTGACTCAAAACCCTTTCAATATAAAAATAATTCCGTTAAACGATATTTTAGATTTGTTTAAGATTAGTTTCCCACAAATGTATATGTATTTATGTATGTTTGTGTATATAGTCAATGAACTAATCACGAAATAAGCGCGTGATGTGTTGATTGCATCAAGACGTCGCCTGTCAATTATACTGCCATAGTTTAAGCAAAGGTTCAAGTCTTTAATAAACCTATAAAGGGCGAGTCATAGTTTTTATAAAATTTGAACATTTTATATTTTCATCAATCATATGAATGAAAAATCAGCTCATGTGTGGGTTTGTTCCCCGCACATGACAAATATTTGTGTTCACGAACATGTCTGTTTTTCATGATCTGGGTGTTTTCTATGTATTTATGTACATAATATGTACATAAATACATTTTTTTTGTAATATTATATCAGTTATCTAGTACCTATAGTACAAGCTTTGCGACTAGATTGTGTTGTGTAAGATGCCAAGGAATATTTATTTATCTATATATATAAAAATCAATGCCACTTTTCGTTGTAATTTTATAACTCAAGAACGGGCTCACCTATCCAAACCAAATGTTTAGGCTTTGTTCGGACTATCTAGTAGATGGTTTATGTGAAGTTTGCACAAAATCGGTAGAGCGGTTCTTCATTTATCACATTTTTTGTAACAAATGAATTCAATAAATGGGGGATAATTTTGTTAATGGGGATTTTGCTGTCAAATTGAAACTTTTTTCAGATTGTGCTGTCAAATTGAAAGTTTTTTCAGTGTTGACAACATGCTTGTACTGAGCATGTTGTTATGTCATTCATGCGGTCATTTCATTTTGGACGTACTTCGACTTTATGTTGCCTGTTCGAGAGTCGGTACCGAGACGTTTGTTTATTCATACTCAAAAAAAATAATTGTTTATCTAAATGTTTTGGAGTAAGTTTTAAAATAGCTAGCAATTAAAAATGAATTTGATGTTTCAATATTTTTTTTTTATTATTTCACTTTATACGTAGCGAAGCACGTACCGGGCCGCTAGTTTATTATATATTGATTGTACATGATATTTATTACTATATAATATAATATACTATAATTATTAACTGACACCAAAAACCCGACTGAAATTTTTAACATTTTTTATCCTCGTATTTTTATTTCGCGAATGCTATATTGATTGCTATATTGCCACGTGAAGCGGAAAGGTAAAAAAATTGATGTTTCCGATTTTAGTAATATCTGATTATGTTATACCTATAACCCGATTTGATATACAATTTCTTTCTAGTAAAATACATAGTTCACGAGTAAATGGGCATTAAAATTTTGACTAAGTTAGTTATTGAAAATTTAAAGCCTAAGTAAAAAGTTATAATCAAATAATCGAAGTAATGACGACGTAATGACTTGACGAATTCACCGCCAAGCCGTAGTTGAGCAACGGTGCGGAGTATTCACTAAACCCCTTCGTTTGAGGGGAGGCCCATATTACAGCAGTGGGAACAATAAGGGCTGACGACGATATTTCAAACTTGATTTTTTCAAAGTATGACCAGTTTTATTTTTTCATTTCTTTTTCTCAAAATAGGTGTTAGTGTGCAAATAATATTCGTTAACTTTCACAATGGGCTTAGAAGTCGTTTAGGAGTTAGAGCAGTCACAATCATGGAGCCCAGCGCCGTACCATCGTGTCGAAAGGTGGCCGCGTCCGTCGCCCGCTAGCCGAATACGATGAAGCCGACCCTCGCCCATCCGTTTACGCGATGAAAAATATTTATCAAATTTAATATGCTAAAAAATATACCTCAAGTAGGTTGCCTAAAATACTGTCAAGTCTATGTTTAATTTAAGATTAAAAAATATTTTCGCTTGGATTGAGTCTATCATACCGTGTGAATAAAAATAAATAGATTGGTTTTTAGATAACGCTTACCGTACGGTGTAATTTTATGTTATTACATTTATTGTCATAAATGCGAAATTTATTGTTTTCATATTAGTTTTATATAACTAGTTAGCATTTGAAGCGACACCATTTGAAGTCGGTGCCAATATATATGTTACGGCTAAAGGTGTGAACATAAACTTAAGATTAGCCGGCTAATGTGCACATTAACCGAAACGAAACGGCTAAAAATGTATTCGATGGACGCGCCGGGCCGGCGGAGGGCTTGAGGGGGCGGTGGGGAGACAATGCGCGCACACGTGGCAATGAAACTTCCGAATAGAATACTATTTTAATGAATTACGACGTAGGATGCAAAAGCGAGCGAAGGGCACCCCGTGGTTAAGTTTTGTTAGGTTACTTTAAAGCCTTTACATAGAAATAGGACTCCGTCGAAATAGCACCACAGTCTATGAAATATGGAAGGTAATTTAGCCGGCTAAAGATAGAAGAAACTAACATTAACACCTCCTCGAAGTTAGACCTAAGTTTAGCCGGCTAATCTTAAGTTTATGTTCACACCCGCCTTTAGCCGTAACATATACTTACATAATACATATAGTTTGTTGATCAGCTGGTTGTAAGTTTCAATAAAATCAAGTACGATAACAATGTATTAGGGGCGTAAGTGGTTCATCAACATCTTTGAACCAAAGCCAACTTCATCTGCACGCGGTGCACCCTGCTGACTGACAAACGAAGCTCTGGCGAAAAGAGAGGTAGGGATCGTAATTCCTCCTCACAGAATGTACCTCCACCTCACAGAATACCGTAGCCAAATAACAATTCTCTGGAGGGTTGTTGTGTTCTTGCGATTGAGTGAGGGGTCACCAGAAAGGAACAAGATGCTGCGCTGGCAGCGGGGGGTGGCGGCGCGCGTGCGATATTTTATGTTGCGAGCGTGAATATGGCTACGGTAATCGCTTCACATCAGGCGGTCCGTATGCTTGTCTGCCACCCGACGTAGTATAAAAAAAATACTTGAACCATGGTATGTTCAGCGTACGGATTTTCAGTGTCAGAAACTTCCACAATAATGATTTTGTACTGTTTGCATTCACCACCAACTCTCTGCGATCTTTTTTATTAACAAATTTTAAATATATTGCCCGTCTCCATTAGGTAGGTTCCGTAGTTCCGCAGTTCTTTCAGCTGTAGTAATTATATTGAACATAATAATAAGCTATCATGCCAAATCCATTCAGCCAAATGTGATACAGACAAAATGCCCACCGACAAGGTTCTATTAGCGTTAAATAATATGTATACTTTACAATCTTGCAGGTGGAACCGTTCATGCAGCCTGTGGATCGTACGGCATTCCCTGATTACGAGAAATACGCAGTTCACCCGATGGATTTATCGCTTATGAAGGAAAACATTGCCGCAGGACTGTACGGCAGCACAGAGGCGTTCGCAGCTGACGCACAATGGATCCTGCATAATAGTATCATCTTTAACTCACGTAAGCAAGGTTCTTCGATTCCAATATTATTTTCTTTTCTCATCATCACCATCATCGTCAGCTCGAGGCACGTTGGTACTATAGGGATGCAACTACTATCACGTCGTTTTGGTCTGTAAAGTTGTGTTTATAGCACTATTTTATTGCGAAATAATGCTATAAAACAACTTCGATGTTTTTTTAAGTTTTGCGCGGAAATATTAGCCATCACGTTGTCCCGGTAGATGACGTCACTGCGTTAGTAAACAATAACGATTTTCTACGCCTAAAATACTCTACCACCTAACACTATTGATTACACTGTTGGTAGCTTTGGAATTTAAATGCTCATTATTTTATTAATAGCGTTGACTACGGGCTACTGTCATATCAAAAGTGATTTAGGGTCTCTTAAGCTGTTAGAATTTTAGATATTTAAGCGGTGGATAAAATATTGAGCTAATGAAGTGGGAACTGTAACTAACAACAGTGATAGCAATAGTTTTAGGCGATTGACCTTCGGGAAAGTAGTTAAGGCTAAAATGTTGATCCTTGGTTGATTAATATGCTTTGCTATGCTTTTACGATGTCATCTTTCATGATGCGATTTCAACAAAGTGTGTTATTAAATGTTAACAAACTTAATCTACCCACATCATCAACCCACATTCATTCCACTGCCGGGATACGGACTTCCCTCAATAGAATGGGTTTAGAGCACGCTGGTCAACTGCGGGAGAAGGAGCAAAAAATCCAAAATACCGTAAAGTAGCTTGTTTACTAATTTTACTATCGCAGTGACGTCACATCAGAATTCAAAATGGCGAATAGCGTTTTAATTAGACATTTGAACCGCTGATTAAAAACATGATTGTTTTATTTCTATTATACAGTTTATATTGTATTTTTGTGAGTAGAAATTAACATTTTCTAGTATTGTTTTTTTTACATAGCCATTATCATAAATTTATTTTTTTATATATTTTCTTTCATGGTGCTTAACATTGCTAATTTTCTACGTCCGCAATAACATACATACTACTTTTACAACCTCAATGCTTTTTACCTTTACAAAGTGTAGCTTCGTTGCACGCATAATTTGTTTATTTATTAAAACTATAAGTAAATGTAGAAATAATACGTAATGTAAGCTTATAATATTCGAGAATAACTATCAAATAGAAATAAATGGTGACGATTTAAGGTCAAATTTGTTTTTTTTTTTTCTTCTATCAATACAACAATTTTATATGCAAAATTTCACAGTCACAGTTTTTGTCTACTCAACTGAAATACTTTTATTATGTTTTATTGATTTAAAATTTGTAATAAGTCTAATTATTAACGATGTAACATTTATATGGAGTGCCCGATGTATGGTAAAACCGCTCACCATCTGCTGGAACATACTTATTCTAGAAATAAAAAATATTTCTCAAAATAGCCATTATTCGGGTAACAGTACAGCATTTTCGTTGCATCCCTGCTAATGTAGCTTCTGTAAAATTTCATTTCATTTATTTCTTTTGTGTGCTTTATATTTGATTGTCATTCTAACTCAGTGGTCTATCTACAGTCCAATCGAAATTGACGGCGGCAGCGCGCGCGCTCGTGCGCTCCTGTCGCGCGGAGATGGGAGAGATCGAAGCGTGCCCCGAGTGCTACGCGGCAGCACACGCGCGGCGACCCACCTGGTTCACTGACGTGTGTACCACGCCACATATATTACTCTGGGCAAAGCTTAAAGGTAGGTTATTTATGTAAGTTCTCTATATTGCTGTGACCCTGGTGTGCGTTCTATATGTTCATTTATGAAAATTAAAGAGAATACTCCGAGTGTACCGGAGAGAGCGAATGTAGTTTGTCCGGTCCACCTCGCATGCAAAATACGCTGTCTCAACTCATATCGTGGTACATGTATCCCCACACCTACCTAACTTTAAATCTGTCCTCTTCTATTAGGTTGCCCGGAAGAAATTGCTTAGCAATAATACCGTCTTTTGTACTTTGTTGTTGTCGACTTTTTGCTGTAATACCGAGCATTGGAAGTCTTTAATTTAATATATGTACTTGATAATCCATCTGTCGGTTGTAGATTGGTTCTCAATCAATCTCTGGTCAGTCTAGTCAACTACGTAAGTCTAACCAACATCGTCCGTAGTTTGTCTATGGATGAGTTTATTTATCTCTAGCATCGGAGGGCACGTTAAGCCATCGGTCTCGGCTGTGGTCATTAGATGACAATCACTATCATTTAATCAAGTGGCCTTTGGCCGGCTTGAGCACATTATGTTCTGTCAATGGATTCTTAATAGATTTATACCTCTATTTTTTCATTTCTTTTTTCGAAATGAAACAGAACAAGATTAAAATCCTCCGTTGTAAAATCTTCAAATCTATTTAATATTTTTGTTTATATTCTTTGTTTACCAGGATTTCCGTACTGGCCAGCAAAAGGCATGTCAATAAGCAGCGCTGGATTGGTGGATGTCCGTTTCTTCGGAGCACATGACCGCGCCTGGGTGCCCGCCAAAGACTGTTTCCTTTTCTCCGAGAAAGACCCCAATAACTTCCGCACTAAGCGGCAAGATATATTGGATAGTATGACGGTACAGTACTCCAGACTTTTCGGTTACCATGAGCGAAGCGGTGGCTACATTATTATGAACTAATATAAAAACACTCCCATTGTAAATTACAAAAACGCGTTACAAAAGTAATTAGATCTTAAAAACATTCGAAATTTTAACTTTATTAGAAACGAATAAGACTCTGTCATTAGATTACAGCAATTACTTGCACCAGTGCGAGCTACACAGCAAATGAGTCACTGACGACAGAGGTTGAACGCAGAGAGCTTTGTAGATAACATATAGAGTTGTACAACTTCCTATTGCATATTGTTTAGAAAAGTATGATAACATTCAACTTAATACTATTTGTTTCATAATAAAGGTCGAACATTGTCGGAAATAGGCAGTAATCATATGCGCATTATTCATTCTGTAGTACTAATATTGATTTTGGTACGTGGAACTAACAAAGCTAAGCTTAAGTGAAATTGAGTGTTAAAAAAAAATATGTGTGTCGCAAAAAGGCAGTAACTTAAAATTGTATTAAGAGCCCTATTACATTTGCACGCTGACGAGCTCTCGCGCGGTACTAAACCTGCGAAGGCCGCCGGTGCATCGTTTTTTGTAGTAATTTTGAAGTTATATTTATCGTTTTTATTGAAATAAGATAATAAATTCATGCTACAAAGTTTATTCATCATGAAGTAACAATTATTCTCGTATAAATTTTGCTCAATAATATTATCGTTTATTCGAGAAATTAACAGTTTACTTAAAGCGATTTTAGAAGTTTTTTTGGTTAAAAGAATGTTTTTTTTTTCTATATTAAATCAATGATATTTCAAAATTCTGAGGCCGCTATGTACTATACGACTATATAAGAAATAACATTCAAATTTTTTTATTTCATTTGTTTGGAACAGTAGTACAATCCAGGAGCTCAAAAAAGTGAATATGCGCATTTTATGAAAATCTTTTGGGTTTAATTAAGCCAATAGCTCTTCTGTGCTATTCAATAAGTCAACATTGTTAATGTATTTTTGTTTCCGAGATCAAGAACGCCAAAATTGGCCATTTTACGCAAAAATCACAGTCGATATGCAATATGGCTCTTAAACTCCTCCCACTACGTGCAGTCGGGGATCGATCTGTGTACCTATCTAAGTATAATCAAACATATATCATGTACAGGAAGCCGAACAGCACATACGGAATATATCTCGCAAATACGGCAAGTTCGTGTATCCACCATTCAAAACGCAATTCGATCCAGCCAAGTTGTATGAACAACTGAAAATGATGGTGAGTATAATTCATTATTTATCTATATAGGTTTAAATAATTTATTCTCAATAAAGATTACAGATAATCCACTTACATGACAACAAAATCACTTATTATAAGCTTAGTCTAGTTCACATTTCTATGGTGTGTCAGTTAGTTTCAATGATATGATTGTGTAATTGCGACTTAAAAGCGTAAAAAGAGTCTACATCCTCAATGTAATCCATATATCCGAAAGAGTCGACCATGGTTGACCGTCCCGTACCACTGGACGGAGAGCGATCACGAGTCGCGGACTCCTCTCATTGCGGCCAAGAAACCTTTAGCCGTCAGTATGATCGGTCTTGTGAGTCTGCTCGACCGACACCGAAAGGCTCTACACAATGCTCACCGTTAGTGTACGGTCAGGTTTGGCATAGGAGAAGCCACCATTTCCGTGCAGCTGAGGGCGAACTCCACGGACATATCCGCTGACTGTACACCGGGTATAAGAAACCTCCTCGTGTATAAGAAGTCGCCATAAGTGGTTTGCGGAAGGTCGCAAAGTTGTAAAAAAAATAACGTTCAAAAAGATATTTTTAGATACTTCGTTATATTTATTTTATTTATTGTATTTTAATTTCTTAATTATGAAAATAAATAAAAATGTACGGATTTGATATTTATAATATAATAAGGTTATGAACTTTGGAGGGTAGAGAGTCGCAAAATATCTTTACATACTAAGGTGGTCGCGCCATGAAAAATTTTGAAAAACACTAGACTAGACATTTGAAGTTGGTATTTATGTTTAAGTTATCTAATTATATGTTTTCTTTTACATAGATACCATCATTTGAAGGCGAAGTTCGGACACCTGTCAAAGACAAGTCATCAAACAGTTCACCGAGTGTTGCGAAGAGTAAAAGCAGATCCAACTCGAAAAGCTCAAAGAGTTCGTTTAATGATGGGTAAATACGTATATTCTATTACTCTATAATAAAGCTGAAGAGTTTGTTTGTTTGAATGTGCTAATCTTTTAAAATATCAGTTTGATTTGAATAATCTTTGTTGTATTTTATAGCATATTATATAACAACACGGCTCGACTATTAGGAGACGAAAGAGCTATTGAAATCGGGCATAGATAGTATTAAAAATTTGAACGTACCTTTCTTTGCTTGAAAATACTGTGATAGATAACCGGCATTGACTTCTTGGGTTATGTAAAAAGACCTACATAAACCATTAATCAATGTATTTGTAAAGTAAAAGTAACCGAGAAAAATTCATACTATAATACTATAAATGTTGAAGTGTGTTTGTTGGTCCTTCTTTTACGCCGTAAGGAATCAATGCAATGACATGACTTTGTTACGGGGATAGTTTTAAGGTTTGTACAATGACATAGGCTACATTTTATCCTGGAAAAAACTTGTTATACCCATGGGAAGAAAAGTTTTATTAAAATGTCCAAATGTTACGAAAACCGGTGAAAATATTAATGAAATACATATTATTTTAGTGTATATTTCGCAAATTATTTTTCTACTTCCTGGTATCGATTACCGTAGAATTGGCAAAAATTTAATCAAGTAATCTTTATTGATCGTGTTACTAAAGAAATTTGCTTAATATAATATATAATATAATATTTGTCAGACAAATTACACAGCGCCATCTTAGTCCCAAAGTAAGCGTAGCTTGTGTTATGGGTACTAGACAACTGGTATACATACGTAAATACATTTTTTTTTGTAAATATATACTTATGATACATAGAAAACACCCAGACCAAGACAAACAGACATGTTCATGCACACAAATGTTTGTCCTGTGTGGGAATCGAACCCACGAGCGTTGGTGTCGAAACCGCAATTGACCGCTACGCCACCGAGCTCGTCAAATATTAATATATTTGGTTTGGTAATAAATATTTATTGTTTCAACTAAGTAGATTATAATTTGGTAATTCTAGCGACACAAGTGAAGGAGAAGACACGTCCGCAGTGCCAGCGCGTAAAATGGCGGACGGCGCTGAGATTGCGAGGATGGACGACGAGTCCACTGTTGAAAAGTAATTAGCCTTTTATTTACATAGCATATTAGGAATTTTACTCGAAAGATACTCAAATATTTCTCACCGAGTTGTGTACAGACTTATAACATTATCTATCGGCATTAACCCGTAATAATCCCACTGTTTGGATACGGGTCTCCCCTCAGTCGAAGGGGTTTAAAGCATATTCCACCACGTTGCTCAACTGCGGGTTGGCGGAGGCCAGTGTTTTCAAGCCGCCCAAAGGCAACTGACTTGGCTTAACGACTGTCATTTAATGACAACAGCCGAGACCAACGGCTTAACGTGTAGCTCGAGATAAATAAACCCATCCATAGGCAGGCTACGGTAGACGTTGCTTAACTTGCGTGATTGATTAGACTGACACGCGCAACCAGTCCATCGAGCTCCCTCAGTTTTCTATACTAAAGAATAGTTATTCTACAAAATTATTTTTTATTATAAATTCGTCTAAATTTGTTTCTATATGGGGCTTTTTCTATGACGATATACCTGAAGTCAATTTCATTGATTATATTATATATCTAAGCACGACTAGAGTAGTTGTATGCAATTAACCATATGAAAGACTGGATTAGGTCCGCGAATTAGCCTGCAAATATTAAGTAACCTATAATGTTAACCCAGAATATATTCAGCCTGTGTGCTAAATTTAATCCATGCGAATCTTCACGCCCGCAGTGCGACATGTAAAGTAAAGTAAAAGTTTTTCCCAAATAGTTTATGTGTTGTTGCATTTATTGAGTTACATACAGTATGGTTAAAACATGCAATAACAGTATTACTAAAGACTCTCACACTAGGCTAAGCCAGTCTTGTGGGCAGCTTTTATTATGGGTAATGTAAATGTAAAGAACACCCAGGTACAATTAGGCCTCAACATTCAAATTCCCTGTTGTAACAAAAGTACAAATGTCATATGTTTCTGTAATAGATAAACAGATAACATAAATACTGCAAGGCGTTTATGATTGTGTCTGTAGTACCACAGTATAAGTAATAGTACTATGTACAGTACGGCCACTCTGTGCCGCTCTCTCATATCGACCTCACCTCCCCTTTGAGACGAATCTGGAACAGTTTGTATTGCGTTGACGCACACACGCTCATTTATGCGCTGCACAGACGCCGTTGTTTATGTTGTAGTAAACATGCTCGTTGTCGCTCTGTACAGACGTCATTGTTTATGAAATAGCGAAAGGGTAACGAGGTCGGCTTGGGAAACCAGCGAAAGAAGGGGTTACTGTAGGAAGAACTATTATTTATACTGTGACCGAGATGTCGTCCCGCCTCGCATGCAATATGCCCAATAGTATTTATAAAAAATTGATAAAATTTGCATTTTTGTGGTACAGAGATAAAACGACAGAAATCAAAATGGACGTTGTCACTAAAGAAAATGAAATGTCTCGAAAACGTCGTCGTTCTGATTTAGAAGAAGCCGTCATAACAATAATAGAAAGCAGTGGATGTAGCAAAGAGAAGAAGAAACGAGTTGAAGATCCAAAGAAAGCAGAGAAATCCGACACTCAAAAACCTACCAGCAGCGAAGATGTAGAAATGAAACCAGTCGAACCGAAAAAACCTAAGCATGAAAAGATAGAAAATAATGTATCACTAGATAACGAAGCAACAAGTACTACTGTTTCTACGTCCAAAGAAAAAGTGAAAACGGTTAAGCCGTTAACTCTTAAAATTGTAAGCACCCCGACACGGAACAAGCATGTAATAACTACTAGTA
Organism: Hypsopygia costalis; assembly: GCA_937001555.2. Taxonomy (NCBI): domain Eukaryota; kingdom Metazoa; phylum Arthropoda; class Insecta; order Lepidoptera; family Pyralidae; genus Hypsopygia; species Hypsopygia costalis. Next base: position 21,631,481 of record OW443328.2, read on the forward strand.
CTCCAAAAGATAAAGATGCATCGCCAAAAGTCGAACATAAAAAATCAGCAAAGGTGCACAAAAGCACGTCACATGATAAAGATAAAAGCAGTAAAGACGATAAATCTAAGAAGCGTAGAAACTCTAAAAATAAGTCATTAAATACCAGCAGCGATACTAGTTTACTAAAAGTGAACAAAATTGTAGAACACAAAGATAAAGCTGCTAATAATTCTGTAAATCTAAAAGGCAATGCAAAGGAAAATGTTGCAACGGAAAAGAATAAAACAGGCGAAAGTAGTAGAGGTACCGGCGAAAGAAGTAAAGGTATAGAGAAGGGTACCCCATCGAATAAGAATGCTGAAGTGGTAAAACCATCAAAAGACCGCGTGCAGTTCGACGATGACACCAGCTTAGCAGTCATAGCTCGAGAAACTACTAAAGAAAACGATAGCAGTTTAGCTGGTCTACCTACTATTAGCAGTGTTCGAAGTCTTTCCACGACAGCCCAGAACACGGGCACAACAACTACAAAGACTACCTCATCAAACAAAATGATTGAGGTGACCATAGAGGCTAATTCTGACTGTAGTATTTTTTCACCAACAAGTACCGACAACGTGAAGAATATGAAAGAGGTTGTAACAAAACTTCAGAAACTAAGAAATGATACTGAAAAGCCTTTGGTTGGGCGGGTGGGGGTACGTGCTTTCGCCAGAATGACGTCACCTCCGGCAGAGCAGAATAAGGATAACAACGTCCACGTAGAGATCAAAGCAGAGCCAATTGATCTCGATGATTCAGATCGGCAGATAGAGAAGTTAGACTTAATGCACGCGTTCCAACTTCGACCAGTGAATCATCAGGCCTCTACAAGTCTTAGAGAAGTGAGGATAGGCAAAGCGGTAGTTAGTCCGCCGAATGTGAAGAAGGTAAAGGTCACGGAGGTGAGGCCAAGGGCGAAGAAAACATTCCCTCAGCCTCGGAAGGCTGACGAAGGAAGGTCGGAGCTGAACGGGAAGAACTCGATGGTGTACATCCCTATCCAGCCGCCTACTACTCCGGTGCCGCCGCGAATGCCGCGGCCCACTATGCCCGGACCGAGACTCAGCGCTCCAATGATTACTTCTCTAGGTAAGTTGTCAATTCGCTAATACACGAAACAATTGGCTTGTGTGATGCCCGTGGTGTTGCAGACATCCATAGCCTGTGGTAATTGTTATCCATCAGGCGGGATGTATGCTTGTTTGGTACCTTAGTGGTATAAGAAAATATCTCAACAAGATCTCGAAAAATAGGAAATCCAGTTTTTGTGTTTATCAGAGCTGATCGATAATATTTTAATAATCCTGGACAAAGTATACACTGCCATCTAGTTCGAAACTAAGCAAAACTTGTACTGTAACTGTAGTATGTGTGCTAGGTAACTGATATAATACTTACACATTTTTTTTTTAAATATATACATATAATATAAGAAAACACTGCATACAAAATATTTGTCTTTTGCGGCGATCGAACTCGCGAGTCATTGCTAGCCAGTCCACCACCGGGGTCGTAACAATATAACTCATATCAATAAAGAAACGAATCTAAAATAGCAAGGAAATCATCTTTTGATTAATCCTAGATATAAGTCCATTCTAACTGGACAGTATAAGTGATAGTCAAAAATTATGATTTTAACTACCAATTTAGATCGATTCATTTCTTTATGAATTATATTTCATATTAATTTTATAATAATATATATAATGGGAATTAACGCGATCATGCATAAGGGTATTTACCTTATGCATGATCTTTATATCTTTATTATTGCCTGACGTTTCGACCAGGTTGCAACGGCCGTGGTCACAGGCTGACTGTCTCAGTGGTGTCACTCTGTCTCCATTGTGGAGGTCGATGTAATGATGTCGATTCATTTCTTTATTCTGATTTTCAGCAAATTCGGTGGTAAACACAATCACACCGCCTCTGCTCCCCGCGTCCATGTCGACATCGATGTCCAGCATCTCGTCCACTGTCATCCCGGCGTCAAGCACGCAAGTCCAAGTACCCACTGTTGGGCAAGTTCCCACTACCGTGCATACTGTGCCGCTGATAACGTCCGTCAACGGACAGTGGACCTTCAGTTTACAGCCTGTTATGTCCGTCGGAGGTATTGATGTGAGTATACAATTTTCTAATTAAATAATGCATTATAGCTCGCCGAACTGATAGTCGCATCGTTGGTAAAGTTCTAGAAAAGCGGCCACAGAATCCCCCACCACCACCTACGATTTTATATATAACAATTCTTTTATTAAATTGTTATTTTGAAATATATTACTTAGCAATACACCGGCATATTTGGGTAATTGATTTTTTTTAGATGAAAATATTGATATTTTCATTGATAACAGCTAATAAAATAAATACAACATACATCGAAGAGCGGTTCGAATCGCCGGTGACCCAATGATCTCTGATCGGGTGGACTCGCTCTCTGCTTTGCGTTCTATTCTATGGGTGGTGTTCACTTTCCATCAGGTGACCCACATGCTCGCTTGTCCGTCCCCCCGCCCTCTCATGTATAAAAAACATTGTCTATGTGTTTCATAACAAAACTAATTATTATTATTATGACGTTATAACTAAATTATCAAATCAATTTCTTTAACCCCAGCCAAAATCGGCAGTGAGCGTGTAGTGTCACAATTGAAATTAATACAAGGATAACAAAGTAATAGTTTGAAATCATTGCAGTTTCTTCCCCACTACACAAACGTGATACAGCTATTATTCTTATTTCCTGCCTGTCTGTCGTATGTATTTATTTTTATTGCATTTTCTGTTTTCATTGCTACAGAGGACATCATCCCCGCCGACATTAAACGGCGTTTCCGAACGATCGATAGTGCCGATCGCGGGCGTCGGCTCAACAAGCTCACTCGCATCGCCGGTGCTGTCGGCGCTGCCGTCGCTACCGCCCGCCCTGCTGCCCACCGCCCCGACCAGGCTCGACGGCCCCGGAGAAGTAAAACTCCTTTCCCAAGCTATGCCAATCGCCCCGACGATGGTCGCTGTCCCGATCAACGCCCTTACCAACTCGGTGTCACCTTTACGCATGCCGACGCCAACAGTTAACAGAATAGGAAACGATGTTGGAGAGGTGATTTTTTTGTTTTTTTATACTTCGGCCGTTTATATACTAACTTAGGTACTTATAATTACTAACATCGTCATTTGCATCTATCCATTGCTAGACTTAAGCGATCATTAATGCTTTCCATAATAGTTTATCTGCTTTTCACATTAAACTACTAATTACTAACATAGAATAAGAGATTTATTTAATAGAATGCTTTCAACTTGTCTCACTAATATTTTTTACATACACAAAACTATGAATAATAGATGTTACTTTATTAATGAATGGATGAAACATTTATTTGTATATACAGCATACGCGTCTTTCCAGTCTTATAATAAATGACTTATAAACTTAAGTGAAATATTGTGTTAAAAAAACAAAAAAAAACATATATGTGCCGCAGTAACACAAAATGACTATAGCTCAGCAACAGTTGTTGTTCTAATTAACAAAACGCTTTATGGCAACACTCGCCGCTTTGTATGGAATGCGGTGTATGATTCTGGAGATACTTTCTGTAGCTGTCTCAAGCTGACTCTCAAGAACTAAATCTGAGACTGTTTGATCGACACTGAATACATGTGTGCACTTTCAAATATTATTATTATTTAGCAGTCGTGGTTTCTGCTTGATGTGGCCGGGTTCTGTTTTAATTGACAAATATCAAACACGCGGGACACGATAGAAGGTGGGCCATAGCAAGCATCTCGTTTCTTGATTAAGCAGTGCAACATTCCCCTCAAAAAGCGCTCATTGTAATATGGCGCAATCTCACCGTTTTACAGTCTATTCGTAATGAGATGTCTATCCCTTGATTTTTGTTTTTTGCCCAGACCTGAACAGGTGGACCAGACCTTAATGGCTATCATTATACAAGATAAAATGACAAAACCCTTATTTATAATTGCCTATCAACATCGATTTTGGAATTTTGATTTAACTAAAATTAATATAAATTAAACTTACAAATCAATAAAACGGCCGAGGTATACGTCTTCGAGATATTTTTTTCATATTAAATTATATGAAGCGAAACAAACATACAAGTGTATTTTTTTGTTTAAATTTTATGTTTTCATAGGAAAGTTAACAGGAAAGGGTACATCACTGTTGTATATACGGGACTTACCGCCATCGGTTTTCGTATTTTCCCGATATGGCGTCTGCAACGTCGCCGAAATATCGGGAAAATACAAAAGTCGATCGCGATAAGTCCCGTATAATACTGATGTAAACAACCGTGAAAGTTTCAAATTGTATATTGGAAAGAGTACTTCGTTAATGCTATTTTTATTTATCCTTTGAAATCAGAGAGGCCAACCATTGAACGACATAGATGACATAGCCACTTTCCGACCCATAATTCGATTTTCACACACACATTTCCATTCCATGCCCTTGAGTTAGAAGTATTCTTTCCGCATTACGTAATTACGTGAATATCGAATTCGAAATACCTAATACCTAATTGGACCGTTGCCCAATTAGGTATTTTAAGTCAGATATTCGAAATACATAAAAATATCTAATTTAAAATACCTACGAGTAATTGGGCAGATTATAGGTATTTAGAACGCCTATTTTGTTTCTTTTTTCGTGAGTGATAAGGTGAAACTAAAGCAAGCGGCGTCGACTAGCCACATAGAGCGGGTGTTTGGGGTTGAGGTCCGGTCGCCTCCGCAGGCGCGGTCAATTAGTTTTATGGTTTCTGGGTTTCGGGTGGCATTCCGGCTGTGTGACGCACTGGCTTCATACGACCGGACCGGAATTTGGACAAATTTAAAATCTTAAAAATTTGCATGCGTGGGAGTGGAGAAAAGTATTTTGTAAGTAGTTTCGTGTGTTTCCAAAAATCTGAATTCTGCGACAGATCCTTTTTGTTTCGGACCAGCCTTAGAGTGCGCTACCGCGCACTGTATCCGGATCCAATCAGAAATCGGACGTATTTAATATCCCTTGCTTTTGCACTGCGGTTGTGCTATGGAGCAGCAGTATGTAACAGGTAACCAAGGGATATTGAATGCGTCCGAGTTCAGATCGGTTTCGGATGCAGTGCGTGACCGCTCTTAGGGTTATCACGTAAGGTATTTGTCTGGACCTTGCGTGAGTGTTGTAACAATGGTTGTTGTTTGCAGCCGCCGCGTCTTCAGCAGCGGCCGGTGCTGGGGAACCCACTGGACTCCAGCACGCCCGTCGGCAGCCTACCGCCGCCTTCCACCGCGGGCCCCCTCACCGCCAAACTCAACCAAAACGCTGTCAAGGTATCACAATGTTTCTTAGGCACTCAGTAAAATATTTGCACTTGCTTGGTGATCTGATGCAACGTGTTAGGTATTTTTTTTTTTTTTTCATTAAAGTGGCCAACAAACATACGACACGCCTGATAGAAAACCTTACCGCCAAACTCAACCAAAACGCTGTCAAGGTATCACACTGTTTCTTAGGCACTCAGTAAAATATTAACTTGCTTGGTAATGATGTAACTTGTTAGGTTTTTTTTTGTTATTTCATTAAAGTGGCAAACAAACATACGATCCGCCTGATAGAAAACATTTATCGTAGCCAGTCCCATCACTCGCGCGTTGGCGAATCAGTATAAATATCTTCACGCACTTTTTGAAGTATCACATACTGTACTCTCCTCTCAACTTATCCGTAACCTCGATAAAAATAAATATTCCTGGAAATTACACACAGCCATCAAGTTCCAAACTACGCAAAGCTTGTGCTATGGTAACTAGATAACTGATATATATACTTATATACATTTTTTTGTAAATACATACATAGAAAACACCCAGAACAACACAAACACACATGTTCATGCACACAAATGTTTGTCTTGTGTGAGAATTGAACCCACAACCTCGTAGTCAAAGTGGCCATTGTTAGCCATTCGACCACCGAGCTCGTCATAAAAAACCTCGTTACTTATTGACATTTTTATTACAGATGACGGATTTTTTCCGTTCATTACTAGAAGACTCGATAGAGAAGTTAGATGACCCATCGGCGCAAGTGTCGAGTTTACAACTACAGTTGGAGCAGCTGCGGTGGCGACACCAACACGAACTTGATGAGATCAAACATAACCACGGTATATAATTGTTTTAGATACTTATATAAATTGGGTATTTGACTAACATTTTTTTCTGTTTGATATGTAGGGACGTCTCCATAATATAACCATAGGTGAAAGAATTACTTCGATAGCACAAAAATCTCTCGAGATATGGTAATTTGAAAATCACAATTTTTAGACTGCCCCAAAACGCTCCATACAAAAGACTACTGAATTATGACGTCACAGATCTGTATTTTGTATGCATCAAATCAGAAATTTGTACGACAGCTATGTTAAATATTACGTTTATGTGATTAGTATCATAATAAAAGTTATAGCATTTTTTATTGCTTCTCCAATGGAAATATTATTTTTTAATAATTTCATACTTTTAAAATGGACTTTCCCGCCAAACTTTGATCGACGCTAAAAAAAGTCTGACTGAAGATATTAGAATGAAAGTTTGCAGATCTTTATAGTTTTGTGTATTTTACGATATTGTTAATTTATTTGTACAATTTAATTTATTTGTACCAAAAAGTCTTAGCGCCGTGCAGAGAGCGGCGGATGCTTATATTTATATATTTGCCTATCGTAGCCATTGGCGCGTATTTTTGATAAGAAAGCGCCACAGAGCTCAGAAACTATTAGAATTATTAGGAAAAAAAAAGTGTTCATATCTCCAAGAAATTTTTTTTTTCGAAATTATTACTTAGATATATCTATTTGTAATAATAAAACTCAGTTGGGCTGTTTGAGGTTTTGCATACTTGGAGTTACACGTTGTATAGATGATTTAAGCATGTTTGTATATTGAAATGAAGGATTGTTTTACAGAACTAACTTTGACGGAGATGCGTGCGTCGTTCGAGAAGGAGAAGAAGCGGATAATAGCAGATGCACGAAAATCTGCGCAGGTCGAGACAGAGGCGGCCATCAAAGTTGCAAAGTCGAAACAATGGTTAGTTATCATTCATTATTTATTTATGAATTATTACGGCTCTAGAATCGACGTCTTCTAGAGCTCGTATTATTTCTTTATCTTATTCCCAGTATCAGAGACATGCCGATGTCGTCAGGAATCTTCTTGTTCCTCCATTACTTGTACTATCTAGTAAAACCGGTCGTGTAATTTTACAGCTATTTTGCACGATTTCTTGGAATAACTCGACAGCCCTGATTCAAACACTTTTAATTAAATATTCTACAAAATGTATGCACTCAAATGATTACTCGCACCGTAATACACTATCTCTATTATGAATCATTATAATGACATTCATTACTTATGACAATTTGTTTAGTAGCACAACCGCGCATCAACATTTTTCTGCCAAAAAGTCCATTCCAGGGTTGGCACGATTAAATAAAGTTGTTTTAAAATAGGTATTCAAATCAATGTTTAAAGCGGTTAGATTTAAAACAGTGTTTTCAGTGTTTAAGTTACAATTAAAACCGTTGTTTTTTTTACATGCCTGCCAGATTAATAATTTAATTAAATATTAGCAAAAATACACTAACAAAAAAAGGGCGTAAGGTACAAATTACATCACGTGTGAGCATTGAAATTCTAGAATGCAATGATTTCAAAACATCGTATATATACATAGGATGTAAGTATTTTCTAAGTAAATGTGTTTTATAATAATTTAATGATCGCAGGTGTGCGAACTGTAAGCGCGAGGCGCAGTTCTACTGCTGTTGGAACACGTCGTACTGCGACTATCCGTGCCAGCGCGCACACTGGTCGCAACACTTCTCAGTCTGCACGCAGCAACGGAATCAGGTATCGTTTCATACTCGTTTACTCATTTTTTTAATCCCTCTGATGATGATGATGATGGTAGATAAATAAATAATAATAATAAATAAATATTTCTGAACAATTTACACAGCGCCATCTAGTCCCAAATTAAGTGCAAAGCTTGTGTTATGGGTACTAGACAACTGATTAATGTACTTAAATACATATTTTTTTTGTAAAGACTTATAATACATATAAAACACCCAGATCAAGACAAACAGACATGTTCATGCACACAAATGTTTGTCTTGTGCGGGAATCGAACCCGCGACCTCAGAGTGAAAGTGGCCATTGCTACCGAGCTCGGCATAAAGGATGATGATAATCTCGGCATAAAAGCCAATGTATCAGCGTGTGACTGCAAACAATGTTTTGAGTTTTCATTGAAAATCTCAGTGGTTGGGGCGTATTATTATCATAAAAAAACAATTTGCTTTTCAACGAAAAAAAAAAAACCTAACAGACAGAAAAACAACAGAAAGTTAATTACGTGGTCTACCACTTTTAAGCGATTACCGTAGCCATATTAACGCTCGCAAATTGAACCATCTCTCGCGCGCCGCCACCACCGCTGCTACCGCAGCAATTACATCATGATGACCTCATTCGCAGGAACACAATAACCCTCACGGGAATTGTTATTTGGCTGCAGTATTCTGTGAAGCGGAGGTACTTTCCCAGTCGAGAAGCTTAAAATTACGATGTCCCCTACTTCTCTTTCGCCAAAGCCAGAGTTAGTAAATTAGCAGGGTGCACCACGAGCAAGTGAGGATGGTTTTAGCTCGAAGATGGTGGTGCTAGTGAATCTCTTACAGCCCAAAGATGATATTAATTTGTGGGTCATTATACGAAGTACAGAAAAAACTGACCTGTGACATATTTAATTTATTGTAAGTTATGTCAATTATATATGCGGAATTAATCTATTCATTTCATATATAATGTGCCTGTTTATCGAAAATATTACAAATTCAACCATATGAATTCCAACCAATTCAACAATATAAAAATGCAAAACAGAGGCTGTTGTCATACTCCGTGAACTGTTCTGAACACATGTTTCGTCAAAAAAGCTAACAAAAAACACATCTATTTCTACACATCCCAATGAATATCAAGACACATCAATATATATTTTTTCCTTTTAATAAATTCATATTGGTAGCTGATAAACGAGTGTTATCAAAATTTATATAAATTCTGTGAACCACTGAAAAATTAAACCTACTAAATTCAAATTTCCTTGGAACACTGATTTTTACTTTGCTGTTTGATTGTGTGTGTTTACAACTTACTACGAGAAGGATAACTTTTCTGTGAAGTTTTATTAATAAAATATAAGTAATATACGAATAGCACTCAGGTGCAGGCCACCTCAGGGGGGCAGGTGAATTTTTCCATTTTTCAAAAAATAAGTAGTATACGGTTTTAGTCAAGTTTGTCCCATCAATTCGGTTAAGGAAGATTTTTGGTACGTATTTTATTTGACACCATAGCTCATAATTAATGCCATGGATACAAATTTTGGTTGAGGTTATAAATAGGTTACTTGTAAAACCAGGATGTATGATTTTAAAAACGATTCGTCAATCCTGTGATCATCACTCGTTGTTCACAGAAATGACAGGTTTCACGGAAATGACAGCACTTTTAAAAAAATTGAATTAGGACTTAAAACGCTCGTGCAACAGCTTATTTCAGTTAAATTTATTGTTGGCCTTTATGATCTCTACTTACAGTTTAATATTTTCTGTAAACCAAGAATGTTCACGGAATTGATGGGTTTCACAGAAATGACGTTTTGTTTGTTTATTTGTGTCTGATAGCAAAATAAAAAAAAATGGTTGTGTGGTTTTGCTGTGGTTATGGGCATGTTATTTTTTTTTTTGTGTCAGGTACAGACAATAATGGCAAAAACAAGAGAGAGGTCAGATGAAGAAAAAAAGGCGAAGAGAGCAATTTAAGCTTAGTCAGCGTCGACTCCGAGAAAAACTTAAACAAGATTTTGCAGCTCAGGAAGAAGTGAGAAGAAAAGACAGAGAGAGATATCGCAAGAAGAAAGAAAAGGGATTAATTAAAACTATAAAAAAAGATTATACACCTCGGTAACAAAGAAAAATACGAAAATACTGGAAGGAAAATTCTAAGAAATATAGTATATATAGTATAGAAATATTACAAAAAGTAAAAGCTGAAAAGAGCTGAAAAAATTCTCGAAGAAAATACACCGTTAACATGTCCTGCAATATCACAAAGAGGGAGTAGAAGTAGCTTAGCCACCAGAAACAGGAAAGTTATATATTTTGAAAATGAGATTCTTAAGAATAAACTTCATCAGCTTGAAAATGTTATCGCAAAATACACAATGAGATTCGCAAGACATAAGCAACAAAGTCCACGAAAGAGTAGAACATTGAAGGAATTTTCTTCTTAAACGATTTGTTGAAGCAAAAACAGGCATAAAAAATTTTTAGAACAAAATGAAAACAGTAAGTAGGCTGAAAAAAAATAAACAATTACGCGGAAGAAACAAAAAATCTAATTCATTTATTGAACGATGAGATTGAGCTTAATCTCTACAAACAGTTTATAGAATAGACAAAAATGAAATAAGCTACTATCTTTTTTTTTTTTTTTACAAATATTGTCCTTTCTGGATACTTTTCCCTAGTGAACAACCGTGATACATGCCTCTGCGAAAAACATGTGCCAATATGGACTTTTTAGTGAAATGGGCTTATAAATCTCAAATGATTAAAGAAAACACGGCTTTAGAACTTGTAAAATCAATATGCTGTGTGTGCAATAAACACAATGAAAGTGCACCAAATTACATGGGCAAAAGAACACCCGAATGTTCTTCAAGCCAGGCGGCTTAGTTGCTTGAAATGGCCTTCACACATCACCTGTCTTCTTTTTGGGTTAGAAAAAATAGCGGTTACGGATTCATTTATTTCAAGTGACACAAAATGAGCCACCTATACCATCAGGCTCTAAATTAAGTGTTGATGAAATTTACTCTGCTAGGACTAACGAATTTAGCTCTCTGAGCCAAAATACGGTAAATATTCAACAACTAAGATATTTTGCCAAGAAAAGTCACACATTTTGGTCATCTGATCACGACTCCAGTGATTCAGACAACATGTTTGAATAATGTCACAGAAATGACATATCAAGGTCATTTCCGTGAACAAGAATGTAAATTTTTTTATTTGTGTTTCAAAATAATATTTTTGTTTTATTTTGTTTTGGTATGATTATTACCGGTAGAAATGTTAAGTTATTATGTTAAACTGATATCTTTATATTAATTAATGATTCCATCATTTCTGTGAACATATGCGCCAATTCTGTGAGCACCAAAAAATGATTTTCTGAGATTTACGTATTAAACGCAATTAAAAATTTGCTTTTCTGTAGTGATTATGATATTTGTTTGCATTTTGCAATAAACGAATCTTTAAAACCTATAAAATCCTGATTTTTATTTTTGTAATTTTCACCACGTGCAGGTGAGGATGACTTTGGCTCAAAGATGGTGGTGCTGATGAGCCTCTTACACTCCAGAGATAGATATTCGTTTGCACTTTTGTGTAGTAAAAAGTACAATCGAATATCAGTCTTTGGGATGTTTTATACAACACTAATTTAGACTAATTAAGAAGGTCTACCTTTTTAATTAGTTGTGTTGTAAAACTAAGTCAATTTTAAATTTAATAGTTACATATAACTTCCTCTTTAAATGTTGACACTCAAAACACTATATTGTATTCTCTTCTGTGTTGTTTCCAGGGTAACAACAATGACAACTTACCGCCGCCAGAGAGTAGACTACAACCGCAGCCAGAAATCCTCCCAGTGAGTTTATAATTATATTGACTATTTAGATTAATTTTTAACCCCCCGACGCAAAAACGAGGGGGTGTTTATAACACCTTATAAAGTTTGATATGTCTGTATGTGTGTGTGTGTGTCTGTCTGTCTGTGGTATCGTAGCTCCCGAACGGTTGAACTGATTTTGTTTTTTTTTTATTTGAGAGGTGAATTAGTCGGGAGTGTTCTTAGGTATGTTTGGTGAAAATCGGTCCAAGATGGCCGCCGCCACAAAATGACGGATTACATATTTTGTCACAACCCCTTCAATATGTATATCAAATGAAAGGGCTAGACTAGTAGAATACTATACTATCATAAATTTCAAATGGATGGCCGCTACCACAAAACGGCGAATTAATTTTTTTTTTTTCACAGCTTCTCAATATGGGTATCAAATAAAAGGGTTTGACTAGACTAGACGGACGGGGATTTAGATTTTTTTTTTAATTCAATTGTCTTGTTATTAATACAATGCCTTACGATAAACAAGCATACAGGTCCACCGTAACAGAATTTTCAAACCGTTTCATAAATGTAGCTACTATATAAAAAAATAACCCGCGTGGTCATTATTTTGACAAAACATTTTTTTCTCGTGGGAAAAAGTATCCTATTTCACTCTCTAGATCTTAAACTATCACCGTAAAAAAATAATGTCGATGCATTAGTTGCTTTCGACGTGAAAGAAGATCAAACAAACACACTTTCACGTTTATAATATTAGTATTGACTAGCTTGCGACCGCGGTTTCGGACACGCGTATCCCGCTATCTACCTGATTACTTCATTTCTACCCCATCCGTCCAGTGGTTTGAGCTACGCGTTGATATATCAGTCAGTAACGGTTACCTTTTATCACAGTATAATTAATAGTCTTTTATAATAATAATCATTTATTCAAAGATCCATTACATAATTCATAAAAAAATTCAACACAAAATAAAAATAATACGAAATCAATTAAATACATAAGAGTAATCAAATTAAATGACAAAAATAAAATAATAACATCAATTAATAAAATCAGGATAAAATAATATATAATGTGAAATATTTTTGAAAAATAAATTGAAATATACAATTAAAATAAATTGAAATATACATTTTTTTTATGTGAGAGGGGGGCAAACGAGCATGTGGGTCACCTGGTGGAAAGCAATCACCACCGCCCATGGAGACTAGCGACACCAAGGGGTCGCCGATCCGTTGCCAGCCTTTTAAGGAAAATGAAAACTCTGTTCTTGAAGGCACCCGTGTCGTAGTTGTTCGGAAATACCGCTGAGGGAAGTTGATTCCACAGTTTCACTGTTCGTGGTATAAAATGTCTTAGAAAACGTACTGTAGTAGATCGCCAATTAAAGTTGCCGTGATAGCTCTCGAGGCACTGGCGCATGAAGTTGCAGCCAGTGCTTCAGGAACGGGCCGTCCGGAATAGGCTATTTGACAATGTTAAAAAATTGTATAAATTATTTAATAATATCGTAAAATACACAAAACTACAAAGATCTGCTAACTTTCATCTTCCGTCCGACTTATTTTAAGGACCATCAAAAGTTTGGCGAGAAAGTCCATTTTAAAAGTATGTAATTATTAAAAAATAATAGGTATTTCCATTGGAGAAGCAATAAAGAATACTGTAACTTTTATTAAGATACGAATTACAAAAACGTAATATTTAACATAGCTGTCGTACAAATTTATGATTTGATGCATACAAAATACAAACCTGTGACGTTATAACTCAGTAGCCTTTTTTGTATGGAGTGTTTTCGGGAAAGTCCAAAATTGTGAATTTCAAATTAACATATCTCGAGAGATTTTTGTGCTATCGAAGTAATTCTCACCTATGGCACAGTTTTAAAAGCATACAGTTGGGCATCGAAGGTACTTGCGCAGAGCAAGGGAGGGGAACCCGCGGAGAAGCGGGCGGTGCGGTCAGCGTCCCACAAACAAGCGCAGTTTGTGGGAGCTTCCGTGAAAGGCAGTCACGTGCGCGTACTGAGTGTTTTAAACGTTTTTTGAATTTACGTTCAGTGATTCCTATTGAATATAATGGTGCATACAAATTGTTCTGTATGTCGGTTCTAACTCGACGTCGAAACACAACAAGAATTTAAAATTTCATATATTTCCCCGTGACACAAGGAAAGTTTTTCCTATAATTTCGTAATAACCTACCTACTTTGTTTTTGTTGAAATGTATGTAGCTATATTATTGGTGAAGTGCAAGGTACTCCCAACTAATAAGTATACAACATATAACCGAATTCGACAGATGACTAAATTGTTAATACTTCGTAACTCTAACTCCAACCTACCGGGGTTTTCAAGTGTAAGTAGGTAGGTATATGTATTCTTTACGGCGCATGCTCTTGCCCAAAGTGTAATTATTATGTTTACAACTTATTATTGAAGTAATTGGGATGTCGAAAACAGAAGGAGTAGGTATTTGTCTAATATCCAACTGTTATGATTTTATTTAAACCGAACGAAAAAGACGAGGTTTATATTCACTATATTTTAGGGTTTATATTCAAGATTTCAGTAACGAAATCTTCACGTAAATATTTAGCAGTGTAACATTTGTAAATATGTATATTTTACTCTTGTTAATAAATGATTATTTTATAAATATATTAAAGATTATTTGATTTCGAATTTTGTGACAACACTTGCATATCGGCGAACGACCGCGTGCATACCTACGCGGGCGGCGGCATTGTCCCACGTCAAAGGCGATGCGCTACTGTATGAAAAATAGTAATACTGTGCCTATGGTTATATTATTGAGACGTCCCTAGGTCTAGGAAAAAATGTTGGTCAAATAGCCTATTATAGTAATATTTTAGATACGGAAGAAAAATGCTATGTTAGAGAAGTCATGTAGATTTTTGTTCATGCAGTTAAGTGTCTCCTTATTTATTATTCGTTATGTAAACTAATTTATTACATAGCAAAATATATTGGCGTTACAGAAAAGCACGCCAGCGCCGACCCTGACGGTCGGCGGGAATGCTTCGAGGCTGGTGCACGACATCACTCAACCTCACAAATCCTCCATTATAAGTAAGTGATCTGTTTTCCTCTTTCACACCTCGTTTTATTCGGCGACGGCGTATATAATTGTACGGGCGAGTTCACACACACGACAATATTCTAAAAAAAACTGGTGACACAGCCGTGTAATGGACACGGCCGGGTGTTGTACGTAAATACGTTATATGTTGCACTAAAATTGTCTCGAAATGGCAGCCATTCCTCCTCCCCCGCATGCGATGTTCCATAGTCCTTACTTGGCGTAATAATTTCTTTGTTCCTTCATCTATCCATTGGTGTGATTGAATTTTGGATGGAGATAATATATTTGTAGTTACAACACCAAACTGTATCCCCCGATTTGTTATCATTTGTTTTTTTTAATTGCCTTCATATGGAAGCAATTTTAAACGTCAATATCTACAATACGAAATGAACACAATGTTCAATATGCGTTAGCCGATATCCATACTCGTATGGAAACAAAGTTGTTGCGTATCAAGAAATATAACAAATTTGTTCGTACGTGTGTACACGCCTTTAGTGTGACAATAAATTTTGTAGCTTTTGGGGTGTAAGATGCTCACCACGATTTTACATCCAATGCCAACCTCGCCTGCATGTGGTGCACTTTGCCAAGAGAGATTTGCGTAGAGAACAAACGAGCATGTCGGTCACCCGATGGAAAGCAATCACCACCGCTCATGGAGACCAGCAACTGCAAGGTGTCACCAATCCGTTGCCGGTCTCTTAAATTTTGTAATGAATGTTGTATTTGTTTAGGTACTTCCCGTCGGGCTGCAGCATACTTCTCTTTTTGCCAGAGCATCTTTTATTTATCAGTACGATGCACCACGTGCGAGCGAAATTGGCTATGAAAGTGTAGATGAGCTACTTACACCTCGATCAACCTGTAATATAAATAACAATAACATATTTTGTTTAGTGAGCGTGGTAGAAGACACAAGCGGCAACCAGAGCCTGAAATGCGTTGGCACGTACAAACCGACCACCACGGTGTCGGCGCCGGCGCAGATCCCACCCGTCGTTGTCAGTAAGCCAGTATGTTATTTTATTGTACAGTGGACTAGTTGCTGTTCGCTACTTCGCTCGCGTGGGAATGGATTTGGTTGAATGCATAGGAAAATGTGTGTGCGCTTATGCGTCCGTTGTCAACGGGCCTACTCCGTAAGGAACATACGAAGTTTCAGCTGAATGTGCGGGTTTTTTTTTAAATATTTTGCAGTGTTTTCGAAAAAAAAACAAATGTCAATATTTCGTATTTATTGTATATTTAGACAATAAATCAGAGTTTACTGGATGAAAACTCCACATTGATGAGCGCAATAGAACCAAATATAATTTCTATTTGATACTGACCTGTGTGAAGGAATGTCCTTTGAAAAAGGCGATAAATCGCAAATGTTTATAATGAGTACTTTAATTTTGTTGTTATAAGTGTTAGGTATTTATCAGGGCGCGCAACACCAACAAACGCACTGGCTACTTGCACACCGATTTATTCTAATAAGACGTCGGGGTGACAGGCCCCGTACGCACACGTATATTTCACGCATACCTACATGCTTACATATCTAACTATATTTATATATTTTTTACATCCATCAAACAAATATAATGAACTTTGTATTTAATAAATCCGAACTTTCGTTCGAAACTTCTAGTTTTCGCTTCGGAGCAGGCCCCCAGATTCCAGCCAAATTGATAAACAAATGTTGCTGAAAGTAGGTATATACCTTTATTGATACGATTATTCCACTGTTGAGAACATATCTTCGCCTACATAAACTTTGGCAACTTGTACCTCTGTCGCACCATTAAAAAGTGGAATACCTTAGCGGCACATGTGTTTCTTGCTTCCTACAACATAGAATCCTTCGAAAGAAGCGTGTAGAAATACGTCGCGGGACAGCATGACAGTGTCAACTGACAGAACACTGTTGGAAACTTTATTCAGTTGCCGCTGCAAATTGGACTCCTCTTTTCACTTATCGAATACATGTAGCGTTGTCACGTAAGCAAATAACATCCAGCAGTCAAGTCAATACAAGCCAACAAAACCTATTTTAAAAATGTGAAACATTCATTTTCATTCCAGATAGTCGCCAGCGAAGATAACTCGGCCAGCAAGAAAGTGGTGACCTCTGGCGGCTACCTGATAGTGGGCGGAGGGGGAGCCAACACTCTAGTCACCCCCTCGCGGCGACCCCACCACACCTTACAGTACATCTCTTGAAAATATTCAATCAAATACCACACTGTACGTAATAGTACTGATTTAAACTAGACTGTGTACAGGTTCATGTCATTTTACACTACGTACGACGACGTCATGTGAGCTATTAAACTTGCTATTGTAAATGATTTGAGGGCGTAGATGTCGTAACTATAACGTCGCGACGTCGCAACTGCACCGTTGCGGCATCGCAAGTACACCGCTGTGACTTCATTGGCTATCTTCATTGTCACGAACAGAAGAGGCGAAGCTTGGACGTTATTTAGTGCAGTTGGATATAAACCTAATCTAATGAGGAAAAATAGCTAAATATGATTTCATCTCTGTTGCACGTCGGCGATCGAGACACGGCGAATCCGTCTTGCTATCGAGATGTTATTTAGCGTGTTCCTTCACACCCTTCATAGTGCTACAGTAAGCACTGTAAAGTGAGTGTTAATCGCAGTTATTGTGACTTTAGGTGTGAATACGCTCTTAAATAATAAACTTTGTTAAGACGCTAATAAACGTAACATATTGTTCTGGCCAAAAATGTGTGAAGTAATGTAATATGTGTTAAGTATTTGAATTTATCTATACAGGCAATAAGAAGATAGTTGTTTGGCGACTTCTACTGTGTAAATAGATATTAATTGCATTTACAGCTACAATAAAGCAGTGGAGGGGGATTTTTTTCTGTACATAGGTGTCACTTGAGCTATAGTCGATTTCAAATGGCATAGCGCGCTAGCTCTGGAAATTTTAAGGTCTCCAATGTTAACGTATTGTTGTATTTTTACTATTTTAATATATGGCGTCGAGCATTTTCGTATTTGAAAAATTCAACAAAAAGATTTTTTATTTCTTTACAATATTTATATACTATTTAAAAGAAAAAACTAAATCTTATGTTTTGTCACTTTCTGAGGTACTTTCTTCGATGTATGTCACATATGTGTCTTCA
Source organism: Hypsopygia costalis (assembly GCA_937001555.2). Taxonomy (NCBI): domain Eukaryota; kingdom Metazoa; phylum Arthropoda; class Insecta; order Lepidoptera; family Pyralidae; genus Hypsopygia; species Hypsopygia costalis. The sequence goes on from OW443328.2 coordinate 21,649,579, forward strand.
GTTATATTTATAATGAATGGTTGAATTCGAACCGTCGAAAATGCTTTTTCAAAATTAATGTGTTGGCAGTTTTAAAAAAAAACATGTTTATTAAAACATGTATATCCAAATGCAACGTTATGACTGAGTTTCTCTACCTCTACATAATATAAAACAATTTTTATTCTGTTATACTACGATTTACGATTTTTAATGACAATTACGGAATGTTTATTCAATATAAATAATAGAGATACCCTACTAATATTATAAATGTGATTGTGAGTTTGTTTGTTACGTTTTCACGCCGATACTACTGTACCATCATCATGGAATACTCTTTATTAAAAAATAAAGTAAACGCGGGCTATGCCGCGGGTGGAAGTTAGTCTGCAATATAAGTATGAAAACATTTTGTAACCAAGTCTCTAAAAATTGTGTGATGTTATAAAAATCAATCAAAACTTGTTTGGCCGCCTGGAAAACACCACGTCAGAAAAAGGTCTGTTTATTATTATTTGTTATCTGTACTCTTTTTGTAGTCGTATAACGACAGTCTCAATTGCTAGCGCGTATACCTGCTTTAAATCGATTTATATCTATAGATGTCAATATGGCTAGATCTTGTAATGTCTCTATTTTAAAACTATTCAAATAAGTTCGAATAAGAATGTAATTGTAAATATCATAACCTGAATTTATTTTCTAAAATATAGTCTGTCTCTGAAGTAATTTGGTTCAGTTAAAACCACATTTATTATTTACATAACGGTCGCAAACAACATGTATGTCAATAGTTTAGATATCAGGTTTTCTTCGGCCACATATGGGATATAAGAAGTACAAAATTTTCATATTTAAAACATGGTCTCGCTAACTTGACGTGCCCTCTCAACAGTCAATTCTGAGATTCACAATACAGAAAATGATTAAAAATGTGACTAGTGACTATATAATAACAATTTCTGCATTACCATTCGGTTTAGTCCACATGTAAATCGAGTTTTACTACTCTTATATCTGTGAATTATGACATTTTGAATTAGTCAATGGGTTTGACTATGTATATAATGTACAAATCATAGTTTTACAAAACAAATTGGAGGGAATTTTGTTCTCATAGATATAAATTTCATTTGTTAACTACGAATTTTCCATCATGGAGGAAGTTAAACGTCCTTTGCGGTCTAAATTATGCAATCTTCAATTGTATTTTATAATCTTTCATAATCATATGCCAACAACGGTTGATACAGTGCGGCATGGTAATGTAAATATCTAACTTTGAAGTACTTTCCCTTCATATGAGATGCCGCACGCACCGCGTAATGTGGCATACTTTAATTTATATTTAGCAACATCTCGTGTGATGTTCCAGTCTCGGGCAATATGCAGATGAATGTATAAAAGCGCTAATTTGTATAATAAATTGTGTAAGCTTTTGGGATATTACAAAGAGAAGATTATCGCATGCCGACCATTTTTTCTGCTGTTAATTTAAGACTGCTGTTTTATTTAAGTTCACAATTTGTATCCAACAAACCCATAGTATTGATTAAGTAGTTACTAGTTATTATTAGTAACCTAGGTTTTAGTTTGATATCGTAGAGGTTTACAGCAAACGACATGATTTTGTAGTTGTAGAAGTAATCGTGGTTGTATATTTTTGTTTGAAATTTGAACGTTTTAACATCTGTGGATTGTTTGGTATTTACACTTAAGTAATTGGCGCTCAAGTCCTCTCGCCATAGTGTGTACAAGTGGATCTTGTACAGGTTCATAATGCAATGAATAATAAAGAAATGCATACATAATAAATGTATTTTCATACAAAATTGTCCACCTACTAACGCGAATATAAGTAGTATTTTATTGTGTAAATACTCTCTATCATTATTTTAAGGGCTTTTAGTATATAAGGTATAAAAAAACTTCAGTTTCAATAAAGAGTATGTCGAAACTAAATTGCTTTATTATTTTAATTGTAGCACAATAATAAACTCTCCTGCAGGCCTACTCTTGAAATTAATCCGATCGGGATCTCTTACAAATTCAAATTTTAGTACTCTTGAATTGCATCAGTAGACTGTATTAGTATGTGTTTGATATAATCGAAGGTTTCATATAATATCACCAATTGTGACCAATACTATCATTCAGTTTATTTTTATTAATAATTTAGGGTATTAGGGTCATTAACCCTGGAAGTATTAACATATATTTCAGTCTGGTGATGCCAGAATATGATCGTATTGCAGAAAACTAAAGCTATATAAAATTTATTGTAATCAGTCTTTTAATGACGTTTCTAATATATTTTTTTCCTAGCTTATGCAATCATTTATTCTTTGCATGCATACGACGTGCGGTCCAAAAGTGTCCGGCCTAACAAAGAAAACAAGTAGATAGGTATATTAGGTTGGGGAAAAAGTCTTTTCGTATTTTATATGAAAATTCAAAACATTTTTTAATAAAGTTTATTTACATTTAACTAAAGTATGTAGGTGCCATTTTGTTCGATAACTTTTTGCCATCTTGTAGGTACAGACATGATCCCATTACTATAGAAATTTTGGGACTTCTGTTTAAAAAACCACGACAAGTGGTTTTGGCAGTCTTCTCGTGATGTTAACCTGACATTGCCTAAAGAATTCTGAAGAGACCAAAACAGGTGGAAATCAGAAGGTGCAAGGTCAGGACTATACGGCGGATGCATTAACACCTCCCAGTCAAACTCTCTTAATTTTTGCTGAGTGGCTAAAGATGTGTGAGGTCTAGCGTTATCATGATGAAAAATCACACCCCTTCTTTTAATTAATTCCGGCCGCTTTCTCTCAACTTTTTGCTTTAATCTCATCAGTTGTTCACAGTAGAGTTCAGAATTGATAGTCCTGCCTGGCGGTAACAGCTCATAATGAATAATGCCCTTCCAATCCCACCATACACACAGCATCACCTTGTTGCGGGTTAACCCGGGTTTTGCCAGAGTCTGTGAAGCCTGAGCGGCCTTTGACCACGACCTTTTTCGCACGTTCTTGTCGTACGTGATCCACTTTTCATCACCAGTTATAAGCTTCTTCAAAAACGGTTCGCTTTCATTACGTCTTAGTAAAGAATCGCAAATGAGTACACGGTTCATTAGGTTTCTTTCAGTGAGATCGTGAGGCACCCAAATATCGAGCTTTTTAGTGTACCCAGCTTTTTTCAAATGCGCTAAAACTGTTTTGTGGTCAATTCCTAATTCTTCAGCTACGTCATAACTACTGATATGCCGATCTTGCTCCATTTTTTCAAAAATGGCATCAATTTTATCCGTAACAGGGCGACCAGAGCGACGTGCATCTTTCACATTAAAATTTCCTGATTGAAAACGCTTAAACCAAATTTGTGCTACTCTCACAGACACTGCACTAGGTCCATAAACGTCACAAATTTTTTTCGCAGCTTGCGTTGCATTGTTACCTTTTTTGTAGTAAAATTTTAAAATGAATCGAATTTCTTCATTAGATTCACTCATCTTGACAGTAAAAAAAACAAATGAAAATCACACATTTACCTAATTTGAATTTGGAATTATCTTTTTTAAAATTTAAACTTTTTAAAGATATCAAAACCCAGATACAAATGGTATAACCAAAGAGATTTTATTACAAGTTCATACATACTATAATGCGAAAAGACTTTTTCCCCTACCTATTATTTACAAAACCTTTTTTATTTTTCGATATAGTCCCCCTCTATTTCAATGCACTTTGCAGATCTCATGATAAGCATTTCTATCCCCTTAAAAAAATACTCTGCAGTTTTGTCCTCAAAATGGGCGAAAGCCACTTCATCATCCGAAGAAAATCGTCTTCCCCTTAAGTCTGCATTAAGTTTCGAGAACAAATAGTCGCTTGGGGCCAGGTCGGGACTGTAAGGCGGGTGGCGAATTTTCTCGAAGCCACATTTGGCTACAGCAGCTTTGGCAATTGCAGCAGTGTGAACGGGAGCATAATCGCGGAGAAGCCGAACACACCTCTGAGTTTTCCACGTCGCTTCTGCTTGATCGCCTCTCGTAACTGCTCAATAAGGGTGGCGTAGTAGGTGCCATTTACCGTGGTATTCTTTTCTTTTTTCGTCAATCATTAGTATTCCGTGACAATCCCAGAATACCGTTGCCATTATCTTTTTGGTGGATTGCGTTACCTTGGCCTTTCTAGGCGGCTTTTCACCAAGACGACGCCACTCCATCGATTCCCTTTTCGACAGAGGATCGTAGTATAAAACCATGGTTTCGTCTCCCGTAACATCCGACTCCAAAAAACTATTTCCGTAACGCCTATACGCGTCTAAAATTTCTTGAGAACACACTTTTCGCTCAGTTCGTTGCAAGCTCGAAAGAAGTTTGGGTAACCTAGCACTAACTTTATTCATGTGAAGATGTTCATGTAGAATCCTAAGTGTACTGAAGTTTTCGAAAGCCCGGTTCTTGCCGCTATTTCTTTAGTCTTAAGTCTTCGATCACTCAGAACTTCCTCTTCCACAAATTTGACGCAGTCCTCGGTGAGTACTTCCACAGGCCGGCCGGAGCGAGGTTCGTCGTCAATGGACTCCCGCCCTAAACGAAACTTTCGAACGAAAGCGGAGTTTTCTTCCACGTACTACTAAGCTGTGGAATGAACTGCCTGTTGAGGTTTTCCCAGGAGACTACAGCATGGGGTTTTTCAAAAAGGGCGTAAAGAGGTTTTTACAGGGTCGGCAACGCGCACGTGATGCCTCTGGTGTTACAGGCGTCCATAGGCTACGGTAACTACTTTCCATCAGGCAGACCGTATGCTTGTTTGTCACCTTAGTGGTATAAAAAAAAACTGCTTAGTCCATTTTTTACGGTGGAAAATGACTGAGAAGTATCCCCGTACACGGCATCCAACCTTTTTTTATAACGGTCGGGCTGACCCATTTCTTTGTCAGGAATTTGATCACAGACCACTTTGAAAAATTTCCGACTTACTATCGTTAAAACGCCGTGAAATCAAAACAACAACCAACAGAAACCCCAAAACTATACACGAAAAAGCAGGTTATATGACAGTCGCGATGACATATTATTTTGATTTTTTTTAAGCTGCCCCATTCTCCAGCCAGAAACTTTTGGACCGCACCTCATAAATAGGTATACAGAAACGGGCCTGATAATGCCAAAAGTCTCCAGAAATATCTGAATAGGCAGATACTTTGACTGAACTATGGATAAATTTAAAATTGCTCAGAGATTATAAATGAAAGAGCCTGACTGGGGAAGTTCTTCCACTTCACAGAAGACCACAGCCAAATAACAATACCCTTATGAAGATAATCGTTTCTTGGATTCATCACCGATGAGATGCTGCGTTAACAGCAGGGGTGCCTGCATGCAAGTAATACTTGTTTATTGCCAGCGTCTATAGCTATGGTAACTGACGTGAAATAAGACTATGTAATAAAAATGAATACGTAGACAATATTACGAAAGAATATTTATTTCTCAGAAAATCATACCAATTAATTCCACAAATTAGTTCATTGCTTTGATCAAACAGTATTTGTTTTAACTTATATGAAATATTCTGAATATAATCCAAAAATCAAATATGTACACAGTCGACAGCAATTAACATCACAATCTTAGATACACTAGATCACATTTTAATTAATAATAGAAATATTCTAGTAGTATTTAAATGTTTGTATATTTCGAAGCACCAGCTTTTGCTAGCTGGTCAGCCATTTCATTGCCGTGAACTCCTCGGTGGGCTTCTACATAGTTCCATTTCACTTCTAATTTATTCTGTACACTATCTAAGTCTTTAAAATCTATTTCGTTCTTCACAGCCTCCCCTGATTTCAACTTCCAACCTTTTTTTTTCCAACCTGTGGACAACAAGGAAATGTAGTAAAATGATTGAATGAATATTCTCTATTGCCCCAACAAAACATAAATAAATCAACACTAAGGGTACTAAAAGTACAATAGGAGGTCTTATTGCTAAAGTGCTGATTACATTATCAACAAGCTATTGAGCCACACCATGTGACAAATGTCGCGTAGTTTACTATTACATAAACATCGACGTCTGTACAGAGCGAAAATGAGCGCGTGTGCGTGCAGCACCACACAAACTGTTCCAGATTTGTCTCTAATGGGAGGCGAGGTCGATACGAGAGAGCATCTATACTGTATGTAGTGCTATTACTTTTACTGTGCTTATTCATCACTTCAATTTCACGTCAATTTCCAAGTTGAGTCGGACAATACAATCTCTTCCAGACAATATAATGCAAACATCAATGATTTCGAAATTGAAGTTTTACACTTACTCTAATGATTTAACATGAAAGACGCTCACTATGGTGATAATATCTTTATTTGATTAGTAATAAATTCTTTACCTATTACTTATAGGACAATTTTACACATGACAATGTGTGACAAACAGTATTTTTCAAAGAAATTTTCTGCTGAATCAAGCATGCATCTATCAAGCTGAATGAACTAACTGCCTGTCGAAATTTTTCCAGGAGACTACAGCAAGGGGTTTTCCAAAAAGGGTGTGAAGAGGTTTTTACAGGTTCGGCATACTAGTGTGTCGCCCCCTGGTGTTACTTACTGGTTGTTCATAGACTATGGTAATTAGTTTCCCAAGGCGGGCTGTATGCTTGTTTTTCACCTTAGTGGTTTAAAAAAAACACCCCTGCCTTAACACTGGTATGAAGTCTTAGTGTTAAGGCGTTCCGGATGGGAATCAAAGAGATGTGATAGAATATAGTATGACGTGACTTCACAAGTATCAGCTCTGTAAGAATATTAATTTTCTTCTTGAGAACCGTTATGCTTTCAAGAGGAAAGTAGCTAGATCTAAAATTTACAAAATAACAATAAATTCCATTACCTGGCATCCATTTGGTAACTGAATTGATAAGAAATTTTGAATCAGTGTTAATAGTCAACTTTTGAACACCATTCTGCAGTGCTAGTTTGATTGCTTTTGTCGCTGCCTGTATCTCTCCACAATTGTTAGTTGCTCGGCCTGAAACTGGTTCACTCGTGTTCAGCGGATTGCCTTCACTCCAATAGACACCGATACCTGCTCGGGCCCCATTTCGACCATTCGCTGAACAGGCTCCATCTGTGTACACTTGCACAAAACCATTTTGGTCCACATCAAAGTCCTGTTTGCCATTTATACGCTTTTTTTTTGGCTCTGGAGGCGCAATCATTATTGCTTTACGGCCAGTACTTTGGCTTTTTTTTATAATCTTGTCAACACCTTTCTCAAAGCCTTTTAATCTTTTTTCTACATCATCCAATTGTTTTGATAAGATGGTGTTTAAGTCATCATCATCATCTTCATCAGTGAACGTGTCCGACGCGTCACTGTAGGATGGGTCTTTTTGTTTGGTTTTTGATGTCTGGCGGTTAGACCGGCTATGGTTATCTTGAACATACGATGTAGTAGAAAATGATCTTTTTAGGTTGTTACTGGCAGGAGCACTTGCAGATGCATAGGCTGGTTTGGCTTTTGCGGTAGGCTGGCCACCGCCACCTACAGTTTGTATGAAATCTTGTGCTTCTCCATCTGTATCGAACTTTTTATATCTTGCACCTGAATAACCTTTCACTTGTGCTTCGCAGTCAGGCCATGTCATATATATTCCTACTGTCCGTCCTTTAGCCACAGCATAGAAAGGCATTTCGAACAACCAACTAGAGATTTTATTACTAAAAGTTTTCGTCAACGGAGCATAAACTTTTTGAAATGGTACCCTCCATGACATGACATTGGTAATATGTTGTATAAATTAAATATAATGATTGACATTGTCTGTTTTGACAGCATCAGCTGACTATCAAGTGATAATATGTGTCAGTGTCATTTACACTGACACATATTTTAGTAATAATTGTACGGCTTTGGATACTAGTTCTTTACTGAAAAAAAAATCTAAATGTTTATCGCTCGCGCGCCGCCACCCCCGTTGCCAACGCAGCATCTCCTACGTGCCTTATTTCGGCATTGCCCAGGTCTCAGATCTTGATTTTAACTAGACAAAAAATTTGTCGTTAATTTGCCGAAATTTGTCGCTCTCCCGTTAAAGAGCTATAAGGTTTTTTTTTTGTGGCAGTGCCGAACTAAGCTTATTTCGGCACAGCCCACTCGGGATCTATTAAACTACATAACATAGCGAAGATATGATTTCCTCCAGAATTAGTCGTCAATTTGTCGAATTCAGACACCAAGTATCAGAATTAGTCAGACTAATTCTGATACTTGGTGTCTGAATATTAGTCGACATCCCGTTAAAAAGTTATAAGTATATTTTTGTGGCAGTGCTGAAATAAGCCTTATTTCGGCACTGCCCAATAAAACTACACCACATATCGAAAATCTGATTTCACCCAGTCGCAGAAAAAACACAACTGGTCGATGCGTAATTAAAAAGTTACACGCATTTTAATAATTCACGTTTATTCAGAGAGCCTAGGGAAATTATATCTTCGCTATGTTATGTAGTGTAATAGATCCCGAGTGGGCTGTGCCGAAATAAGCTTTTTTCGGCACTGCCACAAAAAAACCTTAGAGCTCTTTAATGGGAGAGCGACAATTTTTTTCCTTTGGGCGACAAATTAACGACAAATTTATTGTTTACTTAGTTAAAATCAAGATGTGAGACCTGGGCAGTGCCGAAATAAGGCACGCGCATCTCCTTCCTGTCTGGTGACTTCACTCCTTCTCAGGAACACAAAAACTCTCAAGGGAATTGTTATTTGGCGTCGGTATTCTGTGAGGTGGAGGTACATTCCGCAGTCGGGTAGCTTACAATTACGCTCCCTACCTCTCTTTTCGCCAGAGCTTCGTTTGTTAGTCAGCAGGGTGCACCGCGTGCAGGTGAAGTGGGCTTTGGTTCAAAGATGTAGATGAACATCTTACACCCAAACTGAAATAATTAAGACTGCCCGAAGTAGATCTTGGTATGATATATCTACACACAATTTTAGATGTCTGATGGCGATAGAAAAAAGAAACTTTCTGGTGCACAGAGTCGAAACTTTCTGGTGCACAGAGTCGAAAAAGAAAGCTGGAGAAGGAAGTGTCTCTGAAAATGAATACAAGTTCTATTAAAAAGTTTTTTGTTCGACCCGGACTATCCTCGGACGAACCCCTGGAGACAGAGACATATGAAAACCTAGATAATTCTACAGCAGAACTCGTCACTTCTACGTCACTGCCGCCGCCGTCTTTGTCCTTGTCGTCGGTAGTTGAAGAAGACGAAGAACCTCCTAGTGCCGAAGCGTCCCCGGAGAATATACTTCGAGAAGATTTATTGAATGATCTCGCGTTATGGCCACAGGTGTTATCCGATAAACAGAGAATATTTTTGATGGAGCGTGGGCCAGTACAGGTAAAAGTGGGTTCATATCCTTCGAATAGTTCGAAAAGATCTTTTTCAAATGCTTATATACTAAAAAGATGTTAAATAGTGAAACCGTTTTAAGAAATTGGCTGGTTTACTCTAAGTCAACTGATCCTGTTTATTGTTTTTATTGTAAACTTTTTCATGCTGATGCAACTCCGACTCCTTTTAATGGCGAAATAGGTTACAAAGATTGGCAGCATTTGTTTACTGCTATAGAACGTCATGAAAAGAGCTTAGGGCACCTATCATGTCTTAAAAAACAAATTATTTTTAAATTAAATATTTTTGAAAGAACTACAAAGTTGTTATTTTTTTATTCATAAAACCCCTTCCTTCCTAAAAAAACTTTTTGCTTCCCGACATCATTTAAAAGGGGCCATCCATAAATTACGTCACACGTTAAGGGGGAGGGAGGGGGTCGATGAAGTGTGACATTGTGTGACAAGGGGGTGGGAGGGATCCTAAATTTCAAGACGTTACATTTCAAAATCTATATGTATATAAAAACTATATATAATCTAAGTGTTAAAACACGAACTTTGAACTATTAACGAAAAACTCAAAAACATTTGCAACTCTAGATGTAAATTTGGAAAATATGTGACGTCACACTAGGGAGGGGGGAGTCTCACAAATGTGACCAGCTGTGACAAGGACGGGGGAGGGGTCAAAAAAACATGAAATTCGTGTGACGTAATTTATGGATGGCCCCAAATTGCACCATTTGCATCCGAATTTCCGTTTGAAAATATAACTGTTAGTATTTCATTTTGGCCCCGCTCCTACTAGATTAGAGGGCGCCAGGGTACTGGTTGCACACGGGCGCCAAAAGGGCTAGAGACGCCTCTGCCCGTGAAGGGGAAGTATGCTAGGTAGACTGTGAAAGTTCATATCAAATTTCACTGAGAGGCTTTATTTTATTTTTACACTACTACATCGGATGGCAAACAAGCATACGGACCGGTAATGTGACGCGGTTAATGCAACATGAAATACCATTCGCACTTTGCCATCTCCACTACCAAATAGGAACTTCTTCATTCCCGATGACCACGCTCAAAGATGCACGCTGTAAGCTAAATAGGTCATACATATTTAAGTTATTAACAAACATCTTCAGCTTAGTCCGTAAAGCTCCATGGTTTCTACCATCTAAGCTAAATACAAGTAGTATAAATCTTAGTTGAAGTTAGAATTTCGGAACAAAAAAATCCGATGTGAATCGGCTTCTGCTTAGCTGGTAGGGCCCCAGGTATCCCTAGGTACCTACCCAAATTGTTTGATATGTACCTACTGGATCGAGAAGTAGAAATTTCTTGCGACATTTTCCACTTGGTCCACCAGATTTTAGACTAACGTGCTTCTCCAATGTCAGTGTATAAATAGGTACTAAAGAAATACAATAAAAGCCTTTAAATAAATACAATAATGTACTTTATTAGGATACTTAACAATAGGTCTGTCACCATCCTTTCTTGTTAACACACCATCACTATGTTGGTTACTAGTTTTGTAAAAAAATCTTACGTTTACAGCATAGGTTTACAGGTTTTGTGTATGTATGTAATCTCTTTTTATTAACGCCTCACGGGCGCGACCAAGTTAATTCTGTACCAACGATGTACACCACCTACCATGGGACCGCGGCACGCGAAAGGTTAATAAACTACGTAATATTGGATATTGACAGTCTAGAACTGTGAAACTATTATATTAACTAAAACACTATTATTTCATTAAATTCGTTTAGGATATCGACACTGACCAAACCAATAAGTATTCGTGTCTTGTTCTACATAATACCAAAAAGTGACATGCATTTATATTTATTGAAAATTTCTATACATACAATAATTAAATAAAAATACATTTAAACAGTGTGTAATTAAACAATAATTTTAGTTTCAAAAGTTTATAATAATTATTAGCTTTTCTATTATCCAATAATCCTTTTTCATACCTACTAATTTTAATATAAACGAAGATTGCTCCTACAAATGCAAATTTCATAACGATCATTGTTATCTGTAAAATGATAACGCAAAGATATTATTTCTTACATTATTTGGATAATAAGTAATTCATAATTACATGTTATTACTTCACTCCGAACTTCCTTTATTACATTATAAAAATTAATGGCACTATTTTCAAAATGGCTTGGGGTTATACGCTGGAAGCTTCAATTTGATGGGCCAATTATTACGTATTGACCTTACAACCATCGTAAAATACACACGTCTATCTTACAGAGTGCTTTGTGTACGTTTTTTGATTCGATCATGTCGACTTAAACAATCCGACCAAATAGAAAAAAAAACTCTCATGTTGTGAATTTCTACGACGCGTGTTACATATCAAAATTATGTGGTGTTATTGCTCACATTTTGAAGTGAACAACCCGGCCAATTTGGATATGGATTTTAATATGTAATTTGAAAATATGAAACTTTTTCTCAATTTGGTCGGCTTGTAAACGTATACACGTTTCAATGTGACCAAAAAATTTGCACTAAGCACTCTAGTCGTATATACTGCATAGAATTTTAAAATACTATCGTGTTTTGACAAAATTATACTTATTTAATCATAACAAAACTCTTAGGCTTATTATTCATCACAATTGATGTGTTTCTTATTATATACATTTTTGAATAAGCTAAGTTCATGTAAATATAGGTACTATAAAATTATAGACCATTATGAATAAGATCTGTCCTTCGATTCCCGTAAATTCGAACGACCCAAATATCATTAACTAGCGACCCGCCCCGGCTTCGCACAGGTGCAATGCTGATACTAAATGTACTACAGAAGGTCTTTGCGCTTTGTCCTATCCAGTCCTTCCCCAGTTATAAGCACACGCCGCCGGCTCCGCGGCCGGTACCGCCACAGCCGTTATGTCCCTGCATTTTAAATGTGTAATATCTTCTAAACTATTCATTTAAATTACATGCTGTGAAGGGCCATATTGATCTATATTAAATGCGCAATGTATTTAAGGTACTTAATTGGATAAGGATTAATTCTGTATTGCTTAAAATCGCTTCGTAAATAAGGCATTATTTCTTGTAAAAAGCAAAGGATAAAATAACGGTTATTGTGTGTTACCACTAAGAGATAGACATATACCATCGCGAACTTTTTTGTAGACCATTTTAAGGTGAACAATACTGTACTACATTATTTTGATCTATCTCGTTGGGTTCAGCCAGCGTTTGCAATGAAAGAGCAAAAAAATGTGTTTATTTACGACATCACATTAGAAACCTCTAAATTATCAGTGTTTTTCTACTATGTTATGCATATATTATACATATAAACTTTCCAGTTGAATCACTCTATCTATTAAAAAAAACCGCATCATAATCCGTTGCGTAGTTTCAAAGATTTAAGCATACATGGGGACATAGGGACAGAGAAAGCGACTTTGTTTTATACTATGTAGTGAAGTTGAGAAGTCGTTCGAACGAAGTTCTATACAAATTTGGTATTCTTGTATCACCTGAACGCGCTTCAATATGTTGTCAATTCTAATAGGATTTGAATAAGATCGTATTTGAATTTATTATTTATATATTTGACGTTTAGTTGTCGCAATCGCACTAAATTTTGTCAGTAAAATACGTCGAATCACGTTTTGAAGGGCGATTATACCACACGATAAGAATACGATTTATAGTTCGACGACATCTTTAATTTGAGCGACTATGACCATGGACTAAGGTACGTCGAATCCACAGAGATAAAAGAAGACTGACGTGAATACGAAAAGTGCTTCATCGCGATTTCATTTACGGGAATCGGAGCCCAATTCAATGTCACGCATGCACCACGTCACGTGACAGAACAAAGTATCGATTAAGATTCGGTAACTTAGTATACAGACCTACCCGCTAAATTAATCAACTAAATTATTGTAATTTTAAATAGCTAAGCTCAAAATTGGTAGGTATTTAAAACATACCATAAATTTTAATAAAATTATACTAAGATAACAGTACACAACGTATTAATAAAATTTATTAAAAATGTGAACAATCGTTTTGGTTAATACTTGGTAAATTAGTTCAGTTGAGTACTATAAAATTTGTAAATAAAGATTTGATTTAGACAGGGAAATGACTAGTAGTAACATTAGTAAGAAGTTAATAAGGTCTAGAAATTATTTTATTTGAAATTATTCCAATTATGACGAGGCACAGTATTTTATTTTTAATGTATAACATACATCATTGCATACAATTTCAAAAACCACAAACTCAATTTAACGTTCGTAACATTAAACTCACATTTGGAAAAATCGTTAAACTATTTCTAACAGAGCAATAAGTAATACTTACAGAATGATATTTTAGGCAAATTTTATCAATAGATTTTTAATAACCGTTACCTACCCCGGTTGTGGTAACGTTACATGAAGTTGGTAGTTACGTGGAGCAACAAATCACGCGATGATAGACAGTCATTGGACACAACTTCAGCACCTGCAGACTAGAGTAAAATGTAAGATCTACCTAGCATTACCTAGAAGCTTATAATACAGCTGCCTTTACGAATTTGTTACTACGTACGTGGGTTTTATGGCCTTTTTAGGCCAGTGAGTTATACTATACGGAAAACGATATCAAACAAACTGAATGTATGTAGTTAACATTCGGACATTAATAACATTTTCTTGATTGATCTTTCCTTGCACATATGGTGGAGCCATCGATTGTAAACGTACAGTGTACAAAAAAAAAAAAAAAAACGAGGTCAATAAGAATATTAAAATAAAACATCCTTCTCATTTATCAAAAAACATATTCACCATAGCCATCATAGGCGTCACCTCGCAGTTGGGCAGCGTAGTGGAGTATGCTCTAAACCGCTTCGATTGAAGGGAGACCCGAACACCAGCAGTGGGAAGAATAAGGGTTGAACACGATGACGACGATTTTATGGTACCAACCGTATATACAATAATTGTCACTCACTGTTTTCTTTAATTAAAATATAAATAAAATATTGTCAGATAAATTACACAGCGCCATCTAGCCCCAAAGTAAGCGAAGCTTGTGTTATGGGTACTAGACAACTGATAAACATACGTAAATACATTTTTCTAATTACCCAAGTAAAATTTGTTACTTTTAATGTCTGCTAAAACTACACACAAATTTCTTCTTTTCTGCGCCCGTAAAGGGTTACATTACATTACAGTTTTTCAGGATATCAGTAACAAAATAAAAAAGATTGAGAACGTTTGACCTAGTGTATAATATGTCATTTTACTATATATGAAAAATCGTGAACCAAAGACTATAGACAAGATGAGTTAAGGCGTTGACACAAGCCACGATGGATAATAAAGTTTACTTTTTGTAAAATCATTTTATTCGTAATTGGCCTCGTTTCATGGTCATTTAGTTTTTATTTTTGAATTAACACAACTTTGGGTAATACCCTTGCTAAAGTAATTTGTTGCCATTTGCATGCATTTGCATCATATCCTCATCCACATCATCCATCAGGAAAATTGTTATAGCATCCAGGCAACTCTAGTGGCCACCATAGTACCCACCAAAAATTAACCTCATCATAAGTTGCATTGCATAGCGAGTTTTTTACGGATTCGTTTTCGACAATGGTAACTTCATTTTGTATGAAATTGATATAGCGCCATCTACCGACAAAAAGTCGAAGTAGAACCAATCCCAATAGTATCGTTGTCGGAATTAATTACATACGTTAAAAAACTCACTGGTCAAAAATTAAGGGGACGCCCGCTAAAAACATTGTCTTTGATGTAGGGAAACCATTGCTAATCGTCTGTGTAAAATGCAAATTAGATAATTATTTCTGGACAAATTACTTAGCGCCATCTAGTCCCAAACTAAGCAAAGCTTGAACTATGGGTACTAGACAGTTGATAAATATAATTGAATACATTTTGTTTTTGAAAATACATATATGTAATACACAGAAAACACCCAGACCGAGACAAACAGACGTGTTCATGCACACTTATATGTCTTGTGCAAGGATAGAAATCGCGACCTCGGAGTTAAAGTAGCCATTGCTAGTCATTCGACCACCGGGCTCGTCAAAAAGGTTCATAATTCATAAATTGTACCAAATTTTGATACTCTACATAATTGTTATAAAATTCATGGAGTCAGAAACTGTTATCCCATAGATTTTAATTAAAAATAATTAACAATATGTAGGTAATATTTACCGAAGATTATTATTTAAATAATAGCGAAATCCTAGGTGTGTAGTTTAAATTGAGTCTGGCTTCTATTGACCAGTTATTTTTTTAAATCATTCTTTTAAAAAATCATGACTTTTATAACATGTGACTTCTACCTATAATTTAACATCGTATCAAAAAGCAAATGCATATTTAGTTCTAATTGGAACATGATTAATTTCCTTCCGATGTTTTCAGAGCTTGAATTAAGTAGTATTATGAACTGTATGGCCACTTCCTGCCGCTCTCTCGTGTCGACCTCATCTCCCCTCTGACACAAATCAGGAACAGTTTGTATGGCGCCGCAGGCACATGAGCGGCAGGAAGTGGCCATACAGTTCATAATACTACTTCTTATACTGTGCTCATGGTACATTTTTTATATATTCATAGTATAACTCACTTCACGGACCCAAATTAATTAAACGTCAAAATTGTCTTCGTCTAATTATACATAGTTAATTCTACAACAATTTCCAAATTTCCCTATTATATTCGGATTACCTACATCCTAGTTTATTAATTTGACACCACGCTATCATTGCCGAAGATGTGGACAGTTCCACAATTACAGACAAAATGGATCCATCGGCCCTTATCAAAAATAGTTATTAGATCTCTAATCTAATTACTATTCTAAATTAATAGTATGTGCGTGTTTATCTTACTGATTTGTTTCGTTAAATTAAAATAAATAAAGCGTTATGGACGATTAATGTAAATTTTGGGCACAATGATGTTACAGACTAAGCTAAGTGATTTACACGGTGGATACGGTGAATGATCTCACTAGTTAATTTTCTAAATTATACAACGTATGGAAAAACTGATTATTGATACTGAAAGTGCTTTATGAGCTCTATCAAATGGTATTAGTAATAATTCACAAAACAAAATGGATCTATTTGAAAATTTGATGTTTCCATCTACCATAGATACTACATTTAATACACAGTGTGAGAGATGTACATGTATCAAAAATTGAAATAGATAGTAAATACACGTGTAATTTTAATATTTAACTAGATGAAATTAATGAATGAAATATTTATTTGAAATAAAAAAAAAATGATGAAAATGTGGTATTTTTGGATACGTCTTGTTTATTTTATAAACTATTGTTGATTAGGTTCCATTTCCAATTCCAAACCATTTGATAGAGTTCCTGGAGAACTTTCAGGATTAGTAATCAATTTTACAATATCTTGAATATTTTAGAACTAATCAAGTGAGAACACTTATCCTCCACCCTGTATATGATTATCATTATGACATTTTTTTTTGAGATTCTGAATATTTTTCTTACATTGCATGAGTTTCATGGGTGATCAATCACAGGTTGCATGAATTCTATTTATTTTTTTTTCTCTACGAGTAACAATTACTAGCAAGTGCATGAGCATAATCAGATATCGTTTTATTTTCGTACCAAAATAAATCTGATTTGGATGGAGCAATGATATGAACGATTTTATTTGACGACGGAATTCGATGTCGTTATAAACAAAAGAGAATGCCCCTCAACAATGAATCATTGACCGAGGGGCATTATCAGAACGACCATTATGTATTAATACCATACATATAAATACAAAAGTACGGTCGACCAAAAAAGTGGTGAAGTATTATTTTTAGTGTATTATTTTTAGAACAAAAATAGACCTTCTAAATTTTAAAACTACAAACAAAGGTCAATATAAAGGAGCTCAATCACTTATCTGACCCACTGTACAATAAACAATGAAATCGCATGCAAATAAACAAAACTATCTGATATGCTTTACATACTTCGACACATAAATATCGTCAAAAGAACACTGGTAAAATATTGTAAATACATAAAATACTATACTAATGAAATGCAACTAGTCTATGAGACGTATTAATTTCCAGTATCTGAAGGTTCTCGCACTTCGTTAATTTCACACTACGTATGCGGTATCGTCTAATATTATGTTGCTACACTGTCACAAGGCACGTATCAACCACTAGGATACGCTGAAAAAATATTCCTCTTTTAAACACAACGGCGTCGTATTATCAACCCTAATCTAATGAATCCAATGTATCTACTCCTTTACGAATTGCACATTTATTATGATCTTTGGTGTTCACTATTCAACGTCACTGATCCATGGTTGTCGCTAACGGTACACCTAAATAGAGCACTCGTCACTGTCGCGCGCGTAGTCTTCGTCGTCCTCGTCGTGGCTACGGCCGCTGTTCTTCTTCACTTTACTGGAGACGACGCCCGTGTTTACCTTGCTAAACAAACTGCTGCGATTGAGCCTTGAGATCTCTTTTTGCGGGCTGAGCCTTTCAGCGACCGCTCGCTCATAATTATCCGAGATCTTGTTCACCCCGTTGACTGGACTCGTCACCGGTGAATTTGTTTGTTTGCTCGGCGATGTGGCTGCATTCTTCTGGTCTCCTGTATCGAACAACGCGCCGCTCGTCGCAGCCGTATATGGCGGCGGATCTTTAGCATGGGCCCCGCCGGTTAGTAAATGTGAGTACAAGAAGCTATTATTTCCACCGAACCCTGCATACCTATTGTCCATTTTCCCGTTGACCATCATTAAGCTGACCGGTTTCTCGGGTGGTATTGGTTTCTCTGAGACTCTTTTTTCAGGGAACCCATTTTTGTTGGCTGGAGAGGGTTGACCGTTAGCCCACTTATCGCTAGCGCCGATCGAGTATATAGAGCTGAGGTTGACGAAGCCGCCGGGGCCGGCGCGGGAGGCGGCGGGCGCCGGCTCGCGCAGGCGGACCGAGCCCCCCGACATGCTGTCGCTCAGAGTCGACTCCTCCACACTCGAGTCCTCGATGACCTCCGTATTGGTGATATCGTCTATATTAGGCGAAAGACAGTCTTCATCCGTCTCATCGTATGAGCTGAAAATTTTAAAGTAAAATGACTATTTGTTCATATAATTCATTGAATTAATATTTAAGTGCTGGTTCACGTTGGGTCAAACCGACATGTCTATCGTTTTTGACAAATGTTTTGGTGAATGTTAGTAGCTCTATTCACATCCGATAAAAGTATCGGTCTCACACGACACTTTTCCTGACATTCTGTCCCTAACTATTTACTCATAAGTAAGTATAATACTCAACAATATCCGACCCATAGGTCGGATATTGTTGAGTATTATACTTATATAATTTTGTATTGTATTTTTGATGTTAAACAACTCGTTCATATCTACATGTGCCTTCTTGAAACCTACCAGTATAAAGAAGGCGCGTAAATAGGACAAGGAAAAAAGTGTCATAACAAGTACAACAGTCAGCCGACGACAAACTATTGTCGTCCCGACCCAACGTGAACCAGCTCTTAAGTATATGTACTGAATGCAAGTGAACCAAGGTCATATCATGTTAGTGTTCATGCCCGATGCCAATGAGACTTATTATTTACAAACAAAAGCTTTGAATATTTGATCGTGTAGATATGGAGTAAAAGGCGTATATGTACAGGAATGATAATTTCATCAGTAAGGCAGACAAAAGCCTGCAAGCAAGATCACAGCATGAACCCGAAGATGGAAGAGCTGTGGCTGCGTTGCTGCGGTCTGTCGCATCGTACCAAAACGTCTCAGTGCAAACTTCAACACGCATAAGCGACAAGACGATAATTAATGCAATAATCGTTCACAGCTCGTGTACATACTCCACGAGGTCATTCAAGCTTATCTCAAGCGGTTTGCAGGATATAAAGATGTCGAAACATCGTCAGTGCAGCAAAATGACACAATAAATACACTGCAAATTCACGAACACATTCTTACCCTATCATAGCCAGATCTGTCATCCTCCCTGATGAAAGAAATTTAATATATATGTATAATGAACAAAAAGACAACCTAAATAAATAAATACATAAATATACACATTTGTACATATATACGAGAATAAACAAAATAATACTAGAAATAAGGTAGTTTATACTGAATGAAATATTGTTAAAATAATGAGGACTTTAAAGGAAAGTAAGTTTCCTATTTGTCATTATTATTGTGTGGGAATCAGGGACCTACCGTCTATGCTAAAGCCGATTACTATTGGATTTTTTTGATTGCGAAAATCTAACTTCATCTTATATTAGTGCTAACGGTATAAGATTAGCCGGTAGGCACGAGACGCTCTACCGATTAACCTGAAGATTTATCACAAATTCAAACAGAACTCCGATTTTTACAATCAAAATACCAGATGGGAATCGGCTTCAGCTTCGGCGGTAGGCCCCCAGGTTACAGTCTATATGTGATTGCATTCAGAACATATCAAAAATAGTGTTGTTTAAAAGTCGAATAGAACTATTAATGTTAATTTTTATAAGAGGTCATGTGCAGATCATTGTATCTGCTAATATCACAATGTGCGACTCAAGATGCGCCAAAATGCTCGATGTATGCTAAGTCATCTAGTGCTAGATTACAGGGCTCAATGCATTCAATTCATTCTAATAATTACCAAGGGGTGACATAAATAATTATTTGTATAATCTGTATCCGTTGATTTTGAGTCCGTTATTGCGGCAGAGTTCTATAAATTTGCCAATAGACTTCTTTTTCTCTGATTCTTTCATTATCCTATACAATTGCCTGTTTATAAGAAACAAAAAAGTTAATGTGTGTATACAAATACATATTAATAGGTTGTTAGAAAGATGAAGTGTCTACAGGCGGTCCTTACATTTGGTCTTGTGCGTCGCTGCCACCTTCTTCGGCTACCAACAGTTCGTATTCTTCGGCTGCGAATCTATCCCACTCGGACATCTGAAATTTATAACATCGGAATTTATTACATACACACATACAAACACAATTACACAACTAGCTTCCCGGATAGACTTCGTTCTGTCAAAAGTAAAGGTTTTTTGTATTGCCGGACTATAGAAGTACCTCCATCTAACAGAATATCGCAGCCAAATAACAATTCCATTGATGGTTGTTGTGGTCTTGCGAGTGAGTGAGGTCATCGGGAAGGAAGGAGTTGCTGCGTTGGCAGCGGGGGTGGTGGCGCGCTAGCGATATTTCATGTTGCAAGCGTTAATGCGGCTACGGTAATAGATAGTACTAGTACTTCATATAGTATGGGTTTTATTACACCTATGTTACTAATAGTAATGTAAATAATAGGTAAACATATTTCAGGTGACAAATACGTGTGATCCAATACAATCTATATTATATATATAAAAATGAATCTCTATTTCCCTTGGCCATCGCATCACGCGTGAACGGCTGGATCGATTTCACTAAGTAATTATTTTTTGGTTGTATTTGTTATTGGAAGTTTCTTATGAAAGAAAAAAATAAGAAAAAGCGCGGATTATTAGAAAATTATTAAAAAACTTTTCTGATGTAACTTTATGGCGTTTGACAGAACTGTCAGTCACTTGACAGCGTGCGCGAAATCAATTCGAATTCAATATACATAGCTAAGAGGCAGGACGTCAGCTAGTTCAATATAAATATGGGGCTATTGAACAACAAGTTAATGATAATAATAATACTGAGTGGCAAGCCACCGCCTGCCGCAAATAACTAGCAATAAAAGCAGTTATGGCAGGCGTCCGTCCGTCTTCTGTAATAGCCCGGTATTAAGTTCACCCAGATCTCATCTCCATAGCACATTTATTTTCCATCACACTTCGCAATAGTCTCAACGCCTGCCGAGACCTGCTCATGGGTATGTCGTTCCATTGACATATCCTGGAGCGGGTGACGGCGGGCGTACAACATTACATCAAACTTCTCAAAGGGGCCTCTACGCGTTGGATCCATATCCCCGCGCACGCCTATCAAATGACCGGGCTTGACCCGTGATTAAAAAGAGATACATAATAATACTAGAATGGTATTTTAAAATAAGCTTGGATTTCTCATGGCTTTCCTTTCATTTAATCTTTGTTAGAGAGATTTGATCGATTGATGTCATAAAAGTACTGCCCTCTTATTGCGATTCAATAAGTATATATATATATATATATATATATATATATATATATATATATATATATATATAATAATAATAATTCTAGGTGGTAAGGGGGCAGGATCTTGTATTTTTGAATATTAACCGGCTATTTGGAAAGCGTATTTTTAAAAACCTTTGAAGGCAGTTTTGTTTCTTTCCAAAAATAAAGGAATGTTTATTTTGAGTGTAATTAGATATCTCCATTGTTTGTCCGTTTAGGTGACATTAAAAATTTCCACCCTATCTATGACATCTCACATATAAGTTGGAAATACTTTTATTATTGCTTTTTATATTGCTACTAGGTAAGAGCAAATGAACACGTGTCACTTGATCTGATGTTCCGCGCTCAGTTCTAGTGTGGTTCTAGTCCGGTTTAGTGCTGGTCCTCACCGGTTCTTATCAAGCAAGGTTACATGCTTCATAAATATTATTTATTACATACCTCACAATCAGAATCTCTTTGAGTAGCGAACGGATCCCTTTGCTCGTGGTCAAGGTACTTCTCCAAGTTGAAGAACGTGTCGAAGAAGATCGGTGTCAGCTTGCACCTCTTCAGATCTGACAGTGTCACCTTGCCGTCTTCAACTGGGTGGACCATGTCTAACATCTGGAAATTATTCGATATTTTATTAGATTTTTGCACTCCTTGGAGATTATTTTCTAGCAATGCAAACTTTATATACCTAGCCTCGTCTCGATTTTGCGCCACATAAAACATATCAACTCTTGCTTAAGGGAAATTTACAGGTTTCACCGCGATTTCATTTTAATGGAGTATCTGTTGCTAATAGGGGTTCGGTTTGTTACTTAGGTTTGCTTTTGGACAGAAATTTTAATTATATTGAGCACATGAAGCAAGTAGGTGAAAAAGCAAAAAAGAATTTCTATGCCTTAACACGAATTTCTACCTCTACGTGGGGATTAACTTTCAAAACGTTAAAAACTATTTATACCGCCACATACTTAGGTTGTGTTACGTACGGTTCACCTGCGTGGGCAGATAGGGCTACTATAGGTGCAGCACGTCGTAAATTGCTACAAAGCCAGCGCCTTGCTCTGATATTTTTATGTAAGTCGTATAGAACTGTAAGCACCGAGGCACTACCCGTGCTAGCAGGTGTGTTACCGGTAGACTTAGAAGTACAACGCCGCGCTTCAATGTACTATACATCTAAAAATATGGTCCCTGATTTCTTGAAAACGCGTGATCGTGAAAAAATAGTTAGACTGTTCAAACCTATTAATGAAGTATTTGAAACATTGCTGTCTGAATGGCAGGAAAGGTGGGAAACTTCTACCAAAGGACGCCACTTGTATCTGTTCTTTCAATCGGTAAGAGATAGATTAAAGAAAAAGTGGTTAGAAGTAGACCACCCCGTTGCGCAATTTTTAACTGGACATGGCAATTTTAAAGCTAAACTCTTTTCGTTTAAATTAGTGCCGTCGCCCTTATGCGAATGTTCTACTGCTAATTCTGAATTCGATCAAACAGCACACCATGTTCTCTGGGAGTGTGATCTTTGGCAGCGGGAGCGGGATGACATGTTGAATTCATTGCAAGTTGCATCCGGGGTAGTATACTATTCAGATTTGGTAGCAACAAGGGAGAATTACCAAGCGTTCAGACGATTTTGCAATTCATATTATTGGAATCGATGTGTTAGGTAACAACTCAATGTTTTAGGTCCCTAATAGTGTTAGAAACTTAAAATCCGTGGTGCACGGCAGTTGAGCTTCACTTGACTAGCCATCTCTTTAGGCTTTTAATGCCTTATTTGCCATATTGCTGTCTCTCACATTGCTAAGAGGGGAAGTCAAATTCCAAAAGCTTCCTACTCCTTCTAATTTCTTCTGATTAAATTCGTTGTGAGTTCCAAGGCAGCCGTAGTTTTACCCCTGGGACTGCAATGGACTTCATTGTTCATTGCCTTTTTTGGCGGTCGCCGCTGTTAATCCTGGCTACACAGGAGATACAGTGGTGGGAATGTGTGGTGGGCCCCCGTCCCATACCTAGCCTTTTAATTTCTTGGCATCATGATTATGTATACTAGGCCGGATTCTAGCCCACGGGGCCAAAATCGAGGTTGTGTGGAACTAGTAGATTCGCTGTCATGTGATGTCAAAATCAATGGAAACATTGATTCCAATGGAAAATGTATTTGATGGTCATTCCTCACATGTCCTTGAGGAATGATCGATCTCAATTTTTTTTTTACACAAATCTCGAGCATGTTAAGGTCTTATGTTGGGGAGGAGTTGTGACAAGTTTCATCGAAATCGGTTCTGTGGTTTTGGAGCCTATTCATTTCTAAGAGGGACTTTTCAGCTTATATAAGCGACCCGTTCGCTCTACTCAATAAAATGTTGTATGTAAGTATTATAATTGTTTCCTTAAATAGTGATGTTAATAAACATACAGGACATATTCTTCTTCCTTTAATTAAAAATACTAGAACAAAATGTACAGTGCGGCGAAAAAAACTGGCAAAAAGAGATAAAATTCTGTATTGACTTTTTGATGACACTATTTCTATAGTAAACGTTTGCTTCTAAACTTTGTGACTGTAACCAAAAGAAAAACAATATATTGTCCAATCTACAATCACAAGCTAGGTAAATAAATAAAAAAGAAACACCAAAAAGAAAAGATTACTGTTTGTAGTGCGGCTGTTAATCGGCTGCACTCCACAGAAAGGACTCTATGCCTACAGCTAATGTGCCCCTGTGCAGCAACCTTTCGGTTATATCACAGGATTGCAAGTCTCCCGCCCAGTAAACCAACCAAGCAAGAGGAGCTTTACTCAAGCAGATTGGTAGCCGGTCTTACTCCCCACACTCCGCACTCCAAACAGTATAAATATTGCAATCAACAGTTCATAAGGGACTTGTATACCTGACACAAGCAGTCGACGAAGGGCAGAGTCTCAATACCGATGGCCTCCATCCTCTGCATCTGCTCCTCGTAGAAGTACTCCAACTCATACATGGAAATGTAACCGTCACCATCCAGGTCCATACACCTGAAATTATACCACTTTGGTTATTTACTAGCATCATATATATAAAAACACAATAAATCATATATGAAATATGATAATTTAGACTATGTGGGTGCTGGTGGAACAGCAAACAAACGGGTGCGCGTTGATGTTTTTTACGGATCGTCATTAAAAGTGGATTATGCTACGTCGAAACAGAGCGCAGGAGTGTAATGAAAATAAACCTTATTAGCAGCGAAATAAACAATACAATGGTTAGTTCAGTTATGAGTGTCGTCACACGGACCGGACGTGACCCGTCTAGCCGCCGGCATTGCACTCCATTGCTTACTGAGTTGTTGATAAGGTTTATTTTTCATTGCACTCGTGAGCTCAGCTAGTACCCGGCTTTGCGTAGCATAGCCCGACTGGAAAGTACTTCCACCTCATAGAAGACCATAATCAAACAACATGTCCTTGAGGATTGCTGTGCTCCTTCGAGCGACTGAAGGGCAGCAGGGGTGTCAGTACGCGAGTAATACTTCTTGAATTGCAAGCATCTTAGGTACAATAACTGCTTTTAAAAGCGGTATAAAATACATCAGCTATATCACAGGGGATAACTTTATTTTCTGTGGTCATACTTATGTTAGTGGGTTGTGGGCATGACATTCCTACACACAAAAATATATTGAACTAAAGTTGTTGAAAAACTTATAGCTGAAACTTTAATGAATTTAATTTTAAAGCAAAATCTAAACTGGAATACAACTGCAATGCTATGAAGTCAGCTCTAATACCTTGAAGTTTGTATGAGGTGGTAACTCGGCTCGGCGCTAACGGGCCAACTTTGGAGCATCGCATGCATGAAGCCATTTCAAAACTTTCATATGATAGAATCACGATAGTATCTATTACATTGTACACAAGTCGATTGCGTTCAGTAATCGCGGTTAACAAATCTTATTGCAATGACTTAAGGCTTATTTTGTAATATTAATTTAAACAAATGTTTTGGATGAGTATGTAGAACGTTAGATTAAATTGCGAATGCTCCTAAACATTTTTTTTTATACTACATCCGGTCGGGTCGTCAGACAAGCATACGGCCTGCCTGATGTGAAGCGATTACCGTAGCCATATTAACGCTCGCAACATAAAATATCACTCGCGCGCCGCCACCCCCACTGCCAATCTTCTTCCTTTCTGGTGACCTCACTCACTCGCAGGAACACAACAACCCTCATGGGAATTGTTATTTGGCTATCTTGGGAATTGTTATTGTTTATTTGGGAATCGCCTCAATTTTATTTTTCATAGCGATTTTGAATTACCTATTTAGCTTTATATTTTCTTAAAAACATTTGGAACACTTTGGTTTTTAAGAACTGTATACGCTATGATAGCGTCACAATATACTTAGAATACTGTATCCAGAAATTCCAAGAGTTTATAGTCTTCCACGAAATGATAACTTAAAAAGTACTTTGGAGTGCAACATCTTTGAATCAAAGCCAACCTCACCTGCACGTGGTGCACCCTGCTGATTGACAAGCGAGGCTCTGGCGATGAAAGAGGTAGGGCATAGCGATTTTTTTAAGCTGCCCGATTGGGGAAGTACCTCCACCTCACAGAATACCGCAGCCAAATAACAATTCCCTTGAGGGCTGTTGTGTTCCTGAAAGTGAGTGAGGTCACCAGAAAGAAAAAAAAGGAAGGAGTATAGGCTGGCAACGTATTGGCGACCCCCTGATATTGATGATCTCCATGGGCGGTGGTAATTGCTTTCTAAAAAAATATCCTAAAGGAGGTTCTTTTGGAAAGACAAGCGGCAATAAAGTGCATTACGACTTGCACTAATTGTTATAAAAATTTACGAATACTTTGTAGGAGAAGCGATCCGTGCCTCGCCATGCCCCGGCGAAATGCAAACGAAAACATGTCTTAGTGGTGAGTACGCTGCGCTGGAAGTAACATGGCTGCTTAAAGGTATATTTTACTGACCTGAACCAATACTCGATGGCGGTTGGATGCGTCTTGTCTTCTTCAGCCAGAAGGAACCACACGAACTCCGTGTAGGACATGCGCGGCTCGCCGTCTGGCGTCAGTCTGTTCTGGTTGCCTCGAGTGACGCATCCTGATAGTACACGCTCGATCATACGACTCGACAATGCTGGAACATAACAGAAGTGCCTTAATGTAGGTTTTATCTCACCTTCGTGGTTTTCCCTATGGGGTTATAGTATTGGGTATTTGCAGACCAGCGTGAAGACAATTTACATAGTCACGAACTGTGCGGTTCCAGAGAAGTTTTCTTGCGTGGACTCTCAAGTTATGAAATAAACTATCTGCCGATGATTTTTTGTATGGGGTTCATTAAGAAATGCGTGAAAAGGGTCAACAAAGCGTGGCTCATGAGTGATGCCTCCGGTGCAGTGTCCATAGGTTGTGATAATAGCTGACCCTCAGGCAGGTCGTATGCTTGTTCGTAAGTTTTGTGGAATAAAAATAATGTAGTCCTTATGAGATAGGTGTATATAGTCAACCTTATACGTAATTAATCAGATTCCTACAATTTTAGGAGTAGGTACTTTAAATCACTTCAGCTTTATATAGAAGCCTACTTACTGTAAGCTTCTTCGGCTCATTTACAGAATGGATAAAACAGATATTAGCTTTCCAGACTTTTAACTAGGAAATTCCATAGAGATAGACCCGGCAGATTTCTAATGAATGACAGACACACAAAAGTAAAATACATAACTTGTTATGAATTCTAAAACAATCCTCTATACATTTTTTTTTAATTTTAATATGCTGACTCACTCTATTCACCATTCATTATCATTACAAAGTGACATTTATGTGTTGGGGAAAGTTTTTAGAGTACCATTTGAAGATGTGTTTTCTTAGAAGCGGAATATAGGTTGGTGTGAAATGTATGAAAATCCGACAATTCCGCTTTCAACAACGGACCCACACTTGGGCGCCAGATAGCTGGCTAGCTGGTGTCCATGACAGGCACCGGAGCTGTAAAGCACGTTCACTTCCCGACGTTCAGATTACGCCTACCCCGAGACCTAAGGTAGGGCGATCGGGTTGTCGGAAACGATCGACCGTCATCCCCTTGCTTAGCAGGCAATCTAACCTTGTACTTATAGAAAATACTGTCCAAGCGTAACGTCGTCTTACCATGGTCGTTGTGTCTCGCCAGGTCATGCTTGTCAATAAACAGGTCGTGATCCCGGTCCAACTCCCAGAACTTGCAGTAGATTACATAAAAATGCTCATAACTGAAAAAAAAAGAAATTAAATTACTCATTTGTTGTTACCTACCTATTTTTTCTAAGTATGTATTATATAGAAACTATAGAGCAATGATGCTCTGTTTAACGCTTTTGAAAATCGACTTTTAGAAGTGATGGACCCTTTAACAACCTTTTACCCTTTGGTTAATCGCTTGTAGATCGTAACACTACCACCAGTATTAGAGAGTTCCAACTATTGTTTTTATACAACGTCAGGAGGCATAGAAGCATACAGCCCGCTTGATGTGAAGCGGTAACCGAAGTCATATAAAATTTATTGAGATGGATGGAGTGTGATCGATATTTCATGTTGCGAGCGTTAATATGGCTACGGTAACCGCTACACATTAGGCGGGCCGTATGCTTGTCTGCCAACTGACGTAGTAAAAATATAATTAAAAAAAAACTCTTAGATTAAAGCTTGTAATTGCGTTCTTATAATTTTTTTTTTGGTATTATGCATTTATTTTCACAGACGAAAAAGACACATTCACTTATTCTCACAAGAGAACTTAATATTAACTCATTAACATCTAATATATGTATATAATATTAACACATCAATTTTAATTGTTCGATGTTAATTTATTTAATATTAATTCTAGAAAATATTTGTTTATTTATGCTTTAAACTTGCTTATGATATGAGTGCTATGTCATCATACTAAACCTCTATGCTATAAACATCGAATTATAGACGTATTGATAGGAATCATGGTATACAGAGGCAAATAAAATGAAGTACTTTTGGTTCAATTTCGGTTTAAAGTTTCCGTTAATTTTATAGGCGTAAAACGAACGTCTCTGGCGATGGGACCAATTATACGTCCGTTGAACTGTATTTTATACTTGTAACCAATAATGGTCTATGGGATTTGATATTCTTTACTTACAAGCGCATATCTAAAACAGTTGATTTAGATAAGCTCTTGTAAATATCAAATATGTGACTAAAATATGTATTTTAATATATATATATAAGTTATCTACTGTTCGTAGCATATGCAAGCTTTGCTTCGTTTGGGACTAGATGGCTCTGTGTAATTTATGCACCATTATAATTAAATAAGTAAATAAAATAAATATGAGGAAATTATACTTGTTATAACGGATTGTCATTTTCATAATACTTTAATTACTCAATCGTACTTAGTTCATACTCACACAAAGAAAATTATGCATCAAGTATATTATTTTTTAATATACTTTTTAATCATTATGTAGTTAATAATATGTGCATTATTTTGTACTCAACGCAACTCTGTAGCAAAAACAAAATGGTTTCAATTGTTTTTGTTTCAATTGTTTCAATTGTCATTTTTAAATTTTAATTCAATTTTTATTGGAAAAATATGTACTTATGCATTTTTTAAGGATTTAACCAATTTAGAATTAAATTTATAATTGGTAAATGGAATTCACTTTTTAATGTGAAGATCGATAAGAATTACAACTTCGTAAGTACAGCCGATTACCATCGGAGTTTTTGATTGCGAAAATCAAGCTTCAACTTAGATGTATGCTACTTGTGTTTAAAATTATAATAAACACGGGAATTAACGCGATCATGCATGTAAGGTAGTTTTAAATACCTTTATTATTGCCTGACGTTTCGACCAGGTTGCACCGGCCGTGGTCACAGGCTGACTGTCTCAGCGTAGTCAGTATGTGTAGTAAGTTTAAAAGTTATTGCTTGTGTTTAGCTTAGCTGGTAGAAATCATGGAGCTCTACCGACTAAGCTGAAGGTGTTTGGAATCAACTTAAATGTAAGACCTATTTTTCGAATCAAGATATTCGGTGGGAATCGGCTTCAGCTTCGACGGTAGAACCCCTGAGCCGTGTCAAAATCGTCCTAAAGTTGTAACAATTTTTTTACTTCCTTTGATCAAATCTACTATATAAAAATAAGTCGGGTTTTCCTTCCTGACGCTATAACTCCAGAACGCACGAACCGATTTCCACGGTTTTGCATTCGTTGGAAAGGTCTCGGGCTCCGTGAGGTTTATAGCAAAGAAAATTCTGGAAAATTTTGAAAAGAAAAGCGGGAAAATCTTGAAGCCATCTGGTGGCGAAACGGAGTTCGCCGGGTTTGCTAGTACTGTATAACTCTAAGTTTATGGAGTACCTACTATACGCTATGATAACTTACTTACCTAAAGTATTGCGTAACTTGGTTGATATCCTCTTCATCTTCGAGTAGCTGTATGACTTGTAGCAGGTTAGATCTTCTCAACTCAGGCATCGATATCCTACCGGACCAAGACCGGTTTACGCAGTAAAATATCCTAGCGATCACCTGGAATATATATATATTATATATAAGTTTATATTATCATTATTTAATTAAATATTTTCAGCGAAATTCATTGAGCTTATTTAAATCGTCCGGTCGTTCTGTCTGTCCGTTGCCATGAAACTGAAAATTTAGAAATTCTGACTTCGGATTCGTGTAGAGCATCAATAAGTAGTAATGTAAAGTGACCTTGGTTTTCCGAAATCAATTCGGGATCTCGAAAAAAAAAAATTTCGCTATAGTGACGCATGCTGCGCGTCCGATGTTTATAAATTAAATAATTAAATATTCCTTCCACGGTACAATACGGGTAGGGATGCCATCTCTAAACGTTAGGAACCAGGACAAGATGCGTGAAAACTCCGGATTTTGTCACTGTTTTTTAGTACTAGTACTATTTTTTACTCTGTGACAAGACGGTTATTCGCAGCATGGAGCGGGCGGTAGTGATTTAAAACCTTTAACCCTGGACGGCAAATGAAACTCCGTCCGGACGCTCCACGGACGCCCTCCAAACTAGGACAAATTCGGGGAAACCCTGACATTAATTATTGAATGATATATGTACATATATGATATATATACAATTTTCAGTCATTTCATAATTAGGGGTGTAAGTGGTTCATCAACACCTTTGAACCAATGCTAACTTCACCTGCACGCGGTGCACCCTGCTGACTGACAAACGAAGCTCTGACGAAAAGAGAGGTAGGGAGCGTAATTGTAAGCTACCCGACTGGGGAATGTACCTGCACCTCACAGAATACCGCAGCCAAATAAAATAATTGTGTTCCTGCGAGTGAGTGAGGTCACCAGAAAGGAAGGAGTGTTGCGTTGGCAGCGGGGCTGGCGGGGCGAGCGATATTTTATGTAGCGAGCGTTAATATGGCTACGGTAACCGCTTCACATCAGGCGGGCCGTATGCTTGTCTGCCACCCGACGAAGTATAACAAAAAAAAATTCAATCTCGATTTGGTCCACTTTCATTTTTCGATATAAAATAATTAAGAGAGTTGTAGTTGTCTTCTGGTTTCGTTGTTATTATTCCCCGTACTCGTGTACGTCAAGCTTAAAGCAAATGGAACTAACTTGTTTTCTTTGCTCCGTATTAAAGTTTAATAACTTAACGTAGTGTTAACCCCGTCTGGCGCAAAGGTTATTTCCCATGTTAAACTCTATATCACTTGGACCACTTAACAAACGCGGTGCTGAAATTTCCCTCAGGACCAACAGTTACGTGAACCGAGTGAACGAGCCTATTAGGCAATATTGTATCTTGATTATAACTGGCAGGAGCAAGTCCCGGGCTGTCTCAACTTACAAACTTAATGCCAGCGAGTAGGTAGCAAAATCAGACAGACTGGTCGGCAAATGTCGTATGTTTAAAGATGAATATTTATAAGTTTATTTCTAGTTCTCTAAGGGTTTTAAAAAACAAATAAAAGTGTATAAAGAGCTTTTATTTCCAGGCAAAACTATACGGTACAGGGAAAGCAGGGTCATTCATCATCATCAACAGGTCCATTTTAGTCTCCACTACAGGAGCACGACCCTCTCTCGTCCGTCCTAGACGGAAGGAGGATTTGGCCTACACTCCCCAGGCTGGCTAGACGGGTTGGGGAGGCCTGATCGATATTTGATAATGTATTTCCCTTAGTCGCCTTGTACGACATCCACGGGAAGAGACGGGGTGATTCTATTCTACTCTGTTGGAAACCACACGGCCAATCTCTTGTATAACTCGTTAAGCGTGTGAACTGAGGTGGGAACACTTTTAACAATATTTATAAGTAATTTTAGAATATTTTACACTACTCGCGATGCTACTTATGGAAATTTCTGAACAATTGTATTGTTGCACAAGATGTATCTAATTAACTATATCGAGGTAAAAAAATCGCTTAAGAACCTTTAATCTACCTGGTTCCAAGTGGAGAGGCTGGTAATCTGTCCACTATAGAGCTAGGATTTTTCACTACGAGTTACAATAAAATAAATTTTTGTTGAAGTCTTTGCTATTGCAAACTGAACATTGAAACTTATTGAAAACAAATTATGGTTGGGAATAAAAGTTAGCTATTCGATTCATAGAGGTACCCGCCAATAATATGGTTGGGAATAAAAGTTAGCTATTCGATTCATAGAGGTACCCGCCAATAATATGGTTGGGTGGGATTTGAACCCACGACCTCTCGATGACCGGTCGAGTGCTCTTCCAACTGAGCTACCAGGAAGGTTTGTGTTGCTGACGAATTTTTGCATCTTATATTTCTATACTGTGTGAGTCACAGTGTGACGTCATCAACCTATTAAGTAATTACACTACTAAAGTAGGCATAGCAGTCCATCGTTGCAGATGAAATTCCACCTAGGGGGGGGGGCAGGCGAATTTTTCCATTTTTCAAAAAATATTTATCTGGCAAGTTGGCCAAGACAACTATTTAAATAATAATAATATGGTTGGGAATAAAAGTTAGCTATTCGATTCATAGAGGTACCCGCCAATAATATGGTTGGGAATAAAAGTTAGCTATTCGATTCATAGACGTACCCGCCAATAATATGGTTGGGTATAAAAGTTAGCTATTCGATTTATAGAGGTACCCGCCAATAATATGGTTGGGTATAAAAGTTAGCTATTCGATTCATAGAGGTACCCGCCAATAATATGGTTGGGAATAAAAGTTAGCTATTCGATTCATAGAGGTACCCGCCAATAATATGGTTGGGAATAAAAGTTAGCTATTCGATTCATAGGTACCGGCTAATAATATTTTATTGGCGGGGTACCTATAAATCGAATAGCTAGCTTTTATTCCCAACCATAATTTGTTTTAAAATGTTTCAAAGGCAAGACATTCTATATTACCACAGTCTAAGTAGCAGCCCCCTTACCACCATCTCTTATTGCGACTCAATAATTGAACAGATTGCTTATTCATAGCAATGAATAAGCGACTCTATTGCATTTGAAATAGAGTCGCTTATTCATTGGTATGAATAAGCAATCTATTCAGTTATTGAGTCGCAATGAGAGATGGTGGTAAGACTTAGTGTCCGACCGAATGTTCGGTTTCGGTTTCGGTTTCGGTCGAGTTTCGGCGAAAATAACGAGTTTCGGTTTAGTTTCGGTTTCGGCGGCAAACCTGCCGAAACTACGACCGAAACCGAAACTTCATTCGGGAGTTCCCGCGCTGTGCTCGGTCATGTTCGGCGCAGTAAATTCCATCCAAGCGACGAAGACATTTTGCCGCGTCCACGTGCCTAATCATGTCATGACTTGTTTGCGTTTGCAGTGCGTTTTGTTAGTTGTTTGTGAGTTTTCGTGTGATTTGTTTTGAATTCGGAAGTTTTATCATGTGATATTGTTTAAGGGTAGGTAGTAAACATTTAGTATAACAAACTAATGCATAGATTATAGTAGAATAAAGTCTAACATAACTATCTGAATATTTTGTGGTTAATTTAACTCATTCGGTAATGCTATATGGTAGGGGAGCCCTTGGTGCTAAATCGGGATTTACTCGAGCGTCATAGAGACCTATTGGATTGCGAAGCTTAGATGATAAGAAGAAAAAATGTATATATAATAATTGACGATATGGATGTGACGCAAACTCTCGGCCATTATCAGAATGTGCAAAAAAAATTCGCCATTTTGAAATACTCGAGCGCGTCAAATTAAGATATATGGTTCATCTTTATGCCCTAGACGTGCTGTCTCATAATCTGATGATTATCTGGAGGGATTCGCCTAATCTGACAATAAAATATATTATTTTTTATTTTTTTAAATCATTGAACTTAATTAATTGAAAAGCTGAAGAAATAGCATGCAAATAAAACAGTGTATGTTTTTTAAGTAGAATACTTGTCATCATCATCATCAGCCTCATTCATTTTTTTTTTGCGTATTTTTTTTAATCATCGTCTTCCTCCTCTGGCTCGATTTCATCCTCAGATTTCTTGAAATCTTTAAAATATTTAACGATTTTTTTTATGAATAACGTTTTTTTTAATTATTGGAAAAAAAATATATACCTAATTCTGGAGTATCCTCAAGAATATTCGGTGTTATGACTACATCTTCATCATCATCTACGGAGAGGGGAATACAGGCATCACGTAGCTGCACGCTTTAATCTTTATCGATTAATTTTTCTTACTTCGGCTTATGGAAATTGTCAGATTATATATTTTTCGTAAACCTTGAATTATTCCCTTCAAAATAAAAAAAAGTTAGCCACGCTCTAGAATGTCCAGTTGACGTTTTTTTTTACAACTTTGTAACCCTCTCCATTTTTTACGTCACTTTGAAATTGTCAGATTAGTGGAATATACACGTTTTAGCGTGTAACTAACTCACCCTGCCTTAATCTGACGCGCTCGAGAACCTCAGATGATCATTTTTTTTTTACTAATCTGATCCTTTATCCTGGATGGGCGGACATATATATGGGGCTCATATTCGGTGGAGGCATTTAATCGAGTACAAGGTATCTCCCTGTATGTTAATCTGTCGCGCTTTAGTAACTCCCGAAATCCCCCTCTTGGGCTCAAATACTAATACGTAAACAAACAATAGTTAGGTACTTGGTACTTACTATAGTGCATTCGTGGTGATAATATTAAAGATTTAGAGTTTCAACGTTCAATTTAATAATTATAACCAAGTATCTAGCAATTATAACGTAACGTAACGTAATTTTTTTTTTATAATGCGTCGGGTGGAAGACAAGCATACGGCCCGCCTGATGTGAAGCGGTTGCCGTAGCCATATTAACGATCGCAACATAAAATATCGCTCGCGCGCTGCCACCCCCCCTGCAGACGGAGCATCTCCTCCCTTTCTGGTGACCTCACTCACTCGCAGGAACACAATAACCCTCAAGGGAATTGTTATTTGGCTGCGGTATTCTGTGAGGTGGAGGTACATTCCCCAGACGGGTAGCTTACAATTATGCTCCCTACCTCTCTTTTCGCCAGAGCTTCGTTTGTCAGTTAGCAGGGTGCACCGCGTGCAGGTGAAGTTGGCTTTGATTCAGAGATGTTGATGAACCACTTACACCCTCAATTATAAGAAAAGTACCTACAGTTAGATAATTGTTTCGTAAAAGTTTCGGTTTAGGTTTCGGTTTCGGCCGAAACTGAGACTGTTACCGAAATTCGGTTTCGGTTTCGGTTTCGGTCGTAAAAACCAGTTTCGGTCGGACACTGGAGTACTATGTTATAGTATGGCCACTCCCTGCCTCTCGCACGACCTCACCTCCCCTCTGAAACTGTTCGAAAGTACATAATCTGTTCTCAACTGAACTTTTCTCAACGAAACTTTTAAATGGTATACTAATTTGTTCCTTATTATTTAATCATTACTATTAAACCATTTGTTTCTCATTCCAAAATAAAATTATTTTTTCCAGGTTTAACAATGAATTTTACATTTGTATCGTTTGATTCGACATTCGACGTTTTTGGATGTTGAATATTGATATTTATTGCACATTTTCAATAGACAATTACATTTCCACGACATCAGATTATTATTAGTAACGTAACTGGATTTAAAATACAGTCTCATAATCACAATCACTCAACGTTTAAAGATATTTATAATTACAATATTACCTAAATTATAACGCCTTACGTCAAAGTGCAAGGTACCTACTTCGTTATGCAGTCATCTCTACACACACACATTTGCACGCATACAGACGCCGTCTGTTGTTTTTTGTATGGGGTGACCTGGGTGCCATAATTACTGTGTTCAATCTTTTCTATATTGTTGATACTGGTGATTGTTGGCACTTAGTGGAACTTTGTAGAAATTTTGTATTAATGAAATCACCGTACGGTTCCACTTAATAAAATTAACTTTACCGACCGATTTCGCCTTATGGCATTATCAAGGTGTAAACAGGTGTTCTCGTTTTCTGAAAACATTATGTTCAAATTCAAATTCAAATTCAGTTTATTGGTAATAACAAGTTTGGTTTACAATGATTTGGGATCTCCTCTGTTAAGTTAAAATAACCTGTATTAGAGGAGTCCCCCTCTTCTCCGTGGCAATTTTAATCTTGTAATACAAAACTAATTGAAGGTAAAAATATTTCACAAATATTTATGTTAATTGATAATCTTGAAACTCACAACTAATTTAGTCAGAAGAAATTGGTTGGAGTAGGAAGCTTTTGAAATTTGACTTCCATTGGTAATTGATAATGCCATAAGGCGAAACTAGTCTGTAAAATTAATTAAATATAAGTGAATCAGGGCCGTATGCTTATCTGCCACCCGACGTAGTATAAAAAAAATACAAGTGATTTCATGAATATGAAATCTCAATCTCTTCGGCATTAACTCACTGGCAATTAAAGTTCTTAACTTTTACGGGGATAGTTTGGCTATGGGTTTAAAATTCTTTATGGAATTAGAGCGAATCGAAAATAGCTTTTAATTGGACGTTGCGTGAGCAGCACGCCACCACTTCCCGACCACACAAACCACTAAAGAACGGCAGTTTGTGGCATATCATAAAATATAGTGACTTCTAGCTTACATGATACTTGTATAGAGCTGTACATTTTGATTATAGTCACGAAGGCCTTGATTAAATTATTACGCCGTCATGTTTGACGAGCTCGATGGTCGAATGGTTAGCAATGGCCACGTTGACTTCGAGCTTGCGGATTCGATCGCCGCAAAATACAAATATTTGTGTGCTTTCATGTCTGTTTGTATTGGTCTTACTTAAATACATTTTTTTTTGTAAAATATAATATCAGTTATCTAGTACCCATAGTACAAATTTTTGCTTAGTTTGGGACTAGACGGCCGTGTGTAATTTGTCCAGGAATATTTATTTATTTAGTTTAAAATAATTTATGTTCAATACTGTGCTTCAACATCACCAATAAACATGACAGTTGATGAAGGCATAAAAACTTTTGCAATTTTTTTATTTCTTTTATTTATATTTGCGAAGTTTTTTATTTCTTTTAGCCTAATTATTAACAAAATGTTGTTCATAAAAAATATCCGAAAAGATATATAAAATGTCAACTTATCTACATAGAAGATCTGCATACACAGCATACAGCAAAAAGAGATAAATGTAGGGAAATTCTCAGATGAAAAATCTTGGTTTGAGGGATGATTTGGAATCATAGTCTAGATCCTATGTTCTAAAATTATATTTAGAGCGATCTTAAAATTTTTATAACTTATGTCCGACTTGTTTTATGGTCGATCAAAGTTTGGTGAGAAAGTCCATTGTAATAGGATGAAATTATTTAAAAAAATATAACCGTTGGAAAAACAATACAAAATACTATAGCTTTTGTTAAGGCACTAGGTACATATTGCAATATAGCAGTCGTACAAATTTCTGTTTTAATGCATACAAAATACCTACGTGTGACGTCATAACTTTAGTAGCCTTTTCTATGGAGCGTTTTTCGGGATAGTCCAAAATTGTGATTTTACTTATCTCAAGAAGTTCTATCGAAGTAATTCTTTTACCTATAGCTATATTATAGTGACGTC
This sequence comes from Hypsopygia costalis, assembly GCA_937001555.2. Classification (NCBI taxonomy): domain Eukaryota; kingdom Metazoa; phylum Arthropoda; class Insecta; order Lepidoptera; family Pyralidae; genus Hypsopygia; species Hypsopygia costalis. The sequence continues at coordinate 21,687,347 of OW443328.2, forward strand.
ACTATTAAGTAACAAATTGGAAAATAAAATGTAATCATGCCTATTACTTACAGTATGCACGTATCTTGAGTGGAATTCCGTGGCCTCCTTGAGAAATGATAAACCAGGGTGTGTATCGACCACGTCTTGAACGAGTGGCACGAAGTCTTCTGGAGCTAACGTGTTGCTTTTCCCTCGGGTGAGTATGTATACGAACCGAGATGCCTGGTCGTGGCATTGGGAAGTCATTCTGGAAACAGAAAATAGTACGTCAGCCACAGAGGATTTAACGCGTGTCAAGTCCCGGTAGAAGTAGACACCTAATTTTTGCATAGTAACTGTGCTTAGTACAAAAATGGGCCAGCAGCTATAGCCTAATCCATCTTTGTATTATTACTTCTACTATTATGTATTATGTGGTATTATTCAATGCTGTTGCAGTGGTTGAAATCTACGTCTGCCTCAGATAGACTATACAGGTGAGCCGGGGTAACAAAGAGATCGATAGACTCGTTCGAGTGGACATATTCGGAGATTACTCCAATGCTTGAAGACTAACGTCTAAAATCAGTCCTCCCCGTAATGATCTACGGTGTAGAGACTTAGACGTTAATCATGAGGCTGGTTCACCGACTAAAAGTCGCACAGCGAACGATGAAGAGCTATGCTTGAGGTTTCTCTAAGGGATCAAAACCATAACGAAGAAATTCGACGATAGTCAATGTTGTTGACATAGCTCTCAAAATAAGCAAACTGAAATTGGCAGTTTGCCGGCTACATCCGTCGTATCAGCGATGCCCGTTTGGGGGAGGAAACTCTTAGAGTGGAGGCCGAAGCAAGGAACGCTCCCTCTTTAAACGAACCGAAGAACTCAAAAAAGCAGCTGGTTGCGGATCCCATATAGAGGAAAGCATTGGCGAAAACCTATAACCAGCAGTGTGTAGATACAGGCAGATGATGATAATGATGATTGTTCAATAATAGGCACATTATACCTGGGGCCCTACCGCCAAAGCTGAAGCCGATTACCATCGGAATTTTTGATTGCGAACATGTTGTTTGAAATGTTTAATGTTATTGTGTGAATTTATTGTTTCATGTTGTGATGTTAATAAATGTATTTTATTATTTATTAATATCAAACTTCAGCTTAGATTTGTGGTAATTGTGTTTAGCTTAGGTACCTGCTAGAATCTCTAGAGCTCTACCACTAAGCTGAAGATGTGTGTCCATAACTAAAACGTAAGACCTATTTTTTAAAACAAAATATTAGCTGGTAATCGACGTCAGCTTCGGCGGTAGGGATCTGGTCGACTTTATCGCTAAACTATTACTTTGTTGAGAACCTTTCTCTTTCGATGGTGTTGGTTCTGTAACTTTATATGTTACAAGCCTTTTATACATTAAACATGTACAAATAATGATATGTTACTAACTCTCTCCAGAAGTCGATGAATTTGTGTCCATCAACCGACGCGTGTAGACTCTGCTGCGTGGCGAGGAACAGTGGCATCTTCCAGTATAGCGGGCATTCGCACGCCTTCACGATATGCTTGAAACTCTCACGAGGCACCTGCAGGTACAAGTAAATAGAGGTGATTAGGACAATTTGTTAGCTTTCATCATAAGCATTTATATTTTATCAATTTTATCAATAGGTCATTAAATGTCTGTTATGTCATTACTACGCTTGCTTTCGCTACGCAGCTGTAGTGGGATTGCTACGCGAGAAAAAGATGTAGAACCTCTGGAATCTATACCATTACCTCTTCATATTCTGTGCCATTCTTTATAAATCTCGTCAAAATTTCTTTGATCGCCATTGTAGCGCTCTGTTGTAATTTATTTTTGCGAGTATGATGTAAGATATCCAGAACTATCTATACAACTTCAATCACCTTGGGGTAATTGAGAACCTATGAAAATTATTACTGAACTTTTCTTATACCTATGTCTTGTATGTAACTGAACGGAAAGATGTAGGTATAATCATTTTTTCTTTTTGTTTGTCTTTCTGTCTGTTACCAAGGGATCTGTTGAGTAACTCTACTATGTTTGGTTAAGTAAAGCTACGGCGGATATCATATTTTCGTCGTCAGTGTGTTTTTAATTTTATTTTGTTCAGAAAATATTCAGCATTTTATAACTCAAAAATAGCCATATTTACAAAAACATGTATTATGTATGTTTCAACATATAAACTTCCAATTAAATAAACCGCTATGAATACAGCATCAAGCTTATTAACAGAAAGACAAGTAGAAAAGTATAGCATTTCTTATAATGCGTAAGTTATGTTTAATAACTTACGCATTATAAGAAATTTTTAACACCTGTTAAGAGCTGTAATTTATTCAATTACGCCAATTAAAAAGTTGATACTGTTGATTGTTGGCACTTGATGGAACTGTTCCACGTTATTGCATTTAGTATTACCTACCGGTTTCGCCGCTAAGGCATTATCAAGGTAAACAGATGGTGTTTGTGTTTCTACAAGTGCTTTATTATAACATTATGACACCAATTAAATATTTTTATGCCTCGTAATAAGAGATTAGATGTGAAACTAGCGAAAGGTCTGCAGAGGTAGCGGAGAAAGCTTGATAAATGGATGTCTTAGAAGATAAACAAGATGCGACAACATGTTAATTATTAGGATTCATTAGCATGAGCGCTTCTACTTCGGCTTTGTTTAAAATAAGGATAATATATTAAGCATAGACAGAGAAAACTGTAGACAAATTTATAGTTTCCATCACATTCACACGATAAAAAGAGTAACGTACGCTCGCTATCGACATTTCCTTAAAATGAGAAAGGTTTTTGTTTATTTTTTATTTGGAAGACTAACAGCTTGTGCAATCATAATACATAAACTTTTAAACAATTGAAAGCTAATAATAAGTTTTGCCGTGTAAGAATTAAATTAACTAGTGAGTATATATAGCAGAATTATATTATGACTAGCTGATGCCCGCGACTTCGTTCGCGTGGACTTTATGATTCCGCCGTATTAATAATACAAATACGAACTAATGTAGATACATAAGAAAATATTTGTTATACGTATAAATTGAAATTTTTTTTTTGTTAACATTGTAACCATAGTTTAAAAAAAATTAAGGGAGTCTTTCCTTCGGGAGCTAATATGAAAAGACCAGTCCTAAGCTTGACACCAGCGAATTTTAGTGATTTTTTTATTGTCATAGCAAAGGTCACAGACAACTGCGTACGTTTAAAATTAAAATGGATTTTTTTTGGAGAAGAGTGGTATACGCGGAATAAATATAGTTTCACCGGCACCACTCCCAGTGAGAATCTCAGCTTCAATTATATTGCGCTGCCATTGACTTTACTTCGGGAAGGAGATCTTCCCCAAATTTTAATAATATTCTTGAAAACTCTTGGGCACGTAAAGTTCTATCTACAGCTTCTAGTGCCTTACTGTTGGCCATTTCGCATTCATCTCAAACGATTAGACAGCAATCCTGAAACACCTTTGCTTTGTCACAGTTTCGTGTCACAGAGCATGTCGGTGTTTCAATTCTGTTTAAATCGAGTAGGATATTGAACATTGTATTTGCGTCCTTCCGCCTAGTAGTAATGTGGCTGCAATACTTGGCGATGCTTCTGCGAGATCTTATTTTGGCGCCTGATTTCAGCGTGGATTGCTCTTGTCAGGTATATTTTTCCAGTCCCTCCTGAAGCATCTAAGAAAAACAGTTTCCCCTCGTCGCTTAAAACACTTTCCACCACCAAATCAAATAAACTCTCATCTTGCTACATAGCGTCCCGCAAATGCACGTATTCTTCTGGTTTGTGCGAATATATACCAATCGTTCCATTTCAATTTTAGCGTACACGTCTATAATAAACTGACTAAATAGACCACGGTACCTTTGTAAATAAAATAAAACGATTGCGTCTAACTTGTAGCAGGTAAGAATAAAAGTAGCACCACGCGGTTTTTTTTGTGTACAATACATTCAATATTTTGTTAATCTATTTTTTGTTATAATAAATAGATTTAAAAAAAGTAAAAAAACACGCTATAATAGCAAATAGAACTAAAAAAGTTACTTAAAAAATTTTTTAGTTCTATTAGCTATTATAACGTGTTTTTTTTTTCCTTTTTTTGAAAACAATAAGTTATTGTAAACACGTGTTGTTTATGCAAATAAATTTAACTTTGTTCTGCATCAGGTGTTCCAAATCTTGGATTTTTATACCTCAACAAAAAATGCTCATCAAGCTGAACAACTTTTGCTAAGGAGTCATTTTTAAATTTCTTATAGTTTACCTGAACCATTATGGTTCTGCATCAGGTGTTCCAAATCTTGGATTTTTATACCTCAACAAAAAATGGTCTTCAGATTGAACAACTTTGCTAAGGCGTCATTTTTATATTTCTTATAGTTTACCTGAACCATTATGGTTCTGCATCAGGTGTTCCAAATCTTGGATTTTTATACCTCAACAAAAAATGGTCTTCAGATTGAACAACTTTGCTAAGGCGTCATTTTTATATTTCTTATAGTTTACCTGAACCATTAAGGTTCTGCATCAGGTGTTCCAAATCTTGTATTTTTATATCTCAACAGAAAATGCTGATCAGGCTGAACAACTTTTGCTAATTCGTCATTTTTATATTTCTTATAGTTTACCTGAACCATTATTGTTCTGCATCAGATGTTCCAAATCTTGGATTTTTATACCTCAACAGAAAATGCTCATCAAGCTGATCAACTTTTGCTAAGGTGTTATTTTTATATTTCTTATAGTTTACCTGAACCATTATGGTTCTGCATCAGGTGTTCCAAATCTTGGATTTTTATACCTTAACAAAAAATGCTCTTCAGGTTGAACAACTTTTGCTAAGGCATCATTTTTATATTTCTTATACTTTACCTGAACCATTAAGGTTCTGCATCAGGTGTTCCATATCTTGGATGTTTATACCTCAACAGAAAATGCTCATCAGGCTGAACAACTTTTGCTAAGGCGTCATTTTTATATTTCTTATAGTTTACCTGAACCATTGTGGTGCTGCATCAGGTGTTCCACTTTCCAAAATCAATTATACCCTATATTTTGCCCAGGCTTAACAGCTATATAGCAAAAAAAGTTTCATTCGAATCCGTCCAGTACTTCCAGAGATTAGCGTGTACAAACAGACAAACAGACAAACAGACAAACAGACATTTTTTTTTAAATTCATACTCTATTACTATATCTCCATCGCCTCCAATTGTTTTTTTGTAAATATATTCAATGTACAGATACATTATTTTTACTGTTTTATTATATGTATAGATAAAGCCTGAAAATGATATACATGTTACAGTATGCTAATAGCTATATATTACTTACAAAGGAAAGTATAATAATGTGTGAAACAGATATATTCTATATAAAATCTCCAAATCTATATCACATGTATGCCACGCCAAACCGGCCGGCGTCTATAAAACTTAGTGTAGTCTATGATATTAGGGAAGGATTTTAATTAATACGGAAGTTTACTAGCAAAAAGTTTTATATATAAAACGCTATAGATGTCTACCTCCCTCTTATCCATATTGCTATGCCTGAAAAGGTACATGTGTATGTATGTGCTGTGTAATATTATGTAATCAGTAACACATGTAATGCAATTATTGAATAAATAAAATAAAAAAATATATTGAAGATAAGGCGCCGCCGTTGACTTTATTCGTATAAAAGTTAATAGGTAAGTAAAACTAAACGGTAAATATACTAACTTTATTGAAATTGTTAGGTAGTAAATTTAACTCTACTATTGGAATTATTCTATGAAACGAGGGACAGCAATAAAAATAAACATTTTGTACTAACGACAGAATAGTCGAGACTGTCTTTGTGTTCGTTAAAAATATCTTAATGATACAATTTCGCTTTATTTAATTAAGTTTTACGTTGAGATTTCAGTTTTATAAATATAACACAATATGAGTTAAAATTAATGAAATAAACACCTTATATGTAGTTATGAAATCGCTTCGCATCATATTAAGTATAAATAAACGATACGCAAATCGCACAGATTAAGCTTTGTTACGCAAAATCTTGATACAACTATTTATTTAGCGGCGTAAGTTCATATTGTGAGAATGTAAATTTATTAACCAGGGGGACAATTCTCGTAATTATTTTACGATCGCAGAATTAAAGTGGACCGAATCGAGATTGAATGAAAACTATATACTTGATTTCATTCATTAATTATTATCAATGCTATCAAAATATTATTCTTAGTTTGTTTAATTTTCGGCCATATTTCGATATAATCTCACTTTAAACGAACTTTGAAATTTCATATATTGCGATACGAGAACATTGCGAATCGAGATTGGATCGGAACTGAATTTTGACTATATTTTAATTAAGAGAACAGAGGGCTGTTTTCTCATAATTTAATTGCAAAACGTTTTCGGGTCAACATGTTTGCAATTTATTACCTATTTTCACGACGAATGTCAATCTTAAGGTGGTAGAGTACTTATTTGCCCCACTGTACATTCACTTGTACAAATACTAAGGAACATAGGTACGTATGTCATAATATGCACCGCTCTGGCTAGCGTTGGTGTCGGCTATGAGACCAAACAGGACATATCCGCTAATAAACCATTTAAACGAATTCGGGCGTATTGTGCAACTTCACTGCGACATGTGGCCGGTCTGGCCGGGCAGCATACATAGCTAAATATAGATAGATAGCTTTCTTTATCTTGACGAGCTCGGTAGTCGAATGGCTAGCAATGGCTACTTTGACTCCGAGGTAGCGGGTTGGATTCCCGCACAAGACAAACATTTGTTGCATGAAAATATCTGTTTGTGTTTGGTCTGGGTGTTTTCTATGTATTATATGTATGTATTTACAAAAAAAAAAGTATATAAGTACATATTATATCAGTTATCTAATTCGCATAGTTAGTTTAGTTTGGAACTAGATGGCGCTGTGTAATTTGTCCAGGGATATTTGTTTATTTATGTATCTTATCTGTATTACCTAATATTATAAAGCTGAAGAGAAGTGTTTGTTTGTTTGATTGAACGCGCTCTTGAGATTTCAAGAACTACTGGTTCGAATAGAAAAAAAATTTTGGGTTCGATAGACCATTTATCTAGAAAGGCAAGTTATATAACATCACGCTAATAGCTAATAGCGTAATGTTAGATAGCTATTATCACTAGAAGAGGAGTACCAATGAAAAATTTTGCAAAAGCGGGGATAAAATATACCCTTTGAGAGCTTCCTTTGCGTGCGCTGCGTAAACGGTGTAAGTTACGCAATAATCATGTATGACGAAAAGTACCTCTTAAAAAGTTAAAAAAAAGTTCTTAATAGCATAAGTCTATCATTTAATATTCGCTCACAATAACATTTTTAATGATAATCCTGCGCACACGCAGACGAAGTTGCACGGGTCAGCTACTAACTTTAATATTTGTGTGAAATCGGTATCATAGATAAATTTATATATATATATATATGTACGTATATATATATATATATATATATATATATATATATATATATATATATATATATATATATATATACATATATGACAAATATCTCCACCACACAGAATACCGCAGTTAAATAACAATTCCCTTGAAGATTGTTGTAATCCTGCGAGTGAGTGAAGTCACCAGGAAGGAAGGACATGCTGCGTCGAAAACGCGAGTGGCGGCGCGCGAGCGATTTTTTCATGTTGCTACGGTAACCGCTACATATCTGGCGGGCCGGATGTTTGTTTGCCACCTGACGTAGTATAAAAAATATATCGATACATTTTGGTATTTCCAGCATTGCTACAACTGGCAAAGGCACGGCTCATGTCGAAATGTTATAAAAAATCAATAGAAAGGCTCCTCCAGGTAAACTTCAGGGATACTGAGGATAATTGCTTCCGTTCTCGTTTTTCATGAAATTTTCAGGCGCGGGGTGGCACTTTCTATTGACTATAGTAACAATGTTTCCAAATTTTTACAGACATTTATTTATACTTCCATACAATACTATACAATATATATATATATATACGTCACTATACACTATTATAAATTATAAATAGTATTACAAATGTGAATGTGTGTTTGTTCGTTTGTCCTTCTTTCACGTCGAAAGGAACCGAAAAGATTAGGTATAAAAATAGTTTTTGGGTGCAAGTAGCTCACCACTATCTTTGAGCAAAGCCAACCTCACCTGCACATGGTGCACCTTGGTGATTGAGTAACGAGGTTCTGGTGAAAGAGATGTACGGCACAGCGTGATTTTAAGCTGCCCCTCTGGGGAAGTACAGACCTCCACCTCACAGAATACCGTATATAACGACTACCTTGAGGGTTGTTGTGTTCCTGCGAGTGAGTGTGGTGATCATGATCGAAGGAGTTTCTGCGTTGGCAGCGGAGGTGACAGCGCGCGAGCGATATAACATGTTGCGAGCATATGGCTACGGTTCACTGCTTCACATCAGGCGAACTGTATGCTTGTTTGCCACCCGACGTAGACGTATATAAAAAAACGTGCAAAACGTTGAGCCGATGATTATTATCTAACCAATTGGTCGGCGAGCGAGGTCGTTTGGAAGTTATTTAGCCCTCTATTGGTTAACGTAAGTAAGTTACTAACGTAAGTAAGTACAAATGCTTGCAGTATCAAACAAATTGGTCGTAATGGCACACAATAAAAAAAACGGGTTGCACTCCGGGAATGCCGGCAGAAGTGAAAACTTGAACATTAACGTTGTGAATCACTACATAGTATAAAATAAAGTCGCTTTCTCTGTCCCTATGTCCCTTTGTATGCTTAAATCTTTGAAACTACGCAACGGATTATGATGCGATTTTTTTTAATAGATAGAGTGATTCAACTGGAAAGTTTATATGTATAATATATGCATAACATAGTAGAAAAACACTGATAATTTAGAGGTTTCTAATGTGATGTCGTAAATAAACACATTTTTTTGCTCTTTCATTGCAAACTCTGGCTGAACCCAACGAGATAGATCAAAATAATGTAGTACAGTATTGTTCACCTTAAAATGGTCTACAAAAAAGTTCGCGATGGTATATGTCTATCTCTTAGTGGTAACACACAATAACCGTTATTTTATCCTTTGCTTTTTACAAGAAATAATGCCTTATTTACGAAGCGATTTTAAGCAATACAGAATTAATCCTTATCCAATTAAGTACCTTAAATACATTGCGCATTTAATATAGATCAATATGGCCCTTCACAGCATGTAATTTAAATGAATAGTTTAGAAGATATTACACATTTAAAATGCAGGGACATAACGGCTGTGGCGGTACCGGCCGCGGAGCCGGCGGCGTGTGCCTATAACTGGGGAAGGACTAGATAGGACAAAGCGCAAAGACTTTCTGTAGTACATTTAGTATCAGCATTGCACCCGTGTGAAGCCGGGGCGGGTCGCTAGTTTTTGTATATTTTGGAATGGTTAGGGAATAATTTCGCACCAATTGCTTTATTTATCATTATAAAAGTACTATCATTTATGTGGTAAAAAACAATATTCATTTAGTGCACTATCGTACACAAACATGACAATGTATATTACATTAAAAATAAACAGCAGGAGCAGGCATACATTTTTGCCGCGCGGTAGAAAGAGAGGGAGATATTACTTCCTGTCATACTCCGCGCCGGCGGTCTACTCTCCCTCCGTCTTACGAATTACATTTTAACATTTTTACCCATCCCAAAAAGTGCACAACGCCGCTAAAGAAGTTTTCACTTCAAAAACACCGACCTAGGATTTCGATATGCGAGATCTGAAGGCCAATTCTCGTAATTTTTCTACGAACGCAGATTGAAAGTTGACCGAATCGAGACTGAATTGTGAATTGACTAAAATTATATACTTGATTTCATTAATAAATTATTATCAATTCTTGTTGTTGGCAACATTCTTAGTTTGTTTGATTTTCACTCATATTTCGATATAATCCCGCTTAAATTTAATTTTGAAGTTACATATTGTGTTACGAGAAAACCAAATGTGACATTTGTGAGATCGAGACTGGATCGAAACTGAATTTTGACTATATTTTAATTACGAGAATTGCCCATCTGTGTAAGAAACAGTAACTAAAAATGGTTTCTGTGTTTGTCACCTAATGGCAAAAATAATATTTATAAAATTGTTTATATTTATACAATAATAGTATAATTTCATTACATACGAAGATGTGGCACGCGAAGTGTTAACCCGTTGGAAGGTTTTAATGTTTTAATAGTTCCGTGGCGTGTTACACAGTAATATAACTCGAATGGGGTGACCATGTTTTAGAAAAGTTGCATTTTCATATATTTATATTTAACTTTCAAGAATTTGGACATTTATTTATTTAAGTAAAGAGTTTACTTCTTTTTTAATTTAAGATTTTGCATTTTTCGTACGAAAAACGATACTCAAGATCTACATAAAAGAATACAAAACGATTAATTCAAAGGTATCATAATAAAGGTACCCATAATCATCCCACTGTATGAAACGGGTCTCATTTCAATCGAAGGGGTTTAAGAGCATACTCCACCACGCTACTAGACTGCGTGTTGGCGGAGACCAGTGTTTTCAAGCCGTCCAAAAGCCACTGACTTGGCTTAACGTGCAATCCAAAGCACGGACTAGCTCGAGATAAATAAACTCATCCATAGACAGGCTGGGGTCGACGTTGCTTAACTTGTGTGATCGATTAAACTGACACGCGCAACGACGCCATCGAGCTCCTCAATTCAACAGACAAAATACATAATATAAATTATTTTAGTACTCTACTTCTTTATGGACTTTACTCGAATAGGTACATGAAGTTTATTTTTTTGTAATACACACACTCGAACTTAAATTTTTGGAGCTAAAAATGAGCTTCCTTTTTAAGTACCGAATAGACTAATCGCACCTATAAACAATTAGCCTTTTCCAGGGAAGATTTATAAAAGATCCGCTAGGGGCAGCACCGGTGTGGCCTCCCCACCGGCACTTTTGCAAATTTTAATTTGGCTCCAAGTACATCTTCTGTTAATTCCATTATAATTCTATATGTTTGACGCTGTTGTCATTAGAGAATTCAAAACATATGTATGTACCCTCCCACTGGTGCTGCCCATAGCGGATCTTTTTTAAATCTTCCCAGGAAAAAGGCAAATTAATAATATTATCAATGCTCGGCAACTTGTATATATATTTATTATATATTACCCGTATGGGACTAATAAATAATAAATCTCTCATGTTTATAATAGACGTTATTTATTACAGGACAGATTTTGTCGTAACATAAGGAAACTGGGAAGTATTTAAAATTAGAACGCTATTGTGGGGAAGCCCTGCCGACGACGGACCTAATTTCGTCCGCAGAATAACCGGCGCCTGGTCACGCTCCGTGGACATCGCGCGGGTTAACTTCCGCCATGAAATATAGACCGAGACAGCTGGGTGCACGTGCCACGGGTTATGGCTGCCTTTCATAGGGACATCATGAACTAAACTACACTAAACTAACAGCACAATGCAATCAATAAAAAAATATGACTAGTAATGGAATATACCAATGGCACAATCTTAGGGGTAGTTTTTGGGTAATTTTAAATGGATCCCTATATGTTTTTTTTATTAGTTCATAGTTGTACAAAAGTAAAACCTTTTCATTCATTCTATTGAATTTTGTTACACAAAATTTAAACAGAAAATGAAGTTTATATTTCTACTAGCTTCCGCTCGCGGCTTCGCCCGCGTTTACGAAAATATCTTTTAATTTTTCGGGTTAATATAAAGCCTATGACACTCACAAATAACGTGGCTATTATTAGTACAAGAATTTTCAAAATCGGATTACCCCCTACAACCTCACAAAACTCACTAACTTAAGAGGTATCTCTTCATAATATTAGTGTAGATATCAAACCAGACCCCTAAATCTACCTGCCGTGCCGTGCCTCAATAACTTGTAACACATCTTTGCAATGCCCAACAGAGTCTATTAAGTATGTCTGAATACCGTATGTAACATCTTTATATGTACCTATATGTTATAGTCAATACCCAAAATCTAGGTCCCCAACCCTATTATAACCAAGTGGTCTGGAGATGGTCCCCGAAGGTTTAACTAGTTAAACCTCGGGGACCATCTCCAGACCACTTTTGTTTGTAATAATTGGTCAAAAACAGTTTTGACTAAGGACGTTGATTAGGTTAGGTTAAACAAATGCCGAGCGAGCGAAGAGAGCGTTGCTCGACATGCCTTTGGTGAGGGAGGTGAGGTTTCGATGTTTAAAATTAGTTATAAGTACATTGTAGAGTATCTATCCTTTCATTTATTATGCGGTTTAAAGCAAGGCAAAAAGTTAAACAGCTTATTAACTTCCATTTGCATCATTTAGATATTGAAATATTTATTGCCAGATTATATATACATATATATTTTAAATAAACGTTTCTTGACGTGGCATATATAGTAAATATGGCCACCACGTCCTGAAATCGTCTGATGTGATGCTTATGAATTGAGTAGGTACGAAATATGCGTAGTCGTTTAGAGATAATGTATTCACGTATACTGTACTTATATCGACTATGGCAGCGCCCTCGCGCCTAATCCTGCGTGTAATGAAAAATAAAGTTGGAAATTTATTCATAGCAACATGCACAAAGGATCCTCTTTGTAGACACAAAAATAAATTTGTAAAATTATAATTGAAAAATGTAAGCTATTGAAATTTAATAGAGATATATAAGTATATTGGTAGACCCATCGACCATTGTTCGGTTCACCATTGCGAAATTATACCCAATTTTCTGGTATGAATCCTTAAAAGCTAGTTAAGAGGATATATAAATTATGATACATTAGGTGTTGACTGTGAATTAGCCCGCGTATTAAACGCTACTGGGATAAAAAATATACCGACTGTATTCTATTTGTGAGCCAAAAATCATACTGTGTAACGGTTACCAGGGATATTGGTACCAACATACTAAAAAACAATATATTAATAAACATCTAAATATCTTCTTTTACGTTTATATCAGCGGCTCTCAATTAGTATTTCCTGCGGAGAACTTCAAGGAGCGAATATTAATTATATCCCTTATTGCATTATTGCTATTAATCCTATACTGTTAAACCAGCAATTCATTTTGATTACGCCACAACGATTTTTTAAATGGCGCTAACGATTTCGACTGTACTACTGTGCAGAAGTTTACGGGAGTTTTCGATCTACCGAATTTTCGTTAAATAAACAAAGTATTGCCTCTAGTTTTTTCGGTCTAGTTCAAGGGTCCACCGGTAGATGGAAACACACTTTGTCGGTAGAGCTTCATGAGCTGAAGCTTGATTTTCGCTATCAAAAAATCCCATGCGAATCGGCTTCAGCTTAGTCGCTATGGCTAATATAACATGTATGATAGTTTTTTTGGGTTCCGTAGCCAAATGACAAAAAACGGAACCCTTATGGATTCGTCATGTCTGTCTGTCTGTCCGTATGTCGCAGCCACTTTTTTTCCGAAACTATAAGAACTATAGTGTTAAAACTTGGTAAGTAGATGTATTCTGTGAATCGCATTAAGATTTTCACAAAAATAGAAAAAGCAATAAATTTTGGGGGTTCCCCATACTTAGAACTGAAACTCAAATTTTTTTTTTCATCATACCCGTACGTGTCATACCCATACGTGGGGTCTATGGATAGGTCTTCAAAAATAATATTGAGGTTTCTAATATAATTTTTTTCTAAACTGAATAGTTTGCGCGAGAGACACTTCCAAAGTGGTAAAATGTGTACCCGCCTCCCTGTAACTTCTATGCACATACATCGCATACAACTTCCACCGAAAATTGATTTGAACGAGATGTAGTAAGTAGTTTTTTTTTTAATACATCATAAATCGTAAACCGCAATTTACCTTTCATTCAATCAACTCAAATATTTTTATATTTGAACAAACCAGAAGGGCACTTCTCGTAATTAAAATATAGGTAGTTTTTTTTTTTTGATGCTATTTAGATATTATATTTTATTAATTTTAATTAGTTTTTTTTATTTCCGTTTCTTTTTTTGTTTGTAGTTTTATAGTTAAAATTCAATTTCAAAATTTATTGATTTAGGACCGATAAGTAAATAAACAAAGAATAGAATTCTTTTGGCAATGAGAATTGATATTCATTAATCAATAAAATCAAACATATCATTTATCAATTCAATCAATCAATTCAATCTTTGTTAGGTCAACTTTCATTCTGCAGTCGTAAAATAATTAGGAGAACTAGTCTTCAGGAGCAGCGCGCGTGTTCCCATGAAATATTAGGTTATTATTAGGTAAATATTAGGTCAGTAGGTATGGGCAATTTTATAAATGCGTCACCTTAGTCGACATAATATAATATTATCCACTATTTGTATAGGTATCGGAACTTGTACGAAGTGCAACAAACTAAAAAAAAATGTAATATGTAGGATAATTTAATAGTAAGTTAATAAGCTCCATTAGCTAAATAAATAAAAAGAAATATAAAATAAAACCTTAATTTTTAACGTTTTTAACATTGTTACTATTTTTTTATTTAACGTAGTTCCAATAAAAAAAAAACAATATTTTTTCTAAATGAATCACATTGACTTTTTAATATTGATTTCTTAAGGTGACAACTGACAACCAGGCACCTAAAAGATATACTTATATTTAGAGCTTTGTACGTAGAAATCTATCCTTAATTTTACTTACGCATAGGTCGCGTTCTATTTGTCAATTGATTGATGTGTAATCATTAAACGAAGCTGAATTTCGCAATCGATTTAGCAACAGTTTACTTGAGGGTTCCAAAATACGTCCTCCGAAATCCCATGCCATCCCGTAAGTCCCCCTTGCAGGTCATCGACCGCTAAAAGTAGGTCACGACGGCTTCCCGGCTCTATTTAAAGCCGTTAGACCTGACAATACGATGCCCCATGGCCGTCTGTCAAATACTTGTCAGATCGGCGTGTAATGATGGGTTACGCAAGGAAAGGTTATCGAATTGTATTTTATATATACATAATATTGATGAGCTCGGTGGTCGAATGCCAACTTTGACTCGGAGGCTGCGGGTTCGATCTCCACACAAAACAAATATTTGTGTGCATGAACATGTCTGTTAGTCTTGGGTGTTTTCTATGTATAGTTATACAAAAAATAGTATTGAAGTATATTACCAGTAATCTAGTACCCACAGTACAAGCTTTGCTTAGTTTGGGACTAGATGGCTTTAGTTTGGGAAAAAAATATACACATAATATATATAAAATAGAGAGAGAGAGAGAGAAACATTTATTGTTTCTGTTTATATGATGGAAATTATGTTCACGAAAACTGCTAGCTTCTAAATATATAGTGTTATAACATATGTTGGTGCACCCGGATTGAACATATATCCCGGAGGCTTACCGCCTAAGCGAAAGCCGATTCCGATCGGCTTTCTTGATTGCGAAAATCTAATTACACGTTATATTTTTGCTAATATAAATATGCTTAGCCGGTAGGTACTGGGCACGTCTACCGATTAAACTGAAAGTAGAAGTCCGATTTTCGGAATCAATAAAGCCGATGGGAATTGGCCTCAGCTTTAGGCTCCCTGGGGCCCTACCGCCGAAGCTGAAAGCCGATTACCATCGAATACTTTGATTCGAAAAATAGGTATTACATTTAAGTTATTGACAAACATCTTCAGGTTAGTCCGTAGAGCTCTAGGGTTTCTACCAAGTAAGCTAAGCACAGTTACCACCAATCCAAGTGAAGTTTCATATTCGTAATAAAAAAATCCGATGGTAATCGGCTTGAGCTTCGGCGGTAGGGCCCCTGGGAGCTTACAGGCTAAGCTGAAGCCGATTCCCTTCGGCTTTATTGATTCCGAAAATCGGACTTCTATTTAAATTCGTGATAAATACCTTCAGTTTAATCGGTAGACGTGCCCAGTACCTACCGGCTAAGCTACCGGCCCCTGTGGTTTTTGATTGCGAAAATCGGAGTTCTGTATAAATTTGTCATAAACATCTTCAGTTTGATCGCACACCTTTGAAAGCCGGTCGCAGCTAGTTTTGTGTCTGCAGCGATCGAACGCTACTCTCGTCTCACATTCAGATTGTTTAGAAACGACTTTTGTAGAAAGTGTTGTCCACATAACACATTTTGACAAACTATTTAATTATGTTAATACTAATAATGTTAATTAGCGCCACACCACGACAGCGTGTGATAAGCTGTAAGCATACGCTCAAATTTGCGTAATACCCAAAAAAATACTATTATAGAGATAAGAGTAGATTTGTTTGTTTTTAATTGATAACTTTTGAAATTACTGAGTCGATTTTTTTTCACCCGTAGAGAGCTAATAAAGTAAGTAAATCAACCATTACACAGTGACGGACTAACGCTAAAGCGGGCTCTAGGCAACATTGTATTTCCGGGCCTATTAACGAAGTTTTCACTTATAAAATATAAATTAAAAACTTAACTTTCGGGCCCCAAAACTTACAGGACCTAGGCACGTGCCTAGGTTGCCTAGGCATTAGTCCGCTCCTGCGTTACCAAATAAAAAAAACTTATCCAGAAGTTAAAGATTATAATAATAAGGTCGGTAAGGGCAGTACATCTCTGGAATACCTTGCTATCTTCTATTCGTACTGCACAATCTTTACACTTCTTTAAAAGCCTAGTAAAATGACATTACCTCTAGCGCTAGTAAATATAATATTTCGGCTCTGTCATAACTGTATGAAGGTACTGTTGTTTCCTTTAATTCGTAATATCTCTTGTTGTAATCCATCAATTATTTTAGTATAATAGTGAGTTATGTAATTTGCATGTTCAAATTTCGCATTGCCTTGTTTTGCGCTACCTATCATTATTGTGTTTTTGTTTGTCTTGGAATTAAGGTTGTCTTGAAGAGATTGCTTTAGCGATAAGACTGCCTATTGTACTTTTAGTCCTTACATATTTATTTGTTTATTTGTATATGTTTTTTGGTGCAATAAAGAATATTAATTCATTCAATATGGATGGACATAGCCTATGTGCATCCATATTGTATATTGATGGACATAGACTATATCTATGTCACATAGATCATGTAAGTACGCGAACGAAGCCGCGGGCGAAATATTTAAATTAGCATAAATCAGATATGAATGACAATCCAGTCTTTTTGGAAACAAGAGAGATAAATCAAAACAAATTAACTCAATAAATCAACGAAAACATTTTAATCATCTCAAAAAGGCAAGACAAACAACAGTGATTAAGTATAATATATTATGACTTGTGTGATTGTGTTACTTAGTAAGTTTGTTTTGGAATTTTGTACTATGTTTTCTATTGGTCTGAACATAACATATTGAAAAAAATCGAGGACATTACTTTTCCATGACACTGATGTCTTTTCCAAGAATAAAAACACATGTTTTAGTGCCCTTTTTATTGTGTTTGAGGTAATATTTTCTGTTATTTATTAATACATCTGAGCATAACAAAGTTAGTATTGGTTTAAAAGGATATTATGTATATATACTCGAACATCAGTAACGTCATAGATATTTGTACATATAATTAATTCTTTGTTCTAATGGTGATTCGTGTTGATGCAAATTTATTATTATTTTTTGTTTAAGTGTAATATTTATTATTATTTTTTAGGATTCTTATGTGTTTTTTTTTATATAAAACTTAATACATTGTGTAAAAAAAGTCACGTGGTGGCGTGAAGATAGTTTACCTATTCGTATTTTAGGCCATTTTTGATAATAAAGTGAGAACTAATCAAATATTTTAAATACATAATAATAAAATAATATGCCTGGACAAAGTACACACTACCATCTCGTCCCAAACTAAGCAAAGCTTGTACAACCCACAGTAGGTAACTGATATAATATTTAAATACACTAGCTTTTATTTGTTAATTCCTACATATAATAAGAAAACACCCAGACAACAGAAGACGAACAGACATGTTCATGCACACAAATATTTGTCTTGTGCGGGGATCTAACCCGCGACCCCGGCGTCAAAGTGGACATTGCTAGGCATGTCCACTTTGACTCCGTGGTCGTCGCATATTAACATACAGAGTAGCAGAGGCATATTCTGATCTCAATTGATGAAATCATCGCATAAGTCAACATCTTTAATGCAGAATAAGTTGTACGTGGGACAAAAAACTAACTAATCATCATATCTACACAGGATATTAAATGGCCTGCAGGTCGCGACTGCGGCATTTTGTCACCGACTCGGTCCGGCGGAGCGCGACAACTTGCACCACTGAACAACCTCTAAAACCGACCATTAGCTCCCATATCTGGTGCATTACTCCCTTGATGTAATGTTTTAAAAGAGTTTAACAGGATTAACATCGTTGGATATTGCAGCAGCGATGCGGCTGTTAGGTAATTGTGGATTGCAAGCGGATGCGTGGTACGGGGATTGAACTAAATAACAAACGATGCAGCAGACGTGTTCATTGATGAGCTTGGGCATGGTATTTTAATATCATCAGCATTACCAACTATAAACTAAGTAAAAAGGATTAGTCAACATCGCATCTGCACCTGCAATGCTTTTAAAATTAAAACTATAGGTAGGTACATACTTATCTGCCTAAAATTACGTTTCTTTTTTTCATAGCAATGCTAGTCATGCCGAAGTTCGGTCGCGTAATTTGGGCATGGTGTGATTAGAGTTGCCAACTTTTTTTACAAGAAATAAAGTATATTTATATCCGAGAAGAATATTTAACAGTATTTTAGGAAAATTAACAGTACTTTACTTATTTCATGTTTTAAATACATATTTTTTAGAGCTTCTCGCACAACTTAATTTACAGCCTTTTTTTAAAAACTTCATACGCCTCCCCACAATTATAACTAAAATTAAAATAAATGAGAATTTTTTTATTAAATTAATAGTTAGTATACTATTAATGACTAAATAAAAAAAAATGTGTGAACGTCTAAGTCTAACACTAGTGTTAAGAATTTTGATGCTGAAAACAGTATATTGTATACTTTATTTTTGTTCAGCAGTAAAAAGTATAATGTAGTGATAAACAGTATAATACTGTTTTTAACAGTATAGTTGGCAACCCTAGGTGTGATACTGATTTCCCAATTGAATTAATGAACCATTATTTAGATAAGCTATGAGTAGTATAGATATATACATTAGGCAAATGACCAATGTTTTAAAATTATAAAAAATCTCAGTAACGTTTTTACGTTACATAAGTGCATAAAACTAGAACGATCTGCGATCTTAAAATTTTGAGCGACCAAAGTTTGGTGGGAAAGTCCATTTTAAAAGTATGAATTTATAAAAAAAATATATTACCATTGTAGAATAACATACAATAAAATATACTATTGTTACTGCACTAGCTACATAAACGCAATATTTAACATAGCTGTCGTACAAATTTCTGATTTAATGCATATAAAATAGCGTGGTGTGAAGTCATAACATGGTAGCCTTTTGCATGGAGCATTTTCGGGATAGTCCAAAATCTTCAAGCTATCATATCTCGAGAAGTTTTTATGCTATCGAAGTAATTCTTTCACCTATAATTATATTATTGTGATGTCTTTAAATAACATAAAAAAAATTGGTTCACAAGCCTATTATATAAAAAATATTTAAAAGCCTATAGGTTTAGTAATCTTATATCCATTAAACGAGCAATTTGTAGGATTATATATGCCACGACGACCTCGCAAATGTCTTAACGATTTCGATTTACAATATAGGGGTTTACGGGCGGCGGCGTAAAATAGATATGGAAGATTTCAATTTCGGGGAAATTGTTTTCTCTTAAGGTTTTCTCCAAAAACAGCGCGAAAAGACTCGTGAAGAATTTTATATGTATTTCGACAAAAGTTGACACTAATGTCAGGTACAAATGGCTGAGCGAGCGAGATATCGCTAGAAGTCTCGCTGTATGGCAGAACGAGATACACGACACAATTTTGAAAATGATTTGACAGCTTATGTGCACTTATCGGCAAGATAAAAACTGGAGCTTTTGGAAAAATGTGAATGTACGTTGAAATCGTGGATAATTTTGTGCAATAGTGTTCCAGAAATATGGTGACGTGTTAAATAATTGATTGATAAACAATATAGTGTAATAAATAATTTCCAAAACTGTCCATTTAACAGATAAAATATTCCAAATCGACGTCGCGTAGTTTTTGTTTTTGTTTTGCCAATGCGCTACGAATTGCTTGCACCGAGTATGATTGTTTCCTTTCTCGTATGTAAAAGATATATTAGACAAATAAGAAATTCACGATGATTTTGTATAGGAAAATAATTTTCACTTATTAATATAATAATATAAAATAATATTACACTAGGGATGAATAAGTCATCGATATTTTTGTCGATTGTCATGCAGCGTCTCACATTCACTGTTGTATGCGACCTATAGTTATGAATTATGGGTAGTGAAATACATACATATATCACTAACGTGTCATCTTTAGGTATATACCTAATTCCCTAAGCTGACAGTTCATTATAGCAAACTCAGACTATTAATTGCTCTACAGGATTACAAATTATCTACTACATTTACGGTACTTTTTTACCCAGTCAAATTAAGATTGCGGAGATAATGCTAGTACCAAGCAGACCTGGAGCCGTACCGGCTAACCTTAAGCCGATTTCCATCGAATAGGTATTTTGATTCCCAAAAATATGTGTTAGATTTGAGTTATTCACAAATATTTTTAGCTTTGTCGGCAGAGCTTCATGGTTTCCACCAGTTAAGTTAAACACAATTGCCACTAATCTAAGCGGAAGCTTGATTTTCGCAATCAAAACCGATGGATATCTGCTTCAACTAAGGCGGTAGTGCCCCTGGTCTGCTCGATACTAGCATTATCTCCACCATCTTGACTTGACTGGGTAAAAAACTACCGTCTTAAGTAGGAACTGACCTAGAAAACTAGATTACGTTGATGCAATTGGAAACTATGCCATTGTGATAAGTATAAGATGTTGTAAGATATAGTCTTATTATGGGGTACTGTTCTATTGTACTTCAGAATCAATAGTGGGTATGAGCAACATGAGCAGTTATGTATTGTAAATTAATCCACATTATCTATTAATACGTGAAGCAAAAACTTTGTAATCCTTTTTACGAAAATTACGCGGACAGAGGAGTATGAAATTTCGTACACTTATAGTTTATATAGAGAAGGAGTGCAGAATGCTATATATTTTTTTCAATTATGCATAATAAGTACATTAAATAGGAAGGAAAACATTACACACACTACCATGTATTTGTCATACACACGCATACTCGTATAAACGAGAACGACCTAGCTAGGTCTCATCTCTAAGAAAACTCGTGTGCCCTTAGAAATACGCCGAGCGAAGCTCGGTTATTTAAGTATATTATATCAGTAATCTAGTGAATATAGTAGGCAGAACTGCAGAAGTTTTGACTGGTTTTTCACTAGATGATAATCTATATTATATAAAAATCAATGCCACTTTTCGTTGTAATTTTATAACTCAAGAACGGGCACACCTATCCATACCAAATGTTTAGGCTTTGTTCGGACTGTTTAGTAGATGGTTTATGTGAAGTTTGCACAAAATCGGTAGAGCGGTTCTTCATTTATCACATTTTTTGTAACAAATGAATTCAATAAATGGCGGATCATTTTGCTAATGGGGATTTTGTTGTCAAATTGAAACTTTTTTCAGATGGGGATTGTGCTGTCAAATTGAAACTTTTTTCAGTGTTGACAGTACAATCATGTTGTTATGTCATTCATGCGGTCATTTCATCTTGGACGTGCTTCGACTTTATGTTGCCTGTTCCAGAGTCGGTACCCCCAGCCGTTTGTTTATTCATGCTCAAAATGGAAAAACAAAAAATATTGTTTATCCAAATGTTTTGGATTAAATTTTAAAATAGCTAGCAATTAATAAAATATTTTTTTGTTTGAATAAATAAGTTTGATGTTCCAATTAATTTTTTTTAGTATTTCACTTTATACGAAGCGAAGCACGTACCGGGCCGCTAGTAGATGTACATTTTAAAAACGAAAAAAATATATAAATAATATTTATATACAAATTCCATTGACGTTTGCGGACTAATAAAAGTGGGTTACACTCTGTGGGACAACCTGAGGGGACAGGCAACCCTCCCATAACCTCAATTACATTTTGAGAATACAGGAAAATATAAGTCATGTTTAAATCAACTAAAATGAAACAATGTTTTTATTTAATTAATTAAATGGACACTTATTTCTGAATAAATCGGTCTTAGCTTTATTTCTAAAATGTCAGTCAAGTAAAATCTAAGAGGAAGAATTTATCTAAGATGTTTTATACATATCTTAGATTTTTTACCTATAGATATGTTCTACCTGCCTCAATTGTGAAAAGCAAGGTAATTGCCCGGCATTCATTCGTCCCGCGCTACTTACCGTTGCGGCAAGATGTTAGCGCCAATCAAAAACCATTATTGAAGAAGTACGTAAAGGAAGGAAAATGTAATGCAAGCCCTCTCAATAGCATGCTTTGGTTTCATTTGGTCATTTGGCTCACTAGCCCCAAAAGGAAACGCGCCTAATTTTTTTTATGAGAGAGGGGGGCAAACGAGTTTGTGGGTCATGGTGGAAAGTAATCATCACCACCCATGGAGATCAGCAACACCAAGGGGTCGCGTTTAGTTTAATTTTAATTGAGTTTTCATTTAAAAAAAATACAAACCTATTTTTCTTTCTTCAACCTTTTCAACACCAAGGTACACGACCAGTATTTGTAAGAGTTATTTTGCCTATAATGTACTACCATTGACCTAAATAATGCGGGAAAGGGGTCGCGAGTCGCGGTGGCCGAGGGCTTGGCAAGCCTCTTTGACGGGCCGCGTGCCTCTCGCCATTTGCGACTTGCCTTGCTAAACGATATCTGATATGCAATCTATGCTGATAAATAACTGTTCAAGATTACCAGTTTTCTTTATTTCTTGGTAATACCACACCCCGGCCACTCCATACTAATGTCGCGTCCTTTAATAATAAATAAACAATAGCGTCTGTCCAGAGCGTGTGTGCGTGCGGCGTCATACAATCTGTTCCAGATTAGTCTCAGAGGGGAGGTGAGGTCGACACGAGAGAGCGGCAGGGACGACGAGCTCGGTGGTCGAATGGTTAGCAATGGCTACTTTGACTCCGAGGTCGCGGGTTCGATTCCCGCACAAGACATACATTTGTGTCCATGAACACGTCTGTTTGACTTGGTCTGAACGTGTTCTATGTATTATAAGCAGTGATCGGCGTTAGTAGAGCCATTTGGGGTCAATGGACTTGAATGTTGATGTTAGTATGGATATGACCACGGGATTCCGGGATTACGTTTATTCTACATTCTATTTTTCCAAATGTCGCTGTAATAAATAAAGGTAAACAGTTTGATATATCGTAAGTACAACCAGAATTACTTTTCAATGATCGTCAGTCCTACTAATATTATAAATGTGAAAATTTGTAAGTTTTTTGTTTGTTATTCAATAACGCGTAATAATGAACGCGTAAACGACTAAACGGATTTGAATGAAATAGATAGACGATAACTGAGGATGTAGGATATTTTTTATTCCGAAATTTCTATGGGAGAAATAACTAGTATGAAATAAACATAACAAATCTTAAGAAATTAATCACCTTATGTGTAGTGTAGTTCTTTCGTTCGTATGTTACGTATTTTTTAATTCTGAATTCTTTTATTCTGAATCTGCTCAATATAATATTTTAATAAGTACTTTTTTAATAAAATTATATTGTAAAATTTGAAAATTTTGAAATAATAAAGATAAAAATAAAAGAAATATTCAAAACATGACAATATTTATTATATCTTTCAAAATCAACAGCATTAAAAAAATGTGACATTAACAGTAATTTACAGAGTTAAAATAAATAACCATATTTTTTTCTAAATTCTCCAGTTTTAGTCTATTCCTTTTGATACTTAATATCCACTTATAAACCGAAAATGATCTCTCGACATCTACTGAAGTGAGTGGGGCGAATTTGTACGGTAAAATGTCGTTATCAATATCTACTTCACGTGACAGTATCTCACTGTATGTTCTCAAAATATCTAAGTCCGGATTCCTTGACATGACATTCTCTACTTTTTGTTTTATGGATTCGGTTGAACTCCAATTAATTAAAGCCCTTACCTCATCGAATATTTCGAATGATTCCACTATCGCTAGATTTGAGTTTTGTAAATTTAGAATTGCAAATTCAATTGAGCCAAAATATTCAGCAATGTATCTCAAATCGTTTTCGATATTTGGTTTTTCACACATTTGTTTAGCGACTCGAATTGATAATGCTTCTGGTGTCAAATGTGTTAAAACTGTTTTTATTTCATTAAAATATTTTAGGTAATACGAAACAGCATGCAACCAAGTTCCCCACCGTGTTATTACGGGTTCTGGAGGTAAAGGCATGTTGGGGTATAGATCTTTCAATATCTTAACTCTACTAGGAGCCTTTAAAAAAACTTTTTTCACATTAGAAATTAGGCAGTCTATGTCAGGGTATTCGGAACGAATCGTTTCTGAAACTCTATGCAGAGCGTGGGCTAAACATGTCACGTGTTTCATATTTGGTAAAAATTGTTTTAATAAACGTCCAGCTAATAGCATGTATGCCACACTGTCCGTGCATAATACTAATATGTTTCCAACATTAGCGTCACTAGATTCACCCCACATGTTTTCTAAACATTCGATTACAAAATTTGAAATCGTCCTACCGTTAACTTGCTCTAACATTTTACATGCAATTAAGTATGGTTTATTCATATTTTCTAAATTTAGTGGCTTGACTAAAAAATTTACAATATATCTGCCTAAAAAGTCAGTAGTTTCGTCAAGAGAGATCCACAATTTTTCATGACGAATAATATATGGTATTCATTTTCTCTTTATATAACTTATCTACATATGTTTTTCTTAGAATTGTCTCGGATGGTAGTTTAGGGCGATTAGCGCAATGACAGCATAAATACTTGGTAAAGAAATATTTAAAAGCCGGGTTATTCATTTGAAACCAAGGAATATTGCACAATATGAAAAACTCTATGAGATCAAAGTAAAATCTTTCATAGGGTTTTTTGGATATCCCTTGGTGTACGGGTCCCTCTATGTGCCTTTTCACATTGCTTTTCTTACATGCAATATTAGTTTCACATTTTGTACAATATATTGATTTATCGGTAAATTCGTACAATAATTCAGGATGATCCTCAATCCATGTCAGTACCGTTTCTTCTTTCACTTGCCGTGCCATCTTGTATCGATCTTCACAATAGAATTCCAATTCACAGAAATGAAGCAATCGTCACCTAAACAATCAAGATAGAAAGAATAAAAAAATGTATCTCGGTTACTTTACTCTTTTTTTTATAATACGTCGGGTGGGAAACAAGAGGTCACCGTAGCCTATGTAGGCGTGCAACATAAAATGTGTCGCTCGCGTGTTGTCACCCCCTTTGCTAACGCAGCAACTTCTTCCTCTTTCTGGAGACTTCACTCACTCGCAGAAACACAACAATCCTCCAGGGAACTGTTATTTGACTGCAGTCTTCTGTGTGGTGGAAGTACTTTCCCGGTCGGGCTATCTTTGTGCCCTACTTCTCTTTCGCCAGAGCCTCATTAGTTAATTGGCAGGGTGCACCACGTGCAGATGAGGTTATCTTTGGCTTTTAAGGTGATATTGAACTTACACCCAATTTACTAAGCTCAAAAGACTAAAGAAAGGTGACCAAAATTCAGCTTACCGTATCATAAAGAATTCAGGTGCCAGCTTAAAGTCCAACCAATCAGTATCAAATCGTAGTAAGAACGGAGCAACCGTCACCTGAATAATAAACGTATGACTGTTGAAAGTATATCGAGCACATCCTTTTTAACTTTTCAGAATACTGTAAAAACTAGTCGACCAAGTTGAATAGACAATGTATTCAGCTATTTTCTTTACCCGCTTAGGTACCGCCTAGGCTCAGGTCTAGGAGCACATGCGGATGACGTCACGTTTGACAGTGGTTTAGTTAACTCGGTTGACTAGTATACACCGTGTTCTTATGGATATACATTAACTTTGCAAAACACTACTAAACATATAGTGAAAAAATCTTACAAGGGATGTAGTACTTAAAAATGCTTCGTTGCAAGGTTATGTTTACCTTTATTTTATTACATTTTAATTAAGTTCAATAAGAAAGGATCTTTGTTCGGGCCATATTGCCGCTTAATGCAATTAAAATGAGAATCTATCAAACTGCTATCTCTAGGCCTGCACGGCAACCGCGCCTTATATCGTGGGCTTCGAGCCTTCGATTAATAGATGCAGGGAATGCTATATACGACGTTTATATATATATATAAACGTCGTACAGCCGAGCCGCGAGGCGAAATTGCCGTGTAGACATGCGGATCTTATGCTTGTTTGTCATACGACGTAGAATAAAAAAAAGGAAAAATGAATTTCATACACAACTTCTTGGTAAATGTAAGAAAAAAGATCATGACGAAAAAAATTATCTTCGTCATGAAAATAACGAGATCAAAGAACCAAAGAGTATTTCAAACATTTAGCTTTAGAAATAAAAATGCAACGTTGCAATTTTGGATAAAAAGTCATGCAATATCGTATGATTTACGGAAAACATTTAAATTGTATGAAAATTTAAAATATAAATTGATATTTGTGTCCATAATTAAAAAAAAAATAGGTTCGATTATCTGAATTGCAAGCCGAAGTAAATGTATATCCTTAGGAATACGCCGTATATTGGATCGATATTGTTGTTGAAAAAATAGGACGAACTAAATGAAAGAGAAACTTGGTGAGCAAACTTCATAAATAAAGAAGCGAAACTCTATAAGTTATTCAAAGAAATGTTAAAAATCAGCTTACCGTATCGCTTATGATGAAAAATACAGGTCCCAGCAAAAAGTTTAACAGAATCACAAAATCAAATCGTTGTCCAGTAAAGCAAGCCAAAATTGTACGTTAGAGAAAATTCAGAAATCCGTTAAACTAGCCAAGGTCAAAGAAAGGTATCACAGTATCACTTAGATCACTCGTGCGCACTCAAAGAACCGAAGAACAAGTGAGCAGTAGTCGACCGAGATAATAGACGCAGCGAATGCTATCAACGTAGATAGCGTTCGCTGCGTCTATTGGTCAAAATGTCACCCCGCGCGCTATGACGAATACATCCCTTCCCACCCCTCACCCCTCACGCTTAGGTACCAAAATAGCTTTAGTTCTAAGAAAACTAGCCAATAACGCGAAATTTTATTCTTGCCTAATTGGGCAACTAGAAATTATCATCCACCACAGTCTGCCGACTGTGGTGGAAGACAATTGCTAGATTATCGTATGAAAATATAAATAGAAAGTTTCTTTTATCTAATCAAAATCTTCGTAACAATGTAGGTTTTGTAGACAGCATTAAGTAATGGAACACTAATAAACCAGAAACGTGTAGAACTAACTATTTTCTATGTTATTTCACCATTTTTTTTCATCTAATATAATATTGATCTTTTTACTATGTACTGGTGTAAATTTTATCAAACATAATGTTAATATACAACGTGTAACTTCAAGTACGCAAAACCTAAAAATAGTTTGTTCAGAATCATAAGTAGAATCAATTCCATAATTTTCATCCATTTTTAAAATAACTGGTATTGAAAAACAATTTTTTTTTTTTAATTACCGTGTCTATTATTAAATTGCGCTCGACAATCAAGCTAGAAAATGTGAAGTAGGTAAACAAACGTAATACCGCCGCGTCCAAAAAGTCTTAAGCGCCGTGCAAAGAGCGGCGCTTACGCGTCATTGACGCGATGTCCGCTCTTTAATATTAATATTTGCCTATCATTGCCATTGGCGCGTCTTTTTGATAAGAAAGCGCCACAGAGCTCAAAAACTATTAGAATTATTAGGAAAACAAAAAAAGTGTTCATATCTCCGAGAATTTTTTTTTTTTCGAAATTATTACTTAGATATATCATTTATAATAATAAAACTCAGTTGGGGAGTTTGAAGTTTTGCGTACTTGGAGTTACTAGGGAATGAAATCTCGCGCGGCGGGGCGCGGCGGGGCCTGAGGTAGCGATCGGGGGACGAGGTCTCGCTCAGATTCGCTTGTTGCGTACATTTTTTTGCATAAATAACCACAAAAATACTTGAACGTAATGAACTCTTTGACAACAATTATTACCTACTAGTAAACAAACAAACACAGCAAGTAGACGCAACAAGCGAATCTGAGCGAGACCTCGTCCACCGACCGCTACCTCAGGCCCCGTCGCCGCCGCGCGAGATCTCGCGAGAACGAGATTGCATTCACTAGGAGTTACACGTTGTCTAAGATGTTACACCATGATACTCTGCCTCCTCGTAAGTAAGCGTGAAGATATTTAGTATGTTATATACATACTGTAATCTAACACTGAATATAGGTGACAATTCGATTAGAAAGAAATTAGAAAAAAAATCTCCAGACATACAGTTCAGAAAAATAATTCAATAAAAGATTTATTTATTTATTAAATGATAATAAAAGCATGGTAAAACAAAATGAATGTTAATTAATGAATGTTAAACAAAATCGTTGAATGAAAATGCCGGGATTTGGGAGGCGTATCCATATTAAGACAACGGTCACAAATCCCGCGTAATGGCTCTACTAACGCCGATCACTGATTATAAGTATGTATTTACAAAAAAAAAATATGTATTTAAGTACATTTATCAGTTTTCTAGTACCCATAACACAAGTTTTGCGCTTAATTTGGGACTAGATGGCGCTGTGTAAATTGTCCAGAAATATTCATTAATTTATTATTTTTATTTATACTGTGGTAATACTCAAGGCTAAAACCAGCTGAATAGGCAATTTCAGCTTTCGTAACATAGTTAGGGAGAATAGAATGTATAATATTTATATGCATTGAATATAAGTTAGATAGTTTTACGCATTGCGTGCTTACGTTATATCATTTCCATACATTAACCCCATGAAAGGCACAAGTGAAAGAATGAAAAAGCGGCCATTTATGATAGTTTTGGAATTTACTTATTTTATTTATTTCTTATGTGTTACTTTTTTAAATCCGGACGGGGGCCCACCACACATTCCCACCACTGTGTCTCCTGTGTAGCCATGATTAAAACCGGCCAAAAAAGGCAATGAACAGTGAAGTTCATTGCAATCCCTGCCTTGGAACTCACAACGAATTTAATCAGAAGAAATTAGTAGGAGTAAGAAGCCATTTGAATTTGACTTCCCCTCTTAGCA
Organism: Hypsopygia costalis; assembly: GCA_937001555.2. Classification (NCBI taxonomy): domain Eukaryota; kingdom Metazoa; phylum Arthropoda; class Insecta; order Lepidoptera; family Pyralidae; genus Hypsopygia; species Hypsopygia costalis. Next base: position 21,716,776 of record OW443328.2, read on the forward strand.
ATGTGAGAGACAGTAATATGGCAAATAAGGAATTAAAAGCCTAAAGAGATGGCTAGTCAAGCTCAACTGCCGTGCACCACGGATTTTAAATGTGTTGTGTTACTTACGAAATGTTGGATTAGTGAAATGAAATGCGTGACGTAAAAATATTACAAAATGAGCTGTTCCCGAGGGATGACCTAAAGTTCACGCGGGCCGAAGCTAGTATGAAATATGTTTGGTATTACACTTCGATCAAAAAATTGTTGATCAAAGGTATTACACATAGATAGGATACTTTTGATCCATGGACTGTGTTCGCGCGGGTACAGTCGGTGAAATTAGAGCCGTAAATGCCTATCTCTCTTCGCTATCCTCTTTCTCTAACTTGGTACACGGAATAAATATTGATCGTACAAATTTCTAGTGCTCAATGAAATACAAAGTTCTAGCAATATGAGGAGCTCGATGGGGTTGTTGCGCGTGTCAGTCTAATCTAAGCGATCACTCAAGTTCGATCGTAGCCTGTCTATGGATGGGCTTATTTATCTCGAGCTCCTCCATGCTTCGGAGGGCGCGTTAAGTCGTCGATATCGGCTGTTGTCATTAGATGACAGTCGTTAAGCCTAGTCAGTGGCCTTAGGGCGGCTTGAAAACACTGACCTCCGCGAATCCGCAGTTAAGCAGCGTGAGGAGTATGTTCTAAACCCATTCGATTGAGAGGAGACCCGTGTCCCAACAGTGGGATGATTATGGGTTGGTGCCGAAAAAATGTCGAAATTCCTAGTGATGCTGGTAAGTGGAATCCGAACAGTCGTTGCAACGCTATTTATACATTCATATATATTACAGCATGTGTCCCAGACAAGTGGGCGGATATTTCGCTTCCCCGTCAACTCTTGTGATGTATATGTGACGCGACGAACATATATTATCTTTTGATCCAGATCAAAGAAATATTAAAATAAAAATCTATACATATTCTACATTGTCTAATAATGTAGAGCGCGATTATCGACTTATAAAAGACAATGCTGTAGAAGTTCTGTATGTTGTATATAGACGAGCTCGGTGGCGTAGCGGTCAATGACGCGGCTTCGACACCAACGCTCGTGGGTTCGATTCCCACACAGGGCAAACATTTGTGTGCATGAATATGTCTGTTTGTCTTGGTCTGGGTCTTTTCTATGTATTTACAAAAAAAAAAAATGTATTTACGTATGTTTATCAGTTGTCTAGTATCCATAATAAAAGCTTCGCTTACTTTGAGGCTAGATGGCGCTGTGTAATTTGTCTGTGTTGTTTGTCTGTATTTATTTAATTAATTATTGCTTGTTACTCAAAAAATGAAAGTTTAAAATACTTAATGAAACAGGCTCTGGCAAAAGATGGGAGGGTACGGAGTACTTGTAAGCAGCCCGACTGGAGAAGTACGGGTACTCATCCTTACAAAATACCGCAGCCAAATAATAATTTCCTTGAGAGTTGTTGTGTTCATGCGAGTGTGTAAGGTTACCAGAAAGGCAGGAATTGCTGCGTTGGCAGCGGGAGCTTTATTTCACGTTGCGAGCATTAATATGGATACGGTAACCGCTTCAAATCAGACGGACTGTCTGCTTGTCTGCCACACGATGTAGTATAAAAAATAATAATTAGTATCTATTGTTAGATCAAAATTGATGGAACAGTTGTTAACTAGACTACCGGTAGCGTCACGTGTGTGTAGTAATTTATATACATATACCTTTTGTCAATAGTAATAGCGTCATTGTTAGTATATTATATTACCACACAATACGATGTATAAAAATTTTGCACCTATTTGAAAAGTGCAATCTCTAGTAAATACAAACTGAAGTAGATATTGATGTGAGTGAACTGTTTAGCGAGGCAATTAATGAATAGACTAAAACAATCCTTAACACATCCCAAAACCATCCTGAACACATCCCAAAACCATCTTGATCTCGGGGAATATCTTTAGTTTTCTTTAATGGTACTTGAGATACAAAGTTGTGTCACTTGTACCATCAATGGTACTAGTCAATGGTACTACTGATCCGGAGGGGAAAATGAATTGGTCACCAATATGTATTCATGTTCAATGACACTAAAGCAAAAGAAAATAAATGGGGTGTGGCTGGACAATGGACACGGCCGTGTGTTGATCGTGAATACGTTAAATGCACTCAAATTATGTCAAAATGGCAGCGCTTCCCCCTCCCCCGCACGCGATGTTCCATAGTCCTTACTTAGCGCAATAACTTCTTTGATCCTTCATCTATCCAGTGATGTGATTGAATTTTGGATGGAGAAGCAGCACCACCAAACTGTATCCCCCGATTTTGTTATCCTTCGTTTTTTTTAATGGCCTCCCTACGGAAGTAATTTTAAAGACGTATTTTTTTCCTTACGGCAATCATATCAAAACAGACAATTCAAAAATTAAAATATAAAGAATAAAAACGAAATTACAAAAGAGTCTACAACACAAACGAACAAGTTTTTTATAACGTATAAATATTGAAAGAATAAAGGCGAAATAAGACAGTATTTTTCCCTTCAACTGTCAGAAAAATGTCACGTAATCGTCCCTTTTATATAATATCCGATGAGCACGAAGAAGCCATTTATAATTAGACAATTTGTACTCCCATCTCACTTAAAATGAGATCCGACGGTAATTGTACCTCAATAAAATTATAATTACACCAACTTCCTGAAATGGAACGCTTGACAATGGTTTGTATGGGGACGTACGTTTGTAATGTTATTTACGTTTCGTAATATCCGTGAGAAATATCTCACGTCCTCCACAGCCTCCACTAGTTTGACCTACAGATGGGCTAAACAATAAACAATGCCACAGACTGTACGTTGGATCTGTCTTTGCACAAATAAGTGGCTAACCGTGAGATTTAAGTGTGCAATTATAAAAGTTTTAGTAATGTAAAGTTGGAACATTACTTTTTTTTTTGAGAACGGAACGTGCTTAGAAATAGTGGCACGTACGACGTGTCGTACAGTTTTGATTTGTGTGTGACACAGTCATAATGCTGTGATTTATCGAGTCGAGAATTGACGCTATAAAGTCGGTATACATGTAGAGCGATATGAGTATATCTTTTAAAATATTAAATATATCAATGACATGGATCAAAAGTGATCCCAAACAAAGCAAAGCCTGTACTATACGAGGGCTGTTCCAAAAGCTTTTAGTGAAATGAAAAATAGTTAAAATATCCAAGAAGTTTATTTACAGTTTTTCAAAATATTCCCCTCCAACCCCTATGCACTTATCCATTCGAGCAAACCAGTCCTCAAAACATTTGAAATACGCATCTTATTAGAGGTCGAAAAATAACCGACGAAATTCTTCGACGGCGTCGTTTGCGGTGTAAAATTTTTGTCTCCGAAGCATTTTTTTTACTGTGGGACATAAAAAAAAATCGCACGGAGCAAAATCTGGGCTGTACGGAGGATGGGGTAACATTTGTACTCCCGAAGTTGACAAAAAGTCGATGGTTCTAGCAGCTGTGTGAGCGGGCGCGTTATCTTGGTGAAAAAGAATGCCACGGGCGCCGCTCCTTGGGCGCTCACTTCTCAACTCTCCAAAGGCTTGAGGTAGACAAACTTTGAAATACCATTCACTAGTAACTGTTCTACGGTCTTCTAGCGGAATTACTGCTACTCGTCCTCTACGTCGAAAAAAAACGGAAATCATTTTTTTATTAACGCTTCGACCGCGAACAAGTTTTGTGGGCAACTGGTCCTCCTCAAACACCCAATGTGTGGATTGCTGCTTTGTAAGAGAATCGTAGCTATAGATCCAAGATTCATCAGTTGTCATGATGTAGGATACGTTTTTTGAAATTCTTCATTCGAACTTTTTCAGCATAAATTTGCACCAATCAACACGACGGTATTTTTGCTCTTCTGTGAGAGAATGAGGTATCCACCGCGAAGCAACCCTCCTGACTTTAAGGTGTTCTGCCTATGATCCAATCTTCAATTCATCCTGAATCTCCCTACGTGTAATATTTCTATTTTCCCGTAATAGCCACTTCACGCTGATGACGTTTTCATGAGTTACTGCAGTTGTTGGTCGGCCTGGTCGGCGGTCATCGTTTAGGTTCTCTCGACCACGTTTAAATTCACGAAACCAATAAGTGACTGTTGCTAACCCAGGAGCAGAGTACCCAAAGGCAGCTTGTAAATTTTCATGGGATTCCTTGAAGGTTAACTCGCGTTTATAATCATAGTAAATCATAGCACGAAAAGCTTCCCGCTAGACGTACATTGTTGCAAACAATACAAGAACGACTGATAATTTATAAAAATAATAAAAAAAAAATACATTTATAGCCAGCCAATGATTTTCACCAAGGAGGTTTGTGTTGAAAGGAGGTTTGCATTCAAATGGTTTCAGGAAAAAAGCAGTAATATTTACTCCGTGGCTAACAATTTTTGGAACAGCCCTAGATACTAGATAACTGATAAATGTACTCATTTTTTTTAAATACATATAAAACATCCAGACCAAGATACACAGATATGTTCATATACCCAAATGTTTGTCTTGCGCGGGGAACTAACTCGCCACCTCGGTCGGAGTCAAAGTAACCATCGCAAGCCACTCGACCACCGGGTTCGTCAAATTTGTCATTTATATTGATATGGTTTTGTCTGTTGATGATTTCATAGATCTGCAGTATTTAAATACAATCATATTATTGTCTATATAAATTATAATAGAAGTAGTATTGTAATGTATTACACAAAAGTAGTAATTAATTAAAATTAGTTACTTTACCAAAATAATATCCATTGCGAGAGGCTCAGCGGCGCCAAGTTTGCTTTGCAACTGTTTATTCAGCTGCCATTTTACTTCCATTGTTTAATATTTTTTATTAAATAAACAACTGTAAATTATATTACGCAAAATAACTGTAAGTATTATAAATTAAAATAATAAAAAATGTATTAATAATTAACAGTTTTGTCCAGTTTATACTTTGGAGTTTCATTTAATAATTTGCTATACCAAATTACTTTGAAGTTCAAGTATTCCTGGACTATATAAAAAGAGCCATCTAGTCCCGAACTAAGCATATCTTGTAATATAGGTAAAAAAAAACATATTCAAGTATATTATATCAGTTACCTATAACTGATATAATATACTTAAACAGGTATTTTTTTTGTAAAACGCACACGTAATACATAGAAACCACTCAGACCAAGACAATAAGACATGTTCATGCATACAAATGCTTGTCTTTTGCAGGAATTCTACCGGCAACCCTCGGAGACAAACAACCATTACGGCCATTGGGCTTCGCGCAGCCGGGTAATAGGTAAAATATTGATCATTTTTGCATTGATTGTTTCTTCTTCTTAGTCGGTTCGGTACACTCTTGCTAGAGTGGTCATGGTCATCATTGTGAATCACGATGAGTGATCATTTTGGTAATACAGCGCCATTCATCGCGGACTGCAGTTTTCCGGGTACATTCGCAAACCGAGCACTAAGTTGCGGCCTTGATCTGGTCCGTCCATCTCATTGGTGATCTACCCAGTGGTCTGGTTGGTGCCTTTTGATTGATTGTTTATTTCTATAAAAAATTCATGATTTATTTATATGATGATTTATATCCATTTGGAAAAATCCCTACAAATACATAATAAATGTGAAAGTGGTTTGTTTGTCTTTCTTTCACGTCGAAAGGAAAGAATGGATTCGCATGATTTTTGTATGAGAATAGTTTAAGGTCAAGAGAGTGATATTAGCTACTTTTTATCTCTGAAAAACGTATTCCCACGGAATAAAGATAATGACCACGCGGTCAAAGTCGCGGGAAACAGCTAGTATATAACATTTATCCTTACATTCTCCAAAGTCCCCCGAGTTATCTTTATCTCTCAGAATAGTTACCGATGGTAAGTACTATGTATTCGTTACACAATGGCCGCTGGTTGCTCCCAGCCTGACAGTTAACGCAGCTATTACTCAAGATTCCTAAAATTATTCGGGTAATTGCGGCACCGCTTGGATCTTGCTAAAACACGCTATAATTTCTACTAATGTTATTTTATTTCGCAAATAGGTATTGTGCATTGCACATGCAAATAATTTATGGAGTCGGGAATTTGGTTTTAGAAATATGTGTACTTGGACTACGGAGAGCATTTTATGTTGGTCCAGGTTAGGTTTTAATAAATTAAAGGCTTGATTGAATATGTACTGGCCGCTGTGAGACTGCGGTGGCTAGAGTTTTGCCAAGCAATTTGTTCTATAAAAGACTTAATTTATTGTATAGCTAGAGTAAGTAAAAAAAAAAAATATAAAAATTGAGAAGATGAAATAATGCGATTACAAGTAAATTGAGAGTTAGCGGAGGCTAGTGTTTTCAAGCTTAACGACTATCATCTAAGGACAATAATCACAAAGGAGCTCGAGTTTTAACCTTACGAAGTAGATTATTTAGAGTTGACTGAGGAATGTTTAATATTGTACATGCTTTAAATCAAAATATCTACTAGAAATGGAAGAATTTAATTAATTTAAGATGTATACAAAAACAATGATTGGTCGAATAACACACAATGAATGAAAAAACCGGACAAGTGCGAGTCGGACTCGCCCACCGAGGGTTCCGTAGGTACGTAGTATCATTATTAAATTTGATATTTTTCATTATAAATAAGAAATAATGCGTCCAAAAAAATAAATAAAATATATTTTGCAATGTGTACATCAAGCCCTTTCATATGATACCCCATTTGAACAAGTAGTTTCAATTTGAAATTTCGACACCCTATAAAAAATATAGACCCCCCTATTTTTTAGATCTATTTACAAATGTATAGTTTTGAGATTTATTCCTGTACTTGTAGTCTATAATGATGTTACTTGCCAAATTTCATAGTTCTAGGTCAACGGGAAGTACCCTATAGGTTTTGATTCCTTTGAGTGTGTCGAAATATGCGTTTTTTGCTGAATAAACGGCCGTAACTTTTTTCTACGTAAACTTAGCAGTTTGATTTTTTTTTAACTTCATGGGACCGTAGACCTGTGTATACAGTTCAAATTTCAGCTTGATACCTCCACGCATTCTCGACATAGAAATGTTTGACAGACATGTTGGAATAAGTATACAAAAATAAATCTATCTCGCTCTGTTTAATAGACATCTGTCTTAGTCACACAATATTGTTTATAATATCTTTAAACAAAGGGCTACATTGTTAAATGCTCTGTATGCCTTAGTCAGCTAACCAAGCTCTGTGGTTCAGTAGAATTCATATTCCAGTTCTGTATCGTCCGACTTCTATGTAGTAGAACACACCTTTCTAAGAGTGCATAAAATAAATTTAATTATTATAATTTGCACTGAACGAATCTTTTATTTTTGGCTTCCTAACCTAACAGGTTATGGGCCCAGTGTACAGTACAAAGTGGACTTTTAAGTGATTGAAAGAAACAGACTCTTTTTTTAAATACGATAAAAAACGCTTTAAGTGGCAACGTTTAAGACTTGTGATTTTTGTATTTTTGGTAGAGAAACTATTTACGTATTCTAAGTGACTTTTTGTGTTATTTTCTAACTGTAACGATGGACGGTTCAAAAGTAAAAAGAAATATTAGACTGTTTGACGGCGAAAAGTATTCTTTATGGAAACTTAGAATACGCAGTTTATTAAACGAACTTGAAGTGCTGCAAGTAATTGACGAAGAGCCTCCTGTACGCATCAACAGTGATTGGACGAAGAAAGAAAAGATAGCGAAAAATACCATCATCGAATATTTATCAGATTCTTTGCTGGGGTTTGCTAATGAAGAAACAGCAAAACAGATTTTCATAAAACTCGACGCAGTGTATGAAAGAAGAAGTATCGCATCCCAATTGGCATTGAGAAAAAGGTTATTGAATTTGAAATTAGAAGGTGATACTCCATTGATAAAACATTTTCAAAATTTTGAAAATTTGATTATCGAGTTAGTGGGTGCCGGTGCAAAGTTAGAAGAAGTAGATAAAGTCACACATCTATTTATGACTTTACCGAATTCTTATGATGGTGTCATCACAGCAATTGAGACATTAGCTGAAGATAACTTGACCTTATCTTTCGTAAAAACAAGGCTTCTTGATCATGAAATTAAATTATTAAACGAAAGGCGCGACAATAGTTTAAAAGTCCTGCAAGCAGAAACCAGTGGTTTCAAAAACCAGCAATGGAATTTCTCTTTAAAACGCAAGCCAAATCAACTTACTCATAATTATAAACAAAGAAACAATAAAGTTAAAAATAGAACATGTCACTACTGTGGAAGGAAAGGGCATATCAAAATTAATTGCTTCTTCTATAAGAGGGCGAAACCAAATTATGAAAACCGCAAAGCGCTACAGCAAACTGAAAACCAAAGAACGCTTCAATCTATAAATATTGCAGACAGAGAAAAATCGAATATCTCAGGGTTTGCTTTCATGGTTGGAAACGAACGCTATTCCGAAGAAGGCAAAAGTACCAATAAAATTACATTCATATTAGACTCTGGTGCCTCAGATCATTTAATTAACAGAGAAGATCTAACACGTGGGTTCATAGAACTTCAGTCTCCAGTAAATATTTCTGTAGCTAAAAACGGAACATTCATTAGTGCGACAAAAAGAGGCACTCTATATATTACCACTGATACGGGTATGAGTGGATTGCTACAGGATGTTCTTTTCTGCTCAGAAATTCCATATAATTTGTTATCGGTCAAAAGAATGCAACAGGCTGGAATGACCATAATTTTTGGTCAAAATGGTGTACAAATACTCAACAAAGAGGGTAAGATGGTAACAAAGGGTGAGTCTTTGAATAATTTAATTGGTATTAATTTCATGCTTAATAAATGTGCTTTGAATTGCTCATCAAATAGGGTCATGAATAGTAACTATGATTTGTGGCATCAAAGATTGGGTCACATGGGCAAATCTAAGTTCTTGCAAATTAAAACCAAACAAATGTTTTCTGATATTGATCGATTACATAATATTACACCCAGTGAAAGTTTATGTGAAGCTTGCATATATGGAAAACAAGCAAGTCTGTCATTTCATAAAAGTAAATCTAAAATTATTAAACGACCTCTATTTAATGTGCATTCCGACGTGTGTGGTATGATCACTCCTTCGACACTTGACGGCAAAAACTATTTTGTGATATTTGTAGACGAATACACTCACTACTGTGCGACATACTTAATAGCTCATAAATCAGACGTTTTTGCTGCTTTTCGAGATTATGTTGCTAAGTGCGAAGCTCATTTTAGTTTGAGACTTGTCAATTTATATTGTGACAATGGTGGCGAATATTTATCGAGTGAAATGAAAGAATACTGTATGCAAAAAGGTATAACCTACCATTTAACAGTGCCGCATACCCCTGCTTTGAATGGTATTGCCGAACGTATGATAAGAACGTTAACAGAACGAAGTCGAACTTTAATAGCAGGCGCTAAGTTAGACAAGTCGTTCTGGGGTGAGGCTGTGTTAACTGCTACTTATCTTATCAATGTCAGCCCCACAAAAGCACTGAAAGTAGATAACACACCGTTTGAATTGTGGCATAATAAGAAGCCGCAACTTAAGTATTTAAAGGTTTTCGGTTCAACTGTGTATTTTCTTAACAAAAGTAGAAAAGCAAAATTCGATGAGAAATCCTTGAAAGGGATATTGGTTGGTTATGAACCGAATGGTTATAAGGTGTGGAATGTGGTAGAAGGAAAGTTTGTAAGAGTCAGAGATGTAGTTGTTGATGAGATTAATTTCTTGTCAAGTAGGCCAGTGAAGCCTGAAGGTATTGTATCTGAAAATACCAATAACTCTGACGAGCACATGTGTAGCAGGTTGTGCGCATCTGATAATATAAGATCAGATGATGTGAAACAAACGGGCAGTGTACCCTGCGCATTAGGTCCACCACCTAATAAATCTGTACGCAGTGCAGATGGGCATACATGCTATGATTCATTTCAAGATAAATTGACTGGATCTCGGAATGAAGTAGCTTCTAGTAGTTCGAGTGTTATTAGAAGAAGTGATCGAATTAAAAATTTGCCTACAGTGTCTTATGATGAAAACAGTAATGATATTTCTGTGAACTATTTATTATACGCAAAGTCTTTAATATGTACAATTCCTACATCGTATACCGAAATTCAAACCAGGCATGATAGGCTTTTGTGGCAAAAAGCTGTTGATGAGGAAATTAAATCACTTATTGAAAATGACACTTGGACGCTTGTTCCGAAACCCGAAAACAGAAATATTGTTGACTGTAAATGGATATTTAATATTAAAAATGATGAGTTTGGCAAATCTTTGAAATATAAAGCGCGTTTGGTCGCTCGCGGTTTTAGTCAAGAATATTTAATTGACTATGACGAAACTTTTGCGCCAGTTGCAAGAATTTCAAGTTTTAGATTTATATTAGCATTTGCAAATCAATTCAATTTGCTCGTTCACCATATGGACGTCAAAACGGCATTTTTGAACGGCAAACTAAAAGAGGAAATTTACATGAAAATTCCTGAAGGAATTCCAAACGCAAACAACTTAGTTTGTAGATTGAATAAAGCTTTATATGGTTTAAAACAATCTGCACCTTGTTGGTTTCAAATGTTCGAACAAACTTTGATTGAAAAGGGTTTTCAGTACTCATCAGCTGATCGTTGTATTTATTTCCTAGATGCCGGTGACATTTCAAAAATTATTTATGTTGTACTTTATGTCGATGATCTTGTTATTTCGACTGCTGATATAAATACCATGAATAGTTTCAAAACTTATTTAATGAAAAAGTTTAAAATGTTAGACTTGATGGAGATCAAATGTTTCTTAGGAATTAAAGTGAAAAGATCTCATGATACAGTTACATTAGACCAAGCAATGTACATAAAAACGGTCTTAGAAAAGTTTAACATGAATGACTGTAATTCTGTCAGTACACCTTTGGAAAACAAAGTAGACTTTAACGCTTTGAGTGCAATTGAAACAACAAAAGCTCCATGTAAAAATCTTATCGGGTGTTTGATGTATGTTATGTTATGTACTCGTCCCGATTTAAGCTTTGCTGTAAACATTCTAAGTAGATTTGGTAACAGAAATAATAACTCACTTTGGTCACATTTAAAACGAGTGTTACGTTATTTAAAGGGAACTACTGACTTGAAACTAACTTATAAGCGGAATCCAAATGTTTATAATAACATTCTCAGTGGCTTTGTTGATTCCGATTGGGGAAGTGATGAAGTTGATCGTAAAAGCACAACAGGATACTTGTTCAAATTGTTTGAACAATGCACAATTTGTTGGCAAACAAAGCGTCAGTCAACAGTGGCAGCGTCATCTACTGAAGCAGAGTATATGGCTTTGTTTGAAGCCGTGAGAAAAGCTCTGTGGTTAAAGTCATTAGTGACTAGTATTCATGTAGAAATTTCAAATCCGATTCCTATTTTTGAGGATAATAACGGATGCATAAGCATTGCAAGTAATCCGACAAGTCATAAACGGTCGAAACATATTGACATAAAATATCATTTTTCTAGGGAACAAGTTGAGAAAAATGTAATTAAAATGATTTATGTGTCCACAGGTAATCAACTGGCAGATATGTTTACAAAGGCATTACCAGCCGCTCGTTTTTCGGCACTGAGAGAAAAACTCGGTGTATTATAATTTAATGTTAAAGTTCTGTCTAATGAAAAGTGTGTAGTGTAAATATATACTGCAAATGAGATTACATAAGAGTATAATTAAGTTGACTTGGTCTGATTAGGTTTTACTGGGGTTTCCCTAATCCTGCGCAACGAATGTTGGACCAAGATATTGATGATTGTTTCCCCAGACAAAGAATGGTGTGTTCATAAGTTTGATATTGTAAATAGCTTGTGATAGATATTTTTTTATTATTATTTATTTTTGAGGGGGCGTGTTGGAATAAGTATACAAAAATAAATCTATCTCGCTCTGTTTAATAGACATCTGTCTTAGTCACACAATATTGTTTATAATATCTTTAAACAAAGGGCTACATTGTTAAATGCTCTGTATGCCTTAGTCAGCTAACCAAGCTCTGTGGTTCAGTAGAATTCATATTCCAGTTCTGTATCGTCCGACTTCTATGTAGTAGAACACACCTTTCTAAGAGTGCATAAAATAAATTTAATTATTATAATTTGCACTGAACGAATCTTTTATTTTTGGCTTCCTAACCTAACAAGACAGACAGACAGACAGACAGACAGACAGACAGACAGACAGACAGACAGACAGACAGACAGACAGACAGACAGACAGACAGACAGACAGACAGACGGACAACAAAGTGATCTTATAAGGGTTCCGTTTTTCCTTTTGAGGTTCGGAACCCTAAAAAAGACCATTGTTGTACGCTAAGCCTTCAGTGTTATAAAATAGGGGTTCCCACATATATGAATGTTGAATAATACCCACATACATACCGTGTGGCTTAAAATTATCGTCGCCCGTGCCACACCTACGCAACAATATTCTTATATTTTTACGTGCCATATAAAGTATATTGCCTAGAAATGAAACTCGTAACTTCACCGTCTAAGCAAGTTTGTAGAAAAACAGGAGAAAACTTGAAACTTAATATTCATTTTTTGTTATTACAAGTCGTTCTATTCTGTAGAATATTTATTTTGACGCTGTGCCACAAAATTTGTGAGGTTTGCTGTGTTCGCAAAACGCTCGCAACACCAGAAGTGTTGCCGACCCTGTAAAAACACCATCACGCCCTACTTGAATAACCCCATGTTATAGTTTCTTGAAAAAAGGTAATTCGATCCACAACAGGAAGTAAACCTCTCTGGAACCGCACAGCTCGCGACTATCTTGCTTGTTTGTCAACGTTATAATCGAAACTGAATTTTTACTACATTTCAATTACGAAATTTACACAGAGGGGCTCTGTGTAAATTTTGCTAGTGTCACGGATGTATCTATCAAAATAAAATAAAATCAAAAATATTTTGATTTTAGCGAATAAGTATATGCATTCGAATAAAAGCCGACAAAATGTCAGAGGTGTCAAGTACGAGTATGTGTCAAGTTGTATGTCTCCTCCGTACTGTCAGTATGGACTGCACCGAGTATAACTTACCCCGTGCAGTCCATACTGAGTTATTTGTTGCGGCGGCAGCCGAGAATAACAACGCAATGGCATGTTGCTATGTTACGGCCGATTTGGACTGTTGCCAGCGGTGCACTTCTGTCGCTGTATACGGCTCCAGGGCGATGGACGATGGCACAAATCGCATAATGCTACATGTGGTTAGTGCATCCATGAAAGCTGAGCTGATAATAACACGATATACATTAAAATCAAGCAAAGCCCGGTGGCCGAATGGCTACTTAGACTCCGAAGTCACGGGTTCGATCCCTGCACAAGACAAACCTTCTTGTGCATGAACATGTCTGTTTGTCTTGGTCTGGGTGTTTTATAGGTATTATAAATATGTATTAAAAAAATGTATTTAAGTACTTTTATCAGTTGTCTAGTACACATAGTACAAGCTTTGCTTAGTTTGGGATTAAATGGCGCTGTGGAAATTGTCCAGAAATATTTATTTATTTATCTAAACGGTAAAAAAAGTAATTTGTCTTCATAAAGAAGTGTACCATTTTCGCATGCATGTGTTAGAATAGTAGTTTATGAAACTGTTGCATAATAAGGGTTATTAAAATACGAATGTGAGTTTATAACATGAGCCGAAGGCGAATGTTGTAATAGACCACACGAGTATTTTAATACCTAATTATGTGCAGTTTCATACACTACTTTATCTAATCTCATGAAATATATGATAATAATATTTTAAATACAACCACGAAGTTAATTGAACAGCTATAATTCTTACATATAAATCCATTTGCAAATCGAGCATGCGTAGTGCGCATGCGCGACGCGCCGCGCGGCGCCGCGTTCACAGATTATGTAGAAAAATTTTGCATAGTTGCAATGTATTTGCATTGCAACCTGTTTAAAATACCTGTATCCAGGGCTGAAGCTGTATCGAAATGGTAAAAAAGTTATTTTATGATACAGTTGTCCATAGAAGAGCTGTATCGAAAAATAACTTTTTAAATTTATTTTGATAGCTTGTGCGTAAAGACTGTCATTATGATACTGTGTTTAGTTTTTTAATGTGTAAATTTCAGTATGAGATTAGATAAAAATATGTACAAAACGTTTACCGTTAACTTTCTTAACATAATATAACTAATCACATGTTTTTAGCATCACATTTTTATTATTCTAACACATGATTTGTGCCGTCCGATGCGATGTCCTCCAACTTTCAGAATATTCTGCTAGCTGTGTATGGATACCCGTTTTTGTGTGGTGTACGAACACATTATGAAGATATATACTGTAATTTTTTTATTTAAGAAGGAGGCAAACGAGCATGTCCCCTGGTGGAAAGCAATCACCACAGCCCGTGGAGATCAGTAACATCAAGCGGTAGCCGATTCGTTGCCAGCTTTATAGAGAAACAAACATAGACTCTGTTCTTGAAGGCTCCCATGTCGTAATTGTTCGTAAATACCGCTGAGGGAAGTTGATTCCACAATTTCACCGTTCGTGGTATAAAATGTCTTAGGAAACGTACTGTAGTAGATCGCCAATTATCAAGATGAATTACTATTCTTTTTTTTTACTATCCTTTATACATGTTTCGTTGTATGTATGTATTTATTTATTTACATAATATTTCGAAACCTTCACTTTCTAAAATAATTATGTTAAGAAAGGCGTGCAGACAGTCAACGACCGAATCGACTTATCGAATGGAATTAAACACAGTACAAACGTTTCAATGTTGCCAAATACAGAAGATCTAGTGGATTTCATGGATTCAATTTAGCAGATGGTTCGTGTGATGTTAACCTAGTTCTATATAATTGGGAACTAGACTCAGCATCAACTCATAATCATCCCACTGTTACGGGACTGTGGGATACGGTATTTAACTGTGGGATACGGGTCCCTCAATCGAAGCACACTCGACCACGCTGCAGATCGGTATTTTCAAGTCGCCTAAAGACCACTGACTTGGTTTAACGACTGTCATCTAACTATGCAAAAAGACAACAGCCGGGACCGACGGCTTAACGTGCCCTCCGATGCACGGAGGAGCTTGAGATAAATAAACCCATCCATAGACATGCCATGGTCGTTATTGCTTAACTTGCGTGTTTGATTACACTGACACGCGTAATGACGCCATCGAGCATCTAGACCTGCCTATGTCTGATATAAGGCCTGTTGCACTCTTCGAATATGATAGATGACGTAAGGCTGTCTAGCCAGTATTATCCCCTGGGATTTGTATTCGTTATAAACAACAGTATAAGTAATAGTACTACGTAATAACACAGTCAAATTCGAGATTTCGAAACCTACTGAGTGAGTAGTAGATAGATTGTTAAGTTATATTTAGTTTTGTTCTGTGGCTGTTCGCGGTTGTTTGAAGGCGCACATAATTTTAGTAATGACTTCAGTTGTCTAAGTTAACTAGTTAATAAAAGAGGGTTTACGTCTCAGTTTGGGTTGAAATTATTGACATTTGGACATGTTAATTAACTTTCGTTACTGACTGTACATTCTCGCGAGCGAATAAGACGTAATAGACGTAATAAAGAATAAGAGCGTGAGAAGGACATAATTTTGCGCATAAAATAAAAAAAATATTTTTGGGTTGATGTTGGCCGATTCTCAAACTTTATAAAAATCTCAAATTTTATAAAAATCGGTCTAGCTGTTTCGGAGGAGTTTGATTACAAACACCGCGAGAATTTTATATATTAGAGATAATTGTACAGAATGCCTTTCTATGACTCAGCCTGATTTCCACAGACCAGTTGGAATTCCACGAATTGGTCTATTGCCCAGCTGATAATTGGACGATGTAATATTTTAATTATTTTTAGGTCAAACCGTCAGTATAAGTAATAGTACCTACTAGTCAAATTCCATTTGGTCTAAAGAACTTAGCCTGATGAGTCGAATAATTTTCCTATTAGAAAATTATGATAATATGCGGCTGGCCTTCCGCCATAATTCTTCAGCTATACTGGGTTAAAAAGACTCCTTTTAGTGTAGCCAAGTTATAGCATAATGATAATGAAGATACTCATCAATAAGAATAACTTTAAGGTAAGTTCATGATCAGCCCTATCAGCCTGGATCAGTATACGATCGATAGGACGATATAAAAATATCTATCAGTTCATCGGTGAAAGCATCACACAATCATTGGACTGACGCCAGGTCAATCCGATCAGACACATGAAATTGTAACTGGCTTAGTATATTCTTTATACCAAAGCCAACTACACTTGCACGTTGGCGGTTATGCACCCCGCCGATGACCAAGCAAAGCTCTGGCGAAAGTATGAGGTCACAGCAATGAAACTCCAAAAAATCCAAATAGGACACTTCTGGTCTTCAAATATGCCTACATATTCAATCAAAACATATTGCGAATGTCCTTGCTATCTTGCATCATTAAATGATGCTAAAATAACATAAAACAATTAAAATATATTACCGCGATGTTTAGTTATGCTATAGGATGAGTATGTCATTGATATTTAGCTTCACATATAACATAGGCCAAGAGTTATAGAATATATATTATATATATTTTTAATCTGAGTCTAAAACCAAATTTTCTAGTTCTTAGTACCTCCAAAGGAAAAAATCGGAACCCTTATAGGATCACTTCGTTGTCCGTCCGCCCGCCCGTCCGTCCTTCTGACAAGACCCTTTTTCTTAGGAACGCGTGGAGGTATCAAATTGAAATTAATATCACTCAGGTATGCAATCTCTTAAAGCAGTGAAAAAATCAAGCATCTATATCAAAAGATACGGCCGTTTATATTCCATTGATATCGCATATTTTGACATTCGCAAAGGGAATCAAAACCTACAGGGTCCCGTTGACCTGTCGTTGAATCATAATATTTGGCAAGAAGCACGTCATGTAGTGCAAGTAAAGGAAAAAAAACCGAAGACCGTAAATTTATAGTTATTTCACAACTTTTAGGGTTCCGTACCTTAAAAGGAAAAACGGAACCCTTATAAGATCACTTTGTTGTCCGTCTGTCTGTTTGTCTCTCTGTCAAGACCCTTTACATCGAGAATGCGTGGAGGTATCAAGCTGAACTTTGAACTGTATACTCAGGTCTACTGTCCAATGAAATTGTAAAAAAATCAAACTGCTAAGTTTACGTAAAAATAACATACGACCGTTTATTCAGCAAAAAACGCATATTTCCACAAATTCTCAGGGGAATCAAAACTCATAGGGTACTTCCCGTTGACCTAAAACTATGAAATTTGGCAAGTAACATCCATATATATCCTTATATATAAGTACAAGAATAAATCTCAAAACTATACATTTGTTATTACCTAAATGTTAAAAAATAGGGGGTCTATATTTTTTATAAGGGGTCGAAATTTCAAATTGAAGCTACTAGTTCAAATGACGTAGCATATGAAAGAGCTTGATGTGCACATTGCAAAATATATTTTATTATTTTTTTCAGGCTTTTTTTTCTTTCTCATTACTAATTCTACTATGGTAATACGATTTTTTTATTCCATTTCCTAATTCTACCTTTTATCGTCCCATTTTTTATGTCAACATTGCCGACCGTATTTCATCTTTAGCGAGACTTTTAAATTCTTTCAGTAACTAAAAAAGAAAACTTGAACAAAACCGTTTTGCGAGAAGCTGCCTAGCTTCTCGCAAACCGGTTTTGTTCTTAATTAATGTGGAAAATTCACAGTTGACTTTATAAGGACATCTCAATTTGTAGAAGAAGACCTTTAAATTTTACTAAATACTTAAAGACATTATTAAAAGTGAACAATTTTTTTCTACGACCTATTCGTTCTTTCTATCTCTTTCTCGAAAACGTCTTCAATAATTAATTTCTATAATCAAATTAGATAGCGCGCGGCTGCGCCGTTCTTACAATGATAAGTGTTGGAGGGATAAGGTAATATATATATGATTTGTTTCCGTGAAAACTTCTTTTTATGAATGTCGAAACAAATCTAAGGTCTACCGTTAGATGGTATATTTATATTACGGTAGACGATAGACGATATACGGTACTAGTACAGTATAGGTAACGACGAGGTACGGTAGAAGGTATTAAGAGGACGCTTAGTTTTATGTCGTTTGAGTTCTCAGTATATTTCAGTGACTCTGGCGTAAAAAAATCTGCTTGAATAATAAACTTACATCTTTATGTCCATAGTAAAAACATTGCTGTAGCGGTGAAGGCATTTAAAAGCTTTATGTTTACAGATAATGCGAATACCTATATCTTCATGTCACTTTATATGTTCATGTAGAAACCGATATCTCTACATATCATAAAAGCTTCCAATAAATTTGAAACTAAATTGTATGTAAGCAAATCGACCTTGTCTCGCCTATAATAATATTATGTTACCCCAAAAGAAATCCAACCAAATTTGGATGTCGCCCAAACTATAACATTGTTTTCGACAGGGACTTATTGAAATAAGACAGATTGTACTCAGACCTTGTGATAAATTGCTCATATTTGTCACAGCCTACTATTTCTTTTTTTTCCTTCGCACAGTAACCTAAAAATTGCGGCCTTTTCGCCGACTTACTTTAGATTGGAATGTGGCCTCGCTACCATTTTGTGGCTATGATTGCTTTGTTCCTATTCATAGGTCACTTCGGAAAATTACTTTCTTTCCAATTTCTTTCAAGTGTACAAGTTTCAAGTACGGTCTGGTCTGTATTGTCCCAAGACAGGGGGATGAAATGGGTTCATTTTTATTTTTAACCGACTTCAAAAAAGGAGGAGGTTCTCAATTCGACTGATTTTTTTTTGTATGTATGTTATTTGATATCTTCGCGAATTATGAACCGATTTTCAAAATTCTTTTTTTATATGAAAGGGTATGATTGCAAGGTGGTTCCATATTCACCAAGTCAGGATCTGATGATGGGATCCCAGGGAAATCAAGGGAAACTCTTAAATTTTAAAGCACGTATGGTCAAATTCTTTTTTTTTTATTTAAAAGGGTATGATTGCGAGGTGGTCCCATATTCACCAAGTCAGGGTCTGGTGAGGGGATCCCAGAAAAATCTATGGAAACCTTTAAATTTGCCCTGTTGCCAGCTGAAGTCGGTTTTTATTTTTTCTTAAAAATCATTATTATATCAAATATTCTCACTTTTAACTTTTTGTCATAGCAGAAGACATAAAAATACAAATACAAATGCTTTATTCAGTAAATTACAATATAGTTACATTATATCGTGACCGGGGCCTCCTTTTAAGTATATAATACCTGTGTTAGGACATGTTTTATATTTTAACTAGCGATCCATCCTATGTTGATGATGTAGTTTTCTATAGGTGAAAGAGTTTTAAAATCAATTCAGAAGTTTTTGAGTTTAATTAAAAACAATTTTTTGGGGTGTAAGTGGTTCATCAACATCTTTGAACCAAAGCCAACTTCACATGTACGCGGTGCACTCTGCTGACTGACAAACGAAGCTCTGGCGAAAAGAGAGGTAGGGAGCGTAATTGTAAGCTACCCGACTGGGGAATGTACCTCCACCTCACAGAATACCGCAGCCAAATAACAATTCCTTTGAGGGTTGTTGTGTTCCTGCGAGTGAGTGAGGTTACCAGAAAGGAAGGAGATGCTGCGTTGGCAGCGGGGGTGGCGGCGCGCGAGCTATACTTTATGTTGTGAACATATGACTACGGTAACCGCTTCACATCAGGCGGGCCGTATGCTTGTCTGCCACCCGACGTAGTATAAAACAAAGAAATACAAATGTTCTCCCTTTATGATATTAGTGTAGATTAAACACTTTCCTCGTTTTTATAAAGAGGTTTGTTCATAAAGATTAATTCTAAACATGTGGCTCAGAGTTCACCTTTCATGACTAGTTAGCAAGCAGTAAATCTCAGTACAGATTTACTGCCACAAAAGAGAGCTCTGAATATTTTACCAGACCTTCGCTTGTGAAAACTTTATAATTTAGAGTTTCCCGTTTTAGACGGCCACGAACCTCACGTTTTGTGTACTAAAATCTTAACAAAATGAGACGGCTTTGTTTGTTAAGTTATAAAACTGGAGCTGCTTTTTTCAAGAGACGTGAATCGAGGTACTAATAATAATTTTAACAAAAAAAAAACCGACTGCAAACATTACTCTACATTTATGTATGTAGATACAGGCTGATGATGATGATGATGATGATGATGAAAAAAATATGGGACCAATCTGGAAGTATACACTTTTAAATAAAAAAGTTTTTTTCAAATCGGTTTATAAATCACGGAGTAATTAAGTCACAAACATTAAAAAAAAATACAACAGAAATGAGTCCTTTTTTGTAGTCGGTTAAAAAGAAATAATTGAGATGCAGAAAGTAAGGCTAGTTTTATCAATGGAAGTGCTTCTCCATTCTGGCAGCACAAATACACTGTACCCTAGCTCTCTTTTAAATATGATGAATATGTGAGAAGCAAACGCTAAGCTAATAATAGTACAGGATACGTAATAGATGTCGACCTGCACCGATCAAGTAACCGAATGAAATGTGTTTTTTATAAAAGAAAATATGTTAAGGAATGTAACTCAGATGAGTTGCCTAATTAAATATGTTCAAGGTTCTTTTGATTAGTAATTAATTTTTTTTTTCCATATCTTTACCGATCTCGTAACCAAAAAATTTAATACTAATCAAAAGTATAATGCCTATAGAATATGCTAACATCCGGGTTCTTTTACGGTGGCTAGGTTTATATACCTAAATCGAAAGTAAGTAGTAAGTAAGCAACTTTATCTAATCTCATACTGAAATTTACACATTAAAAAACTAAACACAGTATCATAATGACAGTCTTTACGCACAAGCTGTCAAAATAAATTTAAAAAGTTATTTTTCGATACAGCTCTTCTATGGACAACTGTATCGTAAAATAACTTTTTTACCATTTCGATACAGCTTCAGCCCTGGATACAGGTATTTTAAACAGGTTGCAATGCAAATACATTGCAACTATGCAAATTTTTTCTACATAATCTGTGAACGCGGCGCCGCGCGGCGCGTCGCGCATGCGCACTACGCATGCTCGATCTGCAAATGGATTTTTATGTAAGAATTATAGCTGATAGATTAACTTCATGGTTGTATTTAAAATATTATTATCATATATTTCATGAGATTAGATAAAGTAGTGTATGAAACTGCACATAATTAGGTATTAAAATACTCGTGTGGTATTATTATAACACTCGCCTTCGGCTCGTGTTATAAACTCACACTCGTATTTTAATAACCCTTATTATGCAACAGTTTCATAAACTACTATTATACTATTTATTGTATTGGGAAAAAAATAAGCTTTATTTTGATGTATGATTTCATTGGTTACTCGATCGGTGAAGATATGGAAAAAAGAAATGAATTTTTAATTAAACATAACCTTGAACATATTTTATTAGGCAACTCATCTGAGTTACATTCCTTAACATATTTTCTTTTTTATAAAACACATTTCATTCGGTTACTTGATCGGTGCAGGTCGACATCTATTACGTATCTTAGACTATAACATGAGAGCTAAGAATTTAAAGTGCAACAAAGCATCGTGTGCATCTCCGATATGCAGATATCAGCAGCAAGGATGAATATATATGCAAATTATTATTATATTAAATTGGTATTAACAAAGATTTCTGTTTCACATTTGGACCACAATAAGATGATCATCTGGATTGAATCGCAATAAGAGTTGGTGGTAAGGGGGCTGTTAAGCAGAATAGATTCAGCCGACAAACTATGCCAGATTGAGAGATATACATAGCGATAAACTTCAAATCGAGTTTTATATACTCGCAACATATTTTAGCAGTTTGATGACATATACTTATACACCGTGATATTTATATTTTTATTAAACTTTAAATAGTTTTACTTAAAAGTGACTTAATATCGGTTGGACCTATTCTGCATAACAGTGTCCATTTGGTCAACAAAACTTTAAAATTGTGTTTATGTTTAATACGCCTAACCTATCCATCAAAATCGGCGCAACAGTTTGAATCGTATGTAAAATATTACGGCAACACCACACATATCGTGTATTTGTGCAAATATTTGCGTTATATAACCACAATACACAGGTACAATAGAAATTGTTCATGAGCTTTATTCGTGCGACATATAGTTCGTTCTGGTTAAGCCCAGAAAGCCAAATATTTGGCACGAATACTCGATGTGATGTACCCATGAATAGTATCCAATAATTGTAATAAACTAAGATTTTTCTGCCTCTAAATCAATAACCTACCTTTAAAAAGCCTATCTATATAGATCATACCTATATAAAAAGCGCTTTAAAATAAATATATACATATATGTGTGTGTAGTAACTACTACTCAGAATGGCAGAGGGCAGCACTTAGAATTTGCACTTTTGCCCCCCGAGAGAGGTTTCTATTTCAGTATATTATTACAAAGTACCTACTCTGTGGATGTACCGCAGCCGCTCCTATTATAAACAGTAAAGCAGTTTTCTGCGACTGTTCCTTCGATAACAGAATTATTGCCTAATAGGCTAGTTATAGAACGGCTGTTTTCATTATCAGCTGATCCAAACGTCCGACATGTTCATCCACATCCGATTGAATCGCAAACCATTAGTTCTTACAACATAACCATTAAACTATCCTGCAGTTGATCAATAAAATTGAATTTAGGTGGTATGCGTAATAATTTTTTGAGGATTTTTCACAGGATTTATTTTATGATTTTTAAGTGTTGTTTTAAATACAGTTATCATATTAATTCAAAATCATTGGATAAATCGCTATTATAGATCAGCGTCGTTGAGCAAACTTCAGGCAGGATATGTCTTCCTTATCAACTATGAAAGGATATTCACTAACCTGACTATTAGGAAATGTAGCGAAGGCTGATTGCACTTTGTGTAGTGCATGGTCTTGCTGATGGCCTGGGGGCGGTCGTCCCTTGGGAAAGTGGAACCGAGGGATGACTCGTGCCGGGGCGCCGCTGTTGGCCGCGCCGCGCACTGTCCGCTGCAGCGTCGTGTGCGGTGGCGCCGACGACGGTTTCGGCGGTGTTGATGCGGCATAACTCTAGAAAGAAAAATATAAACGTTAAAATGCATAATTCTAAACGTATTCGTTTATGTACTGCTTGTGTTGAAATAGCTCTCTACGTATATATAAATGATAATATTATATTAGCTGAAAATATTAACTCTCTACGTCATTAATTGATTCAAATTATGCCGGTTTTTCTCAGCTTATTTTGAGCGTTTTTGTATGTGTCTTTTGTCTCTTCTATGCGTCATTCATGCTCTTTAATCGTTTGTTTTTTTAATCCTATCACTAATCATTCATCGCAGACTGAGATCTCGCGATTGTCTTTCAAATCCATTTCCATTTATCAAAAAACACTAGACAGAATGTAATATCTAGTACAAACTCCAGTACAATATTTCCTTATACTAAACTAATATAATAGGGTCGTGCTCCTGCAGTGGAGACTAAAATGACCTGATGATGATGATGATGATGATGATGGTGAAACTAATATCTACTTATCCACCAAGTTTGAACAAAAACTAAATACCTGTTCGAGAGATATCGCGACACAAACGCACAAACATACAAAATAAAGGAAAATGTTAAAATAACCTCTTTTCTATAAATTTGATATCACATCAAATGCTGCATTTGATTTGCAATAAGTATTTTTTGATGTGCAAAATAGGTTAGGTTAGCAATGTATTTATTTACGTTAATATTATCCCAAAATAAACTCGATTTCAAGACCATTTGAAGAACCCGCTCGTTTTGTAGTTTTTGTACACTCGATCAATTAAAAAAACTCCAATATTAAATAAATTACATAACAACTAAGCATCAAAGACATCGACAAACTTTACATGGATTATACATTAAATTGGAATTTGTTTTGATTCACCGACAGATGATTATAAAATGATTAAAAATCCATATTTTATATGAGATGACGCGACGTTTTATAAGGAAGCAATCAATATATCATTTACAAGATGAGAACGGCGTAATTATACTTATAAATACAGTGGAGTGTACAAGGCCACTTTATTTTTCGCACAATCGTAATGTCAACAGCATTCAACAGTACTTACCAAAACAAACATGGACGTCTAAACTTCGCAAATATTTATTAGTTTTAATTTAAACACACAAAAACGACCACGTATATGAGCAAAGTAAACCTAATAAGTTCGGCAGCTATACACACTTCTCTTTCGATTTCCATAACAAGATTTTGGTTGGAATATTAAAAAGAATAAATTATCAAATATCTTAGTAAAATGTCCACCATCGGGTATTAAAATAACTAATGTTATGATTACGTATCGACTGAAGCTAATTTTTGTAAGCGTAAAATCGATTTGTCGCTGCATTTATTTGTTTATTTTCTAATAGTTTTTTTTTATATATTATAATAATTTTTAGGTGTAAGCGGTTCATCAACATCTTTGAACCAAAGCCAACTTGAGCTGCGCATGGTGTACCCTGCTGACTGACAAACGAGGCTCTGTCTGAGAGAGAGGTAGGGCATAGCGTATTTTTAAGCTGCTCGATTGGGGAATTACCTCCAACCCACAGAATACCGCAGCGAAATAACAATTCCCTTGAGGGTTGTTGTGTTTCTGCGAGTGAGTGAGGTCACCAGAAAGAAAGGAAGGAGTATAGGCTGACAACGGATCGGCTACCCCTTGGTGTTGCTGATCTCCATGGGCGGTGGTGATTGATTTGCATCACTTAACTCACATGCTCGTTTGCTCCGGTCTCACATAAAAATGAAAGAAATAACAATAAATCGTCTACAAATTGCAATTTTACATTCACTAATGGTTTAATACTTGTTCCAAATTTAGTTGAGGTGAAAATATCTATACTCGTATATAGTTATGTCCCTCGTTTTGACCTGGTGTGCTCTGATTTTGTAGTAATTTGGCAGGCGTGTAGGTAACGTAAACATAACCCAAATAACGTTATAAGTAATTCAGGTTATGTACCATTTGGGTAAGGAACCCTTTTACCCAAAGGGTACCAATGGGTATCAGTTATTAAGGCTGTCAGTCTGTCTGTGTGATCTTTGGATTGGAAACGAGGACTATATAGACAGTTGTAACTTTCACATGGCTTATTGCTACAGCTGCTGTAAAAATAAATGATAAATAAAAGTAAAGTTAGAAGTTAATACAGTTTTTCTCACTGTATTTTGCTCGATGTGTTAATTGTATATTAAAACGAAACTTTGCGATTCAGACTCTCACTTTGACGGTTTATTTAAGATGACGATTTTGAATATATATGATGATGATACTTGATTATGATTTTGATTTGTATCTGGATTTTTCTTAGCGATGACAATACATACGAATGTAATTTTTGACACCTGATATTTCATTTGAACGATTTGTTAACTTTAATAAAAAAACACAATGTAACCCCTTTTTATACAGAAGTTTGTATAGGACAGAGGAATTCCTCTAAATTTCCTATTTAGCTTAGTATACCCTACGTCTGTATCGCCAGTCGGTAGGGTGCACCACGTGCAGGAGAGGTTGGCTTTGGTTATAAAGATCATGGTGAGCCAATTACACCCCAATAATAATAATAATTTCAACTAAACAGAGAACATTATACCTATTCCATAGTACTTATTCTATGCGGTTGGTACTATTCGTGGAAACGACAAGGTGAGGGGCAATTTTGGTGATTTATCGCAGGTACGATTGTGGATATTTTTCAAATTCCGCGAGGAAGGAGCCGTGGGTTGTCGTACGAGAAATATCTCCGCCGAAAACCACTCGGCCGTGGCAAATCTGGACGTATACGTGTGTGGAATAAGCATTATAGTAAAGTAATCCAGCTTTATACGTTTCTAGACATACTGAGTAATCTATATTTCTACGAGAACATAAATTAAAATCGTAGAGTTGCAGTGTATATTTATGGATAGGAGGATTTAGATTAAGTAGTGTTAGACAATATTGTGACAATAAATAATTAGCATAATACGGACGTGCAAAAAAAAAAATTGTAAAAAAACTGCGGCGAAAGGTGTGGCAAAGGCTTTGTAACAGGAAAAAATATTATCTATTTTTTTTTATACGACGTCTGGTGGTAGACAAGCATACGGCCCACTTGATACGATATTGCATTGCCCGCTGTCAACGCAGTAACTCCTTCCATTCTATTGACCTCACTCACTCGCAGGAACACAACATCCCTTCAGGGAATTGTTATTTGGCTGCGGTATTCTGTGAGGTGGAGGTACTTCCCCAGTCGGGCAGCTTACAAATACGCTGTACCCTACCTCTCTTTAAATAAACTTTTAAATGATACTGTATGTGGTAAACTAAAAACTATAATATAATGAAAAAGGTAATTATGTTATCGTTCTCTAAATATGTCAAACAGATTTAGAGACAAGGGTTTATTAGCCAGCGGGGATCAAACATGGCTTCAACCCTTTGTCTTTGTTCAGTAGGCAACTAGACAGAATATAAACTGCGAAATAGAGCCGTAGAGGCAACAACAAAATTTATTTCTGTATGTTTAAAGAATAAATTTTGTTGTGTATACAGTTGTATATTATTAAGATTTTCCTAAGTTGATCGCTCGCCTCTATGGCACGCACTTCAATATCCTAAATCAGGGCTGTACAAGGCACGGCCCGCGGGCCGCATGCGGCCCTCGACTACTACTCGACTTTGTGCGGCCCGAGACGTGTTTTTCATGTATCGGTTTTTTATATTTTTTTACCGCTACACTGACTACAAATTATAAATTTCTATAGAGTTAAAGTTTTATAACTAACTGGTTATAACTAAGCTTAATTTTTTTTAAGGTAGTAAAAATGTCAAGTAGGTATTTGTTACTGCGGCCCGCAAATCTATTTAGTAATTTGTTATGGCCCGGTATTGTATATGGTTTGGACAGCCCTGTCCTAAATCATATTTGCTGGGTGTGTAATCAGACTAAGGAAACACCCCGGCCACACCATACAAATGTCGCAACGTTAACTACTACATACACAATGGCATCTGTGCAGAGGTGAATGAGCGTGTGTGCGTACAGAGCAATACAAATTGTTCCAGATTTGTCTCGGAGGGGAGTGAGGTCGAAACGAGAGAGCGGCAGGGAGTGGACATACTGCACATAGTGCTATTACTTATACTATGGTTGTATATTATTAGGATTTTCCTAAATTGATCGCTAGCCTCTATGACTCGCACTTCAGTATTTTAAATCATATTTTCTTGGTGAGTAAGCGGACTAAGCATATCAGTTACAGCTGAATAGTCAGATCTTGTCTTGATATAATTAAGATCCAAAGAATATATATTCTTGTAAGCGTATGATGGTATCCTGAAAGATTGCCTGGGGGCCTATTTTGAAATGAAAATTTCGAGAGAAACTTCGAAAATACAAATTTCATTAAATTCTGTCGGTGAGTGCGAACTTTTTAATCGACTTCAAAGAAGGAGGATGTTCTTTAGTCGACTGTATGTATCTTTTTTTATGTATGTTCAACGATTTCTCCGCCAATTGTGAACCGACATTCATTTTTTTTAAACTTTTTATCTAATTTATTATATTTGGGATAACTACAGTCATATTACATAAAATAATTAGACTAATTTGCTTAATCTTAGGCCAATTATAGGTATCCACGAATATGACTAATAACAAAAAGCAGGAATTTAGAAATTCAACTAAATACCAAAGTTCTACTTTTATACCTGCTTTTATTTAATTACACGTCTACAGAACCATGTAAACGATTTTATTCAAAAGAGTATACTCCTGAGGTGGTCTTATTGTCACCAAGATAGGATCTGATGATGGAATCCTGGGGAAATCGAGGGTAACTTTCAAGTTATATAGGCCCTTACAATGTTTTTCTTTCTATCTTTTTATTTTCATGGCATGGCCTGACTGGTAGTCAACATATCATATTCCTGATCTGATGATCGAAGGTACAAGTCTTTAACGATTACGAGTTAGGGGATAATTCTTTAAATATTATAGACAGATACTATACCTACTGCAGATATTATATTTTAGGTGATATCATCGGTGTTTATGACTCATTTTCAAAATTCTTTTTATATTCAAATGAGGGAGCTGCCAAGGCAGTTGTATGTAAATTTAATTGGGATCTGATTTTGGAATCTATATATATTTAATTAATTGTGAAATAATTATGGTTTCGACTGTGATTTTGGTGTTGACATGCGCAACTACTCTATTATGGTCAGCAGTATCAACCTAATATCGGTTAATACTGCTGGGATACGGGTCTCCCCTTAATCGAAGGGTTTAGAGCATAGGCCACTCACTTAACGCCACGGCTTAACGACTGTCATCTAATGACTACTGCCAGGACCGACGTTTAATGTGCACGGAGGAGCTCACGATAAATAAACCCATCCATGGGCTGGCTACGGTCGACGTTACTTAACTTGCGTGTTCTCCTCATCATAAAGGATCCTCTTCAAATATAGGTATCATTCGTATGGAATATTGCATCCATAAATGTGTCACATTAAGAAGCGATCACAAATTAAATTGAGATAACAAGTGACACAAAACTCCATCTAACCACAGGTGGGGTTTTCAGATTTTAGTAATTACTTCTACTTAAACAAAATAATGTTACTTTGTACGTTTGTAAGTTTAATGTTTCGGGCAATAAAGTGTTTTGTTTATTTAACGTTATGGCTGTCATAAACGTGTTTTGGAGACTTACCTACATGTTAGTATGTATTTGTATATTTGACATAATTTATTACTCTACCTTTGGCGTATCTACACGTACAAATGTCTTACGTATGTGTCAGCATTCAAAATATCAAAAACCTTTTGAATGTTACTGTGTTTTGCAATGTTGGCGGGCCTGCACGAAATTTGTGGAATAAGGATTTTTTTGGCATTTATTCGGTTGTTATTTGCTGTGTAACAGGGTGTTTTTCAGGCCAAATAAGATAGATGTATAATAGAAATACTACTTTCTATAGAACTACTCTTAGATAGAGCCTATTACAACATTAAAGACTATATGGATGACTTTGTACTGTGAATTCAATTTGCGCTTCGTCGCCCTATACGAGGCCTCCACTATAGGACTTTCCTCCCCCATCTGCCATGACTGATTCTGCAGATGTGACTAGTCCACTACCACTTCAGATTGATTGACTCTGACAGCTACGTCAACAACTTTGGTTTTCCGTCGAATTTCTTCGTTCCGGATACGGTCCCGTAGAGAAATGTCAAGCTCAGCTCTCTCCATCGCTCGCTGTGCGACTTTCGATCTATGGACCAGCCCGACGGTCAGAGTCCAAGTCTCTACATCGTGTAAAACATTTTTTTATTAGTTGCGAATTTAAGAATAATATTGTTTATTCGTGAAAGAATTAATGAAAGAATGAACTTTATTTGCCATTAAATTTGGTACAATATAGATTTTTCATAATAATTTATAATTCATTTATTTGTTCATAAACATGGGAACAATACATTGGTGTTAAATATGAATAAACTAATAGCTAATAGGAACAACCATGATTCGCGTTATTGGCATATAAGCATAAACATTTGAATGTAATCATCATTCAAGATTTTCTATTAATTAGGTTATGAGTGTCATTTGAATGTCAAAATTGAATTAGAACACAAAACAATGAGAATTCGATTTTGATTTGTTGAGCAGAGTCTGTACCCAGCCACGGTTCGCAAGAACCCTTAATAAATTACGTGACCATATATAAAAGTGTAACTGTATAGTTCAAATAAAAGACAATTATATTTATTCCGTTTTTAATACTTGTTCTAACAAACTGCTGACTATGTCGT
This sequence comes from Hypsopygia costalis, assembly GCA_937001555.2. NCBI lineage: Eukaryota > Metazoa > Arthropoda > Insecta > Lepidoptera > Pyralidae > Hypsopygia > Hypsopygia costalis. The sequence goes on from OW443328.2 coordinate 21,746,806, forward strand.
TACAGTTTCAAACCCATCTAGCCATTACTGGCATCCAAAATTTTCCCTACAAAAAGATTCATAGACATATTATATTAATTTGTACATAGATTACAAACTATTATTATAACATGTCAACATTAAAACGTTATTCTCGTGCTAATGTTACGGCAAAGAACCTTTTAATTTAGTTATCAGAGGTCATCTTTGAATGGTTAATAACGCAAGAAGTCGAATTAATAATTCCTGCACATGTTAAGTATAGGATAAACAAATGTTAATAGCACCACAAGAAAGGCCCTTGAGTTTCTCGTCGGAAGTTTTCTTTCCAGAAATAGTATTGCTGAGAGGCCGCGGTGGCGTAACGGGCAAATTGCTTGCTTCCGTAAACCTCTAAGCTACCTACTTACTAATTATAAGTTTATATCGCCTTTTATAACGAACTGTTTATGTAGCCAGTTGTTATTTGTATGGAATGACCAGTGTGTTCCTTTACTTACTATGGTTTCGCTGTCAGTTTGTCCGTCTGTCACAGGGCTGTATATTTTGAATCATAATAGATAGACACGCTTCCTCAGGTACATACAATAATAACAAATAAGTAATTCCTGAATATTTTTTTTAATATGAGTGGGTCACCTGATGGACAGCAATCACCGCCGCCCATGGAGATCAGCAACACCAGGGGGTCGCGCATCCGTTGCCAGCCTATACTCCTTCCTTTTTTAGTTTCTGGTGACCTCACTTACTCGCAGTTAATTAGCGGCGGTATTCTGTGTTTTAAAAATTTTAATACTTAAGAAAGTCTCCATAAGAAACCTTATCGACGAAGACATGGAACCTTTCGTATGCGAGTCCGACTTGAATTTAGCTGATTTTTATCTGAAATTTTATGTTATGATTACACCCGCTGTCAGCCCTATTAAGTTATGTATTTAAATTCTACACTCAGTAATTACATAAAGCCAGCTATTAGACAGCGCTATTAAAATTAGCTATTATAAAGCGCTAGAAAATTGAAAATAAGTTATCGACAAAAAAAATGCCACTGCGTTTCTACATAATACAATGTAAGTAATAAATTGTTTGTGACTATTAGATAATGCATATTACTCTATCGTGCGACTAATGGGATATGACTATTCAGTACGCAGATAGAATATAAAATAATTATGTATATTATGTTACTGTGAATATCCGATATCAGTGAATATTAAGAGTCAAGACGTATTTGTGTATGAATGTAGACAATCACCACTTTCCATAGCATAAGATATATTCGATAAATCTGTTGGAATCTGACACAGACTGATGGAAAAGTGGGAAACTTCTACCAGAGCACACCAATTGTATCTGTTCATTGAATGGGTAATAGATAGATTAACTAAAAAGTGGATAAAAGTCAATCACCCCATTGCGCAGTTTTTAACTGGACTTAGAAATTTTAAGGCTAAACTCTTAAAATTGTGCTGTCGCCTTTATGCGAATGTTCTACTGCAAATCACGAATTCGAACAAACAGCACACCATGTTCTCTGGGAGTATAATCTTTGGCGACGAGAGTGGGACGACTGCCTTAGAATTCGTCGTGAATTCTAAAGCAAACGTAGTTTTACCCCCGCAACTGCAGTGGACTTCATTTTTCATTGCCTTTTTGGTCAATATGTTTGTTGTCAATTCTGGATACACAGGAGGCACATTGGTAGGAATCTGTGGTAAACCTCCGTCCTGTAGTCTCATATTAGAAAACGAGAACAGTCGCGTGTTGTCATCAGTATAATGTTTTAATATAAACCAAAAAAAGTTAGTTATATCACGTAAACCATTTTAAGAATATCTAATGACCTTTTCGTAGGCTCTAAAAGGCTTGTCAGACAAGACTGGTATTTCATGTCGCTGACATATTGATTTCTCGTTTAAAAACTTTAAATTATATTAATAACTCAACCTTTCACTAACTAATTTCGATATTAATGAGATGTTATTATCATAATCTGGCAAAATAACAAGTAAAGGTAAAATGGAGTAATAAATATTGATGTGCTTTTTATTGCAGTGTTTAGTGAAAATATTTTTTATGCCACGGCGACTGCTAGAGGAGCATAATGTCCACCTGATGAAACCGGTTATCATGCCATATAGACGCCAGAAACGCAAGCATTGCTCGCGCGTTTACACCCCCGTTGATGAGGCAGTATCTGCTTATATCTGGGCATATCTGCTGTCTGCTGATCTGGCTTATATCTATATCATATTCACTCGTAGGGACACAACAATTCTTAAAGGTCTTTATTATTTTCTCTTTGCAGATCTTCAGTCGAGCTCAACATCTCTTACTTGACTTTCGGTTAACGAGACAGCAAAGCGTGCACCACGTGTAGGTGAGGTTGTTTTTGGTTCTAAAGATGATAATGAGTCACTTACACCCCATTTCTAAGTGAGTCGTAATCGCATTCCGATCAGTACACATCTATCAATATACATACGATATTGGCACAGACGTTTTAGACTCTCCTTGGCCTATAAATTTGTGGACGTCACGGTACGTACTACATACGCTTCATTTTTAGCATCCACGTGCTCGTTAGCGGGCATCTTTAATCACCCAGTTCAGTGTACTGCAGGTATTGGAGAAAAGTAGCCAAATTTAACTAGATATGAGGTGTGAAATTTGGCATAGCGAGCTAGAACGCCTGCCAGAACGTCGCATTGACCCCACCCTCGTAACAAAAGAGCCGCGTTAAGATGCGGGTAACACCGACGTTTATTTACAAATTACAGAGTTGAAAACAAAAAATATTCATAAACTCTGTCGGTTTGTGCTTTGCCTTAATGGCTTCTGTCATTATGTACTTAGGACAGTCCGTAAAAACTTTTGTTCTGACTACATGATTATAAAAGTCGACGTAAATTATGCGACCACAAAACGAAAAAAATATTATCCGCACGGTTTTGTAATTAAAGCAGAGAAATAAAGTCGTTGATTACAATAAAATTATGTACCCAAATAAAACAGGGCGTTTTCGAAGCTATAAAATGATTGAAAATAATGTGGAATTTGTGGTTAATGCGGAGAGGGGACTACAAGGGTGTAAGAGGTTCATCAAACATCTTTGAAACACAGCCAAACTTATCTGCACGTGGTGCACCCTGCTGACTGACAAACGAGGCTCTTGCGAAAAAAGAGGTAGGGCATAGCGTATTTTTTAAGCTGTCCTACTGGGGAAGTGCCTCCACCTAACAGAATACCGCAGTCAAATAACATATCTCTTGTTGTGTTCCTGCGAGTGAGTGAGGTCACCAGAAAGAAAAGAAGGAATATAGGCTGGCAACGGATCAGCGACCCCTTAGTGTTGCTGAACTCCATGGGCGGTGGTGATTGCTTTCCATCAGGTGACATGCTCGTTTACACTCCTCTCATATAGAAAAAAAAACAATGGCGTTACATGGTGACACAGAAAAAGGTATCCGAGGATCCACACGTGGATCGAGACCTATGGATCTTACTGGACGGAAGGTCATTAACTAGTTACATTAGTTAGTTTTTATTATCTGTCAAAACAACGGTCCGGTCTTGGACTCCGGACACATTCGGACAACTTCCACATTCGTACAATTCTGCATGCATCCCATTCATGCAGATTTTATGTTGAGTTTGTAATGTACCAAGGATGTACCCTTACTGCGCCACTAGACTAGTACCACAGTATAAGTAATAGTACTACGTACAGTATGGCCACTCCCTGTCGCTCTCTCGTGTCGACCTCACCTCCCCTCTGAGACACCACCGGACGCACACACTCTCATCCACGCTCTGCACGGACGTCATTGTTTATGTAGTAGTAGTTTACTACTACTACATAATACGTCCTTTACGACGCGTCATTTGTATGGAGTGGCCGGGGTTTGCTAGTACGCCAGTTCTACTTTAAACAGTAAATCATTTTAGGTCAAAAATAAACTAAAATTTACACAATCATATACCTCAACCTTCCTTACCACCTCAGTCTATGTATACAAATTAATAGCATAAAATTTCATGTGTGCATAACTAGTGTAGTGTACTCGTACTTGCATACCACAACAATTATGTTTATCAATTTGATATTATTTGCAGTTTACATCACATAGAAAACATATAATTTTTTTTGTTACAAACATGTCAATGCAACAAGGAGGCCTTATTGCTAAAACCAATCTTTTTAGTACAATCTTTAGGTAACGAGCAGTGTATAAAAATAGGCAGGTTTCGCAAGATAAAGAAACGAGACATAGGTATAAATTATGAATTTTATAGACTGTTTTCTAAAGTAGACAGAAAGTTACGTTACTAAACATTATTGTTAACTGGGTTTGACTACAAACCTAAGTACCTACTTGAAATAATTTGTAACCACTATGTTCGGTTTATAATGAGTAATACCTTTATGATTTAATATTATCACAATGTATATGTATGTATCTGTTTTATCCCATAAATTAAAAAAAATGAAATAAAACACCTCTGCTTACAAATAAATAAACTAAAACTGTGGAAATTGTATGAATAAATAATAAAGAAATAAATAAATATTGTCAGACAAATTACACAGCGCCATCTAGCCCCAAAGTAAGCGAAGCTTGTGTTATGGGTACTAGACAACTGATAAACATACGTAAATATTTTTTTTTGTAAATACATACGTATTATACATAGAAAACACCCAGACCAAGACAAACAGACATGTTCATGCACACAAATGTTTGTCCTGTGTGGGAATCGAACGAATCGAATGTGTCGGAACCCAGTTTAATACGACCCAGATTTTGTCTATTCAACTCAAGAGCCTTATTTACGTTTTATGGATATATCTTACTGCAGAAATACTATGAAAACCCTCGGGCAGATTCTACTACAAAAAAGAACATAACCTGTTTTCTGTTCTGTGCGTAGGCGACAACTCAATCACACAACGTCACTTCTTTTGTACACTTTAGTCATTTTTCGCGGTGACGCTTTATGTATTACTGTAAGCCCGTGTACACACACACATCGGTATAGTATGCATATGAATTTCAATGCATATAGATCACAGAGCACTTAATAAACGATAGAAATGCGATCATTGCTCTTTTCCTACGAAACCGATGTCTGCATTCTAGACCCTACTGTTTTTACTACTACAAAGGAATATGCAAAAGCTTACGCACATACGCGCGACGTATAATATAGATAGTGGGCAAGTTTTCTTTTCAGATTACGCGGATAAACCTACGAATCGTATGTAATCCGCTTATGGGTAGACGTAGCCCATTCCCGATAAGATAATTTGGAGAAATCTTTTTCTGCAACAAAAAGCAGCAATATGAAGTCCATTTTTCTTCAGAAAATCTATGTTTCAATTATACTGAAAGCAGTTGACCTTCACTTGAATAGCCATGTCTTTTGCCATTGCCAAGGGGGAAGTGAAATTTTAAGCTTTTTACTCCTACTATTTTCTTTCGATTAAATTCTTTGCGTTTCAAGGCTTCGCAGTCTTTTGAAAATATACAAACATAAATAATAATCGACCAATAAGTCACAAAAATATTAAAAGATAATAACAATAGACGAGTCCGGTGATCGAATGGCTAGCAACTTTGGTTCCGAGGTCGCGGGTCAATCCCCGCACAAGGCAAAATTTTGTGTATGAACTTATACTCCTTCATTTCTTTCTGGTGACTTCACTCACTCGCAGGAACATAACAACCCTCAAGTGATTTGTTATTTGCCTGGATGGAGGTGGAGGTACTTTCCTGGTCGGGCAGCTTAAAATACGCAATCTCTCTTTTCGCCAGAGCCTCGTTTGTCAGTCAGCTGGGTGCACCACGTGCAGGTGAGGTTGGCTTTGGTTCAAAGATGGTGATGAACTACTTACACCCCAAAATGTATAAGACTGTTTATTGCCAAAATGTCTGTTTGTCTTAGTCTGGGTGTTTTCTATGTATTATAAGTATGGTATTTACAAAAAAAAATGAATTTAAGTACATTTATCACTTGTCTAGTAGTACTTACCAGCTCTTTAATTCGGGAGTAGATAGCGCTGTGTAAATTGTACAGAAATATTTATTTATTTTATAAAGTGTGTATACAGGAAACTTCAACATTAGCCCCAATAGGCGTGTATCCCATTTTTTTTTTCGATTTGTTATCTAAAGACGTCACAATAATATAAATTTAAGTGAAATAATTACTTCGATTGCATAAAAATTTCTCGAGATATGATAACTTGAAGATCACAATTTTGGATTATCCCGAAAACGCTCCATACAAAAGGCCACCACGTTATGACGTCACACCGTGCTATTTTATATGCATTAAATCAGAAATTTGTACGACAGCTATGTTAAATATTGCGTTTATGTAGCCAGTGCCGTAACAAAATTATAGTATTTTTTATTGATTCTACAATGGTAATATTTATTTTTTATAATTTCATACCTTTAAAATGGACTTTCCCACCAAACTATGACCGCACATAAAACACGTCGGACATAAGTTATTAAAATTTTAAGATCGCAGATCGTTCTAGTTTTATGTAGTTTACGTTACTGATAGAGTGTTTTTATAATTTTGTAACATGGGCAACAAGCCTATTGGGATAAATATATGTTTCTAATCCTTTATATAAACGTTGATAATATTATCGACATTAATCATATTCATCATCTGGCTTTGACATCAATAGAGATAAGTCTTATTGATTGTTAGCGCCATGCCGCGGGTTATATTAACGATTTGGCAGCACACTATGACACGAGATTCCTAATGGGTAATTGGCAGAGAAATGATCGAATGTCTACGTAATGGTTTTTTTCACTTCGACAATGCTGTCAGATGTCACTCATGTTACGTTTATAATTATATGTGTGAACTTTTCGATGAGCTCGGTGGTCAAATAGTTAGCAATGGCCACTTTGACTCCGAGTCGCGGGTTCGATCCCCGCACAAGGCAAACCTTTGTGTGCATGAGCATGTCCGTTTGTCTGAGTGTTTTCTATGTATTATATTCATGTATCTACAAAAAAAATGTATTTAAGTATTATAGCAGTTATCTAGTGCCCATAATACAAGCTTTGCTTAGTTTGGGACTAGATTGTACAGAAATATTTAAATAAATATATTTAAATATTCCTGTATTTATGTTATAGCTGTGACAATTATGTTTATGCTATTTTTGTTAAAATATCTAGAAGGCGTGATGGAGCAATGTTTGAAGGCATTGATTCTCAAAGTGCTCTAGATCTATCCCTTGAGGTCGAATCCGACATGCAAAGGGTTTAAGAAATTCATTTATTATTAGGATAGGTTTACGGTAATAAGAAAATATATGCGCATGAGGTCTAACGAATTATAAAGTTTGCTGACGTCTGTGCTAAAGTTTCTGGTAAAACAGTGATAAATGTGCTACATGAACGAAAATGTATCGAAACGGATAATTTTATAAAAGTTTATTATCTAATCGAAGCATTTGAAAGAAACTGCATTTTTATCATTCATACTATAGAAAACACTTTGTTTGTTTGTTGAAATGTTTTTGACGTGTTTACGTCTCAAATAAAATCCATAAACGCCGGCTGTATGCACAAAAAAGCATAAGTCATTGTTACGTTCCGCTTGAGCCGAGCGTGCAAACGAGAGCGCTGCTAGTGACTCTCTCTCTCTCTCTTCCACTCCATCGGCCGATGCGTCCGAGTTCATCAATGTTTTCTTACGTCGTTATCGCGTAAAATTATCGTCCGTAAACCGACTTTACACTAACTAATTTTTTTTCTCAATAATGAACAGATGTTCCAGTACACCAATTACGTACTAATTCATAGATTCTTGAACTTATTTCAATCTGATTTTTTTAGCGCGTTGCAATATTTTTTTTACATAATATTATATCTATTAAAACAATGATAGAAACTGCTGGTCTAAGCGATGCTGCTACGTGTATTGTTGGTATATCATTACTCAGTTTTAATTTTAATTGTTAGGACAATATAATTTTTCAACGTTATTTTGAATCAGCTATCTACACAGAATCAATTCTCCCCAATTATCTGTGAAAGCTCTATCAACCCTCTTCTGAATTCCTTCGACGCCCTTCGTGTTAGTTCACCAATGGAATTATTTGCAGTAGTCGTTGCCCATTATAATTCTGTATATTCAGTATGTCCAGGGTTTTACAACTTAGTATGGTAACAAATGACCATCTGCGCCCACACTTGGGCAGAATAACAAGTAAATTACGCCAACCGACCGACGGATACATCATTATTGCGTTACTTGTCTATTCCATTTCCGTCTAATCAGTGTCATTGTCTGATAGATCAATGATCGGAACTATTGTTACTAACATACGGCACAGATGCTTGACTTGATCATTAGAATATATTTCCGAAATCTAACACACCTAATTATCATCGCCAATTAGTAACGTTTGTACCAATTCGTGGAAATAAAGGTGTTTGGCCTCGACGCTTTAGGGGCGACTACAGACTCTGCTTAGATCTTCATCTGTATAGCAGTGAGCTTCTTGCTTGTAGATTAGAAAATACCATTTGTTACATGCTTCTTAAGCCAGTCTCATATACTGGTATATCTAATGAATGACACCTTTTTTTTGTTTAATTTATGTACCATTTCTCAGTGGTTGATAAAGTACCATCTGGACACACTTGATATGTCAATGTGACGCCCTAGCCGGCAAACGAATGAAAATCTTACGAAAGGCATACACGAACCTGGAGGACTACTGGCTCTTCCCAATAAGCGGCATACTGAAGTACATGGAACATGTCTCGAGACAGTCAGGGGAGAGTGACTAAAGGATTAGAGAGAGTACAAAAGATCCATGAGGGTCGAAGTGTGATACGATAAGTACCATTAGTCTGTAATGTTGAAACCAATGTTATAATACTATAGACATGCAATTTGATCTACACTACTTTGCGTGCTTCCGCCACCAATTAGTTCATGCAAATTACTGCCGGCCGGCACCCGCCCACTACCGTTAGTAGTTGCATGCGACTGCCGTGGCTGCTTTGGTCGTCTCTGCTCCAGCTGCTGTGGTCGTCTCGGCGAATCTCCAACACGCGTTTCGCCTCTACGCGAGGCATCCTCAGGCGATCTGTGGATGTTGATGGTTAGAACAACAACCTAAAAATTTGTATTGCATCCTCAGGCGATCTGTGGATGTTGATGGTTAGAACAACAACCTACAAATTTTTAGGTTAGCGTCGCGCGTAGAAGCGAAACACGTGTCGCAGAGACGACCACGGCAGTCGGGGCAGCGGCGGTCGCATGTATCTTCTGTTTCAGATGTTGGAGATTCGCCGAGACGACCACAGCAGCTGGAGCAGAGACGACCAAAGCAGTCACGTCAGTCGCATGCAACTACTAACGGTAGTGGGCGGGTGCCGGCCGGCAGTAGTTTGCATGAACTAATTGGTGGCGGAAGCACGCAAAGTAGTGTAGATCAAATTGCCTGTAAATTTGACTTCCGCAAAATAACACCTGAATCAATTAACTATCTATAGACATGCCACAAGTATCTGAAACGTACAACCGAAAAGTGAGCCAACTGTCTCACCTAGCAATTAGTTCACACAAGCAAGTCGACGAAACAGATGTTTGTAACAATTGATTGAAATAGGTAAAAAAGCCGTCGTCTGTATTACGAAAATGTACAATTTAGTTTAATAAAGTAAATAAAGCCCAAGGGATATCACACTAAAATACGCAATAATATTTGATGTTAACGCATATTTCGCGCCGATACGAGTATGACAAGGATAATCTTAGATCTTATTTATTTAGTTGGGGTGTAAGTTCATCAACATTTTTGAAGCAAAGCCAACTAACTTCACATGCACGCTGAGCACCCTGCTGACTGACAAACGAAGCTCTGGTGTAAAGAGAGGTAGAGAACGCGAAACTGTAGCTACCCGACTGGGGAATGTACCTCCACCTCACAGAACACCGCAGCCAAATCGCGCGAACGATATTTTATGTTGGGAACGTTAATATGGCTACGGTATCCGCTTCACATCAGGCGGGGCGTATGCTTGACTGTCACCCGACGTAGTATACAAATAAAAGATCTCCCAGGCAATGGGAGACGAGACGGGAACTGTTTTCAACCAACTCCAAAAAAGAAGGAGGTTCTCAATTCGGCTATATTTTTTTTATGTTTGTTATTAATTACTCCGTGACTTATAAACCGATTAGAAAAAAAAAAAAATATTTGAAAGAGTATTATACTTCCAGATTGGTCCCATATTTTTTTCATCATCATCATCAGCCTGTATCTTCATACATAAATGTAGAGTAATGCTTGGTGTCGGTTTTTTTTTTGTTAAAATTATTAGTTTTTACTATTTTAAAATGTATACAATCTGTAGACTTCGAGTTCATAGAAAGACATTGATCATAATTAATATGGTTCATTAGACTTTACCAAACACCGGTGCCCGACTCGAACGCCGCACCGATTAATTATTTGGCTCTTGTTCAAGTTCCACTCAACTTTGCCGTGTGTTCTACACCGCAATAATCGATATCATTTCTTATTGTTCGCCGTAAAACTTCCGTCACTTGCTGTAACTTAAAATTGACTCAATTCTAATCTATATAAATAACAACAAGACAATTAAATTAAAAATTTAAAAAGCCCTGAACTTCTAGTAGCCCTTTCATTTGATACTTACATTGATGGAATTTTGTGAGAAAAATATATTTAATTCGCCATTTTGTGGTGACGGTCACCTTGGATTTGAAATTATAATATCATCATTATATTATCATATCATATTCTACTAGTCAAGACCTTTCATTTGACATCTTTATTGAAGAGGTTGTGAAAAAATATGTAATCCATCATTATGTGGCAGCGGCCATTTTGGGCCGATTTTCATCAAACAAAGCTAAGAACACTTCGGATTAATTCTCCTTTCAAATAAAAAAAAAAAACGGTTCATCCGTTCGGGAGCTACGATGCCACAGAAAGATACACACACACACACAGATACATCAAACTTATAACACCCTGTCGTTTTTACGTCGGGAGTTAATAAATATGTAATCGCCAAATATGTTGCTAAGAGCAAAGCTCGAGATCGTCTCAACTAATGGCAAATTTTTGGTTTTATATTTCCGTAAGGCATAAGGAAGGCGACTTTTGTGTGTTTTGTTCTTCTACCCGTGCGAAGCCGGGGCGACCCGCTAGTATAGTTATAAATGTGAAAGTGTTTTTGTTTGTTTATTTGTTTGTCCTTCTTGATGATGACGATGACGAGCTCGGTTCAAAGGCCAACGTAGCAATGGCCACGTTGACTCCGAGGTCGCGGGTTCGATCCCAGCACAAGTTAAATATTTGTGTCCATGAACATGTCTGTTTGTCTTGGTCTGGGTGTTTTCTATGTATTATATGATGTATTTACAAAAAAAAATGTATAGTATAGTATCAGTTACCTAGTGCCCATAGTACAAGCTTTGCTTAGTTTGGGACTAGATGACTGTGTGTAATTTGTCCAGGAATATTTATTTATTTATTCTTTCACGTCGAATCAAAAACCTAGGTAAATTGACTAGTTTTTTTACGGGGATAGTTTAGTGTCTGGAGAGTGACAGGCTACTTTTTAACTCGGAAAATGTTTTATTAAAAAAAATGATAACGCGGACGAAGCCGCGGAAAATAGTTAGTTCTAAAAAAAGTTTGAGGTGTAAGTGGTTCATCAACATCTTTGAACCAAAGCCAACGTCACCTGCCCGCGGGCACCCTACTGACTGACAAACGGAGCTCCAGCGAAAAGAGAGGTAGGGAGCGTAATTGTAAGCTACCCGACTGGGGAATGTACCTCCACCTCACAGAATACCGCAACCAAATAACGGTTCTCTTGAGGGCTGTTGTGTTCCTGCGAGTGAGTGAGGTCACTAGAAAGGAAGGAGATGCTGCGATGGCAGCGGAGGTGGCGGCGTGCGAGCGATATTTTAAGTTACGAGCGTTAATATGGCTACGGTAACCGCTTCATATCAGGCGGGCCGTATGCTTGTCTGCCACCTGACGTAGTATAAAAAAAAAGTTCTTGAAAAGGCTATTAAAAATGAGCCATTAAAGAACACGACACGATGTTTATTGTTTATACATCTTTTGTAGCATGGTGACATTGGTGACATAGCGATAAAAGCAGTTTACTTACGCGTCATTTTCACAAAGTCATCGGAAAGTGACTCAATCTTGTGAACCTGACAGCTACTTAACAAAGTTGCCAAACTTTTATATACAGATAAAAAGAAAGCATCGCTTTTTCAGTAAATTAACCAGTTGCAAAAAGATTTCGATATTCATGAAGAATTAGATAAAGGTAATGTCAATGCTGGTGATTGTTGGCTCTTGGAGGAACTTTATCAACGATCTACAAAAGAAACAAATTTTATTAAAGATGAAATAACAACAATTCCTATAATTATTGTGTTCCTGCGAGTGAGTGAGGACACCAGAGTGCTGAGTACGAGTTTTTTATTCACGTTCGATAATGTCAACGTAAACAAACCGACCAAATAGATAAGTACTCTCATATTCTGAATTTACCAGACGCGTGTTACAAATCCAATTTAGCCGGGTTGCTCACTTCGAAATGTGAGCGGGTAAGCTATATAATTTTGATATGTAACACGCGTCATATAAATTCACAACATGAGAGTACTTATCTATTTGGTCGGTTTGTTTACGTTGACATTATCGAACGTGAATAAAAAACTCGCACTCAGCACTTTGAAAGATAGATATAACCTTCAAGGGGATTGCTATTTCATCATTAATAAATTTTCTGTCTTTTGTTGTTCCCTTCGGAAGGAGGATATAGTCTGTCAGTTTCGTTAATCTTTGCAACCGTCTGCTGGAATACAGGTCTCCCCTCAATCGAAGGGCAGTGTTACAGTTGAGCGTGTGACTCGTTGGGAACAAACGGCTCTTAATAGGCACTTATGTTTATTATTACACTAGCTGTCCCGGCGAACTTCGTACCGCCTAACAATCAATGAATGTCGTGGTACATATTAGCTGAACTAAATTTATGATTTTATGGAATTAAAACAATGAATAGTAGAAAATAATAGAGAAGCTCGATGGCGTCATTGCGCGTGTCAGTCTAATTGAACACGCAAGTTAAGCAACGTCGACCGTAGCCTGTACACGGATGGGTTTATATTACCTCGAGCTCCTCCGTGATTCGAAAGACACGTTAAGCCGTCGGTCCCGGTTGTTATCATTAGCTCATCTTGAGCTCCTCCGTGCTTCGGAAGGCACGTTAAGCCGTCGGTCCCGGTTGTTATCATTAACTCATCTTGAGCTCCTCCGTGCTTCGGAAGGCACGTTAAGCTGTCGGTCCCGGTTGTTATCATTTAATGACAGTCGTTAAGTTAAGTCTAAAATGGCCTTTAGGCGGTTCGAAAACACTGGCCTCCGCCAAGCCGCAGTTGAGAAGCGTGTTGGAGTACGCTCTAAACCCCTTCGGTTGAGGGAAGACCCGTATCCATAAAAACTGAAGATTTCATAAAAATAAAGATTTCCTAATTGTTAATTTAAAAAAAAAACGTTTTGTTTTATTTTTTTTAGTTTTGAAATAGGTTTTATCATTTTGGTGATTTGTAATTGTCATTTCTTTTGATGTTTACTCTGATTTGATTCTTGCGCTCGAACCCCATGGGAAAAGCGTTTTCACCCCTATCGATTTGACATTTTTAAATTTTCATAACAAATCACAGACAACTTTAGCGACATAAAAATAAAGTTTAAAAAACTAAAACCCGACTACTAAAAACACCCTCTAAAAAGTACGAAACAAGAAAATAGTCTCCGCTGAAATTATTATGTACATACTATAAAACAATTACCGCCTTTTAAATAAACAACTTACTTACACGTAGCATATTTTAACGTAGTTTTTTATACATCATACTGATAGAGATATGTTTAAAGGATAGCCGTGGTTGTATGCCACTTTGATTTAATTTCATTATTATAATGAATCTGTTTTGCTTCAGCATACGACCACGGCTATCCTTTAAACATATCTCTATCAGTATGATGTATAAAAAACTACGTTAAAATATACTACGTGTAAGTAAGTTGTTTATTTAAAAGGCGGTAATTGTTTTATAGTATGTACATAATAATTTCAGCGGAGACTATTTTCTTGTTTCGTACTTTTTAGAGGGTGTTTTTAGTAGTCGGGTTTTAGTTTTTTAAACTTTATTTTTATTTAACTTATTTTGGAGTTATGTGAATTCGTGTTAGATATAATTATTATGCAGAGCAGACTCATATAGCAGTTAAGATTTTATTGTTTCATATTGTATTCAAGTAGTAAAACTTCCACGCCATTTAGATGCCTGAAATTATAAATACTTGCAATTATCAGGTGATTGCAAGCAAACCCGTGAGCAGCAGCTAATAATATTTATATATTTGAAATGTGCTAACAAAGCTCTTTCATTTGATACCCCACACGACACCGTCAAGAAAAAATATTTTTTTAATTCTTTACTTTATATCCCCTAGAGGGCGCTGTAGCAATTTCAACGTGACGTCATGTAGCCTATAACCAGCGGACGATCAAGAGGCTTCCAACGACACCTCATATGTCTAATTATGATAACTAGTTTAGAAGTTATGAGGGAACAGATGAACATCCATAGCCACATACATACATACATACATACATACAGGTCAAAATCATAACCCTCCTTTTTGCTTCGCCGTAGTCGGGTAATAAAAGTGACACCAATCGATTTGACGATTTGACAACCAATAAAAATTGTAATCCCTTTTTCAACTGACACTTTCATTTGTATGGGAAAATGTTTTTTCTTTTATTTTATTTTTTCGAGAATTTTCCAATGTTTTTAAGAGTTATTCTGCTATTCGGGACAGAAACAAATCCAACAAATCAAAAACCATGGCAATCGGTCCAGCCGTTCTCGAGTTATAAGTGTTGTAACAAACACGACTTTCTTTTATATATATAGATAGAAGATAGATAGTTAAATCTCGTTGATTATATAGATTGTGCGAATATGATTCGATATATTTATTACTAAGTTTTAATGTGACCTTTAATCTACTCGGCATAAAAGACAAACCTCAGTGCATTAAATCCCTTCAGCCACTTTGGTAACTATATGGTTCATAACCAATCAATGCCTTTATTGTAAAAAAAGATAAATAAATAAAAAAGGTACTATTTTTTATTCTGTGGCAATACCAAACAAACTAATAGAGGTTCTCTAACATTTGTAAAGCGCGCTCTGCTTGGGATTCTGTTAATAGAGTAAGGTACTGCGGTGTGCCGCCTACGCCAGATTTGTTTGTACAGATACTCACGAAGCAGATGTAAGGTCTAGAAATTACAGTAATTTGGCAGGCTTTATTTAATAAACCCTTGACAAAATTCTCCTTAATTATATTCGGCAGTGGATAAACAGAAACGTAAGTGTAGTGATTTCTAATTAGTTTTTACCCGACTGCCGCAGAAAAGAAGGTAATGTATTTCGTGGCAATGTATGTAATTACGTATGTCTAATTCTTATGTGCATGTATCATAAAACTTAATATACTTAGAGGTGTTTTTTTAACAACAGGTCAAGCCCGGTCATTTGATGCATATCAGTACGCGAGGATATGGATCCAACGCGTAGAGGCCCCTTAGAGAAGTTTAATGCAATATTGTACACCCGCCGCCGTGACCCGCTCCAAGATATATCAAAGGAAACAATATACGCATGAGCCGGTCTCGGCAGGCATTGGAACTATTGCAAAGTATGCAGAAAAATAATGGCCTATGAAGATGATCGATCAGCCCCCTTACCACTATCTCTTATTGCGATTCAATAATTGAATAGATTGCTTATTCATACCAATGAATAAGCGACTATTCCATTTGAAATAGAGTCGCTTATTCATTGGTATGAATAAGCATTATATTTTTGGGGTGTAAGTGGTTCATCAACACCTTTGAACCAAAGCCAACTTCACCTGCACGCGGTGCACCCTGCTGACTGACAAACGAAGCTCTGGCGAAAAGAGAGGTAGGGAGCGTAATTGTAAGCTACCCGACTGGGGAATGTACCTCCACCTCACAGAATACCGCAGCCAAATAACGGTTCCCTTGAGGGCTGTTGTGTTCCTGCGAGTGAGTGAGGTCACCAGAAAGGAAGGAGATGCTGCGATGGCAGCGGGGGTGGCGGCGCGCGAGCGATATTTTATGTTGCGAGCGTTAATATGGCTACGGTAACCGCTTCACATCAGGCGGGCCGTATGCTTGTCTGCCACCCGACGTAGTATAAAAAAAAAAAAAAAAAAAAAAGCATTCTATTTAGTTATTGAATCGGAGACATGGTGGTAAAGGGGCTGTGTGGACTAAATACTGGGTTATTGCAGAAGATGAACGGAGTAACATAAAGCATAGGATTTTATAAACTTGTTCCTGTTCCACTAAATGAAGAAGATCAAATTTACGTATTGTTAGTATTGTACTGTACTGCGCTCTTGTTTGTATATGTTAATTGTACGTGGTGCACCCTGCCGATTAACCGACAATATTCTGGCGAAAAGAGGTAAGGCACGAGCCCGACTTACCTCTACCGGGACTTCTCTTAGATTACTGTGAGGAATAACAGTAATCCAAGAGATGATCCACTGACACTATTAGGCATGTAGGAATTGTTATTTGGTTGCGGTCTTTTGTGACTTCCAGCTACATTTCCCAGTCAGGTAGATTGGAATAGTGCTGTACCCATCTCTGTTTTCCAGAACTTCATTAGCAGCAGGGTGCACCTACAGGCAAGGTTGGCTATGACTCAAAGATGCTAGTGAGCTACTTACAGATTGCGTTTAGTTTTTACAGACGTGTCGACAGTCAACGTATTTGAGATTTTAACGACTGACTCACGCAATAGAATCATCAATAATGCTGTACATCGTACAATTCGCAATGGATTCCCTAGGTCTATATTTATAATGAACGGGATAGATGCGGCGGGTGGAGCGGCGCGCGGGCGGCGCGGCTACGTCTCTCCGACCACGTGGTATAAATAGTCTCACGCGCATGTCCGCGCACTCGCACCACACCAAATCGGGAAACAGGAATGGCCGACAGAGACTTCCATTCAATGTTACAAGGGTAATAAGTCAATGTAGATTTAGACCGATCTATCAAGATTAAACTTACTTTATTATGACTCTACTCGTAGTAGAAGAAACTAGTAGTACAGTTACGGAGCTACAAAGATTATCATGATCGGAGCAACAGCAAAATTTGTAAAGTTTGAAGACGGATATGTAATGTAAATTGCATTCTACAATTACAAGGTGCACCAACATATCTTATGTAGCTCTTCTCTGTCGTTTCGCTCTTGGCAGAGCGGTCGTGGTCACGTAGAGGCATCCACATCGGTGGTGGAGGCGGACACAGCTCTCCGCACGATCTCCCGCCATCTCTCCCTGTTGGCAGACTGTCTGGCGCAGTCAGATACACGGGTTCCCACTGCCGATTTAACCTGGTCAACCCAACGCATAGGTGATCTTCCGCGTGGTCTTGTCCCTTCCACCTTTCCCTGAACGACCAGGCGCTCTATGGATTCGTTATCCCGCCTAGAGACATGTCCGAAGTACTGCAAAAAGTCGCGACTGTACTACGGCAGACAAACGCTGTGTGATGCCCAATTCTTGGAGTATGGACACGTTGGTGCGGAACTCCGTCCATGATATCCCGAGCATCTTTCTCCAGCACCACATTTCCAGAGCGTCTATCCTCTTCTTTTCCAACTCACGCACTGTCCACGTCTCCGCAGCGTAAAGAAAAATGGGGTATACAAGTGTTCGTACGAGCTTGATTTTAGTGGCTTTGGTGATGTTACGATTCCTCCACACTTTTCTCAACTTCTCCATCGCAGTTCTGGTCATGGCCATACGTCGTTTCACTTCATCTACACTTCCGCCGTTGTTTGAGATTAAAGCCCCAAGATATACGTAGGCTTTCACCACGTCACAGTTCGCAATCTGTGTCACCTCGGGCGAATTGGCGTTGACGCGATCCACGATCATAATCTTGGTCTTAGATCGGTTTATTTTCAACCCAAACGTAAGGCTTATGTGCTCCATTATGAGAAGCAATTCTTCCATACGGTCAGCGTTACTCGCAAATAAGGTGGTGTCATCTGCGTACCGCAAGTTCGAAATTTTGTATCCACCAATCACCACGCCATCGTTCTAGTTCTCGAGAGTGATTCGCATTACAAGCTCGGTGTAGATGTTAAATAATAAAGGTGAAATTATGCATCCCTGTCGAACGCCTGCACTTGGATGGAAACTATCTGAGAGGAGATCATCGGTCCGCACTGAAGCTGTACCCCCTTCGTAGAGCTCCCTGAGCAGGTGCACGAGGTGTTGTGGTGTGCCCATGTCCAGTAATGTTTTCCACAACATTGGCCACTTCACCGAGTCAAATGCTTTGGAAAAATCAACAAAGCATATGTATGTCGGCTTGTTGAATTCTCGAGCCTTTTCGATGATTTGACGAACGATGAGAATTTGTTCACGGGTTCCTTTTCCCTTCACAAATCCGGCTTGTTCTGGCGCAATTTCTCTGGATAAATATGCTTTCAGTCGCTCGTTTATGATGTGTAGCATTATTTTGCTCGCGTGTGTTACCAGTGCAATAAGTCGAAAGTTGCTACACTTCTTCGTGGAACCCTTTTTATGAAGAGGAGTGAATATCGTGTGAGCCCATTCAGAGGGCCATTTGCCTGTGTGCCATATTTTGTTGCAAATTATATGGAAGATATGAACGCCATGCTCTCCCAATGCCCAATCTTATGTAGCGCTACCACTGAATAACCAAAACAACCAAACCAACCGTTAACAAAACGAATATCGCTAGATACAAATAATCACAATATCAATGAAGTAGTTTTATATCAGTTTGGTAGGTTTTTTATGTAAGAGAAAGGGGGGGGGGGGGGCGCAACCGAGCATGTGGGTTGTTCGTTTTCCCGATGGAAAGCAATCGCCACCGCCCAAGTAGATCGGCACCATGCCCTATCTCTCTTTTCGCCAGTCTCGTTTATCAATCAGCAGGGTGCGTCGCATGCAGGTCAGGTTGGCTTTGGTTCAAAGATGTTGATGTTCCCACTTACACCCCAAAGTTGCATACACCTAAAATTCCAAAGCAAGGAAAGGATTAAACAAAAAATACCAAAAACGGCCATTTATGTCACTCCTTTTACCGTAGAGCAGAGAACTTAGTAGCGTATTATACTTCTATGCCTTTTACTATGTTGTGTTTGAAATGTTGGGTAAGTAAGGTAACGTAAAAGATTTCATTGGCCTTGCGATAAAAATGTTTTATATCCTTTTTTATATTCGTTTGTGAACTATGATTGATAGGATTTTTTATTTAGTGTAACTGTACTACATATGGGACAGGAATCAATAGGTAATTTCGAAGCGGTTGTGTGTGACTGCAAGCTAGATAACTCTACTACTATAAGATTTTTTTGTACGCAATACTCGTACAGTCGAAAATTCAGGAAATTTAAATTTATACTATTTAATTTATACAAAACCTATAAATTAATATCATTTGCGCGCCGCTACCCCTGTTGCCAACACAGCAACTTTCATTTATTATTATAACAGTTTACAAATATCCCAAATAAACACACTTTTTTGTTATTAATAATAAACTATTAGGGTGTGAACGCAGTTGTATACCTATTTTCTAAGTGTTTTTTATATAGTTTTGTACATACTTATATCAGTTCTTTGGGGCATTGTTTGCAACCACAAGACTACATACCAGTTCCATAATTCAATATATTTTTTAATTAGAGTTAAATTTAATTTACTCAGACATAAAACTTGGGGACGTAAACCTGAGTCTTTATCGCTGTTCATTGTAGACGTCTGTTTATGCCTTTTTTCGTAACACGTTACATTTTATTACGAGATTGTCCTAGTTCTCGAGATCACACACATCCAACAAAAAGTAACGTTCCATTTAGGTACCTATAAATAGTCTTACGGATTTTGTCATTACATTGATGAATTTATTTCAATAGCAATTTTTTAATAAGTATTTATATAATATCATACCAGTCCATACACAAATTCGTTCCCGACCGCTCTGTAGTCACACCAAGTAGTCACACTAGTGTGACTATGGATAATTTTATTTACCCATAGTTACACTGGTATGATTACGGATAAATCTATAGCTATAGACCAACCGATTCATCACTGCGTGTGTCTGTAACCGTGTCTACACTTCTATCTATATCCTTATATCGTAGCGGGGATTGTACGAGGAATATTTTTTTAAATAGTGATGCAGCTGAACTCTAGTATTAACCCTAATATTGCGTTGAAAAAATTACTTTCAGTAATAAGGCTGTCTTGTTGCATATATAGTTGAATCCATTTATAATCACATCGAAGGGAAGTGACAAATACAGACGTACGGACGTCATACAAAGCAAAACATTAGAAAATAAACATCGTATTTTTATTACGTATTTCAGGTCGGTTTATTTCTCCGTTTTCTAATAAAGTCTTAAATAATTGAAGTTAATATTATAATAAATTGACCAAAATATTTGCACGCCCTGCGAGGGTAGAATAAGTTGGACATGTAATCTATCTATGTCATCTTTTTTGAACCTTATTTTTGCTAATAAATTATCTTATCTAGTTTGCAAGTAATTCCACTTTTCTCTGGTATTCACTCAGGTCCTAATTAATATGAAGATAATAAAATCGATTGTCTATTCTACCAATCTCCATACTACGAGTACTTATTTCAATCAACTCTGTAGATACGTAGGCAGCTTTATGAAGTACATTCGATTTATGGTTCATTGCCTCTAGAATTTGATATTCAGTATAGTTTTATAAGAAAAGAACATTTTCATAGAAAATTACAATTTCATTTAGCTATTCTAAATATCAATGGTCATTGGCCGCTGTATCGAAAATAATGTCTTTAATGTAAAGAAAATCTATTTTATGGATGGAAAATTTATAATATTTTATGCATGTATTTTGAATACTTTATCTCTTAACGTTAAGTAAAGAAAGAAGTTCTTTTCACGTAGTATGTACCGCAATTGTTAAAGAGTAGAAGCTAGTTTATTATAAAGAAAATATTGATTAAAGTCAAGGATGAACGGAAAACTTCTTTGTAACGCATAAAAAATGTTTATGACGGTTTAGCTATGCCTAGCGTGTCAGTATGCAACTTGGCATGCGTTCAAATCTCTTTTCAAATAATGATAACTATGAAACAAAAAAAATATTTATCAATAATTTAAACGAGGAATGTGGTCAAACTATGTCTGGGGAAGTTATTACTACTAACTTGTTCTTTGTAGCAACTAACTGTGAGTCGGAGCCGCCTGTGCCCAAATATGGGTCATTATTACACCATCCGCGCACTGTCGGAGATCTGATAAAACGTGAGATATTGATATTGGATTATTCTTATTGTTTATGGTCCATTTATGGCGAGTTATGCTTTGTATCGGTAAGATACAATGAGTGAATTGGTTGCATGATATGGTACACTGATCTTTAGTTCCTATATGGTCTGTATTAGACGTTTTTTCTCTCTCGTACTGTATACTGTATTTTTAACTATAGTTCTCTACTTGTTATTAAAATTAAACAGTTTCATTTTGGGTATACACCCCGTTTGACTAGTACTTGACTTAGTAATCTTAGATTTTAGTACATTATCTACATCATTAATATCTTTCTTTTTAATAAAAATATTTATCTTAAATTTTTTTTAATTAATTTATTTCCTTTCTCCACTTCATTGTTGATACAAAAATTGTTGCCTAAATTACCTAGTATGAGTATATTATTTTGTGCTAGTATTCATTTTTGGACGGAAATTTGATAATTTTTTAATTTAAATAGGTCGCGGTATCGATCCCCACACAAGACAAACATTTGTGTGCATGAAGATGTATATTTGCCTTGATCTGGGTGTTCCTATGTATTATATTACATATATATAATGTACACTCATACACTAATATCAAAATAAACATACGGAAATAAATTTACAATAAAATATATTTACGTGTGTTTATTAGTTATCTAGTACGGATAACACAAGCTATGCTTAGTTTGGAACTACTTATAAGTATAGAAATGGAAATATTTCTATTAAATAGCAATGTCTACGTTTCTAAGTCCTGCAAATAAATATATTTATTTGCAATGTATTTATTTATATATTTATTTGCAAGACTTAGAAACGTAGACATTGCTTTTTAATACAAATATTTTCAGTAGACAAATTTGTCAACTCTCATACTGAAACTGCAAATGGATTTATAGTAAGAAATAAAGCTGTTAAATTAACTTCATGGTTTTATTTAAAATATTTTTATCATCTATTTCATGAGATATATAAGTATATAAAGTAGTATTGTAATCATATATAAAGTAGTGTATGAAACTGCACATAATTAGGTCTTAAAATGCTCGTGTGATACTATTATCACATTCGCCTTCGGCTCATTATAAACTCACGCTCAGAATATTTTTAGTTACTAAAATTGTAAAGTAACCTTAAGAAAATTATGTCACGTATACCTATTTTTGTGCAGCTATGCAGGGATAGTTGTTTCTGTGCGCGTACGTTAAATATGCGCCCACGGCCCATGTTGCATATGGCGGGGCAACCTTGGGCGGGGATTGGGGACAGCAGAGTTCGTTGCTCATTGAGCATACAGTATAGTATCAATTGATCGGGTATTCATCACTCACTGATGCCTTATTCGTACTTGAATAATACATACTGATTATTTTGTTAGGGAAATGTGAATGTGACTCTCATAACTGTTGACTTTTGAGTTGGATGATTTATTAACGAATAACAGTTTATTACATTTGATCATTATTGTCGGTGGAGGAGTTTCCAAGAACTAACCTCTAATTTGGTTTTTAAGAGCATTTTAATCGTACATTAGTGCTGCTATTGAAAAAAAATAGTTTCGAAACGCAGTAAATATAACAATTTATAACAAAAAAAAAACATTAAAAGTATTAACACAGTGTAATAGTACTATGTACAGTATGGCCACTCCCTGCCGCTCTCTCGAAACGACCTCACCCCCCTCTAAGACTGAACTGGAGCAGTTTGTATGGCGCCGCACGCAAACACGCTCATTCCGGTTGTACACAGACTTTCAGTCAGACATACAGTCTTTGTTAAAGTAGTGAACGACGCGACATTTGTATGAAGTGGCTGGGGTGAGCCAACTAAGTAACATAAGAGTACATAACAGTTTTTGCGAGGAACGATACTGAGCATAAACTATGCCTACGATCAGGCAGTATACGTATACGTATACCTACGTATGCTTGCCACCGTAGTATGATACAAAAAAATAATTTTTTTTTCAATGGCGGCACTAATTGTGTTGTAAGTGGTTCATCAATATCTTTGAACCAAAGCCAACTTCACCTGCACGCGGTACACGCTGCTGACTGACAAACGAAGCTCTGGCGAAAAGAGAGGTAGGGAGCGTAATTGTAAGCTACCCGACTGGGGAATGTACCTCCACCTCACAGAATAGCGCAGCCATAATATAACAACTCCCTTGAGAGTTGTTGTGTTCCTGCGCGTGAGTGAGGTCACCAGAAAGGAAGGAGATGCTGCGTTGGCAGTGGGGGTGGCGGCGCGCGAGCGATATTTTAAGTTGCGAGCGTTAATATGGCTACGGTAACCGCTTTACATCAGGCGGGCCGTATGCTTGTCTGCCACCCGACGTAGTATATAAAAAAAAAAGCTAAGTGTATGACATAAACATATAAATGGCCAGTACATGTTTTTTTCAGCCAGTATTTCAAGTGTGGTATACTACTGAGTTAAAGTAATATTACCTACTTCCAAATCATATTTACCATGCTACACTAAAAAAAAATGAGGTGTGACGGTGTCATGAACACCGCTGTGTGTGTTACGTGAATACATTATATGCACTAAAATTATCCCAAAATAGCAGCGCTTCCCCCTCCCCCGCACGGGATCTTGCATAGTCCTTTGATCCTTCATCTATCCAGTGGTGTGAATTTTGGATGGAGATTATAGATATGTAGCTGCAACATCAAACTGTATCCCCCGATTTTGTTATCAATTGTTTTTTATTTAGGGTTCCGTACCCAAAGGGTAAAAAGGAACCCTATTACTAAGGCTCCGCTGTCCGTCCGTCCGTCTGTCACCAGGCTGTATCTCATGAACGGCGATAGACAGTTGAACGTTTTACAGATGATGTATTTCTTTTGCCGCTATAACAACAAATACTAAAAAACAGAATAAAGTAAATATTTAAGGGGGCTCCCATACAACAAACGTGATCTCATTGCTCGTTTTTGCTCGCTATTGATAACGGCAATAGGTAGACGCTTGAAATACTCACATAATATTTAGTTATTTATTCACTTCAAAAATAAATAATTAAATAAAAATAAAACAAATATTTATAGGGGGCTCCCCACTGATCTGTATTATTATCACTGTGGTAATAATACAGATCAGTGGGGCAACAAACGTGATTTTTTGACCTTTTTTTGCGTGGTAATGGTACGGAACCCTTCGTGGGCGAGGCCGACTAGCACTTGGCCGGTTTTTTTTTATTTGAATTGCCTTCAATTTTAAAGACGTATTCACGTCAAAAAACAATTTCCGATCATGTAGAGCAGGACCAGACAATAAATAATAGTATGAGCGTACGAGGTAGGACCGTCATTTTACCTACCTAGCATCATATCATGAGTTTTTACGTAATGTACGAGTTGAACCATCTCGATAATATATAGTCTTTGGGGCCCTGGTAATAACAGATTGACCTTCTCATACAATTTTTACAAGTAAAAAAAGTAATCAAAAAGCAGCCGTGATAATGTTGCAAGTCCTTGCCAGCGACATAATTAGCTATATTAAATTTCACAATTCGTCACATAAACCTTTCAACATACCCATTTCCCTTCATTACCTCAAGAACGTAAATAATGTTTACAACTTCCAGTGATATCATTAAAGAATATTCGCTACAATGTTTCAATCATAAACTTAACTAATATAATTTACGATTTCAATCCCGTTGTAACATTAAAATAAACAGCAGTTGTGACAATAGATTATTAGCATAATAGCAACGTGCAAATAAAATAATAAATAGTAAAAGAACAGTAAAACAAAAAAAAAATATATATAAAAAATAGGTATGGACCTCGGTGTCTGTACATTGTACAGCAATAATAATAATAATAATAAGGTCCGCAGGGCAGCTTGTGTGGCGAGCTGTTGTGTGAGTAGCGACACCACGGACCCGAGTCTCCAGAGAGTCGGTCAGGGCCTCCGTCTCCGACGTGTCTTCATCGGTCGGAGTGTAAACACAAGAAGGCCCGCAGGACTCTCAGCTCTGGCTTGCCTTCATTGGCCGTCCAGAGAGGAGCCGCTAGAGCTATATGCTCCAGGGGTGGAAGTGTTAAAGGGCATCACGCGGCGAGTAACTTCGGAGAAAGCGCAGCACACCTCTCGACATCCCTGAGTCACTCACAGCGGTGTTGCCCCCGGCTGTTTTCCTGGCATTTCAGGGGCCCATCTAGTGAGTGCCACCGCCTGCCGCAAATAACTAGCAATAAAAGCAGTTATGGCAGGCGTCCGTCCCTCTTCTGTAATAGCCCAGTATTAAGTTTACCCAGATCTCATCTCCATAGCCCATTTATTTTCCATCACACTTCGTAATAGTCTCGACGCCTGCCGAGACCTGCTCATGGGTATATCGTTCCATTGGCATATCCTGGAGCGGGTCACGGCGGGCGTACAACATTAGATCAAACTTCTCAAAGTGGCCTCTACGCGTTGGATCCATATCCCCGCGCACGCCTATCAAATGACCGGACTTGACCCGTGATTTAAGAGAGATACAAAATATTAGAATAAATGGTGTAGGACAATCTACACAGCTTTCTCGTATCAACCTCTTTCAATCCAAATCTTTTATTTTACAGTAAAACTTAGTACACCATAAAGCCAGGAACTTAAAGATCGATGATTTCAGATGATCATCTAAAAAATACAATTTTTGACTGATTTCCAAATAAAAATAAATATTCGATCATTATCTAACTACTCTAATATATTATTAAAACTCACGTGACACATATTAATTACATTTATAATTTGTAATATTTGCCTATGGACACAAAGACAGATTTTTAAATTTTCATGTTGGATTCCAATAAATAACGTTATATTTCTATCAAAATCTCAAAGTTCAATATATAAATTGGATTGGATGGGATCCAGGTCGCAATACTTTCTCACTTGCTTTATTCGTTCGCAAGCAAAAATTATGAATAAAACTCGAGTGCAGTAAAGTGCAATAAAGAAATGGAAGAATATACTCGTATTACGTGTACATCAGGATAACTTAGAAAAAACATTTACTTTATAAAATTATAGTTGCATGTTTGTATTCCGTTTCA
The DNA here is from genome assembly GCA_937001555.2 of Hypsopygia costalis. Lineage (NCBI taxonomy): Eukaryota > Metazoa > Arthropoda > Insecta > Lepidoptera > Pyralidae > Hypsopygia > Hypsopygia costalis. Next base: position 21,773,357 of record OW443328.2, read on the forward strand.
TTTTAAAAAAATCCTGCCGATAGTGTATCACAGAATAATTTCACGAGATATTACAGGGTCGACTTTTTACAAATAACATTGATAACATAATTTACAAAGAGATATTATAATTGTAAATATATATTATCTATATATATAAAAATCAATGCCAATTTTCGTTGTAATTTTATAACTCAAGTACGGGCTCACCTATCCAAACCAAATGTTTAGGCTTTATTCGGACTATTTAGTAGATGGTTTATGTGAAGTTTGCACAAAATCGGTCGAGCGGTTCTTCATTTATCATATTTTTTGTAACAAATGAATTCAATAAATGGCGGACCATTTTGTTAATGGGGATTTTGCTGTCAAATTGAATATTATTTCAGATGGGGATTGTGCTGTCAAATTGAAACTTGACAGTACAAGCATGTTGTTATATCATGCATGCGGTCATTTCATTTTGGACGTGCTTCGACTTTATGTTGCCTGTTCCAGAGTTGGTATACCCCCAGCCGTTTGTTTATTCATGCTCAAAATGGATAAACAAAAAATATTGTTTATCCAAATGTTTTGGATTAAGTTTTAAAATAGCTAGCAATTATTAAAATATTTTTTTGTTTGAATATATGAATTTGATGTTCTAATTTTTTTTTTAGTATTTCACTTTATACGTAGCGAAGCACGTACCGGGCCGCTAGTGGTGTATATATGTACATATATATACAATCCAAATCGCTTCGGGGCGAGGAAGCTTTTTATATTTGTAGGAACTTTTTTTTAATCCTTGATATCTATACATTACATAACATAACAACACATTAAACTGAGTCTCCTACGTAAAACAACACAAAAAAAAAAAACAAAGAAACATTTCTCCTGCGAATTGAATTATTTTCGATTGACAGAACATGTCAGCGGTATGCGCGGCTGTTGAATATGAAATTAAGCCTCCCCTTTACACCCGCGTTCGGGATGTTTTCCATCCGCCACCGCACAAAACAATGTATGGCAACGTCTCTTTGCTGTTAATCGACTCACCCGTAGAACAGAGTCCAATGTGATTATGGAACTAAAACATATTAAGCTAGCTAGACTAGATAGGTAACATGAATTCTTCAGACATACGTATTTAGAATTTCCTTATCTCATTTATCTTCCGATATTTAGAAGCAAATAACGTTCAATCTGACATTAGCTCCCCATGACAACGCACGGAAGTGAACTGAAGATCGGAGTTTATTCTACGGAGTAACTACTCATATTTTTTTCAAAATCTTACACATACCTATGTGTAAGGTTTTGAAAAAAATATGCACAGGATACGCTGCTATACAAAGCAGTGTGTCCTGTGCATATTTTTTCGTATGAAAATTGTGTATATTTAAATTAGTTGGGCATAAAAATCGGTTATGAGACATATTGAAATACCTAATTATTTCACTATTACTCATTATATAAATAGATTAATTAGGTTCAAATTTTAAGCTAAATAAAAATTAATTAAACATTGTCTTGACATAAATAACCATTATGAAAGAACCTATTAATCGAAAATAACTATAAGACGAAGTTACATATTCAGTTCGGATCACTTCATAATTCAATAAGAATAAAAAGAAGAAACTCCGATAGATATTGATTTTATCTTGTCACAAAGGGCCACTTCCATTTTTCGATCGAATGAAAAAACGAATTAAACCCTTATTTTATAGGTATGTATGTTATATTCTAGTGTCGTCCGTATGTCAGTCATTTTTCTCCGTATTTGCTATACCGAGTATGTTGAAATCTCGTAAAGAATTTATGTGATCGATCGCGATTAGATCGTAATATATATGTTACGGTCAATGTAATTTTTTTTTATACTACGTCGTGTGGCAGACAAGCATACGGCCGGCCTGATGTGAAGCGGTTACCGTAGCCATATTAACGCTCGCAACATAAAATATCGCTCGCGCGCCGCCACCCCCTCTGCCACCGCAGCATCTCCTTCCTTTCTGGTGACCTCACTCGCTCGCAGGAACACAACAGCCCTCAAGGGAGCCGTTATTTGGCTGCGGTATTCTGTGAGGTGGAGGTACATTACATTCACCAGTCGGATAGCTTACAATTACGCTCCCTACCTCTCTTTTCGCCAGGGCTTCGTTTGTCAGTCAGCAGGGTGCACCGCGTGCAGGTGAAGTTGGCTTTGGTTCAAAGATGTTGATGAACCACTTACACCCCAAATTTATTTGTTATTATTCATACGGTATTTTTTACTAATATATATAGAGTATATAGCTCAATTATCTCGATCAAACACAAATTACATTTAAATTTTATTTCATATAAGTACTAATTATAAGTGCACATTGAATATTTTAATTTCATTATAATCTTACTTACTGAAAGAGCCTTAGAAAACATTATCAAGACAAAATTAATGTTTGGTAAGAATCAAACCTGCGATTCTACACAGGTTTTAATTATCCCTGAATTTCAGCGGTAACCTTACGCTGCTGTAAGCAGATTAATCTTTTCTGCGTCTCTGTCACACCCCATACAGACATTTTGTATCTCTTTCGTCCCTATAAAAAGAGGCATAGGGGAATCTCTGTCATGTTTTGATTTCAGCAAGTTTCAGGCCAGCTGAGCGGGCCCGACGCGTAGCCATGGCAACCATTGATCGGTCGCCATCTTGGATGCAGCCGTCTGCAAACGGCTTTATTGATGATAATGGAGTTTAGTCTCTCCGTATTGTAGTATATACCTGATCATTGCGAGATTTAGAGCATTTGCAGCATAAACTGATTTAGACCACTAAGTACGGCACGGCCCCGGTGTTTTGATGGACCGGAGCAGTTTTTTTTTTATACTACGTACAAGCATACGGCCCGTCTGATGTGAAGCGGTTACCGTAGCCATATTAACGCTCGCAACATAAAATATCGCTCACGCGTTGCCACCCCCGCTGCCAACGCAGCATCTCCTTCCTTTCTGACCTCACTCACTCGCAGGAACACAACAACCCTCAAGGAAATTGTTATTTGGCTTCGGTATTCTGTGAGGTGGAGGTACATTCCCCAGTCGGGTAGCTTACAATTACGCTCCCTACCTCTCATAGGGTTTTCTGTCTATTGTGTTTGTTATGTCTCATATGGTGTATGTGTTTGTATGCATCGTTTGTCCATACGATCCATCAGAAATCCGATTACCGGAACTCAGGTACGTGGACAAACGGTACATACACCGTATGGACCGTTTCTTTGATCCCTTAAACGCCGTTTCGAATACGTGAATACAATCCAATTTAAATGCTCTTAAACGGGATTGGTCCACTACACATCCACTGTACCTCCTGTGTAATCAGGATTAAAGGTGACGACCCCCAAAAAGTCAGTGATCAACAATTACAGAATCCTGGGCTGAATCTACAACTGTTTTGCTTTAGGATAAGAAAAAGAAACATAGATAAATCAAGCTAAATATAATATCTCCGTTAATCAAGACGTTAATTAACGCAAACAATGTTAATCATAGCCAAACGAAATTATCTTTTCATATATATATATATATTTGTTATTTAGACAAGAAAGCCTAAAAGATAAGAAATTGTGACTAATCGAGACTAATCTAATATGCAAGTCAAGCAAGGCCGGCAGTGCCCTAACTGGACCATGGACGGGTGTATTCATTTCAAGTTTGAAAGAACTGCAGCTTCAAGGGGGGCACCATAAGCCGTTGATCCAGCCTGTAGTCTTTAGACGACCGTTATTAAAGCCAAGTCAGTGGCCGTGGGCCAACTTGAAACATTGACCTAGGGCAACGCGCAGTAGAGCATCCTGGCACGCTCTAAACTTCTTCAATTGAAGGGAGGCCGTATTCCAGTAAAGGGCTGATTGTTGATAGTTCACGATACATTGATGTACTTTACATGAACACATGTTATCGCCGCTTGTGCTGAAATAAAATTGTATGTAAACAGTTTCTCCGAGAGCGATGTTTGCAACCTGTCTGGTAATTATAATTGCCAGCCGGGTAGCAAACATGGCTCTCGACTTTGAAAAAGGCAAATTTGAGGCTAGCCCTCTCGGGAGTAGAGGATTTAAAATAATAAACTGGGCGAGAGCAACCTGGGCTGAGTAGGTAGTCCCGACAGAGTTAACGAAATTATCCTTAGTTTTCGATTTTTAACAAGTAAACAACTTTTTTAAATTGTCTAATTCATTATGTAATGATAAAACAACATTTACATTACAAAAAACAGTTTTTTAGTAAGAAAACAATGATAAACTGTTTAAGATTGTTATCAGAAACGTAATGAAATCGGTTTAATTTAATGGAATTACCGAATTAATATCACAGTGACGAATACTATCATGCACACAAGAATATGCAGTGCAGTATTTATAATTAGTAGGGATCAAGTTTATATATAACTAGATTGCGTCTGTCACTTCATACACGCGTACGACGGAATCCCGTTGGAATTTTCAAAAATCCTTTTCACAGCGGATGCCTACGTTATGATATTTAGGTACTTGTGTGTCAAATTTCAACCAGAGGCCTTATCCGTTAAGCTGAAGCCGATTCATTGATAGCTATAGCTATATATCATAAGTATGTATTTACAAAAAAAAATGTATTTACGTATATTTATCAGTTATCTAGTACCCATAACACAAGCTTCGCTTACTTTGGGGCTAGATGGCGCTGTGTAATTTGTCTGACAATATAAAAAAAATATAGCTTAGATAGAATCAAACTGTAATTTAGATTTATGACGCTTGTATTTAGCTTAACTGATAGAAACACTGGAGCTATACCGACGTTGTTGATGTTTGTCAATAACTAAAATGTAAGATGTATTTTTCGAATCAAAATATTCGATGGTCATCCGCTTTAGTTTCGACGCGGTAGGGCCCCAGATTCGTTGAGTGCTTTAATAGATCAGTCAATAACGGTTGTCTTTTATAGATACAATAAGAAAAGATACACGATTTGTAACAATATTAAAAATCTAACAAAGTTGATTTTTTAAAGATATTTTGTGATACTTGTGTTGATAGTCACAAAAACCTAATAAACAAAAGACTTAAAAACCTACACACCATCGTGCCGTCAACATGTCTATTTTAGCAGTAGTACGTATTATCCGTCATTTGAAGACTATAAAAGTACTGTATATAATAAAGATACTCGTAAAATAAGATGTACAATTGTACAACAATTAACTTCAACTTCTATGTAAGTATTCAACTTGAAACGACTGTAGGTAATGTTGCACCGAGTAGTTGGCGTGCTTGTAGTTAAATATAGCTACGAAGGCTAACGATAACACTGCAGACGTCGGTAGCTTCTTTTATGAAAATGAAATACATCTCATTTACAATGGGGACGTTTTAACATTAGATTTTGTAAAGAAATGAAATAAGTATCATTGTTATAAACCTAAGTGACAACGATATAAGAAATGAATCAGCACAGACATGTAATAAGTAGCAATATCCAACTTAAATAATCGTTACCGAATTTTTGTTACAATAATTAAGATACAATTTGTAATGCAAGCTTTTTTATTTAAACCTACTTTGCCATTAATATTAGGAAATTATGCTGCTACAGCGGCCTGGCACTGTGGTCAAGAAAATTTTACTATCGTCCAAACCATATGGCGCAATTTATGAAATGAAATAAATCGGTCACTCGACTGAAAATTATCTATTTATTTATTTTTATTTATTAATTTTATTGAACATAGAATAAATTTAAATTAATTTCGGCAATTTTGCCGTAATGAGCTATTAAATAGCTATACATAATAGGATAGTATTGCATTTTTTTTCTTAAATATTTTATTTCTGCAGTAAAATTAAAAACGTTTTTCTTAATTAACAAATATATTTTTCTTTCGCAAAATACCAAAACTTTTCGAGTTGGCATTTTACGTTTGTTGTATTAATTAAGCTTCCAAATAAAACTTCCATTTATTTCTAGTTTTGTGAGTTTAAGTTAGTATATTTAGTCTTGCAAATTATTTTAATAAAATAACCCTTCTTTGTGAAATGTAATTCTATCCTTTGAATGTTTAATGGTTGAAATATTGTTTCTATATAACTATAACTACGCATTTTGAACTCCTTTTCTTAATAATTTACGAGAGGATAGGTTTACATGAAAAGCGCTTTAATTTATAAGTATTACTAGCTACCATTCGCAGCTTTAATTTTTTTTAAGCAAAGTATACCAAGTCCGTCCTAAAACCTTTGAGAATATGTATATAAAGTTTCATGATAATCGGTTCAGTAGTTTCAGCGTGAAAGCGTAACAAACAAACTCACAGTAGTAGGCATGAAATTATACTTAAACAGCCGTAAATAAACGAATGTATGCTGATGTTTAATTAGAATCTACGTCCTTGATATAGCCAATTACATCAGTCGGGTCGCTCCCCGCGCCTCCTGCGCATTCCCGCTACCGCTTATGACTAACTACGGTTACTGTCGGCTGATATCTAAGACGAGAGCTTTATTAAGAACGCCCTAAGGAAACCCTATTAACGAAGTTTTGACAGACTGATCCGTCCTCGAAGCTACTACGAGCCGATTATTAAAGTATATTGTTGAGTCAGTAAGTCAGCTCCAATAATGCTATTGTTATTCGGAAAGAACGAGTTGATAATTATTAATTAAATAATCCTTGAGGGTTGTTGTGTAGTGCGAGTGAGGTCATTATATATATTTCATGTTTCGAGTGTTTATCTATATAAGTGCTTTATATCAGGCGTGCCGTATGCTCGTTTTCCACCCGATGTAATGTAAAAAAGGATCTCATTTTTCATTTCATTCATATGTGTTCGCGGCACGCTTTTTTTAAATGTCAGACATGTTTCTCGACATACGCAGGTCAAATCCCTAAAGTTTGATAGCAAAGAGATGAATGGTAGGGGACAAAACAAGAAACACATTAATATTCAGTTTTATATAATGGCTTACTAGCTGTCCGATTGGGGAAGTACATCCACTTCACAAAAGACTACAGCAAAATAAAAGTTCCCTGCGTTGGCAGCGGGGTCGCGGCGCGCGACCCATATTGCTTACTCTGTGATTTTTCAAGTAGGTATATATAGGTTATGGTCGCCGCTTAACACGAGGCTGTGTGCTTATTTGCCACCCGGCGTAGTATACATAGAAGGTGCTGTTTCTTATACACTGCTACAGTACAAACTTCGCTTACATTAAACTTAACGTATGATTTCAATGCATGCCGGGTAACCTTTGACTTTTCTTTGTGTTAAAGCGTTAAAGCTTATGAAATGAAAGTCAAAACGTTTATAAGCTATACAAAGAACTATGTAGAAATGACTAAAGAAGTATTCACATTGTTACGCTGCAGTGAAACTGAGCCAATTTAATATTTACCGACAGTTCTTGAATGATTTTTGAACAATGTTACTTTTACATTAAAAAGGAACGTTCGTGAGTATATATGTTACAAAGGCATACAAAATTAAGTTTTAATTACAGTTACTTACTAAATTGTAATATAAAAATTGAGGGGTTAACGACATCTAATCAAAGGCTCTATGACCCGGAATACAACCTGTATGTACAAGGAAATAATTTCCACGTGTATATTATTATAGCGTGTTTTCACTTTGAAGCTCTATAATGACGGTGACGCCATAATGGACACCTATAATTCATGTCGACCGCACACGTTCGCAAATAATTCACCTCATTTAAATTCTAGTAACGCTGCCTTAATGAAATTTAATATTTAATTTGCAGCTAGAGGGCGTCTGCACTTCAGGCTGGTCAAGGGCGCTGCAACATGCACCATTCCACTCTACATCGCATATTAAACCGTAAAGCTTCGCGTAAAAGTTCCTTTTCGAACGGCGAGGAACATAAAACTTGTGAAAAACGACATTGCATCTCACACTAAATGCTCGGTTAAAACTTTCGACTGCAACTTGGCAGAAGTGAAGAAAAGTTGGCATTAAATCGAGTTACGATGAGCTATTTTACATAATCTTCAGGAGATTTCAGTTCGATTCCTGTACGCGTTACCATGTGCCTGAAGTGAGCATTGTTTTTTATGTTCTATACCAAAATGCCTGATGGAAAGCATAGGTGAAGATCAAATAAGGGGATCATCACGATTACCGCTGCACTGACGGCCACATAAGTATTTAATACCCGTGCGGAAAAGAAGAGGGAAATACGTGTGTATACAATGACTTTTATGAGCTTAGGTGGAGGTACTTCCCCAGTATGGCAACTTATAAATACTTCGTCCTCTACCTTTATTTTGCCAAAGCCTCGTTTTGTCAGTCAGGCTTTGGGTCAAATATGATGATGAACCACTAGCTTCACAAATCAAAAGTAGACGAAACTCATCTGCTAATAGGTGAAGTCCATCGCGTGCAAATAATAATGGCTATAGCTGTAAAATGATGGTAAACCGTTTAAAAAAACCATGATAGTCTCCATCGCATTTACACAAGAAAAAGAGCAACGTCTCTCTCTCATCATGTAAGAAAATGAAACAGAATTTCAGGATTTTTTGTTTCGCGGCACTCGCTGGCTTTTTCGAAGGAAAGCACAATAATGTGCGAAACAGTTATATGACAGCGGTATATAACATGTTAACATTCTCTATCTCATATTTGCCATGCCAACCAGTTGTCTATAGAACGTGGTATAAAGTCAATGGTTTATCCCAACTGTTTTCAATTTATACGTTTAAATACGGCACGTTGACGCCTGGCGGCAATCGAGACATTAAATTTGAATGGCGGTTTGCATAGTGCGGGTGACACTATTGTTCTAAAAGAACGTCAACACTTCCTACGTATTGTGAAGCGGAATTGGTTTCTGAACAAATATGGAATATTTCCGCGTGCGGTGATCGGTTGATTTATGACAGATGACTGTGATTTATTTGAAGATCCAAGGATAGTTTATGAACTTGATATTTGCATTGTAACATTATGTTAGAGTTCTAATCATAAACCTAATATAAAATGATAAAATAATTTCATACAAGATCGAAAATACAAGAGTAAACATTTTGGTAGAGGCGATAACGACGGGACCTAATATATACTCCTAGTTAGTTATAATTAGTAGTACCTAGTAATAGTTTACCAATTTATAAGAATTTTCAATCTATAGCTGTTTTATTTTAATATACCATGACTATACTTATAATTTACTTTTCCCCTCGCTTTTTTTTCTTGCAAAAATATGAAATTAACATAAAACACGCGTTAACATCAATATTATTGTGTACATTCGTGTGATATGTAATCCCTTGGGCTATATTTATTTTATCAATATATATACATTATGAATTTTATATACACATTATAAATATTTGATGAGTTTTCCAATTATAGAAAACGGTATTTTTATCTATTTCAATCTCAGATTCGTCGCCTTGCTTGTGCAAACTAATTGCAAGGTGAGACAATTACCTCACTTTTCTGATGTTCGTTTTTAACGCTTAGTGGCACAACTATAGAAATATAACAGCATTGCACAGGACGTATTCTTTTATATTCCATCAAAATTAAAACACATTTCTTCACGTCGAAACAATTTCACGCTCTCGAAATGGGACATGATGGTTCAAGGATAGAGCCCTGACCTTTATAATATTCACGTGCGGTACAACTCGTCTACAAAATAAACAGAATAGAGTATGAAAAGCATCACGATCGTGTGTGGTAGCCACTAAACTCACATCTGGGATTTGGCCACGCGCACTACTATTTGTCATACCAGATGTCACGTATCCTGAATATCCTACTAATATTATAGACAATCTATTGCCCGCGCCTTCGCCCGTAATTATTTTAATAAACCTTTTTTCCAATGGGAAAAAAGTTACACAAGTACATTAGAAGGTATATATAGCATGCTGTCGCAGTACTACACACACCTGGTGCCCTACCGCCGAAGCTGAAACCGATTACCATTTGGATTTTTTGAATGCGAAAATGAAACTACTCCTTAGATTGTTAGTATTTATGTTTAGCTCCACTCGTAGAAAACCTAGACCTCTACCAACTAAGCTGAAGATGTTTGTCAATAATTTTAACCCAAGACCTGTTTTTGGAGTCAATAAAATCCGATGGTAATTGGCTTCACTTTCGGCGGGAGAGCCCCTGGTGACCTCATTCACTCTCAGGAATTCTATAAATATGATCAATAATATTTGATTTTGTTTTATTATCTTGAAATGAAAGCTGTTGCGGTCGTGTCTACGACTCTCCAACATCTTTTTTTTATATATTAGCTCAACATATTGGCTCCGCTTCGCCTGATGGTAAGCGAAAAGAGGAGCTCCTATTGCATCGGCAACGGACAAGAGACCTTGATGTCTTGTCAGTTGACGCTGCCATGATGCCTTAAAAGATGCTTCTTCACGCTTCTCTTGAAGGATCCCATATCGTATGAATGAGGAAATACGTATGCCGGCAAATCTGAAACAGAAGAAACGTGCGACTGCTGCCGCCCCGACTGCCGTGGTCGTCTCTACGACACATTTTTCGCCTCTACGCGAGGCATCCTCAGGCGATCTGTAGATGTTTATGGTTAGAATAACAATATATAAATAACAAATCCATCGCAGTCGCACGCAAAGTCGGACAAAAGGAAGTAGATCAATAAAAATAATTTTTACTTTCGCAAAATAACACCTGTATCAAATCCTTTAAAAATCCCACAGGAAAGAGCGACGCCTAGTGTCGAAGATTTGGAAATAACATAATGTGCTGGAAAATATTTCTGACAATAAAGTATTATTATTAATTAATTAACTATCTAAAATAGTATGTTTGTGTTACGTAGTATACATTACATATATATGCTACAAAATACTTGCAAAATAGTTAGACTATATCTTCAACCATCTAATATTAATATACTTTGAAACAATATTGTTTATTATTCTGCTGGCTTCCCAAAACGTAACACACAACTTTGAGGTCCCGTCTCTGTCAATTAGACAAAATTGAGGGTTGAATTTCAGATGGTTCAGCAGGCTTCTATCGAAGATGTGATGAATTAACAACACAATATCATGACTGGTAACTTGCTAATTGTATTTACTTAAAATAATAAGAAATAAGGAACCTGTCCATTGTTTTACAAAATAGTAAGTAAAATTTTGTCATTAGATGACAGCCTTTACACTGGCCACCGCCAACCCGCAGTTGAGCAGCGTGGTGGAGTACGCTCTAAACCCCTTCGAATGAGGGGAGACTCATATCCAAACAGCGGGATGAATAAGGGTTGACCACGATTATAATAAAATATATAGTCACATGTTATCGCCTATCGGTACGGTATCGTCAAAGAAATTAGAAGTCAAAATCACATTTTAAGAGAAATATTTAGATGTACTAAAGGTGAATGCAATCTTTTTTAAACAAATAATTCCAATAAACTCTCAGAATTGAGTGTATCTATCATAAACTCGTGAGATAAGCTTTTGAAATGTGACCTTTATTGATATGGGTTCATGCATTTATTAGCCAGAAAAAAAAATCTTGGAAAGTTGGTTTACGGATGATAATTTTATGTGATAACGTCATAAGAAAACGCTATTATAACGCTATTATAAGAGTGAAAGAGAGACGCATCACTAGTTGCGCGCTCTCGCATGTACGCACGACTCAGGCGGAACATGACAATGAGTCATGGTTTTTCCTGCGTGCAGCCGGCGTTCATCAATTTATAAGACGTTAAAAGAGGCTATAATACACCAAACACCTAATTACTTCATTAATAAAATTCTAAGTAACGCGATGAAAGTGTTACAACACTTACAACAGCGTCCTTGCGTCACGCAAGCGTGAGATAACGCGCGTACGACCGATAACACGAGATAACACCGTCATGCAAGTAAATGCAGTTTGCATGCCGCGCCGCCGCCGCCGCCGCCCCGTCGGACAATGCCCTTATCACCTGCCCCATTGAGCAACAAGTTGCGATTAGATTTGGCTATGTACAAATATGTGAAGTGTCATGTCTTTTCGAAATAAGGCGACACTTAAAGTTTTTATTGCTGGTACTGGTGATTGAAAGCAGTTGGTTTTTTTTTATATGGGAGGGTGGCAAACGAGCATGCGGGTCACCTGATGGAAAGCAATCGCCTCTGTCCACGGACCTGCTACTGTTCCGCTTGCGTGCTCAGTTGGTTTACCGAGCGCAAGAGCGGAGCGGGTAAAGGTCCTCTCGTCTGGTTGGTTTACTGGACGAGAGACTCGTATCCCCGTGATATAACCGGAAGGTTGGCACACGGGACGCACTAGCTGTTAGATATAGGGTACGTTGTCCATGGAAATCAGAAACACCAAGGGGTCCCCGATCCGTTGCTAGCCGATGCTCCTTCCTTTCCTTCTTTCTGGTGACCTCACTCATTCGCAGGAAGACAACAACCGTCAATGGAATTGTTATTTGGCTGCGGTATTCTGTGCGGTGGAGGTACTTCCCCAGTCGGGCAGCTTAAAAAATACGCTATGCCCTACCTCTCTTTTCGCCAGAGCCTCGTGTGTCAGTCAGCATGTTGCACCACGTGAGGTTGGCTTTGATTCAAAGATGTTGATGGACCGCTTACACCCCAAATTGTAGTAATGAAACCACTTGTACAGTTCTGTGGCGAATATTTTGATTCGAAAAATAGATATTACGTTACAGTTATTACCAAATACCTTTAGCTAAGTCGGTAGAGCTCCCTAATTTCTACCAGTAGCTGAAGTTTGATTTACGCAATCAAAAAATCCGATGGCAATCGGCTTCAGCTTTGGCGGTAGGGTCCCTGGGTCCGATGTACTGAAGTATTTTGTTGTTTAGCTTCACGAAAAATTATTGATTTTGGCATGAACCATAATCATCCCACTGTTGGGATACGGATCTCCTTTCAATCGAAGATGTGTATAGAGTATACCACCACGCTGCTCAATTGAGGGTTAGCGGAGGCTAGTGTTTTCAAGCTACCAAAAGCCACTTACTTCGCATAACGATCGTCATCTACTGACAACAGCCGGAGCAGACGCCTTAACGTGCTCTCCGAAGCATGGAGGAGCTCGAGATATATAAACCCAACCATAGACAGGCTACGGTCGACGTTGCTTAACTTGCGCGATTAATGTCGCCATCAAGCTCCTCCATAATAAACGTTTATTGATAGATAATAATTATTCATATTAAGTGTTAATTATAATGAAGTCGTGGGCGGTCACAAGTTTCAATATTTTGCGATAATAATGATATAATATGTTTTTTTTCATTTGTGTATAAAAACCAGAATGCAGACAGTTATAATAATTGTTGTTATCTTTAAAATATTCATATACATATACAACGTGTTACTCCAAGCACGCAAAACCTCAAACACACCAACTGAGTTTTATTATTATAAATTGATATATCTCAGTAATAATTTGGAAAAAAAAAATCTCGGAGATGAACACTTTTTTGTTTTCCTAATGATTCTAATAGTTTCTGAGCTATGTGGCGCTTCTTCATAGACTTGCAACCCAATCCGAATAATAAGGATGTTTATAATATCAAATCACTATTAAACTGTCGTGTAGAAATTGAACCTCCAAAACCTAAACGTGGAATTCCTCAATGCTCCAACTGTCAACAATACGGACACACGCAAAAATTCTGCCACAGACATCCCAGATGTGTAAAATGTGCTGAATCCCATCATACAAGAAACTGTCCTAGGAAGGAACGTTCAGACAAAGTGAAATGCATACTCTGCGATGGCAATCACCCGGCAAATTATAAGGGCTGCACTGTCTATAAAGAATTGCAAAATATAAAATACCCGAACGTACATATTAACAGACAAAGGCTCAAAAGACCAGAAAGGCCAGAAGTTATTATTAAAGAAAGCCGAACAAAGGCAGAATATACTGGCCCTAGGAAGTCATATGCAGCAACTGTGGAAAGTGACCCAAATCTGAATTCAAAAAATAGCAACACAACAAACACTGAACAACAGTTAGGAGATATTGTTCAGATTCTCAACAAGTCAATACAGGCTCTCATGAACCAAATGTTACAAATGACCCAGATGCTTAGCGAAATCATGTCAAGAGTGTCGCTACATTCTCAACCCTAAAACTTTGTGCATGAAATGCCAACGGCTTGTCAAACCACTCAAACGAGTTAAAAATTTTCCTAAAAACAAACAAAATTGATGTTATGTTAATTTCTGAAACTCATTTTACAACCAAGAGTTTTTTCAACATTCCTAACTACACATTGTACCATACCATGCATCCAAATGGAAAGGCTCACGGCGGTTCAGCCATTCTTATCAAATCAAATATCAAGCATTATCAATCCCAACCACATTGCAAGGACTATATGCAAGCCACCAGTGTGGTTGTGAGTGATGGAGTCAGTGACATCACAATATCATCTCTCTACTGTCCACCGAGACACTCTATTAAAGAGGAACAGTTTAAAGACTACTTCAAAACTCTCGGTAATCGCTTCATCGCGGCTGGCGACTATAATGCCAAACATACATTTTGGGGCTCCAGGTTGTCATTACCCAGAGGCCGCGAACTCCTCAAAGTCGCACAAGCAGGTCATATGAACATTATTTCCACAGGACAACCCACATACTGGCCCACCGACAAAGAAAAAATACCAGACATTGTAGACTTTTGCATCTCCAAAGGAATAGCAAAAACCAATATATCTTGTTCCAGTTGCTGGGATCTGTCATCGGACCACTCTCCAATTCTAGTGGAAATTAGCGCGGAAGTCAGAGAAATTGCTAGGAAATGTATATTGCATAATAGGCGGACTGACTGGCCCCTATTTCGTGCCCTTGTAGATGGGTCATTTAGTGTTCCTATTGCACTTCAAACAAAAGAGGATATTGTAAATGCCGTTGAATATTTTACCACCAGTATCCAAAGTGCAGCATGGAATTCAACACCAATAAATCAACACAAGCCTACTGACTCACACATACCTTCGACCATTCTCGAGAAAATCAGCGAGAAAAGAGCGCTTCGTAAATTGTGGCAACAAAACAGATGTCCAGAAACGAAAAAACGCTTAAACCACAAAATTAAAGAACTGAAGCACATACTTAATAATGACAAAAATGCAGGGTTTCAGGCGTATCTTGAGAGTCTCGATGCCACCGCTGCAACCGACTATTCACTCTGGAAAGCAACAAAGAAAATTAAACGACCGATAGTAAACTCTGCTCCAGTTAGGAAGCCGGATGGCGGCTGGGCCCGTAGTGACCAAGAAAGAGCTGACACATTTGCTGAACACCTGACAAATGTATTCCAACCCCATCCCTACGAAGGGCCACCAGAGCACGAGAAAATAGTCATGGAATGTCCGGAGGAGGCTGGTACAGATAGTATCACACCAAAGAAATTCACAACGAAAGAAGTCAGAAGAGTAATACAAAAGGCTAACACAAAGAAATCACCAGGTTATGACCTCATCACAAATAAAATCCTCAAAGAATTGCCTAACTCTGGAATATTACTGATCACACAAATCTACAATGCGATGACTAAATTACAATTCATACCTCCCCAGTGGAAAGTAGCACAAATAATAATGTTATTAAAACCTGGAAAGCAACCTGAGGACCCGAAGTCATACCGTCCGATTAGTCTACTTCCCATCCCATCGAAAATATATGAGTCGTTGATGTTGCTACGTATACTACCATTAGTAGAGCAGCATAAACTTATCCCTGACCACCAGTTCGGTTTTCGTCGAAAGCACGCCACTATCGACCAGATACACAGGCTAATAAGTGAAATAGACAAGTCTTTTGAAGCTAAAGAGTACTGTGCAAGTGTATTTCTTGACATATCTCAAGCGTTCGACAGAGTATGGCATGAAGGATTATTATTTAAAATAAAATCTTTGTTCCCCAACTATGTCTATAAAATACTCAAATCTTTCATTGAGAATAGACACTTTCTTGTCCAATATGGAGAGGCACTTTCAAGCCTTTGTGGTATTAACGCAGGAGTCCCACAAGGTAGCGTGCTGGGGCCGCTACTCTATGTCATCTACACCTCTGACCTACCGACCTCAGACTGTATAACCACTGGAACCTTTGCTGATGATACTGCAATCTTGGCTTCGCATCGGGATCCAGAGGTGGCGTCGAAAATCCTACAGGATGGACTAAATAATATCTTAAACTGGCTCAAGAAGTGGCGAATAAAGGTCAATGAGACTAAATCAGTCAACGTTACCTTCACCTTGAAAAAAGGTATCTGTCCGCGATTAAAGCTTAACAGCCTCGAGATTCCCCAAGCAGACCATGCGAGATACCTAGGATTACACCTGGACAAACGGCTTACATGGCAAAAACACATTTTCACCAAACGCAAACAACTCGGATTGCAAATAAGAAAGCTCTACTGGTTAATGGGCCGCCGATCACAGTTATCTCTGAGCAATAAACTACTCCTGTATAAAGCTATACTCAAACCGATCTGGACGTATGGGATCCAATTATGGGGGACAGCCTCCCATTCCAATATTGAAATTGTGCAGAGATTCCAAAATAAAATGCTGAGAATGGTAACCAATGCCCCCTGGTATGTCACAAACGAACAGTTGCATCACGACCTACAAGTCAATACAGTCAGACAAGAAATTTTGCAATATACCAAAGCCTATAAAAAAAGAATCATAAACCATCCAAACCACCTGGCGAAAATCTTAATGGAAGAAACCAAAACTACTCGTAGACTGAAACGGAATATGCCCCAGGACATACTTAAATAAACTCCTGTGAAGTAAAGTAGGATGTGACACAGGTCACATACCGAGCATGTCAAGATAGATCCCAACCAACATACTACTTAATGTTCTACATAGTGACAGATTGTAGTAAAGTAACGTAACAAAAAAAAAAAAAAAAAAAAAAAAAAAAAAAAAAAAAAATGTGGCGCTTTCTTATCAAAAAGACGCGCCAATGGCTACGATAGGCAAATATTAATATTAAAGAGCAAGCACCGCGTCAATAACGCGTAAGCGCCGCTCTCTGGGGCCGTCCATTAATCACGTGAGGTTTATTTTTGCATTTTTAACACCCCCCCACCCCCTTGGTGATACTTGGTGAGGTGTAAGGCTAACCCCCCCCCCCCCCCCCCCCCCCCTCTAGTCACGTGTATTTTTGTATTTACAAAGAATCTTAAAATTTTCAGAATAATAATAAGGATTTTTGTTACACCACTAAGGTGACAAACAAGCATACGGTCCGCCTGATGGGAAGCACTTAAAAAAATAAATACACGTGATATCTTACTACACCCCCCCTCCCCCCTTGTGATGTTTCGTGATTTTTGCCGAACCCCCTCCCCCCTCTTTCGACCCTCACGTGATTAATGGACGGCCCCTCTGCACGGCGCTTAAGACTTTTTGGACGCGGCAGTATTACGTTTGTTTACCTACTTCACATTTTCTCGCTTGATTGTCGAGCTCAATTTATTTAATAATAGACACGGCAATTAAAAATAATAATAATATTTTTTTAAAACCAGTTACTTTCAAAATGGATGAAAATTATGGAATTGATTCTACTCATGATTTTGAAGAAACTATTTTTAGGTTTAGCGTACTAGTAGTTACACGTTGTATATGTAATGTGTGACAGAGTTGTATCTATTGAACCATAATAGGTAGACTATGATGATATGGTTCAAAAGATACAGCTATGCTACATACGGACACTTAGACGGCAGAGCCTTAGTAATAACTAAAAAATTTGATAATTGGATATAAGTACTACTTATCGTGGCATTTGTAGCACCGATACCACACAAAAGGAACGCAATGTCAATGTCATATATGGACCCTGACAGGTACCGCAAGTGAACGGAACTACCGTGCATATTTTTTTTTGTCCTTTGATCGCATCCGTTCTGGATACTCGTACTTTGATCTCAGTAGTGACCCAGTGGACGAAGGAAGACGAAAATCTATTATAACTTTTAAAAAAAGGGTGATCGAACCTACTCCGCTGAAGTGAATTGAACTCCATTCATCTCAAGTGTTGGTGACAAAGCGATATGATTTATTTAAATCAATCTCTTATCTTCGCCGCACAGATTGCCCAATGCTTGAAGACGAATTTTTCAAAAAATTTGTAAAACAAAGTCTTCAACTAGTGCATCGTCCCAACAATGACCTAAGTGAGTGAGTAAGAAAGGTCGCACAGTGAGCGACGGAAAGAGTTAGGCTAATTAGAGACTTTTTTGTGGGATCGAATACGGCACGGAGAAATTCGACGGAGATCCAAAGTTGTCGACATAGCTTTTAGTTTGCAAGCTGAAGTGGCAATGGGCCAGTCGCCGGTCTGCCGAGTAAGTGATGGCAGATGAGGAGGAAAGTATTAGAGTGGAGGCTGCGCATAGGACGACGAAGCGTTGAACGCTCTCCTTCTAGCTAGATGGTCTGATGATCTTAAGAAAGCGGCTGGATGCGGAAAGCGGATGATCGTATTTGGTGGAAAGCATTGGGGAAGGCTTATATCTAGCAGTGGGTACATACAGGCTGATGATGATGCTGATGATGAATGAGTCTACTTCGAAAAAAGATCCGATTTTTTTTTCATTTCGTGTGTTTGCAAGAAAACAAATGTCAATGTATGTTGTGTTATTTAGGCAATAAATTAGGCTTCGGTGACAGAAAAGCTCACATCCTCCGGCCCAATCAAATAAAATGTGTAATTGAAAAACCTCGAACCGAAACATAAGGATTTTCACTTCGGAATAGGCCTCTAATTTAGAAATATGAAAAAAAAAAACAGGTGCCATGACACACGTTGGAAACGGATGGAATAAAGTTGGACTTCGTCATGCTAAAAAGCCAAACCAGTGGCTTTTGTCGCCTTGAACACTTTAAGCCAGTCTCACCTAACATTTGGAAAGAAGTAAAATTTTTTAAAGGTATCATGGGACACCCAGTTGGAACAAAGTTGCTTTTTGTTGTATATTATTACTAGATGTAGTTAGAAGACGTAAGTTAGAATTTCATATATTTATATCGTCGTCGACAACCCTTCATTACACTGTTGGGATACGGGTCTCCCCTCAATCGAAGAGGTTTAGAGCATACTCCACCACGCTGCTCAACTGCGGGTTGGCGGAGACCAATGTTTTCAAGCCGCCTAAAGGCTTCTGACTTGACTTAACGTCGTCTAATGATAACAGCCGGGACCGACGGCTTAACGTGCCCTCCGAAGCACTTGATACAGATTGATAGCAGGTTGTGAAGCAGTAGGAATGCAATGTTTGCCATGTCCGTTTCCGGAAATTAATTACGGTTTAATAGTTTGGGATTTGACTAGAACTATTATAAGTATATAGTTCAGAATACCAGATACAATAAAAAAAATGTTATCCATTATGCCTCGAGGTGTATCTGTAATATAGCAAATATGTAGTATGATGTAGTGTCGATCGAAATTTTAAGGTTTTTACAGCCGAAAGCTCATAAGCTAGTATCTATTAGAAACATAATCTAGCATCCCGTATGATAAAGAAGTGTGTTACAAAAGCATGAAGAGTGGGTATCGCATGAAAAATATATAGATAAACCGACAATTTCAGAGAAGGAAAATCATGAAGAAATGACAAGCTCAGCCCATTTACGACTATCAAGTTACCAAATGAGCTGAGTTTGTCATTTATTACAAATACGAATCCATTTTCCTTATGGAAATATATATATAATCTATGTATTCAGAATGATTGTATTTTGTCCGAATTCGGAAAAACTTTTTGTGACATTTCGTATTCATTCAATGTTAGAGTCCATTTTACAGGCGCATAATCGGAATAATTGCACAGACCAAAACATTTTTTTTATAGTGAAGTGAAAGGTTTTTCTCTGCGTGTTTATCTATTTACTAGCAACCCTGCCCTGGCTTCGCACGGGCCAGCTCTATAGGATTCTCTATAGAAGCCAGAAATCTTAAGGTTTACACGTTTAAACTACTTACTTAGTCCCCGCTCTCATAAATAATAAAAAAACTCAGATTACTTAATAGTTACTTACGCGTAATACTCACATGTTGTAAAATATATAAGTTCTGTAAAAAAAAAACGGTATCAGATTTTAACCTAATTTGTCAAAATCCATTATGAAAAGTGATTCGATCATATGCGCCTACATTGTAATGAAGATGGATTACGTTCTGTATCAATGAGAAATACAAGTCAGCGTGATAAGAGTTTTTGCCATAAGTTTAACATTTTATATGGCTCTTACTACACTAAACATGACTAAACACTCCAGCTTTCTACAATAAAATAGTAACATATTTACCGTTTGGCTATATGTCCTAATACATTGCTTGGTAATGGTGCAAGAAACCGATTCTAATCAAATACTTTGATTCGAATAATAAATCTTGAATTAAAGTTAATGACAAACATCTTCAGCTTAGTCGGTAGATCTCTATGGTTTCTATCAGTTAAACAAAATACTATTATCGCCAAACTAAGCTGAAGTTAGATTTTCGCAATCAAGAAATTGGAATCTAACCGAAGGCTTGAGCTTCGGCGGTAAGGCCACTATTTTCTCGTATTTTTTACCCCACTGACTAAGATAGAACATTTATTTTTTCGACTGTATGTATGTAGATTTCTTTGGCACGCTCTACATCCTAAACTGGATTTCAACATAATGGGGTGTCATTAGATTCGTATCATATTTGAGAGTGACATAAGGTTATATTATTTCAATATAGCGTACACGAAAAAGAAATTGGAGGACAATATAAAAAAAAATGTTGGAATTTTACAGTAGTTTTTGTTCATTAAAGTTAATTAGGTACCAATGTTAACGCAATTATATAATGTATTAAATTTTAACTACCGGGAACAGACAGATATCTTGTAAGAGAGATGTCATTGAACGCGCGCCCTGTATAAAAACAAAGTGCGAGTGTTACGCAAGAGCCGTTGCACACTCGATTAATTAAGCCTTATTACTACGTGCATGCCCCAGTATTCACAGTACAGCTGTTCACTGGATATGGACGGTGATTCCAAAACTTTAGGGCATATTTTAATTACGCGATTGCCGAAGAAAAGAGAATGATGTTTTTCAAGCGTATGTAAATATGTATGGTATGTCTATTGCTTTGACCCGCTTTACAGCCTACACAGTTTGAGTACTTTCAACATTATGAAGTGTCAATAGATTGGTCTCAGCTGTAGTTGTAGGTACATATGTTATTTCAACATGAAAAAAACATAAAAAAATATGTATATTTTTGTTTTATAGTTACAAATTTCAACCGCAGATAGTTTTTTTTTGTTGCATTTAATAATTTATTTTTAGCATTTTATCGACCGAATATCAACGATTGTAAATGATAGTACCTAATCGAATTGGAATAATCAACACGCCGACTGAATAGGTTGTTTTCATATAATTGATATGGGTCCAGTTTTTTTTTGTTTCTTTTTATCATATATACCCAATGTAAGTAATATACCCACCAGTAAGTGGCACGTGGACATTTTTTGATCTTTTGTACTCCTCTTTTAATGGTAACCTTCATCCGAGACCCTCTATACAGATTGTTAGGTGGAAAAAACCTATAGATCACCTAATTTATAACGAGCTCGGTGGTCGAATGGTTAGCAATGGCCACTTTGACTCCGAGGTCGCGGGTTCGATTCCCGCACAAGACAAACATTTGAGTGCATGAACATGTCTGTTTGTCTTGGTTTGGGTGTTTTCTATGTATTATATGTATGTATTTACAAAAAAAAATGTATTTAAGTACATATATCAGTTGTCTAGTACCCATAACACAAGCATTGCGCTTAATTTGGGACTAGATGGCGCTGTGTAAATTGTCTAGAAATATTTGTTATTTATTATTATTTAATTGAGAAAGGATCTTGTTAGATTTAAATCTTCGCTAAAGTGTCTAGCGATTCGTAGAGATTTTAAAGTAGATTTAAATCTCTCAGGCTATACTTTAACCTTTAAGATAGTTTATTTCTATGTACTGAGCCCATGTCCATCGTTTAAACCTAAATACATATCTACACTAAACGCGTTTTTATTTATAAACTATATAGTGGTTTAAATAACTCACAGTCTGACCAAAAGAGCTTTTGTAATACATACCTCTACAGAACCGATTAAACATTTACTAATCTGTAGTACACTCCAGACATATGAATGTATAGCAATGTAATTCCTTTTGGGCACCACTGGATTCATAATTACGATACGGCGCCTGCGCAACTGGGCCACAAATTCAAAGGTCGTGTCGTGCCAATTAGTCACCCGTGTCGCCTTTTGATCTGACGCCGACGCTTGTAGTGTGACCACTTACGAAAAACTTTTTAAGATATTCTGAAGATGGCCGCCAGAAGTCTATTGTGTCTTTGTCTCCGGTACACGGTATTGTTTTTTTTATTATTTTACATAAAATTATAATGACTAACTATATTTTGACTTCAGCTGCTATGAAATGAAATGAAATTATTTATTCTGCCATTGGCCCTTGTGGACCACTAGATACGTCTTAGACTTTTTATTAATAATATTCTTTTTTACTTATTGCAATACGGTATTTACGTGATAAACGGCAATGACTAGTTTGTTGTATTGTGTATATTATTTGTAATTATTCTTACACATATGTACATTCCATTGGATTTGTCATTGTAAAAAAAATATATTAATGTGTTACTATAATTGTCAATAATAAATCATAAATACAGTTTCATGTTTCTTCGAGGTTCGTATATTGAAATGTAGCGTAGGAAGTAGGTATAATATCTCAAAAGTTATCAATATTACAAAAGTACTATTGAAGTTAAGTAAATACATACATTTAGTAGATACTTATTGTAATAACACTTAGCACAATATCTATTTGAATATTTATACTAGGTCTAGGTACTATTATGGAAATTAGGAAGTTAGTTATTCCCATAGCCCCTCGTGTACAGAAAGTTCAAGCGACTAGAAAACATTATTGTCTGGGCTATTTAATTCCATTATGACATTTTGAACCTTAAGACATAAAAGGTACCTACTAGAGAATGTCAATGACTGAACTGACCCGATAGTTATTTCATATTTGACGGTGACTAGAGTAGGTCACGCATCTGGGGGCCTTAGTATAATTATGTTTTATAAATAATGTGTTTACTGTTGTTTAATAAATTCTTTAATTCTTAATTCTTAGTCTAAATGGAAACCCGACCTATGAACGATAAAATAAAATAAATGTAATTATTTATGTTATTGTAGTATACTATTCTGATTTGATAGCAACAAGGGAGAATTATCAGGCGTTTAGACGATTTCGCAATTCATATGAATTGCATATGCAATCGATGCAATCGATGTGGTAAGTAACAACTCAATGTTTCAGTTCCCCAATAGTGTTAGATACTTAAAATCTGTGATGAACGGCAGTTAGGCTTCCTCGACCGCTTCACAACAACTCATAAAGGAATTGTTATTTGGCTGCGGTATTCGGTGTGGTGGAGGTACATTCCCCAGTCGGGTAGCATACAATTACGCTCCCTACCTCTCTTTTCGCCAGAGCTTCGTTTGTCAGTCAGCAGGGTCCACCGCGTGCAGGTCAAGTTGACTTTGGTTCAAAGATGTTGATGAACCACTTACACTTCTTACAACATATAAAATATCATTAATATACCTTAGTAGTTGGTTAGTAAATTATTAACAACAACACATTTTAAATATATTAGGTTGGGGAAAAAGTCTTTTCGTATTTTATATGAAAATTCAAAACCTTTTTTAATAAAGTTTATTTACATTTAACTAAAGTATGTAGGTGCCATTTTGTTCGATAACTTTTGGCCATCTTGTAGGTAGAGACATGATCCCATTACTATAGAAATTTTGGGACTTCTGTTCAAAAAACCACGACAAGTGGTTTTGGCAGTCTTCTCGTGATGTTAACCTGACATTGCCTAAAGAATTCTGAAGAGACCGAAACAGGTGGAAATCAGAAGGTGCAAGGTCAGGACTATACGGCGGATGCATTAACACCTCCCAGTCAAACTCTCTTATTTTTTGCTGAGTGGCTAAAGATGTGTGAGGTCCAGCGTTATCATGATGAAAAATCACACCCCTTCTGTTAATTAATTCCGGCCGCTTTCTCTCAACTTTTTGCTTTAATCTCATCAGTTGTTCACAGTAGAGTTCAGAATCGATAGTCCTGCCTGGCGGTAACAGCTCATAATGAATAATACCCTTCCAATCCCACCATACACACAGCATCACCTTGTTGCGGGTTAACCCGGGTTTTGCCAGAGTCTGTGAAGCCTGACCGGCCTTTGACCACGACCTTTTTCGCACGTTCTTGTCGTACGTGATCCACTTTTCATCACCAGTCATAAGCTTCTTCAAAAACGGTTCGCTTTCATTACGTCGTAGTAAAGAATCGCAAATGAGTACACGGTTCATTAGGTTTCTTTCAGTGAGATCGTGAGGCACCCAAATATCGAGCTTTTTAGTGTACCCAGCTTTTTTCAATTGCGCCAAAACTGTTTTGTGGTCAATTCCTAATTCTTCAGCTACGTCGTAACTACTGATATGCCGCTCTTGCTCCACTTTTTCAAAAATGGCATCCATTTTATCCGTAACAGGGCGACCAGAGCGACGTGCATCTTTCACATCAAAATTTCCTGATTGAAAACGCTTAAACCAAATTTGTGCTACTCTCACAGACACTGCACTAGGTCCATAAACGTCACAAATTTTATTCGCAGCTTGCGTTGCATTTTTACCTTTTTTGTAGTAAAATTTTAAAATGAATCGAATTTCTTCATTAGATTCACTCATCTTGACAGTAAAAAAAACAAATGAAAATCACACATTTACCTAATTTGAATTTGGAATTATCTTTTTTAAAATTTAAAGTTTTTAAAGATATCAAAACCTGCCAGACACAAATGGTATAACCAAAGAGATTTTATTACAAGTTCATACATACTATAATGCAAAAAGACTTTTTCCCCTACCTATTATATCATGATTACAACAAAAGGAAATGTAACCTATAAAAGAAGACAACTGTGAAACAAACAAAAAACGTACGAACTTCAATCACGCCGCCACAAGCCTAAGCTTTAAGATAAGCCTTTAACATCATTTGCCGAAAACTATATCTCAGAGACAACTTAGTTTACACAACACTAGTTTAAACAAACACTGTACTTCCTCCCGCTTCTAATGGCAAATTTATTTATTTAATCTATAAGCACATAAAAACAATATACAAAGGCGGACTTAATGCTATAAAACCATTTTCTACCAGTCGACCTTAAGGTGATGCAGATATAAGACATGGCAAATCAAAGTTAATTCAACTGAAATTATCGATAGATATGTGCTAAAGTTCTTGTCTAAAATTAACTTTCAGAGCAGGTTAATTTAAAATTTAAGCGGTTTAAGTACGGTTTAATTTCGACAAGTTGTTAACAAAACCATGGGTCAGTAATTCTGGCAGAACGTAATTTGCTTGCCGGAGGCAAAGAAAATATAACCACTCGCCGTAGTATTTGACCGTCAAGCAAATTATTATTTGTACAAGTTAGAATTAGAAATGGTCCTTTTTTGGGGCAAATGGTATTATGAATACAAATAATGTAGGTATGGTATATACATGATTCAGATTTGATAAGAATGATGACCGCCGGCTGCACGCACGAAAAAACATGACTCATTGTACACGTTCCGCCTGAACGGAGTGTGCAAACGAAAGCGCGGAACAAGCGATAGAGAGGCATGATCGGCCCAAGCGTTCGGCTTGTGTCGCATCTATCCCTCTACCACTCCATCGGATCGGCCGATGTTTTTTTATGACGTTATCACGCAAAATTATCGTCCATAAATCGACTTTAAAGACAACCATTTTTTTTTGCTATACCTCTCTAAATCATAGCTCTATTATATAGCATTACATGTTTATTATTTTTAATGTTCTGTATTTGTTTCATAAATACATAAATTCATCTCGGAATGTGAACTGTCAAATTATCAAGAGATTATTACGTATGTGGCCATAAAAAGAAGTTCCGCTCCGAATACCCATTTCCTTTAAAGCTATGATGACTCTCAAAATATACACTAAGTTGTAAGTAAGTAATAACGATAAATCGGCTCGAGACAACTCGCCTTTATTTCATAATGATGTATGTGTGTTAAGATAGAATTGATGTCTCCGCTGTTTTTAAAGATTGAGTCAAAATTAAGAATACTATTTTGGCAATCGTATATAATATTCCATTGTATGTAAAGCACTATTATCGATATTCCTTACGTTCTCCTTGGGGGCGTCAAAGATCAACATAAATTATTGGAAAATTACCCGTTTACGCGTATACGGCTTGCAATCCAATACGAATTGCCTCATTGAGAACCACAGTAGCCACCTACGGCGATGTTTTTTTGACTAAAAACAACATTTTTGGCGAAACTCATTGTCGTGTCTACCGATTGTCACCCCGTTTGGGAAAAATGGGCGTTGGCAGTCAATAAATCTTTTTGTGCTGTCTAAAAACTATATAAAATAATCAATGAAATCCTTGCTCCATACATAAACTGAGCAGTAACAAATGATTAGACACCTACGATTGAAGCTGATTTAGTTGTTATGCAAATAAGACGTATATAAATGACGGGCATACCAAAAGTATATGTTTCTTTTATACTACGTCGGGTGGCAAGCATATGGCTCACCTAATGTGAAGCGGTTACTGTAACCATATTAACGCTCGCAACATAAAATATCGCTAGCGCGCCGCCACCCCTGATGCAGGATCTACTTCCTTTCTGGTGACCTCACTCACTCGCAGGAACACAACAACCTACAAGGGAATAGTTATTTGGCTGCGGTATTCTGTGACGTGGAGGTACAATCCCCAGTCGAATAGCTTACAATAATTATGCTCCCTACCTCTCTTTTCGCCAGAGCTTCGTTTGTCAGTCAGCAGGGTGCACCGCGTGCATGTGAAGTTGGCTTTGATTCAAAGATGTTGATGAACCACTTACACCTCCTATTATGCTAAGAAGACGGATGGATATAAATGACGGGCATACCAAAAAAATATGCTGTCGGCAAAGTTCTCAGTGTACCTGGAACACAGAAGAGAAAAAAATGTTAATTAAAGCAATACACATAGTAAAGAAGTTTTTACTCAAGTCACATAAAGTGATACTGCCATTGTGCTTGGTGTGATGAATTTCATTAATGATCTTAACGTGTAATGACCGCCGCCGCTTGCGCAAGGATTAATTGCAGTGATTAAATAAATTATTAGCCTGCGGTCAGGACTCCGCGCTACTGAAAACCGCTTTGTGTGCTTGTGTTGTATTGCTGTAAACTGTTATTACAAAAGACATTAAGTCCATTAAAGTGACATTGAGTAGTATAATGTTGTAACCATCATCATCATCATCAACCTGTATATACGCTTAGGGTGTCTGTGTTGTATTGCTGTAAATTGTTATTACAAAAGACATTAAGTCCATTAAAGTGACATTGAGTAGTATAATGTTGTAACCATCATCATCATTATCATCAGCCTGTACACAGACACCCGTCTGTGTTGTATTGCTGTAAACTGTTATTACAAAAGACATTAAGTCCATTAAAGTGACATTGATTAGTATAGTGTTGTAATCATTATCATCATCGGACTGTAGCTGCTTGCTGGATATAGACCTTCCCCAATGTTTTCCACCAAATGCGATCGTCCGCCTTCAGCATCCAGCCGATTTCTTGAGGTCATCGAACCATCTAGAATTAGCGCGTCCAACTATCATATCGATAAAATCAATAAAAGTAAGGCCCCTGAATTGGCACAACGTCTATCATCTAATGATAACAACCAAGACCGGTGGCTTAGCATGTCCTCCGAAGCATGGATGGCGAATAAACCCATCCATAGACGGCCTTCGTTCAACGATGCTTAACTTGCGTGATTGATTAGACTGATAATGCAATCGAGCTCCTCAATTTTGGTATAGAAAATACTTACAAAACCAAGTATTCCCCGTTTTCTAAGATCCTACAATATCATAAACATGACCTAATTTAGATAAGAAGCCCACTCCTAAAATCCAGCATTCAGGGGTTTACTTAAGTTTGGACATTAGGACATTAGGTTCTTCAATTTATGTGCACATAGAATATTGTTCCTTAAAGTACAAAACCGTAGTTTGAGGAAAACCGAAACCTTTTTAGGTCAAAGACATAAACACTGCAAATTACTATGTAAATAACAGTAATTATATCTACATAAGCGCTAAATTAACTGGGAATTAAACATAATATTATTGAAACTGAGGCTCGTAATTCATAAGATTCTGCGAAATTAGTAATTTATTAAGTTCTTAATAAATTAGTAATGAGTCGGTATCCTTAACTCTCAGTAGGTAGTTTAATATGTATTTATTCTGCGCTATGGAAGCTATCCAAGGAATGGAATACATTGTAATAGGTAGGGGAAAAAGTCTTTTCGCATTATAGTATGTATGAACTTGTAATAAAATCTCTTTGGTTATACCATTTGTGTCTGGCAGGTTTTGATATCTTTAAAAAGTTTATATTTTAAAAAAGATAATTCCAAATTCAAATTAGGTAAATGTGTGATTTTCATTTGTTTTTTTTACTGTCAAGATGAGTGAATCTAATGAAGAAATTCGATTCATTTTAAAATTTTACTACAAAAAAGGTAAAAATGCAACGCAAGCTGCGAATAAAATTTGTGACGTTTATGGACCTAGTGCAGTGTCTGTGAGAGTAGCACAAATTTGGTTTAAGCGTTTTCAATCAGGAAATTTTGATGTGAAAGATGCACGTCGCTCTGGTCGCCCTGTTACGGATAAAATGGATGCCATTTTTGAAAAAGTGGAGCAAGAGCGGCATATCAGTAGTTACGACGTAGCTGAAGAATTAGGAATTGACCACAAAACAGTTTTGGCGCAATTGAAAAAAGCTGGGTACACTAAAAAGCTCGATATTTGGGTGCCTCACGATCTCACTGAAAGAAACCTAATGAACCGTGTACTCATTTGCGATTCTTTACTACGACGTAATGAAAGCGAACAGTTTTTGAAGAAGCTTATAACTGGTGATGAAAAGTGGATCACGTACGACAAGAACGTGCGAAAAAGGTCGTGGTCAAAGGCCGGTCAGGCTTCACAGACTCTGGCAAAACCCGGGTTAACCCGCAACAAGGTGATGCTGTGTGTATGGTGGGATTGGAAGGGTATTATTCATTATGAGCTGTTACCGCCAGGCAGGACTATCGATTCTGAACTCTACTGTGAACAACTGATGAGATTAAAGCAAAAAGTTGAGAGAAAGCGGCCGGAATTAATTAACAGAAGGGGTGTGATTTTTCATCATGATAACGCTAGACCTCACACATCTTTAGCCACTCAGCAAAAATTAAGAGAGTTTGACTGGGAGGTGTTAATGCATCCGCCGTATAGTCCTGACCTTGCACCTTCTGATTTCCACCTGTTTCGGTCTCTTCAGAATTCTTTAGGCAATGTCAGGTTACCATCACGAGAAGACTGCCAAAACCACTTGTCGTGGTTTTTTGAACAGAAGTCCCAAAATTTCTATAGTAATGGGATCATGTCTCTACCTACAAGATGGCCAAAAGTTATCGAACAAAATGGCACCTACATACTTTAGTTAAATGTAAATAAACTTTATTAAAAAATGTTTTGAATTTTCATATAAAATACGAAAAGACTTTTTCCCCAACCTAATATTTCATCTTGCTTGTTATTAAAAACGTCTCTTGTATATAATCTTGTGATTACTAACATTAATATATAACAGTCTATTAATGAGATGATTAATACGAGCAACCTTTGATTATCTAAACATGTAATATATAGATACTTATATGTAACATAGATAGGTATTACATTTCGACAAAAAACAAATCGACCTAAAATCCCTTTTGATCGAGTTGCTAATCATACAAAATGCTTGTTTTTTTTATACTACGATGAGTGAGTGGCAGACAAACTTACGGCCTGCCAGATGGGCAATGCTTACCGTTAGCCATGTTTCTTCTCATTCAACTTACATTTCAGACAAGACTGCTTCATTGAATAAGGGTTTAGGCATGAGGAATTACTTTTATAAAATTCAATCATCATCAGGTCCATTTTAGTCTCCACTACAGGAGCACGACCCTCTCTCGTCCGTCCTAGATGGAAGGAGGATTTGGCCTACACCCCCCACGCTGGCCAAACGGGTTGGGGAGGCCTAATCGATATTTGATAATGTATTTCCCTTAGTCGCCTTGTACGACATCCACGGGAAGAAACGGAGTGATTCTATTCTAGTCTGCCGGGAACCAAACGGCCAAAAAAATTAAATTCAATGAAAATACATAATATAACAGCAACAGGAAGGAAGTTATGTTTATCCATTATCCATATCGATAAAGCCATAGTTCGATTTCCTACGTAAATTTAATTAAATTAAGTAATTACAAGGAAAACTGGGTGCTCTTTCGGTAGAAGGAATAAAGGAAATACAGTGGCGTATTTACGAAACCCAAATTGTATGAAGTAAAGCCATTGGGCTTAGAATTATTACTGGGGACTCGGTTATAGAGTGATTTAATACCGCAGTACGGTTTTCGCGTGCGTCTTTCCAGCTTCTTCGTTGATATTATACTTATATAACAATTTTATATAGAGCTATTTGTCATATAAGATCTGCTTTTTGTATATTCTTTCTCTCCAATCTCCAATCTTTTAACGTAAAGAAAAGTCGTGTGTAACGTGGGTCAATTCGGGCAATCGGACCTGGCGGCCTACCGCCTAAGCTGAAGCCGAATCCCATTGGATTTTTTGATTGCTAAATTCAACCTTCAATTTAGATATATGGGATTTGTATTTAGTTTAGCTGGTAGAAACTCTAACCGAGTAAGCTGACGATGTTTGTAAATAACTAAAAGGTAAGACATATTTTTCGAATCAAAATATTCCAAGGTCTTAACTTCGGCGGTAGGCCCCCTGGAACCCTACCGCCGAAGCTTAAGCCGATTACCACCGAATATCTTGATTCGAAAAATAGGTCTTACATTTAAGTTATTGCCCAACACCTTCAGCTTAATCGGTAGAGCTCCATCGTTTCTACCAGCCAAGCTAAACACAAGTAACATAAATCTAAGTTGAAGTTTGATTTTCTAAATCAAAAATCCGATGGTAATCGGCTTCAGCTTCGGCGGTAGTCACTCCCTGCTGGGATGAGCATGGCTCCACCGCTGTTTTACTGTCAATGATAAAATTATCTGTGGTTTAAAATCATTTGTGTGAAAGAAAGGAAGGAGTATAGACTGGCAACGATTCGGCGTCCCCTTGGTGTTGCTGATCTTCATGGGTGATTGTTTTCCATCAGGTGACCCACATGTTCGTTTGCCCGTACTTTTTCATTATCCTAAATATTATAATAAAAATCAAACTTTCCGATATAAAAATGTATTCAATATACCAGCAATAAGATCTTATCACTATACATCTGCGTGTATCATAACAAACGCATTTCTATGTAAACTGT
This sequence comes from Hypsopygia costalis, assembly GCA_937001555.2. Taxonomy (NCBI): domain Eukaryota; kingdom Metazoa; phylum Arthropoda; class Insecta; order Lepidoptera; family Pyralidae; genus Hypsopygia; species Hypsopygia costalis. Next base: position 21,804,953 of record OW443328.2, read on the forward strand.
ATAATAATATATGTTCTTTAATATTGATGAGACTAGACATAACTGTCTTGATGCAATCATAAACATTCTTAACGACGTTACTGTCATGTTCAAAATTATTATCAGTTTATAATCGTATACATTATACCTACGTATTTATCAATGAACGAGGTATTCATATATGGGCATGCATGAATTAAAATTCCTTCCATGTCTCTGTCTATAGTTTATATTAACTTTGACGTAAGTTTCCTTTAAAACTAGCTCCGGCTAGATCACTGGTTTATTTATTCATCTCGGTTACACAGAAGCACACCCCGGCCACTCCATAGAAATGTCGCGTCGTTTACTACTACATAAACAATGATGTCTGTGCAGAGCATAATTGAGCGTGTGTGGGTTTGGCGCCATACAAACCACAGCATAGTAATACAACCAGTACTTTAACTTCGGAACTAAGGAAGTTTTGGTGCGGCGCGCACCAAAACTTCCTGAGCGGTCGTGTAAATGACGCTTGGCTGTGTGCGTGCGCCGATTTGGCCGCTAGTATGAAGTTAAAGTACTGGTTGTATTACTATGCTGTGTACAAACTGTTCCAGATTTGTCTCAGAGGGGAGGTGAGGTCGCCACGAGAGAGCGGCAGGGAGTGGCGATATTATACGTAGTACTATTACTTATACTTTGACAGAAGTATTGCGTAGTATAATAAATAAATAAAAAAAAATAACAATGTCTTGATTCCAAGATCGAACACGATTATAATAAAGAAAGGTTCACATATTCTATGTATTATAAGTATGTAGGTATTTACAAAAAAAAAATGTATTTACGTATGTTTATCAGTTGTCTAGTACCCATAACACAAGCTTCGCTTACTTTGGAGCTAGATGGCACTGTGTAATTTGTCTGACAATATTTATTATATTCTTTATAGCCCGCCTAAGGCCACAATGAAAGCGTAATTTTCAAAGCAATAAATCAGCAAAACATGGGGCTCAATAAAAATCAATGACAATAGAATTTATGTCATCGGTCATTGACGCTTGTCATTAGCCTATTGTCGATGACATTACGCGAATATTAGTGATATGCTTCGGCAATGCAACGGCTTTGCAATTTAGGCCTGTAGACGACTTCTCGTGATTATTTAACGATTGCTGAATGAAAGTTGACCGAATCGAGATAGAATTGCGAATTGACTAAAAATTATATACTTGATTTCATTCATTAATGATTATCAATTCTTTGTAATCACAGGTCAAGCCCGGTCATTTGATAGGCGTGCGCGGGGACATGGAACCAACGCGTGGAGGCCCCTTTGAGAAGTTTGATGTAATGTTGTACGCCCGCCATGGCCCGCTCCAGGATATATCAATGGAACGATATACGTATGAGCAGGTCTCGGCGGGCGTTGAGATTATTTCAAAGTGTGATGGAAAATAAATGGGCTATGGAGATGAGATCTGGTTGAACTTAATACCGGGCTATTACAGAAGAGGGACGGACGCCTGCCACAACTGCTTCTATTTATTTATCAATTCTCAATGTTAGTAACGAATACGTTTTTAGTTTGTTTAATCCTTTAATCATATTTCATTATCACAAATGATTAAAGAAACAATCAAACTGCCACTTAAATTAAACATTGAAGTTTCGCATTGTGATACGAGAATACAAATATGACGTTTGTGACATCGAGACTGCCCCCCTTACCACCAACTTTAATAGCGATTCAATAACTGAATAGAATGCTTATTCATACCAATGAATAAGCGACTCTATACTATTTGAAATAGAGTTGCTTATTCATTGGTATGAATCCAATTTGAAATAGAGTCACTTATTCATTGGTATGAATAAGCGGCTCTATTTCAAATTCGATAGAGTCGGTATGAATAAGCATTCTATTCAGTTATTAAATCGCAATAAGAGTTAGTGGTAAGGGGGCTGGATCGAAACTGGATTTTGATAAAATTTTAAATACGAGAAATCTCTGTTATCATATGTTACAATGACATTCTATCATGATCGAAGATATTTTAATTAATTTAAATAGACAGTAGGCTCTGCTTCTCTTGAGGTGGAACTGGCTCACCATTGGGGTGTAAGTGGTTCATCAACATCTTTGAACCAAATCCAACTTCACCTACACGCGGTGCACCCTGCTGACTGACAAACGAAGCTCTGGCGAAAAGAGAGGTAGGGAGCGTAGTTGTAAGCTACCCGACTGGGGAATTTACCTCCACCTCATAGAATACCGCTGCCAAATAACAATTCCCTTGAGGGTTGTTGTGTTCCTGCGAGTGAGTGAGGTCACCAGAAAGGAAGAAGATGCTGCGTCGGCAGCGGGGGTGGCAGCGCGCGAGCGATATTTCATGTTGCGAGCGCTAATATGGCTACGGTAACCGTTTCACATCAGGCGGGCCGTATGCTTGCCACTCGACGTTGTATAAAATGAAACCATTATCTTTAAGCCAAAGCCAATTTCATCTACACGTCATGCATCTTGCTTTTTGACTAACAGCGCAATAGGCTAGACGACAATGATTAAAAATTATAAAAAATATTTATCAGTATAGTAATAGGTATATACAAAACTAAAACGATCTGCGATCTTGAAATTTTGAAAAGTTATGTCCGACTTGATTTATGGTCGATCAAAGTTTGGTGGGAAAGTCTAATGTAAAAGAATGAAATTATATAAAAAAAATATTAACTTTGGAAAAACAAACGAAAATACTATAACTTTTGTTACGGCACTAGCTACATAAACGCAGTAGGTATTTAACATAGCTGTCGTACAAATTTCTGTTTTAACGCATAGAAAATACCTAAGTGTGACGTCATAATTCAGTAGCCTTTTGTATGGAGCGTTTTCGGGAACGTCCAAAATTGTGATTTTCAAGTTATCATATCTCGAGAAGTTTTTATGCTATCGAAGTAATTCTTTCACTTATTGTTATACCTATTATAATGACGTCCTTACATAACACATCGAAAGAAAAAATCGTCGTCTAGCATATTATAAGCTGTTCGACTAGGGAAGCACTATCATAATATTGTAATACATTTCTTGACAATTTAATAAAATAGAAAGATTCATTGCTCTTATCTTTGCTCTTACCCAATGACGTTCTTGTTGAATAAAGCTCTTATCTTATTAAATTAAAATCTCGTCACTACGCTGTTATTATTACTAGAGAATTATGCTCGTATATCTTACTCCATATTAGGTTTGACACTTGTCAGCCGTTACTCGTTAAATAACTTAATATGCTAAAGGGATATAATATTAAATTAATATCCCTGCCCAAGGGCGTCGCCAAGGGGGGGTAGGGAGGGGCAGCTGTATCTGCATCACTCCGTCCCTTCCCGTGGATGTCGTACAAGGCGACTAAGGCAAATACATTATAAAACATTGATCAGGCCTCCCCAACCCGTTTGGCCAGCGTGGGGAGTGTAGGCCAAATCCTCTTTCTGTATGGGCCGGACGAGAGAGGGTCGTGCTCCTGTAGTGGAGACTAAAATGACCTGATGCTGCTGCTGACACTCAAGGGAATTATTATTTTGCTGCAGTATTAAGTCAAGTGGAGGTACTGGCCCAGTCGGATAGCTTATAAATATGCTGGCTCTCTTTTTCCAGAGCGTCGTTTAACAGTCAGCAGGGTGCACCATGTGCAGACTAGGTTATCTTTAGCTCCAAAAGTAATGAATGACGAACAGCCCAAAATATGGTAGATATAATTTATCAACATGTTACTAGACTCACTGTTAGCAGCAACTATATACGCCGGCGTAGTTTAGGAGCTTCATGCATGCTCATTGAAAACTGCATTGCATAAACATCCCGTAAACGAACACTAACATATTTGTTTTTTTTTTCTTACAATTTCCTCGAGAATACTTCTATATATATATCCACCAACCCGCAGTTGGGTATCGTGGTAGAGTAGTGGAGAGTCGAATGAGGGGAGACCCATATATATATATATATATATATATATATATGTGTGCTCGCACTCCTCCGAAAGAGCTCGACCGATGTTTACAATTTTTTTATGTATATTCGGTAGGTATAAGATTAGAACGATATTCTCTCGCTAGGATATAAAGATATTTACTCGTTAGGTATTTTGTTTGTTTGTGTCATCTTTATTGTACATAACGAATATAAAATACATGTACATAAAAACACTTAAAAATAGAGATGTACAAAGGCGGGCTTATCTCTATAAGAGATCTCTACCAGACAACCTTTGAGTGTTGGATATAAACTGTGAGTGGCGAGGGCCCTCAAATATAAAGTGTAGAACACAAGAAATGATAAGGGAAGAAGCAGCAATAAATACAGCAATTAAATACAGATGAATCAAACAACAATTATAAATAAGTACTGTATCTGCAAATACCTTTAAATATAGTTACATTTCAAGTTTATATAAGAAAAGATAAAAACTAAAAAATAAAAATAAAAACATTAACAGGCACCTATCAATATATACATATATTTTTATAGCAGAACAATATTTGCCGGGTCAGCTAATTGATTTACATTATGGAAAGACACGACAAAGAAATAGATCCTAGTAGGGAGCCCTCGTAGTCGGCTATATAAAGTAATTCTTAATGTAACTATGGAAATTAAAAAGTAACCGGACCAAGACTACATTACTAAATATCCTTTGTTTGATACTCTTAATATACTCATTAAGCTGGCTCCGTCCCTTTAAATGGCTTTTGAGCCCGGGTTTTATTTGATTGAAGGACAATGAATGTAATTAATTTTCCTTTGTTCGTTATATGTATTTTTTACTTTTATTAATATCAAGAAATAAGGCCTAATAAGGATTATATTAGAGACCATCCTATGATTTGGAAAGCAATAAATAAATCAATTATATTAAGTATTCGATAATATTAGCTAGTGGATAATGGTAGTATTGGTATTTTTCTGTAATACTGACAAGTTATCAACGTGTGCATACTTTGCACGATGAAAAAAGGAGGTAAGTATTTGAAAGTAGTTTTCGAATTTGATATGAAAATTGTCATATTATTGTATGTATACTCTATCATCATCAGGTCATTTTAATCTCCGCTACAGAAGCACGACCCTCTCTCGTCCGTCCCAGACAGAAGGAGGATTTGGCCTACATTCCCCACCCTGGCCAAATGGGTTGGGGAGGCCTGATCGATGTTTTATAATGTATTTGCCTTAGTCGCCTTGTACGACATTGTACCTTGTACATCATACACTATACCAAATACATTTAAATTATGTAGTTATATTAGTAATAGGATATTGGGAATTCTGTATACATTTTTATTGATAGAATCGATTTCGTCATATAATTATTATGCCCTTGAATATCTTCAAGTAAAAATTCTTGGGTAAGATGTTTTACAAATAAGTATACTTATAAATTTCAGTAATTTGTATATCTTGTGGCAGATTAACATAAGCTAGGTTTTTTTAAAATTTGTAGCTTAAAAAGAACTAATTTTACTGTTCAATCCCGTCTGTCCAAGTTGACGGCTATTTGCTTTTTTTGCAGATTGTATTTTGAAAATAGTATTACGCAATTTATATTATTATATCACCGAAGCAATCAAATTGCTTTGCAGTATGTACGTGCATTTTGTTTATTACACATTCTGAACGTTTGTGTGACTATAACTGCTTGATTAACTACATGGATTGAGTGTTTAATAAAATGCTACGATTTTAGGCTAGTTATCTCTAATATCAAAGCAATCATATAAAATAATTTAAAACGTGACTTATAAAACTGAGCAATAGATACGTGATCAACAAAAGATAAGATCATCAATCGTTATGATGTAATAAAGAAGATATATTAATGTATATAAGAGACAAGAAAAGACATTTCACAAGTTTTCGAGATGGCGTGGTCATTAACTAAACACACAAGCTTGACATTTTTAATCGTAATATTATTCAAGGTTTGTATTGTTAACAATCACTTGAAAAAAATGTCTTCATTTTGTTTACAATATTAATTGCTTCGTTTGTTCTCAGGGCAGCAGTGGACAGCATAATGGATTACTTAATCAATCAAACTTAAATAATCCATTAGGACCGCCATTACCAAATAGGCCGAATAATCAAAATTTAAACCAAATCTCAAAATGTCCTCTACATCAATCAAGTCTACTAAATACGCTACAAACAGGAAGATTACAAACACCAGTGAATTTGCAACAGAAACTGTTACAACAGGCGGCTGCACAAAAAGAGTTTATGTTGCGACAAAGGAATACAAATCTTGCAACGAATTTTCCACAAGGACCTAACACGCATCAGCAACTACATCAACCAGCTAATATACAGCAGCGAATACAAGATATGAACTTGCAACAATTGCAACAACAATTGTCCCAAGGTAATTTGCAACAATTAACACTACAAGAACGAGGCAGTTTGCAGCAGCAAAATTTACCGCCCACATTGGCAAGTTTACAATTACCAAATATTCAGAGATCGGACATTTCCTATGAATCTCCACCATTAGCAAATCTTCCATTATCTGCACTCAATCCTAATATGGTACCACAAATATCCGATCCAGGAATAATGTCGCCTCTTTCTCATTCTTTATCTCACCAGTTCAATAATATCCAACCTAATATCGAAAATCTACCAGTAGCAAATGCTCAAAACCCACAAATGCCTTTTGCAAGTATGCCTTCTTCTGTTATGGATATCTCCCAAGCAAATAACAATGTAATGACTCCTTTGTCGCAAATTCCTGATTTAAACAACGTAAATAATCAGCAGCAATCATTTGCTCTTGTCGCGGTACCATTACAAAATTCACAGCCGAATACCCCGACAAACACTGCACAGATATCAAATATTCCCAGCCAGGTGAAAATAGTTAAGTCTCTACAACCTCAAATGTTTATTGATCCATCAACAGCACCAGTGGAATTTGATCAAGGTCAATTATCGTTACTTTCTCCTCATGTAACAGAACCGCAATCAAGTCAAATTTCTTCGTTCACTGCTTCAAACGCCAATCCCATAATTACGGCAATTTCAACACAAGGATCCAAATCCTCAAATCTTAAAACGATATTACCTTTGATATTCAACTTGTTAAAAGAAAGGAATACTGGATGTTCATGTAACAAATGTGGATGTATGAATAACAACAAACAAGAGCCTCAAATATTCAGCGAGTACGCCAATCAAAACAATTACGGATGTTGTGCAGGGAAGTCACAAAATAACGAAGATGTTTTCCAAGACGATATAAAATCGAGTACTCCACCAAGTGAAGAAAAATACGAGGAACATAATAAAGTAAATACAGATAACGATGGGGACGAATCAGTCGAATATACTGACAGTTACGAAGACGAAGAATAAATACATAAACGATAACTCTTATGACAATAATCAGTGATATTTTTATAACGCATCGTATGTTGTTTATTTATTAGGTAGTTGTGTAATGTTTCTTAAATTATTATTGTAGTGTAAATAAAAAATATTAATATTACATTGGTTTTCTTTAAAGATAAATTCGTTACATTAATTTATAGTTAGAATGAAATTCAAAACAGTAAAACCAAGCATTTTATTACAGTGGCATATCTTTGTGTGCATAGGGATAGAGAAAGTATTCTCTATAATATGGTCTCAGTAATATGGTCCGTTTTACCCTTTGGATAAGGAATCCTAAACTATGTTTAAGAATAAATTACACGTAAATTGGTAGAGTAGAGGGAGAGAAACCCACTTTACTTTTTTACGTGTTGGATAGATAGTTATGGTAGTTTGGTTAGATATTGTGGATGTGGATAATAAATTTTTGCTTTAAAATGCAAATTTTTGTTAGTCAATTATCAGTCGTACCAGCTACAAGCTAGCTGCACGTTTATCTACCCTTGTCTGTTTTTGTACGCATTAGTTTTGGGGTGTAAGTGGTACATTAACATCTTTGAACCAAAGGCAACCTCAGCTGCACGTAGTGCACCCTGGTGACTGACAAACGAGGCTCTGGCGGAAAAAGAGGTAGGGCATAACATATTTTTTTAACTGCTCGAGTGGGGAAGTACTTCCATCACACAGAATACCGTTCCTAAATAACAATTCCCTTGAGGGTTCCTGCGAGTAAGTGATGTCACCAGAAAGAAAAAAAAAACCGGACAAGTGCGAGCCGGACTCGCCCACCGAGGGCTCCGTAGGTACGTAGTATCATTATTAAATTTGATATTTTTTATTATAAATAAGAAATAATGCGTCGAAAAAAATAAATAAAATATATTTTGCAATATGTACATCAAGCCCTTTCATATGATACCCAATTTGAACTAGTAGTTTCAATTTGAAATTTCGACACCCTATAAAAATATAGACCCCCTATTTTTAAAGATCTATATACAAATGTACAGTTTTGAGATTTATTCCTGTACTTGTAGTCTATAACGATGTTACTTGCCAAATTTCATAGTTCTAGGTCAACGGGAAGTACCCTATAGGTTTTGATTCCCTTGAGTGTGTCGAAATGTGCGTTTTTTGCTGAATAAACGGCCGTAACTTTTTTCTACGTAAACTTAGCAGTTTGATTTTTTTACAACTTCATGGGACCGTAGACCTGAGTATACAGTTCAAATTTCAGCTTGATACCTCCACGCATTTTCGACATAGAAATTCTTGACAGACAGACAGACAGACGGACAACAAAGTGATCTTATAAGGGTTCCGTTTTTCCTTTTGAGGTACGGAACCCTAAAAAAGGAAGGAGCATAGGCTGTTCTGTAATATCCACAACACAGTGAATTGTGTTCACAGATTTATAACTGCCAATCAAGTTCGCCGTTTTTGGTCGTAACTTCCAATTATACCGAAAATTCTCGACGTTCATTCCCCAATCATAGAAAACCTAAATAGAATTGATTAAGTAAACAATAAATGGGAGTAACTTTTGGATAACAAACTACTTGATAATTAATTTATTGACATCATTAAATAATGAGACCTTCTATTGGAGAGAAATACAATATCCATAAATGTTGCCTAGAATGAAAAAATATGGAATTGGCGGAACGTAACGTGGCTGTCACTCATTATTATTTACGTGTGTGTTACTTAATTTAAATACAAGTAAGGTCTCCGCCAACCCCTTCGATTGAGGGGAGACCCATATCCCAGCTGAATAAGGGTTGTGGACGAAGGTCAATTAGAATAAAAATAAAAGAAGGTCAATTAGAAAAATTAAAAATAAAATTAATCGTACAACGGAAATATAAATCTACATCATAGTATAACAAAACAGATGATGTTGATTTATTACTATGTACCTAGTTATGTACCTACTTACGAATATCATATGGGTACCATAATAACATAAATAATTAACATTATTATGTACTTAGATTTAATAAAATAACTTTTTGTTTTATGTACTTTTTTATATTGTATTTTTTTAAAATAGGTTAAAAAAATAAATTAACATTTAAATTATTTTTTTATTTAAATTAAATATTTTTATCTATTATAAAGTCATAACGCCTATTTACGAACTTGATAAGTAGATACCATGATGTTATAATTCTACAGATATGTTACTAAGCGTGCAAAAGGAACACCCGAAAAGTGATACTAATTGTCTTACCTCACAATGGACTGAAATAGGTAAAAAATGCAGTTTTCTGTACTTCTAAAATGCCAAATTTATGTTAATTAAATAATTAAAGCCCAAGAGATTACATATCACACGAAAGTATGCAATAATAATTGATTTTGACAAGTCTTTTAGTTCATTTCATATTTTAGCAAGAAACATTGCTGCTATTTTCGGTCGGTGAGGAGATAGCAAGTATATTAAATCGCTGACATGATAAGGGCGGCAATAGTCTATAGCCCGACCACAGCAGGAACCGTTTCTGATGCTTATTGTTTGTTTATTTGTCTATAAAACTTTGTTGCAATAAGATACAAAGGAAGTAAGCCGTATACACAAAATAATAATTGCAAGGGCGGACTTATGACGTGAAGGAACCTCTTCTAGTCAACCGTCATTTTTTGAGTAACCGGTAACAATTTAGTATGGGTATGGTGTATCTACACAAATATAATATCATTGGTAGGTACCTACTGCAAAATAATTAAATATTTATGACGTAGCAGTTAGTATTAACACGATAATAAATTGTAAAGATAAAGTATATGTTAATAACGCAATAATGATGACGTTTAATTATTGTAATAAACTTACGAAAACTCATTAACAACGCGATTTCATCAAATTATCTGGCAAATATTGTAGGTATATTTTAAAACGGTTACTTAATTAAATATGATATCACATAAATGTATATAAAAATATAGGTTTTGTATTATTGTAAGACAGTATATATTATTTGGAGAACCAAAGTTTTTATTTAATTTAACTACATTTTAACAAGGCGTTTACAATGGATTCGCCTGTTTGGCTGACGTGTTTAATTCTTATGAGTTCGTTTAATGTAAGATTTTATTAATCTATATTCAAACATTTTTTATCTACTAATAATTTAATGTTATGTTTTTTATCTAATAACAAGTTAAGATTAGGATTTTGATTATATATTTTTTTATATTGGAGAACCGTGCTGTGGAACGTTTATTAATACATATTTTTTTAGTCGCTTCAATGAAATATCTTGCACAATGTGCAAAATTAACCATATGACTATGATAATTATCAAAGTGTAACAAGATTTTAGCGATCAATTAAAAAGATTTCAATTTTATTCCTAAGCTCAAACAAAATAAAAAAAAAACATACTAAAAGTTTGAGACGTCAGGTTTCTTTACTGCAGAAACTGTTAATAAAAAACTTATTATGATCAATTAGTGCAAAGGAAAAGGTCCAGCCATTCATTACAGAAACCTTTGCCATCTAGCTGAATCTAGAGTATTAACCTAAGCTTCTCAAGGAAAGTAAAGATAATCGTAATCGTTTAGGTATCTGAGGAAACTGCCAACGTCGGGATCGTTTCATCGATCTAGAGTAGGTATCTAGACTATTTGTTTCATGAGCACTGCAGATAAATAAATGTTATTGCGCACTTTATAAGATTTATTAAACTAATTTCTTTTTCATTCAATATGTCAGTCATTCCACGCGATATAACAAATAATGCGAGAGAATTATCAATCTGTCAGTGTAAAATTTTTATTTAAATTCAATCTATATGAACGCAGTCAGGTTTTATTTTTAAATTTCATTTTGGCGCGAGTTTGGAACATGCAGTCAAGGCTTCGTACAAAAGTAGATTTGTTGCAGGGTCGAAACTGTACTTTGCAAATGTCACGAAATTAGATCAAGACAGACAACAACATATTTCAAATGTCTTGGAATTATTTGCGAAATAGATCTAGAGAGAACTTAGCGATAATTTTACCGTACAAATATGAATATTGTATTAGCTGACACGACAGACGTTGCCCTGTCTTTCTAAATATAAATATTTAATTCGAATTGGTTTCGCGCATGCTGTCAAATAACTGACAGTTCTGTCAAACGCCATGAAGTTATATTAGATATGTTAATATGGTGATTCGGTTTTCTTAAATTTTCTAAGATTCCGCTTAACTTTCTGTTTTTTTTTTCCTTCATAAGAAACTTCTGCTGACAATAACAAATACAACAAAAAAGAATTAGTAAAATTATTCCATCCGTTCATCAATGAAGTGATGATATAGGGAAATAGACATTAATTAATTAAAAGAAATAAACATTAAATAATATATATATTTATATAGATTATTATGTTTTATTTTTTAGCTACTCGTCAATGCCCAGTTGCTAGGATCGCCTGCAAGTGCAAGCCCAAATTATGGCTATGGTAATCAACAGTACCCCGTAATTATCCAATCGGACAATGGTGGAGCTGTGGATAATGGGCTGAACGGTATAATGCCTATACTACTACTTCTACTACTCGATCGTGGAGGCGGATGTGGCGGAGGATACGGGGGATGCGGTGGAGGATGCGGATGTTGTGGTGGCGGCCGTGGAGGATGCGGTGGTGGATGTGGATGTGGCGGCTGTGGAGGCAATTGTAATTGCATCCCTATCCCCACTCCAATTTAGTATCTAACTAATAGTACAATTAATTTTGTTATTTTTGGTCGAAATACATATTTATTTTTACTGAAATACATGTTCTTTTAATAAAAAAATACTAGAAATGCCTTTATTGTATTTATATATTTTATAATTGCCATTTCAATCCATGTAAATATATGAATACTTATGGAATATATTTACGGAACAATAATAAATATGGTTGTGTTAAATATTGACTTGTTATATTATGTATGTTTATGCATTGATAAGCATATAGTACATATAAAACAAAGTCGAGTGAATTACCCCATTTAGAACTCAAGATCAGTTACACCGATTTTTATGATATTTGAAATGTTGGATTTGTCTCCATTTCAAACAGCTATTGATATATCAGAAAAATTAACGAAAAAGAAATCATGAAAAAATTGTCACGTCAAGGTTTGTATGGGAAATCCACAACAATGAGATGGAAAAGGGATGATTGGGCCGCTAGTTTGAATGGGAAATTCATAAGAATGAGATGGAAAGGGGATGATTGGGCCGCTAGTTTGTAACTTAATATCTTTCAGTGTTATGTATAAATATATAGAATAGAATGTGAGGAGCTCGATGGCGTCTTTGTGCGTGACAGTCTAATCGATCACGCAATTCAAGCAGCGTTGACCGTAGCCTGTCCATGGATGGGTTCATTTATCTCGAGTTCCTTCATGCTTCGGAGGGAACGTTATGGCGTCTGTACTGGCTGTTGTTTTTCGATGACAGTCGTTAAGCCAAGTCGGTGGTCTTTAGGCGGCTTGAAAACACTGACCTCCGCCAAACCGCAGTTGAGCAGCGTGGTGGAGTAATGTTCTATACCCCTTCGATTGAGCGGAGACCCGTATCCTAACAGTGAGATGACTAAGGGTCGACGACGAAACGATATAGAATGTAAATAATCAATGTTCTTATTATATTTAAGTATATATCTCTCTCTAGGTATATTCAATGCAGTGGGTAGAAAATGAGAGATCGCCAACCCCTTTTGCATTATAAAGAACCTTCGCGTTAAATTGAAATTTACGACAATGTAACGAGATCGTGATAAAGAAAATATGGCATATTATATGTCGCGAGAATTTATTCTGCATATATGAAATAAGTATTTGTCCTTAATATAACAAAGTGATTTCATTAATACCACAAAGTTTCATTAATACCAAGTGATATGAATCAACAGTGTCAACATAAATTTATATAATAATTATTTTATATACCTACTTTAAATACTTAGGGGCCATCCATAAATTACGTCACACGTTAGAGGAGGGGGGGGGGGGGGGGACTAACAAAATGTGACATTGTGTGGCAAATATCACTAACTCAATCGATATTTATAATGTTTATGTGGGTTTAAGTCGTCGGCGAGTGCCCGCTCGCTGTCGTAAATATGTCACACCAGGGCGAAGCGCGGTTCACAAGTGAAAACCTGTGACTTTATACTACGAGTATATTAAAGCCATTCCAACTCTCCGCCAAACCGCAGTTGAGCAGCGTGGTGCAGTATGCTCCAAACCTTTTCAATTGAGGGGAGACCCGTATTCCAGCAGTGGGATGAATAAGGATTGCCGACGACGATATTGAAGCCATTGCCACATTATTATTTATTTAGTCTAACATATCTACCCTTCTGTGGCCGACTGTAAACCATGCTGCTCGGGGGCCTACAGCCGAAGCTGAAGCCTATTTACCATTGGATTTTTTGATTACGAATATCAAAGTTTAGCTTAGATTGGCGGTGGTTGTGGATTTTTTGATTACGAATATCAAAGTTTAGCTTAGATTGGCGGTGATTGTGTTTAGCTTAGTTGGTAGAAATCATGGAACTCTACCAAGTAAGCTGAACATGTTTATCATTAACTTTTAAAAAAAGAAAAAGATAAAGCTAAAGATTTACTTTCGCGATCAAAAAATTCAATGGTACTCGGCTTCTGCTGCAGCGGTAGGACCCCAGATCGCCATGGCCAAAGAAGCGTAAGGTAGCAGCGGATATCCATTACTTAGTAGTAGTAGTCCGTTATAGTAAACTAATTGTTGGGTATCCACTGTCAAATTCCTAAAGTGATTCCGCATATTTTTTATACCTCTATAGGGTGGAAAACAAGCGTACGAACCGCTTGATGGAAAACAGTCATCGCTTCCATAGCGCTTGTAACACTAGAGGGATCAGTCACGCGTTGTCGCCCCTCCAAAAACCACTCAACGATTTTCATAAAAAAAACCCATATTGTAGTTACATATTCATATATATAATATGCGAATATTTTTGTATGATATTCCTAAAGTATGTAATTCGACCAAATGAAGCGGTAACGAAATAGTTCGACTATTTCATTTAATAAGTGCGTATCAAATTCGGTCGTATCAAATATTCTCCAAATATATCGATTTTAAATAAAAATAAATATTTACGTAAAGGTTTTAAAAAATAACGCTAATTAAATTAATTTATTATTAAATTACTTGTTGAAAATACGAAATTCCACCTTTAATCAGTATCTTAGAAGTGTGATTTTTACCAATTTTTAAACAAGCAGTTTAACATGTTTACAATCGAAACATTCGAATACGTCTAAATAAAAGATATCCCAAATCGTTATTTGGGTTGATTTTAAATGCATAATACTATAATTTTGTAGTATTATGCATCGAAAATCACAAAAATCTGCGTTTTAAAACGTTTCGCTAGAAAAGTATTTTGTATGCAAATCATTTTTGATGTACCTACACGGTGGTCAAATGGTTAGCTATTTCCACTTTGACTCCGGGGTCGCGAGTTCTATCCCTGTACAAGACAAATATTTGTGTGCATAAACATATGTTTTTGTATTGGTCTGCGTATTTTCTGTGTATTATATGTATGTATTTAAAAAAAATGTAAGTACAATATCTATTATTTACTACTCATAGTACAAGCTTTACTTAGTTTGGGACTAGATGACAGTGTGTAATTCGTCGATGAATATATACTTATTCAATTTATTTTGGGTTTATGATGGGCAAGGAACCGTCCCCAAATTGCTCTGAATGTGATATTATCGAAAACACGTATCACATATTGATGGAGTGTGTCCGAATCGAAGCATTCATTAGACAAGTTTTTGACAATATACTTTTTATCCAGTCAGAAATAGGAGGTTGTAACAGTATTCTGGCGACTCCAATGTCGGAGGCAGCGAGGCTACTGTATAAATTGATTAGGTTAGGCCTCAGACAGTAATTAACATAAGGATGCATAACGGAGCGACATAGTCGCAAGTGTGAATAAGCTCCTTAAATAAAAGAAAAAAAAAAAACACCGGAAGCACGGCACAGAATATTGCAGCCAAATAACAATTCCCTTGAAAGCTGTTGTATTCTTCAGTTTGTTCAACATCTTCACATCAAGCGGTCCATATGTTTGTCTGCCATCCTAGGTAGTGTAAAAAAAACACATACTTTTATGTACGAATCAACTATATACTCATAAGAGTCAGAGCCACCACAGTATCAGTAATCATTACCCCGACATGATATAGGTTCTAAATAAAAAAAATGCACATAAACATTCAGGAAACGACATACGGCCACCCTAAAATTTATTTCTGATAATAAATATTCGCTATTTTCGATTCTTTTACGAGGCAGTGTTATTACAAACACATGCTCTGTACAAATTGGTCGTAAAATAACGTCATAGCATAGATTTGATTAGTTTACCGTGTATGACCTACATCGGCCGAATATATTATCAGTGTGGCACGTGACACGGGGCACGTGTCTAATTGTTCCTTCACAAGAAAGTCAGCAAGCACTATTTCCGATAAAATAAGTATTGCGAGTGCATTAGACAAACATTCGTGTATCAAAACGTGCTCACAAATAAAAAAAAATCATAAATTTATTACACCAATACCCACTGACCGAGTTCTTATGAAATACTTAATATATAAAAGTACCTCAAGAATTACATATATATCATACAAAATGGCGTCCCAGTGGGTGACACTGTTATCGGCATTTCTATTAATATTAAAGGTAGGCATTCAAAACTAATAATTAAGGACCGGAAATAATTATGTTTCCATCTCTACTATTACTTCAATTTCTACTTACTCGTATTTTATTTATAGGATAAAAATATCCTGATTATTTTCTGCCCACTATCTTATCTTATTTTGGAATAGGTCCAGTGCTGTAGCACCAAGGGCACGTCGACCCTTCTGGATCTTTTGTCCACTTCCTGATCCATTATGCACTCTCCCCTGACAGTCTGGGTACATGTTCCATGTACTTCAGTACGTTAATTATTGGGAAGAGCCTGTAGTCCTCCAGGTCCGCATATGCCTTTCCTAGAATTTTTATTCGTTTGCCAATTAGGACGTCACATTGACACATCAAGGGTTTCATGGTCTCTTTGGATCCTTGGCAAGTTCTACACTCTGAGTTAACGACTACTCTTATCTTGTACAGGTATCCATTGCAGGCATCCAGACGCCTCCGTTTTCTGTCGTATTTATGTACATATCTGTACCAATTTACCTTACCTACACCGATAGTTTCCTTGGAGTGTAGCATTCCTCGTCGACAAATGGAAGACCATTCAGCCTGATACCTAGATTTTGCCCTGTTATTTATGGCCAAGATTACTAATAGTTAAACCTTGTCAATCACAACCGCTTTAAGTTGTAAAAGTGCTCACGAAAATATATGAAATTACTCTTTTCATGAAGACGACCTTAAACGCTTGCTGTGTATTCTGTTGAGGAGTTACGTTTTCCTAACTCAGTGTTCACTCGATCATAATATAATTTATATGCAATACCTTTGGGCGTATTTCTTATCAAATTGATCAAATGCACAGTCGTGCGTGAATAATACGCATATATGGATACCTTCTCTTTTATTGAAGTCTATCTATTATCTATCTTTTTCAAATTATTTTATAAATCCTAAATATAAAATATCCTTTTTTCTCATCTTTCTTTTAAAACATGTTTATCAAATTAACTATAGTTTAATATTAAAATAATTTATTTACCTTAGTAATGTTCATAAACTGTTAATATGAGAAATTATTTTTATAGATAAGTTCTATTGTTTGATAATTGTTTCCTTTTTTTGTTCAGGATTGCAAAGTATGGAGTCAAGCAATCGGTGCCCCTGGAGGACAATTTTCAGTACCAGCTGTAATTAAGCCTATGGGTGAAACTTATGATCCTTTCTGCGCCCCACCGAATACACCGAAATATCCACCTAGTTTTCCCAACTTTAATTCAGGTGGAAACTTCGGTGGCAGCTATCCTAACTTCCCACCGCCACCGTTGCTACCAATAATAATAGATGATGGAGCCAAAGGAGGTGACGACTGGCTCAATCTCATGGTCCTTTTATTTGCTATGAAGAATAATAATGGAGGTGGATGTGGTGGATGGAATAACTGTGGAGGCTATGGGGGTAACTGTGGATGCAACAAATGTGGAGGACGCGGAGGTGGCTGCAGCAACAACGGGGGATGTGGAGGTAGTGGCGGATGTAATGAAGTATACCCTGCCCCTGTACCAGTACCTCCAGTATATGATATTGTACTTCCTAGTGGGGGCAGCGCAACAACTATTATTGAACCATATCCAATAGTGCCATGCTCTTGTACTTAAAAAATGTTTGCTTATTACCTAGTTTAGCTGGAAATTGTGAAGGACAACAATATATACCTTAAACCACTTACGAGGTATAATCTAAATTACACAAAGTGAAGAAAATAAAACATTTTTGATTACATTTTGAAGTTTAGCTACATAAAGATATACCAGGTGCCATATCCGGTTATATAGAATGTGGGGGCTGAAGTCAATACCCATCGGGTTTTTTGATTGCGTTTATCAAACTTCAGCTTGGATTTATGGTACCTGTATTTAACCATGCTTGGTGGAAACTATGAAGTTCGACCGACTGAATTGAATATGTTTTTCAATAACTAAAACCTAAAACTTATTTATATAAATTATGTCTTACGTTTACGTTATTGATAAACGTCTTCAGCTTAGTTGATAGAGCACTAAATTTGCTACCAGCAAAGCTAAACACAAGTACCATAAATCTAAGCTAAAGTTCGATTTTCGGAATCAAAAAAATTTATTCCCATCGGATTTTTTGATTCCGAAAATCAAACTTCAGCTTAAGCTTCGGCGCTAGGGCCCCTGATTCTGTATACGTCAAAATAAGCAATAATGGGTCGATAATAAATCTGTAACTATTACCACTGAGTAAGGAATAGTGCTAGTACTATTACGTAAGTTTATTGTTTAGTCTGTTATTAATATTATGAAAGTAATTGGTAGGAAAAAACGAAATAAAGAAATAACTATGATAAAAGTGCGTTTTAATACTTTTTGTTATTAAAATTTATGTAACATGTGTATAGAGGCGATAAGAAAACGTAATATAATGCGTAAATTGCATATTCTTTGCCCAGTCGCTATATCTAGGCTATTTCAAAATTAGAAATTTATAATATAAATGACATAAATAAAATGTTTTTTGGAAATCTACCGATCTTTTTTTTTTTTATACTACGTCGGGTGGCAGACAAGCATACGGCCCGCCTGATGTGAAGCGGTTACCGTAGCCATATTAACGCTCGCAACATAAAATATCACTCACGCGCTTCCACCCCCGCTGCCATCGCAGCATCTCCTTCCTTTCTGGTGACATCACTCACTCGCAGGAACACAACAGCCCTCGAGGGAACCGTTATTTGGCTGCGGTATTCTGTGAGGTGGAGGTACATAGTAGTCTCAAGTTCATTAGTACTACTTGTTCAGGTAAATAGAACCTATATAAAAAATAAATAAAATAAGAAAACATGAAAAGAAAAAAAAAACAGTAAAATAAATAATTTATGCTCCATTAGCATAATTTATTTATAGCGTTTCTTTTTTGCTGTGTTCGTTTCTGAAATGTCGGTATAGAAGCAGACTCCATAAAAAAATAACTCTGAAATATTTAAATACATATATTGGAAAGTAATGCAATATTACTAAGGTTAGTACAGCTTTCAAAAATATGCCTAGTGAGCTTGCCTAGTAACTCACTACTACTACACCTCTCAAATTCACCTCACATTTTTTTGTTCCCTAAGTCATTTAACTCTGCAAACATAGGTAATTATATTACTTTAACACGTGATATCTCTACATTTTTAACAAACGTTATGCATGTATTTAATATTACCGTGGAAATAAAACACATTTTCAAATGTCAAGTTGATAAAAAAGGTATTGTGGTTATTTTTGTTAACAATTTCAATTAAGGTTTCCTATTACACGTCTGAAGTCAGACATTAATTGAAGCTATTAAACGTTTTAATCACCATTTAATTTGCTTGCTTTGTTTCGTTTTAATACATTGAAGTCGGAATTCTAAAGACTACAATACGGCACCACTTAAAAAAACTATGAGAAATAAACAATTATAGCCTAAAACTTTTGACTAGTCTAAACAAGTGTGCAAGGCCAAATGGCAAATAAAGTGTTTTGAATATTTTTAAATGTCGAAGCATGTATTTTTAACAATTGCTTCCTTCTTTTGCAGATAGATTTAATATTGTGTCAGTGGATTAGAAACATGCTTCCTTCAGTTGGATTATCAGGACCATGCCACATCCACCGACATCGTACAACGAGTATACCTATTTAGATTCACACGTAGCTTATCCATTTCACATAACCCTTCACCATAGTTTGTGATAGTCATTAATGATGACGATAGAAATGATGCACGTCTTAGTTTTGTCTGATATTGTGTCCATAATGACATCAAACGAAAAGAGCTCCGGGGTCCAACCAATATATATTCCGTATCCATTCCCTGTACCGTATAATTGGGAAAGCCTTAGTAATTCAGATTCAAAAAGCGGTTCTCAAATCGGCAGCGGATTTTTTAAAACTTCCGAAAGCAAAACTAAATGTAGAAATCAAAATAACCAACGGTGCAGCCGATCTCAAAGCAACATACCACAAGCCCAATACGAATCAAGACGACCAGTTTCAAGAAATAAAGCAATTACGGAACGTGATCATGGAAATAAGACTAAAATAAACTGCACCAATTCAAGTCCGTATCCAGAGCCCGATTACGAAAGTGATAGTGAAGAAAAGAACTATGAAAGCGATTGCAGCAATAATAAAACGCGCTGTACTACACATATCACTATTTCAACACGTGGATGCCGTGTTTCCTAATAAACCTATTTTAATATTAAGATTATTATTAAATAAGCTATAATTTGGCCGTGTGGTTTCCGGCAGACTAGAATAGAATCACTCCGTCTCTTCCCGTGGATGTCGTATAAGGCGACTAAGGGAAGTACATTATAAAACATCGGTCAGGCCTCCCCAACCCGTCTGGCCAGCGTGGGGAGTGTAGGCCAAATCCAATCCTCCTTCTGTCTGGGACGGACGAGAGAGGGTCGTGCTCCTGTAGTGGAGACTAAAATGACCCGATGATGAAGCTATAATTGTTGAATATTTATTAAAACCCTGATAAAAATGTATTTGTTTGTTTGTAACATCTTTATTGTATATGTTACAGTTTTTATAAACCATTTACATGAATTACATGATATTTATATACATACATTATCAAATATCGATCAGGCCTCCCCAACCCGTTTGGCCAGCGTGGGGAGTGTAGGCCAAATACTCCTTCCGTCTAGGACGGACGAGAGAGGGTCGTGCACCTGTAGTGGAGACTAAAATGAACCTGATGATAATGATGACATGATATTTGTACAAAGGCAGAGTTATCCCTACAAGTGATCTCTTCCAGCCAACCTATTATATTTATTTGTTTATTTTATTTTTTATTTAGATACCTATGTATAGAAAAAAGATGTTAATATTGATTTACAAAGCCAGACTTATCTCTACAAGACGTTCTTACCAGCCAATCTAAAACAGAGCAATGCAATATTTTGCGAATTTTTTTCACTAAAAGCAACCAAATGTCTAAACTACTTATCGTATTAGTGTACGAGTATTACCATCGTAATGAGAGATTCGACCTCATCATCATGCCTTCATGTAATTACCTTCTCTCTGACGGCTTTCCTCCAACTATTGTAATCTTTAACAGCGTGGAGGGCATTGTGTAGATTCGAGTCCATAAATATGGGGATTTGATTATACCATATTATTCTTAATTATTGCAGCGGCTTGTTGGTCGTCTGCCGTCAATCCTGGCAGTTGTAAGCTGTTCGAGTTTGTGACCATCCTTACGAACCATGTGACCGAACAATTCAAGTATTCTACGTAGACAGGTGGTGAATAATATACATACATAACATACACATACAAAGCTCACTCCCTTAGATTACTAGAATAGTCAGATCATTGGTCCATCTAATAGTGGGCCGGGGCGGCGTAAGACAGAGTAGGACATGCTGTTTTTTCCGGTTCACAACGGTCATTCCAGAACATTTCAGCCTGATTGACCCTAAGTTCTGAGTGCTATGTTAATATCGTCGTCAACCCTTATTCATCCCACTGCTCGGATACGGGTCTCCCCTCAATTGAAGGTGTTTTAGAGCATACTCCACCACGCTGCTCGACTGTCAGTGCTAGGTGGAAGCCAGTGTTTTCAAGCCGCCTAAAGGCCACTGACTTGACTTAATGACTGTCATCTAATGACAACAGCCAGGACAAACGGCTTAAAATGTCCTTCGAAGCACGATATGATGTAACGCTATTTTAATATAATACTATTAAATTATTAATTTGCTATAAACTTAAAAACAGATTTCTTAAAATACCTGTGTTGAACTATGATAAGTATTGTGGGTGAATCATACTCTACGTAATTGTATATATTTATTCAGTTGTTTTATGATGAAAACTACGAATGACTCCCCGAAGTTATGATTATGTATGACAAATGAAATAATTATTTGCCTGCAGCTAGAAAGGTCACTTTGACTCCGAGGTCTCGGGTACGATCCCCGCGGATGACAAATATTTGTGTGCATGAACATGTATTTATGTATATGATATATATATCAGTTATCTTTGCTTTGCTCAATTTGGGACTAGATGACGCTGAGTAATATGTCAAGGAATATTTATCATTATTTATTTATACAAACAATGACAAAATTAGGCTAGTAGTTTTTTTTTATTTCTCAAATATATGTTATATTTTTATGTACTAAATAGACTCGCCCCGGCTTCGCCCGTGTATGGTTTCCCCCTTTTTTCTAAGATCTCTATTAACACTCGCAATATGAAATATCGCTCGCGCGCCGCCACCCCCACTGCCAACGCAGCAACTTTTCCTTCCTTTCTGGTCACCTCACTCACCCGCAGGAACACAACAACCCTCAAGGGAATTGTTATTTGGCTGCGGTATTCTGTGAGGTGGAGGTACTTCCCCAGTCGGGCAGCTTAAAAATACGCTATGCCCCACCTCTCTTTTCGTCAGAGCCTCGTCTGTCAGTCAGCAGGGTGCACCACGTGCAGGTGAGGTTGACTTTGGTTCAAAGATGTTGATGAACCACTTACACCCCAAAACAACAACACTAAAGGGAATTGTTATTTGGCTGCGGTATTCTGTGAGGTGAAGGTACTAGTCGAGCAGCTTAAAAAATACCTCTCTTTTCACCAGAACCTCGTTTGTCAGTCAGCAGGGTGCACGACATGCACGTGAGGTTGGCTTTGGTTCAAAGATGTTGATGAAGCACTTACACCCCAAAATTATATTAAAGTTAGACGTTGGCGTTATCGTTTCCTGTAACGATGGCTGTAACTGAGGAAAATGGCGAAGAAGCCGATTAATACATTTATCGACGTATGATTTGTATGCATATTTTGTATAGTACTTACATACTTATTACACTTAATGTTTAATTATTTTATCAATTAAATTCACTTATAAATGCAATCTGGGAAATAGATTTTTTTATTATTTTACATTTCAGCTCCCCATTATTAGAAAGCATTATCTGGATGACTTAATTGTACATATTTACACAAGTAATTTGAGATAAGCAAATAACCTCATATAGTCAGCATAGATTCACCACAAATTTTCCTCACATGATGGGATCATTTAAATAGTACTTAACACTTGGACCCAGGGGGGCTACCGCCGAAGCTGAAGCCATTTGACTGTTACCATTTGATTTTTTGTTTGCGAAAATCAAGCTTTAGCTTAATTTGCCGATAATTGTGTTTACCTTCGCTAGTAGAAACCATAGATCTCTACCGACTAAGCTGAAGATGTTTGTCATTAACTTAAATAAATAAATAAATATTGTCAGACAAATTACACAGTGCCATCCAGCCCCAAAGTAAGCGAAGCTTGTCTTATGGGTATTAGACAACTGATAAAATTACGTAAATACATTTTTTTTTGTAAATACATACTTATGATACATAGAAAACACCCAGACTAAGGCAATCAGACATGTTCATGCACACAAATGTTTGTCCTATGTGGGAATCGAACCCATGAGCGTTGGTGTCGAAACCGCGTCATTCACCGCTACGCCACCGAGCTCGTCAAAGAATCACAGGTCTGTTCATCTTACACGGCGTGTGACTATTAATTAATGTGCCAATTCAATGGTCAGAGTTCAAGTCCTTACACAGTAGGTATGTCATACTAGTAGGACGGTGTATATGATCAACATTGTTGTCATCAACAACAGACAGTTTCGCATTGGATTGTGATGACTCATATCCGAGTAATATTTTTTTTTAATAAATGACAAATGTGCCAGCAGTCATGATAAATAAATCCTACGTGCCCTCAGTGGCATGTTTACCTAATTACAAAATATCCATATCTATTGGCAATAGAACCGTGATATTCCATAAAATAGTTGTATAAAAGCGAGGTATTGTGGGTTTAACGGAAAGAAATCAAAATGACTTCAACCAAGACCGTTGCATTCCTAGCTTTTATGCTTGCTCTGCAGGTAAATGAAACTTTATGTTTTTTATTTTTTTCCTAGTTATTAGTTTTACCAGTTCATTTTAAGGATTTTAACAAAAATATTATTTAAAAAGAAATCGCTATTTCTATATTTTGCGAGTCTGTGTCGTATGTAATTGATATTTTGGAGCTATAGTGTTAGTATTTTTTTTGTAACTTTTAATTAAATTCATTCTATAATTGTCTCTACTCTAACTGTATTATTTCTGAGACGATAATTATTCTGAACAAATAGTTATTTAACAATTCTGAATTGTGACTCAGATCTAAAGAAAATTTAATAGGAACATCTCTATCAATAGGTTAACTATATATTATTTTCAGAAATTGTAAACGCAACCATCTCCCCAAATGTTATTATAAATATAGATCTAATTCATCAGACTTTAACTAATAATTTGCCTATTATTTCTAGTGTCAATGGGCATACTGCCAGTACCTCGGTGGATACCCAGGCCTGTATGGATACGGTGGATTAGGTCTTGGAGGGTGCAATGGCGTGGCAAATAGTGGTGGATTCGATAGCGACGTATTAATGCCAATTTTATTTCTATCTATGATGAACCGTGGTGGACTTGGAGGAGGATGTGGCGGAGGATGCGGTGGAGGATGTGGTGGAGGCTGCAGCTGTGGAGGAGGATGCAGTGGGGGCTGCGGCGGAGGTTGCTGCTAAATTAACGTTGTATTCTTCTAGTTCCTAATAACGATATTATACAGAGCAAGTGTTGCCAGTGGCAATTTACCGTACAGATATTAGCGAATAGAAATCAGATTTTATAAGAAGAGCAAGGTCTAGTTTAAAATGAGCGCAATATCCACCAAAATCCTAACAATTCCTGCTACGAAATTAAATCGATTCGGCAGCAGCTATTTCCATAAAATCAAAGGGAAATTGTAAGCCTTATATTCATAGCATAACTATGTTGTAAATACGTTTGTTTGTGGTTTAATGTGTGTATAATAACTACTATTTTCATCAATGACAATCCGTATCGGAAACATTCGCTTTGTATAACGTCGCCCTATCATTCCATCCTAACAAAATTTGTTATTCCCTTTATTAAATCACTTTTACTGTAATAAATATTGATTTAATTTGAAAATTGTTTATGAATATTCTTATAAAATATATGAACTTTGCCTTTCAATCATAACCTTTCATCATAAATTCAAACAAATCTTGGACAGGAATCATGACGAAATTATATGACAAGAATTTCTTTTACATATACTGCTTCACATCTGGGATTCTGGATTCAATTACATTCGTGTTTTTACCTACAATGAAAAATACATTTTCAGCAATTTGATGCTCGCTTTTACCTCAGTAATGGCAGAGGCCTTTACTGGAGTTGCTCTACTTCATTAAGGCACGAATCCAACTTGATCGCATACAGATGTTATAATTATCCCTGGTTGAGCGTCGAATAAAAGGGAATATTCCTTAAGTATACCCAAAATAGACCTCTTTAGTACCTAGATGTTTTCGGAAACAACACCATTATGTAAGTCTTCAGTTTGCGTATATAAGATCATGCCCCACATTATGTAAATTTGACTGACTATTAGGCTTTAAAGAGTCGATTACATATATTCAATCTTCTTTTTAAAGCTAGGGTTCGAGCTCATGGCTCTTTGATAATCCGGTTCTAAACTCGACCACAGAAACAATACCTTCTTAAGTTTATAAAAAGTGTAGTGTTTTTTTTTTCGGCATCTACCCATAATCATCCTACTGGGATATCTCCCCTAAATCGAAGGGGTTTTAGAGCATATTCCACCACGCTGGTCAAATGCGGGTTAGCAGTCAGTGTTTCAAGCCCAAAGTCGGCACTGACTTGGCTTAACGACCGTCATCTTTTAACAATAACCTGGACCGACGGCTTAACGTACCCTCCGAAGTATGGAGAAGCTCGAGATAAATAAACCCACCCATGGACAGGCTACGGTCGACGTTGCTTAACTTGCGTGATCGATTAGACTGACACGCGCAACAACGCCATCGAGCTCTCCTATATACAATGTATAACTACCAATTGTGCTTTTACTCGTATCTCTGTACCAATTGAACTATCAGATTTGTTTTGATTCCATTCTGATAGGCACAGTAAAGTGCCTGTCAGAATGGAATCAACGTCTTGGTTGGTACTAAGAAGGAATTGACGTCCATGTTGATACACTCCAGCATTACATCATCCATAGAACAGATGACATGCATAATGAAATAATGATTCAGTTTATTAATTCTATAAAAATATTTAATTCTATAATAACTGTATAAAAATATTCTACATTTCAATAACGGCTTTCGAAACTATATAAATATTCCTGGACAAATTTCATACGGTCATCTAGTCTCAAACTAAGCAAAGCTTGTACTATGGGTACAAAATAATTAATAGTATACTTAAATGTATATATTTATTAAATACATACATTAATTATAATTTCAACTCATTACATTATATTATCTTACAAACTTATAAGTAGTCTTACTGTCGTTTCTCGATAGTATATTGGTCTGGGTGTTTTCTATATATTAATATAATATATATAAATATTGAAATAGTCGCCTATTACTATATTGATATAGGTAAAAAAAAATGTATGGTTTTGCGCAATAAATAATAATGTTTAGGAATGTACTACATTACATCTTCTCAAAGGGGTTTCTACGCATTGGATCCTTATTCGCACATACGCTTACCAAATGACCGAGTTGATCGCTTGATTTTAAGAGATATAATATTATTTAGAGCAAAGATTTGTTTGTTCTCAAATCTGAAACTTGTGAACTCATTCACTGTTAGAATGCTACATAATACCGAGGTAATATAGGCTGTATTTTGAGCAGCAATAAAATATGCAGTAGATGCAAGCGAAGTTGCGAGCAAGTTACAAGAGAGAAACTATCAAAATAAATCGAATAATCCTGGAACGAATAATAGACTTGAACAAAATCTTGTAAATAAAAAAAAAGAAACCGACTGCATTGAAATCGACGCTTCTAGAAATAACGAAATGAATGCAGATCGTCTTCAGAGAAGTTGCAATTATTTTCTATTTTAGATTTTGTTACACATTTTTAGTTTACGTAGGTCACACTAAAAGTTTTGCGTAACTTAATAAACATCATGTTATAACCAAAATATTATGTTTATTGCTTTTCAAAATACTCTCCTTTACATTTTAAAAATTTTTTCATGCGATCGAACCATTTTTTAAAACAGGAGGACCACAGATCTGAAGGCATGTTTTCTACGTGCTGATTGAACGCTATCACTGCCTCTTCGGAGTTGGTAAAAGTGAAACCTCTCATCAAATCTTTGATTTTGGGGAAAATACAAAAATCACAGGATGCTAGGTCGGGGCTATGTGTAGGATGGGTGACGAGTTGTACTTTTACGGAAGCTAAAAATGACTTTGTTTTGTTGGCCGTGTATGAAGAAGCGTTGTCATGATGTAGGAGAACGCGGCTTTTTGGTCGTCTTTCGCGAACTTTTTCTAACACCTTGGGTAAACAAATGGTAGAATGCCACTCGTCATTAACACTCTTTTGATCTTCAAGTGGAATTGTGCAGATGGGACCCGTAGCTGAGAAAAATAACGCGATCATTCTTTACCAACGTTTTCAAACACCCATTCACAAGATTGCTGTTTTTTTTTCGGGTTCATAACAATAAATCCACGTTTCGTCTCCTGTGATAATGTCATAAACAGCATTAGAATGTCCGTGGTCGTACTTCAGTAGCATCTGTGAGCACCATTCCACGCGAGCCCACTTCTGCTCCGCTGTCAGTTCATGAGGGATCCAACGACAACAAAGTTTCCGAACTTTTAATTCTTCGTGTAAAATTTTCTAAATTTGGCTCATACCAATCCCCAATAGTCCTCGAATTGTCTCATAGGTAATCCGCGGGCTTTCTTCAATTACCCGCTTAACAGTAGCGACATTATTTTCGTTGACGGCAGTTGAAGGCCGCCCTTCACGAAATTCGTTATGTAAAGAAACCCGACCTCTCTCAAATTCAGCAAACCGTCGCCTCACGGTGCTTTAACAAGGTGCTTCTCTCCGAAAAGCATTTTGAAGACGAGCGGCACTGTCTTGCGGAGAGAGAGAACTTTTTAAATCATAAAAAATCATCGCTCTAAAATCTTTTCGACATAATTATTTTCGTTGCGTACGTAGAACTTTGATGTGTGGTAAAAAACAATTGACAAATGATTTCCCGCCAATTATTTTTTTTATTATTAAGAAGGTTGCAAGTCATTTCAAAAAATATAACATTCGAAATTAAAATAGTTTTGATTAGCTAGAAGTGCAAAACTTTTAGTGTGCCCCATGTAACCAAATATTATTATTTTCTTAAATTTTCTAATATTCCGCTCAACTTTACTAATACAAATATATATATATATATTGAGAAAACTGAACCCCTATAACTGTTACTTTTCTAATGTAATTTTATGGCGTTTGACAGAACTGTCACTCAATTAACAGCGTGCCCGAAATAAATTCGAATTATTTAGATATTCAAAGTTAGAAAGACAGGACAACGTCTGACGGATCAGCTAGTATTCTAATAAAATTGAAAAGAGACCGTGTACCATTCCTTACCAACACACAACATTTCTCTTCCAAACCACTCGATGGATTTCAAAATAAAAGATTTCAGAGACAATCACAAAAATCACAACTTGTTTAAAATCATCAATTTGAGCAACAAACAACAAAGTAATTAAGAGATGAAATTCGTGCCTCCCCAAAAAAGGACACTAATATTTTCAAAGTAGCAACCGTTTAATAAGTAAACTAAATTAAATTCATAATGCATCGAGTATCAATGAAATTAATTTCAATTATTTTTGTAATTATCCAAATTGTCCTTAGTTTAATATAATTTCATATTATACATATCTAATTCTCAGTATTTTAATATCACATTACGTTTATTATCTTCATATAAATTAAAATTAAATTAAGTAACTATATTACTAAACTTGATATTTACAAATAACACTAATCACAATATTGTAAGTTTTCACAAATCATTTTAAATAAGATCGTAATTTATGAGTATATTTTTATTTAATAACTTTTTTCCAAGTTTTATTTTAATTTTGTTGGATTCTATTACTCATTACGATACTATTGTTTGATTACGTCGCTGTTGTTTTATTGATAAAATATTTAACAACTCCTACGAATTAATCATAATCTATTGGCAATAGAACCGCGATATTTCATACAATAGTTGTATAAAAGCGAGGTATTGTGGGTTTAACGGAAAGAAATCAAAATGACTTCAACCAAGACCGTAGCATTCCTAGCTTTTATGCTTGCTCTACAGGTAAATAAAACGTTATATTTTTTATTAATTATTAATTTCTTTTTACCAGTTATTAGCTTTACCAGTTCATTTTAAAGATTTTAACAAATATATTAATTACAAAGAAACTGCTGTTTCTATGCACATAAAACCATCATTGCGTTTCTGTGTCGCTTGGAATTAATATTTTGAGGGCATAGTTTTAGTATTTTTTTTTGTATTTAATATTTAAGTCATTCTATAATTGTCTACTCAACTGTAGTATGTATTTCTAATGTGATAATTATTCTGAACAAATAGTTATTAAACTATATTAAATTGTGAATGTGAAACAAATTGTTTGAAATTAACTTCGCAACACATTCAAAATTTTAATTTTCGATCGATTCAGATCTATAGAAGATTAAACAGGCATATCATCTCTATCAATAGGTTACAAATTATTTTTAGAAATTGTAAACACAACCATCTCTCCAAATGTTATTATAAATATTTATCTAACTTTTCCACAGATTTTATCTAATAATTTGTCTATTATTTCTAGTGTCAATGGGCATACTGCCAGTACCTCGGCGGATACCCAGGCCTGTATGGATACGGTGGATTAGGTCTTGGAGGATGCAATGGCGTATCAAATAGTGGTGGTTTTGATAGCGACGTATTGATGCCAATTTTGTTTCTATCTATGATGAACCGTGGTGGACTTGGAGGAGGATGTAACGGAGGATGTGGCGGAGGATGCGGTGGAGGATGTGGTGGAGGCTGCAGCTGTGGAGGAGGATGCAGTGGGGGATGCGGCGGAGGTTGCCGCTAAATTATTGTTGTATACTTCTAGTTCCTAATAACGATATCATGCAGAGCAAGTGTTGCCAATTTACCATACAGATATTAGCAATAGATATAATAGATATCAAATTCATAAGAAGAGCAGGGTCTAGTTTAAAACGAACAAAATATCCACCAAAATCCGAATATTTCCTATATAAATTAAATCGATTCGGCAGCTGTTCTATTAGGCTGCTATTCCTATAAAATCAAAGGGAATTAATTCCTTATATTGACTCGTTAACCGTATTATTATTCATAGCATAACTACGTTGTAAATACTTTTGTATGTGCTTTAATCTGTGTATAATAACTACTGTTTTAGTGACAATCCGAATCGGAAACATTTGCTCTGTATATATGCGTCGCCCTAGCAATTTGTTATTCCCTTTGTTAATTCAATTTTACCGTAATAAATATTGATTTAATTTGAAAGTTGTTTATCAATATTCTTATAAAAATATATGAATTTTGCCTTTCAATTTCATTGCACAGGAATCACGAAGAAATTATATGACAAGAATTTCTTTTACATATATTGCTTCACATCACGATTCTGGGTTCAATTACCTTTGTGTTATTATATGAAAAATATATACCAAAAATGAAAAAATATTTTTAGCTATTTGATGACTCGCTTTTACCTCAGTAATGGCACAGGCCTTTACCGGAGTTGCTACTTCATTAAAGTACGAATCCAACTTGATTGCGTACAGATGTTATAATTATCCCTGTTTGAGCGTCGAATAAAAGGGAATATTCCTTAAGTATATCAAAAATAGACGCCTTTAGTAGATATTTTCGAAAATGACACCATTATGTATGTAAGTCTTCAGTTTGCGTATATAAGATCAAGCCCCACATTATGTAAATTTGTCTGACTATTATTAGGCTTTAAAGAGTCGATTATATATTCAATTTTCTTTTTAAAGCTGGGGTTCGAGCTCATGGCTCTTTGCGGTTTAATGCGATCCTAAACTCGACCACAGAAACACTACTATCTTAAGTCTACCAAATGTATCTCTATGTATCAATTGATCTTCCAGGGGGTTTGTTTTGATTCCATTCTGATAGGCCCAGTGAAGTGCCTGTCAGAATGGAACATCTCGGTTGGTACTAAGAAGGAATTGACGTCCATGTTGATACACTCCAGCATTACATCATCTATCTAACACATGACATGCATAATGAAATAATGATTCAGTTTATTTCTTTTTTCTTTTTTTAATAATATATACGATTCATGGTTATCATAACAAATAGAACTACCTAATACTTCACATAATCACTTGGCAAAAACGCTATTCTGTATTTCGATAACAGTTTTCAAACTATATACTTTGTGAAACTATTATTGAACGAATCAAATTAGTTATTTTAGTTATAGAAATGGCAACGTATTGGCGATTCTTTGGTGTTGCTGATCTCCATGGGTGATCTTTCCATCATGTGACCCACATGCTCGTTTGCCCCCCTTTCATGTAAAAAAAATATCTCTTTATACGATACTATCGAAAATCGATGTAAGTAAGACTATTACAAATTTGTAAGAAGTTTCAATAATATAATGGAATGAGTTGAAACAGAGGTACTTTTAAGGAGAGAAACTTTTAAGGAGGGGTAGGGTACAGTGTATTTGTAAGCTGCCGGACTGGAGAATTACATCCACTTCACAAAATACCGCAGCCAATTAACAATTCCCTATTATGTATATAATACCGGGTGTCCCACAGCCATGCCACATGGAGGGAAAGTATATTAAATATTGAAAACAGATTTTTTTACTGAAAGAAGATCATTTTAGAAAGCTCATATTATTTTTAACAATAAGTAGAACTAACCCAAAGGTTGCCTGGAAGAGATTGCGTAGCGATAAGGCCGCCTGTTGTACTTTAATATGCTACTGTCCTTTGTAATATCTATATTGTTGGTGCAATAAAGAGTATTGTATTGTATTGTTTTGTATTGTATTGTAGAATTGTTTACAGATTTTTTGAAAATCGCCTGCCTCAACTGTGAATCGAACTAGTGAAATGTGCAACAAAAATCCACATGTATTTTATAAAGTATTCAACCTTTGAAAGGGTTAATCATAAGGATTATTTTTTCCTAAATAACATAGCATCTTAGTTGAAAGGAATATCATGAAATTTAACATTTTATGTAAAATTTAATGAACTTAGAAGTATTATTTTAAACATTCACCACGCAAAGATAATAAAATGCACAGGCAGTGAAATTATTAAAAGAGTGAGAATTTGTATACTACAGAATGAATACAGAATGACATTACTTGAGGAGGTCGTTGTCGTCGTTTCATGTGTCAGACTAATCGAACACCCAAGTTAAGAAACGTCTGCCGTACCCTGTCCATGGATGGGTTTATTTATCTCGAGCTCCTCTTGCTTCGGAGGGCACGTTAAGCCGTCGGTTACGGCTTTTATACATGACAGTCGATAAGCCAAGCCAGTGGCCTTTAGGTGGCTTGAAAACACTGGAGGCCAGTGAGCCAACCCGCATTTGAGCAGCGTGGTCGAGTATGCTCGAAACCTCTTCAATTGAAGGGAGACCCATATCCCAGCAGTGGCATGAGTAAGGGTTGACGACAACGACTTATCGTTTCCACCTTTTGTCCATCTGCGCGTCTATTTGACTGTAACTTCTAATGGTTTAGCAACGGTTCTCAAAGTCTTTTAGTGACGGAACCCTTTTGGAAAGTGAAATACTTGATGGAACCCTACAATAAAACTTTCAACCAGAGACAGGTGTATTGATTTTTATTTTTCAAAATTTTGGCGGAACCCCTACAGCGGTATCGTGGATCCCTAGGGTTCCGAGGAACACACTTAGAGAATTCCATAGGTATCATAAGAATTCTCATGCCATCCAAAGTATCATAGACAATATGTAAACTGTATGTACATAGATATACAATACACTACGTTTTATAAACGCCTGTCAAGCGTGGCAAACATGAAATAGAAGAGAAAATGTCAGATTTTATGTTGCTCTGTCATGACTTTAAGGCAAATTGTTTTGCTTTTCATAGAAACAACCAGCACGTGACGTGAAACAAAAAAAATAATGTCAATCTGTCCCATTTCCTTACATGTCGATGACGTAAGTTGCTCTTTTTCTAGTGTGAATGCGATAGAATCAAAGCCAACCTCATCTGCACGTAGTGCACGCTGCTGACTGACAAATGAGCCTCTGGCGAAAAAGCTGCCCGACTGGGGAAGTACACCACCTACAATAGCACATTAAACAAAATAAGATTTGATAGAGGAAGTAATTACATCGTATTGTGGGTGCTATAACAGCTCCTACAATATGATATTTCATCAATAAAACAATAGTGACGTAATCAAACAATAGTAACATAATAAGTAATAGAATATTGCAGCTATTTTCGATAAAACTAATAATTATCAATAATATTTAATTTCGTTACATTGCGCTCAGACAATCCTGGATAAGATAACATAATACGTAATAGATATACCTATACATCAACTACTATGTTTTAATTTCTTAGAAAAATATTATACAAACTAGAATCGAATAACTTATATAAACTCGAATTGCATACTACTAGTTTCATTCCAATTATTATTAATACTCGTACCTATTGATGTTTGTTTCATAAATTGTTACTTAGTAATATTTTTCCGATATGTTAAAAACTATTGTTAAATGTTTATTTGTGATTAAAATCTTGGTAAGTAAAAGTATGAATAAATTATTTACATTTTCGCAAAATTTCGATATTTAATTTCAATTTTCATTGCAGAACATTTCTGTATGTCTAAGTAAACGAGAAGTCAGAAGTATTTTGAACACAAAAGTTCCCCGTTCTAACTTAGTTAATGGAAAAGTAGAGTTATTTGGAGACCAATATATCGCGGAACCATATTTCCCTGAAGTAGAATATCCAAATGACATTATAGAACTCATGACACCATTCTTTTTTAAAAATGACAAAGATTTAGCAGAGCCATTTGCTTCTGATGTCAAAGTCAACTTTAAAACAATTTCAAAGACAGTAAATATGAAAAATCTCGAAATACCACTTGAAAAAAAATATTTAAAAGATATGGGCTCTACACCAGAAAACATAAAATCAAACAGCAATGTCAAGAACGAAAATATAATCAAACAAGAACTGGCCAATAATGAATTGTCCGACGAGAATATGCATAAAATTATTGATAAATATATTGAGGATAGTGAGAAATGTTTAGAAACTCTTTCTCACGGTGATAGTGAAAACAATATTACTGAAAGCGTTTCAACCAAAGAACCAAAGATCGAATCACCACTTGAAACAATATCTATGAATAATTCGCAAACAATTAATATAACATCTGGAAACAATTTATCAAACTGCGATATCATGAATAATAATAATAACGATATAATAAAACAAAAATTGGACAATACTGAAGAATTTTCCAATGTCAATATCCATAAAACTAATGAGAGTAATGAGGACAACGATAAAACTAGGGTAATCGATAAGATCAACTCTGATACTTCAAATACCGATTTTGAAATAAGTTTTATTGAAACCAATACGACAAAATATATTGAAACAGCACTTGATAAAATACTTACGAATGATACGCGTACAATGAATTTAACATTTGAAAACATGAAATCAAACAGTGATCTCAATCCGAATTTGGTCAGTAATGATGACCAGTATAGTAATATTATTCAGGAAACTTTTGAGGATATTGAGGACAGGGATATTATGCATAAAAGTATTAATCATATAACAGAACAAAATTTCACTACCAATGACGAATTGCATAATGTCAATATCCATGAAACTACTGAGAGTAATGAGGATATTGACAAAAGTACGGAAATAAGTACAAATACCGATATTGAAAAAAGTTCTATTGAAACCAATACGACAAAATATGTTGAAACATCACTTGATAAAATACTTACGAATGATACGCATACAATGAATTTTACATTTGAAAACATAGAATCAAACAGTGATCTCAAACCAAATTTGGTCAGTAACGATGACCAGTATAGTATTATTACTCAGGAAACTTTTGACGATATTGACGATATGGATATTATGCATAAAAGTATTAACCATATAATAGAACAAAATTTCACTAACAATGACGAATTGCATAATGTGAATATCCATGAAACTACTGAGAGTAATGAGGATATTGACAAAACTACGGAAATAACTTCAAATACCGATATTGAAAAAAGTTCTACTGAAACTTATACGACAAAATATATTTATTTAGAAACACCACTTGATAAAATACTTACGAACGATACGCATATAATAAATTTTACAGTAGAAAACATGAAATCGTCAAATGACAGTGATGTCATGAACAACAATAATAAGAATGTAACTAATGCAATTTTGATTAGTGACGTCTTGTACAGTATAAACATTAAAGAATCTATCGAGGATATTGAGAACAACGATAAATCAATGGAAACGACTACATATA
The DNA here is from genome assembly GCA_937001555.2 of Hypsopygia costalis. Taxonomy (NCBI): domain Eukaryota; kingdom Metazoa; phylum Arthropoda; class Insecta; order Lepidoptera; family Pyralidae; genus Hypsopygia; species Hypsopygia costalis. The sequence continues at coordinate 21,840,677 of OW443328.2, forward strand.
GAGACATAGAAAACAGTTCTAGCGAAGACGATTCGTCGGAAACAGTATATTAATTTTATTGTAGAATTAAAAAACATTCTGTTAACTAAAGAAAGCTAATTTAAAACGATATATTATGATTATTTATTTATGTTTATGAAACTTTATAATAATATGAAACAAGGCGAACTAGTGTTTAAAAAAATAGTTTTGAAATAAGAAATGTAAATATTTTTACTAATGTGTAATAAAACATGGACTATTCGCATATTTTTTTAATCAATTATGCGACAGCAACACAGGTAATTTGAGTGAAAGTTCAAAATTGTTGGTCTATGAAGTTCATGAACTCAAAAAAGTTTTCTTAGTGCATATCTTAATAATTTAATATTAGCAATTTTGAACCTCTCGGTAGAAAGTAACACGTCTGCTAATATTGAAAGTCTTTGTAAATTATCAATATTGGTAGAAGTCAACAGTAGACTAATCAATAGCTTTTTAATGGAGTTATAACTAGGAACATAATAAATATACTTTTCTATTTAACTATGACAACAATAGTGATGACAATAAACTTGCCTCTGTCTTATAAACCTGATGTGACTCGTCAACAGAAGAATTCATTTACCTGAAACAAACACAGAATTGTATGAATTAATTGATTTACAAAATATATTTATGGGCATATTTAATTACATAAAATTATTGCAAATACAATCCTTATCGCTACTGTTTTAGATAAAACCACGGCAGTGCATATTAATTCCATATAATAAATTCATAGTGATAGAAATCGTCACGTTTTTCTAATTTACGTAGATAAAATCAAAGTTAAAGTATAAAATAATTGAATTAATAGAAAAATATTAAAAACCAAAATGGGCGTTCGTGAAAAAGTTGCCTTATTATTAGTATTTGTGTTATTAACTCGGGTAAGTAATTTATTTTAGCTAAATTGTTCAAATAAATTATATTAGAAAGTAATTCACCTAAAACTTCCCAATATACTTTTAATACAATAAGAGGTGAATAAAAACCGAGATAATAAGCTCGGTATGCGTATAAAGCCTGCAGACTTTTTAGCATTATTGTATTATAAGATAATAATGTCATATGTTGTGATTAAATTAATAAAGAGATAAGAGATACAAATCGATTGTCTGCGATCCGACGTATAAAATAAAATGGTCTATCATTATAGATAGTCGAGTATCCGGTTTTAATATCAGAAACATTTTTAATAAAGGGAAAATAATGGGAAAAGGGCAAGCCAATGATGATGGTAGTCTTATTTATTCGTAGTTTATTCTTTATAAATTATCTGGCTTAATAAAGAATTATTACTAAATGAGTAGTAATTTCACGTAAACTAAACAGCATTACGAATATTTTGATCATTATTTATATTCTTTTGAAAATAATATGATTTGAATTCAACACTGCAACTGATTTTCATGTTTTTGTTTAGTTACTATACAAACAAATCAGTTAATAAAAAACCAAATAGATTTTGTTTTAATGATACATTAAAAAAGGTTTTATTTTTAATTAGATCTCTTCTATTGTCCTAAAAAGATTGAGTCCAGGAAAAAAATTCATGATTATTTTTAAAACGTATATGCACGTATCGTTTTGTATGTCATCTAACCGATAACATAAATCCTGAAACATTTTAAATCATTCTTTCACCGCTAGAAACCAATAAATACATAACCCGGAAATTGCATCGACTATGTCGTTATTTATTTCAGTAATAGTTAAATATAAACTTGATGCTTTGAATAAAGTTTAATTATGTTTCAATACCATTCCAGGTTGGATACCTCCGTTGTATGCCAAGAAGCCCAAAAAGTGCTTCCTTGACAAACTTCTTTAAGAACTTGCAACAGCCACTAGCCTGTGATGTGACAAGATTGCCGGCATCACTAACAGCTGCTAAAAAAATAAAGCGACTACCACCTAAACCAAAAAATTGGCAAACTATTGAACCAGAACACCAGCCCATCGACCAAGTTTTAAATTTTCCAACTATTGAGTATCCAACGTCACCTAAATATTACAATACCCAAAAATCGAATGTACAAGATTTATCATTCCTTGAAGATATTAAAAAAAAAACTGAATACATTTCCTCTAGAGATAACCTAAACCTCTCTCCACTTATAAAAACGCTTAAGACGGAATTAAAAAGTAAAGTAAGGCATCCCAATAAAGAAAAAGAAGCTACAACAGTGCCCTCAGAGTTTAAGCCGGAATTTGATCAATTTTGTTTCAAAAATATAGGCATTTTCCCGGAAGTCGAGTATCCGGTTTTAATATCAGAAACATGGAAGCCAAAATATTGGAACCATCAACCTTTCGACAGAAGCAATCACGATGGCGATACCAGTGAAATGCTGTATCCATTAACACAAAAACTACTTAACAATCCAAAAGTATCTCAATATACTTCTAAGAATACAATAACAACAGGTAATATTTCTAGTAGCAACAACAAACATTATAATCAGGCATTTATAACACCATCTTCAGCATCAAATAATTCATTCGATAACGTGATCTCTACTTCACCTCAAGGTAACTTGACTGATTTAAGTAGTATCTCAAACCAAACAGTTGAAGAAATATGTGTCAATAATGTATCTAAAATAAACTTACTTGTACCTGCTTCTAACATTACAGGTATCTTACATGCTGTGCCAGAAAATAAAGCTGCAAGCGCCTTTCTTCCAGAGACTGGAAATTTTTCCTCTACTGATACTCTTCCAGTAACCACGGGCAGCCTACAAAACAGTGACATTCTTCCAGTATCTACTAATAACTTGCCCTCCACTGACATTCTTCCTGTACCTGCAGGCATACTGCCTGACAGTGATATTCTTCCTATCAATAACTTACCGTCTACTGACACTCTTCCAGTGCCTACAGGTAGCCTACTTGACAGTGACATTCTTCCAGTAACTACCAATAACTTACCGTCAACTGAGACTCTTGTAACTACGAATAACTTACCGTCTACTGACACTCTTCCAGTGCCTACAGGCAGCCTACCTGACAGTGACATTCTTCCAGTAACTACCAATAACTTACCGTCTACTGAGACTCTTCCAGTAACTACCAATAACTTACCGTCTACTGACACTCTTCCAGTGCCTACAGACAGCGTACATGATAGTGACATTCTTCCAGTAACTACCAATAACTTACCGTCTACTGACACTCTTCCAGTGCCTACAGACAACCTACCTGACAGTGACATTCTTCCAGTAACTACCAATAACTTACCATCTACTGAGACTCTTCCAGTAACTACCAACAACTTACCGTCTACTGACACTCTTCCAGTGTCTATAAACAGCCTAACTGACAGTGACATTCTTCCAGTAACTACCAATAACTTACCGTCTACTGAGACTCTTCCAGTAACTACGAATAACTTACCGTCTACTGATACTCTTCCAGTGCCTACAGACAGCCTACATGACACTGACATTCTTCCAGTAACTACCAATAACTTACCGGCTACTGACACTCTTCCAGTGCCTACAGACATCCTACCTGACAGTGACATTCTTCCAGTAACTACCAATAACTTACCGTCTACTGAGACTCTTCCAGTAACTACCAACAACTTACCGTCTACTGACACTCTTCCAGTGCCTATAAACAGCCTAACTGACAGTGATATTCTTCCAGTAACTACCAATAACTTACCGTCTACTGAGACTCTTCCAGTAACTACGAATAACTTACCGTCTACTGACACTCTTCCAGTGCCTACAGACAGCTTACATGACAGTGACATTCTTCCAGTAACTACTAATAACTTACCGTCTACTGACACTCTTCCAGTGCATACAGACAACCTACCTGATATTGACATTCTTCCAGTAACTACCAATAACTTACCGTCTACTGACACTCTTCCAGTGCCTACAGACATCCTACCTGACAGTGACATTCTTCCAGTAACTACCAATAATTTACCGTCTACTGACACTCTTCCAGTGCCTACAGACAGTCTACCTGACAGTGACATTCTTCCAGTAACTACCAATAATTTACCGGTTACTGACACTCTTCCAGTACCCACAGGCAGCGTACCTGACAGTGACATTCTTCCAGTAACTATCAATAACTTACCGTCTACTGAGACTCTTTCAGAGCCTACAGGCAGCCCGCCTGACAGTGACATTCTTCCAGTATTTACTAATAACTTCCCGTCTACTAACACTCTTCCAGTGCCTACAGACAGTCTACCTGATAGTGACATTCTTCCAGTAACTACCAATAACTTACCGTCTACTGATACTCTTCAAGTATCTACAGGTAGCCTACCTGACAGTGGCATTCTTCCAGTATCTACTGATAACTTACTATCTAAAGACAAATTTTCAGTGCCTGCAGACAGTTTAACCGACAGTGACATTCTTCCAGTAACTACTGATGATACTCTTCCCATTCCTACAGACAGCCTACCCGACAGTGACATTCTGCCAGTATCTACTGATAATTTGCTTACAAACGACACTCTTCCAGTGCCTACAGACAGTATAGCCGACAGTGACATTCTACCAGTATCTACCGATAACTTGCTATCGACTGACACTCTTCCAATTCCTACAGACAGCTTACTCGACAGTAACATTCTTCCAGTATCTACTGATAACACTCTTCCCATTCCTACAGACAGCCTACCCGACAATGACATTCGTTCAGTATCTATTGATAATTTGCTTACAAACGACACTTTTCCAGTGCCTACAGACAGTATAACCGACAGTACCATTCTTCCAGCATCTACTAATAACTTGCTCTCTACTGACACTCTTCCGGCACCTGCAGACAACCTACCTGACAGTGGCACTCTTCCAGTATCTACTGATATATTGCCTTCTAATAATACTCTTCCAGTGCCTGCAGACAGTCTAGCCGACAGTAACATTATTCCAGTAAATACTGATAACTTATTCTCTACCAACAGTCTTTCAATTCCTATAGACAGTCTATCTGACAATGATCTACCGGAGTCTCCAGAGAACTTATACACTGGTGACACTTTTCAAGTACCTACTGCTAGTTTGCCCACTAACTGCTTGCCTAACACTGATCCAGTAGTCACTGATAGGCTGCCTCTCATCAAAACTAATCCATTACCTACTGATAATGTAACCAGTACAAAAACTCTGTCAGTATCTACGGATAACTTGTTTGAAATATCTGAATATCCTATGTCTGCTGACACTTTTGTAATTAAAGGTGATGATAATATGTTTATCCACGATATTACTTTTCCTAAAAATAGTCTCGCATCAGATAGTCTAAAATTATGGCAACGTAACTGTAATGAAAGTGATATGTCTCCATTTAATGACGAGCCTACAAATATTTCTAATTCAGCTTATAATGAAATAATAGGAGATGATGACAGTAACAGTCAAATGGGAGATACTTCCTTCGTATGCATGCAACAACCTGATGATGCAAAATATAATGGTACAATAAAAGAATCTGAAATAATTTCACCAATTATATATGATAATAATTTAGTTCCAGATTATGCAAAGACTATATTGCCACATAATGTTGAATCTCTATCAAACACTTCACCATACATGGACACATCTACATTCTCATTGACTGACCCTCTTGAATATACAATGAATAAATTAATACCCGACACGTCAGAAACTCCAACAACTACTGACTATTATTACAACGATATTATTCGTACAACACCAGGCGATTTCATATACTCAGAATCAACAATAGCTCCCTTTGATACTACCACATTAATTATGACTACTGCATACAGAACAACTACGACTTCATATAGCTCAAGTGATTTTATAGAGACTAACGATGAAGTATTTACTACTGACTTCACAACTACTGATAATATATCGCAATCAAATTACACGGAATCTGTAAACACTATAATAACTACTACGCCAAACCCTGACCATTTCACAATACCATTAAACATAACTAGTACCAGCAGTTATATAGAAACAAAAAGTGAGTCTGATACTGCTGAATCTTCTTATGCAGTAGACTATTCCACGGCAACCACATCTTCCCCAGTATATTACGATGATACAACTTTACCATTTAACACTCAGTCTTCAATTGAATCGTCGCCATTTGAAAATGAAGAAGCTTCCGTTCCTAATTCGCTCACAGAATTATTATTTAACACACCTTATCCTTCAACTATATCGCCATTTGAAAATAAGGAATCTTCCTTTACTGATTTCACTGAAGATCAGTCTACAACTGTGTTGCCATTTGATAAGGAAACTACTTTCACTGATTTGGCCAATGAAGATTTGTCTTCAACTGTGTTGCCAACATCCTTCACTGATTCCATCACTACAGATCAATATCCATCTCAAATGCCATTTGAAAAGGAAACATCCAGCATTGATTCGGTCACAAAAGATCATGCTTCAACTGAATTCCCATTTAAAAATAAGGACTCACATTTAAATGATTCTATCCCTGAAAATCCCTCAAACCAAAGTCCATTAAATATCGAAGATATTAATTATTATTCAAAATTTATTTCCAAAATTATAAACTCTACTTTACCGCTCCTTCGTTCTATAGATGTCATGATCATGAAATTTAACTTAAAACAAACTTAGTCTGTGATAATATTATGAATAAATATTTTTACGCAACTTAATTTTAATTTGTATATAAGTAGTTTTTCTCTTTGTTTATTTATTTGCATTGATATTGTTTAATTGTAAGTTTTATTATTTATTTATTTTAATATATATTTAATTTTGATACAAACTGCAAAAAGCAATAAAAAATATGTTTTTATATATATTTATATAATATATATGTACTGTTTGTGATGTATATTATTTCAATTTTTTGTATGTTTGTGATGTATTTATTTATTTATATGTGATCGAATTTTAGTATTAAATAATAACATAATATTGAAATTCGACAAAATATATGTAAATCTAATATGGCTTAAAAAGGGTCAGTTCACTTGATTTGGTTATTACATCACAGTGTAATTCTACACTGTGATGTAATAACCAATTATAAAATTATAAAAATTTGCTTCAACCTGTGGTTGGGATAGTATATTTAATTGGGTACTTAACGCAATATTGCACTCTTACAGGTAAGAGCACATTATTTACTCGAATATTCTGAAACTTGCTGTCTGACTTTAACTCTTATTTCTTACGGCATATAGCCAGCAGAAACGTTAAAGTTGACGTGCTCTTAGCTGTAGAGTACATTCACAAATTAAATTTATATAATATTTATTTAAATAAATTATAATTAAATGACATAAGTATATTAAGTTTTGGGTTTTTTATTAAAAATAAATTATTTTCATTTTAAAAATTTATGTAACAATTTATTTAAGATGCGTGCAAAATTTCAAATAAAAACAATTATATGTTTTTCATGGGTAGGGCATGACCCATGAAAAACATACCTACCTCTCTATTCCAAGAGCGTTTTTATTTGAATTTTACAGCAATTTGTATACCCATCTTTTGTACGTTTACGTATGAATGAAATTGCGGGAACTCTCGTCCCCGTAAACCCCGTATATTGTGAGCTATATTTAGACACATTATTGTATATATTTATACAGGTTTGAATTGTTTTGTGCAATAAAGTATACAACAAAGTAATAAAATATTTTATTATGATTTAGTATTGAAAAATACATACAACTTAAAATTTTCACCCTTCTACCATCAACCCCTAAATTAATATGGCAAAGCAACGTTTGCCGGGTCAGCTAATATTTTAATGAAATTCATCACACACAACAAAGACAATAATAAAGAACATGTAGCGGCGTAGCATGTGTACGGCGTAGTTCATTCCATATGCAAGAAAGTGATTCGTTACCTGTTTCGTAAGGGTGTTGGTGTTGTGAAAGCCGAGGTCAGACATGCCCAGTTCCCACGCTGTTTACCTGCTTGTTTACATACTTCCACTGTTTACTGTACACTTGGTATAACGCAAACATTGTCACTATTATAGTCATGGTAGAAAGGCAAAGGGAATCTTCCCGTTGGGAAAACGTCACGTCACGAATTCGCTTGTCAAAATCTATCATTTTAACACCCTTTTATTAGTTTCACCTGTATGTTTGCTTGTCTGTCAGTTTATAATCGTCTTCTTTGAACATGATATTGACCCACTTAGAACGGTCAGATTTAATTTGTTTCTTTGTATACTTATCTTTTTATTATATTGCTGAGATCTCTCTGTGAACTCAGCAATGATCCCTGAGGGTGGGCCAAAATTTCAACGTCACTTCTTATATTATGTCTTGTTGTATTTGTGTACAATTGTATGTGTGAAGTTGGAATAAAAATATTTCTATTTCTAAAATATTTCTATAAAATATTACTTATCAAGAACCGATGACAATCCAATAATTTGATAAGTTTATTTAATAATCCTGGTAAGGATCGCCAGGGTTAATTAATTTCTTCACATATCACATCGAACGAATAAACGAAATTTTTTTTTTTAATATAGGATTACTATTACTTATACTGTGATATAGGTACAAAATGAACGGTGCTTTGTGCCATATTTTTATTCATCGAGTACCCAACGCTTTTTTCACAATAATACTAATCTTTTTCTTTCATTTATATTTTCTGCTTACATTAAAAAATAAATCCCACTGTTGGGATACGAATCTCCCCTCAATCGAAGGGGTTTAGATACTACACCACGCTGCTCAACTGCGGGTTGGCGGAGGCCAGTGTTTTCAAGCCGCCCTAAGATCACTGACTTGGCTTGACTTAAGAACTTAAAGTATACATGTAAACAAAATCATGTTTCCATTGGCAAAGCGTCTAAAGGACCCAAAGACATTGGTTCCTTTAGACGCGAAAGAAGGACAAATAATCAAACAAACACACTTCCACATTAAAGTATGGAAGTATAAATATTAAAGGCAGTTACTTAGGGTATTAGCACCGCCGTCTTTGTTTACTTGAAGTGCGACAGTGTTAAGCTTAGCTTATTGGTAAAGCCGTTCTTAATTTCTAAAATCCCCAGGCGCGTGACCATGTAGGTCTTCTCCAGGCCTGTCTTTGCATCATTTATGCACTATTTAACATGGCACTTCTTTGGTATCAGTTAAATTTTGAACCTTTATTTTGAAGTTATTTCAGGTATGGCGTCAATGATAGAAAACAAAAAATGTTTTTTTGGCCAAAGATAAGGAAAATCTATGTATTTACTTATTATCAAATCAAAGAGCTCTCTTGTTATGCATCAAATCGTACAATTATTGTAAAATTACTGATGATTGTCAAAGGACGACGACGGAAAACGACCCTATATCTACACCTAATGCGTCCCTGTGCACCGACCCTTTGGTTATATCACAGGATTGTTCTCCAAGGAGCTGCAGTAAGTGTGGCTCATAGCGGAGGATCGATCAATATGCCCTACGTCTCTTTCGCCAGAGCCTCGTTAACTGGTCGGCAGGGTGGACCACGTACAATGTAATGAGTAGAGTTATAAAATATATATAAGATTACATCCTCGCCAGCATTCATATTTATAATGCTATTAGGATGCATTTCATTCATACATACGAGTCGTTTAATCACATTGAATAATATTATATTATCTATACATATAGCTAAACAGCAATACCATGTGACAGTCAATTCGAGCTCGTTAATTGATAAAACTAGTTTGTAGTGAGTCGTCCGCTAATACAGATTAATTACGCAGAAAAACGCCGTGGCATACCTACGGCGAACCGGTTCCATGACAGTGCAATAGAGACGCGACCTTGCGCACACAGCGACGGGTTACATCAGATTGACGGCGAGTGGAGCGGCGCGGCGCGGCGCCGGTCGACGCGCTCCGCCCGGCTGCGCCTGCGCCGAGCCCAAGCGCCAATACAATCGTCCTCGAATCATACCTCTATTATCTCATTATTGTAATGTTATGCAACATTGCTTGCTGATTATGTAGATTTTATAAAATACCAACTCCATGATGTTCGACATGCGTTTTACTCTACGTTTAAAAATGAGAACGTGATGCGTATTTGTTGATGTTAGCGTAACTACCAAACGGATGAATCGATTTTTTTTAATGCGACTTGATAAAGTGTACTCAGCTACTAGTGCCTCAGAACATCTGTCCAGTCATTTAAAGTCACTTTTACCAAATGAGCGCAACCTAGGCACGCCTGTAAAACCAGCATCACACGACCCTATAAATCCTCTTCACGCCTATTTTGAAGAACCCCATTCTCGAGTCTCCTTGGAAAATCTCGACCGACAGTTCATTCCACAACTTGATAATACATGGGAGACAACCTCAAACAACTCCACTTAATACACCTCTGATGAAAAGTCTCATTCTCAAATATATAGGGTCTAAACCACCTGTTTGCTTGTAACTGATTTTTGTGTAAAAAGAAACAAGGGTTTCAAAACCACACCATATAATAAATTTTACACCACAATAAATTTTAGGTAACTTATTTCCGTAATACATGCTCCATTTGTCACCTGATTTTGTTGTCTATTTTCAGTACTATTAAGATAAGATAGTGAAAGTGATAACTTTCAATGACGACATGATTTCGATATTAACTTCTTGGCCATCTAACATCTCCGGGCAGAGTAAATGTTATGACACCAAGCTCACGCGAGGATAGAGGTTCTATACGAAGGCAGTTACAAACACAAATGGAATATTTTATTTTTATTTTGAGTCTGCGATGTTAAAATTTTATTAACTTATGTCCGACTTCATCGTCGATTAAAAGTTTGGTGGGAAAGTACATTTTAAAAGTTTTAAATTACTTTAATAAAATATAATACCATTCGATAAAAAATATAAAATATTATGATTTTTATCACGGCACTAGCACATAAACGCAATATTAGTTATAGAGTCGTACAAATGGCGGACTTTTGTATGGAGCGTTTACGGAATAGTCATCACGAAAATTGTGATTTTGAAGTTATATTACACCTATAGTTATATTATTATGATATTCTTACATAACAAGTTGAAAAAATATCGCAAAAATATCCTCCATACGCCTGCATACAGATATAACATATGCACTGGTACAGTTTGAGTATTACGACGTAAAAAAAATCTTAGGAAACAAACGTTTAGTCAAATATATATAAATATATATAATAAATATTCCTGGACAAATTATACACGGTCATCTAGTCCTAAATTAAGCAAAGCTTGTTCTATGGGTACTAGATAATTGATATTATACTTAAATACATTTTTTTTTGTAAATATATACATATAAAACATAGGAAATACCCAGACCAAAACAAACAGACATGCATACATATATTTGCCATATGCAGGGATTGAATTTGCGACCACCGGACTCGTCAATTAAATTTTGATATAGGGGAAACTGTACAATGATTGGCACTCTAAGAAAAATCTACCCTAAATTTGTTAATTATAATTTATGTAACATATTTAGACGTAATTTACGACATAAAAGGTATTCTTTAATGTATTGTTATTAAAATAAAAACACATTTAGTACGAAAAGGAAACATTTTTATTAAAAGAAAATAGAAAACATTTAAAAATATCCAAAAGTACAGTCATTGGCACTTACAGCACAATTATTGGCACTAACTTACTAGTAATTGGCACTCATCTTAGTATGTATATATGGCACATTTGTATTAATTAAAACTGTAAAAAAATATCTAAAAAAAAACAACATGCCTTACGAGCGTTCTTTTTTTTTAATGCTGTGTTGCCATAATAATCTGGTAAAAAAGTCTATTATAAAATTGTTAAAGTGTTGCAATGCTAGATTTTAAAAATAACAGAGTACGTATTGTATTGCCATGACAATTCTTAATATCTCCGTTTAAAGGTTAAAGTGCCAATGACTGTGGGGATGCCAAAGTTAGTACAAGTTACCCTAATAAGTTTCAAAGTGAATGTACACAGAAATCAGAAATGTACATAGAACAATGACATTTTATAGTTGATTGAATTTAAAGAATGATAAAGTGTTCTTTGGGTGAGAGCTGATCTACTATGGCTGGTGTTGTCTTTTGATACGCAACGGGAAGTTCCGTTGACTTGGTAAGAATAATAACCAATGACACAACGGTGCCCAGTGGCGGTACCATAACTGATAGCTATTTTGATAACATTTTTCTGGTAGAATGTTCAAATGACAAGTACATTTATTGCTTGAAATGCATATAACATATTTTTTTTTCATATGAGACGTTGGCAAGTGAGCATGTGGGTCACCTGATGGAAAGTAGTCACCATCGCCTATAGAAACCAACTACACCATGGGCACAGCATAGTAATACATTTACACGACCGCTCAGGAAGTTTTGGTGCGCGGCGCACTAAAACTTCCTGAGCGGTCGTGTAAATGACGCTTGGCTGTGTGCGTGCGCCGATTTGGGCGCTAGTATGAAGTTAAAGTACTGGTTGTATTACTATGCTGTGCCATGGGTATTATTGTTTTATTATGTGTTTATATGTCTGTCACCATTAAACACATAGGTAATTGGATTCGCAATATTTTATGAACAAATGCGAAAACTAGCCATGAATATAAAATGTGTCTCTTGGTCAAAGCTATGAAATACTTATTATTTATGGATATTTTTCACTCAAAAATACTTTCACTTATTTAAGCCGAAGAAGAAACATATTGATGTAATTGTTTCATTAATTATAATAATAGCGAATATAATAATTTTATTTTAATCAAATAATTGTCTTTTTAGATAACTACAGCCACATACAAAAAATAAAATAATTTTAAGTGTTTATTTAACAACAACACTATATAGGTCGGTTTAAAAGATTGTTTTAAAATTTTGCTCTGTGAAACTGAAAGATTAATATATGCAAGGCATCTAATTACAGCAATCACTGAAATAACGTATCCACTTCCCGTTCCGTGGTTTGGAAATCTATTTGTAGACACAACGCCCTCGTACCTTAAACATACCAGTTTGCTTACTTTAAAAGGACTTTCGCTGCGAATAATGAATCAAGTATTCATTATGTAATAATTAAATTAAAAATACACAACAGCCGTTATAATACGTGTAATACAACACAATTTTTATTCGCTGTCATTACAAAATGGTATTCGGTATTCGAATACCTTTTTGTATTTAAAATACTTAATAACTATTTAAAATTTTTGGTATTCGAAACACGAAATGACATAAGTGGGACACTCAAAAAGTTTTGAAAAACTGAAATCTAACTCGTACGGATAAAATAAATCTATGGTCTGATGGAGGCCCTGATGAGGCCATCAGGGCCTCCATCAGACCTGATTTGACTTCCTCCCTTACGCCAAAGTTGAAGTTGACTTCGGTATGTGAGGTTGGATCATGAGCCACCTACATCGCAAAATGGATTCACATACATTGCACATAATTTATTTACTGAAACTTTATTGACTTATAAAATAAGGGTTCAAAATGCGGACTTAATTCTAAGAGCAATATTAACCTACGGTTTATCTAAAGTTTGACTGGTAGTTAGTCAAACTTTAGATAAACCGTAGGTTAATATTAATATTAATTAAGAGATAAGCAGATAAAACTCAAATGAGGTTCACAAAATATTATAATAATAAATACTATATAGTATGGAAACATAAAATCACATGCGATACATAGAAACGAATATATACGCAAAAGAAAAATAATAAGAACATGATAAATTTCTTCGTTTCGGCTTGGGTAGATTCTTAAGTAAATAGGATTTTTGAAAATGATCTTTTTGGTCGATTCTTTGATGGCATCAGCCAACGTGTTCCAGAGCCGCGATGCTTGTAAAGGAGTTAGACAAGAAGGCAGATCGAAAAAGAGGAGTATAAAGTACAAAAGAGTTACTATATTATTCATTATTTACATTACATACATTCGTTTCATGAAAACAATACACTTCTTTTTAGACAATCGTCTAAAAAATTAAATATATTGCCCCCGTCACACAATGAATGGATTCACATTCATTGAGATTTTTATCTTCCCGATATGTATGACATTCGTAAGATAAAGCACTGCTATTAATATTAATATATTTATAGTGTAGGTAGCTCGTATATCGCATTTGAATCGTAAAAATAGTCTACGAAACTGTCGTTTTATTGTTTCGAGACGTTCTTCAAGGTTGACATGCAAAATACTTGTCCGATACTCGTGTCGTGGGAAGTGTAGCTATCTGATTTATACGCGGAGTAAAAGTGCGGCTTTATGATATACCAGAAGTGTAAATATACTAACTCGCTTCTACCCACGTAGAATTATAAAGACTTTGTTCATTAGCAAAGGAAACGAGTAAAGGAAAATGAAAGGTCAACACAATTGCAATATTGTTGTTAAATATATATACATATTAAAAATATATATATATATATATATTTATATATATATATACATGATTGGGTTAACAGAATATAAAAACTTTTCTATATATTTAATCATTATCAGCCTGTATCCACTATCCACTGCTGGATATATTGCTTCCCTAATGCTTTCCACCATATGCATATCTATAACTATGCTGTTTGGACAGACAGACACAGAACAAAGAGAATTTTACAGCCCAGCTAACTCCTTCCTAATTTGAACATCATTCTCAATAAACATTTGTTCTGAATTGTGTAATTCTGTTACAAACTTCAAGTTCTTCGTCAAACCTTATTCCATTCACTGTTGGGATACGGGTCTACCATCAATAGTAGGGATTTAGAGCATACTCTATCATGCTGCTCAACTGCAGGGTGGCGGAATCCAGTGTTCCAAAAATGCCACTGACTTGACAACAGCCGGGACGGACGGCTTAAGATGCCCTCCGTAACACGAGATGAACAAACCCACCATGACCATTCCATGATTAAGTGTCAATTTATTGAGGATTGTGTAATTAATTTAACTTAATATGTTCATAGATACGTAAAAATATCCAGTATATACTTATCTACCAGTTCGAGCAATGTATTGTTAGGTCAAATATACTAAACTCACTTAATATCATTGAGAATGATCATCTATCATTTATTAGACTCCTTTAATACATTAACATATACCATAGTAAAACTAATAACGTGTATGACTTGCTTAACTACCCGCAACTAATCCATAAATCTCAATTTGCTTACAGGGAGATAAGATCTAAATTGGAGGCCAAAGATTTGGGAGAGGCAGCGGTTACACGGAAGAATGACACCGCTGAGACGTGTCCTAGCCGCTCCACTGGATCTGCGTCTTTGTTCTAAGATAACAAACGTAATTGTGACTAAATTTAACTCTGGCTCATTACTTACACGCCCATTACAATGATGACAATAGTCCGCGAACAACAAATCCAATTAAAGTTGCTAATCTGTCTAGCACATTTCAGGTTTCAAGGATTACTAAGTTCTGACATTTTCATTTTCGTTCTAACATCTGGCTTCGTTGATATTTTCTCTCATTAGCAAAGCCTTCTTTATATGCAATCAATCCACGTTTAAATTCTAGTCTCTGCAGCTGTACAAACGAGCATATCGGTCACTTGGTGGAAAGCAATCATCACAGGGGTCGCCGATCCGTTGCTTTGCTAGCCTTTTAAGAGAAATATAGACTCTGTTCTTAGTCTCCCATGTTGTATTTGTTCGGAAATACCGCTGAGGGTATGTAGAAACTATGTAGCCTAATCAAGTAGTGTCACTTCAGTCAGCAAGTCTTTAAAGCTAAGTCGATAACTATACTTTTACGATTCCCCCTCCCGCGCTTGTGCGAGACGGTCGAACTAATCTGTCTGAGCGATTTGATATTGCAAATTAAATAATTCTCTTAATTTGTTTCGTTAAGTGTGTGGGCATTTCGGTGAATTTTGTTCATCTGATCTAAACTTATCATTTCCGCGTTAAATTTTGATCATATTTAGGTTTTATTTGTAAAAAAGTTGATACAGTGATTATTATTCGCAAACTAGTAGGTACAACAACAAAAATTTTTTGTGCTGCTTCGTGACTAACTACGGCTGCATCACTCGTTGTAAAACAGGTTTGGCCCGTAAAAGGTACGTAATAATTTCATATTTTGTTATTATAATACTGGTTTTTATTAGTGTTAATTTTAGTACAACAAAAGAAATACGTAAATCTTTCAGTGTTGTCACTTTATAAATTTACCCCAGAATCGGGGAAAATTTTATTTTGATAGGTAATAGTTTTATTCCTGCTAACTCGTTATAAAAACAAAATGTCAAGTAATACCGATGATCCTGGTGGCACGACACCAATTTTTGGTCGTAGTAATTTGACGCCGCGATCACCGCCGGCAACTAATGCCAAGCGAACATTAGGCGATATATCACCAACCCACTTATCACCTGATGAAAAGCGACTACAGCGGTCAGCAAGCACGGAAAATGTAGACAACTTAAGCCTTAGCACCTCGGCTGAAATTCTTGATTCAAATATTGATTATGTTGAATTTGTTCGCGAATCTTCGGAATGTCTGGAAAAAATTAATGAGATAATTATCGGGCAAACCTCGCGAATTGGTGTAGCAAATAAATCGACAATAATGGGCATGACCCAACGGGTTACCTCACTAATATCGATGCTAGCCATAAAGTCAGCCACAGCGGAAAAATACCTTGCCATTTCTGAAAAAAAGCTCGCGATTGTCGAACGGGATTTATTATCCTTAAAATTAGAGTCCAAAAATAACCCCGTTGCGCCTGTAACTAAGGCTAGCGAGTCGTACGCCGAAAAATTGAAACTTCGCTTGCCAAAGCAAATTAAGCCGGTTCAAACTCGCGAGCCTGTGCCTTGCATAGTAGCTTATCCAACAGAAGAACGATCCGCGGAGTTAACAACATCCGAAGCTACTAAGGAGGCACTTATGAAAGCAATTAAGCCATCCGATGATGGGTTTCAAATTGTAGGAGTCAAGAAAACTGCGAAATCCGGTGTAGTAGTACGCGTTTCTAATGACGCTCAAATTAAAAAGCTGCAATCAATTCAAAGCATAAAATCGGCTGGACTTAAGCTCGAAAAGCCTAAAGGACGCCGCCCGCGTATTATTATAAAAGACATTCCAGATACAATGGACGACACTAAGTTTTTAGCCGCGTTATATAATCAAAATATAAAAGACGAATTAAAAATCACATTTTCGGAATACCTAAAAGACATAAAAATCGTGCGTCGTCGTCCTACTGCCTACGGCAGGAAGTGGGTGGGAGTCGAAATCTCCCCGGAAATACGCAAACACCTTATTTCGACAAAAGATAAGATTTTTATAGATTTTGCCACATGTAGATTCGTGGACGATATAGAAGTCGTGCGTTGCTTGAAATGTCAGCAGTATGGGCATGTCAGCAAATACTGCTCGGCAAATAACTCCACCTGTGCCCACTGTGCCGAAGCACACGACTCCCGGGAATGTCTGAAGAAGTCTGAAGCAGACTTCAAACCTACATGCGCAGCATGTAGGCGTCAAAAAAAGACTGCTGACCACAAGATCGGGTCAGAGTCTTGTCCCACATACGCAGCACGGTTAGAATTCAATATTTTAAACACCACCTATGGATAACGTCGTAATTGGACAACTAAATCTACACAACGATAAAATTGCTACGTCTGAGTTGGATAAGCTCGTTGCGGACTATAAGCTCGATCTTGTTTTAGTTCAGGAGCAGTACCAAAGATCTCAATTAAACAGTAAATTTATACAACTTAATAACAAGTCGCGCGCGGGTATATATGCGCCAAGGGGCGGATTTACTATAACTTCAATCAATCACCTAATGTCCACTCACTGTGCGGTAGCTGAAGTAACATCTCCATATCTAAGAGTATTTGTAGTCAGTTGTTATTTTCAATTTTCTGACCCTGTGGGTTCGCATTTGTATCATCTACGAAGAGTATTGCATGCTCTTACTGGTCATAAGGTTATTATAGGAGCAGACGTAAATGCATCATCACCATTATGGCACGGCAAGTTGAGAGCGACCGATGCCGACAGACGCTCTGCTGTTGAAGAGTTCATTGCTGAAATGCATCTGCATATTCACAATACCCCTGAAGCACCACCTACTTTTAGTAGCCCAATGGGCGAGTCTTTTATTGACGTCACACTTTCTAGTGCAGACGTCCGAATACAAAACTGGCGCGTTCTTCCTGAAGCTTCTTGTAGTGATCACCGTCTGATTGTGTGTGAGTTCTCCCCAGTTGTTGATAACTTAAATCCGCAACAGTTAATAGGTTTTCAATATAAAACTAGGAATGCCGACTGGGCAAGCTTTGCTTCACTTTTCGCTTCCCGCGCCAAAGATTTTACTCGTAGTGAACTTACAGTCACGGAAAGTGTTAAAATTATGTCTGACACATTCGTATATTGCGCTGACGTTGCATTAGGTCGAAAACCTATAGTTAATAACAGACGATGCGACTGGTGGAATGATACCCTTATTAGGTTGCGTAGGCATTTTCGTGCCGCTAGACGTAAAATCTCAAAGTTAAAGAAACGTAACATCGAAGGAGAAATTTATCAAACTGCTCTAAGTGACTTGCGTATTGCTAGATCTCACTATCGCGCTGCTGTTGAAAAATCCAAAGGTAATTTACTAAAACGTATTGTAGAAAGATTAAATAGTGAGGGCCCGTGGTCTCCTCTATATAACGAATTTAAAGCAAATAGGCGGATTGATCAGGCATACGTATCCAATATAAAATTTAATAATTCACATACCCTTGGTGTAGAAGAGACCGCTGAGACAATTCTGCATGCGTTAATTCCTGACGATTGCGCCGATAGTGACAGTGACTACCATCGTGAGGTTAGGAGCGCGGCGGATATGTGCCCTTCCACTCCAATATCAAATGTACCGTCGATGGATGAGTTTATGTCTATTGTTAAAGCTTTGCCTACAAATAAAGCCTCCGGTGATGATAAGATTTCGAATAGAATGATTAAAGAAGCTTGTAAAGTAGCCGCTGAGCCTATCTTAACAATACTTACTCGGTGTATTGTAGAAGGTCATTTCCCTGGCATTTTGCGAAGTGGTGTTATAAAAATAATACCAAAAGGCGGTGATAAACCACCAGACGATCCGAAGTCCTACCGTCCTATTACTCTGCTACCGTCGTTGGGTAAGCTGCTTGAGCGCTTGGTTGTGCCACGGCTGCTGCCCGGAGGCCCACAATTTCATAAAAATCAGTACGGCTTCACCATTGGCAAGTCCACTGTTGATGCTGCGCTCGCAGTGCGCAAAGTTGTTGAGCTCTCGGAGAGCAAGTATGTTGTAGCTATTTTCTTAGATATCTCAGGTGCCTTTGATAATGCTTGGTGGCCAATGTTGTTGCTGAAACTTAAGGTGAGAGGTTGCCCTAGCAACATCTACTCTCTCATTCGATCGTACTTTTTGAATGGTACAACTAAATTAAAACTTGGCCATTATGTTGCTTCAAAGGTGCTCACGCAGGGCTGCCCCCAGGGTTCAGTGTTGGGACCGTATCTCTGGAATATCGGTTTTGATGATTTTTTTAGCCTACCCTTACCGGAAGGGTGCTCGTTAACTGGTTACGCTGACGATGGTCTCTTATTAATCAATGCTAATTCAAGATCTAGCATAGAGAAACTAGCCAACACTAGCCTAGGCTTAATTTCAGATTGGGGTTATCGTAATCGTCTCGATTTTGCGCCACATAAAACATATCAACTCTTGCTTAAGGGAAATTTACAGGTTTCACCGCGATTTCATTTTAATGGAGTATCTGTTGCTAATAGGGGTTCGGTTTGTTACTTAGGTTTGCTTTTGGATAGAAATTTTAATTATATTGAGCACATGAAGCAAGTAGGTGAAAAAGCAAAAAAAAATTTCTATGCCTTAACACGAATTTCTACCTCTACGTGGGGATTAACTTTCAAAACGTTAAAAACTATTTATACCGCCACATACTTAGGTTGTGTTACGTACGGTTCACCTGCGTGGGCAGATAGGGCTACTATAGGTGCAGCACGTCGTAAATTGCTTCAGAGCCAGCGCCTTGCTCTGATATTTTTATGTAAGTCGTATAGAACTGTAAGCACCGAGGCACTACCCGTGCTAGCAGGTGTGTTACCGGTAGACTTAGAAGTACAACGCCGCGCTTCAATGTACTATACATCTAAAAATATGGTCCCTGATTTCTTGAAAACGCGTGATCGTGAAAAAATAGTTAGACTGTTCAAACCTATTAATGAAGTATTTGAAACATTGCTGTCTGAATGGCAGGAAAGGTGGGAAACTTCTACCAAAGGACGCCACTTGTATCTGTTCTTTCAATCGGTAAGAGATAGATTAAAGAAAAAGTGGTTAGAAGTCGACCACCCTGTTGCGCAATTTTTAACTGGACATGGCAATTTTAAAGCTAAACTCTTTTCGTTTAAATTAGTGCCGTCGCCCTTATGCGAATGTTCTACTTCTAATTCTGAATTCGATCAAACAGCACACCATGTTCTCTGGGAGTGTGATCTTTGGCAGCGGGAGCGGGATGACATGTTGAATTCATTGCAAGTTGCATCCGGGGTAGTATACTATTCAGATTTGGTAGCAACAAGGGAGAATTACCAAGCGTTCAGACGATTTTGCAATTCATATTATTGGAATCGATGTGTTAGGTAACAACTCAATGTTTTAGGTCCTTATTAGTGTTAGAAACTTAAAATCCGTGGTGCACGGCAGTTGAGCTTCACTTGACTAGCCATCTCTTTAGGCTTTTAATGCCTTATTTGCCATATTGCTGTCTCTCACATTGCTAAGAGGGGAAGTCAAATTCCAAAAGCTTCCTACTCCTACTAATTTCTTCTGATTAAATTCGTTGTGAGTTCCAAGGCAGCCGTAGTTTTACCCCTGGGACTGCAATGGACTTCATTGTTCATTGCCTTTTTTGGCGGTCGCCGCTGTTAATCCTGGCTACACAGGAGATACAGTGGTGGGAATGTGTGGTGGGCCCCCGTCCCTATAAAAAACTATACTTCTACTATGAACATACTCATTTTTTTAATTTACAGCACACATATACTCCAAACGCAACCTACTCTCCATTCCCCGATGCGCAACCTTGGACTATCCAAGCAGGAATAGTAAGGAATCATGTCCCCGTAATGGTCAAAGGTCTTGAGAAATTGAGTAATTTTGGACAAGAAAATTTTTCGTAATTTTCCGGGCAGTGTTCGGAATTTATTTCAATTGCCCACAGATTGAACGAGATACCTCTTTGATGATGTACGTCAACAACTTCGAGAATAGTTTTCAAATGTGATGAACATGCGACATAATATTTGTTTGAGCGAAAAACATTACCTAAGAGTAAATGATCCAATCCCAAAGGAACTACTCAGCGAACCAGACTCTTAAGCGTTCAATATTATCTTAGTCCCTGGACAGTTACAATTATATGGCCCTGTTACGTGTTTGTTTGCAAAGAAAATTGGAACATGCTGACCCCAGCTCCGGCTCCAGCTGCTCGGCAACTTTTTCATGTAAGAATTCTTCGCTATTCAGTAAGAAAAACCAGCAAAAATCTTGACACCGTGCATCTATGAATGTAGAAAACTTTTATGTATGGACTTAATCAAATATATAGAGGTGAGATATTCAATACGTAAGGCCGCGTTAGTATAAAATAGTGAGAATTTTCCCATTCAGTTTTGTCTAGACATACTGGCTAGATGTCTAGACTATTTAATTCACTTCACAACACGTAGTAACTGTAACCACTAAGTAAACACATCTGAAATTATTTTAGTAACCTAAACTCTCCCCAATATATTGGAGTTACTACACAGAGCTGCTATCGCTGCTTTTCAACAGGTAGGGCCTATGCTTGTTTACCACATTAGTGTTATAAAAAAATGAATATCGATCATGCGCTAATACAGTCATTTAACATAAAAAGAAGATCAAGCTCGGAATTGAATTAAGTTGAATATTTGTACAACCCATAATGAAAACTTATTTTGGCTTCCTAAATGTTGTCTTACAAAGAGATTTAAAATAAATAGACGGAAGATGCATTGACAATCTTTTCATACAAAAACCTAAAAGAGCTCGAGCTATCTAGCTGTGAATAGCAAAAAAACTTAATAAAATAATTAGAACACGATTCAACTATTACACTCTATAGTGATCTTATGTAATATGCAAACGCATTGATTTATACTATTATAAATCAATGCGTTTGCATATTACATAAGATCTCATTATTTTCGAAATTGAACACTTTCGTCATATTAGACATTCTTTCTAAATATTACAATATTTAGACGAAATATAATTTCAATTAAAAATCTCCTCTTTTCGACCAACAATGGTTTTTAAATTCGCATGATTTATGACATTCCTGAACACTACGATACCAGGCTCGAGGATGTGTGTATGTTGTAACTAGGATTTGGGAGCCCTCCCAAATTTTGTGGTTTTAATTCTCCTCCAGTCTCCTTAACTTTTTCGATTTTGATTGAGATTTCTTTCTCGAACGCCAATCTCAAGATATATGACCAGAGTTTCGTAGTAGCAGATCCAATGTAGCTACTACTTTGTCGCCTTTGTTCCAGCTTTATCTATCTCCAAGTCTTTGCTTAGTCACAAACACCACAATACAAATAATAGTAAGTAATGGTGTAAGGGAGTGTAGAACCACACCCCGGCCACTATGTACTACCATGCAAATGTCGCGTCGTTTACTACTACATAAACAATGACGTTTGTGCAGAGCATAAATGAACGTGTGTGCGTGCGGCGCCATACAAACTGTTCCGGATTTTTCTCAGAGGCGAGGTGAGGTCGACACGAGAGAGCGGCAGGGAATGGCCGTACTGTACATAGTACTATTACTTATACTGTGGTAGAACTGTAGACGTTCCCTGCCGCTCTCTCGTATCGACCTCACCTGCCCTCTGATGCGAAACTGGAAGTTCCAGTTCGAAAAGCAAAAAAAAAGCGATCTCTGTCTTTCTTTCATCGTAATGCGAGATTGTGTTTACCAATATCCATAAGTTGTACATATTTTGTGAGTCATCAATTTCTTCACCACACTCTCGAATTTTCCTAAGTCTGTGCCAAAACTATGCAATTCATATTGGCAACAAGCCCGAATACAAAATAGAGGTATCATTGCCCTTTAGTGTTTTAGAAATGTTGTTTCTCTTGAAATATAATATCTAGCTAAAGTTCATGAATATTTTTTTAAATCATACGTTTTGCATATTTTTTTTTTGGTCGGTTGGTTATTTGAGCTTCATATTATGTACAGTGCTTCTTCTTTTCCATGTCAAAGTCAAAATATCTTTATTCCTTGGACTTTATAAAGCACTTAGAAACGTCATGTCAATATTATAACATGTAAAAGTTGTTTGTTTGTTTATTCTTCTTTTATATCGAAAGGAATCAATGGATCAAGGAATATAATACTCTTTGACAAGACAAAATACCACAGCCACATAAAAATCCCCTTGAGGGTTGTCGTGTCCCTGCGAGTGAGCGAGGTCACTGGAAAGGAAGGAGTCTGCAGAGTATTTTATGTTGTTAGTATTAATATGGCTGCGATGTCCGTTTTACATTACGCGGGCGGTATGCTTGTCTGCCACCCGACGTAGTATAAAAATCCTACTCGTATCGAATCTTCTTCTTCTTCTTTAGCCACTATTGCTTTGGGTAGGCCTCCTTTAAACCCCTCCAATTATCCCTGTTTTGGGCAGTTAGGATCCAGTTATTGCCCGCTATCGCTTTTATGTCGTCCTTCCATCTCATTGTTGGCGATCTCCCCCTTGGTCTTATGTGCTCTTACAGTCTCCATGTAAGGACTTTCTTGCACCAGGAATCTTTCTTTCTCGCTACGTGACCAGCACACTCCCACTTCAGTCTCGCTATTCTCTCGGCCACTTCTGTCACTTTGCTTTGTTGCCTCAGTATCTCCTCACTCGTATCGAATATATCCTCAAAATAATCACTATACAAGCTATGTCGCGGTCGCATCGTTCGGCGGTATCCACAGATAATCCGTCGAGCCGCCCACACACGCCCCGCAGAACCGGAGCAATGGTTCGACACAATCGGGAGAATACAATTGAAATACAATCGGTCCAATTGTACCGTCCGATTACCAACTCGTCGCCATATTGACGTAATCGTAATCTCATTTAATTTTATTACAGGCGGTTCGTTTGTAGAAATAAATTATGTTGCACATATGTTTTTATGTCTGTTGTGAATAGCACTTGTTGTAAAATAAACATGTGGGTGATTCATACTTTTAGAAACGATTGACTTTGAGTTTGAAAATTATTTTCATAAGCAACCTAACAATATCAGATATTAATACGTGAAACAAAAACTTTATACCCCGTTTTATGAAAATGACGCGGACGGAGGGGTATGAAATTTCGCACACTTATAGTTTATATAGAGAAGGAGTGCCGAATGCTAATAGGTACATGTTTTTATTATGCATAAAAATAATAAATTAAATCAATAAAAAAATATACAAACTATCAATAAAACAATACACGATGTATTTGACACACACGCGCATAATTACTCTTTTGTTGGTTGTAGTGGGCGACCGCTATTAATATTTATTGTCTAAATATGTACAAATGAAATCTGCTTCTGAGGACACGTTAAGTCGTTTCAGGTTGTTGTCTGTGATGGCTGTCTTTTGATCGGCTTGAAATATCTAGCCTCCGCCAATCCGCAGTAGAGTTCGCCCTAAACCCATTCGATGCACGGGAGGCATATATCCCAGCAGTGGGTTGAATAGACTGATGCTAGAAGCAGAAGAGCACGAAAAGGTGACTATTTGATGGACTCACCTATGCCATCAACCACAGAAATCTAAACTAGGCCGAATTCTTGCCCACAATGCGAAATCGGGGTTGAGTGGAGCGATGATCATTCCTCAAAGACATGATCGATCTCATTTTTTTTTCTACACAAACCTCAAGCATGTCGAGGTGTGGAGCAGAATTGAGATGTGGAGTTGTGGTTATGGGCAACTAGACGGATACGGGCTTAATATTGCATAAGGTAGCTATCATGATGAAGGCATCCGATAAGAACGGATTTTGAAATTTCCCACGGGATACCCGGATACGCGCCTACCTACGAGGTAGACGCAGACAAAAGCTGGCAAAAAAAAAATGAAGTCGATTAAAAATACCTCTCAAAAAGTGACCATTAAATGTTGACCTTCAGTTGAATTACACAGTTTTAACCCGCAGTGAACTTCACAATATTGTCCCAAATCCAAGTGGACGGACCACTTCGTAAAGGTACAGTCGACAAAATAAATCTTCATTAACTTGCTGCCCGTATCAAACAGGCGGCTGACCAGTCCTTTTACTCCCACGAATTTATCGCCCGTTTCGTTCATTGCCCATAACTATACTGATTACGTTACATTCGTATTTGTGACGAGGGGGTCGTAAAAACGTAGGGTAATCGGTGGATGGCATTAAAATTCTAGATTGGAAACTAATAAAATTTACGACTATTAAAGTAACTCTACTGCTATTGAGGAGCGCGATGGCGTCGTTGCGTGTGTCAGTCTAATCTAACACGCAAGTTAAGCAACGTAAACCGTAGCGTATCCATGGATGGGTTTATTTATTTCAAGCTCCTTCGTGCTTCCAAGGGCACGTTAAGCCATCAGTTCCGGCTGTTATTATTAGACCACAGTCATTAAGCCAAGTCAGTGGCTTTTAGGCGGCTTGAAAACACTGGCCTCCGCCAACCCGGAGTTGAGCAGCGTGGTGGAGTATGCTCTAAACCTCTTCGATTGAGGAGATAAATAAGGGTTGACGATGAAAGTAACTCTACTAGTGCAGCCGTTTGCTAACGGTTAACTATGTTTATTATCCATCTGAAAAAGTTAATAAATTTGTACGGATCAAGGAAATAGTCCAATTTACGTCAAACTCGTAAAATGTTCACAGTTAAAATGGGTCTTGAACCGTCTCAATTGTGGAACATCCAAGTCGTAAAATGTCCAATTACTACTGTAAATTAAAGACTAACTTCAAATCGGACTCGGAATGTATATACCTATAGATAGTTACAGTCATAATGATATTTTTGCTTTTAGTGATTTGTTTTGTTAATTTTACTAAGATATGAGAATTAACGACAATTTTTTAACATATAGGTACTATTTGGTCATTCTACAGCCGTGACATTTGTGACTTAAACATTACGAGTACATCGACTTGATCATATCAAAACCTTTGCATTTTACGTAATTGCCAGTGCCTTCTTCTTAAAATAACCTTCATCTCATAAAAGACCGCAGCCAAATAACAATTCCCTTGAGAGTTGTTGTGTTCCTACGAATGAGTAAATTCACCAGGAAGGAAGGAGTAGCTGCGGTGCCAGCGAGGATGGCGGCGCTCGAACGATATTTGCAATATTTAATATTGCCATTTGCGAGTGTTTATAGGACAACGGAAACTTCACATCAGGCGGGCCGTATGCTTGGCTACCACCCGACGTAGTATGGATAATCATCCCACTGTTGGTATACGGATCTCCCCTACAAAAAGAGAGAAATGTTAAACTTGTCATCATATACTCGCCAACAATCAAAAGAACCAAAAGACGTTAAGAACCAAAAGTGTTAAGTATTCCGTAGAATTAACTCAACATATTTTCTTTCCCCAGAGTCTCATTCCTACAACTTCATGTATTTCGTAAGAGCTCGGCTCGTGACATTTGGCACGATTGGCATCGGTCAACTGTTTTCTCAGTCCGTGAACTATAATTACTGATTTATATCTAGACATTTTTTTTATTCGACGCAAAAGAAAAGTTCACTTGAAATTATTGACACACCGAAAATAAGATCAGTTACGAAAATTTCAAGATTTCGTTATTATAGCTATTTTAATATAACGGTGATAATAATAATGATAATAAATATTTCTGGACAATTTACACAGCGCCATCTAGTCCCAAATTAAGCGCAAAGCTTGTGTTATGGGTACTAGACAACTGATAAATGTACTTAAATACATTTTTTTTTCTTGTAAATTACATACTTATAATACATATAAAACACCCAGACTAAGACAAACAGACATGTTCATGCACTTGTGCGGGAATCGAACCCGCGACCTCGGAGTCAAAGATGCCACTGCTAACCATTCGACCACCGAGCTCGTCGTATGATAAGTGGATAACGGAAGGCACCAGCACAGGCGATAGATAGTTGTATACAGTGATTATTTTGTGGGTAGTGTGTTGATTTATATAATTTTTGATTTGTTGGATTTGTCTCCATCCCGAATAGCAGAATAGCGTTTTTTTTTGTACCAATTACGTCGGACAGACAAGCATAGGGCTTACCTGATGTGAAGCGGTTGTGAAACGGTTACCATATTAACGCTCGCAACATGAAATATCGCTCGTGCGCCGCAACCCCCGATGCCAACACAGCAACTAATTATTATTATTTCGCGGTAAATTCTTTACTGGTATTTATGTATATTGACTAAACATTTACTCATACAGTTTTTTCATATTGGTCAAACATGATTGGACAGAAACTAGTCAAGCTTACGAACTATACAGCAACTCATGACACTGCATGTTAAGAGGCCAGTTGCAAGTATTTAGCATTCATTGGGACGGTCAATCCTTTTAAGGAAAAATGACAGGTAAGGCATTAATCACAGATTCAGTGTAGATTAGATAGCTAGACCTTGTGCGTGTGCATTAAAAATACGAAAGCCGAACGTATTCCTTTTACTGGAAGGATCTACTCTGGAAAATCAGAAGTGTCAGCGAAAGTCCAGCATTTTTCAGATACAATATTTTATTCTTCAAGATTTATTCTGACGATTGCTAATAATTAGGAAGGCGTTTTCGTTCAATATGATCTTGATCAATTTGAACATGTAATCACTGAAAGATAATTTAAAAACAATCCGCCTAAATTGAGACTTCTCTGACAGGTTCGCGATATCTAGTCTGCTATAAGTCTGTGGCATTGACGTTATTTGTGGTTATGTGGGTTTAACACACGATCATCGTACTTGGCGGATTTAATCAAACACCATTGTGCAACGGACACTATAATTAAGTTTCAATAAGGTTTGAATTGGTGTAATAAATAATTATATATTGGATGTTACAAGTTATTATTATCGCACATTTATTGGTTTCAAAGCGATAGTGATAATATTCCTTTTTTTTTAAAAGATAAGTACATGTTTGAGAAGTCTGATTACTTATATAAAATTTTATTTTGCAATTTTTATTCTCTTAAGCTATAATGAGTGTTTTTAAACATTGCTTGTTTAATGCCGCCATCTTTATCTACAAAATGAAGAATTGCACCTCTTCCCATTTGACAGTGTGTGTAAAAAAACTAACGACCACATCAGTAGTTTGAAAAATAATAAATATAAATATTCTTGGACGAATTACACACTTTCATCTAGTCCCAAACTAAGCAAAGCTTGTACAATGGGCACTAGATAACTGATATCATGCATAAATACATTTTTTTTGTTAATATACATAAACATTAATTTGTATGCCTGTTGGCGAATTACAGTTGAACGAAATGTAATTTAAGACCTTGTAATGAAACCTGTAATTTACAAATAAAATTTATCTTATCTTACATTATAATGGCAAGGGTCATGTTATTTTTACACCACTATGATGACACAAGACTGCATTTTATACGAAAATGCACAATTTGGCCATTTTTTTGTCGTTTCACGACGAACACGTGAGACAACTACCTTTTTCATTGATCTGAGTGAAAGTCACCGAAAACGCGATAAAACGGAAAAGTGCTACGGAATGATTACATTAAATGAAACATATAAAAAATAAATGTGTCATGTTTACATTTATCGTCTTTTTATGTAATCTTACTATAAAATCAGTTCCAATAATCCAAATATTAAAAAGAATGATACTGTTGATTGTTGGCAATTGGTGGATTATTATCATAATGTTATAATAAAGCACTTTTACTGTTCCACGTAATTATGTTTATTTTTACCGACCAAAATTTGTAGAAACACAAACACCATCTGTGCACCTTGATAATGCCTTAGCGATGAAACCGGTCGGTAAAAATAAACATAATTAATTATGTGGAACATTAAAAATGCTTTATTATAACACTACAAATATTAAAATTTTCTATAGGATTCCCACCCTGTCTCTAAATCTTGACCTTTAGCACATCGTGCGGTTGTCTCAAGTGATGCAATGCAAGTCGCGGGGGCGTCGCCGCGTAGCCGCGTGGGCTCGAGGCCACTTGCACAACTGCAGCGGAACACTACCTGTGCCTAAGTTTACCGCATTCTAGCCGCCAACACCAACTTTA
This sequence comes from Hypsopygia costalis, assembly GCA_937001555.2. Lineage (NCBI taxonomy): Eukaryota > Metazoa > Arthropoda > Insecta > Lepidoptera > Pyralidae > Hypsopygia > Hypsopygia costalis. Next base: position 21,870,060 of record OW443328.2, read on the forward strand.
ATGGTAAACACCACTGAGCAAATTTTGCAACCGATTGTTTATGTTCTCTCTCTAGTCAGTCTCTCTTTGATTTAAGTTTGCATTGCAAATTAAGTATAGGAATAATTATGTTATTTTGAGAAAAAGGAGGAGGTTTTTAATTCTACTATATTTTTTATGTTCATGTTTCTTCAAAAAAAATATTCATCCGATTTTGATGATACTTTTTGCAAGCTAGCGGTTCTCATGTGTTGGAGAATGTTCTCGTTTGAATTTGTTCAAGATCTGACAGATAATTTTTAAGTTACCACTAAATAGTGCGTAGTCAATTGATTTGATCTATGAAATTTTAATTGAAATGGTTGTTTTCTTTTAAGTTATTTTATATTACTAAAGTGATATACTGACATCCAGTTCATCTGATAGTAAGCGGTTATCTCAGCCTATGGACGCTTGCAACCAGGGGCAGCACTCGCGCATTTTCGATCCAGCAAAATCCTCTTAACGCTACTTTTTAAGTAGGTACATTATGCTAGTCGGACTATGTTGTAGTGCCCTGGGTATACCTAAAAAAAACGATAGTTGTGGAAGTTTAACAGCGCATTCAAATCACCATTTTTTGCGTTTGAAATAAAAAATAAATATTTCTGAACAATTACACAGCGCCATCTCGTCCCAAATTAAGCGTAAAGATTGTGTTATGGGTACTAGACACCTAAACATTTTTTTTTTTTGTAAATACATACCTACTTATAATACATAGAAAACACCCAGACCAAGACAAACAGACATGTTCATGCACACAAATGTTTGTCTTGTGCGGGAATCGAACCCGGCCATTGCTAGCCATTCGACCGCCAAGCTCGTCGAAACTCGAGTTTATGAGTATACGGTCATCTTGGCATACCTACTTATGTGCTTAGACGCGCGCTCCAATTTGAGCTTCAAAAAGTTGAACGGGCGTATATGGACTTATTCCGTTGTATAAGCTCGAACCGTTTCTCCGAAGGCTCGAGCGTCAACGCTACCGATTTGCGCGTGTGGTAAAAGGCGCTCCTGTACGCGCCTACACGTGCTTCGAGAAACGACCTTATACGCTTGCATAAAACCGTAAAAAGTAGTTAGATATTCTTCGTGTGATAACAATATTATGTATGTTGATTATGACGTATTATGAGGTTTTATCTGAAAGTGATTGCAAAATAAATAAAACCATTGACACTTTTAATTTCACTGCACGTATATCTAAGTAATTAAATGTCTATAAAAGACAAGATATACGTACTTGTGTCAAGAACGTTAAGCACACTAATTTAAATTCACTTTACATAATAATTATGTAATGACTTGACATAATTTCAAGAGCGCCATTGAAACATTAGTTAACAACAGTACAGACACTACGCCGAGCCCCAAGGCTGTTTAGAACTTTGAACTGAGCAAATTGAGTAAGGTGATAAATGACATGAAGTAGAGTAAATTAGTAAGGTCATAGCTAACATAAATTTCATTTCTAGAGTTACTCCACTTCTACATTGCAGTTGGAATGACATATTCGATTCTTTCTACATTATTTGATGTTTTGTTTCCTTTCATCTATGGCTAGGACAAGTTTTCTTTGCGGAAACGAAATTATAGGTTAAAACTTATTTATTTACATTTAGAAAAAAATAACATACTGTTAGGCTCACTATTTATCGATTGCATTAGGACAAGTAGTATGGCTAAAGCTGGTTCTATGCGCGCAGCATAAAGTAATTAGGTGTACTAACTTTATGGCGCGTAGTATTTTTTTTTTCAAATACAAATTTCTTGAGATCTTCATAAATAAGGTTGGTACAATAGATGCTGGTTGATAAACAATTATGTGTCATTTTATACTTATATCTATGCCTATATGTATAACCTTTTAATAATGCATGCAAATACAATTATTTTTTTTGCTCTTTACCTAAAATTGGTAAAAAAAGGTTTCCTTTCCTTCCTGATTAAATTACTTATTTCATTTAATAATACTTTTAATTTATATAAGCTATTTGAATATTTTATCCAGAGAGTTTGTTTTATCTACGAAACGTCGCGTCAATTTGTCCGTTGTCGCCACTGCACTAATTGACGAAGGATTTCGTGTCTCACACAATCGCGTAGTTGCCGACGCTCATTATTACGAATTTTCGTGCAGCTTTTGACAACAATCACCGGCCTTACAATACAATGCCTTTGCGTACTCCTGAATTAAACCGTCAAACCCTGAACTTGCTCCCTGTTCAGTTCTCAGAAGATATGCGGAAACGTCTTTGATTGTGCTTAGCCCAACAAAATTGACGTTTCTGAGTCAATTTACGCCTGTTTATATTTTCCAGGTTTAGTCCAGTCCAATAGTATAGGTAAATGTCATCAAATTTTCATTTGATGAAATTTATATTACTTGAATATTGGGTCAAATAAATATAATTCTACTAATAATTAATTTCTAGAAATCAGAAAATATAGGCTGTATGAGACAAAAAAGTTAGGGAATCTCTTTTCTCGTCTTTACTTATTACACCGCTTTCTTGACCGACCACTTCTTGTACATAAACACTGGTTTCGAAATGCCTATTTAAAATGTTTTGAAAGAAACAATAGGCGACTTAAAATAATTGCCTTTCAAATAAATGGAACTGGGGACTTCCACTTCACAGAAAACCGTTTGGGTTTGTGTTCCTGCGAATTAGTGAGGTCACCAAAAATAAAGAAAGGAAGGAATATAGGCTGGCAACGGATCGACGACCTCTTGGTGTTGCTGATCGGGCGCTGGTGATTGGTTTCTATTAGGTGACCCACATGCTCGTTTGCCCGTTTTCATGTAAAAAAATAGCAACAGAAAAAATATCAGGTACCTAAACTAAAGTAATATGTTGACAATTTTCTTCAGAAACTAGATAGCTACATTAAAATTGAGTGCATATGAGAAAAACTTAACGAAGTTACGGCGCAATAAGAAACATGCAGACATGCTGTCACGAACACACTGCACACTGTATTTAATTTTCTCTTGACAAATTGCATTTCACTTCAGCGCAAAGAAAATTGAAATTTACGAAATAGATTTTAAAACACTGTTAGAATTGTACTATGTGGATAAAATATACTAAGAATTAGAAACTACTTTGATAATACGTGAAACATTTAATAATAATAATAATAAGCTATCCGACTGGGGAATGTACCTCCACCTCACAGAGCACCGCAGCCAAGTAACAATTCCCTTGAGGGTTGTTGCGTTCCTGCGAGTGAGTGAGGAAAGAAGTGAGTGAGTGAGAAAGGAAGGAGATGCTGCGATGGCAACCTAGATGATGAATGATGTGGTGTCAAGTAAGCTTAATTATTAATAAATGTCAATTTATTACATTGGCATTACCTATTATATATAAATATTGCCAACACAGATTGTTTCTTGTTTGTTTTATTACTTTTACCACACCAATCAATCAATCAAAATATTTTATTTGCTAGAATACAGTTAAATAGTTGTTACATTTTGATAATATCGGGTCGTGTATCCAATCTGCGTGCAGACATGCAAAATTTATTAACAAAATGAAATTGCGATGCGCTAAATTACGATACAAGTAAATATACAATGCGAATAATTATAATAGTAACTAATGTCAACCTATACATTATTTTCGTTATAGTCCAAATAATCTTTAATACTGTAAAAGCAATGGTCCGAGAGCCACTTCGTCAAATTACCTTTAAATTTAGCTCCGTTTAAGATCTTGAGTTCCTCTGGCAAATTATTATATAGTACTATACTCGTATTATAGACATTTTTTGTATATATACCAAAATCCAACATAGTCAATTATTAATAAAAAACCAGTAAAAGTGATGAATTTCACAGTTTTCATTACATTTATCAAATCATGAGGTAAGTATTAATAATTACTAGTTATTATTAATAATAACCATAGTAGTCACATTTACCGTAACATATATACTACTACTACCTACATACAATCTAATATATATAAAATTCTCGTGTCACAATGTTAGTTACCATACTCTTCCGAAACGGCTTGACAGATTTTTATGAAATTTTATATATTATACTATTTTTCATACCTCTAAGTAATAAGGGTTGTCCACCCCTAATTTTTTTTTTGTTTCTTTTTTTTTATACTGCATCGGGTGGCAGACAAGCATGCTGCGTTGGCAGCGGGGGTGGCGGCGCGCAAGTGATATATTATGTTGCGAGCGTTAGTACGGTTACGGTAACCGCTTCACATCAGGCGGATGTGAAGCGGTTACCGTAACCGTACTAACGCTCGCAACATAATATATCACTTGCGCGCCGCCACCCCCGCTGCCAACGCAGCATCTCCTTCTTTTCTGGTGACCTCACTCACTCGCAGGAACACAACAACCGTCAAGGGAATTGTTATTTGGCTGTGGTATTCTATGAGGTGGAGGTACATTCCTCAGTCGGGTATCTTACAATTACTCTCCCTACCTATCTTTTTGCCAGAGTTTCGTTTGTCAGTCAGCAGGGTGCACCACGTGCAGGTGAAGTTAGCTTTGGTTCAAAGATGTTGATAAACCACTTACACCCCAAAATGTGGCATTAAAAAATACATACAACCCTTCTAATTCTATTTGCTTCTTCTTTTCCATCGACCCCTAAATTTGGCAAAACAACGTTGGCCGGGTCAGCTAGTTGTTAAATAAAAGGGACTCACAACCGGGTCAGCCTTTTTTATTATATTAGTAAATTCTCATACTTATCAACACAGAACATGTAATCTATGTGTGTGTGAATTGCCCTTTTGAGCCCAAGTCGCGATAGCAAAGGAAAAGCCAAGATGCTAACTTCATTTATTTTTCCGTAGGAATTTGTAGCTCTAAGAAATAGAATTCTTTTTGTCGCGGCTTTTGTTGGTCATCCCGTAAATTATTGTAGATACCTAGATCGTCAAATCAAAAAGATAAGGAGACATGAAAGGACATGAAAACAAAAGCTAAGTCCTCCTGTTCCTAAAACTTAAGCTTGCTAATTATACATGTTCTTCATGTCAGGCGGGGCGTATATTTGTTTGCCATCCGGTGGCAAATAAACATACGACCAGCTGACATGAAGGATAAAAAAGAAAAAAAATGATGCGAATCATCCTCGACACTCAGATAGCTTAACAGCCCCCTTACCACCATCTCTTATTGCGATTTTTTTTTTCATACTACGTATTCAATTCAATTCCTACCTGAATAGAATGCTTATTCATACCCATGAATAAGCGACTCTATTTCAAAGCTATTCAATAACTGAATAGAATGCTTATTCATACCAATGAATAAGCGACTCTATTTCAAATTGAATAGAGTCGCTCATTCATTGGTATGAATAAGAATTTTATTCAGTTATTGAATCGCAATAAGAGATGGTGGTAAGGGGCAGATCCAAAACTTGCGCTGTATTTACACAAAATTTGAATTCCAATGACCCGAGTAAAGCTTCTTCCCGAGCAAAGCAGATCACTGCTAACGCTACTTCAATTCAAAATTCAAAAATATTTATTCATCTCCACAAAAGACAATATTGAGAAACTTTTGGTACAAAAGTGAAACCTGAAAACCAACGCATTTATTAAAGCATGTTGATCTATGACATTTTATATATAGACAGGGCACAGGCGAAAATCACAGCAGTAAAAATTGGCTAAGCGCTTACTCAATAGCTACACATGTATACATGCGTACTGCATGTAAAGAAAGGAAAAAAAAATAGCATTAACGTCTTTCAACAACGGTATATGGCGCAAGAGGAAATGCAGGGCAATTACCTTGCTTTTTTCTAGCCAAAATAGACGCAGGTAGAACGTATCTACAGATAAGGCTACATCTTGGTGTTGGTACAGTACAACTCCCTACCGCTATCTCGTATCGACCTCACCTCCCCTCTGAGACGAATCTGGAACAGTTTGTATGGCTACGTACGCACGCTCATTCACTCTCTACACAGACGTCATCATTTATGTAGTAGTTACCGACATAATCTTTGTATGGAGCAGCCGGGGTGTGGTGTTGGTTTGGTTCTGTATCTAATATTTACGGCGCAAGGCGCAATAGATTAACAGATCATTTTACTAGTTATAGTTCGATGCGAGAGAACCCACAGGCAAGAGTTACTATAATTATAATGGTGTTGCCTCGAAACGCATGCGCAGCATTTGGTGAAAACGTGCTCACGTATGCAGTGATGGCGGCAGTCGGCGGCTCCAATTGACCGTGGAGCCCACGGGCCCGCATCCATTCATGCGTTCTAAACTGGTTTCCTGTGCATGCGTAGTCTATGATAATACTTTGTGGATAATAGGTACGAAGCAATATACAAATAAGTAAAAAAAAAAAATCGATGGTCTGTGTGTGGTGTGTGTTGTCGTTGTTGTGCGTGTCAGTCTAATTGTTTTTTTTTTGTTTTGGGGTGTAAGTGGTTCATCAACATCTTTGAACCAAAGCCAACTTCACCTGCACGCGGTGCATCCTGCTGACTGACAAACGAAGCTCTGGCGAAAAGAGAGGTAGGGAGCGTAATTGTAAGCTACCCGACCGGGGAATGTACCTCCACCTCACAGGATACCGCAGCCAAATAACGGTTCCCTTGAGGACTGTTGTGTTGCTGCGAGTGAGTGAGGTCACCAGAAAGGAAGGAGATGCTGCGATGGCAGCGGGGGTGGCCGCGCGCGAGCGATATTTTATGTTTACGGTAACCGCTTCACATCAGGCGGGCTGTATGCTTGTCTACCACCCGACGTAGTATAAAAAAAACATACATATTTGATTAATAATCATAGAAATAAAAAATAGAACTAATAATAACCAATGTATGACTCCGTTTTGGCGCACTCGTTGATAAGTTGATATTTGACGAACGTATTTGATAACCAAAATATGGTTAGATTTGAGTTGATTTTTGATTAGTTTAGGATTTTCTTGTTGATGGATGATGTGGTTGTACCACATCATCCATCAACAAGTTACAAGAAAATCCTTCCCAAGTTACAAGTAAGCTTAATTATTAATAATTGTCAATTTATTACATAGACCGTAAAATATATAGTTTTAGGTACTGAAATCATGCGAAATATCTGGATTTTTGTAAATATGTATTACAATTAAAAAAACGCGCATGGCTATTACTGTTTGACTCTCAATTTATATAAAAAGAAGAAGACCCTATACCTACTAGTTTACTGAGCGCAAAGGCGGAGCAGGTAAATGTCCTCTCGTCTGGTTGATTTAAGTCTCGACTTAAGAGTACGCAAGTAGCCTGCATGCAGGTGAAAGCGAGTAAGACCTGCTACTGCTCCGCTTGCGTGCTCGGTTGGTTTACCGAGCGCAAGAGCGGAGCAGGTAAAGGTCCTCTCGTCTGGTTGGTTTACTGGACGAGAGACTCGCATCCCCGTGATATAACCGGAAGGTTGGCACACGGAGCGCACTAGCTGTTAGGTATTGGGTACGTTGTACATTTTGTAGTTGGCTACATTTGCACCGAGGTGAAAGTAGAACTATTTCATCAGATAAAATAAATCCCTTATTATACTAAACTGTTGTAATGTTAGAACAAGGTATTATTGCACGTTCGTGATAACCCTCATTTACATATATTGTATAGATAACCCATATCTAAAGATCTGAACTTGAATACACCATTTTTTACGCACGAAAAAGCCGAACGTAACTACGCACATATTCATTTTGAATGGTAAATTCACTTAACTGATTTTATTCAATATTTAACAATTTATTGAGGAATATTTATTAAAAAACCATTCTTTGCTTTTTGAGATGTGCTCGTTGGTGTAGACGGTACGCATGAGTACTTTGTATTACTCGTATTAGTAAGTAGGCACTGAACTGATAAACATGATAAACTTAATACGATTAAGTTGTAACAATGTGGTGGTATTTCATTTGAATTATAGAAAATCATAAAAGCAGTTCTATAATCAAACGTATCCTTGAATAACATGTACTCGTATATGTAGGAATATCTAATATATAAAATTCTCACAGTCTTAGTCATAGTTTTAGTTACCATACTCCTCTGAAACGGCTTGACCGATGTTGATGAAGTTTTATGTGTATATTCAGTAGGTCGGAGAATATGCTATATTTATAGTTATCTACTTGTTTTTACTAAAATAATCGTAGGAGTAATTTATATGGCAAAACAACGTTTGCCGAGTAACGTATATATATATAACTTTTTGCACAAAAATGCAAGCAGGCGGACTTAGTGCTATATAATAGTTCCTTGGAGTTGTTTGTTATTGTGGTTCTACGAGTGAGTGAGATTACTAGGAGAGAGGAAATTGCTGCGTTGGCAATGAGGGTTACGGCGCGAAAGTGACATTTCATGTTGCAATCGTTTATATGGTTACAGTATCCGCTTCACATCGTCTGCCATTATCTTATCCTTCTCTTAAGGTATAAGAGTGCCTAAGTAGCCTGCTTGCAGGTGAAAGGGGAGTAAGACTTGCTACCAATCTGCTTGAGTGCTTGGTTGGTTTACCGCGCGCGAAAGCGGTGCGGGTCTTTACCCGCCACCAGACGAGACCAGACCAGAGAACGTAAAGACCCGCACCGCTGTCGCTCGCGGTAAACCAACCAAGCACTCAAGCAGACGAGAGGACCTTTGTCCTAGACGAGAGACTCGTAATCCTGTAATATAACCGGAAGGTTGGTGCACAGGGGCGAATTCGCTGTAGGCATAGGGGCCGTTGTCCTTCTCGGCCACCTGATGTATAATGTGTATACATATTGTATGCTATATATCTCTGCAGCATTATATAGCTCTTAAAATATAAATAAATATTCTTGGACGAATAACACCGCCATCTAATCCTAAACTAAGCAAAGATGGTACTATGGGTACTAGATAACTGATATTATACTTAAATACATATAATACATAGAAAACACCCAGACCAAGACAAAGAGGCACGTTCATGCACACATATATTTCTCTTGTGCGGGGATCGAACCCGCGACCTCGGAGTCAAAATGCTATTGCTAGCCATTCGACCAGCGAACTCGTCTCGCTCTTAACAACAATTTATATTCAGATATAAATTGTAGAAATTGGAGAGCAGCGGAAATAAAACGGAAAAATCAATAGCTTCCCAACATATAACTCTACGGGGACGGTTCTGCGGATGCCAGCACTAGTTTATTTATAAGCCTACATTTTATGTCCCCTAGGGCAGTCGTGGCTGTTGAAGACGGGTGATAATACTTTTTGTTTGTTATTGTGAGATGTTAAAATTAAGAATTAAATAAGGAACATTACGAACAATGCGACCTATATTACGAGGTTGTATATACTATATATATAGAATATACTATATATATTATTATATTAGACATAATTACTTTTTTTTTTTTCTTAAACATAATAAGATAGAATAAAAACAATTTAAAATAAAATAGGATTTAAAGGAATCGTGTGACACTTATCTCATTTTTAAATGTTAAGATATGGCTCATAGAAGCACAGGTTTAAACCTTTGTAGTTTTTTTGTTGCTCTTATTATAAGTTTATTTGCAAACTTGTTAAACTATAAATAAATAAAAAGCCCTGCTCATATAACTCTATTCCCTCCGGAGTTATAACTATATGTATTGCTAGCTTAAAAGTCATCGCTAGCTAAAAGTCTTTCCATTTTTCGGGCCTACTCACAAATCACGTGGCTTTCTATTGGTAAAACAATTTTCGAAATCGGATAGAGTAGATCCATGGATTATCCCATACAACTTAAGGGGCCATCATTGACGGTAAAACAATTTTCGAAATCGGATAGAGTAGATCCATGGATTATCCCATACAACCTAAGGGGCCATCATTGACGTACTCGTAGTTGTTTCCATCCATAAATTACGTCACACGTTTATGGGTAGGGAGGGGGTTGACGAAGTGTGACATTGTGTGACAAGGGGGTGGGAGGGGTCCTAAATTTTGTGACGTGACATTTCAAAATCTATTATAATCTAAGTGTTAACACGAACTTTGAACTATTAACGAAAAACTCTAAAACATTTGCAACTCTAGATGTAAATTTGCAAACTATGTGACGTCACACTAGGGAGGGGGGGAGTCTCACAAATGTGACCAACTGTGACAAGGACGGAACGGACGGAAATTCGTGTGACGTAATTTATGGATGGCCCCTACAAACTAACAAACTTTACCTCTTTATAATATTAGTATTATTATTATCGAAAGGATGATTATTACATGACGATCAAATCAGCAACTTCAAGATCAGAATATACTCATCTATATTTTACCGGTTAACCGACATCGAAAGATCCGATTACCTAACATAATACTTAGTAATCAATAACTTTCGGCCAATTAAAATTTACCTAAAATACAACATAAATATTATTTGAAGAATCTAAAACCGTCGATAATTCTTAGAATTAGTTTTATCTTATTAAAAGATTTAACTCCGAAAACAACTAGGTACAAACACAAAACCTTGTGATTTATTAATCTTTGTTCTATTTCCATCGCGTAATATCTGGAGCGAGTCTTCAAGAATTGTTTACCGAAGTCGCTTTGAACGGGATTTAATAAATGTGACTCGAAACTTCTTATATTTAAGCGATTTTTAATGGACACTATTGGGAAGCACGAAAATTAGTAAAAGAGTCTAATTTGAAATATTACATCTAGAAGGTCTTAGATTATCAATTGGTCTCCGCTCCGCTAACGGCGACCAATTGTTAATCTATGTAGAGGGTATTCTCCGAAATGAAAATCCAAAGTTTTGGATGAAAAATCGGAATTTATAAAATTTATATCTAACTTTATTTTATTTGATTGATAAATGTGATTTTTTATTCAGCTGGGCATAATTTATTGTCTAAATATCACAATATTATAAATAAAATTCAAAGTTTATTTCCAAATTCGGAGTGGGCCCCAAGTTTTCACCAACCAATATTTTACATAATGAAGCAAAGAAAATAGTTTTTTTTTTCGAATCAAACCTAGATTTTAGCTAAACATCTTATCTCAGTCGTTATAGTTTTTCTTTACAAAATAAAATCCTTGATATAAAAATGAAAACCGACTTTTCTTTGCCTACTTAATTGAAGTCGACGATTTTAAAGAAATGAATTTGCATCGACTTTATAGAAGTCGGTATATATTTTAAATTTTGCGGATTTCTATAACATTGTCTCTCCAGCTTACATGATCCCTAACGAAATATAGGCCCACCACGTGAGCATAACATTTTTATTTTTATAATTCATCATCATATAATAATATATAATAATCAATCATTTACATAAAAGTGTAAATACGTGTTTCATTATTTTTATTAAAGTATGTCCGTGGTCAATTTATTTATATCTATAACATAATTATTATGTCTACGTAATGACAAAAAACATTTATTTTAATAAAATAGGTGTTGAATTGGCAGCCACAATTTACGTTCTTAGAGAATGATATTTTCAAAATGCTTGCTCAGGCTATAAAAGGCTAGTTAAAGTTTAAATTTCGTTGCTTCGGTAGCTTCGACTTGATGGATCAGTCACGCGAAAAAGGCCCCCTTTATAATATTAGTGTCGAAGTGTACCTAGGTAAATAAATTATGGTTCTAACCTCGGTGTTCAACCTGTGGAATTTTTAAAAGTTCATAATTCATTGTCTAAAATGTCAAGTCGACTCCAAAAACACGTAGCACTCGAAGTCGACTGAAGCTAGAGGAGAGAAATGCCACTCAATGTCGGGAGGATCAACGTATCAGCCGGGAGAATTGGGACTCACGGATATTAAAATTTCAGCAATATGTCATACAGATACCACAAAAATACTAACAACAAATATGTTTTACCGATATAGGGCTTCTCGCGGTAATGCCACCTGGCGGGAAAATACTTTAAATAATGACAGGAAACTTTACTAAAAGATGACTTTGTTTACAACTTATTGGAAGAATTGTAAGTAAAGCCGGGAACCAAACCTATATAAATACGAAAGAACACTATGTGCTTTTATAGCATAAATCGTTACGGTTATTTAAATTGAAATAATAAATTAAATATTCCTGGACAAATTACGCACGGCCATCTAGCCCCAAACTAAGCAAAGCTTGTACTATGGGTACTAGATAACTGATATTACACTTAAAGATTTTTTTTTTTGTAAATACATATATAGAAATCGCTGAGACCAAGACAAACAGACATAAAGCACACAAATATGTCTTGTGAAGGGATCGAACACACAACCTCGGAGTCAAAGTGGCCATTGTTAACCATTCGACCACCGACTTCATTTCGATTAGGAAACAGATACATATTACGTGTTACAATCGTTTGAAAAATATCAGAATATTTTGTTCGAATTTTGGGTACAAACTACAAAGTATTTCTTATCACATTTTTATGTCCCACCCACTAGCGAATGGCCACGACTTTGTTCGTGTGGTTTGTTCGCTAAATTTATTTTATTAACCCGAATTTTGTGCATCCTGGCATCATAATATACAGAATATTTATATGTACATATTATTGCCTTTGTGCCAGGTAATGTGTATAGTTTACCGCACAATGGAATAAAATGAATTGAAAATTCTTTATTTGCTCTTGGACCAAAGTAGGCACTTAGACACGTCTTATATTTCTTTTATAAAGATTATTTTTATTAAGAGTGTTTTTGATGCTTTTTTCTAATATGGTTTCGGGAAGAGAATATTTCATGCAATCAATATAGAATTGAATACGATTTACAACACACCATTATACAGTTCAGGTAAGATATAAGTATATCAATGCTCAATTTACTTTAGTTTTTAAGATTGACAATTGTGCAGGCCTGTAATTTTAAAAGTGTTTTAATATTTTTACGAACACAATATTATCATAAATATATTGAGAAGCAGCAATGAGGATATTTATTTGTTTAATTTATTTCTTCGTTCTCTTAGTCATTGACTCCCTGAAATCCATGTTGTAAATAGAGCAGATGAACACGAACGCACGAGCAAGCATGACTCATTGTCACATTCCGCCTGAGCCGAGGGTGCAAGCGAGAGCGCGGAACAAGCGATAGAAAGCCACGATCGGCCTGTTTCTTATGACGTTATCACATAAAATTATCGTCCGTAAACCGACTTTACATACAACCAATTTTTTAGAATAAAATTAGTTTCAATATCAGCTGCCTTTCCCCACAACAGTATACAAAACAGAACTGCCCCCTTACCACCATCTCTTATTGCGATTCAATAACTGAATTGAATGCTCATTCATACCAATGAATACAGCGACTCTATTTCAAATAAAACAGAGTCGCTTATTCATTGGTATGAATAAGCATTATATTCAGTTAGAATAAACGACTCTATATAATTTGAAATAGAGTCGCTTATTCATTGGTATGAATAAGCATTCAATTCAGTTATTGAATCGCAATAAGAGATGGTGGTAAGGTGGCTGAGTACTTAGTGCGAGTTTTTTGTTCGCGTTTGGTCATGCCTTGGCATGACTTGCGGCATGGCAGCAAATCGACCAAATAGAGAAGTGAGAGGTCTTCTCTATTTGGTCGATTTGCTGCCACGTTGGGAATTTATAAGACGCGTGTTACATATCAAAATTATATCCTCACATTCATCACATTTTGAAGTGAGCAACCCGGCCAATTTAGATATGTAACCCGCTTCTGGTAAATTCACAATATGAAACATTTTCTCAATTTGGTCGGCTTGCAAACGTTACCATCTTCGAATGTGACCAAAAAACTCACAGTAAGCGCTCTGAAAGAGCATCTATCACATATCAAACATAATATTAAGCCAATTTTTGTAAACTTATATTGCTTGTAGAGATTATAATAGATTTTACGTAGGGACGCACCCCGGCCACTGCATACAAATGTCGCGTCGTTTCCTACTACATAAACAAGAGCGTCTGTGCCGAGTGTGAATGAGCGTGTGTCCGTGCCGCGTCATACAAACTGTTCCAGATTCGACTCAGAGGGGAGGTGAGGTCGACACTAGAGAGCGGCAGGAAGTGGCCATACTGTACATTACTTATACTGTGGTAGGGATTAGAAATGAGAAAGTAGGACAGTTTTGCCAAAAATATAAGTCAAGAAACTGGTGCTCGCAATTTCTTGGAACTCTATTTTAGGAACTATCTTAATCTATTTCTGTGGGTGTTGGAAGGAGAACTTGCATTCAATAAGCATTTTTTTGGAGTGTGACCGGTTAACCATTATCTTTAGAGCCAAAGCCAACCTTACGTGTACGTGTAGCACCATACCTTTATGCAAATGAGCTTCTGGCGAAAAATAAGAAGGCAGAACATGTAAAGCCTGACTGGGGAAGTAGCTCCCCTCCACCTTGCCGTACAATACCCTTTAAAATTGGTGAGTTCGCCAGAGTGAGTGAGGTCACCAGACGTAAGCAGACATTAAGTACCGGGGGTGCCATTGCGCGAAGAATACTCCTTTTTTAGACTAAATCGGGTGGTAAACAAGCACACATCCCGCGTGTTGCGAAGTGATTACGGCAGCAATATAAACTTTCGCAAAATGATCTCGCGCACCGCCACCCCGCTGCCAACGCAGCAACTTTCCTTCCTTCTTGGTGACCTCACTCACTCGCAGGAACATAACAACCCTCAAGGAAATTGTTACATAGTTGCGGTATTCTGTGAGATGAAAGTACTTCCCCAGTCGGGCAGCTTACAAAATACGCTATGCCCTCCTTGTATGGCTACGGTAACCGCTGTACATCAGGCGGGCCATTCACTTATTCACGGTAGCAAAAAGAAAAAACTAAAGAGACGTGGGTACTGTAGACACGCGTACCGAGTACCTTGACTCAGTTGTCATAACAGTATTTAGCGCCGGCGCGTGGGTTGATGACCAGACCATACTCTCGTATGAAGCAACTTTCATAATATTATGGCAATAAATTGATATTTACTGTCAGCCCACCGCAGGCTCCAATGAAGCGATTACCGTAAATTCAGATTATTTCTTCATAGCCCTAATAAAATGAATACTTATTTTCTATATTTTTCTTTTTTTAGCATCTACAAAATTTGTATGAAAATAGTACGTATATGCGTGGCTGAGTATACAGCATACCAGGGATGTAACGGATGTGGTTATATCGGAACCGGAACCGGAATCGGAATTTTTGAATTTGGTTTATCGGAGTCGAAACCGGAATCGGAACCGGAATCGGAATAAAATATGAAGTCAGTCAGAGATATGTGTAGATATCATTTTCAATGAAATAATTACACTTCATTATTCGTTAGTGACACTAACTTAGTGTTATCTTTATTATCAATACTTTAACAGTGTAACAATGAAACAATTGCTAAAATCGATAGATCGCGACTCCGCCGCGGCTTCGCGCTGCCCGGCCCGTCTACCCACCCTCGCCCGCCGCGCCGGCCGCCGACCTCCGATATGACTTCTGACTTCGGTTTAAAATTTATCGGAACCGAAGTCGGAACCGAGGATGCAAAAGCAATCGGAAGTTCCGACGTATCGGAATCGAAACCGAAGCTCCGTTACATCCCTGCAGCATACTGTGTCTCACTGTACTTTGGATGAGCTGACTTAACGTCAGACACAGAGTAAACAAAAATAGCGACGCATTTCTTCTTCGACCCGCGAGTAAAAAAATTCACTTAAGACCAATGCAGATTTTTTCTGATCGAAGCGAAGTATTTTGTTAATTTTGTTTTACAATGCTGAGTTTGATTATATATAATAAACCAATTAAGTATTTTTTTTTCATTTTATTTAAATATAACCCTAAACCCTGCCCTAGAATTAATCTGCATTGGTCTTGAATGAATTTTTGTACACGCTCTTAAGAAAAATATTATACATATTGCAATTTTAAGAAAAATCTGACATTAACAGAATCTGACAATTATAGAATCTAGCATTATTTTAAAGAATCTGATGTTTATACAATCTGGCATTTGTAGAATCTGACATTCATAGAATCTGGCGTTTTAAACGCGTCTGATATTTCCAGAATCTGACAATAGTCGACTAAACCGTTTCTTCGTAGAGCGCAGGCCAAATCAGGAACGAAGCGAAAGCAAGCTAGTTCATACAGCTCTAGTTCAAAAGTACATTGTTGATATGATTGTTCAACATCAAAATTCCGAAAATGTACAATTTGTACAAGACTTGAAGGAAAGCACTTCGAATAATGTGATAAAGATTTGCGAATTCCGACGTAGTCAATGATATTAGGAATAAAACATCATTGGTTGGATGGAAGTAAAACGTACATTCGCCTTTTAGGGTTAGCGAATTAGAAAATAAGGATTTACAAAAGCTATCACGCATTTTATTTT
Source organism: Hypsopygia costalis (assembly GCA_937001555.2). Lineage (NCBI taxonomy): Eukaryota > Metazoa > Arthropoda > Insecta > Lepidoptera > Pyralidae > Hypsopygia > Hypsopygia costalis. The sequence goes on from OW443328.2 coordinate 21,886,431, forward strand.
CGACAACTATATTGACGGTTAATTTAAACTTTTTCTTTGTCGCTTCGAAACAGGCATCTTAATTTTTTTTTTCACGATGTGTTTTATTTTACAATGTTATTACTACTGCTTCGTTAGCTAGGAAGAGAAATAAGAAAGGTTTTTTTTTGTTTGGATAGTTTTAGTATTTTTAGTATTTTCTGGTTGGCATTTTTTTCTTCTAGACGGATTCTCAACGCAACATTAATAGGTCTAGCAACATCTTTATCGAGGAAATCTTTGCTTACCACTTTACGTATCACTTTGCTTACCACGTGCAGTATTTGTTGAACAGAGTCTGTATGTCTGTAACTTTGCATCAGCATACTACCTCTTTACATCAGGCAGGAAAAGGAAACTATTCCTTAAAATTCCTGGCCGCTATCTCTATATTATATCGCTATCGCTATATTTACAATACAATCCAATAAGATATTTTATTTGAATCTTAGTACCACAAATGAACTATTTATATTTTCAAGCGAATTTCTAATTTCAGCTTAGTAATTCTAGATTATACACCTAATAACCTCTATCAAGACATAAATAACGAAATATCAAAGAAACTTAAAGACTCCGCTGGCTTGGCCTCGTCGAGAGAATGGAAGATGACTCCGGTGCGAAGAGAACCTATCTGGGGAAACCAGCTAGTCATAGTCCTAAATATACCACGGAGTAAATTGATTTGTTTGTAAATCTTTATTGTCGGTATCAACGCATATTCATCCCACTGTTGGGATACGGGTCTCCCCTCAATCGAAGGGGTTTATAGCATAAATAAATAATTAATAAGTAAATATTTCTAAATTAAGCGCAAAGCTTGTGTTATGGGTACTAGACAACTGATAAATGTACTTAAATACATTTTTTTTTGTAAATACATACTTATAATACATAGAAGAACACCCAGACCAAGATAAACAGACATGATCATGCACACAAATGTTTGTCTTGTGCGGGAATCGAACCCGCGACCTCGGAGTCAAAGTGGCCATTGCTAACCATTCGACCACCGAGCTCGGCGAGCATACTCCACCACGCTACTCAACTGCGGCAAAATTTTATTGCATAGTCATCATATAGTCAAATTCAAAAATCTTCCTACTTCTTAATTTTTCTGATATTGTGAGTTCCAAGGTAGCCGTAGTTTTACCCCTGGGACTGAAGTGGACTTCATTATTGATTACCTTCGTTGATGGTCGCCGCTGCTAATTCTGGCTACACAGGAGACACGGTGGTGGGAATGTGTGGCGGGAGGCGCATTAGGTGGTCCTGTTAGACATCATCATATACAGTCACACAAACATATAGATAACTAGCGACCCGCCCCGGCTTCGCACGGGTGCAATGCTGATACTAAATGTACTACAGAAGGTCTTTGCGCTTTGTCCTATCCAGTCCTTCCCCAGTTATAGGCACACGCCGCCGGCTCCGCGGCCGGTACCGCCACAGCCGTTATGTCCCTGCATTTTTAATGTGTAATATCTTCTAAACTATTCATTTAAATTACATGCTGTGAAGGGCCATATTGATCTATATTAAATGCGCAATGTATTTAAGGTACTTAATTGGATAAGGATTAATTCTGTATTGCTTAAAATCGCTTCGTAAATAAGGCATTATTTCTTGTAAAAAGCAAAGGATAAAATAACGGTTATTGTGTGTTACCACTAAGAGATAGACATATACCATCGCGAACTTTTTTGTAGACCATTTTAAGGTGAACAATACTGTACTACATTATTTTGATCTATCTCGTTGGGTTCAGCCAGCGTTTACAATGAAAGAGCAAAAAAATGTGTTTATTTACGACATCACATTAGAAACCTCTAAATTATCAGTGTTTTTCTACTATGTTATGCATATATTATACATATAAACTTTCCAGTTGAATCACTCTATCTATTAAAAAAAAACCGCATCATAATCCGTTGCGTAGTTTCAAAGATTTAAGCATACAATGTAGTGATAAAATACAGACTAAGGTTTGCAAAAGCGGGTTTAGTCCTTCGAGGAATCTCGTCCAGCCAATGATTACTTTTGAGTGGCTGGAATGAACTGAGTGAAGCAAGAATGGCCGTGAATATGGGAAGTAAGTAAAAAACAAAGGCATGATATTTATTTTACTATAGTTTACTCATAATTACGTACTAAATTGTTACGACAGTTCCCGTTGCCCAGCGCATTGTTCTGGCAAACGACACAGTTTCGCACGCTCCAAATAGCTACTTATATGGAAAGTGTATGGCCATTTCGAACATTAGCATTCTTAGTTGCATGAATGAACGTATCGTGAAGAATGTTTGTATGGTCATACCGCGCCATTGTCTTTCCATTCATATACATACATGTTTTTGTATTAGTTTATAATAGCACTGATTTACATTGTAGATACATTTCATTAAACATTTTTTATACAACACCGCATATCAAATAACATACGACCCGACTGATGTAAGCAATACAAGTATTATTCGCGCGCTGGCACCCCAGTTGCTGATGCGATTCTCCATGCATCTAGTAACCTATGTCATTCACAGATTGTTGTGTTCCTATTTTATTGTATAGGCATGAAATATTACTGATTTTTTAGCGTAGATTACGTTAATGTTCAAGTAGTTTCGATTATATGTGATGATGAAAGTGTATGCAGCCAACATGCCATGGAGGTAAAAAAGTAAATCAGAATATAAATACGCTAGCGAGATGATATCTACAGTATGTACAATAAAGCTTATCACCATGGATCTCTTCGATCAGTGTTTTTCAAAGTGTGGGTCGCGACATCATGGGGGGTCCACAAGTCTCTACAAGAGAGACGCCAAAGGTTGCGAAGCTTAAAAAAAAATGTTCGTTTCAACATAATCGATGTCTATTTTAGATATTTCATTGTATATTATTTAATTGTTTTTTTATTTATTGTATTTAATTAACCGATACTTAAATAAATAAATCTGTACGGATTTAAAATTTGTAATATAATAAAATACATACAGGTTATGAACTTTGGAAGGTAGGGGTCGCAAAATACTAACTTTACATACTAAGGGGTCACGACATGAAAATGTTTGAAAACACTGTCTTAGATCGATGCTTACCACCTACAACTGCAAGATACGTAACTCCATTGTTTCAGGATTATGCGTAATTGCGTATATGAGGCGTGATAAAGAATGAAGAAGAAGGCGAGGTGAAATCAATGTTGAATACAAATCCAACAGCATGCGATAGATTACGTCCAAGTCGTCCGAGTAACAGTAACCTAATTTTCACTTCACAATGGCCAATAAAGAGTTGGCACCAATTCAAACCCTGTCCAAGGTTTTTAGAAATCAAACATCGCCAGTGGAAAGGAAGAAATGCTAAACCGCCACTACGACACTTTAAAAAAAAGTAAGATTTAATTTTGACGTCATCACGTCTTATAAATCTATAAACGCCGGCTGGACGCAGGAAAAAGCATGACTCATTGTCACGCTTCGCCACCTGAGCCAAGCGTACAAGCAAGAGTGCGGAACAAGCGATAGAGAGGCACGATCGGCCTAAGCGTTCGGCTTGTGACGCATCTCATCATCTCTCTTTCACTCCATCGGCCGATGTTTTCTTGACATTATCACGTAAAATTATCGTCGTATAATATTTTTTAGAATCCACATTCCATACTAATATCTGTGAAAGTGTGTTTGTTTCTCCTTTATTCATATCTAAGGGAACTTTTGATTGTTTGATGACGGACTCGGTGGTCGAATGGCTAGCAATGGCCACTTTGACTCCGATGTCGCGTGTTCGATCCCCGCAGATGACAAACATTTGTGTGCATGAACATGAGTGTTTGTCTTGGTCTGGGTGTTTTCTATGTATTATTATGTATGTATTTACAAAAAAAATGTATATAAGTATAGTATCAGATATCTAGTACTCGTAGTTACAAGCTTTGCTTAGTTTGGGACTAGATGACAGTGTATAATTTGTCCAGGAATATTTCGACGGTCCCTACGTATAAAGCGACATGTCATTTCAGACATGTCTGCTTATACTATGATATAGTAATTAAAGAATATTATTATTGGACAAATGAGTTAATTTCTTACTTTTTAATTATATATACAATCAATAAAAAAAAAGATATTTTTTTTTTACGGACAATTCTATAGCAATTTATGCAATAAAAAAATTGCCATTTTTGACATGTCGCTTTATACGTAGGGACCGTCGAAATATTTATATGTGTTGATATTTTACGAGGATAGTTTAACGTCTGGAGAGTGAGATCTAATAGATAATAATTATAATCTGTATACCGGTAAATATTTTTATTTTTACGGGAAAAAAGTTTCATTAAAATAATGACCACGCGGGCGAAGTCACGGATAACAGGTAGTGATGTATAAAACTAAATTTAAAATTTTATTTTATTAAATTCCATTAACAAGCAAAATATAACAGTTTATAAACGTACATTTTCATTACTTCAATAAATTATGCCTTGATTTTTTATGACGTTTTTCAGTGTACCTGATGTATGGAAAATTAAATGCAATACAGTCATAACATTTGATAGGTAGATCAAATAATTTATTAGCCGTAAATGTATTATATTATTAGTATTATATTATGTTAAATTAACGTCCCCTAAACTAAATTATACGCAATGCGTAAATTGCCTCGAGGGACTGTATACAATATGTATAAACGCTATAAATCTAACGATTTGAATACTGCGGTCTGTGATTAATATTAATCAGATTGTGGTTAGTCAAAGATTAAAATATTTTATTCATAAATTTTAATCATTTTGGGGTGTAAGTGGTTCATCAACATCTTTGAACCAAAGCCAACTTCACCTGCACGCGGTGCACCCTGCTGACTGACAAACGAAGCTCTGGCGAAAAGAGAGGTAGGGAGCGTCATTGTAAGCTACCCGACTGGTGAATGTACCTCCACCTCACAGAATACCGCAGCCAAATAACGGTTCCCTTGAGGGCTGTTGTGTTCCTGCGAGTGAGTGAGGTCACCAGAAAGGAAGGAGATGCTGCGGTGGCAGCGGGGGTGGCGGCGCGCGAGCGTTATTATGTAACGAGCGTTAATATGGCTACGGTAACCGCTTCACATCAGGCGGGCCGTATGCTTGTCTGCCACCCGACGTAGTATTAAAAAAAAAAAAAAAAAAAAAAAAAATCATTAGATTTATACATGTTTATTGAGTGAAGCTAGCTGAGTAAGCGGAACGTTTATATACGCCGAAAAGTAATTCTTAGAAAAGAATAGGCTCCAAAACCACTGAACCGATTTTGATGAAACTTGTCACAATTAAGACCTTGACATGCTTGAGGTTTGTGTCAAAAAAAATTGAGATCGATCATGTCCTTGAAGAATGATCATCAAATACATTTTCCATTGAAATCAATGGAAAACATACACTCGGCGAATCTACTCGCTCCACCTCGATTTCTCACTCACTCTTCAGTGTCATAATTTTATACACCCCATAGATTATGTACTTACACAAGCTCAATTTAGATATCTTCAGTTCGCGTAAATTCTTTAACTACGGTCAATTTCTATCGGCGGGTTTGTCGATAGCTCGAATTTAAAGTGGAAATAAATTGAATGTAATGTACGATCAAATAATTTACCGCTTAATGGGAGTTCTGTCGATAAAACGGGAGCTGATAATTTGAGACCTACGGAGGTCGAATCAAACGGCCCGCAGAAATGTTTGGACAGGCGATACTTATTGGTGATCTTACGGTCTCATTGAATTGTAGCTTCATTTTTCCTTTTTTTTTCGTTTTGGGTGAAAATGTTTCGTAAACTAAGCATTTATCGCTGTGTACGTATCACCACAGTATAGATATATACTGTACGTAGTAAGTAATAGTACTACGTACAGTATGGCCGCTCCCTGCCGCTCTCTTGTATCGACCTCACCTCCCCTTTGAAACGAATCGGGAATAATAATAAATAATAAATAATAATAAATATTGTCACACAAATTACACAGCGCCATCTAGCCCCAAAGTAAGCGAAGCTTGTGTTATGGGTACTAGACAACTGATAAACATACGTAAATACACTTTTTTTTTGTAAATACATACTTATGATACATAGAAAACACCCAGACCAAGACAAACAGACATGTTCATGCACACAAATGTTTGTCCCGTGTGGGAATCGAACCCACGAGCGTTGGTGTCGAAGCCGCGTCATTGACCGCTACGCCACCGAGCTCGTCAAACTAATAGTTTGTATGTCGCCGCACACACACTCGCTCTGTACAGACGTCATTGTTTATGTAATAGTGAACGACGCGACATTTGTATAGAGTGGCCGGTGTATCAGGGTACTATGGGACTGTGTCATCGTCACCTTATAAGACAAAAGTCACCAAATTAAATAAAAAAAACCGTTACATAATCGCGAACGATATATCTCGGGATTGATTGAATGAGATTTTCAAATCAATTTCGATATTAAAAAACCTACTGAGTGTATTATATCGTTCAGAAATACTCGAATTGTATGTACATATACATTACAAATATCAAAATTGGATCATCGTTATGAAAGTATTATAAATGAGATTAAATTATGAAAGTAAATAAAAATGGGTACCAAACAAACGTTATAATTGTACAGCTAAGCTAAGAGCAGATCATGCTTGACAGTCACAATGCGATTGTGGTTCCTATTGTGTAGCCAGGATTAACAACGGCGACCGCCAAAAAAGTCAATGAACAGTGAAGCCGATCGATGCAGTCCCGGGGGTAAAACTACGACAGCAGAAATTAGTATGAGTAAGAAGCTTTTGCAATTTGACTTCCCCTCTTAGCAATGTGTTTGTGCTAATTGAGATAATTCTTTGGCAGGCTTTTCTTCAAAAATGAAGTAAAAAGAGTTGAAAAAAAAATGGCTGTCTGTAAAGTCGGTTTACGGACGATACTTTTACGTGACAACGTCATATGAAACATAGGCCGATCGTGTCTATTATCGCTTGTTCCGCGCTCCCGCTATCACGCTCGACTCAGGCGAAACGTGACATTGAGTCATGCTTTTTCGTGCGTGCAGCCTGCGTTCATATATTTACAAGACGTTATCACGTCAAAAAATGCACCTATAGGTTTCTACTCTACGGTGACGATATGTGAGCGATATGTGAAAGGTACGTAAAGGGCGTCAACGACTGTCGCTGCAAAATCGTAATGGTTGAAATTTTACGGGAATTAGACCATTGACAAAGTAATTACTGGAAGCGGACGCTTTACGTAGTTTGCATATTTTGCAGGCTGGACAGAAATTCCAAAGCGTCTAAACCAGTAATACTGAACAAATCACAATTTAGCTGAGTAATTGCTATGTCTACATCCTCTGCAGTAGTTTGTGTATAATTTTAGAAACGTTGCTCGAATTTCGATGGGACTGAGTTGGTCTACAGCAGGGGTTCCCAACCGGTGATCTGCGGACCACTAGTGGACCGTGAGAGTTAAATCAAGGCCCGTGATACAGAATTATAATGTAAGAGACTGAGCATTACTAAACCAAATACTGTATTATCGAGATACAGTCTAGTAGATTTATCGGACAATTTAACCTCTACATTGAACAGGGAACTGGAAGTGGTCCCCGAACAAAAAAAGGTTGGGAACCAGTGGTCCACAGTAAACGCATACCGACACAATTTTAAGTTCATTGGGCATGAAAATCGTCATGTCGAAACTATTTTTTGGAAAACAAATTGCTCGGATGTACCACACGGCTATTATTGCCTATCTTTACCCTAAAATTAATTCTTGTTCGAGTATTATTTCAGTATGTGTGCCCTCTCCAGGTTTAAACAAGGTCTAATTCATAATAAAACGTTCGCATTCGCGTGTGATGCAATCCTCTAGGGGTCATATTTCAGGCGACCTGAGTGCTTTATGCGAATTTTTTGGTCACATTCACAGCCGACCAAATGGAGAACAAGGTTCATATTGTGAATTTACCAGACACGTGTTACATATCCAAATTAGCCGGGTTGCTCACTTCAAAATGTGAGCAATAAGCCACATAGTTTTCATAATGTAACACGCATCTTCACGTAAGACAAGCTCGGTGGTCGAATGGTTAGCAATGGCCACTTTCACTCCGAGGTCGCAGGTTCGATCCCCGCACAAGACAAACATAAGTGTGCATGAACATGTCTATTTGTCTTGGTCTGGGCGTTTTCTATGTATTATATGTGTATATTTACAAAAAAAATGTATTTAAGTATTATACCAGTTGTCTAGTACCCATAGTACAAGCTTTTCGCTTAATTTGGGACTAGATGGCGCTGTGTTAATTGTCCAGGAATATTTATTTATTTATCTTATAAATTCACAACATGAGAGTTCTTCTCTATTTAGTCGGTTTCTTTACGTTGACACGATCGAACGTGAACAAAAAGCTCGCACTAAAGACTCAGAAACGCAAATGTCTCGTAGTCAAATTTCTCAAGTTTACAGAATCGATAACGTTCGAGTGATACGGCCTTCACGCATTAGGCGACCGCGACCACGGCCGCGACCATGCTTATAGCGACCAACAATTTATGACCGGCCGCAGGTCCATTTGGTCGCGTAGTATGCCTGTTGCATGTAACATAATGTAAATGATTGGTCGCTATTGTGGTCACCTAGTTCGCGAAGACCACAGCTAGCCACAGAGAGACATAAATAAATAAATATTTCTGGACAATTTACACAGCGCCATCTTGTCCCAAATTAAGCGCAAAGCTTGTGTTATGGGTACTAGACAACTGATAAATGTACGTAAATACATTTTTTTTTGTAATACTTATAATACGAGTACATAGAAAACACCCAGACCAAGACAAACAGAGATTACTATTAAGTCTCAAGATACTATAATGACAAGACAACAACAACAACAACAACAACAAACACACGACAAGACAAGAGAGGCTATATGACCGTCTCTTACATGCATATAGCAGCGTCTCGTTCTAAATATATAGTATGGGCTTAGTGTGTAATGTGCATTACCCCTGGTATTGCAAGCGTCCATATACGATTGTGACATATATTCAATATTAGAGGACCGCTACGAATGATAACATTCGTAATATATATCGTCACAAAACATGTACGTAAGTATATATTTATAATTAATCCTTACAGAACACAGTTGTTATGAAAAAAGCGGATATTTGTAAATGCCGACAAATACTTACTAAAACAACTGGCAGCATTTCCTTTTCAAAGTCCAAATGCAAACAAATTACTTCGAAAGGTACGTAACTTGCGTCTCATTTGATTTTAGAGTTTATACATGTACGAAAAATGTAATAATCATTGAATATTTGTTGAAGTAAAACTTCTTTACGCACGGTTGACTTGGGGAGTAAGCTGGTGAATGCGTTACGGAAACGCCGAACGGAAGTTGAAAGGGAGATATCTAAAGTCTAAAGCATACTAAAACAACTGGCAGCATTTAGCATTGGGGTGTAAGTGGTTTATCAACATGTTTGAACCAAAGTCAACTTCATCTGCACGTGGTGCACCCTGCTGACTGACAAACGAAGCTCTGGCGAAAATAGAGGTAGGGAGCGTAATTGTAAGCTACCCGACTGGGGAATGTACCTCCACCTTACAGAATACCGCAGCCAAATAACAATTCCCTTGAGGGTTGTTGTGTTCCTGCGAGTGAGTGAGGTTCAGAATAGAAGGAGATGCTGCGTTGGCAGCGGGGGTGGCGGCGCGCAAGTGATATATTATGTTGCGTGCGTTAATACGGTTACGGTAACCGCTTCACATCAGGCGGGCCATATGCTTGTCTGCCACCCGACGTAGTATAAAAAACAATTCTCGATATTATTATTTCTTTGTAAATACCCCTACAAATTTTCCCCATTATTGTTGTCACCTGTTGATAGCTCCCGTATTAAGATTATAGATCAGTATTAGGGTGGTTTTAATAAAGCAAAAATAATCACGTTAAGCCGTCGGTCCCGGTTCTTATCATTAGATGAAAGTCGTTAAGCTAAATCAGTGGCGGCTTCATAACAATGACCTCCATCAACCCGCAGTTGAGAAGCGTGGTGGAGTATGCTTATGCTCTAAACACCTTCGATTGAAGAGAGACCCGTATCCCAACAGTGGGATGGTTATGAGTTGATGGCTTTGGCTCTAAATATCGTGATGAACTGCTTACACCTCAATTAAACATAAAGCAAATCCAAATATCAAAGTCTTTCATCCTAGTTATCAATTAATGATTAGTCCATGATGGTCATAAATAAGATGAAATGGTTTTGAGTAACATTTATTTGTTTCTTTTAAACCACTAAAGTAGGAAAAAAAGAAATGAAATGTATACATATTACAAATATATAAAAACATTTATACTAGGTTGTAGATCGTGACATCGAAACGCTGTTATATCCGGTTGAGCATATAATGGCGGCTACATAATAATGGTAATATCTCGCCGCTCGCTAGGTCGTTACATGCCCATTTGAATTTTAAATTAACAATTTCACATAATTTTCTAAACTATGTAATTAATGCATCACCGCCGGATTTGAATTTTTATTACATTTCTCTGAGAAATAACGATAAAGTCTATATATTATTATATACATATATAATCAATAAATAAATTAATAATTAAACATGTTAGTTATTTTTAAAATTGCGACTTTAGAAAAGACAATTTTAAATTTACAATTTCATTTCAGTGAATATGCATCATGCACTGCATATGAAATTGTAAAATTAAATATTACTTAATTTTAATGCTTTTGACTCTGCGGTTAATAATAATCAGAGAAAAGGTTAAGATTTTTTTTTTATATTACGGGAAACCAATTAAGTCAAATTTAAATTAATTTTACTAATCAGCACAAATGTAACATATAAGTATAAGCTATGAAATATAAAAATACAAAAGGCAAATAGGAATTTAAAAAAGAATGACTCTTTTTTTCTAGGTAAATTTTTTATGTGCGTTGCATGATTTCTGCTATTCGGTAGCCTGCAACCCGGCCCGTCTTCGCTCTCGCTACATAGATACATTTTTTTTTTTGATGCTAGACATCTAATACGGTCGGCTAGACCGGCTGTGTTGGCGTCTGGGGACGCGTCGCCACTTGCTCGTTACTCTACGATTCTCTCCGTACTCGGCTTGCCGATCTCCCATCTCTCACGAGAGAATATCCTCTCTCTAGCTAGAATGATCTATAAAATCGTTTTTTTCGTCGTCGTCTTGGGATAGCTCAACTTAATCCCTTTCTAGATTTTTTCTGCTATTATTTTGGTAACAATGCATAATCTTAATGTAAGAATTTTATCAGGAGGACACATTTTTGAAACAAGCTATTTTTTGTATCTCTTGTGGTACATGAATGTAATATGCAACATTTTGTAAAACATCTTCAAGTATGAGAGACTCAAAGTGAAACGCAGGTCAACGTCCTTGATGTTATCATTCTACAAACAGTATAATGTTTATTAGGACAGATTTGTGACATTAAATACGTCTGTTATTTATTTTACGTAAATACTGTCGACCGCTGGTCCTTGGTCTTCATTAAAATTCATTTAATTAGTGAAGGACCCGTGTTTGCGACGACATTCTTGACACCGGTTTGTTCATAATCTGTGGTATTCTAAACAGTCCTATCGCATGTAACAATGTTACCAGGGTCGTCTGAGATCTTATGTTATAATGATTTGAGAAAACTAGCGGTGAGCTATTTATAGCATACACTACTTCGTAATAGGGAATTGGAATTAAAGAAGATTCTCAATTCGATTGTGTTTTTTTTTTTATGTCTATCAGAACTTATTTATAGATGAGGCGATTTTGATGATTCTTTTTTATTTCAAAGCTGGTGCTTCTCGTACGGGCTCATATAAATAAGATCAATGAATTACAAATGTCTTGTCCTTAAGAATGCGTATTTTATTCACTTAGATTACATTGACGATAATCTAATTTTATTACTTGTCGATCTTATAAATTGAACAAGCAGCACAAAATATGAATAATACATTTAAATTTTCGTTGAAGTCGGTTCTTTTTTTCTTAAAAAGTTATTAGAGCCAAATTCTACTCAGAACTGATCAACCAAGCTCCGAAAAAAGTAACCAAGGAAATCTTAGGTTTTGCCTTTGAGAGACAAACTACAAACATGCTGTATGTTTTGGGATGTAAAGAAATCTAATGAAAGCCTATAATAAAACCTTATAAAAACGGACCTTCTGGAATCTATTATAGACCAACAAATATTCCAACAAAAATCACAGGCCATAGCCTAGTAATAACTCTCTATTTTGTACAAGCCGTTGTAAACATGTGATTCTTATAAAGCGTTTTGTAGTACAAATATGAATCTCTACTTTTTAATTGCACATTTCACAAACTGTAGTTCCGCTACATTATCAAAGCAACCGCGAAACTTAGATGAATAGCCACGGTACGGTGCATATGCACATAATAAGTAGCATATGAATAGCATATTGACGATGCATGTTCACCTGTGGTGGTCGCTTTCAACTTGATTGGAGGATAAAACGAAAGTCGAGTTGCACTATGAAAATGAATACCTCTAAGATGGATCTAAAGTATAGGGACGAAAGCATTGGCGCGTGATGCGCATACTTTGTTACGTAAAGATCGTCATATATACGTGAAGCGAGTAATAAATAGTTTTTATTAGCTTGTTCACAGAAAGCTGCAGCCTTCACACACACAGATTCCTGAACTCAGGTGAAATTTACCGTTCCTGTGACTGCTAGAGCTCCGAGGAAGCCGCGGTTAGGCTACTTTGTCCGAGGTATCAAGTACAAATACATGGTTATAAAAACTTTACCATGCATTAGTATTATTATCATAAGTCAAATACTTAGGTCTGCAATGTCTTGGAGCTGTAACAAAATCAAACTTCTAAGTCAACGCAGTCATAAAATACGGCCGTTTATGCCGTAATATAGCCGTTTTTGCCGTATTACGGCCGTTTGTGCCGTATATTTTGATAATCGCAAAGAAAATAAAACCTATACGGTACTTCCCGTTCTTCTTCTACCTGGCCTTAATCCCATTTATTTGGGGTCGGCCCTTCTGGTCAATCTTCGCCAGGACGATCTGTCCTGGGTCGTCTGGTGTGATAATTGGGCGTTTTTTAAGTCTCTGTTAATAACGGACATCCATGTGAGGCGGGGTCTACCGCATCTTCTGGGCTGGGTACTCATATCAAGTACTGTTCTTGTCATGTGGTCTGATGGTCGCCGCATGACGTGACCATACCACCTTAGGCGGCTCTCTAAAACCTTCTCCGGTATAGGCGTTACTTTAAAACTGCCTCGAATGTGGATATTTTGGATGTGGTCCAGCATTGTTACGCCACCAGCCCATCTAAGCATTTTCATTTCTGCGACATTCAATTTCCTTTCTTGATGCTTTTTCAGTGGCCAGCATTCAGCGCCGTACGTCATAGCCGAACGCACTGCTACTTTATATACTTTGCCCTTAGTGCGAATGGGCATTCTTCTATCGCAGAGTACCCCAGAGAGCTCCCTCCACTTCATCCACCCGGTGTTTATACGGTGGGTAACATCTGCATCTATTGTCCCATCATTACAGATAATTGAACCAAGGTATTTGAAGCGGTCGGTTTCCTTTATTGGAGTGTCCTGCAGATAGATGGTGTTTCTGCTGTTGGTGCCACTGAAATTGCAGTGCATATGCTCGGTTTTCTCTCTACTAACTCGCAGTCCGGCTCTTTCGAGTGCTCCTCGCCACTCATCCACCATTTGCTGTAGGTTGTTGGGGTCTTTGCTGATAAGTATGATGTCATCAGCATAAAGGATATTCCATGGTGGAGAGCGCTGTAGTTCCGCCGTAAGGTGATTCATTACGAGGTTGAAGAGCAGGGGACTCAACGCTGAACCTTGATGGACTCCGACCGCCACATCGAACTCATCACCTATTCCAGCTGGGCTTCGCACTTTAGTTTTAACATTATTGTACATGTCCTTCACCAAAAGTATATAGTGCTCTGGTACTTTTTGTGCCCTTAGAGCATGCCAGATAAGTTCTCTTGGTACACGGTCGAACGCTTTCTCTAAGTCGATGAATACCATGTGTAGATCGGTTTGGCTCTCTCTATGTTTCTCCATCAGAATTCTGATCGAATGTATGGCATCAGTTGTTGACCTTCCAGCGACGAAACCACATTGATTTTCAGTCACCTTGGTGAGTTGAAGTATTCTGCTGTTGATGACTCTTTCCCTTATTTTGAAGGCGTGTGATATGAGCTTTATGGCTCTGTAGTTTCCGCATAGTCTGATGTCACCCTTATTCTTATAAAACGGGACCAGGAAACTCCTACGCCAGGCATCGGGCATTCCGTCAATCAGAATTCTGTTGAAGAGTTTTGTCAAGAACATTACACCGGTGTCTCCCAGTCTCTTCCACAGTTCAGCAGGGATATCATCGGGACCACAGGCTTTATTGTTAGCCATGGATTTAATCGCCGAGTGAACCTCTTCTGGCGATATGCGTGGTATTGGGCCTTCAGTAGCAGGTATTTCGTAGAGATCTTCGCTTGGAAAGGTTTCATTAAGAAGTGCAGTGTAATACTCCCTCCATCGTTCGTTGATGTCCTTATTTGATGTGAGCAGTTGACTAGAATTCTTCTTCCTACCTACCTTCCTACTTCCCGTTGACCTAGAATTTTGAAATTTGTCAAGAAGCATGGTCACATCACATCACAAGTAAAATAAAATCTTCTAATACGATTCGCACTTAGCCGGTTTTTTTATCCGCAGTGAACTTCTTACATCTTAAAAAATTCCGCATATTTACTTAATGTAAAATTAATATTTGTGCTAAACTGCGTCAATCAGTAATTTGAAATTCTAAATATGTACCAGGTTGCCGTGTGGCCTTGTGAATAACTTCGTCGTCTGTAACCACATGTTACGGAAAGGCCCTGTATGTGATTAGCACCCGCTTAATTTATCAAATCACTTATGCATACATAGAGCCTGTCTGCGTTTGTGAACGATACCAAAATCACAGTGTATTTTAGTACGCAAACCATTATTATTACAAGCTAAGGGAGCAAAGAACCATTTTGAAGGCGAGAGCGGTGTTTGAATCCAGAGAGGTCTGAAGGATTCTAGAGTAGAATCCTGAACACAGAGAGGGATTCAAAATACATCGCACGAACTTTAAAATAGTGTTGCTCCCGAGGTGGACTTTGTACTTTTTATCACCCTCTATGAGAAAATAAGTAAATGCAACAATGAATATGTAAGAATAATGCTTTCATTGTCACTACTTGAGGAAGACATCATTTTTTTATAAAACTGAATGAAATTCGAAATTCATAACGAAGGCGAAATGTATATTTTTCACAAACTTTTTTTTTACTTGGCAAGTGCGCGGTTCGTTTATTAATATCATACAGGCTTTGACTTGTTCATACAAACTTTAACTAACAATATCCATATTCCTAATTCAAATCATTTTTAGTCCCTAGGGATTAAAAAGCTATTTTAATTCGTGTTAACGAACAAACTAGCCCTTTTCGAATAAATGTGATAAAAAAGATAATACAGCTCGTGATAGTCTAGGCAACAAGCAAGAAAATACCAGGTGCAATTTATTGTAACGTATTTCACACAACAAAGCAAATATTATAACATGATAAGATCTTTGGTAAAGGCATAGTATAAGAAATACAGCGCTTCCAGATATATTTTAGATCAAATGAAAGTAAAAAAAAAAGCGGGATATGTTTGAAAAAAGCGGGACTACAAGAAAAATACATATTGGTTAGATAGTTATTTTTGTAGAATGGGTGAGTGTTTTTGGTATGAGTGAATCAAAGATCAAAAGTTTTTCAGTTTGTTGAAGTTTAAATTGCTTATATTTTTAAAGTTTAAAATTCTGGCATACCGTCTATTAATTACTGTCGACGAAATCATAATTTTTAGTGTTCACTGCCAAAAGCGGGACATGTGGTGCTCCGCGCGAGACATCACACTTTAGCCTAAAAAAGCGGAACGTCCCGCCAAAATCGAGACGTATGGCAACCCTCAAGTAATACTATATTACAGTATAAGTACTACACAAAAAAGGGTAAAGTAGTTCTTCCGAACATTACACTTGTATATTCTTCGATAAAGGAATAAATAATACTATTCAAACGACTATTTCCGCAATTTGTATACATCATGCTGTGGGAGGAACGGAAATCTACGATTTGGTACGGTCTGATGGAAATATTGCCGGCAGACCCATAACATACTGTAAACGCGGTTATGTGTTGATGTTCAGGAAAATAATTCTTCTGTATCTATAATCATCATCATGTAATTTTGTATACATATTTTGGCCGTGTGGTTTCCGGCGGACTAGAATAGAATCACTCCGTCTCTTCCCGTGGATGTCATACAAGGCGACTAAGGGAAATATATTATAAAACATCGATCAGGCCTCCCCAACCCGTCTGGCCAGCGTGGGGAGTGTAGGACAAATCCTCCTTCTGTCTGGGACGGACGAGAGAGGGTCGTGCAGTCGTGCTCCTGTAGTGGAGACTAAAATTCCGTGATGTATCTAAAATAGGCAACCTTTACTGACTGATCTATCAACGAACAGCTCAATCAAGTGGATGGATCAGAGTCCCTACCGCCGAAGCTGAAGCCAATTACTAACGATTTTTTTGAAACCAAAAATTGCTCTTTCATTACAGTGATTGATAAACATCTTCAGCAGTAGAACTCTAGGATTTCAACCAGCTGAGCTAAACATAATTAGCAACAATCTAAGCAGTAGTTTCATTTTGGTTAAAAAAAAATCAATGGTAATCCGGTAATCCGACGGTAATAAATCCGATGTAGTAAAGATCGCAGTAAGCCTCTTACACCCCTTATCGCTAGTAATAATTTATTGAATATTTATGGTGCAAAGTAAATTCAAGCCCTTAGGTCACAAAACGTCTCGAAGAACCTTTTAGATATTTTATAAAAATGTTTTTTCCTAGTATTGTAAATGCGATAATATTTCTTTGTTTTAACATAAAACTTTGCAAATGAGCACAGAGATTTGGCACGGATAATGAAACCAGCTGCTTAAAATCTTAATGACACACGAAGCCACTTGTAGTAAATAAATTGAACAATTTCCTAGGTCCGTAAACGAGGTCGAGGTCGTCTTCAGAAAAAAAATCAACGAAACTTACTACCCTATTAACTTTCACGTTTTGTCCGACCCCTCTAATGACCTACATCTCGGTTCAGGGCCCACAAAATATAAAAACATTACCTCAAAATTGGTCCAGCGGGCATCATCGGAACCTTACCTACAAAGTCTACAATATAGCTCTCAGGAGGATGGGCCATTTCGAGATATACACGAGTATTCCACAGCTGGAAAAATAGTGCTGTTCTAGAATTAAAATTTGAAAAATAGACTACCTATGGTACTCATATAGCCGCGCCTCGGTATCTGTCCGTGTATCACAGAACAATACAGGTTTCCAGAGCCAAGCCGTTCAAGGAGCAAGTACAATGAGCCGATAAGGACCTTTTATCACGTAGGATCACGTTCACTTTGGATACTTTATTAATTGCGGATTACTAAAATTGCTTCCAGTGTAAATTATATTTTATTAGTATAGATTTCAAAAATGACTTATAAACAAAAATGAAACTTATAATGATACTTAGAAAAAATGAGACTTATAAACAATGTCGCTTGTTAACAAACTAAGTTAGGGCGCAAAAACATTTCTTGTATCTTTGTATATTTGTATAACGATAAAGTTGATAACGATAATGTAGATTTTGATAAAATTTATAGTAAACATAAAATTGCGATAACATGAAAATATATATTTCGCTAATACTGGGGTGCCGTATTTACTTTACATTTAAATTAACAGTTGTATGTTATCCTAAATCTTGTATGTTTTTAAAACAGTGAAAGTATTTTACTCAATGCCATAACTCGCTAATTGTTGTCAAAGAACATTCAATTTATAAACCATTCATTCTGCTCAAGTTATAATATGTAAATAAATAAATACTTCTAGACAATTTACACAGCGCCATCTAGTCACAAATTAAGCTCAAAGCTTGTGTTATGGGTACTAGACAACTAATAAATGGTCTTAAATACATTATTTTTTGTAAATATATACTTATAATACATAGAAAATACCCAAACCAAGACAAATAGACATGTTCATGCATACAAATGTTTGTCTTGAACGGGGATGGAACCCGCGAGCTCGGATTCAAGTGGCCATTGCTAACCATTCGACCACCGAGCTCGTTAAATATATGTAGGTAACTTTTTAATGTTTGACATCTCTGCTTATCAACTGTGCTAAAATACAAGTTCATTTTAAAACCGTATGATGGTCAATGCTTTCTGCGTATGTTATTTATAGAAATGACCCGAACTGAGAAGAAATATTATGTCACGTCTGCTTGTTGAGTCACTTTGTATCGAGTGCGTCTGCTTGTTCTTTGAAATGTTCGCGTTGGCTAAAGTAAGTGGGTCAAATGCGTAAGCCTACTATTATAATAATTTCTGGATGAATATTATGGTCATATTTTATGTTGAATTCCATGATATTTTTCGAGCAGCAAGGAGAAAATCGCTTTTGAATGAATATCATCTACTTCATATCTCACAGTTTTGATTTGGACATTATCCCCTTTTTAAAATCTCACGTGTTCTACATACTTTGAATTGAATCAACAAACAGCCAGCTTGTTGAGTCAGTACAAATGCTTTAACTTTACGATGTCGCAAAAACTTCATTCGTCACAATTTTTACAGATTTTCCTAAGGTTACCAACTGGATACGTCTAGGAATGTCATATGATAAATTTAAATATTTTGCAAAAATAAGCTACCGTTAAGGGGCTCGTTGGCGTCGTTGCGCGTTGTCAGTCTAATCGATCACACAAGTTAAGCAACGTCGACCGTAGCCTGCCTATGGGTAGGTTTATTTATTTCGAGTTCTTCCGTGCTTCGCAGGGCACATTACAACGTTGGTCAATTTAATATTATTATATAATGCTTATATATAGGTTTACTTTAGAAATTGCTTACTGATGTTTTGATATTGTCATCAACAGTGTGGCAGCACCCTATTTAAGGAATTCATCATCATCATCATCAGGTCCATTTTAGTCTCCACAGGAGCACGACCCTCTCTTGTCCGTTCTAGACGGAAGGAGGATTTGGCCTACAATCCCCAAGCTGGCCAAACGGGTTGGGGAGGCCTGATCGATATTTGATAATGTATTTCCCTTAGTCGCCTTATACGACATCCACGGGAAGACACGGAGTGATTCTATTCTAGTATGCCAGAAACCACACGGCCAAATAGTCATAGATAATAATATATTACATAAAATAGGTACTATTATTGTATTGAAGGAATTGCTACATTGAAAAAAAAATATTCAGATAAAAACAGTGTCTCGACCATAGATAATCAGTGCTAGTGCTGATTGCTATATGCACAAAGCCTAGGCGGATCGCGGATCGGATAAATGAATATAACGCCCTATGTTATCGCCAGCATAATATTACGTTTTACAAATCTACGCCCGTCAATCTAACAGGGAGATCTTATCATAACCAATTACAACCGGCTTATCGGCGTAGCACTTTCGCTCTCAATAATAAAGCTTAAAATGGCATGTATTTCAAGGGCAGATGTGAATTTACCGTATTAAGTGTTGAAGTCGAGGTTGAGGCATGACGAGGCTGATAACTTATGCAAGGCGCCTGCCAGCTCCCAGCGTGTGAAAGTGAAAGTTGAACTTCTTATGATCTTAAGGCTTTTATATCTGTTCAAAATCAGTTACTAGGAGTCAAAAAGGTTCACTGCTTTAGAGAACAGAATAGATGTAATACTATTTCTATAATCTATAGAAATATATAAAAGAAGAATAAACAAGAAAAAATATAGTTTTTGCGAACGTTAAATTTACAGGCAATTTGATTTACACTACTTTGCGTGTTGGAAGCAATTGCCTGAAAAAATATTTGAAACATTTTTTTTATTGTTTTATTTTTATTATTGTTAAAATAAAAAGAGATAAAAAAATTACTTACTGTGTTTCAAAGTTTCGAATCAAGCCCTTTCTTTTGATATTATTTATATTAAACCGGAAGTTATAAATCGGCATTTTGTGGTCTCCGCCATTTTGGATCAATAACGGTCGCCATTAGTTAATCTTGCATAGTCACGAGAACGAAATGAATATGCCAAATTTTCTCATATTTGGGCAGTACGTTAAATCTAATTTGCTAGATTTGATTACAGATACACCTGGGTGAAAAACAAAACCTTTTAAAACGACTCTAACTGACCTATTCTATCAAAGTATACACTAGTTGGATCGGCTTGATATTTGGTATACAATGTAAGGAGACATACGATACGAAATTACTTTTGAATTTTGTTTTACAGGATGCTGACATACACGAGTACGCAGTAGTAGTAGAAAAGTCATACATAATAATATATTACATTAAGTACTATTATTGTATTCGTGGGAATCACCGTTTGGTGCCGTGACCAGGATTTACGTCATTAATCTAAACTACAAAACACATGCTAAGCACAGTTCCAAATAGGTGCCATATTTTTGATCAAGTCGTTTAGCAAACACGCATACAACCTGCCTGATGTGAAATACTCGTAGCTACCATAGTTTATACTTGCAATACAATTTTAGTATTGTTCTCACGTTTCCACACAAATGCTCACACACTCGCAAGCATGCGAGAACCTTCAACTAAACTGTTATAAATTAAACGTAAACGTAAATAGACTTTAGAAAAAAATTACACAACCAAAGTTTATGTGTAAATGAAAATAACAAAGGTGATAAAAATAATACCTACATTACATATAACGTTATATAAAAAGTGTTATATCAGTCAAAGATCCCCGTAACATGCGAAATGTAGGTTATAGATAACATTTTCGATGGACGCGATCAATAGAAAGTTACAAACAGGTGATTTCTACCATTAAGTTGGTTATCCGTTTTTTTTTATTATAATGGCTAAAAAGCCGACTTCCTCCTCTTTTTGACATAAGCAGCAAAACAACATGTATAGTCAGTCTCTCAAACTAATAAAGAAATTAGCAGATAATTAAAATGGATACTAGAAAGAAAGGAGTATAGGCTGGCAACGGATCGGCGATCCTTTGGTGTTGCTGATCTCCAGGGGTGGTGGTGATTGCTTTCAATCAGGTGACCCACATGCTCGTTTGCCACCATCTCATATAAAAAAAATATCCCGATGAACTTAACTGTTCCCGAGGGATGATAAAAACTTTGGTGCGATAAACGACGTTCACGGGCGAAACCGCGAGCAGAAATGAATAAACTCAAAAACTACTGAATTTATTTTGAAAATTCTTTCGACTATAGCAACATGAACAGCAAGTAATTATAGGCTTACTTGTTTTGCCCCGGTGCGAAGCTGTCGCAGGACAGGTACGGTAAAAATGAGCCTTTAGATCAGGGGTTCCCCACCGGTGGTCCACGGACCACCAGTGGGGAACCCCTGGTGGTCCGTGGTACAAATTTATAATGAAGGGATTGGATACTCTTATACAAAGTACTTAAATATCGAGTTATTGAATAATGGATTTATATGACACCCGAGGACCCTACAGCCAACAAAAACCTCCTAATGGTGCTCGAATAAAAAAAAGGTTGGGAACCACTGCTTTAGATCATAGACAGAGAATACTATAGAGAAATTTTTGGTTTCCATCGCATTTACACAAGAAAACGTGTAACTTGTCCAATCTCCACTGATCTGCCATCATTGACTCTACAGGCCACATCTGCCGAGTTAGTGATGGCAGATGGGGGAGGTAAGTCCTAGAGTAGAAAACTCGTACCGGTGACGAATTCTCCCCGAATGGATGCAGATCGCATATGGTGGAAGGCATTAGGGGAGGCTTATGTTATAGATATAGACTGATGATGATGATGATATAATCGTACATTCACTATCTCATGTCTGCCACGCCAACCAGCGGGCTACTACAATCTCTTAAAGCAGTAATATTTTAACTTTACATATGAATCTCGTACTATGAGCTAACTTTTGACAGCAAGCAATATTAAGAGATTTAGTAGGGTAGCAGGCTTCTGCGGTAAGGCCTACCGCAGAAGCTGATGCCGGATTACCATTGGATTTTTTTATTACGAAAATAAAACTTCAGACCAGCTAGCTGGGAAAGATCCTAGCTATAGCATTACCACTAAGTTGAAGAAGTTTTTTTTTTTATACTACGTCGGGTGGCAGACAAGCATACGGCCCGCCTGATGTGAAGCGGTTACCGCAGCCATATTAACGCTCGCAACATTAAAAATATTGCTCGCGCGCCGCCACCCCCACTGCCAATGCAGCATCTCCTTCCTTTCTGATCACCCCACTCACTCGCAGGAACACAATAATCCTCAAGGGAATTGTTATTTGGCTGCGGTATTCTGTGAGGTACAATCCCCAGTCGGGTAGCTTTCAATTATGCTCCCTACCTCTCTTTTCGCCAGAGCTTCGTTTGTCAGTCAGCAGGGTGCACCACATGCAGGTGAAGTTGGCTTTGGTTCACAGATGTTGATGAACCACTTACACCCTATATTTATCGTTAACTTTAACCAAAGGCCTATTTTTTAATTCAAAATATTCAATCGGAAACGGCTTCAGCTTCGGCGGAAGGGCCCCTTAGTGTCTATAAAACGGAGTGTATTATAGTTATACATCATTAGATATACCAGCAGATACTTTGTCGGCTTGTGGTAAACCAAATGGCAAATAAAAACTTAGAACAGAGTATTTTCATGCCTAAACTTTCTATTATGTAAAAGGTCCGATCATAAACCAAACCATAAACTCATTCATAACACACAAAAAACCATTAGGAAAAAAACATGGCGTGTTTCCTGAACGACTAGTTTAGTTTCTTATTTAATTAAAACATATTTATTTAAGAACTCTCTATGATTTAGAAATGTTTTTGTAAAATAATGACCGCCGATATATTTTAATTAACGGCCTGGCTTGACTTCGGGCGCTTTATATACAGGCGTAATTAGTCGTAAGTGACAGACAACTGTTACCATTTATACAAAACATGAAATATAAAACGAAATATTGTTTTTAGAGCTAGTTTGTTCTACGTTATTATGGATTAAAATAGCGTTTTAATCCCTAGGCACTAAAAGTGATTTGAATTGGGAAGTAGATATTGTTAGTAAAAGTTCTAATCGCCAAAGAGATCAATCATGAACATTGTATGAACAAGTCACATGCTGTGTACTATAATAAATTAACCGCGAGCTTTCCAAGTAAAATAAAAACGTGAAAAAGTCTTCGGTAATAATTGTTTACTCTAATTCGTATTTTATTTATTTTTATAACAAATAAAGTTGTTTTCATCAAGTCATGATAATGATAGTAGGTATTATTAAAGACAACTGTTACCATGAGTGTAATTTTGAAATCGTGTTGTATTTATTTATAACCCTGAATTCTTGCTAAATTCTAAATGGGACACAAAAATGCCCCTCTTTGGACGAAATATCAACAGATCAACAGGTCGAGACTGACTGGGAAGGTATCTCCGTCTGTCACTAGGCTGTATCTCATGAACCGTGATAGCTAGACAGTTGAAATTTTCACAGATGATGTATTTCTGTTGCCGCTATAACAACAAACAGAGCAGATACTAAAAAAATAGAGTAAAATAAATATTTAACATACAAACAAACATGATTATTTTTTTGTTCGTTTTTGGTCGATATTGATAACAGCAACAGATACACGCTTGAAATATTCACAGAATATTTAGCTATATATTCACTTTAAATATAAATAATTAAATTAAAATAAAACAAATATTTAAGGAGGGGCCCCATACAACAAACTTGATTTTTTTGCCGTTTTTATAGGTACGAAACCCTTCGTGCGCGAGTCCGACTCGCACTTGGCCGGTTTTTTTTTATTATTATATACCCCGTGTAATCACTCGACATAATAACAATAATAGAAACTTAAATAATTCGCACTCTATTATTATAAATAATTAAAATCGAAATGTCGACAAAATGTTGTTTCTTCGTTTAATATAAAGTGTCAGTTTTTTTTATATATTTATAAAAAAAATATAATTTTAAATGAAGTAGATGTGATAATATACATAATTTGTTAAGAAAGGCACATTTTGACATTACATAAAATTAATAGGTCTATTTATTGTAGATTTTTATCAGATGAATAATACCTATATAATGGTTGAATTCATGTAGTCCGTCCGTCAATGACCTCATTAACTAGGCGATCTACAGCATGTTAATTTGTTAATTCTGCAGATCATCGGGTGCGCCCTGTAAAAGTGCATTTTCAATATGTTTCAGACATAATCAGATACTTAATAACTCTCCCATTTTGACCCTAAACTAAGTAGCATGCGTAAAGTAAGGGAACAATAAAGGAAGCGTTAAGTTATTGTTCCTAGGAGTGGGTAAACATGTCTTTAGCCCGCTCGGCATATGAAAACTGTACAAACGTCAAAGTGTGAATTTCGACATGCAGCTATACATTTGAAATGTGTCTATATTTTTATTTATTGTGCCTAAATAAATAAATAAAAATATAATAATGCTAAAAGCATTCTCTACCAGTCAACCTTCGGGAAGTGCAGACATCCATGAATGCACTTTAAAAATATATTAACAAGAAACATAAAAAGTGACTAATATACTATACTTAAACATACACATTACATTTATACATACATATTCTATCATAAATACATACCCATATAGGTATATAGGATTGAGCTATATAAAAGCTTAACATAAACTTTATTGTTGAAATAAAATTTATTTGATATTTTTCTCAATGGAATAGGCAATGCGTTCCAAAAGTGAAGGAATCAGACATATAACCGGAGCGAAAAAGTGTCGTAGTGAGCGAAGGAGAATTATCAGATCTAAGTTGACGGTCACATATGTATTTATGCTAATATCTATGCACGGCTTAACAGAGATTACAAGAGATCGTGCATGTATGTAGCGCCACGTAACACGATCACTGTACGGTAGTACCTACGTAACTTGCTTATCATAAAATCTCTATGATATATCAGGTTTGGACAGCTAACAAATTAACTTTCTCCGCTACTCTCGAAAGTTAACGGATTTGTCGTCACCCATGTGGAGATTACTAACGTGTAGGGCACCCTACCGCCGCGGCGCCGCATTGTAGCTACTTTAACATTGATAAGCTGATATTATTTCTATATTCCAGTAAAGTAAGAATCAAGCATACAGCCCGGCTGATGGAAAGCAGTTTGAACGCTTGTAATAACAGGGGCATCACACGCGCGTTGGGGATCCTGTAAAAAACTCTTTACGCCCTTTTTGAAGAACCCCATGCTGTAGTCTCCTGAGATATTTTTGACGTCTGAAATATTCGTTAAGTAGATTAGGGTAAGGTAGAAGTCAATGTTGGAGGCTGGCGCTCGGCTATATGAATTTTGGCAATGTCTATTTAAACAGTTTAGTTCGACTTGTAACTTACCTCTTTTCCAGAAAAGGATATGAAAATATTTAATTTTATTTTTAGATACATATTTGAAGTAACGAATTTTTCTAGAATATTTCATGAAATTTCTTATAATATATAGATCGAATAGCAAAATCTTTGTACCCATTTTTACGTAAATTGCGCGGACGAAGGAGTTTGATATTTCGCACACTTATATTTTATATAGAGATGGAGTGCAGAATGCAAATATTTTTTTTTTAATTATGCATAAAAATACATTAAATCAATAAAAAAACATTACACAAACTACCATGTATTTGACACATACTCGTATATATACTTTGTTTATTGCTAAAGTCACAATTTAAATTAATTATGGTCGAATTTCCCAGTTTCCCACCATTGGGCGACCACTAGTAGGTTTAATTACTTCTAACAAAAATACAGCTCTAACCTCTCCTTATTTCTCTGAAACGTTCTTACGTATTAATAATCAATACAATAAATAAGATTCGAGCGACATTATGTGTATCAAATAAAGGCTTTTTCTAGATTCATATTGTTACCTTGGAAGTGGCAATTTTATCACAATCTCTATCGACATGCATAATAAAAAACTGTCGGGGAAAAATGCATATATATTCATTCCCGCTAGTAGTCACCACTGTATCAGAATTAAATCCCACTGTGGTTGCGTTTATAGCCAGTTTGCTTATATTTATTAAATGGGTCTGCGAACCAAGTCGCGTGTGGTTACTTACTAGTGACGTAGTAATAATCAATATTAATATTATCTATGTGGAAATGTATCTATAAATAAATAAATATTTCTGGACAATTTACACAGCGCCATTTAGTCCTAAATTAAGCGCAAAGCTTGTACTATGGGTACTACACATCTGATAAATGTACCAAATTACTTTTTTTTGTAAATACACACTTATAATACATAGAAAACACCCAGAACAAGACAAACAGACATGTTCATGCCCACAAATGTTTGTCCTGTGCGGATATTGAACCTGCAACCTCGGACCTCGTCTGTCTTGTGTCCTTGTCAGTTTGTTACCTATTACGACTAAGTGGCTGAAGCGCTTCTGCATACCCCGAGGAAGAACATAGGATACATTTTAGCGCTATATAATCTACGTTCATGCAGGCCAAGCCGTGGCCGGAAGCTTTAGAAAAAGCTCCGTACTGCTTAATCTAGTAGCGCAGTTCTCTCTGTACCTTAGACGAGTTCGGTGGTAGAAAGGGGGTTTGAACCCTGCACAAGACAAATATTTGTGTGCATGCATGTCTCTTTGTCTTGGTCTGGGTGTTTTATATGTATTATAAGTATGTATTTACAAAAAAAATGTATTTCAGTACAGTTATCAGTTGTCTAGCACCCATAGTACAAGCTTGGCGCTTAATTTGGAACTAGATGGCGTTGTGTAAATTGTCCAGAAATATTTATTTATTAATTAATTATACCTAGTCATTTTGATCACATTTTCATCTCAAATATAATTCTGCAGATTATAAGACAAATCAACTTCAATCTAAACTGAATTAGTAAGAATTTGTTGACCAACACAACACTCGGGTTCATTATTGTTTCCGCTAGGCCTAGAATCGCGTGTGGACATGCGACGGCGCGCCGTGAGACCTTGAGTCCTTGTGCTAACTACTTCAAATCAACTTTTATTACCCACTATCGCTTTGACAAGTTTCGCTTATCGTCTGTAATCGCCGCAGATATTTGCTTAGATATATTTACTGACATTAGGGATTGCAATCCATTGATATTTTCAATCCAGCTGGATTTTTGCTGGATCAGAGCAAATTCGGCTGGATCCGCGCTAGATCCAGCTGGATTTGGATTGGATTTAAAACTGTAAAAACTTGAATAACTAAGTCATTTATGAACATATATCCAATATATAGTAATTATAAAAACAGGTTGTCAGATTGATTTAGGTACTCAGATTCGACCGAAAGTCAACTGTAGTAGAAATCAAACTAAAAAGTAGGCGGTGCGGTGTAGAGAGAGAGAGCACATGCCATAAGGGTGACAAAATAGCAACATTGCTTCGGTTCAGTTCGGAGTAACTATAATGCATACAGAACAAAAGAGCAACGTAAAATTTTGTTGCGTTTCCGTGTGGAACGAAAGTTAATATCTTGTTTTTAACTATCTGCGGATCCGCACCGCTGGATACAGCACTAGATGCTGGATCTAGCAGATTTAAAAATGTGTTGGATCCAGTTTGATTGCTGTATTGCAATCCAGCATTGCAATCTCTAACTGCAACATGTCATATTAGATTGTATCTAATAGATTTACGAGTTCACAATATCTCTCTGCAGATTTCTTTATTTATTTAGGTGCTCCAACAGCTTAACCGCACATTAACAATGTAGGTAATATTATATCTAATCTAGGGTACATAGTCCGAATGTGTGCCGATTAGGCAAACGCAGCACAGATTTAGGATTATTGCAAAATAAATAATGGTTCAAATGGTATTTTCTCTAATTCAATACTGTCCCACATATTGGAAAACCTTTTTTTCTAATTCTATTAGTCACATAACTTTTTTTTGAATTTGTAGTTACTGCAAAGGACAAATATTGCAACGATTTGCAGTTGTCACAAATTTTTAAATGTTATTCCATTTCTCTTTTCAGTTCACTATTGATAGGAAAGTAGTTGCTACGAATTAAGCCAGCATTTGTCGCCATTTTGTACCTTACTCTGTCTGTAGTATTGCAAGAACATTAAACTAGGGAGCAGCCAGTCGTACATATGATAAGATTGCGCCCACGTTATTGGTGATCTATTTTGGGGACACCAACACCACTAGACCGTGTACCATACGCTCCATTGAGACAACATTGCGAGCGATATGTCAAACATTTCAAGTATTCGTAGTTACGGACTTCTCTCAATATTGAACCATCAATAGGTAATCCAGGACACTCTCAACAGCTGTCTCCATCACCACTTCTATTTTTTTTTTACTGCATTTTGTTTGATGTTCCAAATTAATTCCATAAAGAAAGCCTGGCAGAAGTAAACATCTCATTAGGAAAACTTGGCGATCGTGGTAAGTTTACGGTCTCTCCAAATCTTCCTGAGTTTTCGACGCCTGATCTTATAATGACACATCGTCTCTTAATTTTCTTCGCACAGCTTCCTATATTCAAGACCGAGTCATTGGAACCGAAATATAAATAGATCTATACAATTTGACAAACAGCTAATGTTGTTTATTATAATTTAGCGATCGCCCGCAACTCTGTCTGAGTGAACTTTTATCCCCTTTTTCAACCCAATAATAGGTAAAAACTATCCTATCTTTTATGTTGGACCAAAACTTAATTAAGATCGGTTAAGGACAAACATCATGACACGTGATTTTATGTCTACAGAAGATAAGATATTAGGATTTCTCCACTTACTCGCTTAAAATGTTCATTAGAATCATAATAATAACAATTGACATTAAACTATATAACTCCTTAACATCCTACGCACCAAATTTTATGATTACTGCGCCAGACCGCCCAAATTAGTCAGAATATAGTTTTATAAGCAATTCGACAACGGATTAACCTTGAATATGACCTTGAAAGTTGAGCCCTTTACCCTTTATATTATTATTAAGATTTTCAGCCATCGAATGTGTTGTGACTAACTCCAAATACTGTAGAATATCGCAGGCATTCGCAGGATGAGTTAAAATTATCCCGAAATTTTGTAATATACTTAATAGTAACTCTGGGCGAAATTCAAAGGAAAATATAGTTTTATGAAACTGGTAAATATCCTTTGTTTCAATACCTTTTCTGCTGTTCTTCCAATTTCGAAACTATTCTGTATTTTTTAGTTTTGCGGTGTAAGTGGTTCATCAGCGTCTTTGAACCAAAGCCAACTTCACACAAACAAACGAGGCTCTGGCGAAAAGAGAAGTAGGGAGTTGTAAGCTACCCTACTGGGAAATGTACCTCCATCTCACAGAATACCGCAGCCAAATTACAATTCCCTTCAGTGATATTAATACTTTATATTGCGAGCGTTAATATGGCTACCGCTTCACATCAGGCGGGCCGTATGCTTGTGTGCCAGCCGACGGAGTATAAAAAAAAATTGGGAAAGTGACAACGAAGCTACTGCGAACTCCTACGATTACTTAACACGTCGGTTCAAATACACGAGTTGAACAATTAGCCAGTTCTGCATTCATCTAGTGATCTCTTACATAAGATTTCACGGCCCAATTAATGACGATGACTGCACGAATGATATCTTACACGACACGACCGAAATCTCTGTACAATCTTGTTATCGAGAACAATCTCTTCCGCGCAATAGCTACTTCCTACCTATCCAATAAACCGAATAATGTAGCACTGTCAACTTCCTAACTTATATTAAATTTATTTCAGATATAATTAACCATCACATATTATGGTAACTGAAAGATATGAATTTTCTCGATCGTATTTGTATTTTACGAGGGAGTTAAATTTAGGTTAAATCTCTGCATAATTACGACAAAGAATATCGAAAATAATCAACCGTACATGTCTTCCAGGTAATTGGTCGTTTCAATTTGAAAATAGAACTCGCTGACTTTCTATGCCATTTCGACAATGATCGGGTGCATTCGCGTCTGCGTCGGCAATGATCGGCCACTGCTGGGCGTTAGCCAAGCCATTCCCGCCGTTCCGACGGGTTTAAATTTGGAACACTATTTTTTTCTGTGCCCGTAGTAGATACGTTCGGAGAGGTGAACAATCTCCAACATTCGAAATTTATGTACATACAAATACGTATGAATTGGTAATCTTCAATTTCTTAAGCGAGGCATCACTTAGAATAAGCCTTTAGTCTGCTTTGTTAGTCACAGTTTCAGTGTCGTCTTTATCTTCATTCATATTTTGGAAACAATATTGAATCACATTTACTTCTTTTCAATACACAAACATTTCAAATAAGGTATTTCTAGTAGAATGTAGTAGGTACACGGTGTTTCAAATTGGGCATTGTACAGTAATATAATTTGTTATAGACGATCTGCACCTGCCCGCTGCGTGACGCGAATACTCCGTCGCATCCTGCTTACTGTCACTTGTGATTCTGATTGTGTATAATATACTGTTATACGAAAATGTGTGTCACTGTCCTAGACTAGGAGTAAATAAATTCAAGTGAAAACAGTCAAGATGATTTTTATTATGGACATATAAATTGTCTGAAAAAGAGTTATACCAGCTAAGCTTATCACAATTACTACTAACTTAAGCCCAAGTTTTTAGTAATCAATAATTCCGATAGGAATCGGATTTAGCTACTGCGACAGGGCCCTTGTACGATTTATTAAAAACGCAACGTTATAAGAAGTAATGTTATGTAGGTATTGTAAATTGTGGAATTTCTCCCGGTAGAACGTGAATATTGGGGTGAAATGGAAAACCAATTTGATTAGATCTCGGAGCTCCTTCATTGAAATATTTGCATATGTAGGTACTACACTGAACGATTTTTCCAGAGATGTAATAAATTCAGCTTATTTATTAAAAAATAATACGTGAAGCAAAAACTTTGTACCCTTTTGTTTATTGTTGAAGTCATAATTTAAATTAATCATGGTCGTATTTTCGTCATAACCACTGGGTAACCTTTAGTTTAAAATTAATATATCTCATAACAATAAGTCATGTCATGCCATTATGGTCGAATTTCGACCAATGGACTAGTTTATTAAAAATTAAAAAAAGAACAGAATTTGTATCATATTCAAAACGAATAACGTTTGCTATTATATAATAATTTTAATGGCAATTACACGCATAATGGAGAAATGCTGCAATTTTTCGACAATTTTAAAGTCCAATTTCTAAGTAATCATGCAAATTGAAATCTATATAAATATAACACGTTGGATTAAGAGTATGTATAATACAACAGGCAGTACACACTGTACAATACAAAAGAGCTTGGAAAGACCGCATCTAAGTAGGTAGTGGCATATATACGAGTGATACGAGTAAGTAAGAGAATGCTGTCAAGAATACACACATATTAATAAATAAACTTTAACGCACTTGAACTCGAGGTGAATGTAATTTTGGAACATCGCATCAAATTTTGCAGAAATTTAATGTTTTCATTTAATTTAGTTTCTTCAAGAATTTCAATTTCATTGCGAAGGCAAACACTAACGGCACACAGTACCAAAAAAAGTGTCGATCATAACTGGGGGCAGGGTGCTTAGTGCGAATTTTTTTGTTCACGTTTGATCATGCCGACCAGATAGAGAAGAACTCTCATGTTTTGAATTTATAAGACGCGTGTTACATATCAAAATTATGTGGCTTACTTGCTCACATTTTGAAGTGAGCAACCCTGCTAATTTGGATATGTAACACGCGTCTGGTAAATTCACAATATGAAACTTTTTCTCGATTTGGTCTGCTTGTAAACGTTAGCAGGTTCGAAAGTCACCAAAAAACTGGCACTAAACACTCAGAAATGAAATCTCGTTTCATTCTTATTTATTTAATTTCCCTACTCTATTTTACCACATATGTAAGGAAACGGTTTCTTATATGGTTTAGGTCATCTATGGTAGAGGGAAAGGAATGAGTGATCAAATCACGCTTACTGGAATGCCAAACTTTGAGGTTTAATGTTTTCATTTAATTTAGTTTCTTCAAGAATTTCAATTTCATTGCGAAGGCAAACACTAACGGCACACAGTACCAAAAAAAGTGTCGATCATAACTGGGGGCAGGGTGCTTAGTGCGAATTTTTTTGTTCACGTTTGATCATGCCGACCAGATAGAGAAGAACTCTCATGTTTTGAATTTATAAGACGCGTGTTACATATCAAAATGATGTGGCTTACTTGCTCACATTTTGAAGTGAGCAACCCTGCTAATTTGGATATGTAACACGCGTCTGGTAAATTCACAATATGAAACTTTTTCTCGATTTGGTCTGCTTGTAAACGTTAGCAGGTTCGAAAGTGACCAAAAAACTGGCACTAAACACTCAGAAATAAAATCTCGTTTCATTCTTATTTATGTAATTTCCCTATTCTATTTTACTACATATGTAAGGAAACGGTTTCCTATATGGATTAGGTCATCTATGGTAGAGGGAAAGGAATGAGTGATCAAATCACGCTTACTGGAATGCCAAACTTTGAGGTTGCGTGCCTGAAATTTAGAACTATGACTATGGCGAAGATTTAGGTAGACCTATTAGATGTTAAATTAGACAGTAGTGTAAGTAGGGTTCATCGAGCAATTAATTGGCAATATGACAAAAATGCAATGAACTGAGAGTGTGTATACGTGTGTATATCTACTAGACCCGTTTGTTAGTAGTGCACACGATTTAGCATCGCATTAAATACTAAATGGTTCATTGGTCTCATTTACCTTCTGCATGAACAAACTCAGTATTTGGATTTTGTTTTGTTTCGATTGCAAATTACGCTTTTGTTATTTTATTTTTATCTAATTTGGGATAGGTTTTAATCAAGCGTTACTTAATATAATTCATCATCTATATATTAATACGTGAAGCAAAAATTTTGTACCTCTTTTTACAAAAATTGCGCAGAGGGAGGTGTATGAAATTTCGCACACTTATAGTTTACGAGTATATAGAGAAGGAGTGCAGAATGCTAATATTTTTTTAAAATTATGTACATTAAATACATTACACACACTACCATGTATTTGAAACACACACGCATATATATTCTTTTGTTTATTGTTAATGTCATAATTTAAATTAATTATGGTCGAATTTCGACCACTAGTATTAACAGAAATGATGATGACTGACTGAAATGAGAAGGTAAAAGAATAAAATACTAAATGTACAATATAAATCTAGGACTCAGAAAGCAGAACAGAATGTCATAATGATGGTCGGAGCAAGTCTAGACAATTCGAGTTAAATAATTTTCGATGTTGTAGATAATTCGGTTTCGAGTGTGCACTGTTGCGAATAATTTACTCCGTAACCTTAGAATACAAAATGAGTTAATTATGGAAACAGGTGTTCAATTTATTGTGCCGATAGCTATAACATCGAATTTGTCAAGGCACTATAAACATACGCAAAACAGTTTTACCTTCATTATTATTCTATTGGAAAAAATGGCATCTTCTGCGTGACGTTAAATAAACATCTATCAAAAAAATATCGATTGTTTAGTTCAATACACTAACGTCATTACGTACCTACTTGAATCATGCATCATCGTGTGTACCTACGTAGGTATATACACCGCCTCCATCGCAGCTCCTCTCCTGCATGTGTACCTAACCTATGCCTGTGTGACATGACGCGACGACAAACAACGCACGAATAATTACTGTTTATAGAGTTCATGACATCGTTTGCACTGAATGTCAGGTAAGTATGCGTATGCCCACTAAAATTGTATATTTCGCAATGCAACAGATATCCTAAAATAAATTACAATGTAGATCAATAAAAAGCAACTTACCTGTGCTCTATTGATGACATCATGTGGACCCCGCCACGTTGTAGCCGCTGGAGATTTCCTCTTTGCAAGTTCTAAAGTGGCTTCGCTAGGACATCGCTCAAACATAAGAACCCGCTCAGCCACTGAACCTCGTGTTAGAAAAGGCCGCACAGGAGTTGCACCGGGAGCCACTGCTGTCTCCGCAACGGCGCCCGCGCTTGACGCTCGTCGCGCTCGGGCTTCGAACTTAGACCTCGCCTCCGTAACATGAGATCCAAGGGAGGCTCGGCGCTCACCACTCGCTCCTGCTGCTGGCTTTCTCGCTCCAGTGTCGAGTCGGTCTTGGTACCGACTTTTAGCATAATCTACAAGTGATATCGGTGGCACTACATCAGGTCTTTCCGCTGAACGCTCAGCTACTACTCCACCGGTACGTAATGCTCGCAAAAGCCGCTCTTCTTCGCGAGCCACTTCCAAACGCATCGCTGCAGGATCAGGGCGCTTGGCGCCAGCTCCAGCTCCTCCAGTACCGTTTCTTTCAGGAACTAAATCTGGTGGTAATATCACCTCTATTGTTTCACCCTCCGGCTCTGGCCTCATTTCTCGACGTGGTTCGGGCCGCGATTCTCTTTTGGCATCGGGGCGCTGTTCACGGACCACTTCTGGTCGATGTTCTCGTCTGAATTCCGGTCTTTGCTTTATCTCTGGCTTCGGTTCAGGCTTAGGCTTCGTTCTCAAACTCTCTGCCAGTTTGATGCCGGGTGTGGGTCTGCACGACAAAATTTCTGTAGGAGCCAAACCTCGCGCTTTCCACGTCTGGTAAATGGCTTCAGCATGGTCCGATATCTGTTTGGCGATGGCGGCGATGTCCTCCTCGCCAGTGTCGATTTCGCGGCGGGCCGTCGCCGCCATGGTCGAGCCGCTCGCCCCAGAGTCCAGCAGAGGCGCGCGCACCGCACCGGCCCCTTCAGGAGCCCGACGTATTCTCCATCTACACTCACAGCTCACACAAAAACATTACTCGAACTGCACTGGAAACTCAAATTACACAAAATAAACCAACAGGGCGTCGCGCGACAGACACTGTGAACAGCTGGTCTGCAGTTCCCGAACGCGCGTTTGACAATAAACAAAGGCAGCGCGATCGCGTGTCACGATGCGGGATGTAGCACACGGGAGAAGACAACAAGCCGACGGCGGCACGTCGCGCGGACTGCGGTGCGGCGCGCGGCGCAGCGCCGCCGCGGCCCGCGCCTCGTCCGCCGCCGGGCCCCGCGCCTCGCCAGGCGCCTTTGCTACTTCCTTCACGGCTTTTACTCCTCCAAAAACCATAACATGGCACTCATGACCATGACATATCTCGTCATTTATGTCCTTGCTTGAGTCTACTGTTATCCTAAGATTTCTAATCGACACACAGTCGATTATATTCACTTCGGAGCAACCCTTTTATTTTCGTATATATGTAGGTTTATCACGTAACCTTCTGTTTTGTTCTAAATTGTATATTTAGTCCTTAATTCAAGGCGTCATAGGTTTGGGCCGATTGCATATTGGGTGGTTAATTGCAAGCAGAGCTTATTCGACAAAGATAGGTATATGCCAAAGAATAAATAAATTCAGTACATACAAGATGGCGGTAAGTTTAATACCTACGTATATGATATAAGGTTCTAACGTTTTAATTGACAATACTATATGGTTGGCATCTATAGCTTGTATACATCGTATTCTGAATAAAATTTTGCATAAATTAAAATGTTTTTAAAATGATATTATTTTTCTGTACCTATACCAAGAAAAAATATCCTAACTTGCTTCCTTACGCATTTACCATCACTCGTACAGAATGAAATTGTAATGACTAGTTAGGTACGACGACGGTACGTATACGACCAAGTACTCGCCACATATGACAGCTACGGTCGGCAGGATGCACCACGTGCAGGCTTAGGATTTAAAGATCGTGGTGAGCCAAACACACCCCTTTACTTTTTTATAGGGCAAGACTCATTGTTGCAAAAGATTCAACAGAAACATTCAATAACATTAAAATCATAATAACAACTTTGTCAAAAAATTAGTTAGGCACCTAAAACTTCATCTAAACTCATTCGCGCCGTATTTAAATAAAAGAAGTCATCGCCCCTACACGAGATGACGGTATAGGTATCTAGCTAGTCTTCTAACTTCCGTACTTACACTACTTACCCCAATAAGTAAAGTATAGGGCCGGCCCCGGCCGTAACGGCCGATGTCTGTTGATTTCTAGGAAGCAACAGGTCATCGCCCTCACAGCTGTCTTTTCATAAGCGAACGGCCACTAGTATCATTATTACCAATGCACTACCAGTTACATACTAGGGTTAAAGCTGATCTTTAGTGCACGTGGTGCAGCCTGCTGATAAACAGACGC
Source organism: Hypsopygia costalis (assembly GCA_937001555.2). NCBI lineage: Eukaryota > Metazoa > Arthropoda > Insecta > Lepidoptera > Pyralidae > Hypsopygia > Hypsopygia costalis. The sequence continues at coordinate 21,922,959 of OW443328.2, forward strand.
GGTTTTGGCAAGATGTAGGGCATATCGAGACCAACGGTACAGTATTTATTTTTTCTTTCGATCTACTGAGGTCTCAATTCAATAGCGTAGATACGTCAGAGGTACTTGCCATCGGATGCTGACTAAAAAAGTCCAATATTTCCTCCTCAAGCCTAGCAGGATACCGAGGCCTACCAGCGTCCACCGCAGGTTGGTCGAACCGTCCATGTTCTCGGAAGGGTAAACAGCTGCGAGAATCGTGTTCCTGCTAAACACGTATTCCGACCCGAGCCTTCGCTCTAGTAGATTCTACGCTTGCAGAACAATCTCCCCACTATCACGGTACGCAATTACCATTGACAGGTATTCCTGGTTAGTGTCACGTCGTGTGGCGGCAAATTGAACAAATCACACTAATACCAAACCCCGGCCACTCCATACAAAAATGGCGCTTTTGCATGTAGTAACCAAATGACGTCTGTACACGTGCCTATGTTTGAGTGACGTTCTCTAGGGTTGACATTATTCAATTATTAGTCGGACATGTAAGGGGATGTAAGTGGTTCATCAACATCTTTGAACCAAAGTCAATCTTACCTGCACAGGGTACACCCTGCTGACTGACAGACGAGGCTCTGATGAAAAGAGAGGTAGGACATAGCGTATTTTTTAAGTAGCCCGACTGACGAAGTACCACCACATAGAATACTGCAGTCAAATAACAATTCCCTTGAGGGTTGTTGTGTTCCTGCGAGTGAGTGAGGTCACCAGAGAGGATGGAGTTGCTGCGTTGGCAGCGAGGATGGCAGCGCGCGAGCGATATTTAATGTTGCGACCGTTAATATGGTTACGGTAACCGCTTCACATCAGGTGGGCGTAGTGAAGAAAAAAAAACATAGTAAATACACTACACTGACTTCAGCCAATATTTACAAAACGCCTTGTATAATTGCCATTGCTAACTTACCCAAAATTTTATATTTTCTAATCACCACTAAATCAAACGTTCGCCTTCCGAACACCGGTTCATTGAAATGGTCAAACCATTTCATTCTCACTAATTGTAGCTTTTTACTATTCATATAAATGCATGCGCAATGATTTGATTCATTTTCATATTCACATGGAACAAACGTAATTTAAAACTAATACCACACATGACATCACGCACAACAAACATTGAAATGTAAATAAGAAAATTGTAAATATTAACAATAAACCACCATAACTCAAGTGACAGCAATGTCAATTCCACGTCAGCGCACTCACTTGCTCTTTGAGACATATAAATCTGCTATCCTTTTCTCATCTCGTATTAATTGTATCCTGTATCCTACTTTGACAGACATGAATTAGTTATGATGAAACTATGGCTGCCGCATGCTTTTTAGGTAATTTAAAAATCAGTACTTTATTTCATCCAAAGGGATCGAATAAATTTCTATTTTTGACTTTCCATGTGTTGAGACATCCATCCACTTCACAAATAACTTCCATCTTTTAAACTGAATGGAGAATAAAATACGAGCGACGTCAATTTGTAAGACGTTGCATCCATTGCGAACGGTTCCAAATCGGTCTCATAGGGGAGGTGAGGTCGACTAGTGAGAGCGGCAGAGAGTGTCCATACTGTACGTTAGTACTATTACTTATACTGTGCTAATACTAAAACTTACGAGCAAGAGCACTACGTTGTCGAGCTAGCACTACGGACGGCGCGCCGGCCGGCAATGCTTTGTGCATTGCCGGCCGGCGCGCGTGCACGCGTGCACTCACAAACCCAGTTTACCGGCGACTGATTGTCCTTCGTCGTTCGCGCAGCGCTCAAGTATGAATGGTAGGTAGGTAGACTGCACATGCGCACTTGATACTACCAACATTTGCCCTGGTATGAACTCGTGAACAAGGACGGTTTTATGTAAAGTTAAAAAATAACATTTTAAACATGTTTTAATGATAAATCAATTTTGTTATACAAACACTTTTCTTCACTAAAGCGTTCAGTATATGGTATTTATTTGATTAAAATGGTTTTCTTTTTTTTTCTTAAAATAAAATAATATTAATTGCTAGCCGCGAAATTCCATTAGTAATGTGATGTATATAAGCAATACGCATCCTCAATTCAGTATTGTCAAATAATATGTTAGGACCTTATATATCAGAGTAACAAGTATACTCATTAATAAGTTAAAAAGTTCCTCACTATTCTTCACAAATTATTAGATTATGTGCATTTACGCAGGTTTTTATAGAGTCGGTAACGCCTGAGTGATCCTCTGGTATTTCAAGCGTATATAACGGCTTACTGTCAGGCAGATCGTATGCTTGCTTATTTTACATCCTAGTGGTATAAAAAACACACTAATTATACATATGTTTTTTTATAATCGAGTTAGTGGTCCCCCGTGACTTCGTCTCCATGGACTTTTTATCACCTTTAGGGGTTGATTTAGATAAAAACTATCCTATTTTTTTCATTTGATTACTCATAATTATGCAAAATTTCAAAATCAGTTAAGTGTCGTTAGTAACATCGTGACATGGGATTTTATATATTTATAGATAAATATTTTTTGAGTCAACCAGTATTCATTAACTTTTTGTTATACAGTTTCACCACCTACTGCATCATGAATAACACCATTTCAGTGTCCTATAAAATATCGCAATTTGTTCCAGGTGTGGCCGGGCAAGAATGCAAATGCGTCACCTCTGCGTCTAATGAATCTATGTCCGACGCGACGGACGTCGCGTCGCGCACGCGCGTCGTCGCTACTAATAGCACGCGTATATTTATTTACACGCTCCCCCATTTTTTTTTACTTTTTTACTCTTTCTTCGAAGCGATGGCAATGCACGCGCCATCGCGTCGTGCTCCAGCTATAGCGACAAAAAAAGATAGTTAAATTTCCACTTCCGTTCACATCTTTTTAAAATCTGATATGCTATTTCAGGCAAAAGTTTATTACTTCGCTTCTTTGAATGTTCACTCTTTTACGGCAAAAGGAATAAAATAATGCATTATGACAATACTTTTGCAATATTTTGTAATGTTAATGGTTTTCTTATTAAATCTTTCCATCATAAGTACTAGGGCGACCGATCTTTTTGGAAAACATTTTTTGTTTTATACCGGCCAGGTGGAAACCAGCATACGGCCCTGCTGATGAATAGCAGTTACAGCAGTCTATGAAAGTCTGTACCACCAGTTGCTTCTCATAAAATTTTCCAAAATGGGAACCTAGCTTATTATAATAATGTGAACTTTATTTGCACGAGAACTTAATATGTAGTCCCAAAGATTCCAGAAATGTATAAGGTCTATGTAATTTAATGTAAGGAATATGTAATGTATAAGGTCTGTATCGCAGTAACCATGAGAGATTTACATAATAGTTCTATCATCAGAAATGATTGAAATTAATAGTAAAATAAAATTTCCACGCTGTAAAAGCCTTACAGTTATAACCATTGAAAATGGGTCAAACCCGTTTTCAAGAGCATCGTACTATACATAAATATAAGAAGCGAAACACACACATACACCTTGTATAACAAATTCAAGAAACGCATTGATAGAGAAATATACATAAAAGCGCTCGTTGTTTCTGAAAAAAAAAATACAGAGTCACATATAGTTAGAACCTAGAAATAGGAATAGAGGTATCTTGATGGATTCCTTGGTTAGAACAGAGAACTGCTTTCAAAAACTGAGTAAAAAGGATCAGTGAATTTATTACGCAAAGTAACTAACAACGGAATATGGAACATCGCGTGCAGTGGAGGGAAGCGCTGCCATTTTGAGATAATTTTAGTGCATACAACGATTTCATTCACGTACAACACACGGCCGTACGTAAGTACGTCGGGTGGCAGACAAGCATGCGGATGATGTGAAGCGGTTACCGTAGCCATATTAACGCTCGCAACATGAAATATCGCTCGCGCGCCGCCACCCCAGCTGCACACGCAGCATCTCCTTCCTGTCTGGTGACCTCACTCACTCAGAGGAACACAACAACCCTCTAGGGAAATGTTATTTGGCTGCAGTAGTCTGTGAGGTGGAGGTACATTCCCCAGACGCCATTTTGTTAACTGTGTACTGTGTTCATGCGGAGCGAAGCCACGAACAGCAGCTAGTATTAGATAAAATATAAATATGAGTATATCAAACAAAATACTTGCGGGCTTATTAAGTCCACCTTTTGTATCCTTAATTTTGTGGCCCATATAGTTGAAATAAATTAATTAATCAATCAATCGGCTCTACTTAGAGCAGGGTTAAATGAACTTCAATCAATTGAATTTCTAATGGTCTTATCATTAATTACAAGTGTTCCAACCTCATCCATGGACATTTTTTTTTATAGAAGAGGGTGGCCAACGAGCATGTGAGTCACTTTATGGTAAGCAATCACCACAGCGCATGCACATCAGTAATACCAACTAAATATAAATTACTACTAACTAGGTAGTAAGTGGTCTGGCGCTACTGCGTGTCTTTGTTGACAACTATGAAGATGTTGGACGGCTGGTCCAGAAAGTTGTCTTTCAGTTTCGAGAAAAATTTCTAACGAAACAATATGTAGGGTATGATCTATTCTTACGAGTAAATGTAGGTACAAGCTGTATGCACAATTAAGCATTTTTGTCACGTTAACGAACGCTACAAAAGTTTATTAAACTCTTATAGTGTTAATGTGACAAAAAAATGTTTAAACAATTAAGCATTTTTGACCTGACAACGTCTTACTTATAATTCGATGGAGCCGGCTGCACGCACGAAAAAAGATGACGTATGCGGCGTTACCTCGCTCTGAGGCGTTCCATTAAAATTTTCTTTTGAAAAATGCAAACATTCCTTCAGTATTTTCTTATGATGTTATCACGTTCAACTATCGTCAGTAAAACGACTTTACAGACAACCGATTTTTTTTTAAACAGCTTGTAACTACATTATATTAAATTCACGATAAAGCGCGTATTTTCCAAAATATATCATTTTAGTAGGGTATGATCTATACGTACAGGATAGATCATACCCTACTAAAGTGAAATAAGTATTTTGGAAAATACACGCTTTATCATGAATTTAATATACTGTTATATCCTAATACGAGTATAATGTATTATTTTTGGCACTGTTAGGTATTTTATTAGTATTAGTAAAAAAAATCTCTTTACGGTGTTCTGTATATGTCTGTTTGTTGCCAAAATAGTGAGAAAAAAAACAGAGATAAATGTTGCGAAGGTTGACCTTCTATTGTTTTTTATGGTGAAAACCCAAAACTGCGATGCCACGTCGCATCGTAGAGGTATACCAGCTCGCACGACTTACGATTAGAGTTCTGAGATTTTAGGTATTGTTCTTGTATCTTTCTATCCATACCCTACATATTGTTTTGTTAATAGCAATTTATACATATATTACAGTTAAAACCCGTTTGTCGTTAGAACGCGTTGTCCGTAGTTAAAACCAGTTTTTACTAAACGCCGTTGTTAAAACTAGAAATAACTAGTGAAACTTGATTTTCAGATAAAATTAGTTGTCACTCCGAGCTTTAGTTAAAATTTTTGTTTTGATGTGTAAGTAGCTCACCACGATTTTTAGATCCAAAGCCAACCTCGCCTGCACCACGTGTTGCCGTGTTGGTGAAAGAGGCTCTGGTTAAACAGAGGTAGAGTACAGCATATTAGTAAGCTGCCAACCTAGGAAAGTATAGAATATATACCTCACAGAATACAGGCCAGCCGTATGCTTGTATGCCACCCGACGTAGTATAAAAAAAATCGAAGCAATGGTATGACATGACAATGAGACGCCATTTGCACGAAATCGCATCACAGCAACTCGCGTCGTTGTTTTCTGCGGAGTGAATTCGAAAATAAACTTCATTAGTTTCAAAAGTACAAACAAAAGTCAATCTAAAGGTGGTAACTACTCGTAGATCACTTATTTGACCCACTGTACATAGATCTGCGAGAACCTAATCTAGGTAGGTAAGCAGTATGTGAGACTCCAGACACATTCATGCATATATTATAAAGATTTTTGTATATTGTTTTGTATTGCATTGCTGATGAAACCAAACGGTCCTGGGGCGCTACCGCCGAAGCTGAAGCCGATTACCATCAGTTTGTTTGATTCCAAAAATTGGTCTTAGGTTAAAGTTATTGCCTAATATCTCTAGCTTAGTTAAGGGAGGTAGGGAGCGTAATAGTAAGCTACCCGACTGGGGAATGTACCTCCACCTAACAGATGCTGCGTTGGCAGCAGGGGTGGCGGCGCGTGAGCGATATTTTATGTTGCGAGTGTTAATATGGCTACGGTAACCGCTTCACATCAGGCGGGCCGTATGCTTGTCTGCCACCCGTCGTAGTATAAAAAAAAAAGCTTAGTCGGTAGATCTCTAGGGTTTCTACCAGCTGAGCTAAACCAACAATTTATGGAGGAGTTAGATTTTCGCTTTCAAAAATGCCGATGGTACGAGTACCTAATCGGCTTCAGCTTCGGCGGTAGCTCCCCTGATCGAAGCGACTCTACCATAAGACTGCACGGCGTTCCTTGATTGTGTATCACAACACAACAGAACAAGCATGTAGTACAGTGTTTTGCTTACTAAGTAAACATAAAGTGTTCGTTTATAATTTATTTAATTGAATATGAATAGCTGTTAACCACAATATATCATTCTATTAACAAATAAACCGCGCTTGTGGCGATCCGTTTACATCGGCCGTGAATACGAACAAATATAAATAAACGGTTGGTAATACCTAACTAACCGATGCTGCCGATTTATAATTATCATTAATCAATTTACTCAAACATCACGATTCTACGTAACACTGGATATTTGATAGCACGCCCTGAATTAATTTATTAGGTACCCGTAGTTTTGGCAATGATTACTTTGACTACGAGGTCGCGAGTACGCTCAAGACAAAACATTCGTGTACATGACATGTCATGTCGGTTTGTCTTGGTCTGCCTAGTTTTTTTATATATGTATGTATTTACATTTATGGGCAGGTCCCCCATGCGTTGGACCGATCAGGTGAAAGCGGCGGTGGGCGCCCCGGTACACGAATGTACCCGATTGACGACCAGCAGGCAGAGGTGGCGAGACGTTGTGAGGCGAGTCCTGTCTACTGCCTCATCATAATAACCACGACCACTCTGGCAAGAGTGAAGCGACAAAGAAGAAGATATATTTAAGTACATTTATCACTTGTCTAGTACCCATAGTACAAGCTTTGCGCTTAATTTGGGACTAGTTGGCGCTGTGTAAATTGTCCAGAAATATTTATTTATTTATTATAAATAGTGGTTAAACGGATTCCACGTGGGGCTAAGATATCCTTGGTCAAGTCTCTGTGTTCTTCCATCAGGAACTTCTTACACAATACCCATAAAAATGGGACAAATCTATTTACATTCGCTTATACATACTCGTATCTCCACGCCGAAAACAATAACGGATCCCTTACAGCCGAACTCAAATGTAATAGCCAACATAATCCACTAATTCCTTGACTCACTCTTCCAATAAGTATTGTTAAATTCTACTTGGACATAGGGTTACCATCCGTCCGGGTTTTTCCGGATTTGTCGTAGTTTGGAGGACATCCGGGGAGCGTCCAGGAGGGCGGGCGGTCCAGGTAGTCCAGGGTTAAAAGTTTTTAATCACTACCGCCCGGTCTATACTGCAAATAACCGTCTGTCACAGAATAAAAAATAGTACTAGTACTAAAAACACTTATGATATGTCATGGGAAGACCCTACACAAGACTCTATCTTCATCTAAAATATGCAAATTCGCTCACTCTCTTCAGAATATCACCATAAGACTTTATGAAACCAATTTTCAACTTTTCAGTCTTAATTTCAGTCTTTTACAAACTTTACTACTACAAATTTGAAGAACATGGTTTTAAAAATCGAGATCTTCTGTCTCTCTGCGTCGATCTGCGATCTTATACCCTCGCAATATCTTTTTAATTAATTTCGATATCTCAAAAACATTGAATTCCAGTATTGATAACTCGATTCGACAGCAATAGCCGAATATTATTTTCACGTTTTAACATCAATTTACGAGTACTAAAAGTACTCAAATTTTGTGTTAACGTTTCTGATAAATACCAAAATTCGTCCAAATCGTGTCGACAAGACATATACAGACATGTACAATAAATGTCGTCATCAATACTTATTTGTCCCACTGCTGGGATACGGGTCTCCCCTCAACAAGGGGTTTAGAGCATACTCCACCACGCTGCTTAACTGCAGGTTGGCGGAGGTCAGTGTTTTCAAGCCACCTAACGACTACGGACTTGGCTTAACGAGTGTCATTTAACTACAACAGCCAGCATCGACGGCTTAACGTGCCCTCCGAAGCATGGAGGAGCTCGGGATAAATAAACCCAGCCATGGACAGGCTGCGGTCGATGTTGCTTGATTTGCGGGATCGATAAGACTGCCACGCGCAATGATGGCATCGACCTCCTAAATAAATGTGCAAATTAAAAATATGTTTGGTTATCCTCCTCCTTATTATTTCTAGAAGTGAAACCATATAATTCATTTTACCTATTTCGTCATATCTTTTTCGGTTCTGTGCTTCATCATCATCATCATCATCATCAGGTCATTTTAGTCTCCACTATAGGAGCACGACCCTCTCTCGTCCGTCCTAGACGGAAGGAGGATTTGGCCTACACTCCCCACGCTGGCCAAACGGGTTGGAGAGGCCTGATCGATATTTGATAAAGTATTTCCCTTAGTCGCCTTGTACGATATCCACGGGAAGAAGCGGAGTGATTCTATTCTAGTCTGCCGGAAACCACACGGCCAAACACAAAGCCCATGCTAATATTTAATACCGATGATTTTGTACTATTAGGTACTGTTTTAAGACAATGCAGTCCCGCATACTGTCATGCTGTGGAATGAACTGCCTATCGAGGTTTTCCCGGAAAACTACAGCATGGGGTTCTTCAAAAAGGGCGTGAAAAGATTTTTACAGGGTCGGCGCGTATGATGTCCCTGGTGTTGCAGGCGTTCATAGGCTACGGTAACTGCTTTACATCAGGCGGGCCGTATGCCTGTTTACTACTTTAGTAGTATAAAAAAAATGCTGGTTGAGACGAAGTTATCCAAAAGAAGTCTCATTACACGTGTTTTCATGCAGAGAAAGGAAGTCATCTGAACGGCAGGATATTGCTTTGCACATATCTACGGACACATCAATCATACAAAAACCTATGCATACTAAATGTATTTACATTACTGTTGCATGAAAAACAAACAGGTATACATTACTACCTACGGCCCGCGGTTCCGCACGCGTATGAATGCTCGGTAGTAAATATGGTCTACTTTTATTTATAAACTGTATTGATAACAAATTATACTTATAAGGGTATAAAAGGCGGACTTAACGCTAAAAGCATTCTCTACCAGTCAACCTTCGGGACGAGCAGAAAATCACAAATGCGGTTCTGAAGAAGCAAAACAAAAACAGATCTTTGTAATAAAATATAATACTACGACTAATAAAACAGTAGTTGAAATTACTGCAGAAAATAAAATATACATACATAGCATAATTATTATATTGAATATAAAAATATAGCGATGATAATGATGATTATTAGTGCTTAGATAAATTATCTATAATATAATTTTAACAAAAAAAAAAACCGACTCCAAACATAACTCTCCATTTATGTATGAGAATACAGGCTGATGATGATGATGATGAAAAAAATATGGGACCAATCTGGAAGTATACTCTTACAAATAAAAAAAGTTTTTTTTCAAATCGGTTTATAAATGACGGAGTAATGAAATAACAAACCTAACAGTGGGTAGATACAGGTGATGATAATGAATGATGAAAAAAATATGCGACTAATCTGGAAGTATATACTCTTTCAAATTAAAAAAGTTTTTGTCAAGTCGGTTTATAAATTACGGAGTAATTAAGTAGCAAACATTAAAAAAAAACAGTCGAATTGAGCACATCCTCATTTTTTGGAGTCGGTTAAAAAAAAATCAAAAGAAACATACATATTGTACGGCGAACGACACGTGTTTATTATCAACATCCGATTATAACAATAATCGTATAGAATTACTTCTCTGTGAGTATATAATAACTATGCAACGTAACAAAGCTTTCAATTCTGAGAATTGATAAATATGACTGACTGCTTTCTTGCGACTATGTTAGCTACAAGTAAGTACCTACATTTATTCTACGTTGTATCAACGACGATATTATCAACAATTATGTTACATTTAGTTGCACAAAAGTTATTGTAAGAAAGTATTGTAACAAAACATAGAGGGCCGCCTGTTTATTGAGGAGTTTCTGACCTCCTTCCTATCTTTGACTTTCTGTATGCTGTCACATGCGATAACGAACTTATATTAAACTAGCTTCTACACACGACATCGCCCCGCCTGACTACAGTACCCTAGATAAAATATATCCAGTACATATCCAAATTTCGTCCAAAGCCATTTTACCCATGAAAGAATAACAAATATACACCATACATACATATCCATATACATCCTCACAAAGTTTCACATTTATTATTATGTAGTTTATTTATTATGAAAGACACATTATCAAACATGAAAGAATAACAAATAAGTATACATCCACACATAACCATTGTCACAAAGTTTCACATTTAAAATTATAAATTTATATTATTTTAAATATCTCTACTGCTTAGTATAGGATTTTAAATATACCTAATAAGAATAAGTACGCATGTAATACGTTTAAGTAGTAATCAGTAGTGCCTAGGGCAATAAAGGAAGAGAGGTAGAGCAAAAATATACTTCCAGCGATGAAATGTCATTGAGCATCTCACAAAAGATCATCGCACTATGACCCATAACACCTAATTCTTGCGATAAACCCATATTTTTTCTGTATATAAACCTTCATTAGGATTTTTTTTGAATTTGAACTGCAACATACTTTATTTAATATTTTTATGATATTTTAAAATATAGCATTTAATATGTCATTAAAATTTTAAGTTTAATAAATAATAGAAAAGACAACAAACACCGACTATTCATATTATAGTTATTTTTTATCTTGATACACCTAATATTCATGGATTTATTCATAATAATTGTTTATTTTGTTTATTATGACCGAATGCGCGGGCGGCATCTAGTTCTCAATAAAAATTTAGAGTCATTTATTGGAGCACGATCTGCTAAGCCAACACCAGTCGGGTTTCCGCTGTGGTCACAGTACTGTTTCGGCACTGGTGAAGATTACAGATGATATTCGTTGGAACATCGAGAATAAACTCCTGACTGTCCTTGTCCTTCTTGACTTCACCAGTGCTTTTAATGCAGTTGATTTTGACATTTTAGTAGCAATTCTTCAATCTAATAACTTGTCACCAACAGCGGTTTCCTGGTTCAAATCATATGTGACGGGTCGCCGTCAGCTGGTGAAGGTGGATGATTCTCGTTCTGATTGGTGTGAACTACATGCAGGCGTGCCGCAAGGGGGAGTTCTGTCTCCCATTCTATTTTCACTATTTATTAATAACGTTGTGTCCTCAATTTCTTCCTGTCATCACTTATATGCAGACGACTTGCAAATTTATACAGCTGCTCCTTTTTTGAATATTGCCCAGGCTATCGATGTTATTAATAAAGACCTGGCGGCAATCGCGGAATGGTCGTATAATTTTGGATTGAAGGTAAACGTAACTAAGTCTCAGTCAATCATTGTGGGAAGCTCACACTTCATTTCGCGCCTCCAGGGCTGTGTATACCCCATGGTTGTATTCGATGGTAATATAATACCCTTTTCGTCTACTGTTTTAAACCTGGGTGTTGTCGTCGATCAGACTCTATCGTGGGCCCCACATGTAAACGAAATTAGTCGCAAGGTATATGCATCCCTGCATTCTCTCAAACGTCTGCAATATTTTCTTCCCCTGGCAACAAAGGCAATGCTAGCTCGCTCTTTGCTTCTACCGTTATTAGATTACGGGGATGTCGCCTTTCTTGATCTCTCTGAGAAATTGCTGGCCAAGTTGGAGCGACTTCATAACCAATGTATTAGGTTTGTTTATGGACTAAAGAAGTTTGAACATGTCTCTGAATATCGTCAACGACTAGAGTGGCTACCGATTAGGATACGCAGAAATGTAAATTTATTGTCATTCCTTTATAACGTTCTTTTCAACAGATACGCTCCAACATATCTCAGGGAGAGGGTTCCGTTTCGCAATGTTGATAGTCGACTGCGTTCGTGTAGTGATCCGATACTGGACATGCCGGCACATGCTACATCTACCTACACGAATTCTTTCACTGTAAAAGCAGTAAGGCTCTGGAATTCACTCCCGTTGAATGTGAGACTAGCGCCCTCGTTAGAATCTTTCAAATCTCGCGTTAGCAAACATTTATTAAGCATTGATGTGTGAAATGGTTGTTATGTGTGTGTATCTGTGTGTATGTGTGTGTGTGTGTGCGTGTATATGTACTCGTATTTAAAGGACTCTTAAATATTTATGAGACTTGTCTTATGTGTATATTTTGTGATTATTGTTGGGTTTTATTTCTTTGAGTAGAGGCTTTTCAATAAATACAATATTAATATTGAAATGTATGTGCCTACATAATATGCTACCTGTATTGCGGTGATTATTTTGTGACCTATGAATTTAGGAAATTTAACTTTCTCGCTACTTATTGTTATTGTTATTATTATTATTTTTTCATGCGACATTTTGCTTGTACACGTTTTCCCGCTCATGTTTCTTATATGTGTTCCTACCAAACACTTAAAGGTTGGCTGGAAGAGATCTCTAAAAGAGATAAGCCCGCCTTTGTACATAAAATTTCCTTATAATATTGTAATTATGTTTTTATTGGTGTACAATAAAGAGATTACAACAACAACAACAATTTAGAGTTGGAAAATTCAGTTCAATAGTGATATAAATTAGTAATAAATTACATGCCTAATAACTAAAAACAACAACAAAAATATATATGGGAACGACTTCTGACTATCAGACAGGTCGTATGCTTATTTTCCATCTTAGTGAAAAAAAAACCCATGTGTTTGTCAACAAAACTCGGTGTATTTATAGTACTATGGCGATACCGTAATATATATCCGTTATTTTTGGATAAGTGTCCTTCGAATACATGACACAAACAAAAATATAAATCTGTTCACTTTATCTTAAATAGATAAACTCCACGGAGCGCTAGAAACTAATTTATTTTCTCCTATTATCCAATCTCTTGGTGCAATTCTGAGCTGTATCTACCTATTATACCCAAATAGCCTATGTAGTGAAAGAGAAAAGTGAAAACAAAATGCAAATGAACCAAGTCCATGACCTAAACGCGCGGACGGAATTCTCGAGACACCGAGGCGAGGCGAAAAACATGCTCAACAGGGGCCCTACCGCCTAAACTGAAGCCGATTCTTATCTCTTCTCATTGGAATTTTTGATTGCGAAAATCAAACTTAAATTAGATTTATAGTACTTGTGTTTAGCTTAACTGGTAGTAACCCTGGAGCTCTATCGACTAAGGCTCTATTTACACTGCGCCGGAATGGAATGGAAACGACTTTTTGCAAAGAAATTGCACATAGCGTAATTAACTTATATGTCAATTGTATAACATATAAACTTAAATACTGACCAAAAAAAGTCATGCGTCTTTCGGGGAATACTCGCGCATTCTCGATAATTCCCTTAGCTACTGTCGGTGCTGCCTGTGGAATCCGCGGGGAGTGGCGCGAACGGGGAGTCGGTCGGGTTGGTCACAGCAATAGAATACGCGAGAATACTCGAGCGTTTCAGCGAATTCGCGTGCTTTCTCGCGAAATTGACGCTTCCATTCCATTACATTCCGCGGTGGTATAAATTGACGTTAAGCTGAAAATGTTTGTTAATAACTTGAATTTATTTAGACCTATTTGTGAATTAAAATATTCGATGGTATCAGCTTCAACATCGGCAGTAGGGGTCCAGGGTGCTGGTCCAGCTGCACTATCAATGTTGTTTTGATATAGAACCCTAGCCACGGCGGATACTGTGGTGGCGGCGAATGAATCGAAATGTTAATACATACTACTCGAGCAAACGATGGCTAAATGGAACTTCGTGTTTCCCATTTAGCCATCGTTTGCTCGAGAGAGAACTGTGCCACATGTGAATGTCGCGAGAAAAGTATTGCCCGATCATATTAACATTTGACAAATCCACATGATTTTAAAGCGTTTAAGACGGAATATTTCTTTGCTCAAATCTGAGAAAGAGGTATGAAAAGTAACAGACTTATAAGCATTAGGTAAACATTCAAAAATACAATGATGACGTCACAAAAACTATGTAAAATTAAATGTAGAGCAAGTAAGTCTAAATGTAGAGTAAGTATTGAATGAACAATAAATCATTTCCATACAACACCGGCAAGGGGAATATTATTTTTTATTTACCTTTTTAATTAACCGAACGTTAATTACAACTGACACTACTACACTGATTATTATACGTGCCACAGATTATTATACCTACTGAATTTTACTACTATCATATACCCGGCCACTCCATACAAATGTCGCGTCATTTACTACTTCATAAACAATGTTGTCTGTGCATAGCGTGAATGAGCGTGTGTGCGTGCGGCTCCATGCAAACTGTTCCAGATTTGTCTCGGAGGGGAGGTGAGGTCGACACGAGAGAGCGGCAGGGACTGGCCATACTCTATGTAGTACTATTACTTACACTGTGCTACTATCATAGACTAGATAGAGAGCGTTCGGCCCTCCGGCCTATTATTTACACAATTTGAAATATTGATGGATGTTTGTTATTCAAACACGTCGAAATGACTGAATGGATCTGTAATAACACATAGACATTTTTAACTAACGGAGATATCTTATTACCAATGTGCACACAGCAGAAGTCGTGGGCTACAACTAGTAATCCCTAAACCTTTGCTTCCGGGCCCTAAAAAAACCCATACTGGTGTTGACAGCAATTTACAAGGTGAGGTTATCACCGCTGGTATTTGCCATTAAAAACATAGGGTGTGCCAGCGCAGGGGAAGCGGAAAGTAATACGTTAATAAAATGTCAAGAGTTGGCACCCTTGCAGGCGCGGTGACCGTTGACCTCGCCGCAACACCGATGTAACCAAATCACGGTTCTTCACCCTAACTGACTCAACATAAAGTTAAACTTGAAGGTAAAAATGACTTTTTACCTTCAAGTTTAAGTGTGTTTAGTGTTTTTATGACTAAAAGGTTAACTAAGACTTTGTAAAAAAAATATTATTACCCATCATTAGAACATTTGTTTATAAGTTGTACATTTGTTTATATGTTGTGATGCGCAAAATGCCGGGCATTCACGACAAATTCCGAAAATTAGATATAAATTCCTTATTTATGCCCAAAATCGTGAAAGGCTTGAAAGCCTATTTCTTACCACAGTATAAGCAATAGCACTACGTGCAGTACGGTCACTCCCTAACGCTCTCTGGAATCGACATCACCTCCCCTCTTAGACGAATGTGGAACAGTTTGTTTATATAGCGTCACACGCACACACGCTCATTCACACTCCGCACAGACGTCTTTATTTATGTAGCTGTTCACGACGCGACATTTGTATGGAGTGGCCAGGGTGTGGTTTTACTCAAAACGTAGTCTCCTCAAAGTGTATTCCTCAAAGTGTCTTCCGAGGGACACCAACGTGTGCCTCGGAAAAATAAGGTTATCTCATAAACCTACATAGACGAATGGAAGAAAAGTTCTTACACAAATAAAAACTTCTATTTCATTTATACCGCCAAAAATTTTAGTTTTCCTTGATGTACCTACCTTAAACACAAAAAGTTTGCGGAACACTGTCCTAGAAATTACATTAATTTATTAAAAGATAATTTCAATGGCTACAACCAATGATAGTATTATAGATTATATTCTCTAAGGTTTACATTTTATCTTTTTAGGCTGCATTTACTTGCTTTCTCTTGCTTCGTCTAAATTCATTAATAAAAATTGATGTGTCAAAATGACAGACAATTTGTATACAAAGTCCACAGCAGTCATACATATTAGATATATTATTGAAAATAAAGTATGGTTCACTTTTAAAATTATTTTTGCTGCTTTGAAAATTGATATACCAAGTGAAATTATAATTAACCAAACATCTTTATTAAATAACTCTGATATTCATGTATGTTGTTGCTTATTAGTTAAAGTTATAACTCGAGATTTCGTGTCATATTTATATACTACGTTAAACAAGGTTACATAATGATATTGTATTATTTTAATTATTAAAATATCATTGATGTTCAATATCAATATAGTTATTTAATACTAGTATCAAAGCACGCAATGAAGTTAATTCAACGTTCGGAGCATACTGCATTCTTATTCATAAAATTGTAATGTTCTGCGAAATAAATACTCAAAAAGATATTGATATTAATACCTAATACAAAGACTAATACGAGAGTAATATTACAAATACTCTAATTAAATGAACGAAAAAGAAGCCAAAGTGCCTGAAAACTTAAATGAATGGGAAGAAATAGATATTTACTTATTCACAAATGGCCAGCAGTTCTCGCCACCAAGAAAGTACCACCTGAAGACTCAAGAATTAGCTTCGTGGGGACCTCTGCTTAACTATTTGGCATGGGCTCAATATGGATACCTGTAGGTACTTATGCTTTCGCCGACGATACCTCTTTGTAAATCACGTAGCAATGCAATGTAATAAGTCCGTTATGCGGTTAAAAGTTCTGTTTGGTCATCGACAGTATCACGGCCATTTTACATGCCTTTTGGCCAACTTGGCTACCAGCCACTTTTTTGAGCTCGTCGGTTCATCTAGAGAGAGGGCGCCCTACACTTCGTACATACATCATACACCTGTAATTCAAAGTTTTATAGAAATCTGCTTGGCGTGGCAAACATGAGACAGAGAATGCATTAAAAGCTAATGCATGTTGTATTGTATATACAGACAAGATGCAATGCAGTGCAGATGTCGTGATGGTAACATACAGACGAGATGCAATGCAGTATCAGTATAGTCTCACAAGTAGGCCGTTTCCCATCGTTTCTTATTTAGCAATGCAAGCTTGATCGTACCAGATTTACATCGATGTAGTACCGACATGACTGTACATATTTTTTTTCCTGGACATATTACACAGCGCCATTTAGTCCCAAACTAAGCAAAGCTTGTACTATGGGTACTAGATAACTGATATGATCTACATACATACTTTTTTTTTGTAAATATATACGTATAATAGCAAACAACCAGACCAAGATGAACAGACATGTTCATGCACATAAATGTTTGCCTTGTGCGGGGATCGAACCCGCAATCTCGGAGTCAAAGTGGTCTATTGCTAGCCATTCGTCCACCGGGCCGGGCTCGTCATTTAAAACTTGTTTCAACACATTCATATTGCACAACTGCCCCCTTACCACCGTCTCTTATTGCGATTCAATAATTGAATAGATTGCTTATTTATACCAATGAATAAACGACTATATTCCATTTGAAATAGAGTCGCTTATTCATTGGTATGAATAAGCAATCTATTCAGTTATTGAATCGCAATAAGAGATGGTGGTAAGGGGGCTGGTATACAAATGGGCCTTTATGCAGCGCCTTACCGCCGCCATTGAAATAAAATCGTAGTTCGTAAACAGAGTTAGGATTTCAAATTTTCTCGACAATACCTATAATATTTATTCCTTCCTTTAATATTTCATATAATATTTGTTCCTTCGAGAATACTTATAATATTTATATAGGTATTCTCAAAAGAAGTCGTAGAGAATATTTAAAATCTTAACTCTACATATATATGATGAGCCCTGTGGTAGAATAGCTAGCAATGGTTACTTTGACTCCGAGGTCGCGTGTTCGATCGCAGCACAAGACAAACATTTGTGTGCCTGAACATGTATGTTTGTCTTGATATGGGTGTTTCCTATGTATTAGAAGTATGTATTTACAAAAAAAATATGTATTTAAGTACATTTATCTGTTGTCTAGTACCCATAGTAAAAGCTTTGCGTTTACGTTAGGACTAGATGGCGCTGTGTAAATTGTCCAGAAAGAAATATTAATTAATTATTTATTTATTTATTTAACGAGCATCGTTTTTTTTCTATTGTGGTGCAAGTGTCCTAAATAAAGCCTCCTAATGCTAAGCATTCTCTACTATTGTCTTTACTAGTCAAGCATTGAGTGTGGAGAAGATAACGAATTTTATAAATGATCAGACCAATCGTACTGCAACAAAAATGTGAAAGTTTGTAAGGATATATGTATGGATGTGTGGTTGTATGGATATTTGTTACTCTGTCACCAGCTTATCGTTTAATGAATATTGGTGAAATTTGGCATATAAGTATATAGAATATGTTCTGGATTAATACATTTGATGTTGGGGTGTAAGTGGTTCATCAACATCTTTGAACCAAAACCAACCTTACCTACACGTGGTGCACCCTGCTGACAGACAAAGGACGTTCTGGCGAAAAGAAAGGTAGGGCATAGTATTTTTTTTAAACTGCCCGACTGGGTACTTCCACCTTACAGAATTACAGGATACCGTGCCAAAAAACAATTTCCTTGAGGGTTGTTATGTTCCTGCGAGTGAGTGATGTCACCAGAAAGAAAGGAAGGAAAGAGTAGAAGGAGTATAGGCTGGCAACTGATCGGAGACCCCTTGTCTTGACTTTGTACACGTTGGACGATGCCGTTTACTATAATTTTTATTATTTTCTTTAAGGTATTCGACCATAGATTTGTATACAATAGAAGGCGAACAGATCTCCGGACCCCTGGAACTCAGCCACGGGCTCTCTTACGTGGCTGTAGAACCTAATGGCACGTTTATTGAAGCTGGCTACGACCAATACCTTATGAAAGCTTCCAGGTGACCAAAATAGTGATTTACTTTATATTACGTGTTTATTTTACGTTATATGACGAACTCACTCGTCAAATGATTAGCAATGGCCATTTTGACTCCGAGGTTGCGGGTTCGATCCCCGCACAAGACAATATTTGTGTGCATGAACATGTCTGTTTGTCTTAGTCTGGGTGTTTTCTATGTATGTATTAAAAAAATGTATTTAAACATTATATCACTTACCTAGTACCTATATGGCGGTGTGTAATTTGTCCAGGAACATTTATGTTTTATTATTATTTTCCATATTGATTGATTCTCATGATATTATTTCTCGTGTTACTCATCATCATTCATCTATATCAGCATGTTACACACTACAGGCAATACGCCTTCCCCAATGCTTTCCGTATCTAGTCGCTTCCAGCCCCCTTACCACCATCTCTTATTGCGATTCAATAATTGAATAGATTGCTTGTTCATACCTATGAATAAGCGACTCTATTCCTTTTGAAATAGAGTCGCTTATTCATTGTATGAATAAGCATTCTATTCAGTTACTGAATCGCAATAAGAGATGGTGGTAAGGGGGCAGACGCTTAGGTCATTCCCTGATGCACTGATTCGGGTCTCAAGATAGAGACAGGGAATTTATGTCATAAATGCATAAAGCAGATTAAAGCATATAAAATCAATTACCTACGATTAATTACCTATGCAACTAATAGAAATCGCGACGGCATGCTTGTTGTTTGTCGCCTTCTTGTCGTGTGACTTACAATGCGCCGATCCGTTGCGACGACGCAACGCAGCGCACTAATGAAGCCCACACTTATATTGATAACTAGCTGATGCCCGCGACTTCGTTCGCGTGGACTTTATGATTCCGGCATATTAATACAAATACGAACTAAAGTAGATACATAAGAAAATATTTGAGGCAGTATTATACGTTAAAAGTCAACAAATTATTATTTTTATTTAAGATTATATGTAAGTCACCATAGTTAAAAAAAAAAAAAAAAAAAAAAATGAAGGGAGTCTTTCCTTCGGGAGCTAATATGAAAAGACCTCAAGCGTTACTAATCCTCGATAAAGCCACATTGCATTCATCTGAAACGATTAGACAGCAATCCTGAAACATTTTCGCTTTGACACAGTTTCGTGTCACAAAGCATGTCGGTGTTTCCGTTCTGTATAAATCGAGTAGAATATTGAACATTGTATTTGCGTCCTTCCGCCTAGAGGTAATATTATGGCTGCAATACCTGGCGATGCTGCTGTATGATATTATTTTGGCGCCTGATTTCAGCGAGGATTGCTCTCGTCAGGTATGTTTTTCCAGTCCCTCCTGAAGCATCTAAGAAAAACAGTTTCCCCTCGTTGTTTAAAAGACTTTGAGTCACAAAATCTTGCTACATAGCGTCCCGCAAATGCACGCATTCTTCTGGTTTGTGCGAATATATACCAATCGTTCCATTTCAATTTTAGCGTACACGTCTATATAAAACTGACTAAACAGACCACGTTAACTTTATATATATATAAGAGATAATCACTCACTCACTCATCACGAAATCTCAGAAACTATAACACCTACAAACTTGAAATTTGGCTGGTAGTGGTATAGGGTGTAGACATCCGCTAAGAACGGATTTTACGATACTCTACCCCTAAGGGGGTAGAATGGGGGTTGGAAGTTTGTATGAAAGTCCTATGTTTTTGAAGCAAGAGACTTGAAATTTAAAATGTATGCTCTATAGATGGTGTGGAGGTGTACTAATAATGTATCTTTGGAAATCAACCCCCTTATGTAGTTAAAACGGGGGTTGTAAATTTGTATGAAAATCCAATGTTATTGGAGTTAAAGTAATTATGGCAGAAGGATTTTAAATGATATTTAAGTATAAAAAATATTGAAAACAACTACATACTTACTATTATAAGGAGGGATGTATTATTATAACAATAAAAAGTACTTTAGGTTTTACAAAGAGGTTTTAAAAAATAATATCCGTCGACTTTTGTTTCTAAAAATTGATTCTAAAAATTCGTCTAGATATTGATTGTTTTTAACTTTTTCCTTTCATTAGGTATTTAGCTTTTTCGAATGTAATTAAAAATTATTTGCAAATAACTAACTCCACGCGTACGAAGTCGCGGGCGGCCGCTAGTATATATATATATATACATATATATATATATATATATAAAATAAATAAGACTATTGCGTCTAACTTGTAGCAGGTAAGAATAAAAGTAGCACTGCGTGTGGTTATTTTTTTAACAATACAATCAATATTTTGTTAAACTATTTATACTCATCAGGCTGAACAACTTTTGCTAAGGCGTAATTTTTATATTTCTTATAGTTTAGCTGAACCATTATGGTTCTGCATCAGGTGTTCCAAATCTTGGATTTTTATACCGAGATGGAAATTTCGTGTCCACGTTTTCAAATCGATGCCATTTTCGTAATTGACATTTTAGAAAACCATAGAATCAACACCCAAATTGATATTGTAACATTTCAACCCCATCGCACCCCCACAGGAGTGCTCTTGTGTCACTTCGATTATGTTAGATTATAAAATAGCTGTTGTTTTCGGAATCAGCGACCCGATAAACCATAAAAACAATACCCATGTCGATTTTCAGACGTTTGCACCTCATTCCACCCCTTTAGGGGTTGAATTTTGAAAAATCCTGAAATACGTGTTTACTCATTTATCTACAGAAGATCTCGTGTAAAGTTTCATATAAAATAGTCCAACTAATCTTGGTTCCCCATACAAACTTTGGACCCCCATTTCACCCCCTTAGGAGTTGAATTTTCCAAATTCCCGTCTTAGTGAGCATCTACGTCCTGAAAGAAACCCCCATTCAAAATTTGAGACTCCTAGCACTTGTAATTTCTTAGATTTTGTGATAAGTGATTTTCTATAAAGAAAAATTTTCTTTAAACTTTAAATGACGATAACTTTTTAATCTGACATCAGATTTCGATGAAACAAAGCCTATATGTTGCTCAGGGATGACCTTAATCTTTTAGTGAAAACCGCGTAAAAATCTGTTCAGTAGTTTTAAAGATTAGCGAGTACATACAGACAGACAGACAGACAGACAGACAAAAAAATCAAAAAAATCTTTTTTGTGTTCTGTTACTCTTTTTTTATCGCCCACACTCATTTTTTGTTAATTTTATCAAATGTACAGACACGCGGTTCCTACTGTTTTATTATATGTATTGATTTATACTTACAGTTAGTAGATTTCGGGTAGTAACAAACCGAGCATCTAAAATTGTGAAACTGGGCTACTATTTTACTGACTTGGCGACTAATTTGATAGAAGACATACCAAACCTAACCTAACCTAGTATTTCTGTGGCTCATTTTGTATTTTTTGTGGCTCATGTTATTATTTGCCGTATATTTCCAGTAGGTACTATGTATAACTATCAAAAACAATTAAGTAGACATATTTTTATCCATTATTTGTTCCCAGATCATGGCTAAAACGCTACAGACTCGGAGACAACATAAAATCAGGTAAATTTTCTAAAGGAAATGACAGGCGATAAAACAATTTTATATGGGAAATTTAACCGAGTGACCTACGTAAATTTCTAAAAAATATCCCTTAATTAATTTATTTATAAGACTCGACCGGACTCAGCATCCACCCATGTCATCCCAATGTTGGGAAACGGGTCTTCCCTCAATGGAAGGGGTTTAGAACATACTCCACCACGCTGCTGAACTGCAGGTTGGCGGAGGCCAGTATTTTCAAAACGATCAAAGGCCACTGACTGTATTAACGACGGTTATCTGTTGACAACAGCCTGGACCGACAGGCTACGGTCGACGTTTCTTCATCATCAGGTCATTTTAGTCTCCACTACAGGATTAAAACCCTCTTTCGTCCGTCCTAGACTGAAGGAGGATTTGGCCTACACTCCCCATGCTGGCCAAACTGGTTGGGGAGGCCTGATCGATATTTGATAACGTATTTCCCTTAGTCGCCTTGTACGACATCCACGGGAAGAAACGGAGTGATTCTATTCTAGTCTGCCGGAAACCACTCGGCCAACGACGTTTCTTAACTTGCGTGATCGATTAGACTGACACGCGTAACGACGCCAAGTAGCTCCTCTACGATTTATAACTAGACTAGCGACCCGCCCCGGCTTCGCACGGGTGCAATGCTGATACTAAATGTACCACAGAAGGTCTTTGCGCTTTGTCCTATCCAGTCCTTCCCCAGTTATAGGCACACGCCGCCGGCTCCGCGGCCGGTACCGCCACAGCCGTTATGTCCCTGCATTTTAAATGTGTAATATCTATTAACGTAACTATTCATTTAAATTACATGCTGTGAAGGGCCATATTGATCTATATTAAATGCGCAATGTATTTAAGGTACTTAATTGGATAAGGATTAATTCTGTATTGCTTAAAATCGCTTCGTAAATAAGGCATTATTTCTTGTAAAAAGCAAAGGATAAAATAACGGTTATTGTGTGTTACCACTAAGAGATAGACATATACCATCGCGAACTTTTTTGTAGACCATTTTAAGGTGAACAATACTGTACTACATTATTTTGATCTATCTCCTTGGGTTCAGCCAGCGTTTGCAATGAAAGAGCAAAAAATGTGTTTATTTACGACATCACATTAGAAACCTCTAAATTATCAGTGTTTTTCTACTATGTTATGCATATATTATACATATAAACTTTCCAGTTGAATCACTCTATCTATTAAAAAAAACCGCATCATAATCCGTTGCGTAGTTTCAAAGATTTAAGCATACAAAGGGACATAGGGACAGAGAAAGCGACTTTGTTTTATACTATGTAGTGATACATATTTAATACCTTATTTCCGCAATGTCCGTTAATAAAAACTACAATAATTTACACATCGCGTGGTTACAATTCGATTTTTGGTAATTAAACCTACGAGTATCTGTAGTTAGAGGAATCTCATGAAATATAAAAAAGTGTAGTTTTAGTGAGTCAAAAGCTTTTAATAGATTATTATACAAAATTAAACAAAAATATTAATGTATTATTTCACGTGAAAAATGGTTACAACTAATCACTTCAAATGGAGACTGGTCTACCGTCTCATATAATAAATATATATATATATATATATATATATATATATATATATATATATATATATATACTAGCGGCCCGGTACGTGCTTCGCTACGTTTAAAGTGAAATACTAAAAAAAATTAATTGGAACATCAAATTCATTTATTCAAACAAAAAAATATTTTATTAATTGCTAGCTATTTTAAAATTAAATCCAAAACATTTGGATAAACAATATTTTTTGTTTTTCCATTTTGAGCATGAATAAACAAACGGCTGGGGGTACCGACTCTGGAACAGGCAACATGAAGTCGAAGCACGTCCAAAATGAAATGACCACATGAATGACATAACAACAAGCTTGTACCAAAGCCAACCTCACCTGCACGTGGTGCACCCTGCCAATAAGCAAACGAGGCTCTGGAAAGAGAGGGGCACAACGTTAGCCCGACTGGGGAAGGACCTCCACCTCACAGAATACCGCAGCCAAATAACAACTACATGAAGTGTTGAAGTGTTCCTGCGCGTGACCGAGGTCACCAGAAGAATGAGTTGCTACGTTAGCAGCCGGGGTGGCAACGCGCGAGCGACACTCATTGTCGCAAGCGTCTATAGGCGACGGTAACCTCTTCACATCAAGCGGGCCGTATGCTTGTTTTCCACCTGTCGTGGTATAAAAAAAAACACACTTATCTCAGAAACTAACAATGCAAGGAAGCCTGTGTTCCTTGCATTATTCGAACTCCTGAACCACAACTTTGACTATCTTGCAGGGCGCGAAAGTTACCTATTTTACATTCTCTACGGCCATTCAACTTCTAGTAAAGCTTCTAATATATCAAAATCAAAAGTTGTGTGGTACACCGGTGGTACACCCTGCCTCGTGTGCCTAGGGCGACTTGGCCGTGCTCCGCCGGTGGTACATTTCGGTGTAAACGTGTTAACATAGTTAGATGTACCTTTATTACAGATGACATGTCAGAAATAAAGAGATTGTCTTGGATTTCTACAAATATTGAGCATTTGAATGAACAAAATTCGACTGCATCAGCAAAAGCTAAAGCTGACCAACCAGTAAGAGAGTGCACAAATAACTTTGTACATGGTTACGTAGTTTTATTGCACTTAATAAAATAGATATATGATAGAACTAAAAGTAGTTAAATGTAAGTAATATATTTTTTTATTGTTTTAATTTTATTATCATTTATGAGAAATACTTTGACGAGCTCGGTGGTCGAATGGTTAGCAATGGCCACTTTGATTCCGAGTTCGCGGGTTTGATTCCCGTACAAGACAAACATTTGTGTGCATGAACATGTCTGTTTGTATTGGTATGGGTGTTTTCTATGTATTATAAGTATGTATTTACAAAAAAAAATGTATTTATGTACATTTATCAGTTGTCTAGTACCCATAACACAAGCTTTGCGCTTCATTTGGGACTAGATGGCGCTGTGTAAATTGTCCAGAAATATTTATTTATTTATTACTTAGATACTATCATACAGATAAAGTATTGTCATTTACATCAACCTATATTAGTACTACTGCTGAGATACGGCTATCCCCTCAACCGATAATATTTAGAGCGTACATTACCATGCTGTTCAACTGTTGGTTCGCTTAACGAATGACTAACGCCACTGACTTGGCTTGACAACTATCATCCAATGATAATCCTGAACCGACGACTTAAAGTTTTCATCCATAGACAGAGATACACAGGGTACGATTGGGTGTTGGACAAGAACTAGACTGACACGTAAAACGACGCCGCGCCGCCAGCTCCTCAAAATTATACGGCGCTGCGTTTTTCTTTCTTGTTTTTAAGGCTTAAGTTTATGTCAATTGCTTACTAATTCAATGCTTACTTTAACCAGAATTATGAAACCAGTTATAAGGAACAAGAAAATGCAAAAATAAATCTAAAAACAGCATCAAAAGCAAATGGGAAAATAACAAATAATGTTACCGCTACAAAATCAGTTGAGAAACAATCTGTTTTTCATCGCAACAGTGTTTCCAAAAGGTCTGTACTGAACACTGTACCCTCACCTAAAAACGAGTATTTAAGAAAGCACAGCCCATTAAAGGACAATTTAAAAGTAGTACCTACATTGAATAGAAAGGCATCAATAAAGCCAGTAAAATTCAATAAACTTCAAGTAAACAAGATGAATACTACATCTAAAACATTGATACGAGCAGAAAAACTACCACCAGAATTTGTAGTTCCTTTAAAACATGGTAATTTTATTAAACAGAAAGATTTACCAAAGATATCAGAAACCAGTTACAAAGAAATAATAGACAACGATTCAGAGACAAAAGTGAACAAAAATAAGAAAGATATTAATTCAACTACACATAGTGAAACAGTTTCAAAAATACATGGATCCGGAGTGAATACAAATATTCATGCTTTACCAAGCATTCATGAAACTGTTTTGAAAGTGCAAGATGGGGGATCTATGACCCCAATTTATTTATCAAATGATGACACATATACAATAGATACACTTAATATTAAAATTCTCAATAGCGAAGTACAACTGCCGATCATCAATACTGAAGACAATACTTGGAGCCCATCGAATTTGCCACTAAAAAATAAAGATACTTCTCATAGTAACAATAAAATTTGGATTGATTCCAACATAACATCAAAAACTGGAGAAAATGTTTGTGACAGGCCTATATTAAATTCTTCATTTGCTTTAATCGATCCTAAAAATACGGTGAACTTAAAAATAAGTATAGAAGTGAAAAATAATCCAGATAATGGAGACAATAGATATATAGGAAAGTCAAAATTATACAACGATAATGCTATAAATACATTGCATGAAAAAGAATCAGAGGTGAATTTCGATGAAATCCCTGTGCAGAATGTACCATTGCATAAACTTATCAATGAATTACATAAAACAGATCAGAAAATCGTATTGATAAATTACAATCCTTGTAATATTGATGATTATTTAGTTAACGTACGAAAATTGCATGCAGATCCTATTAATGCCAATAACGGTGACAAGGAATCTGAACTTGTCGTGAAGTTATCGCGTTTACAACAGGAAATGAATTTAAATAGGTAATTATTCGTAAAGGATAACAGTAATATTTATTTATAAAAATAATAATAATTACCTACTTTAATTTATACAGTTTATATTTTTGTATTTAGTAAACAACATCAAAATTTTAGTAATTAAACCGATCAACGGAGAAATACTACGTTAATTTTTTGAGGGACGATACAGAACATTGTTTGCTTTCTTATCACTAAACATGTTTATTTTTTTAATGACAGCAATATGCGTAGCATAGACAATATTAAAATTTATTTTGCTTCACTATTTGTTTTAAAATATTACAATAAATAACGTAAAAAATATAGGTAGTGAAATTTTAGTCATACTTTACAGATGTTCCTGTGAAGAATCTACTCTCAAAGTCGATAAACAGGTTCAAACGTCAAATACAATTGTGGAAACAGACCAAGAAAATCGTCGCGATAATGTTCCAGAAAAGCTTTTACCCAAAGTCACGTCACGTGATATTGAAAATTCAATTACAAAGCACAAATCCCCCTATCAAGATGTGCGTGCGCATGCTACTGATGTAGAAGAGGCAATATTAAAGAATGACACCGGAAATATTCAGTTTCTAATGATAGAAAAAGATTACATAAAATCCCCATCCAAAGTACTTTTAAACAAATATACGCAAACTGATATATCTAACTTATTGGTAAGCTTATAACTTAACTCGTAATTATCTAATATTAGTATATATAAGATATGACACAGAATCAAAAAAATATATATCATATATTTTTCAGCTTGAAGCAAGGCAGCACGAAGATTCTCACTACTCATTCCATTTACCACCATTATATGTACTAAAACACTATAATCTTCAATAAACATCTACGTAATGATGCACTATATTTTAATGATCTTCACTTAATTATTATTTGTACTAAGAACACAATAAGGACATGAAATCTTAAACGGTTTATTCCATAACCGTTGTCCACCCGTAATTGGTGTTGATAGTGCTTGAGTTTTCTTGTCAAGATAGTTAATGGTTTCTGTCCAATGTGACGAAGTTGCGGCTCGGTAAAGTACAGCAAGTTATACACTGGTATTTGTAACATTACCTGAAATAAAATCATAGGATATAATATAATAATGGTATCTACGACACAGATATATGAACAGTAAGCCAATATATAAATTATTTAACAATATCGTAAAATACACAAAACTATAAAGATCTGGAAACTTTCATTCTAATATCTTCCGTCCGACTTATTTTAGGATCGATCAAAGTTAGGCGGGAAAGTCCATTTTAAAAGTATGAAATTATTAAAAAATAATATTACTATTGGAGAAGCAATAAAGAATACTATAACTTTTATTATGATACTAATTACATAAACGAAATATTTAACATAGCTGTCGTACAAATTTCGGATTTTTGCTTCGATAGCCCAAAAATCTCTCGAGATATGTTAATTTGAAAATCTAAATTTTTGACTTTCCTGAAAACGCTCCATACAAAAGGCTACTGAACTATGACGTCACAGTTTTGTATTTTGAATGCTTGGTGCATTCAAATTAACATATCTCGAGAGATTTTTGGGCTATCAAAATAATTCTTTCACCTATGGTTATCTATATATATAAAATTCAAAGTCCTGACTAACTGACTGACTGACTGACTGATATATCAACGCACAGCCCAAACCGCTGGGTCTAGAGATTCCAAATTTGGCACGTAGGTTCCTTATGACGTCTAGGGGTACACTAAGAAAGGATTTTTCAAAATTCATCCCCTAAGGGTTTGTATGGGGAAACGAGATTAGTTGGACTATTTTATCCGAAACTTTACACGAGTACTTCTATAGATAAATGAGAAAACATGTGTTTCAGGATTTTTTAATATTCAACTCCTAAAGGGGTGAAATAGGGTGAAAAAGTCTGAAAATCGTCATGGGTATTATTTTTATAGTTTATCGGGTCGCTGATTACGAAAATAACAACTATTTTCTAATCAAACGTAGCCGACGTGACATAAAATCCCCCCTGTGGGGGTGCGATGGGGCGGAAATGTCTAAAATGGGGTGACAAAGTCTGAAAATCGTCATAGGTATTGTTTTTATGGTTTATCGGGTGGCTGATTACGAAAATAACAACTATTTTCTAATCAAACGTAGTCGGCGTGAAATAAAACCCCCCTGTGGGGGTGCGATGGGGTTGAAATGTCATAATATCAATATGGGTGTTGATTCTATGGTTTTCTGGAACGTCAATTACGAAAATGGCATCGATTTGAAAATATAACATAGTGGACAAGAAATTACTTAAAAGGATTTTTCAAATTTTACCCCTAAGAGGGTGAAACAGAGGTCCAAAGTTTGTATGGGGAAACGAGTTTACTTCCACTATTTTATCCTAAATTTTACACGAGTACTTCTATAGATAATTGACTAAACACGTATTTCAGGATTTTTCAAAATTCAACCCCTAAAATGGTAAAATGGGCCCCAAAAGTCTGAAAAACGTCATGGGTATTGTTTTTATGGCTTATCGGGTAGCTGATTACGAAAACAACAACGATTTTAAAATTCAATGTAGCTAACTTGACCATCATCTCCTATTGGGGTGCGATGGGGTTGAAATGTCTAAAATGCTGTGAAAAAGTCTGAAAATCGTCATGGGTATTGTATTTATGTCTTATCGGGTCGCTGATTACGAAAATAACAACAATTTTTTAATCAACCGTAGTCGACGTGACATAAAATCCCCCCTTGTGGGGGTGCGATGGGGTTGAAATGTCATAATATCAATATGGGTGTTGATTTTATGATTTTCTGGGACGTCAATTACGGAAATGGTATCGATTTGAAATATAACATAGTGGATATAAAATTAGTTAAAAGGACTTTTAAAATTTTACACCTAAGAGGGTGAAACGGAGGTCCAAAAATTCTATGGAGAAACGAGATTAGTTGACTATTTTATCCTAAACTTTACAGGACTACTTCTATAGATAAATGAGTAAACACGTATTTCAGGATTTTTCAAAATTCAAGCCCAAAAATGGTAAAATAGGGCCAAAAAGTCTGAAAATCTTCATGGGTATTGTTTTTATGGTGTATCACGTCGCTGATTACGAAAACAATAACGATTTTGAAATTCAATGTGGCTAACGTGACCATCATACTCAATTGGGGTGCGATGGGATTGAAATGTCTAAAATGGGGTGAAAAGGTCTGAAAATCGTCATGGGTATTGTTTTAATAGTCTATCGGGTCGCTGATTACGAAAACAACAACTATTTTGTAATCCAACATAGCCGACCTGACATAAAATAACCCCTGTGGGGATGCGATGGGGATGAAATGTCATAATATTAATATCGGTGTTGATTCTATGGTTTTCTGGGACGTCAATTACGAAAATGGCATCGATTTGAAAATATAACATAGTGAACATGAAATTACTTAAGAGGATTTTTAAAATTTTACCCCTAAGAAGGTGAAACGGAGGTCCAAAATTGTATGGGGAAACGAGATTAGTCGGACTATTTTATCCTAAACTTTACACGAGTACTTCTATAGATAAATGAGTAAACACGTGTTTGCCCCGAATGTCATGCGAGCGAAGCCGCGGGCGAAAGCTAGTATTATAATAACGTCCTTACATAACAAATAGAAAGAAAAAAAAAATGTCATCTAGCTTATTCCGAGTAATCTTGATACACATACTTGTGCAGTGATTCCCGACATAGCTGCAGGATTAATAGCACTTAGATCTGGCCCTTCCACTTCTGCTAACAGGAGCCCTAGATGAGATACATCACGCGCACTCCAGCTAAAAGATTTACCTAGCGCCTGTAAAAATATTACACAACTTAAAAAGCAAAACAGCGATATCCTGTATTTGCGATTTGTGTATGAACAAATAGGGTGAATACCTGAGTTTTAGTCATAATAGTCAAATAAAATCTCCGTTGCAAAGGATCACAAGCTTTGATGTGATAGAAAACCTAAACAAATTAATAATTATAATTAGAATCATAGCATTGACCATCGAAAATCTCATGCCTTGGACATGATCGTCAAAGACAACGACTCGAATGCAATGTCTCTGAACTACAGCTTTGCTATTTTAGAATGCCAGGGAATTTAAATGACACAGGGCTTTTTGTTTATATATCATATGTAAATTAGGTACTAAGGTTTGAAAATAATGACTTGAAATAGCCCCAAGGACATCGAGGACTTTGATCGAATATCTGAATGAATTTATTGAAGATTAAAATGAATTGGGCAAATGTGGTTATTTTTTTTTACA
Organism: Hypsopygia costalis; assembly: GCA_937001555.2. Classification (NCBI taxonomy): domain Eukaryota; kingdom Metazoa; phylum Arthropoda; class Insecta; order Lepidoptera; family Pyralidae; genus Hypsopygia; species Hypsopygia costalis. The sequence continues at coordinate 21,954,403 of OW443328.2, forward strand.
GATTTAAAAAAAAGTATAATTTCAATAATATAAGAAATAGATAAAAATTTAACAAGATATTATAATTAATGTTTTTCCTAGCATTATAGGTATATCAAAACAGGATGTGTCTATTATACAATTGACTTCATAAACAATATAAAATCAACACTTGTCTATACCTAATGAACCATGTTTTGTTATCATATAGAATGAAACCAATTAACTACTTGTATTAATTTAGTGCAAAAAGTATTCACTTATTTGTTTACTTATATTTTATTGTATCATACAGAGATCAGAGGGGCAATTCTCGTAATTAAAATATAGTCAAAATTCAGTTTCGATCCAGTCTCGATCTCATAAATGTCACATTTGATATTCTCGTAATACAATATGTAACTTCAAAATTAAATTTAAGCTTGATTATATCGAAATCTGAGTAAAAATTAAACAAACTAAGAATGTTACTTTGCCAACAACAAGAATTGATAATACATAATTAATTAATGAAATCAAGTACATTATATAATTTTAGTCAATTCACAATTCAATCTCGATTCGGTCAACTTTCAATCTGCGTTCGTAGAAAAATTATGAGAATTGGCCTTCTGAGTTTTTCTGTTATTATAACATTTACTGTTATTTGTTTAGGTTTATCCTAAATAAATCCGAAAAAAATAATAAAGTCAAAGAGATCAAGTTTTTGATTGAATTAAAAATCTGACAACCTATATCACATAATTCTCCATAGTAAAATCCCCTGTTTCCTATGCAGACAACTTAAGCCAAGATGTTCACTGCTACCGCCGTGTTCACCAGCTGGGCTGTTGCGTATCTAAGTAGTCACGCATTTTAAAGTAGGTAGGTAAACTTTGCGTTTTCAGTGATTTATTAACTTGCTGAGATTTTTTTTAAGACACCAACCTATATTTGTGGCCTGAGCCTAGCTTACACAATGGTAGTGACTAGACCTAGTCACTCGGAATTTCTAAATTGAATTGAATTTGCCTTCTCATTGGAATTGGTAACTGGGCACATATAGGTAGATAGAATTGACAGTAACTCAGTAGGCTGTGGATTATTATTACTGGGCCCGAAAATAGAATGGGTCGCTAGTCAGCTGGACTGACTTTGCGAGCGCTAAGTCAGCACTGTACTGGGTTGCAACAAGTATCCACACGAGCCCTGTAGCAAGTAAGCGGTAGACTGGTTTATTGTATAGTCCGTTTACAGCCATCGTATAAACCAGAGACCTTAACGCCGAAGCTGAAGCCGAAATCCGATGGGATATTCTGATTCCAAAAATAGGTTTAAGGTTAAGGTTAATGACGAAAGTCTTAAACTGACTAATCTGATGACTTTCGTTCATTTTTGATTGCGAAAATAAACCTTCGTAGAGACCCTACAGGGTTTCTACGAAGGTTTAACTTGGTTAGATATACAATTCGTTAGATATATAAATATAGATTAGATTGCGTAGAGACCCTGTAGATTCTCTACGCAATCAAAAATGGCAAACAGCTTTAGCTTCGGCGGTAGGGCCCTAAACTGCATAGCCTGTATTCTGTAGTCTTCTACATCGTTGTCAACTAAAGTACGCAACAATTTAGCACCAATGTGTCCCGTCCCGCGGGTTATACAACCTGATGTGTCAATTGTAAATATGTATTTGGCGGAACTTTCCGCATGTAAGTCATTGGGACGCCACAAAGCAAATTGTTCATGAGGTTCAGATATCTAGGCTCCATCCAGTTTGGATTTAATTTTATATATCTGCTAGCCACCACGCCAACCTGTCATTGAAAAATAATTAATGATAATTTTAGAATTTATAATCGCCCCCTCACTCCCAAACACTCTATTATTGTAAAAAATACGAGTGTCTAAAAATTTATCATGTGAGTAATATATTCTAAGTTTCATTTTAAAATACCTGATGCCTATTCAAGTCAGCGTGCGTTCCGATATAGGAGAGGATTCGGTTATCGGAGAGATTGAGTCTAGCCATTTCTCTACCATTGATGTACTTGAACAAGGGCCGATACATTTCCAAGGTCGTATAAGGGATCTCTTGGGGCTGCCTTCCATTTTTCACCACAGTCCAGACAGCCGCAAATTTTTCTAACGGTAACTTTATCATTGATATCGTCCGAGCCTGCGGAGAAACTAGTAATAGTAGTAGTATTTTTTAAGCTGCCCGAATGGAGAAGTACCTCCACCATAGAACACCGTTGCCAAATAAAGATTCCCTTGAGGGTTGTTGTGTTGCTGTGAGTCAGTGAGGTCACCAGAAAGAAAGGAGCATAAGCTGACAACGGATCGGCGACCTCTTGGTGTTGCAGATCTCCATCAGGTATCTATATCAGGTATGGAAAGCAATCACAACTGCCCGTTATTGCTTTCCATCAGGTAACTCACATGTTCGTTTGTCCCCTCTCACATAATAATTGATATATTGTTATCTATCATTGGTAACTAAGTGTCTTTTCGTCAGAAGACATTTAAGTCTGTATTCACAAATTTTATTTTTACAAATTTATGTTTACATTTTATGGTTCTTTCCGTACCCTATGTATTACTACACACATACAAAAAATAAATTATATATCAACAAATACAAAAAATTAATTAAAGATAAAAATTTAAGGGGATCGTCATATAAGAACAGAGGGGCAATTCTCGTAATTAAAATATAGTCAAAATTCAGTTTCGATCCAGTCTCGATCTCACAAATGTCAAGTTTGGTATTCTCGTATCACAATATGTAACTTCAAAATTAAATTTAAGCGGGATTATATCGAAATATGAATGAAAATTAAACAAACTAAGAATGTTACTTTGCCAACAACAGAATTGATAATAATTAATTAATGAAATCAAGTATATAATTGTAGTCAATTCACAATTCAATCTCGGTTCGGTCAACTTTCAATCTGCGTTCGTAGAAAAATTACGAGAATTGGCCTTCAGATAGAGTATATTATTCTGTGCTTCAGATGTAAAACACCATTACTTTACACATAACTGTTCAATTCAAAATTACAATAATATAGGCAACTTGTAACATTTTGTACCATCAATAGTTATACCACTTCATTATTCGTACTACAAATATGTTACCTATAAAGTGACTAAATGAATATAAATATAACTTGCGTGCTGACATCCCCGCTGCTAACGTAACTTTTCCTCATGTGCTTTTTAAGGACATAATTCGACGAGCTCGGTGGCGTAGCGGTCAATGACGCGGCTTCGACACCAACGCTCGTGGGTTCGATTCCCACACAGAACAAACATTTGTGTGCATGAACATGTCTGTTTGTCTTGGCTGGGTGTTTTCTATGTATCATAAGTATGTATTTACAAAAAAAAATGTATTTACGTATGTTTTTCAGTTATCTAGTACCCATAACACAAGCTTCGCTTACTTTGGGGCTAGATGGCGCAGTGAAATTGGTCTGACAATATTTATTATTTATTTATAATAAAAATAACTACGTACCGATCTCAACACATATTCTGATGGTAGATTCAAGACATCGTTCACACTGCCCACAACCAGTATAGCAAACGCATTGACTGCTGTTTGCATGTGATCCGACGTGATCCTCAGACGGCACTGACCTCGGTGCATTAACTGTGTTATGGGCAGGTGTACTGCTCTTTGGTTGTAGAATAACTCTGATCTAAATAGGAAATACACTATGTGATATAGGTAATCTATACATTAATACGTGAAACAAAAACTTTGTCGAACTTCTACCCCTACTTAAGTAAATTTCGCGGACGGAGAAGTATGAAATTTCGCACACTTATAGATTATATACGAGACGGCGGTCCATTACACATTCCCACCACTGTGTCTCCTGTGCAGCCAGGATTAACAGCGGCGACCGCCAAAAAAGACAATGAACAGTGACCATTGCAATCCCCGGGGTAAAACTACGGCTGCCTTGGAACTCACAACTATATAGATTTTATAGAAAAAGAGTGCAAACTGCTAATATGTATTTTTAATTATGTATAAAAAAATATGAAATCCATAAAAAAAGCATTATACACACTACCATGTATCTGACACACACACGCATATATACTCTTTTGTTTATTTTATGGTCGATTTTCGACCAGTGGGCGGCCACTAGTAATAATAAATGGGAACAATATTTTCTAACAATATTTTCAATATTACCTAAGTTTAGATGTGTCAGTAATCTGCAGTACCCTATTAATAATATCTATCCCCAAGAAATATATTAGTCATCATTTTAATCAAAACTGTCTCTAAATATAAATCATCAGCTTAACAAACTATTAGTATCATTTAATTCGTTTGATCATCAAAATAATAGATCTGTCACCAAATAAATAGATCAGCTCCTTAATTTAATGAAAAAATGCCTAATAGGGGCGGAGTCAAATTGGCGTCATATTCACTGACGAGTCTTACCAATACTTGGTCAATGTAATAAATCATTTTTTGGTTAGATTTGAGTTGATTTTTGGTTAGGTTAGGGTTTTCTTGTGTCCTGTCAACGGAAATAGGAGCTCCGAGAAGCGGTGCTCCGTCAACCTAGATGATGAATGATGTGGTGGCACCACATCATTCATCATCTAGGTTGACGGAACAAAGTTAGCTTAATTATTAATAATTGACAATATAATACATACAAAAACATTTATTGTGGAATCGATTTTATAATGTTTGGTGACTACATTTTGGTGACAAATCTATTATTTTGCGGGCAAACCCTATTAGTTAAGAAACACAAAACTAAGTAAATTGGCGATAGCTTAAACGATACCCATATTAAATAGTCTAGTAGGACAAATTACACATCGCCATCTAGTACAAACACCAAACTAACCATCTTGTGTATATTATTAGATATCCGATACATAAATAATATTTTTATAAACAATGCCTTACAATATACACGTCCAGACCAAGACATACATATACATGCTCGTGCACACAAATGTTTGTGTCGTGCATGGTACGTAATTTCATACTCCTCCGTCGGCGCAATTTTCGTAAAAAAGAGTACAAAGTGTTTGCTTCACGTATTAATACATAGATATTGACATTCTATACAGGTTGCAAATAAATTAAATCATATAAATAGAAAATTCAAAATGGTACACGTTGATGTCTTTTACAGAAATGTTTATGAAACGTTGTGTAGGAGTAGTCAGGAAAACAACAACCGATATTTCTTTCAAGATTTATTCCTCGATTTAACACTCACAAAATATGGTAATAGCGATTACAACGATGCAACACAGATATCTCAACCATATCAACTTCACTCTGCCGCTGTCGTTATTCGAATGCGGACCGCCATGGAATCGCCCACGATCTCACCTCGGTCGTCCACGATCTAATGTCGATCGTGCGCGATCCCGCCTCGGCCGCCGGAAGCGGCAGAGAGCGGTAATATGAAATTACTCTTAAAATTAAAAGAACATTGTGAAAAATATCTTAACTAATTTATAGACATTCAAATTACATTTGGTGAATTATCGTATTCAATTAAGAGTTATTACAATTACATTATTATCAGTTGGAAAAGGTACAGTGTTGTTCTATTGACATTACTGTATTTCCGATTAAAATTAACGAATTATCCTTACAGCTCGGCCATCCTGCTATACGCGAGTCTCTTCGCGTTGTAGTACATAATGAATTGTTAGGCTTGACTGAACTATATAAATTACATTAGTAAGCTGAACACATAGATAACAACTTATTTACATTTGAGAGTAGAAAAAAAAATTAAAATAAATTCTCGTTACGTATATATACATATTGTAAATAGAAATGATAATTCATAGCTGACATTCATAATCATTCTATATAAACTGAAGTGTTGTTGTAATTTACTTGATTGATCTAATTGCTATTATCATTATCATTTCTATCTATCCTGTTAGCAAATACGCTATCAGTCTCATTATGATTAACTAAATTTTTACAATTAACATCGTCAGTTTCTTCGCTCTCATCATTCGAACTACTGTCAAAGTCCCGATCAAAGCTCAACCAAGGACGAATCTTATCCAAGGCCACTATTCCTTCATAACGACGGCTATTCTTACGTGATAAAGGTGTGTCTTCAACTATAAACCTATCATGTGGGAGTAACTTTATTATGCGATAGGGACCTTGATATTTAACTACCAACTTTTGCGATTGCCCGTCATGTGGGACTTGTCTTTCTATCCGTACTAAGTCACCTATACTATATTTTCTACCTGGTTTTCTATGTTTATTATACTGAACCACATCCTTTTGTTGCTGTTTTTCAATGCGTTTACTTGCTTCTTCTCTAACTACCTCTATTTCATCAGGCGTAATAATATTAATAGTATCATTGATTACTGTATTTAGTATTCCTTGCGATTTGTGATTTATATTAAAACCGAATAACAGTTCTGATGGTGTTTTTAGAGTTGTTTTATGAACTGTTGTATGTAACCCTATCTGTATGTCGCGAACGTGTTCGTCCCATCCCCTTTCATCTTTACCATGGTTTGACGTAGCTAACGCTTCTGTTATTGTTCTGTTGAAGCGTTCTACCTGGCCATTAGCCCTTGGTGTTGCGACAGCGTTTAACACGTGCTTTATGCCGTACTCTGCAATGAAATCCTTGAATGTCTTGCTGGTAAAACTTGACCCTCTATCGGTAATCAAGCGAGTCGGGACTCCAAAAAAACTAATGTGATCTTTCAATATTTTTACTGTTGTCGCTGATTTTGTGTTTTTAACGGGGGCTATATTTATAAATTTTGTGAAACTATCAATGACTACTAACAAATAGCAATTACCGGATTTGCTTTTTACGAAAGGTCCAAGGTGGTCTGCGTGGATGGTGTGGAATGGCACACTAACCTTTTCTATGGGGTGTAGTTGTCCTTCACGCTTTCCCCCTGGTGCCTTATGATGAGCGCATTCCAGGCACGCTAATACATATTTCTTAACGAATCTTCTCATACGTCCAAACCAATAGTGTTTTCTTATACGTTGTAGTGTTTTTTCGTAACCGTAGTGCCCTACGTCGTCGTGGTTTTTCTTTACGATTTGCCACCGTGCCCCTTTTGGCACGACCCATTTCATCTCATCCCCAACCAAGCGGTAAACACGACCGTTTTTCAATCGAAAGTTCTTTTGGATATCAACGACATTTTCGGTATCAGGATTAGATAGGATATCTTTTATCCTAGCAATCTCTTCGTCCGCTGATTGCACCGTGGTAATCCAGTCTTGCTCACGTTCAACTAACAAGATATCGAGTATATGCGACTCATTAGATTGAAAATCTACTGGATTGCGACTTAGTGCGTCGACATGAGACATTTGTGCACCAGGCCTATACTCAATATTACAGTTATATTCTTGTAGTTGGATCCACCACCGTGCAATTCTTGGAACCAAATCCCTTTTAGTTAGCGTAGACCTAAGGGCATTACAGTCGGTTTGTACAGTAAAGGAAACTCCAATAAGGTAAACCCTAAATCTCTGTAAGGATGCTACAACCGCGAGAGTCTCGAGTTCAAAGGAGTGATATTTTTGTTCTTCTGCGGTTGTCTTGCGACTGAAATATGATACTGGCTGCAAAATACCGTTTTGGTTACGTTGAAGTAAAATGCCAGCCAAACCAATTTTGCTAGCGTCTGTATGAACTTGAGTTTCCGCTAGAGGATCATACAGAGCAAGAACTGGTCTTTCCGTCAATGAACTCTTAATCCCTGTAAATGATTCCTCCTGAGCCCTGCTCCATAGCCAATCTTTATCTTTTTTAAGCAACTCCGTTAGAGGGGCGGTGATTAGTGCATAGTTTTTAATAAACCGTCTAAAGAATCCTGACAAGCCTAAAAATTGTCGCAATTCGTGTTGATTTTTAGGCGTAGGGAATTTTGATACTGCATCACATTTCCTAGAACCCGGCCGTATACCATTTGCACTTACTTCAAAGCCCAAAAAGTCTATTTTATCTAAAAAGAAATTGCATTTGCTCATTTTCAACGTGAGCCCACCTTTCCTCAACAGATCAAGTACTTCTCTCAGTCTATTTAACCCTTCATCAAAATTTTTGCATGGTATTAAAATATCGTCCATATAAACTAAAGCGTATTTAATCTTAGCATCAGATAATATTTTGTTCATGGTTCTTTGAAACACTGATGGTGCATTGACAAGCCCAAATGGCATACGGTTGTATTCAAACTGGCCATCGGGGGTTACAAACGCAGTTTTGGGGCGCGCACTTTCGCATAGTGGGATTTGATAATATCCAGAAGCCAAATCTAGGGATATAAATAATGTGTTTCCTCCTAGCAAGTCTAATTGATCCTCAATACGAGGCAATGGGAAGTGATCCTTCTTTGTTTTCCGGTTTAGAGCGCGATAGTCTACACATAACCTTTTGTCGCCTGTTTTTTTCTTTACGAGGACAATAGGGCTTGCATAAGGGGACGAGGATTCTCTAACGATACCGCTGTCTATCATTTCCTGAACCATATTGCGTACTAGACACCTCTCAGAATATGACATACGATAAGGTCTATAAACTACGGGATTGGAATCTTCGAGCTCAATAGTCATTTCAGTTACATTAGTGTATCCTAAATCCTTTAGACCAGTCGAGAAACAATCCTTATATTCTTTTAGCATCTTTTGTAGAGCAAACCGTTGCTCTGTCGTCAAACTAGGGTTACATGAAATGGTTTCATCTAACTCAGTAGTGTTAACAGCTACTTGAAACGAATTCTTTGTGTCACATAAATGCGTAGCTCGGGTTAGTAGCGTATCTTTATGAATAATAATATCCTTATTTGACATATTGAGAATAAGTAACGCAGTACGGTTATCAGTTACACTGTATGTACCCGGGAAAAGGTAATATTCCTTTCCTTCTATTCCACGAAGAGACCCATCGACATAGACGTTACCGCAAGTTAGAGATTCACAACCAACTGGGACTACCAATAGATTATTGGCTGTGATCGAAGTAGTATGAGAGGACAGAAGATGAACCCTTTTATTGGGTGTAGTTTTTTCGAATATGATCTCATCAGGAGTCTTCGTGATAACTAAGTTCGGCTTCTCTGTAAACGAGTGACCTAAAAGAACCGAATGAGTCAAAACATAGTCTTCTACAACGTACATGCCTACGACTTCTTTGATACCCTGAACTTCTACTTTAGTAATTATGAGACCCAGCGGTCGTATAAGAGTCGCCCCAATGCCCCTTAATATTGGTAACTCAACATCTGTAATGAGATTAACATTTAACCGCCTGGCAGCGCTCTCTCTTATTAGCGAGCACTGACTACCTAAATCTAGATGGCAATCAAATATAGTATCATTAACCTTAACAGCCATAATGTATTTATTATTCGACTTATCAGTAGCAGTTACTTCAGATACCTGTTTTTCTATTATATCCGAGGAGGTATTACGGTTAGTTTCATTTTTTTTGGATTTATTCCCAAAACAAAACGACGCATGGTGACCTACTTTGTCGCAATTAGAACATTTGGTCAAAGGTTTATCGCATTTGAATCTAGGGTGTCCTATTTGATTACAATTGTAACATCTAATATTCGAAGTACTACTAGCAGAGATATTGTTATTAGAAGAGTTCTTTTCGAATCTATTCCTTTTCAGGTTATCATTGTTGTCCCTGAAATTTCCAACCTGAACAGATCTGAAGTACTTTAATACTTGTTCGGGTTCAGAAACTTGTGCAGCTTGTGCTCCTACCTTGACTGCACGGTCGTTTACGCCATGAAGTAGACAGTCTACCGCTTGTCTACCATTTATTTTACATCGGTTTAAGAGATTTATCTTAGTATAATAGTAATGTTCCAAAGATTCATTAAAACGTACTCTTTTATTTAACATTTCCGTTAGAAGTTCGGCGTAATCTTCGCGACAAGGAAAAGACTCTAAGAGTTTTTTCTTCCATTCTGGCCAACTATATAACAAAGTGGGGAGCCCTTGATACCACGACTTAGCGACACCACATAACTTTGGCAATGAGTAATGTATAGTTTCTTTTTCGTCCCACCCGTAAATATCAGCGCATTCTTCAACTTTATTAATCCATGTAAGTATATTTTGTTGTTTTGTCATTGGATCAAAGTCGGGAATAACATTATTGTTATATGATAATTTAGGCTTATCTGAACTCTTAACGTCCTTAATGATAGTAAGAAATTTGTCTAAAATAGCTTTAGTATCATTCGCAGTAGACCTTGAACGTTTTGAATGAGCTTTGATGGACTCACCTGAAGATTCAGATGAGGTACTCGCATGTCTGCGTTTCCGCCTACATCGTTCAGTTGACCGATGTCTCCCTTCAGACTTCCTTCGCCGATAATCCCGATCGTCGTCACGTTCTTCTGATGGCGTCCGCTCCCACCGACGCCGCCGTCGCCTTTCAAATTGTGAACTCCGACTTGGTCTTCGCCTTCGAGATGGACCTGGTTCAAAACTCGCATAGTCAGACAACCTATTGACAGACTCTCGACCGCGGGTGTCATACGTACGTAGCTCCCGACGTAGAGCTTCACCTATAAACCCTTGTTGACCTCTGATATTATTTAGCACAAACCCTCGTCGCCTTTGGGCGTCATTACAACTTAGCTCTTGTTGACCTTGAGCATCATCCACATCTAGCTCTTGTTGACGTTGAGCATCACTAATTTCCAGCTCACGTTGACCTTGAGCATCACTAATTGCCGGCTCTCGTTGACCTTGAGCATCACTTATTTCCAGCTCATGTTGACCTTGAGCATCACTAATTGCCGGCTCTCGTTGACCTTGAGCATCACTTATTTCCAGCTCATGTTGACCTCGAGCATTACTTATTTCTAGCCTTCGTTGACCTCTGGCTTTATTTACCTCATACCCTTGATCTTGGGTTTCACTCATGCTCAATGACAGGTTTCAGCATATACATCAAAGATTCTGAAACTTAAAAGATGAGAGCTTAAATTTTGTTCCGAAATATTGGACAAAATTGATAAATACATAACTGATTATCTTTGTCTCGATATAGTTCTACTCTTTTTATTAAATTATATACGTACATAATATGCATACACACACATACATAGATACATACATATGTATATACATATATATACCCAAATATACACGTATACATACATACATAATACATACAAATACACATATACATAGACACATACATACATATACACATACACCATTTATATATACACCCATAATACGTATATACAATTCAAGAGAGAAGATGAATTTGTCTATCAGCACGCCCATAGTCTCCATTATCAGCACTACTAAAAAAATCAGCCTTCACTATATATTATGAACTAAAATAACTTAATACAGACATTCATGGCTCATGGGTATATAGGTATACCTACATCACATTCAAGTTTGATGATTACTGCTATTACTTACATCAAGTATGATAAATGATTAGGAACTGGTTAGGTTAGGTTAGGGATGGATCATTTTTACGTTCTTGTCATTTCCCACAAGCCCAGATTTAAGTCTTGGTGAATAAATTCAATATCTTTCGAATAGATTATCTTATGGGGCCGGCCCATAGGTATCTTTTTTTTTATAACACATGGTACCAGAATGATTTAAAAAAAAACAGGAAACATCATGCATAAAGAGAAAAAGAAAAAAAACTACGTAACGTAGCCGGCTCGGTGTGATTGGATTCGAAATTACTGGTATCTTTTTTTTTCAAACATTTCAAATATAGCTAACTTTACTGGCCTATAATATTGGTTAAAAGCAAATTATTGAATTTTTAGAAACGAAAAGTAAGTACGTACCTTTGTGGACGTGTCGAAGAAATTGTATGTATCCTCGTTCAATCCCACTTACTGAACTGTAGGAGTAGTCAGGAAAACAACAACCGATATTTCTTTCAAGATTTATTCCTCGATTTAACACTCACAAAATATGGTAATAGCGATTACAACGATGCAACACAGATATCTCAACCATATCAACTTCACTCTGCCGCTGTCGTTATTCGAATGCGGACCGCCATGGAATCGCCCACGATCTCACCTCGGTCGTCCACGATCTAATGTCGATCGTGCGCGATCCCGCCTCGGCCGCCGGAAGCGGCAGAGAGCGGTAATATGAAATTACTCTTAAAATTAAAAGAACATTGTGAAAAATATCTTAACTAATTTATAGACATTCAAATTACATTTGGTGAATTATCGTATTCAATTAAGAGTTATTACAATTACATTATTATCAGTTGGAAAAGGTACAGTGTTGTTCTATTGACATTACTGTATTTCCGATTAAAATTAACGAATTATCCTTACAGTTGTTGGTCGGCAATGAGTAATGTCACAAGCGTTCATAGGTTGCAATGATTGCTTACCATGACGCAGTTCGTTTGCTTGTTGTCACCCTAGTGGTATGAAAATATAACGAATCTCATCAGACAAGTCGGTCCCGTACTTACGCAGTACGTCTTCTCCTACAATAAGTATGTTTGACATTGCAAAGAATCTAAATGTTTTTTTTTATACTACGTCGGATGGTAGACAAGCATACGGCCCGCCTTGATGTGAAGCGGATACCGTAAACGTATTAACGCTCGCAACATAATATATCACTTGCGCGCCGCCACCCCCCGCTGCCAACGCAGCATCTCCTTTTCTGGTGACCTCACTCACTCGCAGGAACACAACAACCGTCAAGGGAATTGTTATTTGGCTGCGGTATATTGTGAGGTGAAGGTTCTTCCCCAGTTACAAAATACGCAATGCCCTACCGCTATTTTCGCCAGAGCCTCGCTTGTCAGTCAGGAGGGTGCACCACGTGCAGATGAGGTTGTCTTTGGTTCAAAGATGTTGATGAATCACTTACACCCCAATGTTGTATTATTATCGAAAGAACTTGTTAAATAACGGCAAAGTTAAAGCCAGTTTTTTTTTTTATATATTGTAGAGTAACTGTTTAAAATATAACATCAAACAAATACACCTTCGAACCAACGAATAGCTTTTGCTCGCTTCTTAATTAAAAAAAATAATAAAATTACCGCATTATATTCCCGCTCGGGTAATGGACTAGTTGACTTCTGTTGCCAAGTCCAATCGCCTCTTTTTCGGTATTTTTTTCTATCAATATAATATAGTACACTTTACAAAAACGTATATCATTAAATAGTTAATTGATTCAGGTGTTATTTTAAGGAAGTCAAATTGCTCCAGCTGCTGTGGTCGTCTCTGCGAATCTCCATTTTTTAAGAAATTAAATGTAAGAGAGGTAGAGTCTCAGGTCAGGTCTATAACACTTACCCACCACGGTGTCTCATGTGTAGCCAGAATTAACAGCAGCGACCATTACAAATGCATGAAATTAATAGGAGTAGGAATTTATTGGAATTTGACTTCCTCTCTTCGCAATGTGAGACAGCAATATGGCAAATAAGGCATTCAAAGCCTAAAGAGATGGCTAGTCAAGTGAAGCTCAATTGCCGCGCACCACGGATTATAAATTCTACCACTATTGGGGAGGGGACCTAAAACAAAACCACATCATCAGGTCCATTTTAGTCTCCACTACAGGAGCACGACCCGCTCTCGTCCGTTCTAGACGGAAGGAGGATTTGGCCTATACTCCCCACGCTGGTCAGACGGGTTGGGAAGGCCTGATCGAATTTGATAATGTATTTCCCTTAGTCGCCTTGTACGACATCCACGGGAAGTGATTCGAACGGAGTGATTCTATTCTAGTCTGCCGGAAACCACACGGCCTCTTCGCAACGTGAGACAGCAATATGGCAAATAAGGCATTCAAAGTCTAAAGAGATGGCTAGTCAAGTGAAATTCCACGGATTATAAATTCTACCACTATTGCGGAGGGGGACCTAAAAAAAAACCTCAGGCCTAGGATTTTTCGCTACGGTAAATTTATGCCTAAAACACTTAACATAGCGATTTCGATAACATACTTAATTTTTTTATAATCAAATTTTCCCACTCCCACTTTTTCTTCTAATGTCCACGTATTCCGTAGTTTTACTCCCGGAACTGCAGTGGACTATATTGCTCATTGCCTTTTTCGTGGTCGCCGCTATTAATCCTGGCTGTGGTGGGATAGGGAAAGTGTGATAGGCCTGTCCTGAATTTATAGTTAAAATGTATATATTTGTAAGATGTAAGTGACATGCATTTATGTTTGGAGCCAAATCTATTATATTACGGATACTTACCTTTGCCTTCTTGGCCAAAAAGAAATTCATTCACCACCGCCTTATACTTATCCAATGGATCTACAACATTTAAAATATGGCAATCACTAATTTATCTTTGTATATATCATTAACGACGTATATATCATTGACGAGCTCGGTGGTCGAATGGTTAGCAATAGCCACTTTGACTCTGAGACCGCAGGTTCGATCCCCGCACAAGACCAGCATTTGTGTGCATGAACATGTCTGTTTGTCTTAGTCTGGGCGTTTTCTATGTATTATATGCATGTACTAGCTGCCCGCCCCGGCTTCGCACGGGTAGAAAGTGTTGTTTTCTTTTCCTCGCAATTTTTATGTACATAAGAACCTCCCTTATACCTTTACGAAAATATTAAAATAAAAATTAGCAGAATTGGTCGAGCCGTTCTCGAGTTTTGCGCTTAGCAACATTCATTTTAATATGGGACCACCTGGAGAGTGTATACTCTCAAACGAATAACAATTATTAAAATTGCTGTACAATTGACGGAGAAATCATTGAATTTAAAAAAATACATATAGTATACGAATATAGAATACGAACATAGAACCGCCATACAGGTACAATAAACAACAATAATAGGTAATTTCTGGGACAAAAACTATTCCCATAGTCGCCTTGTACGACATCCACGGGAAGAGACGGAGTGATTCTATTCTAGTCTGCCGGAAACCACACGGCCGTAAGAAGGAAGAGTGGTATACGCGGAATAAATACAGTTTCATCGGCACCACTCCCAGTGAGAATCTCAGCTTCAATTATACATATTTCGCTGCTAAACATTGACTTTACTTCAGGAAGGAGATCTTCCCCAAATTTTATTAATATTTTTGAAAACTCTTGGGCACGTAAAGTTCTATCTACAGCTTCTACTGCCTTATTATTATTTTTTTCCCATTCATCTGAAACGATTAGACAGCAATCCTGAAACATTTTCGCTTTGTCACAGTTTCGTATCGCAAAGCATGTCGGTGTTTCCGTTCTGTATAAATCGAGTATAATATTGAACATTGTATTTGCGTCATTCCGCCTAGAAGTAATATATGGCTGCTATACCTGGCGATGCTGCTGTGAGATATTATTTTGGCGCCTGATTTCAGCGATGATTGCTATCGTCAGGTATGTTTTTCCAGTCCTTCCTGAAGAATCTAAGAAAAACAGTTTCCCCTCGTTGTTTAAAAGACTTTGCATCACAAAATCTTGCTACATAGCGTCCCACAAATGCACGCATTCTTCTGGTTTGTGCGAATATATACCAATCGTTCCATTTCAATTTTAGCGTACACGTCTATAATAAACTGACTAAATAGACCACGTTACCTTTGTAAATAAATAAAACGATTGCGTCTAACGTGTAACATAAAAGTAGCACTGCGCGGTTATTTTTTTACAATACAATCAATATTTTGTTAAACTATCTATTGTTTTTTTAAGTAGCTTTTTTAGTTCTATTTGCTATTATGGCGTGTTTTTTAGTTATTTTTTTAAACTATAATTTATTGTATACACCATGTTGTTTATGCAAATAAATTTAGCTTTGTTCTGCATCAGGTGTTCCAAATATTGGATTTTTGTACCTCAATAAAAAATACTCATCAGGCTGAACAACTTTTGCTAAGGCGTCATTTTTATATTTCTTATAGTTTAGCTGAACCATTATGGTTCTGCATCAGGTGTTCCAAATCTAGGATTTTTATACCTCAACAAAAAATACTCATCAAGTTGAACAACTTTTGCTAAGGCGTCAATTTTAGATTTCTTATAGTTTACCGTAACCATTATGGTCCTGCATCAAGTGTTCCAAATCTTGGATTTATATACCTCATCAAAAAATGCTCATCAGGCTGAACAACTTTTGCTAAGACGTCATTTTTATATTTTTTATAGTTTAGCTGAACCATTATGATTTTGCATCACGTGTTCCAAATCTTGGATTTTTATACCTCAACAAAAAATACTCATCAGGCTGAACAACTTTTGCTAAGGCGTCATTTTTATATTTCTTATAGTTTAGCTGAACCATTATGGTTCTGCATCAGGTGTTCCAAATCTAGGATTTTTATACCTCAACAAACAATACTCATCAAGTTGAACAACTTTTGTTAAGGCGTCAATTTTAGATTTCTTATAGTTTACCGTAACCATTATGGTCCTGCATCAAGTGTTCCAAATCTTGGATTTATATACCTCACCAAAAAATGCTCATCAGGCTGAACAACTTTTGCTAAGACGTCATTTTTATATTTTTTATAGTTTAGCTGAACCATTATGATTTTGCATCACGTGTTCCAAATCTTGGATTTTTATACCTCAACAAAAAATACTCATCAGGCTGAACAACTTTTGCTAAGGCGTCATTTTTATATTTCTTATAGTTTAGCTGAACCTTTATGGTTCTGCATCAGGTGTTCCAAATCTTAGATTATTATACCTCAACAAAAAATGCTGATCAAGTTGAACAACTTTTGCTAAGGCGTCAATTTTATATTTCTTATAGTTTACCGGAACCATTATGGATCTGCATCAGGTGTTCTAAATCTCGGATTTTTATACCTCAACAAAAAATACTCATCAGGCTGAACAACTTTTGCTAAGGCGTCATTTTTATATTTCTTATAGTTTAGCTGAATCATTATAATTCTGCATCACGTGTTCCAAATCTTGGATTTTTATACCTCAATAAAAAATACTCATCAGGCTGAATAACTTTTGCTAAGACGTCATTTTTATATTTCTTATAGTTTAGCTGAACCTTTATGGTTCTGCATCAGGTGTTCCAAATCTTGGATTTTTATACCTCAACAAAAAATGCTGATCAAGTTGAACAACTTTTGCTAAGGCGTCAATTTTATATTTCTTATAGTTTACCGGAACCATTATGGATCTGCATCACGTGTTCTAAATCTTGGATTTTTATACCTCAACAAAAAATACTCATCAGGCTGAACAACTTTTGCTAAGGCGTCATTTTTATATTTCTTATAGTTTAGTTGAACCATTATGGATCTGCATCAGGTGTTCCAAATATTGGATTTTTATATACCTCAATAAAAAATACTCATCAGGCTGAACAACTTTTGCTAAGGCGTCATTTTTATATTTCTTATAGTTTAGCTGAACCTTTATGGTTCTGCATCAGGGTGTTCCAAATCTTGGATTTTTATACCGAGATGGAAATTTCGTGTCAACGTTTTCAAATCGATGCCATTTTCGTAATTGACGTCTCAGAAAACCATAGAATCAACACCCATATTGATATTATGACATTTCAACCCCATCGCACCCCCACAGGAGTGCTCTTGTGTCACGTCGGTTATGTTAGATTATAAAATAGCTGTTGTTTTCGGAATCAGCGACCCGATAAACCATAAAAACCCATAACGATTTTCAGACGTTTGCACCTCATTTCACCCCTTTAGGGGTTGAATTTTTAAAAATCCTGAAACACGTGTTTACTCATTTATCTACAGAAGTGCTCATGTAAAGTTTCGTATAAAATAGTCCAACTAATCTTGGTTCCCCATACAAACTTTGGACCCCCGTTTCACCCCCTTAGGGGTTGAATTTTCCAAATTCCCGTCTTAGTGAGCACCTACGTCCTAAAAGGAACCCCCTTGAAAAATTTGACACTCCTAGCACTTGTAGTTTCTGAGATTTCGTGATGAGTGAGTGATTTACTCTTTTATATATATAGATTTACAAAAAAAATGTATTTAACTATTATATCAGTTATCTAGTACCCATAGTACAAACTTCGCTTAGCTTGGGACTAGATGGCCGTGTGTAATTTGTCCAGGAATATTTATTTATTATTAAGGTAAACAATGCAACGCCAGAAGCATCGCTCACTTATCATTGATAGGCGTTGCCAAGTAAAAGTTCCCAAATAAACAAACGAAGCGAATTAAATTAGCTCGAAGTGTACTGAAATCACATGCACTTTAAATATGAAATTGCACCGATCTTGTAAATATTGCTCACTTTTGTTTCTTCATTTTCCAGTACATACTACAAACGAGTAATATTTATGAATACTTCTATATTTTTGTGATTTTAGTCGTAAGAAAGAAGCAATAACCAATATTTTTATAATACCCAAATTGCTTAAAATATTAGCATTTCTATTACCTACTATAATATTTTGTGAAATATTTTAATGAAGAGAGTACAGTTCGCTAGCTGTTATGTATAATACCTTCTGTATGATAGCTCGCAGTGGAGTGTTTGGAGAGCTCCGTTTCTAGTCCAATATGGTCGAACATACGCCATGAGTGGCACTGCAATTCTGAAAATTGGAAACACAAGCAACGGCGATATAACTTTATAATATAGGATCCGATTATATAATTATCTAACCAAACCACCCGCTCAAATGTCGATTATGGCGCCCAAAGGTAGCCTATACCTCCCTCAGGATTACTCAGGAAATAATCTATGTACCTACATTACAAATTTCATTCGAATCAATTGAGCCGTTTAGTAATGAAAAGGTAACTAACAGACAAACACACTTTCGCCTTTATAATATTATTACTGATGGATTTATATATATTTTTATATGTTCCAATGTGTCGACCTTGCCTGATGGAAAGCGCAAGCGAGAACCGACATCACTGCGATTAGCGCTGCGCTGGCGGTTCGCCACTTGTCGGCTTATGTAAGCATTTATTCACACTTCGTCTAAATGACTAAGGACCAGCCCCCTTACCACCAACTCTTATTGCGATTCAATAACTGAATAGATTGCTTATTCATACCAATGAATAAGCGACTCAATTTCAAATTGAATAGAGCAACCTAATGTCTAATTGCATGTAGCTTGAGAAAGTACATAAATATTAATGTGAGGAATACGTGGGTGGTGGGTGGGTAGCCACGGGTTAAAATATAGTGTGACCAAAAGTAAATATTTGGTGTTTAACTCCGTCCGTTACAACCGCCTGAATGAAATGTACCGCCCATTATCATTTACGCAATTCCTTTAGAGTGAGCCAATTCACCTACTTTGAGGATGTGATTAAGGCTAACTTCAAGGACCATACCGATATTGAGCGGGAGCGGAGGACGCTGTTGAAGAGGGCGAATATGCTGGCACATAGGTTTGCGCGATGCTCCGATGGAGTAAAAATTACTCTTTGGAGCGTAATGCACATCGTTGTACACGAACAGCTTATGAGCCAGATATTCGCAGATGGTCTACATTCTTCGTCAGTTCTCTCCGTGTCCAATTCAATAACGCATTCAGGGTGGTGTTGATGTTTTTTTTTTTAATGTTTGTTCTTAATTACTCCGCGATCTAAAAACCGATTTGAAAAAACTTTTTGATTTGAAAGAGTGACTTATACTTCCAGATTTGTCCCATATTTTTTTCATAATCAATCATCATCATCAGCCTGTATTATAATGTAAATGTAGAGTAGTGTTTGGAGTCGGTATTTTTTTGGGTTAAAAATATTAATTATATCTTGTCTAGCCATATTACCTTCCTCAGATTCGTCATTTAAATTGCCAAACGTATATATTTCTGTATCTCCTGTTGATAGAGATAGAAGGCAAAACCAGATTAACATAGCAAAATAAATCATTTCAGCTATTTGTTGCACTTCGTGTGACTGTAATCTATGTATATATACATAACTTTTGCTAAACTGTTAATCTATTCGGTCATGATTTCTTCTATACTTCCTTTACTCTCTGGTCATGATCTAATAATATATTCAGACACATTGCTACGATTATAATAACTAGTTGTTACCCAGTGATCGAAATAATTAATTTTAATTATGACTTTAACAATGAACATAAGAGTATATATGCATGTGTGTGTCAAATACATAGTAGTGTTTGTAATTTTTTTTATTAATTTAATGTATTTTTGATACATAATTAAAAAAAAATATTAGCATTCTGCACTCCTTCTCTATACATATAATAATTGTATAAGTGTGCGAAATTTCACACTGCTCTGTCGGCGCAATTTTTGTAAAAAGGGGTACAAACACATAAAGTGTTTGCGTCACTTATTAATATATAGATTACTTTTCTCCAATAACCCTGAATGCATGAAGTCAAAGTAACGGCGTAACGGATCAATTACCATAGATTCTTTTATGTATGATTATTAGAGTCAACGCAAAATAAAAGGTCCGTTTTGACATTTGTCTTCGCGTCGTAACTAGTGATGTAACCAAACGACTCGGTACTCGATACTTACGATATATCGATTCAAGTTTGCATGAGTATTTGATCAATTTAACACGTTGAGGGACACAACGTTGAGGGGCGGGCATATGAAACTCATTCAAATAGACACACGAATTTTTCATACAATTTGTTTCCCCGCCTCACGACGATGTGTCATGACGCCATACTTATATCTCAATGCATGACGCATACTATTTTCAATTTATGATATGTCACAACGTTACTCGACGTAGGCCGCCTATGGACGTGATGTCGTAATTCAAATAAAAGATTAGTATGCATTACGTCACTACGTCCACTGACGTAAACGAGATTTCCCTACTTAAAAAAGAAAATAAAACAAAAATATTAAAAGTGAACATTTTTATATAAAAATAATAATAGGATAATCAATGAACTAATAAATCGCTTAGGCGAATAAGACTAGTTATAAAATGATCTTTTACATAATCACAATACGTACCCTCTAGACAGTCTTTATTCATACTAGGTACTTAAAACACAACTAAAGTAGACTTTTAATTAAATAAAATAGTTCTTTCCTCTATAGTTAAATAACGAAAAATAAACCTTCTACAGAAATTGCAACTGTCTTATAGTTACTGCCTCTTAATTATTACAATCATCATATTATAACAATCGAAATAGGAACAAAACTATCTACTACCTAAATGGTTGCACTGACATCTACACAATTATCGTGCCATTCTCGAAAACAACTTGGGCACAGGGCTGGAGTTTCAGGGCATCCTTCACATCTATAACTAGTCTCTCTTCGCAATTTCTTCTTTGCGCATACCTTGCACACTAAAAATGAAAACTTCTTTTTTCCAGTTGGCGGTCCTTCAATACGAACAGGCCAGTGTCCATGTGGAATGTTAACAGATGGCACTGTTTGCAGTTGATTGGTGTAAAGTCGGTTATCATTCTTTTTTCTTGTCACTAAATCTTTTCCTTTCAGGTTTTTCTTCAATTTCATAAGTTCTTTTATTACTTCTTCTCTATATGTTACAAACTGGTAATTTCCGTTTTTCTTCACGTATTTTTTGAATAAATAATACGAATTCCACAGAGCCATATCCAGAAGGTGGAATAGTACTTTCTTGTACCATCTGATCGTTTTTCTCGGTGAAGAGTAATAACTCATCATTTGATCGGAACGGTCAATACCAGACATGTGGGCATTGTATGATGCGACTTCCCTGGGCTTCATTGCTTTTTTGCCATGTCGATTTTGAGTCTCAATCATCTCTGGATGCTCCCGGGTTGTAAGGACAAGAACTGGGCGCTTGTCCTTCCATTTGCTGACATACACTTTTTTCTTTCTCAGCCAAAAATGCTCACCCTTTTTAAGCTTCTTCTCTGTCAGTTCTTTAGGATTGTCTTTTCTGTTCGTGCGTAGTGTGCCATTGGTGTGCGTATTTAAATCTAATAATTTCTGTGATAAAGTGACTGAATTATAGAAATTATCCATAAACAGATGATGTCCTTTTAGCAGATACGGGCGCATAAGCCTTAAGACCAATTCGTGAACTTTTTTTCCAGACTCTCCATTGGTTGCAGTGACATCATCGCTGCCTAAATACATTATAAGGTTCAAGATGTATCCATCATCAGATGTCAATACGTAGAATTTTATGCCGTACCGCGCTTTTTTAGATTTTATATACTGCCGAAACTGCAAACGCCCACGAAAAAGTAATAAAGATTCATCCAGGGAAAGTTCTCTACCTGGAGTATAAGTGTCTCGAAAAAATTGTGTAAGTGTATTTGCAAATTTATCAACTTTTAACTTCCCTTTAGCTCCTGATTCTGCAGCACAAAAACAGCGCAAAATCTGATTATATCGACGTCCGGACATAACGTAGGTAAATATTGGGTGATAGTACAAAGGATCATCATGTGTAAAAAGTTTTCTTGCTACTGGAATTCGAACGTGACCATGTAAAAACGAAAGAGCCAAGAACTTTTTTATTTCCTCTGCTGTAGTCGGTGTGAACTTTTTGTTACGACTGTGCCTAGTATGTGGTCGGTTTTTATTGCACAAATTAGCACCGTAGGCATTGGTACAACTGACAAGATAATCTATTATATTCTCATTCACGATTTGGTTGAAAGTATCCATGACGCTAGAATTTTCATCAATTTGAATCGATGGACCTTCTAAAGTTGAGTCGAAAGAGAAATCTGGTATATCGTCTACGGTGTCTACCCATTCATCTTCGTACGTAGGGGTACCTGGTGCAGGTATTCTATTCCTTCCAGATTGTTCTGGCTCATGACGATTTGGAGACAGTAAATTTTCCGAGTCATGACTGTTCTCGGAATGAATAGCAACAACAACCTGTTGCTGATTGAAGGAGCGGATATTGCTTTGATCACCAGCCTCATCACCGCTGCTTTCAGAACTGTCGTTGCTAACGTTAGTACGATCAGAATCAGAATTTACCTGTCTATTTTCATCCAACGAAGAAGTAGAACTACTTGATTGCATGTCAATAGATCCTAACCTTGGTAAACTTGGTCGGCCGCGGCGGTCGAAGATATCATAATCACTTGAATCATCGCTTAGGCCCCTAAGCGATGATTCAAGTGACTCGTAGTTTTTGTCCGAATCTCCATTGCTGTCGCTGAATGGATCTCGATCTTCTGTCGTTAATTCATCTAAATCTCTGGATGTTCCAGGTCTGGATGTTAGATTACGTGTTCGCCTTGACGCCATCTACAATAAAAGAATAAAATGCAATTATTCTTAGGTATATACGTAGTACGTATTTGTATACGTAGTAGTACGTACCAAAATACGATAAATACCATTAATTACATAAAATAACAATAATAAAAACACAGTAAACATGAAATAATACCAACCGTTCTTTTGCAAATGCGATCGTGGTGAGCGGCTGCACTGGAGCGACATGGGTTGCGAGCACGGTGGCACAGCGTTGACTGCGGGTAGGGGAGGGTCATTACGTGGTCCCGCTCTAGGACGATGTGCCGTATATCAGTGTGTGTTTACATGTGTGCGTGTGGTAAGTTTAAAGACTTGGTCATTTATTACGATGTGACACTACGGGGCTTAAATAGCTGGCAATGTGACACTACTACGTCACACCCTTATTATCCAAATTATCGTCGGCCGCTCAGTGACGATGTGGCATTTAACAAAGTTCAATCTCGATCGTCCATGAACGTTGTGTCGTGTCATATTGAATTCCTAGGGCCGCCTTAATGACGTTGTGTCCCTCAACGTGTTAAATATGTATTGTAAAGTGTATTGGATTAAAGTTCTGATTAGAAAATTTTACTTATGGTTTGATATTGTAGGTATTTAGAAATGATACAAGGAGGAGGAGCTCGATGGCTTCGTTGAGCGTGTTACTCTAATCGGACTCGCAAGTTAAGCAACCACGACCGTAGCCTGTCCATGGATGGGTTTAAATTATCTCGAGCTCCTTCGTGCTTCGGAGGGGACGTTAAGCCGTCGGTCCCGGCTGTTGTCATTAGATGACAGTCGTTAAGCTAAGTCAGTGACCTTTAGGCGGCTTGAAAACATTGGCCTCCGCCAACCCGCAGTATGGTGGAGTATGCTCTAAACCCTCTTCAATTGAGGGGAGACCCGTATCCCAGCAGTGGGATGAGTAAGGGTTGACGACGATGACGACGACAATGTTACGAATGTAAAGAAATAAATAAAACAATAGTAAAATGAATAAAAGTAAGTAAATAAATAAGACCGGCCAAAAGCGAATCGGCCTTAGAATAGTTATCTTGATCGATTTATTTTTTTCTTTAACCGATTATTAATAGTCTGTGGACAATATGAAAGCACAGCACTTATCCGAGTGAGCGATACCCATCAATAAAAAATGTAATTACCTTCAGAACATTTCGATGGGTAAAAAATAGAGAACTTCATGGGCGTGAACTGTCAAAACGGGCCTTTTATTTTGCGTAGAGTTTTTTTTTTTTTGTAGATTGTATAGACTATGATTGTTTTACTTCTCGACTATCAATACTTATGACCATAGATCACGGATGCGCACAGATGAGGATAAAATAAATAGCAAAAAATATATAGGTATTTTTATAGGTACATACAATGTACCTATAAAAATACCTATATATTTTTATTGACTTATATATTTTCAAGGTGCCAACATGACAAAGTAATTACTGTCATGTACTGTCATATACGCTTTGTTCCTGTCCGAAATAGCCAAAACATCATCACCACTGTTTTTAAATTTTCCTTTAATCATCTCGTAATGAAAATTTCAAGCGAGAGGGGATAACATATCGCATTTAATATCAATAATGTATTCGACATCATCGACCGATTGTAACTGCGGGATGATATATAGTCAAGAAAGTTATGAAAATTTTCAAGAACAACGATTGTACTCTTCCTTAGGCCAACCTTTTGTTTACTACGCCCAAGTGGTGAGTAGATCATCAGACAAAAAATCGAACTTAAGCTAGAGATCCAATACATTTCTCCAATGAGTTCAATCATGATACCATTACATTAGTCAGTTTATATAACGAATTATTAGTAAGTAGGGTGGGGAGTACGTAGCTCACCACGATTTTTAAAGCCAAAGTCAATGTCACTATCCCGAGTAGCGAAAGAGGTTCTGGCAAAAGACAGCGTATTCGTAAAGTACCCGAATGGAGAAGTACCTCCACCTCACAGAATATCACAGCAAAATAACAGTTCCCATGAGGGTTGTTGTGTTCCTGCGAGTAACTGAGGTTACCAGAACGAAAGGAGTTCTTGTGTTGGCAGCGGGGGTGACCGCACGTAAGCTATATTTTATATTAGCGTTATGGTTGCAGTCACCGGTTCATTACAGGTGGACCGTATGCTTGTCTGATACCCAACATAGTATAAATATGAAATGGTTTCTCATATAAGTGCTTCCGAGCTTTCACATCCTATGTTTTTTTGGGTGCATATTGATAGTGTAGAGTGTAGACGCACCCCGGCCATTCCATACATGTTGCCTCGGTAACTACTACATAAACAATGACGTCTATGTAGAGCATGAATGAGTATGTGTGCATGCAGCGTCATAGGTACAAACTATTCCATATTGGTCTCAGAGGAGAGGTGAGATCGACACGTGAAAGTGACAGGGAATGTCCACACTGTACGTAGTATACTATTATTACTTATACTGCGGTGTAGGTGTAAAGATCGACTACACTACTACAATAATCTTTACACCTACACTAACAATATTCCGTACAACAATAAAAATATAATATCTAAAGATTTAACAAAGTTGTTCTCATTCTCAGCATATAAACCACATAGCTAAGAGGGGAAGCCAAAAGCTTCTTACTCCTACTAATTTCTTCTGATTATATTCGTTGTGAGTTCCAAGGCAGCCGTAGTATTACCCCAGGGCTGTGCCCAGGGACTGCAATGGACTTTACTGTTCATTGCGTTTTTTGGCGGTCGCCGCTGTTAATCCTGGCGACACAGAAGACACAGTGGTAGGAATGTGTGGGGAGCAAGGGCGGATTCAGCTTTGGCGCCAGGGGGAGGTCACATAGTTGTGGTCAAGTCACACTCAAGTATAATAAAATTTTGATAATAATAGATACAGGTAAAAAGTATGTATTTTATTAATGTATCTAAGTACTGTACTTAATCTATATTGTGACAAAAATATATATAAAAGTTAGACAATTTTAATTAGTGGTCCATCTAGGTCCTGGACCCAGGGGCTGGTCATGACCCCCCTGACCCTCCGCCCTTGGTGGGGAGCCACCGTCCCGTTAATAAAAAAGTCATTTTGTTCCTACGTCGTGTAATTGCTTTAGCAAAATTAATTAGAGAAAAAGTTGATGGAACAATCCAATATAGTTTAAAAGTATGTGCTTCATTAAATTAGGTACTTTCAGTCTAGACATATTAAATAGTTACCTATCAATGTAACAAAATACGTCCTACTATTGCAGCCCAAACGTCGAAGACAAAGCAGATCTGAAACACGAAAAGGCAATCCCAATTTCTTTGTAAAAGCTTTTCGATGGTATACTCAGGTAAGCCGTAAGAAAAACTATTTGCGTTTATATTATACACATTTTGACGTAAATACGTTTTTAAAATTGTTTCCATAGGGGGGCATATAAAAAAAAAAACAAAAGATAACAAAATCGGGGGATATAGTGTGATGTTGCAGCTACATATCTATCATCTCTATCCAAAATTCAATCACACCACTGGATAGATGAATGATCAAAGAATTTCTTACGCTAAGTAAGGACTATGGAACATTGCGTGCGGGGGAGGGGGAAGCGCTGCCATTTTGAGATAATTTTAGTGCAAATAACATATTCACGTACAACAGACGGCCGTTTTTTAGTATGATTTTCGAAACATTCCGCTAGAGACCGCTACTAAAATTTACATACAAACTGTGGACGTAATCGCAAAAGCATTAGGAGCATAAATCTTTGTCACTTACACTACAAGCTTAGAATGGCTGAGATACAACAGCACACTGCCTGAGCTCAGTATTATTATTTGTACTGCTCACAATAGGAGTTAATATTATACTACAAACTCTTGCTCTTGACAGATTATAAATTATGTAACACAAGTATTACAGATCACGTAGGATATCCAACATTAGTCATATCGCAGAAAACGTAATACATTTTGTATCTGTTTCGATTAGTTGGATTATATCGCGTGCAATAGGATACCACCACACCCCGTTCACTCCATACAAATGTCGCGTTATTCACGATTAGATACATAAAACAAAAAAACGTGTTTGCGTGCGGCGCCATACAAACTGTTCCAGATTCGTCTCAGAGGTGAGGTGAGGTCGGTACGAGAGAACGGCTGGGAGTCGCCATACTGTTCTATTACTTATACTGTGGTACCTCATGGAGTTACTGCTGGTTTAACGCCGGTTTTGTGATAGAGCGAGTAGAGCTAAAATGCCAAATGTAAAAACCGATTTCGAGGAAAAAATTATAAGTAGGTATATTTTGATTTTACTTTTGAGTGTTTTTTTGTCTTCTTGGCCGTGTGGTTTCCGGCAGACTAGAATAGAATCACTCCGTTTCCTTGAATGTCGTACAAGGCGACTAAGGGAAATATTAGGTTGGGGAAAAAGTCTTTTCGTATTTTATATGAAAATTCAAAACATTTTTTAATAAAGTTTATTTACATTTAACTAAAGTATGTAGGTGCCATTTTGTTCGATAACTTTTTGCCATCTTGTAGGTAGAGACATGATCCCATTACTATAGAAATTTTGGGACTTCTGTTCAAAAAACCACGACAAGTGGTTTTGGCAGTCTTCTCGTGATGTTAACCTGACAATGCCTAAAGAATTCTGAAGAGACCGAAACAGGTGGAAATCAGAAGGTGCAAGGTCAGGACTATACGGTGGATGCATTAACACCTCCCAGTCAAACTCTCTTAATTTTTGCTGAGTGGCTAAAGATGTGTGAGGTCTAGCGTTATCATGATGAAAAATCACACCCCTTCTGTTAATTAATTCCGGCCGCTTTCTCTAACTTTTTGCTTTAATCTCATCAGTTGTTCACAGTAGAGTTCAGAATCGATAGTCCTGCCTGGCGGTAACAGCTCATAATGAATAATGCCCTTCCAATCCCACCATACACACAGCATCACCTTGTTGCGGGTTAACCCGGGTTTTGCCAGAGTCTGTGAAGCCTGACCGGCCTTTGACCACGACCTTTTTCGCACGTTCTTGTCGTACGTGATCCACTTTTCATCACCAGTTATAAGCTTCTTCAAAAACGGTTCGCTTTCATTACGTCGTAGTAAATAATCGCAAATGAGTACACGGTTCATTAGGTTTCTTTCAGTGAGATCGTGAGGCACCCAAATATAGAGCTTTTTAGTGTACCCAGCTTTTTTCAAATGCGCCAAAACTGTTTTGTGGTCAATTCCTAATTCTTCAGCTACGTCGTAACTACTGATATGCCGATCTTGCTCCACTTTTTCAAAAATGGCATCCATTTTATCCGTAACAGGGCGACCAGAGCGACGTGCATCTTTCACATCAAAATTTCCTGATTGAAAACGCTTAAACCAAATTTGTGCTACTCTCACAGACACTGCACTAGGTCCATAAACGACACAAATTTTTTTCGCAGCTTGCGTTGCATTTTTACCTTTTTTGTAGTAAAATTTTAAAATGAATCGAATTTCTTCATTAGATTCACTCATCTTGACAGTAAAAAAAACAAATGAAAATCACACATTTACCTAATTTGAATTTGGAATTATCTTTTTTAAAATTTAAACTTTTTAAAGATATCAAAACCTTTCAGATACAAATGGTATAACCAAAGAGATTTTATTACAAGTTCATACATACTATAATGCGAAAAGACTTTTTCCCCTACCTATTACATTATCAAATATCGAACAGGCCTTCACAACTCCTTTGGCCAGCGTGGGGAGAATAGGCCAAATCCTCCTTCCGTCTAGAACTAGGACGGACGAGAGAGGGTCGTGCTCCTGTAGTGGAGACTAAAATGGACCTGACGATGATGATGATGATTGAGTGTTTTGAGTGCAATAATCGTCGTCGTCAACCCTTATTCATCCCACTGCCGGATACGGGCCTCCCTTCCTCCTCATACTCGCTTCCTCAATCGAAGGGTTTTAGAGCTTACTCCACCACGGTGCTCAACTGCGGATTGGCGGAGGTCAGTGTTTTCAAGCTGCCTAAAGGCGACTGACTTGGCTTAACGACTGTCATCAAATGACAATAGCCGGGACCTTAACATGCTCTCTGAAGAACAGAGGAGCTCGAAAGAAATAAACCCATCCATGGACACACTACGGTCGACGTTGCTTAACTTGCGTGTTCGATTAGACTGACACGTCGAGTTCGAAAAAACATTTTTTGTACATCAGTATGTATATCTAACTCGATTAATAGATCGCGCTCGCTTCGCTCAGTCCGGTCAAAGTGAAAGCGTCGATCGAACTGTACCGGAAGACTTCATAACTCTAATAAGGCTAGTGCTGCGCTGATTTAAATAATTTTAGGAACATTGCTCTTCGCGAAAAAACGAGCTGCAGAATTCTCCCGACTGGGCAGGCTTCACCACCTGGCTGGACAACAAGTACAAACAATACCAGCTAGAGAACAACGACGTGAACTATTTGGAGCTTGAGGATACTTCCATTTTAAAGAGCAGTGAAATCGAAAATCGGTACTGACAAAATAACTTAATTGAAATCCTAATACGTGTATCTTTTTTTTTATACTACGTCGGATGGCAGACAAGCATACGGCCCGCCTGATGTGAAGCGGTGACACCTCAGCCCCCACTGCCAACGCAGCATCTCCTTCCTTTCTAGTGACCTCACTCACACGCAGGAACACAACAACCCTCAACGGAATTGTTATTTGGCTGCGGTATTCTGTGAGGTGGAGGGGCATTCCCCAGTCGGGTAGCTTACAATTACGGTCCCTACCTCTCTTTTCGCCAGAGCTTCATTTGTCAGTCAGCAGGGTGTACCGCGTGCAGGTGATGTTGGCTTTGGTTCAAGGATGTTGATGAACCACCTACACCCCATAACTATCTTTACAGTAGCAGCTGTAGTTTCACCCCCGGGACTACAGTGGATTTCATTGTTCATGCGTACACATCAGACACAGTGGTGGTAATGTGTAATTAACCCCCTCGCCCGGTAAAAAAAAAAGCAAATGTATGTAGGCTTGTTGAACTCTCGCGCTTTCTCGATGATCTGGCGCACAGTAAAAATTTTCTCGCAGGTGCCTTGTCCTTTTACAAAACCTGCCTGTTCAGGGGCAATTTCTTTCGAGAGGAAGGTCATAAGGCGCTCATTCAGAATGTGAAGCAGTATTTTACTTGCGTGAAATAGTTAAACAATGAGTCTATAATTACTGCTCACTTTTGTGCAACCTTTTTTATAAAGGGGAATGGAGACTGTATGGACCCATTCTTTTGACCTGTACCGGTACTTCCATTAGTACCGTCAGTTTCTAAAACGATAATACGACTAATATTGATATGATATTGTCGGCAAACATTCATTCTAGCGAAGAAGCTCTAGTGTTTATGTACCTACATATATGTATGCCTAATAATCACCTTTTTCAAACGAGCTCCGTTTTTTTTTTCATAATTTTATATCCTGCTTTTATGTAAAATAAATCTGGTAACTCGGGTGGGGTCAAACTAATATACGGATTGCCTGATGTGAAGCATACCATAATAACTTTAGCTACATGATATAACACACGTGCAGCCACCCCCACTGGCAGCGCAGCAACTTGTCCATCCTAGTGACCTCACTCACTCGCAGGGACAAACCGACCCTGAAGGCACTGAAGGTAATTGTTACTTGTCTACGGTTATACTAATTACAATTAACTGGTTGTATACTATTTTCAGCGCGATGTTTGAACTACGTAAAACGAAAATATTTTCCAGAATGAGAAGGTAATCTATCTCTTTCTTATACCCATGTATCAGGTGCCTTTCACATACACCTATAATACTTACTTCATCCACTAACTCAAGCATGCATATAGAATTTGTAAATTCGTAGTAAAACTTGAATTTAAAACACGAATGTTTGTTACTAAGGAGAGAGCCTAGTAACTGGAATGAACTTGGAAATAAATAAATAAACTGTAATACAGACACGTGTAACCCCGCCTAGCATGGGCACCAGATTTTCTCCACATAGGATAGCTGCATAACATCTATGTATACCTGTACTACATATGTAGTTACCGAATTTGGAGAGAATGATTTTTTTTATTATTATTATTATGTATTAGCCATATATGCCTTATTATACTTTAGGATGGCAGTGGCTCATCGCCGTCTTTGAGCTTGAGCCAACCTCACCTACACATGGTGCACCCTGCTGGCTGACTAACGAGGCTCTGGCGAAATAGTGCTAGGTAACAGAGCGTCATTGTAAGCTACCCGAGGGACCCTTCACAGAAGTTCATAGACCAAATTTGACATTCACTTTAAAGGTGCGAAACACACGGCGGGGCGGGCCGGGCCGGTCACATTGACCACGAACGATAGTGCAATGAGAATCCTATATTATCAACGCACACGGAGGGCAAAAAGGCCGATTTAATGTATAATGTTAAGCGTTATGTTTCCAGTCCTTGGAAAAAACGTAAACAAGTAAAAAGTAAGGAAGACAATGATATTCGAAGACGACTGGCTTCCGACAGTGGAGCTTGCAGGCAAGTGTATTAAATTTGTATGTAAAAACGACAACCTGGAAAACCTGGAAGACACGGAAGGTTCAGGGAAAGATTGGCGACTCTGCTGACACCAACTTGCCTGACGCTATTCGTTCTGCACAGGTCCTGTGCAACAAGTGGAAAGTGTTCGTCCGTAAAACGATACGTGGAAGTCACGACCCTCAGTTAGTTAATTGATTCAGGTGTTATTTTGCGGAAGCCAAATTTACAGGCAATTTGATCTACACTACTTTGCGTGCTTCCGCCACCAATCAGTTCATGCAAACTAAGTTGCATGCGACTGCCGTGGCTGCTTTGGTCGTCTCTGCTCCAGCTGCTGTGGTCGTCTCGGCGAATCTCCAACATCTGAAACTTCTGTTGGAGGTTGCGGCGCGGCGCCGCAACGTGGTTATGTATTTCGGCCCTTAATCCATACTCCATACTAATATTATAAATGCGAAGGTGTGTCTGTCTGTTACCTCTTCACGCTAAAACCGATGAACCGATTTAGAGGTAGGTAGGAGTATTGTGATTTTGACGGGCAACCACGGAACCTTGCGTGTGACCCGACAACACAGATCACCTAGCCTACCCAACACGCCAACTGCGTGTTATTTTCTTACATAGTTTATAATTTTCTTTATTAAAATGTATTAAAGGATATATTAACTATTTTTACTAGATCTCACCACAGCTGCGGCTACATCATGAAACCGAAAGACACACCATATACACCATCAGTATGTTGTCACGTGTTAGTATATAATATTCAATTTGGGGTATAAGTGACTCTTAGAGCCAAAGTCAACTTCGCCTGCACGTGGTGCACCCCGCCGAGTAGCTAGAGAGCAAAAGAGGCAAAAAAGATGTAGGATACGGCGTATTTGTAAGTTGCCCGACTGGGGAAGTACCTCTAACACACATAATACCGCAGAAATAAAAATTCCCTTGAAGGTTGTTGTATTCATGCGAGTGAGTGAGGCCACCAGAAAGAAAGGAGTTGCTGTGTTGGCAGAGGGGGTGGCAGCACGCAAGCAATATTTCGTTGCGAGCGTTATTATGACTACGGTAACCGCTTCACATCACAATGCTTGGCTAGTATCAATAATAATCTAAAAAAAAGAATTACGTAAAAACATTTGTAGCTGATATGCGTAGAATTTTCCATGTGTTTTAAATGTGGGACAAGGGATAAAACATCTTTGTAAAGAATCATAGTGTTCTACAATTTTCGCTTTTATAGTCTTTTGAGAACTATGATATTGTATTTGATGTCGACCCTAGTTGCTAACCTCTTTTACTCCTAACCAGCGAGTAACTTTTAAAACTTTACAGCCCATCCGCATTGTGTTGTGCAGCAAAGGAATCAATAAAAACAATTACAAAGTCACAAAGTTTCACTGACTCCCGTGTTTTCAAGGAAAAAACATCCTCAAGAGCTATCGACGTAGTAAGCGTTCAAGAAGGCGTTAAAAAAAAGTCGTCGGAGGAAGTGACTAAAACATATCGCCATATTAACACGAGCCCTGCAGTAATGTCGTTAGCAAAACAACGCGATGTAGATTGTCAATATAAAGAAGACACTGTGGAGAAACGCGATGCTCAGACTCAATATGAAGAATTTCCTTGTAAGTCACAGCTTGATAGGGCACTCGTATTGGAAACTGACGAGAGAAAAGTACATCAACCTGAAAAGGTATGAATTAATAATATAACAGACTGCTTACTAGTTAATGTCGCTTTCGCTTTAGATACAGAAAGAGGATATTAATTAAATAGTTGATTTCGGCTAATTTTGTCAGAATATTATGAATATTTAGAAATGGAAAAATACACTTCATCCTAAATTGTTAACGTGGCCATACATACTTTTACATTTACGTATCATCATCATCATTATCGGCCTGCATCTACCCGCTGCTGGATATAGGCGTTCCCTAAAGCTTTCCACCACATTTACGTATACAGCTAGTAAATTAGCGATATCTCTTTCTGTAACTATTTTAAAATGTAAAAATGCACGGGGATTTGAACCCCAAGACCTCTCGATTACCGGTTGAGTGCTCTTTCCAACTGAGCTACCAGAAAGGTTTCTGATGGTGGCGAAGACGTCACAGCAGAAAATATAAACGAAAAAATTCTCAATTTGTCTTAAACAAAATTAAAAATATATGATATTTCGCGAACTATTTGAACACAAGCAATATTCCTTTTATTGAAATCGTCTGTAGGCTACAATAACAGCTATACTTAATGACACCCGAGAAGGTAAAACAAATCTGTAAATTATCTTTCTAATATTAATAAGTATTATTTAAAAATTTCATTACTTTGTTTTCAGAATTCGCATGGAGCTATGGCTGTTATTGAATGGAGAAAAATTAAAAAGCCCAAGAAGACGTCTGCAACATGCCTATGTACTGGCAGCAGTGGAAATAGATCTAATGCTCAGTCTCAGTCGAGCATTATATGTCAATGTTCTAGTACAGATAATAAAGTGGCTATCGAGGTTAATATTGTACAATATGTTATCATCATCTTTATCAGGCTGTATCTATTCATGATATTAGTTCTTCCCTAATCTTTTCCTCTATATACATTCCGCAGCCAGCAGCTTCCAGCCGCACCTAACACTTTGCCGGGCCGTACACGGCCTCGACTCTCCTCCCCACACACTTGCTTCGACACCCGCCTTCATAGTAACGATTTTACAAAAAAAAAAATTTAAACACTGATTATTAAATGACTTTACGGCTCTGGAAGCAATGTCCTTTAGATCACGTCTTTGTATTATTCCTTTATCTTATTCCCGGCTTGTTCCTCCATTACTTATAATAAATTAATAGCGAAATCAAATCGATCGTCTAATTTTACTGCTGTTTTGTACGACTTCTTGGAATATCACGTCAGCCACTTTTAATCAAAGATTTTACTAATTTTATGGACCCAAATGATTACTCGCACCATAATAGGTATACTATCACTATTATGAATGAGTCGACTTATCCGTAGAATTAAGTCCGATCTGCATTGTTGGTAGTTACTTTCGTGCGTTTTTATACTGAGCTAATGTCAGATTTAACGTTATGTGTTACTAAATATCGGAAGATAAACGAGATGAGAGAATTCTAAAACGTATGTCCGAAGAATTCATATTCTTTAACTAGTCTAGCTAGCTTAACACGTTTTTGTTCCGTGATCACATCGGTTTCATGTTCTACGGATGAGTCGAAGTTGTGTTAATTGATGAGCGCGGTTGTGCTGCTAGCAAAACCGCGCTCACCAAGGTCCCGCCAAAAAGTCCTATTAAAACACTGAGTGCGAGCGAAACCATAAATAATAGTGCTTACGCGATGCTCTATTACCCAAGTACTAAAGAAGTCATTTATCCATGAAATTAATTCGGATACAACTTCCAATTTTCAGCATTCCCATGAAACTGTAAAACCGGACGTTGTTTCGGGGAAAACACATGCGAAAACAGCGAAAGTACTTCGGAACAGAACCATAACATGCCAATGTCCTGGGAAACGTGTAAATATAACTGATAGTGAGGCTCGGTACCAATCAAACATGGTATGTCCATGTCCTAGCACAGATAATAAGATATCTAGTGATACCAAGACTCTGACGGAACAGGTAATTGCCTTTTATTATCAGCTTATTTAGTTTAACAGCGGTGTCTCTAATTAAATCTAGTAAATTAAATTTGTCTCACTTCCCAGTATCCGATTGAGCTAAAAGTTTGCACACTCGTTGGGTTTTTGCGACAACTCAATGCCGCCATTTTTAATCTAATATGGGGGTCGCCACAAAATGGGGATTTATAATTTCCACTTTATCTCTTATGATATGGGTATCAAATAACAAGGGCTTGATGAGCGAAACATAGTAACAGAAAGAGAGATAGAGCACAGGGAAGTACCTCTACCTCATAGAATGCCGTAGCCAAATAACAACTCCCTTGAGGGCTGTTGTATTCCTGCAGGTGAGTGAGGTCACCAGAAAGAAATAATGGCAGAAGTATAGGCTGACAATGGATCGGCGACCCCTTGGTGTAGCTGATCTCCATGAGCGCTTGTGATTACTTTTCATCAGGTGACTCACATGCTGGTTTGCCCCTCTCTCACATAAAAAAAAAGTAGTAGCAAACCCCGGCCACTCCATACAAAAATGGCGGTTTTGCATGTAGTAACCAAATGACGTCTGTACACGTGTCTATGTTTGAGTGACGTTCTCTAGGGCTGACATTATACAATTATTAGTTGGACATGTAAGGGGGTGTAAGTGGTTCATCAACATCTTTGAATCAAAGTCAATCTTACCTGCACGGGGTACACCCTGCTGACTGACAGACGAGGCTCTGACGAAAAGAGAGGTAGGACATAGCGTATTTTTTAAGCAGCCTGACTGACGAAGTACCACCACCTCACAGAATACCGCAGTCAAATAACAATTTCCTTGAGGGTTGTTGTGTTCCTGCGAGTGAGTGAGGTCACCAGAGAGGATGGAGTTGCTGCGTTGGCAGCGGGGATGGCAGCGCGCGAGCGATATTTAATGTTGCGAGCTGTTACGCGACGAAGCTTGAGAGTCTTTTTAAAAAAAAACTGATTAATTTCGCGTAACGGATTTATTCTGGGATTACAATTAATCACTTCAACACAACAGAACATTAAGTATTATGAACATAAAATATTATAAGGAATATATCTTTAGGCAACCGCTCGGAAAGAAAGTTGAAGACGGACTGGCCGCCGAGCTTGCTCCCAGACAGGCTAAGGAGAGATATTGCTTAGCAAGCTCGGAGGTTATGTATAGTCAGCACTATTGCCAACATATATAGGATATAACACCTCCCCCTTTAAGAGGGGACTTTGGGGTAGATTCAAAGTCTCCATTTAAATTCTAGTTCTAAGTGGAGCAACAGGGTTGGTCATTTCTATTTCAGGGTCATGTATGTCTGTTGTGTCTTCTATTTCAGGAGTAGGTTGGTGCCTTGGCTTATTTATATTAAAATTAAGTTTGAAGGGACGATTGCTGCCGGATTTACAAATTTTCTTAAAAATAAAGTAAAATAAAAATACTAAAAATAAACTTAACAATACAATAGTTATTACAGAATAGTGTGTCCCATATTTCACAATATGCAGGTTTTGCTGATATTCTAAAGCCTCTAAGTCCTTTAGCAGGGATTTGATCTTTGCATTACCCTGGGGACCGAAATCATCTAGGTCTATATTTTGTAAATGTACAGAGGGTACATTAATTGTAAGCTTGTTTAGTTTAACAGAGTTACAACAGGTGTCATTGACTATATTAAAATCAGGGAAACGGTTAATGGGTGAGGTTATGTTCAAAACATTGTACTTTGGTCTTAATGTGGTACTTTTACAGTAACCTATACAATTCTTGGGTATAGTGAGTATACCAGTACCCAAAACATTTGTTTCATATAATTTAGAATTTAGACAGTCAATTGTTATTCTTACAGGTTCTGATTGTACATAAATCCACTTATTATTCACTAATGGTTTCCAAATATCTAGTGTTCCTAATATCACTTTTGTTTCGCACTGGGAAGGTTTCTCACTGTTTACTTTTGTTAATAATTCACTTTCGCATATTGGCCTTGCGTCAGAAGAATACACATTTCCGATGTCACATATGTAGTAACCGGGGGTCACTTGTTTGCAGGTATTAAGGTCATCCAGAGTACAATAATACGTTTTGTCTTTGGTCATCGCTACGTATTTGCTAGTTGGTGTAATTAAGTTAAAACTATCTGGTTCCTGAGAGTTATATGGCATAGGTAATGCAATATTGTGAAAAAGTACATACTCTCTAGTATTTACTAGCGGTACTTGCAATACAAATACAATCCTATTACTAACATAATAATATACTAACTTAGATATACTTGAAATAACATGTATTGAATTAATATCTAGAGTTACAGGTAGCTCAAGGTCACTGGGCAGATGTCTGTAGTTACTGGCAAGCTCTTGATGTAATTGGCTCGGTGTTATTATAGCAGGGTGCAAGATATTTTGGCTGGTGAATAGAATACTATTTGTTATATCTTCTAGTTGGAATGACAGTGTAAGTATTGATGTTTCAAGTGAATCGAATACCTTATTAAGATTGGTAAGTATTTGCAATTCATTGGTGATATTTGATATATTTTTTAGATTTAGAAAAAGCTTGTCAATAGCTTCCTTAAGGGTGTCTTCATTATCTTTAATCTTAAGTAATGTTTTATTATATTGTGCTAATACAGATGTAGTCACTAAGATATTTTCTTTCATAAGTTTAGTTAACTGCTTACCATTATTCTGTAACTTAACTATAGCCTCCTCGTAATTTAGACCATCATTTTCATCTAAAGTGCCAAAAATTTGTTTAAATATTGTTCCTATACCTCCTATCCATGCACTACGTTTAACTTTCTTATCAACTAGATGTGAAATAGACTCAAACTCTTTACTCATGTCCTGAAATCGAGCCATCAGCGGCTGTATCCAGCTATTACATTCTATGAAAACCTGTTGAGCTTGAGTTTCCTTGCACAATGATTTTGTATTTTCTAAAGCAGTCCTAATATTTTGTACATGAGGTTGGAAATGTGAGATATCCACTGGAATTATTATTTTTAATTCAGCGCTATTAATTTTAAGTTCTCCCAAGTAGTCATAGTAGAGGCCTGCACTGGAGGTTATTGGCTGGATAAAACTTCCATGAGATTGCTCTCGAGCTAAGCTGCAAATAATAGTTAATGTTATTACTAGCTAAGCTAATCTAATTGAATGTACTGTACATGTTTTATTTATTTAATTATTTATACTTTACGGGTCTACTACAGTAGTAGTAGTAGCAGGTTTCACCTGGTCATAATGGTGAGTAATATGACGTCGGTTGATTAACAAGGTAAGTGTATTATTACCATTAATCTTAACAACCTTATAAGGTCCTTTCCAGAGAGGTGAAAGGGCTTTACGCATTCTTAGGTGGTTCTTTAAATATACATAGTCGCCTATTTTGTATTTAGTTGGGCGAGTATGTGAGTCATAGTAAGTTTTAGATGATTCCTTAGATTTCCTTATAAGGTCTAAGGCCTTTTCACGCGAGTATTTTAACCGGTTTTGAAGCATGCGGACATAGTCAGGATATGTTGCTCCTGATGATTCTTCGTAGATGGAAGTCGGAAGCACTGGTTTGCTGCCAAATATTAACTCATAAGGTGTGAAATGAGTAGTTGAATGTACCGTAGTGTTGTAGGTAAGCATTGCTGTGTATACGTAGCGGGGCCAATTGGTTTGTTCCGCGTCAGTGAAAGATCTGAGGTATTCTTTGAGAGTGGAGTGGCTTCGTTCTAGGGCACCCTGAGTTTGAGGATGATAGGGTGATGCCCATAGGTTTTTTATTTTAAGAAATTCACAAGTTTTCTTGAAGAGTTCGGAGGTAAAATTAAGTCCCTGGTCAGTGAGGATAGTTCTAGGGATACCGAATATAGATATATAATGGAGTAGGCACTCACTGGTTTCCTCAGCGGTAGTACTACGAATCGGATATGCGGATGAGAATTTAGTAAGGTCATCCTGTATTGTTAATATATATTTTAGTTTTGCAGGTCCAGCTTCTGGAAGCGGCCCTACGATATCAAGAGATATACGCTGGCAAGGTTCAGTGGATGTGCTGGTGATTTGCATAGGAGCACGATTCACTTGTCTGAGGGCTTTGTTAGTTTGACATTGAGGACATTTCTTTACAAAGTTCTCAATGTCACTACGCATATTCTTCCAGTAGAAGGATTCTTGTATTCGCCTTAACATGCGGTTCATGCCAAGATGTCCAGCAATTGGGATATCATGGTTTTCCCTAAGAATTTTTGGGATTTCGGAAAGTGAGGGGTATATAATTCTATCCTTGTAAATATGAATATTAATTCCTGTGTTATTAAACAGATAGAGTAACATATTGTATATTTTAACAAACTGATGGGTATCGAAGGGGTTCTTAAATTCTGTAATTGCTATATCAGAAAGGATGTCTTCATCATAGCTCACAATTAGTTCATTCCTTAGGGTTTTGAGACTTGCATAAATATCTTTGTAACTAGATTTATCAAAATGGTATACTTTGAAGAAAAGAAAATAATATGTTTTATTATTGTGGGTGAATGAAATATAGGAGTTTAAAGTTCTTTCTTTGTTGAGGATTTCAGAATTATCAGGAATACTTTCGAGGACAGCTTGTATAAAAGGATTGGATTCATCCATGTCAATAGAAGTAGGAAGAATTATGACCTTATGTTCAGATTTAGTGATATCCTTGTTATGCTCTCGAATATTTGTACGGAAAGAGCTATCTTTACTTGACATTGCTTTTAGAAAAGCTGGATAATCGTCATCGGGTAAGTTTGAACAATTACTAGTGATAGGATCACTTCTAGTTTGGAGTTCAGGAGGTGAAGGATTATCCGGTAATGCTAAGTTATTTGTGTCTCTAGGATTAGGGTTAGGATTACCACGAGCTGGTGAGTTTACTTCCGGTATAGATGAGTTGGATTCACCGAAGTCAATAGGATCTACAGATTGCGGCCCTAATTCATCTGGATTAAATGAGGCTGGAGATACTAATAAGTCCATTAGGTCCCTGTCTAATTCTGTAGGAGGTAGAGTGGATTCTTCTTCCACGAGATTAGGAGTCTGATTAGGTTCCGTTTGTACAGGATTAACCGGATATCGGGATAAAGCGTCAGCATTTGTATTTATTTTGCCCTTTTTATACTTAATATCATATTCGAATTCCTCTAGTTTGAGACGCCAACGAATAAGCCGTGATCCGGGGTCTTTACATCTGAATAACCATTCTAAAGGTTTATGGTCAGTGACCACTGTGAAACGATGACCATATAGGTAAGGCCTGAAGGTTTTAGTGCCGAAGATTACGGCGAGGCATTCCTTCTCAGTTACACTGTAGTTACATTCTGCTTTGTTCAGTGTGCGAGAAGCATATGCGACAGGGCGGTCCTGTCCTATAGGGCCCTGAGATAATATAGCTGAAATTGCATAATTAGAAGCGTCACATGTTAAAAGGAATGGTTGTGTGAAATCTGGATATGCCAGGATTGGGGCAGTGATAAGTTTTTGCTTTAAGGATTCAAAGGCTAGCTGTTGTTCGTTTAACCACTTGAATGGGCTATCCTTCTTTAAGAGAGATGTGAGAGGTTTGGCTAACTTAGCGAATTCTGGTATGAACCTTCTATAATAGGATACTAACC
The DNA here is from genome assembly GCA_937001555.2 of Hypsopygia costalis. Classification (NCBI taxonomy): domain Eukaryota; kingdom Metazoa; phylum Arthropoda; class Insecta; order Lepidoptera; family Pyralidae; genus Hypsopygia; species Hypsopygia costalis. The sequence goes on from OW443328.2 coordinate 21,995,389, forward strand.
CCAGAAAAGATTTTATATCTTTAGGAGATTGAGGGGTTGGAAATTCGGAAACGGCTTTAGTTTTCTCTGGATTAGGTTTAACACCGTATTCACTAATGACGTGGCCTAAATATGCTACTTCTTTCCGTAGGAATTCACATTTTTCCGGTTGAAGTTTTAAATTGAATTTACGAAGTCTTTCAAAGACGGCCTTGAGGTTATCAATGTGAGAGTCAAGGTCGTATGAATATAGGACTATGTCATCTAGGTATACAAAACATCGTGAACCTTGCAATCCGGATAGGCAAGTATTCATTAGTTTCTGGAAAGTAGAAGGGGCATTTTTGAGCCCGAAGGGCATACGATTGAACTGGAAGTGCCCATGAGGAACGGAGAATGCAGTTTTAGGTGCATCATCGGGAGAAATGAGTATTTGGTGAAAACCGGAAGTAAGGTCCAACGTAGAGAAATATTTACTACGACCTAGTTGGTCTAAGATCTCGGAGATTTGGGGAATAGGATATGTCTCCCCGATCGTTATATCGTTAAGCTTTCGATAATCAATGACGACTCGCCACTGCGGTCGCCCTTGTGAATCGGATTTCTTAGGGACTACCCAAATGGGGGAGCTCCAAGGAGATGCGGAAGGTTCAATAATTTTTTGATCCAGCATCTTTTGGATTTGGCCTTCTACTTCCTTTTTATGACACTCAGGAAAACGATAGGATTTAGTATGGACAGGGACGTCGGTATTAGTTTTAATTTGATGCTCTAGAGCAGAAGTATAAGAGAGATTATCGTTTGGTAAGTGGAAAATATCGGAGTATTGACTACACAGGTCTACAAGTGCGTCAGCCTCTTCCTCATTGAGGTGTGAGGTACGAAGGGAGTTCAATACATCATCGGTGCGATTCGAAGTACTGGAATGATTGTTAGAAATCTGAATTGCGTTTAAAGGCAATGGTGTAAGTTTGAGATTTAAATTCGATTTTAAATTGATAGGATTTTCTGACACATTGGCTACTGTGATATTGATTCTCTTATTTTGTTTAACTTTGACAATACAATTTGATACTAATAGAGAATCGGATATATGCTGGTTATTAATAATACCCTCGTTTATTTCGGGGTTTTGCACCGTGCACTCGATGACAGTCTCGGTGCGAGGGGGAATGATATAGAAAGGTTCGAAAAAGTGGAGTTTGATACTGAGTCTACCAACTCTGAGAGTGTCTTGGGTGTAGTCTATGCTACATCCGAAGGAGGTAAGAAAGTCTGAGCCTATAATACCGTCATACGGTAGGTTGATGTCTTTAATGACATGGAACTTGTGAGATAAAGATTTTTTTTCAGACACCTTTAGTCCGAGAGAAAAGTGCCCTAGGGTGGAGGTCGTTTCCTCTCCCGGGTCGATACCTTTGAGCTTAATTGGTTCCCGTTTTAGGGTTGGTTGCTTTTGGATGCATGACTGCTTTATAAGGCTAATAGCCGAGCCTGAGTCTACCAACAGGCTTAGAGGTATATTAGATACCTGAGACTGAAGGAGAACATGAGGCAACAACCTCTTTGTTGCGTCGATATTGATTTCGTACACGGAAGAGTTGGGTTCAGTAGTTTTTGAGTTGGTTCTATGACCGATTTTGATGGAACTTCCAGTTTGGGGCTGGTTACCCTGCTGTGTAGTTTCACGAGATAAGTAAGGATTTCCGTTTTGGGGCTGGTTACCCTGCTGTGTAATCCTAGAACCTACTGAAGTGAGTGAATTAGGCGAGTTTCCGCTTTGGGGCTGATTACCCTGTTGTATAACTGCCTTGGATATAGAAGACTGGGCGCAAGTTTGGGGCTGGTTACCCTGTTTGTGGCCCTTGGGTATAGAAGACTGGGCGCAAGTTTGGGACTGGTTACCCTGTTTGTGGCCCTTGGATATAGAAGACTGGGCGCAAGTTTGGGGCTGGTTACCCTGTTTGTGGCCCTTGGGTATAGAAGGCTGGGCGCAAGTTTGGGACTGGTTACCCTGTTTGTGGCCCTTGGATATAGAAAGGGTGTCGTTATGTTTATTAGGATGAATTAAGGATTGAGACTTGGGTCTCACGAGACACCGCCGTGAGCCCGTTATTCGTTTAAATGAACAACCAGAGTATTATCGTAGTCGTTTGGAGAGAGGTCGACCTCATCGCGTCCTTCTTCCTCGCTATTTTGTTCAAGGTAGTTCACCCGAGGGGGTGGTTTGGAGATGCTTTGATGAAATTGTGGATTTGGTTGGGATTTGAATCTGTTATTATTATACTCCCGTTTTTTGCAGTTACTTATATCATGCCCTGGGATTCTGCAGTAGCGGCAGAACAGGTTAGGAGTAGCCCCTTGTGCTACTGATTGCGTTTTTTGTACTGGGGTAGGATTAAAGGATTGTCTTGTGTTATTAGGTTTGAATTTGTTACTATTATTATTATTAACAGGCTTAAAATCAGGTTGGGAGCGTTTGTATATTGTTTGCTGAATACGCTCTTCTGAAATGGCAAAGTTAATGGCCTCGTTTAATGACTTAGGGGACTTGCATCTAACTATGTTTGAAATGCGAGGATGAAGGCCCATTATGAAATGATGTAAGGCCAGGTCCTCCATAGCAGCCGTGCGGCCGGGGAGTTCCTTGGGTTTAGAATTAGACATTGATATTTCTGTCAATAGTTGTGAAAGATATGTCTCGCTTCTCAAGGCATATACATTGACTGTCTCCTGTGGACCCTGTCTATTTTCTTGTAGGTCGGTTAGTAGGTGTGAGTAGTGTTTGCGCTCACTAAATTGTGTTTTTAGGAATTCTTTTAACTGGTCCCAGGAAGTGAACTCTTTGATGGAACATGCTACCTCTGCTTTTCCGTTCAGTTGGCTTAAAATGAATTTAAATAGAATAGGTTTTTGAACCTCTGTAGCTAAATCTAATGCATTATCGCAATTAACTATAAAAGAGTTTAGCGTGTCCCGGCTTCCATCATATGATTTGATAAACTTAAATAGAACGTTTAATTCTATGCTAGACATTGCGAGTGCGGTGGTTCTACGGGTGACGCGAGGGGAACTAGGGGCTGATTTTGCTTTTTCTTCTGTATCACCAATTTGAGTATTAAGGGTGAGAGTGGATAACTCGCTTTCCTCAACCTTGGGCGCTTTTGGCATAATAATTAGATTATAATAATTAGATTATTACAAGTTCTAAAAAAATAGGATAGAATGTTTCACAATGCCCAATTAAACACTACTGAATTATTATGTACAGACTAAATGATGACCAAAGACTTACAGGGTGTGGGCGAGCGATAAGAATGTGACGGCGGCAACCGGGAACATTCCGATGTAGGTAGCTCACTTCACAGTCACTGAGTATGATAACACTAACTTGAAGGGACTTGATTTGATGATGCAAGAATATCCCGCGCGTTCTCTGCGGGGTGTCGGGCTGGATTCAGGGCACCCTTCCACAGGGTAGGTCTGCGACTCGGGGTGCACCCTTTGTAGGATTTCGATTGCTTCTTAGGGTAACCGACCTCTTCTAAGTTCGCCACAGGGATGAATATTTTGAAGCACTTTCACAATAGAACTTTAGAGAATAGAACACAATAGAAATTTTCACTTAGGATCCGGGGTGAGTCCGTGAGCGGGCCTGGGCACTGAGAATTTCCGGATCCCACCGCTGCCACCAAAATGTTACGCGACGAAGCTTGAGAGTCTTTTTAAAAAAAAACTGATTAATTTCGCGTAACGGATTTATTCTGGGATTACAATTAATCACTTCAACACAACAGAACATTAAGTATTATGAACATAAAATATTATAAGGAATATATCTTTAGGCAACCGCTCGGAAAGAAAGTTGAAGACGGACTGGCCGCCGAGCTTGCTCCCAGACAGGCTAAGGAGAGATATTGCTTAGCAAGCTCGGAGGTTATGTATAGTCAGCACTATTGCCAACATATATAGGATATAACAGAGCGTTAATATGGTTACGGTAACCGCTTCACATCAGGTGGGCGTAGTGAAGAAAAAAAAACGTGTGACACGTGTGACACTCGGGGACTGCCGCGGTAAAGCTATTGCATAGCATTTTTTATCAATTAATGCTCGTTTGCTCGTTCATCCATCTATCCATATCCATTCATCTATCCATCCATCCATTCATCCACCCATCCACCCATCCATCCACCCACCCATCCATCAATCCATCCATCCATCCACCCATCCACCCATCCATCCATCCATCCACCCATCCACCCATAAACCCACCCACCCATCCATCCACCCATCCACCCATCCACCCATCCACCCATCCACCCATCCACCCATCCATTCACCCATCCATCCATCCATCCATCCATCCATTCATCCATCCATCCATCCATCCATCCATCCATCCATCCATCCATCCATTAATCCATCCATCCATCTGATCCATCTATCCATCCATCCATCAATCCATCCAACCATCCATCCCGTCCGTCCGTCCGTCCATCCATCCAAATTGTTTTTTTTTTACTTTCCATGTGTTGAGACATCCATCCACTGCACAAATAACTCTCATCTTTTACATACTCGCATATTATTTTAAACTGAATGGAGAATAAAATACAAGCGACGTCAATTCGTACGTAGTGGCATTCCTTGCGAACGGTTCCAAATCGGTTCCATAGGGGAGGTGAGGTCGACTAGTGAGAGCGGCAGAGAGTGTCCATACTGTACGTTAGTACTATTACTTATACTGTGGTAGTAGGTAAACTTTTTAGTTTGTTTTTTATTAACAACTAATAAAAGCTTGCTTCAGAAAAATATATTTTGTTGTTTATTACGTACTAGCTGTTACCCGCGGCTTCGGTTACATGGTTATTATTTTAATTAAAAAAAAACTGTTGATAACTTGATGTTTTTTCGGAATAAGTAATAGCCTATGTCAATCTCCAAATCTTAGACTATCCCAAAATAAATCACGTCAATCTATTGGTTCCTTTCGACGTGAAAAAAGAGCAAACAAACAAATACACTTTCACATTTATAATATTAGTATGGATATGGACCAGCTGCCGCTTGCGACTTTGTCTGCGTGGAATTCGTTCTCGTGGAAAGAAGATTATTTATACGGAATAATAAGTAGCTATTTCAGACTATAATCTATTTCTGTGATAAATTTCATCCAATGATGAAATAAAAAAATCCCAGCTGAATGGATCAGCTGTTCTGGTGTTAAACAACATCCATCCATGCAACTTTCTCACTTATAACATTCACATTTATATGTAAAACGTTTACAAAAAAACAGCCAGCATAAGCATACTGTATCTCTGTGGTGTAAGTGACTTGCCATCTTATTTGAGCCAAAGCCAAGCTCTATTAAAATATATAGTATCATTACTCCCTGTAGATTATACATAATATTTCATGCGAATTTGCGCGCTGCTTCTGGTTTTTTCTTAATTTCTGAAATTTTGATTAAGTGCACTGTCACGTATACCTGTAAACTTCTATTTACCAATTACTGTTTAAAATTAATAATAAAATATGTTTAAAATTAATAATAAATTAAATAATTTAGATTTAGAGTTGAAAAAAGATATCGCAAAGTAACCCCTACTTTGCGATATCTTTTTTCAACTCTAAAATATAACAATTCATTTAACGGGAACTAACAAAATAAAACTTATTACTTGAAGTCACAGGTAGACAAATATTAAATTCGTGTGTATAGCTGAGATAAATCCTGTTCCCTGCCTTCAGAAACGTCAAGGCGCTGTCTTAACACTCCGAACTAACAGCTAACTTACCTTCATTACGCAACCGCATACTGGTTCTGTGAAAACTTTGCGAAGGCATGTCTACATACTACGAACAAATAGAGCTGTCTATTTAAGTAATTTGTCTACATAAAGCATTTTTTAGGGCGCGTCATCTCGCTTTGTAAAAATTGCACAAGACCACACACCGCCTATAGTATTGCCGAGAGATGCCGGGTCGTCCGCAAACCATTTTGTAGCTCGCATATTACCTGGTAACAACCGTGATATCCTCGTGAACGATGCTGCTCAAACATCTGATCATTCCATAATTCTTGTAAGTAATTCATGATTTAAAAAATCGTTATAGGAAAATTAACTCTACAAAACATTGGCAGAAAGAGTTTTTTTTTATAAATCTTATGTAGTACATAATTACATGTTAATTACTCCTTCGGCACGTTATTACATTTATCCGCTCATTAAATTTCGTAATAATTAACAACTGTGTTTGAATGCATTAATTTTTGTTCTTTATTGTCAATAGTGATGCGTAATAAAAGTAATTTATCTACTGTATAATTTTAGGACCCAAACTTAATCATTCTTCGAATGGCTCAAAAGAGGCTATAGAATGCGTGAGCGATTTCTTCTTCGACACACACCCGACTCACAACTTGATACACTGGCCTCCGCAAACCCGCGGTTGAGCAGCGTGGTGGAATATGCTCTAAACCACTTCTATTGAGGGGAGACCCGTATCCTAACAGTAGGATGATTATGGGTTGATGCCGTATATCGACTAAAGTCACGTCACTATTTTAATGTGTCATAGATGCCATCTTAAAATGTTTTACCTGTAAATTTCGTGTAAAATAATAACGAAATTCCATACTTGTGCTTCCTAATAGAGTTACAGTCTAGAAATCTTTGCAAGATTTAAATGTTAAATTGTATATAATACTAGCTTCTGCCCGCGGCTTCGCCCGCATTAATGTCGGTTATTGATATATAGATAGATCATATCATTAAGCGGTAAGAAAAATTTTCATAAAAATCGGTCCAGCCGTTTCGGCGGATTTTGGTAACAAACACCACGACACTAGAATTTTATCTAATAGATTACATTTATAGAACTAATTATTTATATTTACATTTATAGAACTAATTATTATAGAACTAATTCATTTATAGGACTATTATATTTATTAATTTATATTACTCGTTTTTAGGATCACAATGCAACACAGAAGTATCCATTGTTTATGAAAATTATCACCACCAATAAATAGTACTGAAAAATATTGTATTGAAACAACTTTGTTAGGTAATCATTTGTCGATCAACAAGGTAATGATTGTTTTTCATAAAAAATTCTTGTTTTAAAATGAATAATAGTAAGTCGTAAAAATAAACACTTTCATAATAATTGTTTGTGTGTAATCTTTTCTTATTTTAAGTCATTAGGTCACGTCAGAATACATTAGTTTCTTTTTGTTAACCTCCGACCCACAAAGAGAGACTTATGAGTTTCAAACCTTTGTGTTTCTCCGTATCTGTTATGTCACCAGACGAGTAGACACATGCATAGACTTTTTTGGCAAATTTAAATCTATCTCAGTTCCTAGCTATGTGATTAAAAAAATGGGTCAGTAGCTCGTAGTGAAGGAAGCAAGAAAATCTCTCATTTAAATAATAAATTAATATTCTTGGACATATTACACAGCGCCATCTAGACCCAAACTAAGCAAAGCTTGTATTACGGGTACTAGATAACTGATGAATTACTTAAAAATATTTTTTGGAAATACATAGAAAACACCCAGACCAAGACAAAGAGACATGTTCATGCACAGAATTTTCTGTCTCGTGCGAGGATCGAACCCGTGACCTCGGAGTACCATTGTAAGCCATTCGACTACCGAGCTCGTCAAAATTTAGATTTACACACCTTACTGCGTGCGTGCGTGACTCATTGGAAGAGCATGTTCGTTCAAACACTATGCATTTCTCCGTCAAACAATTAATATTTCTATTTATAGTGTAAGTCAGTAAATCAAGGATAACACTATGAAAATATACGAAGGAGTTAACAAATAAAACAAAGTATAAAAACATAAAAACGTACACAATTTAATATTTACAATTTCATAATTTATACATCGTATTTTATCGTGAGCTAGGCTGACCATAAGAAGTCGCCGGTTGTGTTTGGGGTAAGAAACTAAATCTAGATGAGTCTTGACTAGTTGACTGAATGTTCGCAGTAATGGTGGGTAAACCGTAGTCTGGCGATGGACCAGACGATGACGCCTCCGCAGAGCTGACCGACTGTGATGTACCCGTGCTCTGGCTTGGTGCCAACGGCGAATTATGCACGAATGATAATACTTCTAGACTCGGTTGTACATTCTCCAGAGACACACCAGAAACAAGCGACTGATATCCGGCACTCTTTGCTGAACTGTGCTCATCATCTTTTATAATATTTGATACTCGACCGATAACGACTGAATCGAGAAGTTCGTGCGGCGATTGTCCCTGCGCACCACTATACTGCTGGGAATCCGCTTGATAACTCGAGTAAGCTGTGGGCTGGCTATTGCTGAAAGATTGAGATTGAAGCGGCAACTGTGGAAGTGACGGTGCAGTTCGTGCCGTTTGTTGAGGATAGGAATATCCGGATTGGAAGTTTGACTGTTGTTGTTGTTGATACGCGATAGGTTGATAGACTTGCGCTGGCTGAGATTGAGGCTGCTGGGCCGTAAAAGGCTGAACAGGGGACTGTATTAGAGATGGTCGTTGAGCAATTTGTAATTGAGGTAAACCATATGACGGGCTAGGCTGAGTATAACGTATGGACTGAGGTTGTGGCTGAGGTTGTGGTTGAGGTTGATAAAACTGTTGAGGTTGCGGTTGGCGTAACACCTGTTGAGGTGGAGGCTGTGGGTAATTATATCCAAACTGAGGCGCAACTTGAGGCAAAGAAAGTGGTGGAGGTGCTGGCTGAGGTTGGTAATTAATTTGTGGTTGAGGAGCTGGCTGCACGAACGCAGGTTGTATACTTGGTGGTTGGTATTGGTAACCAAAGTTTGGCTGCGGTGCAGGGAGTGATGGTGGTGCTTGTGGTGCAGGTGCGGGTGCCGGGTAATTGAATGCTGGTGCTTGAGGTGCAGGTTGGGGCAATTGATAGGGCGCCTCCGCTGCTACTGCCGCTACTAGCGATAGTATCACTACCTGAAATAAAATATATGTGATCTGAGAATCGCTGAACATTAGTTTACATGCTGTATTGAGAGCTTTGGAGCCGTAATGGACAAAAGTGTTTTTTACGTATATTGATTTATTTTTTGCTTGTTGTTTATTCAAAATAAATAATTCACAGTGCACTGACACAAAATAGGTGCAAATGTAAATAAATAAATAAATATTGTCAGACAAATTACACAGCGCCATCTAGCCCCAAAGTAAGCGAAGCTTGTGTTATGGGTACTAGACAACTGATAAACATACGTAAATATTTTTTTTTTGTAAATACATACTTATGATACATAGAAAACACCCAGACTAAGACAAACAGACATGTTCATGCACACAAATGTTTGTCCTATGTGGGAATCGAACCCACGAGCGTTGGTGTCAAAGCCGCGTCATTGACCGCTACGCCACAAATGCACGCCAAATTGCACAACTCAGAGAGATCATGCCTCTCTTTATGTGGTCTACCATTTATAAATAAGTTAATGTTCAAAGTAGGAGTTGATGGATAGGATGCCCACAGCCTGCTTCTATAATCAAACTTTTGTTGAAGAACCATATGCGAGCGGCATATGGTTCTTCAACAAAATGCATTTTTCAGATTCGACAACGCATGATTGTTACCTCTAGTGTTGCAAGGGTCCATAGGCTGCGATTAGTGATTCCCATCATGCTGGTCGTATGCTTGTCTACCATCTTAGTTATATAAAAAAATATTAAACGTTTCACATACAAAAAAACAGGGAACATATAAAATTACGTACAATTTGCACCTCACTTATTTCTCATTAATGTATAAAACAAGATAATCGAACAAACATAATTCGTTTCTAGCACTCAATACTCACTAAGATTTCACTAAAGTTTTAAACAAACATTAAACTATGCTGACATTGACACCAAGTCACAGCAATGTACACTAAATTTCACTTTTGCATGTGTACTTACCGCGCTCCTCATGTTTATGATCGTGCCCGAACTCGTATGATGACAATACCAGAGGACTCATAGATTTATACTCACCACCACTACTCGCACTGGCGTACCTTTGACTCGTTTCAATGATACTGACGAGGATGCTAGATTGCATAAATGTCATATTTAGTAGTTTGTTATATGTAGGCCGTTGCAAACTCTTTCAGGACACAACTAATAAATATTGGTAAGTGAACTTCTACTTAGAGCTCGTTAACACCCAGATTCTGAAATTTAGGTAACATTTCTACTTACGTATTTAAACGTTTAAAATTATTAAGTGACCAATATTCGTTGCGATATCTATTTCGCATGACATTTTCAACAATCTGGTGCCTTTTATGACTTATTCCCATCTTCCACCCTAAACTTCCACCTTGGGTTGGAAGTTGGGAATTGTTTGTCTCATCTTCCAACCCATCGCAGGGTGGAAGATGGGAATATATTATCTGAATTATTTTTGTTCCTACATTTCAACCTGACATAAATGAGGTACAGTCAATAAAATAATCGGTTAGTTTGTCATTTTTTACAATGCAATCTTTAAATCCAAGTAAATGATTTTGTTTTCCGATTTCATTTTCGTTTAAAAAAAGCCAAATACAATACATAATTCAACGATTGCAATATAATTAATTGTACATTAATAAAATCATAATATGGTTCTATCAATTAATATGTAGAGCACCTCTTGTTTCAAGAGTAGGGTTTGGGTCCCGGGACGTCTCGGGTCTCGAGTCCCGGGACTTGAGACTCGAGACTCGAGACGAGACAAGACTATCGAATAATTGAAGGAACATAGCGCCATCTGTAAGTTTATTGAATAACTACGTGGTCTGCTAAGTAACTACCGGTTAACTAATAGGCCTTTTCATCTCAAAATTTTTTTAAGCGCATGCGTTTAAGCATCAGCCATCTTTTTCGTACTGTTTTTTGTAAACAACCATACTAAAGTACCCGCTACCCGTATCAAAAATTAAAATATTAATTAAAACCGATTATTTTTTTGGAAAAAGTGAAAAAAAAGGAATGTTAGGATAATTGACTTTTTGTCTCTGCAATACATTTGAACTTTCATTGGGTGTGTTTAAGATATTTAGCCATTTCCCCTTGTCAACTGTTTGGTCCACTGGCACATCATTATTCTTAATTGCATTTTTGACTCTGTAAATATCATAAATCTTTTATATATTATCTCATATTATACATTTCCTTTATGATAAAAACTACTAAAGATGTTCAATTCAGCATTTACAATTGTCTAATTAATACCCTCAAATATAGAGTCTAACCCCAAAATATTAATTACTTATTTTATAAATTATTTACTCCCATAAATAATACTCAAAATATATTTTCAATTCTTACAAATAAATTAACATTATTAACTAGTAAATAACTGTTGATGCCCAACTACTCAAACAGCTCACTTTTAACGGAATTCGTTTAATAACTTTAAGTAAACATTTAATTTTCTGTATAATAAATGTTGATTTTTTACAAAGAAATGGGCTTTTTTAATAGGTAGGCAATTTTAAACAAAAAACAAACGTAATTACAATTTTACGAAAGCCCCACTAAGAAAAACAAAAAGTCTTGAAGTCCCGGGAATTCCCGGGACTTTGACTGTAGGCTGTCTCGTGTCCCGGGACTTTGACTGTAGGCTGTCTCGTGTCCCGGGTCTTTGAACTTGTCGGGAAATCCCAAACCCTATTCAAGAGTGATGTTATCTTACCTCTTTAAATAAGAATAGTATGCTTATGTTCAAGACAGCAAGATTTTGGGTTGAGGTGGTAAATCTTAAAATATAATTAAAAAATGATTATATATTAATATTATATTGGAGTCGTATGACTCCAATATATCTTGTTTTATTACCGTACCAATTAATTTCGTACTTAGTGAATTGATAACAGATATGTAATTATTATGGTCTATAATAAATCTCACATTCATTAAAGAAAGTTCAATCTAAACCCAAACGCCTATGCACACGACTGTTCATAAATGTCAGGTTGGAATATGGGAACAAAAATAATTCAGATAATATATTCCCATCTTCCAACCTGCGATGGGTTGGAATATGGGACAAACAATTCCCAACTTCTAACCCAGGGTGGAAGTTTAGGGTGGAAGATTTTTTTATTCTTTTATTTATTCTTGATTTTCCTCGTTATAATTTAAGTATAATCAGAAGGCCAATTCTCGTAATTTTTCTACGAACGCAGATTGAAAGTTGACCGAATCGAGATTGAATTGTGAATTGATTAAAATTATATACTTGATTTCATTATTTAATTATTATCAATTCTTGTTGTTGGCAAAGTAACATTCTTAGTTTGTTTAATTTTCACTCATATTTCGATATAATCCCGCTTAAATTTAATTTTGAAGTTATATATTGTATTACGAGAATACCAAATGTGACATTTGTGAGATCGAGACTGGATCGAAACTGAATTTTGACTATATTTTAATTACGAGAATTGCCCCTCTGGAAACTTGTGGTCTCTTTTGATAATTTATTGTGGAAAAGAAAACTTTTTTAGAAAAACTATTATTTGTAATAATTCCTAGTCACTAGTGGTCGCCAAGTGGTCGAAATTCGACCATAATGACTTTAATCGTATGTAGTGCGTCTCATAGGGGCATTACATCTAAACAAAAGAGTAGCGTGTGTGTCAAATAAGTACATGGTAGTGTGTGTAATGTTTTTTTTTATTGATTTATTTCTCTATCTCTATGAGTGTAGTTTATATAGACTAATTCAGACAAATTTAGAGTAACGCAAAAAAAAGTTTATAATAAATCTCCTGTTTATCTTGCGTAGGTACTGGCCACATCTATATATATAAAAGAAAGTCGTGTTTGTTACAACACTTATAACTCGAGAACGGCTGGACCGATTGCCATGGTTTTTGATTTGTTGGATTTGTTTCTGTCCCGAATAGCACAATAACTCTTAAAAACATTGGAAAATTCTCGAAAAAATAAAATAAAAGAAAAAACATTTTCCCATACAAATGAAAGTGTCAGTTGAAAAAGGGATTACGATATTTATTGGTTGTCAAATATCAAAACGTCAAATCGATTGGTGTCACTTTTATGTCGCGAAAGTTGTCTGTGATTTGTTATGAAAATTTAAAAATGTCAAATCGATAGGGGTGAAAACGCTTTTCCCATGGGGTTCGAGCGCAAGAATCAAATCAGAGTAAACATCAAAAGAAATGACAATTACAAAGCACCAAAATGATAAAACCTATTTCAAAACTAAAAAAAATGAAACAAAACGTTTTTTTTAAAAAAAAATTACAATAAGGAAATCTTTATTTTTATGAAATCTTCAGTTTTTATGGATACGGGTCTTCCCTCAACCGAAGGGGTTTAGAGCGTACTCCAACACGCTGCTCAACTGCGGGTTGGCGGAGGCCAGTGTTTTCGAACCGCCTAAAGGCCACTGACTTCACTTAACGACTGTCATTAAATGATAACAACCGGGACCGACAGCTTAACGTGCCTTCCGAAGCACGGAGGAGCTCAAGATGAGCTAATGATAACAACCGGGACCGACGGCTTAGCGTGCCTTCCGAAGCACGGAGGAGCTCAAGATGAGCTAATGATAACAACCGGGACCGACGGCTTAACGTGCCTTCCGAAGCACGGAGGAGCTCAAGATGAGCTAATGATAACAACCGGGACCGATGGCTTAACGTGCCTTCCGAAGCACGGAGGAGCTCAAGATGAGCTAATGATAGCAACCGGGACCGACAGCTTAACGTGCCTTCCGAAGCACGGAGGAGCTCAAGATGAGCTAATGATAACAACCGGGACCGACGGCTTAACGTGCCTTCCGAAGCACGGAGGAGCTCAAGATGAGCTAATGATAACAACCGGGACCGACGGCTTAACGTGCCTTCCGAAGCACGGAGGAGCTCAAGATGAGCTAATGATAACAACCGGGACCGACGGCTTAACGTGCCTTCCGAAGCACGGAGGAGCTCAAGATGAGCTAATGATAGCAACCGGGACCGACAGCTTAACGTGCCTTCCGAAGCACGGAGGAGCTCAAGATGAGCTAATGATAACAACCGGGACCGACGGCTTAACGTGCCTTCCGAAGCACGGAGGAGCTCAAGATGAGCTAATGATAACAACCGGGACCGACGGCTTAACGTGCCTTCCGAAGCACGGAGGAGCTCAAGATGAGCTAATGATAACAACCGGGACCGATGGCTTAACGTGCCTTCCGAAGCACGGAGGAGCTCAAGATGAGCTAATGATAGCAACCGGGACCGACAGCTTAACGTGCCTTCCGAAGCACGGAGGAGCTCAAGATGAGCTAATGATAACAACCGGGACCGACGGCTTAACGTGCCTTCCGAAGCACGGAGGAGCTCAAGATGAGCTAATGATAACAACCGGGACCGACGGCTTAACGTGTCTTTCGAATCACGGAGGAGCTCGAGGTAATATAAACCCATCCGTGTACAGGCTACGGTCGACGTTGCTTAACTTGCGTGTTCAATTAGACTGACACGCGCAATGACGCCATCGAGCTTCTCTATTATTTTCTACTATTCATTGTTTTAATTCCATAAAATCATAAATTTAGTTCAGCTAATATGTACCACGACATTCATTGATTGTTAGGCGGTACGAAGTTCGCCGGGACAGCTAGTACATTAGTAAATCTTATTAAAAAAAAAATTGGTTGCCTGTAAAGTCGGTATACGGGCGAAAGTTTTACGTGACAACGACTTTGAGTGGTAAAATGTTTTCGAGTGGAAGGGACGCATGCCTTTCACTTTTTATGTCTGTCTCTCTCGCTCTTAGAAGGGACACGCGTCCACGACACGCTTACAATGAGAGCGAGTGAAAGGCACGCGCCTTTCACTCGCTCTCATTGTAAGCGCATAACGTGAGCCAGTTTCTTGAAGTGTCACCCGGCTAACCAATTTATAAGACGTTGTCACGTCAAAAATAAAGTTTTGGAAGTTTCTTCTTTTTCGAATTTCATTTGTTTTTATGTAATTATTGCGTAATAATGTGCAGTTCATACTGCGAAAATTTTTGCCAACTTCTGAATTTAAGTTTAAATTTAGGTTTTGTGTAAATTTTTACCTCGAGTTCCTTGTGCCTTGTGATAAGGGGAATTGTTACTGCAAATAAACTGAGAATGCCAGATCTAAACGCCACTCAAGTTTGCGGTTATGTAATTGAAACTGGGCACATCTACAAACACGTGGCCCAAACATTACGTGTATCAAAATCTGTGGTACACGAGACTCGCAGGACAGGGACGTAAACGGAAAACTGTGGCCAGAGACGGCCGGTTCGTCGTTACCAGCGTGCTCAGAAATCGGACTTTGACCACTTCTGAGGTAAGAACGAAGCTCCAAGATGTTCGAGGGGTTACAGTCTTCTTCTGACAGTTTTTGTGCTTAACAATAACTGTGAGAAGAAGACTGAAATCGGCTGGAATAAATTCACACTTGCCTGCTAGAGGCCCCCTTCTTACCAGATGCCATCGAGTAGCTCGAGTCAATTTTACTCGAAATCACGAAAATTGGATTGACGAAGCCTGGAGTCAAGTTCTATTCACAGACGAGTCCAGATTTCGCCTGAAGTCAGATGATGGAGACGCCCGGGAGAGAGGTACGCTCAGTGCAACATCATTGGAAAAGAGGCATATGGTGGAGGGTCAGTTATGGTATGGGGGTGGGGGGGTATTTGTTTGGGGGCACGTACGGAACTCCGCGTCATAGAGAATGTGTCACTAACAGCGGCACGATATCTAACGGAGATTTTGGAAGAAGTTGTAGTGCCATTTGCACCTTTGTTAGGAGATGGATTCGTTGTTATGAAAGATAATGCTCGCCCCGCATACTGCGGCCGTAGTTGATTAGGGGTATGCCAAGGAGACTGGAAGCTGTTCGTAGAAAGGGGGCAACACTAAATACTGTTTAAAGCCCACGTTATGGGATTTTATAAGCATTTCCGAAAAAAAATGTTTATAACTGTTTCCTTCCAATAAAATTTATCTTTTTTTAAAAATAGTAATGTAAAATAGCCTAATTTTGGCCGTTAGATCGTATTTTTTTCAACGTTTACAATTTTAAATGATCGTGTAATAATCAAAATCCAAATAAATACATTTAATTGTCACAAACATCCATGATATATTGCTTTATATACACTTTTTTTTGCGTTCCTCTAAATTTGTCCATAAGTGTATAAGTGTGCGAAATTTCATACTCCTCCGTCCGCGCAATTTTCGTAAAAAGGGGTATAAAGTTTTCGCTTCACGTATTAATATAATGATACTATAGATTTTGTCATATCCGATTTGGTTCTGTTTGGGATATATTTTTTTTGTTCCTCAATTTCTAAGTCTGCTTCAAATATGACCATAGAATACTCACAATAACATTATAGTGAGCGTTAAAAGACTGGAAAACAAGTACGCTCATTACGAGTAGTCTTTGACTAATTACGAAATAGCATTGTGACTAGGTTACTGAACTCTTTGAAAAGTTATTATAAAACAGATTTTGTTTCACTTACGTTACTTTTTTTTAAATTTTTGTGACCTTAAATTACTGGATTTATACCGCATATTTTGACGAGGTCAGTGGACGAATGGCTAGCAATACTTTGACGCCGTGGTAGCGGCTTCGATTCCGGCACAAGACAAACATGTGTGTGCATGAACATGTCTTTTTGTGTTGGTCTGGGTATTTTCTATGTATTTTGTAAATACTATATGTATGTATTTACAAAAATTTTGCCGTGTGGTTTCCGCAGACTAGAACAGAATCACTCCGCTTCTTCCCGTGGATGGCGTACAAGGCGACTAAGGGAAATACATTATCAAATATCGATCAGGCCTCCCCAACCCGTTTGGCCAGCGTGGGGTCAGATGGACGAGAGAGGGTCGTGCTCCTGTAGTGGAGACTAAAATGGACCTGATGATGATTTACAAAAAAAATGTATATAAGTACATATATCAGCTATCTGGTTCCCATAGTACAATCTTTGCTTAGTCTGGGACTAGATGGCGCTTTGTAATTTGTCCAGGGATATTTATTTATTTAGTGAACGGATTTTTAGAAAGCATTATTCCAGCGAAGTAGTACAAGACAGTCAAATTGTTCTATATCATGTCGTCTAGAAAAATGTCTACTAGAAGCAACAAATTATAACAATGTTTTTGCAGTCGTAGTTGACGATTTGGGGACGATAATAATTTCACATAAATCTCCAAAATATAAAAGCAAACACACTAAGTAATGACCATCAAATAGTTATGACAAATTTGGATAGCTAACTTTGCACAGCGCAATTTGTCAATGTTTCGTGAAGGCGACTAAACGAAAGAAATAATATTGAAAATGTCTTATTTATACATGCCCTAGAAGTTTGCTGCTGGCTGTTTGCCTAAATATGAGTAGCCCAGATTGAGGTTGCAGTTGCAAACAGTGAGGTAACAGAGAAAACCAAAGACCGCAAGCCGCGCTTCTCGCACTCGGTCACAATTTACACCTTTGTATACTGCCGAATGCTTAACGAATACAATACATCGTCTTATTAGATAACAAAATGTGTGTGTAAAAACTTGTTGAGGAAATCCGGTGAATTTCCGGATACAAACATATTCCCTAATTTCTTCCTGGGTTTAGACAGTTTCACCATATTCTTTTTTTTTAATATAAATAAATATTTATATTTACACAGCGCCATCTTGTCCCAAATTAAGCGCAAAGCTTGGGTTAGGGGTACTAGACAACATACATTTTTTTTGTAAATAGGTACATACTTATAATACATAGAAAATACCCAGACCAAGACAAACAGACATGTTCATGCATACAAATGTTTGTCTTGTGCGGGAATCGAACCCGCGACCTCGGAGTCAAAGTGGACATTGCTAACCATTCGACCACCGAGCTCGTCAAATTTATATATAATTCTTATATATCATATATTTTGGAATATAAGTGGTTCATCAACATCTTTGAACCAAAGCCAACCTCACCGCAGGTCGTGCTTTCTCCCGCTACTTAGTACGCGCGTACCTAGTATTCAATGCAAATTCCGAAACTTAGGATACCCATACGGCAATTTTTCTAATTTCAAGCCGCATAGCTCCAACTTTAATGGTCGACTACCAGTATAGTTGGAGCTATGCGTTGATAGATCAGTCGGTCACCATTTAAAAGACTGTCAGACACAGTAACAGTAGATAAACCTGTAACAGCACTACAATTGATTTTAAATGAAAATACGTATTTACATTTCATATCATATATATTCTTAGTTTTTTGTGAATCGGCAAGTCATTTGAAATCATAAAACCAGTAAGTACTAAGACAAAGCAACCCCGCTACCGAGAAGTGATTTATTACGACATAAAAATTTTGTCTCACATTTTGAGTGTCAAACGTTCTACAAATACGATTCCCACTCATAAATCTATCCTAACAGACAATATAGACCAGAGTCTCAACTCCGAATAAACAAGGCATATGTTGGCTTCGTCATATATGCGAAGCAGTGTGAAGCTCGCCTAGGAACTAAAGGCGCGTTTCCATTATGCTAGTAGCCTACATGCAAGGTGCAAGTTGCATACAACTTGACTAGTGGAAACGTAAACATGCATGCAAGACGCGGGTTGCATGCGGATAGTTTGGAACTTGTAACAAAACTGACGACGCGTTTATACAAGTGTTATCCTATCTTGCATACGAGGTGCAAATTCTAGCAATCATGTTTCCTATTCAAGTAACTTGCTTGGAAATGTGACGTCACACCTGCATGCAAGTACTTGCATAATGGAAACGCGCCTTTAAGGTATCTCTGTGAATGCGTCGATTTCGTAGGTGTTGGTATAAACTGCTAATCTATATGTCTAGTAACTAGTGATTCAAAGCATGATATATGAAATCTTGAAAAACTTGTACTAGTTATTTTTTAATGGGATAGTCCCTGACACTAATTGATGGTGGCAGTTGCGTTTTTCCACTCCTCAGCTGTTCTTCTCGCTGTTGCCTTTTCGCCACAATCCTCTCGTGTGTTCGTTTCATTTCTAAAATTTCCTTCATCTCTTCTTTATCTTCACTCTATAAAAAGCAAATATATAATTGTAACTCGTTTTATATTTTTTTAGTACTAACGACATAATTTATTGTGAAAAATTCCACCAACATACAATTCATTCAATTTCAAATTTATTACTCACAAAAATATGTTTTTTCGCTACGCTTATTTACTTTACGCAGCTCACAAAACAAAAATAATTGATGATATTTACAAGATTTAGTTACTGTCACATAATTTCACATCACTGACCAAATCCAATTTCAAAAATCCAATAGTTCTGTGAATCTAGAGAATATTTACTGACTTTCAGACAATGTTTACAATGTATTACGACAACAAATGTTTTTAATATATTTTGAGATTGAATCTGAAAACTTGTCTACCCACCTTCTGATTAATCCTCAAAACTAATGCCCTTTTTCCATTAGCCATTGGTTGACTGTAAGCAAGCAATTGTTTCAATCTTTGCGCGGGTGGCACACCTCTCTCCACCACTAGCACAATTCGGGCCCACTGCCTCTGCCACTCATTCCTCGTCTCCGCTATCTTCTGGTACGTGTTACCCATCATGGCAATCAACATGTTCACCAACAATATTGCTACTATTATCATGTAGATTACAAATAGAAGCTGGAAACAGATTGGGAGTAAAATGTGCGAGGAACTTATCAGTTACCAGAGGATAGGCGACATTATATAATTTAAAACTAAATAAAGATTTATTATTTCAATTAATAAATTGATAATAGTTTTTCTATTTAAAGTGTTTTTCAAATAAATCTCGATACTTCTTTGGTTGTTTTGTCAACCGTCGTAGTTAGATTTCTTTTCATCTGTTGTATCTGTCTATGTCATCTATTGTAAGAATGGGTAACATCGCTATTTACAAACAGATGGCGTTATATATTTGCTAGGCGTTGGAAAAAACGATTTTTTTCAGAAATAAGCCCTAGTTAGGACATAGCAAATTTCATCAAAGTCGTTAGAGTGAGATCGTTGAGGCAAATATATTTATTTATTAGTAAACATAATATTATACAATAATACACCCTTTAAATGCAGGATATCTCTTGATACATCTATTATTCTATGATAATTGACTACTTAACTTACTTACTTTACTTAAATTGTATACTACTACTTATGACATAATAGAACCTCCATTCTGTTGCACATCTGTTTGCACACCCGACAC
Organism: Hypsopygia costalis; assembly: GCA_937001555.2. Classification (NCBI taxonomy): domain Eukaryota; kingdom Metazoa; phylum Arthropoda; class Insecta; order Lepidoptera; family Pyralidae; genus Hypsopygia; species Hypsopygia costalis. The sequence goes on from OW443328.2 coordinate 22,015,648, forward strand.
GTACTTTACCGTGTTATCTAATTATAATTAGCGACATGTTAATAGGAACACTAGCTGTATTCAGATGCAAATTAATTTGCGCGTTTATATTTCTACATTTTAACACAATGATGATAGATTATTGTTTGAAAACGCCTACAAATAAACCTCGATGTGTGCAATATACACATGTGATATCATAGTGTTATTTACCTTTGCCTCAATTTCATGGTCGGTACGGTCGAAAGCGGTGTAGTAGTCAGAGAAGGAGGTCAATGACATCAGGAACATAGCCATGATACTCTCCATGGGTGATGGCATGGGATTCGACACAGAATCATCCACACCCTCTGGGGTGTTCGGATTGTCAAAAGATAGGAATATTACGTAGTATGCTGAAAACAAAACCATAAATGTAACATTTGAAACACAGAACATTACTCGTAAGGAATTAATTTGTAGAATGAATAAAAAGTTTGTTACATTAAGCACAAAGAAACTTACAGAAATATACAACACAATACATTTTTATATGTAGTTTGGAAATACGTTTATCTAATAATATCAACATGCATTGTCAGGTGTGTCTAAATGCCTAATATAAAATGATGTCGTTAGCTAACTAAGCCATAGATTATAGTTATTCTATAATACCTAAAGATTTTTCTGTTCTCAATGTATTTTATGTACACTGTTTAGAACAAACACACTTGAAGATTTTCCTAGTATTTACTATTTTTTCTTAAAATTTATTTTTAACTAGCTGCTCGCCCCAGCTTCGCACGGGTAGAAAGTGGTGTTTTATTTTCCTCGCAAATTTTACGTCTTTTCTCTCCATAAGAACCTTTATTATACCCTAACGAAAATATTAAAATAAAAATTTGCAGAATTGGTCGAGCCGTTCTCGAGTTTTGCGCTTAGCAACATTCAATTATATGTATAGCTGTTGCCCGCGGCTTCTCTCGCGTAAAAATTTTTTCATGATAAGCTTTTCATTTTTCTTGTAGCCTGTTGTCGAATGGTTAGCATAACTGAGGGCAAACATTTGTGTGCATGAACTATTTATTAATCTTGGTCTTGGTATTTTCTAGTATTAAACGGATAAATAAATATAAATTCGTGTACAAATTACACACTGCCATCTAGTCCCAAACTAAGGAAAGCATGTACTATGAGTACTAAATAACTGCTACTTAAATATTTTTATTTGTAAATACATACATATAATACGTAGAAAACACCCAGACCAAGACAAAGAGACATGTTCATGCATACAAATATTTGTTTTGTGCGGGGATCGAACCCGCGACCGAGTTAAAGTGACCATTACTAGTCATTCGACCACCGGACTCGTAAGAATATATTTAAAGAAAAAGTCTATGAGAATATATTTATCTTAATGGATCTGGATTATACACAAAAAAATTGCACAGATATAATATTTCTGAGCTTCATTGAACAGTAATAACTCTTTCAAACAATATTACATTTAAACCTATCTATTGGAATTTCTTATCTTTAAAAGATCAGCAATCGGCTGTCTCGAAAGACTCGACGTATTAAATCTAACTATAGTGTGTGACCAATCATTATAAAACGTGTTCCCTATTCGGCTAAGAAGGTCATTTTTCATTGTGAATTTCCATCGAGGCCTACACAGAGGGTTGACACATCAGTGTGTGGCCGATATACCCGTACAAAAGTTTGGGACCATTTCGAAAATGGCTGTTGCTAAGAAAGGAAAGAAAGACTGTACCGTAGCGAGACCGGGTCGAGGTCATAATAATATGAAAGTAGGAGTGGTATATATTTTTTCTAATCGATGAATGTAGTTTGGGAACATTATTTGACCAGCTCCGGAACAAAACCCATAATAAATCCACTGTAAGATATTTTTCACTAGACACAAAACATTGTTTTAAAAAATATGTGGATACGTTGCTAGACACATGTGAAAAATTATATAATTAGTCTTTTGTATAGGCAAGAAAAAATATATGTATATAATTCCGATAATTACAAATTTTAAATAAATATAGTGATATTTATTTAAAATTTGTAATTATCGGATTTTTATGCAAACATACTGGAAATATCGATTTTTGACTGGCAATGTTGTATTTTTCGGTCTTTGACCCGATAAGATTTCCTCGAACATTATATTTTTTTTTTAATACATTATACATATTTTCTATTTTAAGACAATCGCAAAGACAGTCATCTACGTCGTTTTGTCGGTTTTTGATGCAAATATTGTAATAGAAAAAAGAAATACCGCATTTTTATCGAATAGTGACGCAATTACAACTTAGTGTGGTAAACATGGGTACTTTAACTAACGGAAAAAAAATGTCAAATGTTGAATTATCGAGTTTTGTTCCAGAGCTCCTCATTTATTATTTAGTCGACATTTGACGTCCATTCTAGAATATTAATATAGATATAGAATAGATATAGATCTATTTTACCAGACTTCCTTTTGTAATCAAAAGGGTGCACCACATGCAAGTAAGGGTTTCTTATCTGTAAGCATAGATAACACACCTTGTGAAAATCCCATAACAAACACCAGATAGATGCAGACGAATCGAAGAAGGTCACCCATCACCATGCGGTAGATCATCACCACGAAAGGACCGACAGTTTTGAAACCCCTGTAAAAATAAAAATATGGTGCTACAGTACCCTTGGTTCGTAGATTTAAATCACGCAGAATGTATATAGCTCAGCTCATAAAACTGAACAACTCTTTCAAAGAATCATGGTAAATGCCCTATATACCACTGAGCATCTATACACGTCTGTGACCCCATCACAGACGTGTATAGATGCTGCATTAACAGCATATTCTTGTTTGGCACCCTCCGTGGATACAAAAAAAATAATTAGCTAGCTTAATGTGTTAACTTTAATATGACATATTATTCAAGATGGTTTAAATACTTATCAATTTATAATTTGACTTATTAATTTTAAAGAGTATTGGTATTGACTACAGTACTCCTCATTGGCCGTGCACCATCACGCCGGCCAATGAGGTGATAGTTGGACGTGGTGGGGTAGGAAGGGAGAACTGAAGTTGATAAGTACGACTGGGAAAGCCATTGGACTAACGGGCGCCTAGCAGTGAAGACGACTTACAATTTTTACTGTGCAGTAATTTATAATAATTTAGAAATACAAGGGATGTTAATCAACTGTCGTGGTTTTTTTAAATTATCGCCCTGAACACTAAGGTTAAGGCAAGGTATCTCAAAAGAAAACATTATCATGAACTTTTATTCAAGAACAAAAATAAACCTAAACATTTATGGAATACAATAAATAATATAACACACAGAAAGAAAGATAAAATGCAATGTCTTGAATTATTAAATTCACATCCCACCATGCAGCAATCAGTTGACTTTGTTGATGAATACTTTGCGCGAGTGGGAAAAATACTAGCAGAAGAAATTAAGACACCGAACCTATCACAACTGGTTTGCGACATGGATCCTCTGCTAAGTAATCAAGTTTCTTCACTAGTACTTTTAGATACTGACCCTGAGGAGGTCTACGTAACTTTGATGGGCCTTAAATCGGAGAGCGCTCCAGGTTGGGACGATATACCTACGAAATTTTTAAAACTTGCTAGTGAAGTGGTGGTCCCAATAATTTCCCACTTAGTTAACTTGTGCTTGAAGACGGGTATTTTTCCATCATTACTCAAAAAAGGTTTAATCACACCTGTGTACAAGGCTGGGGACAGAAACGACGTGTCCAATTACAGACCTATTTCTGTGTTACCTGTTATAGCAAAAATTTTAGAAAAAATTATTAATAAACAACTTACAAATTATTTGCATAAATATAACTTGCTTTCCAATAGACAATACGGATTTAGGCAAGGACGATCGACCGAAGATGCTATTACAGCACTTACGGCTCTAGTTACACAAGAAGTAGACGATCGGAAAAAGTGTGTTACTGTATTTTTAGATATGAAAAAAGCTTTCGACACAGTTTCTGTCCCCATTCTTGTACGACGATTAGAACTCATAGGAATAAGAGGAGTTCCGCTAGCATTATTCAAGGACTATCTCTCCGATCGTACCCAGTCTGTTAAAGTTGGACAATTCGTGAGCTCACAGACTAGCGTAACGTATGGTGTTCCTTAGGGGAGCGTATTAGGCCCAACGCTGTTTCTAATATACATCAACAGTCTTTGCGATATGGAAATCAGTGGCGGGCGCATTTTCTCGTATGCTGATGATACTGCTGTAGTTTTTACTGGGGACACATGGGAGACAGTTCGCCAAGTGACCGAGAGTGGGATGGCGAAGTTTGCTGACTGGTTAAACAGAAGCCTCCTAACACTAAATGTCGCAAAAACAAAATATCTATCGTTTACAAAATATAACAACACGCAACCTGGGATCAATTTTCAAATAAAAATTCATATCTGTCAAAATTTCGAAAGAAACTGTAATTGTAATAAAATTGGCAAAGTCGAATATATGAAGTATCTAGGAGTGTTAGGTGACCAGCGGCTCTCTTGGCACGCTCATTTAGAACAAGTCATGAATAGGGTGAGAAGATTGATCTGGGCATTTAGATCCTTGAGATACGTAACTGACAGGAAACTTTTAAAACAAATATATGTCGCCCTGGCACAATCGATCTTGGTGTACTGTATTCCAGTTTGGAGCGGCGCTACCAAAATAAAGTTTCTGGAACTAGAAAGAGTGCAAAGGCATATGCTCAAGGTTATGTATTTCAAACCTTATAGATTCTCTACCGCAGAGCTATATAAAGAATGTGACCTTCTTACAGTTAGAAAACTGTACATTTTAAATACTATATTGAAATTTCACGACACTTTAACATACGATCCTGATAAACTGAATGGAAGACGAAATCGTTCTGTGGCTGCCATTAGACATTATAAGTCAAATTTTGCTAAGAGACAGTTTGCTAATCAAGCGCCGTCACTCTATAATAAAATAAATAAAATTATAGACATATATACAAAGACTTCCTACTGTTGTAAAAAAGCACTGTCATCTTATTTAGGAACGTTAAGTTACGAGGAGACAGAAGCCATATGCAAATAGTTTTTGCTATTGTCTACTCAATAGTGGGCATCACACCAAAGATTATATCCTATGTACACTGTACTATACACACTTTTAATTTCATTTTATATACATACTTTCACAGATCTGGCACATCATACATTATAATACACAATTCATATACGTCATACACATACCACATAGAATACATACAAAACACATACGCATTTAGTTGAGCAACTTGATTTGTTTACTAGTTTTATATAAATAAAAAACTTAATAGGTACTTACCAACACCCAATTGTTATGGAGGAGCGGAGTTTCCTAGCACAAGTATATATATACTTAAAAGGAGCTTCAATCACAAATGATTTGTTCACAAAATTGTACCAAATAAAGATATTTTATTTTTATTTTGGTATCGCCTACAAATGTATCTGTAAGAAAGGTCGACTTATTTTTCCTTTCGTTCATGTTTCGTCGTTTCATGGTCTGTAGTTAGGAACCAATGCCTTTTGGGCATTGGTTTACCTAATAATTCAATTATACTAATTTTGAAGTAGAATTACCACGTAAAATATACCAGTAGAGGTGCCGTGTCATTCAGGGGTATCACGGATATGTATGTCTGCCATTTGGTTTTATTGTTCAGGGTAAAGAATTGAAGACCCTAGCTAGATGAATTTAAGAGAATTATCCGCATTTTAATTAATATACCCCTTCAAAATTTACCAAAATTACCGCAAAAGTTAAAGTAATTTTGCCATTACGAAAATATTATTATCGTTGATTTTAACTATATAATTGTTTGTGGATTGTATAAATACCTGCAGAAAAACAAGAAATATGGAGCTGTGGTGAGCATGATGATGACGGCAAGATGATCTTCCTCCTCGTCGGCGCACCACAGACGTAAAGTCGGCAGGATCACCATGAGAAGACAGGAGAACAGGAACATTACTCTGGCCAAACAAGTATTTTGGTTAGTAAAAACCGAGCATCTAAAATTGTGAAACTGGGCGACTATTATACTGACTCAGCGACTAAAGTTGATATAAAACATACCAAACCTAACCTAACCTAGTATTTCTGTGGCTCATTTAGGATTCTTTGTTACTTATGCTATTATTTTCCAAATATTTTCTTTGATGTGTGATAATTCTGTCCGACATACGGAATATATTTCTTGGCTTTGGGGGACCTGCTGAGTTATTACCTAGATGGAACTGTGCTTAAATTTTCGAAGAACATCTTTAACCCGAGAAATCTGGCTTCACGTAACGCAGCTCCAATATAGGCGAGGGCTCCGACCCATAAAACCAGCTCTGCAGTTATTCTTATCTGTGGAAAATAATTGTAATGTAAATCATGGTCCAGTGTAGAAGCAAATGAGAAAGAAATTTTTGGACATTCAAATTCCAAAGCAAGTCAATCGGTGTTCAAAATTTGTATATGAAAAAAACTGTTTTGTATCCCAAGTTTCGCTTGATTTTCCTTCGAACTTCAACAGCTGTTTTACAAACAACTAGAGACAATTAGAAAACGGTGATGGATTTATTGCGATGAATCGACGTTGAGTCATTTTGCAATATGACTGAACCTATATTTTGCAGAAGTGTGTAAACGCATAGCGTTATTCAATGCTGTTGTTCAACTTACGCGGTTTTGTAAAACTTGAAATGAAACGTTAGATGTAATTTTTTATTTCAATCGTAATATGGCGGGCCGCCGCGTTGTAGACTTTAAAACAATGACAACTCGGTTAAACGTCGATCCGCCGAAATAGAAAAGAGACACTTTCTAAAAAAAACTGGTGGTTTGAGTCATTATTTTGTTAAATGTTAAAAATAAATAAATAAATTATCTAATAGTAACTAATTTAACAAAGTACGAGTATCTAAAATCTAAATAAACCCTCTAGTGATATTCAGTCCCTGAAATAGGGAGCAAGATAGAATAAGAACTAATGTAGCTAGAAGCACAATATTTGGAACTTGATAGTTTAAAATTTCTAAACTGTCACAAATAAATCTTGAAATAGTCCCTCCTCCTTAAGTCGGTCCTTCACTGATGAGGGTCGTGACCACAATGAAAGCCTTGCAGCAATTTCCGCCAATTACTGCGGTCTTCTGCCTGACGGAGAGCGTGAGACACTGGCATTTGCAGCTCCTCAGACACCTAGTCGGACCATCTCTTAGGGCTTCGCCGTCTCGATCGCTTGCCGTGGATGGCAATTGCCAGTTATTAACAGCTTCTCAAGGTTATCTGACCGACGTTTGTATCTTGAAATAGTAGGACACTGGAAATTGAGATCTTCAGGATTACGGGTATAAGTAGGACTATTACCCATTTTATGTTCACTGAAAACTAGAAACAAGATTTGTAGAAAACAAAAATAAGGATCTGATGCATATCGGACAGCTATAAATCTTAGGCTTACTTTTGCTTGTAAACTATCGAAGTTCATTAGTCTACATTCCTCGGTCAGATCGTCCCACCAACCTTCCATGACAGTTTCCTTTGGTTTCCCGCCCGCTGTAAGTGAAAACAAAGCATGTTTAAAAAAGACTCTGTCTACAAAACCGAAGTGTACATTATGTTGAGGTATCTCTTACGTTTTTCACTTCGATGACTTTTAAATCGTGCACACGGTGATCCCTCCATTTTAGTTGCATTTATCATTTCTACAGATCCAGGATCGAACTCTGTGACATTTACTGGTAACGTGCAGTTTTCTAAAACACAATATTTTTTATTATTAATATTTTTTAATGTGATGTCACAACTGGTCCAACTGAAAAACAGTGCCGAGTCTGCTACAGATTTCGGTTTTTATACTGAGTTAGGAACATTTTGCGACATTGCACAGTACTATAATTTCTTTCATATATTATCTGTGTTTGTTAGACTTGTTAATACAAACAGTGCTATGTAATGTGCAAATAAATGATTTTCTTTCTTTCTTTCTCTTTCTATAAAATTTTTGAAAATACCACATTGGAGACAAAGAAAACATATAACACTCAATAAAGATACCTTTAAACACACAGACCTACGATCTGGCTAATATGTTTGAACATGCATCTTTATTGATCACAAGCATTTCATTTGCGACCATTTCACATTCGATGATTCTGATGTTAATTTTAAATAGTTAATTGATTGAGGTATTACATTGCCAAATGAACTCTGTAGCCAGCTTTTTATGAGGTTTCTTATTGTGGCCACTGTATACTGTACAGTGACGCATCACGCATAGTTTAATACATAGGCAAGTACATACATAAAAATCAATTTGCGTTCCATTTTTAACTTTCAACTATTGTTTTTTATTCTAGCTTTACATTTTTTTATTCTCACTCTCGATTCTATCACTTATAGTTAATTTTTCCGACTAAACATACGACTAATTAGATATAACTTGATTTTTTTACTTACTTTTTTTTTGTACTACGTCGGGTGGCAGACAAGCATACGGCCCGTCTGATGTGAAGCGGTTACCGTAGCCATATTAACGCTCGCAACATAAAATATCGCTCGCGCGCCGCCGCCCCCGCTGCCATCGCAGCATCTCCTTCCTTTCTGGTGACCTCACTCACTTGCAAGAACACAACAGTCCTCAAGGGAACCGTTATTTGGCTGCGGTATTCTGTGAGGTGGAGGTACATTCCCCAGTCGGGTAGCTTACAATTACGCTCCCTACCTCTCTTTTGGCCAGAGCTTTGTTTGTCAATCAGCAGGGTGCACCGCGTGCAGGTGAAGTTGGCTTTGGTTCAAAGATGTTGATAAACCGCTTACACCCCGAATTACTTTGTTGATAGTCGGTATCTACGAGTATTTATAATTATTGTCACAATAATTACTAAACGGTATTTGGAAAGACAATTTTATTAATGTGGCAATGTTGCATTCAATGAGCGGTTTGTCTTGCATGAAACCCGAACCCTTGACTCTATCCACTACCAGAGTAAAAAATAGAGATTTATTTAACTTTGTATGGTAAGAACCAATATTTCCTCACCTATATCCGTAACCAGATCTGTATCATTGATGGTGGGTATAGCGGTGCTGTTCAATGCAGTAGCATTAAATGCCTTATCTGGTGGACCTGGTCTTAGTGTGAAACACAAAAGGGATACGAGGAAGTAGCAAGAGAAAAGAATGAACTGCCGATAGAATCGGAACTTGACAAACGTGTTCCACTTCGTTTTTAGAAGGTCGATTAGCATTCCTTCCAACAACTCCAAGTGCTCATCCTTTTCCTGCGAAAATTACGTCTCATTTTACTGTTTTATTGATACTAATTAAAAATTTGCAGGATTAGTTTACTATTGGGTCTAAGTATTGAAAATGTGGTCTCCATGTTTACTTATTAGATGTTTGCTTAGTAGCAAACATAGTTATTACATCTTGTATCCTGATAGTTTTGTATGCAACAATAATTTATAATAAATAAATATTCCTGGACAAATTACACACGGCCATCTAGTCCCAAACTAAGCAAAGCTTGTACTATGCGTACTAGATAACTGATATTATACTTGTGTCCATTAAGGCGAAACATTTTCTTTTTGTGTTATAATTTAATGCACTGTAATATTGTCTCACTTATCATTATACTAACTCCAAAGATTTTGTTTTGAGTCCATTCACTATGTCTGTGATATCGAGGATTTTGACTACCAGGATTCACAAGGTAAAATTTCATGGTGATTTCTAAAAGTGAAAGAATTTTTAAATTCGTTTCAGTAGTTTGTCCATTACAAACAAAGACACAAACCTCTTTGTTATATTAGTATACAAGTAAACAAGTACTATTGTATTATATTTACTAGTTCATCATCTCCGGGTAAAAAACAATATATATATGAGAACTGTTAATCAGAAACAACTTACCCCAAATACAACTAAATTAAGAGCCGAATCCTTGCTAATTAACCCAGTTTCTGTATCAATGGTATCACTTTGCCCCAAGGGATATGCCGCGCATGTAGTAGCCCCAATTTGCCAATATATCTCCCGTTCTATATTAAGAATGTGAAAGAATAACTCTACACGGGCTAACTTTGCCGCTAGAGTCAGTGGAGTCATGTTCTGAACGTTGCGAATGTTCAGAGAAGCGCCTACTTCGTAAGCCATGTCGAATGTACTCTGTAATATCAATAAATATTAATACTATAAAGTGCTAACGAAGAATCATTTTGGGGTGTAAGTAGTTCATCAACATCTTTGAACCAAAGCCAACCTCACCTGCATGTGGTGCACCCTGCTTCAAAACCTGATGACATACGAGGCTCTGGCGATGAGAGAGGCCTACCTCTCCCTCGAGGGTTGTTGTGTTCCTGCAAGTGAATGAGGTCACCAGAAAGAAAGAAAGGAATGAAGAAGATAGGCTGGCAACGGATCTGCGACACCATGGTGTTGCCGATCTCTATGGGCGGTGGTGATTACTTTCCATCAGGTGACCCACATGCTCGTTTGTCCTCTTATATATAAAAGAAAAACAAAGCTCAAGACACTATTTAAAGTTTTTAACAATAGCGTTTTGTAATATAATGTAATACTACTCGTACGAAAGATATTTTTAAATAATCCATATTCAAAAAGAGAAGTGAGCAACGTCAACCCGGCCCGACCCGACAGGCCCGCAGGCCTAATGTAGTTGTCTAATGTAGCGTTTACCATATCCATACAGAAGCTAGCAACACAAGAAGTTTTGCTCGCGCGCTGGCTCCCCACTGCTAACGCAGCATCTTCTCACATCTGGTGAACTCACTCGCAGGAACACAACAATCTACAATGACATTGTCATTTGGCTGCGGTATTCTATGAGTTTGAGTTAGTTGCCGAGTTGGCTCGACATGCCCTACCTCAGGCCTTCGTCAGAGCCATGTTAGTTTGCAGGGTGCACCACGTGTAGGTTATACTTTGGCTCTCTAACTTTATCTCTCTAGTACACTAACCAGCTTGGCGTAAATCACCAACATGTGTAACACGGTGTTCCCGTTGGTGTCCTGTTTGTTGGGGTCGGCTCCTCGCGCCAGGATCAGTCGGTAGCACTCCTCCTGTCCCAAACATGCCGCGAAACTCAGCGGGTACTCGCCCCAATATACATATCTGTAAAATGTTATAATTACATTAACGTTAATTATATTAATAAATAAAATAAATATTTCTGAACAATTTACACAACGCCATCTAGTCCCAAATTAAGTGCAAAGCTTGTGTTATGGGGTACCAGACAACTGATAAATGTACTTAAATACATTTTTTTTTTGTAAATACTTATTTATAAAACATAGAAAATACCCAGACCAAGACAAACAGACATGTTCATGCACACAAATGTTTGACTTGTGCGGGCATCGGACCCGCGAATTCAGAGTCAAAGTGGCCATTGCTAACCATTCGACCACCGAGCTCGTCAAAAGCGGATATTAAGTTAATGTTGAGAGAGATTGACACACGAGAGTTGTACAAAGAGGTTACCAAGAAGCCAAGACCGGGGTCCCTACCGCCGGATCTGAAGCCGATTACCATCGGATTTTTTAATTGCGAAAATCAAACTTCAACCACAGTATAAGTAATAGTACTAACTTTATGCTACTTGTATTTAGCTTAGTTGGTAGAAATGATGGAGCTCTACCGACTAAGCTGAAGGTGTTTGGCAATAACTTAAACGTAATACCTATTTTCCGAATCAAGATATTCGGTGGTAATCGGCTTCAGCTTCGGCGGTAGGGTCCCAGCTTGGCTTCGGGTGGCCAAAGGACTGGCCAATATCTAGATCAAAATATTTACATCGCCATACAGCGTGGAAATGCGGCCTTTTGGCCACTATTTCCGAAAATTGTCCGCACAATTATTATAATGATTTTTTGTTTAAGTAGTATTTTATTTTATTATAATTTTAGTTATTAATTTAGTGATATTTTATTTTAAAATTATCTATGTGTAATTTTAGTTTATTTAGTTTTTATTATAATATAGCTTATGTTAAATCTTCTAAAATTATATGTCGAATTAGTGAGCTGAGTCTGCAAGCGAGTGAGGTCACCCGGCAACAAGGACAACTTTGGCAGCGGGAGAGGCGACGCGCGGGCGATATTTTATGTTGCGAGCTTTATTTGGCTACGATATATGAAGAGAATTTATATGGCTTCTGTAACCACTTCACATCATGCGGGTTGTCTGCTTGTGTCCACCCGAGTTAGTATAAAAAAATGTCGACCTGTTTCCCAACAAAATTCTTTCGCTATTTCATTTGGAGATACTCTGTTTTTATTAATAAGTAGCTTCCACCCGCGGCTTCGAAAATATGTGTACAAAGTTTCCTAATGATCGGTTGAGTAGTTTCAGCGTGATAGCTAACAAACAAACTCACATTCACATTTATAAAATTAGTAGGGATACGAGTAGTAAGGTTTATGGTTTTGTGAAAGTTAAATTTTATGTACTCTAGGCTACACTTCTGCCTACACTGTGCCCCAGCCATAAAATGAATATGGCTTCAACATGTGATGTTGTTGTGTGAGTGCAATTTATTATTTTTATTGATGGCAAAAGACAAGTCTCGAGATATTATTTAAATCTTACCCATCGTAAGTTGTCTCAGGCTGAACGTTCACCCACTCGTGGTCCTGCGAGTCCTGCCTGGACGCCTTCTGGTCCTCTGGGCACATAAAGCAGCCGATACATCGCTCGTGGTAGTTGGCGCCGGCGTCCAACATGAACTTCACCGTCGTTGGGTCCTCGTTCACAATCGCCATGTGAAGAACATTCTCGCCTACACACACATGCACGGTAGTTGAGCTTCAATTGACTAGTCATCTCTTTAGTAACATTGGCCTCCGCAGTTGAGCAGCGTGGTGGAGTAAACTCTAAACCCATTCGATTAAGGGGGGACCCGTATCCCAACAGTAGGATGATTCTGAGTTAATGCCTAAAGCTGGAGCGGACCTAGTAATAAATTATGAACTTGACAAATTCGTTTAACCGTTTGCGTAATTGGGGTGTAAGTAGCTCGCCACGATTTTTAGAACAAAAGCGAACCTGTCATGCACATGGTGCAAACTGCCGTCTATTGAAAGAGTTTCTGGCAAAAGAGAGGTAGGGAAAAGCGTAATTGTAACCTGCCCGACAGGGGAAGTACCTCCACCTCACAGAATACCGTAGCCAAATAACAAATAATCGACGGTTGTTGTGTTCTTGGGAATGAGTGAGGTCACCAGAAAGGAAGGAGTTGCTGTGTTGGCAGCGAGAGTAGCGGCGCGCCAGTGATATTTTTTGTTGCGAGCGTTTATGGGTATTATAACCGCTTCACACCAGGCGGGCTGTATACTTGTCTGCCACCCGACGTAATATAACAAAAAACTAGGATAAGTATGTTCCTGACCCAGCTAATACGAAGTATATTAGCTGGGTATTAAAGTAGAGAGAGGAAGCTATCCATAAATCACAGTCAATTTATTTTTTAGCGTTACTTATCAGGCGCTCTATCAAATTAACGGTTATCGGATGAAAACCATTTATCATGAATAGCGTAGCCCATATTTTATTAAAACCTAGTTAAAACGAGTAGTAGTAGAGTAGTAGACAGGAAACCATTTACCATGTTGTTTCCTAAAAATTAAAAACACGCTTAAAAAAGTTTGGAGACTGCTATTTCGACAAATTTGAGATGAGACTAGCTAACCCGACAAACGTTGTTTTGCCATGAAAAATAGATAACAACCTATTATAATATTATATATATATATATATATATATATAATTTTATATAAAATAATATATATATATATAAAATTTCATCAAAATCGGTCAAACCGTTTCTGAGGAGTATGGTAACTAAAACTGTGACACGAGAATTTTATACATTAGATTTTATTTTTGCATTATTTCATTTTGAAAATGTATTTTTGTGCTCCGTAGTCGAGTGGTAAACACAAGGATTTAAGTGACGTGAAGCGATGACTGTAGTCTATAAATGCTTGTAACATAAAAACGTGTTTTAAACAATTTATTTTTCTTAGATGACATTAAATAACGTTGTTAGTAAATTTTTTGAAAACTATATTGAGATAATACTGGATAAAAAGAATTAACGCCTATATGTTTTACCTTGTTTATTTATAAACAATGTAAAACATCTTAATTGTGTTATCTAGGAGACGGGTCCAACGACTGCAACACAGTTTAACCACAGTATAAGTACTTAATAGTACTGTTTAACACTAACGCAGTGGTTTATGTACGTTATTGTTTTTATATATGTGTTTACTGCTGTTAAAATAAATTTAGGATCAATAAAAGTATATTTCATCGAAGATCCTGGCCTATGGGTGACCTATATTTGTATCCTTAACCCTTTAACCGCCACGAGCGGATTAATCCGCCAAATATTTTCGTGCCCATTTCGCCAAGGACGGATTTTTACGCTCAAATACCACTACTCAGTAAATCTGCCTTTTTGTTTAATAGCTCTGTATTATATAAAAATAGTGTTCATTACTTGATAAATAGATAATGAAGTTATTATTTACAATTGATTACACTTAAGTTTCTTTATTATAGGACTTAAAATTAATGTCTAAAGTTAAATAAATTACTGATAGTATTTTTAGAAAAGTGTATTGATGTCTAGCGCCACGGCCGGAAAATTCCGTTAGTAGGGATGTGGCATAAACAATGATCGACAGATACAAAAATTGATATAAATCAAACTATTTCTGTTTATACTGACTTATTTATTATAAAACAAATAAAGCAATTGTTACTGTAGAAATAAATGAGTTTATTTTATTTTGTTTTAAATGAATAAAGCCCAAAACTGTCAGTGAATGAACAAAACTGAATTGACAATTCCCATCCCTAGTCTGCATGTTTTTGAACGAATGTTATAAGTATTCCTGTAGCCACGAGCGGAGAAACACGCTCGCTTCTGACGTCATAAAAGAGTGCCGCCTTCTGGAATTTTCCATTAGTGTTGTGCTGCATTATACGTGTTTCATAAGTGTCATCGATACAATTTTCTTTATACGCTTTTGTTTCATTGTTTTACCAAAATACTTATTAATACAAGTAATTTTTCGAGTTATGGAGGGAAAATAGATACCAAAATGGCTTGGAGGGACTCATTTCTTTTTTTTTTTTTTTTTTATAATACGTCGTGTGGCTGACAAGCATACGGCCCGCCTGATGTGAAGCAGTTACCGTAACCGTATTAACGCTCGCAACATAATATATCACTTGCGCGCCGCCACCCCCGCTGCCAACGCAGCATCTCCTTCTTTTCCGGTGACCTCACTCACTCACAGGAACACAACAACCCTCAACGGAATTGTTATTTGGCTGCGGTATTCTGTGAGGTGGAGGTACATTCCCCAGTCGGGTAGCTTACAATTACGCTCCCTACCTCTCTTTTCGCCAGAGCTTCGTTTGTCAGTCAGCAGGGTGCACCACGTGCAGGTGAAGTTGGCTTTGGTTCAAAGATGTTGATAAACCACTTACACCCCAAAATTCTCAGTGATTATTTCGACTAATAGAGGGTTGAGATTTCGAGTAATGGAGGTTTTGGTGTTTGAAGGGAAGGGAACAGAGGCCCAATTCTCGTAATAAAATTCTCAACGGCATCGTAACG
The DNA here is from genome assembly GCA_937001555.2 of Hypsopygia costalis. Taxonomy (NCBI): domain Eukaryota; kingdom Metazoa; phylum Arthropoda; class Insecta; order Lepidoptera; family Pyralidae; genus Hypsopygia; species Hypsopygia costalis. Next base: position 22,031,323 of record OW443328.2, read on the forward strand.
ACTTCGCCCGCTCCCTCTCTGGCACGTTGTAAAATAGATAAACCAAAGAGGGACGAGACCAAGTCGTTCCGGTGCCGTTGGGAATTTCATTACGAGAATCGGCCCCCTTACCACCATCTCTTATTGCGACTCAATAACTGAATAGATTGCTTATTCATACCAATGAATAAGCGACTCTATTTCAAATAGAATAGAGTCGCTTATTCATTGGTATGAATAAGCAATCTACTCAATTATTGAATCGCAATAAGAGATGGTGGTAAGGGGGCTGGCCTCTGAACATTTCTTCGAGATTTAGAGGTTTTCGACTTATCGAGGTTCGACTTATAGAGGTTCTACTGTGTTATAAATAAAATTATTAAATTACAAAGTAACGCTTTCCATATGTTAAGATATTTAAATTAAACTGTAAGCGTTCGAAAGAGATGCATTTCCAATATCGATATATATACTGAACATCTCTATTAGTTGTAGGTATTTATTTATCGTTTTACTGTGCCTGGCGCTGGGGGCACGCCAAGTGATATTAAGTAAAGCGTTTAAAAGGTTAAGACTTGTCCACACTAGGGTGGTACATTTGTATAGCATCATCATTTCGACCGATGGTATCCTCGATCGATCCGAGTTGGCAAATAAAAAAAATAACAATATTTAAGCTATTATGTGTCCGATACAAACAGGGGCGGTAGCTATCGCCGTATCAGCGATATGAATGATACGGGGGGCCCGTGCTATAAGAGTATTCGGGCGTATTTGGTTCAAGTAGATAATACCACCCGGTCCTGACGTATTTGAGTAGAAGGACCTCCACCAAATTTCTATACAGGACCCGTCTAGTAGTAGTAAGGTACGCCACTGGATACAATCGCTATATGTATACACTAGCGGCTCCGGCGACTTCGTACGCGTGGAGTTATTTGCACATAAATTTTAATTATATTCGAAAAAACTAAATACCTAATGATAGGAAAAAATAAAAGAAAGATAAAAACAATCAATATCTATACGAATTTTTAGAATCAATGAAGTCGACGGATATTATTTTTTGTAAACCTCTCTGTAAAACCTAAAATACTTTTTATTGTTATATAAAACATCTCTCCTTTATAGTAAGTAGTTTTTTTCAATAATTCTTAAATAGCATTTAAAATCCTTCTGCCATAATTACTTTAACTTCAATAACATTGGGCTTTCATACAAACTAACATCCCCCGTTTTAACCCCAAAAAGGGGTTGATTTCTAAAGTTACATTATTAGTACACCTCCACACCATTTAGAGAGCATACATTTTAAATTTCAAGTCTCTTACTTCAAAAATATAGGACTTTCATACAAACTTCAAACCCCCGTTTAACCTCCTTAGGGGGTGGTGTTTCGTATAATCCGTTCTTAGCGGATGTCTACACCTTATAAGAAACCTACCTGCCAAATTTGAAGTTGGTAGGTGTTATAGTTTCTGAGATTTCGTGATTAATCAGTGAGTGGTATTTCGCTTTTATAAATATAGATTTGTACCCTAACTTATGCCCAATGAGGACCAGCCTTTATGAAACATTTTACGGCAATTATATCTTTATTACATAACAACTAATACAGAAATTAGTGAACAGACAAGTATACAAAGGTTATCTCTTCAGGAGATTTCTTACAGCCAACCCTACTGTGGATAAAGAAATTTTCATGGCTTTATACTTACCATAATATTCATCGCTCACATAAATATCGTTTATTAACTTCGGGTAGAACCGCAACAATCTTTTAGCGAGATCAGCCGCTAGGGATGTCGAGTTTAACAAGCATATGTGCAGTATGGTTTCTCCCACTGCGCCGCGTTCCTAATAAAATGTAATAAGCAGTTCATTTTGACGCATACGCTCATGGAGGCAACAGGGAGAGGTATATGCCCAACGGTGTAACGGTGAGGTGTAAGTAGCTCATGGGGTGTAAGTAGCTTACCACAATCTTTAGATCCAAAGTCAACCTTGCCTGCACGTGGTACCTCTGCCGACTAGTGAAAGAGGCTCCGGCAAAAGAGATGTAGGGGACAGCGTATTTGATAGCTGCCCGACTGGGGAAGTACCTTCACCTCACATAATACCGCAGCCAAATAACAATTCCCTTAAGAGTTGTTGTACTCCTGCGAGTGAGTAAGGTCCCCCAAAAGGAAGGTGTTGCTGCGTTGGCAGCGGGTATGACGGCGCGCGAGCGATATTTCAGTTTGCGAGCGTTAACAGCTTCACATCAGGTGGGCCGTAAGCCTTGTCTTCCACCCGATGTGCTATAAAAAATGGTGGACGCACACATGCTGTTGAAGAAGAATAAGATGTTGTCGTCGTTAAGGTCGGTACGGCGTGAGTGATACCTCTGGTGTCGCAAGCGGCTACACGCAGCAATGACTGCTTTCCATCAGGCAGGTCAGTACGCATGTTTCCCACCTGTTTATAAAGTATAAAAAACCCTTCCGTAGTCCCCAGCAAAAATATCATCAGGGTATTCCTCAGTGCGAGTAGATAAGCAGTATATAATATATTTACACTAAATACACTTTAAGGCAAAAGTACGAAATGTTTAAACCTTCAAATCCCAGCAGAGTTCTCGATACCCAGACGGGTTGGCGTCGTACTCAGCTTGCGTCACTTCCGGCCAGTCTTTTTCCACGTCGAACTCGTCGTCTGGGTTCTCCATACCTCTCAAGGGAGGGAGCTGAATTTATTTACAAATAAATCTTATCAAAAAATATTTCCGTAGTTCATATAAAGAAATTAAATGAGTATAAAAGAATTGTTTTTTTTTTGTTTGAACCTATTATTTATTTTGACGAACCCGGTGGTCTAATGGCTAGTAATAGCTATTTTGACTCCGATTTCGCGTGCGTCTATCCCCGCACAAGATAAATATTTGTGAACATGTCTGTTTATCTTGGTTGGAGTGTTTTCTATGTATTATAAGTATGTATTTACAAAAAAAAATGTTTTCAAGTACATTTATCAGTTATCTAGTATCCATAGTATAAACGTTGCTTAATTTGGGACTAGATGAATTTGTCCAGAAATATTTATTTATTTTACCACTGGACTCTTATGGGCTCTTTCAAACGTCTTACATTTTTTTTAAGTCAGTCTTATTTTACTTATGTTTTCGTGTAGTGTTACTGAATGTCTTTCTTTTTTTCTAATCTTTTTTAGATCATCAATTGTATACAATAATTTAAAGTTAACATGTAAATTCCACGATATGATTTAATAATTAAACTTTAATTTTGGTAAATGTAATAAATTTTCAAAAATAACGTATGCTAAGCATTTGTTTCAAGCAACAGAGGCAGGCGGTAATGTAATAAAACTAATTATTAATAATTGACAATTTATTACATTGGCATTATTATATATAAATATTGACCAACACAGATTGTTTCTTGTTTGTTTTATTACTTTTACCACACCAATCAATCAATCTATCTTCTTCTTCTAAATATATAAAAGGAGAAACTGACTGACTGACATATCAACGCACAGCCTAAACGGCTAAACGTAGGCACTTGAAATTTGGAAGGGACGTAGCTTAGGTACCGTAGAGGTGCACTAAGAAAGGAATTCCCGAAATTCCCACGGGAACGGGAATTAGCGGGAAAATCCTTTTGTATGAAAAATCTAAACCGCTTAAGTTAGACGCTTGAAATTTGGCATGCAGATACCTTAGTAAACTTAAAGCTTAGTTGCAACAGGATATTGCAAAATTCCCGCGGGAACGGGAGTTAGCGGGAAAAAACTTTTGTATGTAAAAATCTAAATCACGTAAGATAGATGTTTTCAATCTAGCATGCATGCATACCTTAGTAAATATAAATTTTAGTTATGGCTGTATTTTGAAAAATTCCCATGGGAACGACAGTTAGCGGGGAAAAAAATGTTGTATCTATATATATAAAATTCAAAGTCTTGACTGACTGATATATCAACGCACAGCCCAAACCGCTGGGTCTAGAGATTCCAAATTTGGCACGTAGATTCTTCTACGTCAAAATGTCTAAAATGGGGTCAAAACGTCTGAAAATCGTCATGGGTATTGTTTTATAGTTTATCGGGTCGCTGATTACGGAAAAAAACAACTATTCTATAATCCAACATAGCCGACGTGACATAAAAAATCCCCTGTGTGGGTACGATGGGGTTGAAATGTCATAATATCAATATGGGTCTTGATTCTATGGTTTTCTGGGACGTCAATTACGAAAATAGTATCGATTTTAAATATAATGTAGTGAACACGAAATTACTTTTTACTTTCAAATTTTACCCCTAAGAGGGTGAAACGGAAGAAGATTAATTGGACTATTTTATCTCAAACTTTACATGAGTACTTCTATAGATAAATGAGTAAACACGTGTTTGCCCCAAATTTCACGCGAGCGAAGCCGCGGGCGAAAGCTAGTCTACTATATAAAAATAAGTCGGGTTTTCCTTCCTGACGCTATAACTCCAGAACGCACGAACCGATTTCCACGGTTTTGCATTCGTTGGAAAGGTCTCGGGCTGCGTGAGGTTTATAACAAAGAAAATTCTGGAAAAGTTTGAAAAGAAAAGCGGGAAAATCTTTTTTCACATACAGCGCCATCTCTAAGGAAATGGATGGAAACGAAAAGATTGAGCCACAGCGAAGCGTGGTCGGGCCGCTAGTTATTAATAAAAACCAGTAAAAGTGGTGAATTTCACAGTTTTCATCACATTTACCAAATCATGAGGTAAGTATTATTAATTACTAGTTATTATTAATAATAACCATAATAGTCACATTTACCGTAACAGATGCATCGATTACACAATTTATGCTTATTTGTAAGATTTACATTAGGTACCTACAATCTTCGAATTTTAGGAATCGTGCTCGTCGATATTATAAATACTAGTATTCAATAAAATCATTGATACCTACCAACTTATGCCTAGGCCGTTCCTTGTTCCTGAAGAGTACCATGTGCGATATCGGTATGTACCGTCCGTTACCCTTATTGTACAAAAAGGGCTCCACCTTTGTTTTGATGGCGTGGTCAATTTCTGCATACTGTTTACTCTGGACGGCACGCTTCATTATATCCAGCAGGAGACCACAACCTATCAACAGATATCTATATTATTTTCTGGTACTGGAAACTTCGTCTTTGTGCACAGTAGCATTGGCACAGCTTGGTAATATTTACTTGATACTTGGCTATAAGACCTTGGTAATAAAAAAACTAATCATTGACTCCCAATCGAGACGGTTCCATTTTCTTGAAGAATATCGATTATACATATTTTTTTATAAAATTAACAAAAAAAAACCGACAAATTCCAAACATTACCCTACATTTATGTATGTAGATACAGGCTGATGATGATGAATAAAATATGGGACCAATCTGGAAGTGTACTGTTTCAAATAAAAAAAGTTTTTTTTTTCAAATCAGTTTATAAATCACGAAGTAATTAAGTAACAAACATTTGAGAACAAAGAAATTATGTATTTATTTGTAGAAAAATATTTCTATAATTTTATATAGGTATTGAGGAGCTGAATGGCGTTGTTGCGCGTGTCAGTTTAATATCGAATACGCAAGTTAAGTAACGTCGATCGTAGCCTGTCCATGGATGGATTTATTTATCTCGAGCTCCTCACTGATTCGGAAGGCACGTTAAGCCATCGGTCCCAGTGTTCTCATTAGATGACAGTCGTTAATCCAAGTCAGTGGCCTTTAGGCGGCTTGAAAATACTGGCTTCCGCCAACCCGCGGTGGAGCAGCGTGGTGGGGTATTACTCTAAACCCCTTCGATTGAGACCCGTATCCCAGCAGTGGGATGAATAAGGGTTGACGACAACGATGTAGATATTACTCGTTGACGAGCGCGGTGGTCTAATGGTTAGCAATGGCCACTTTGACTCCGAGGTCACGCGTTCAATCCCCGCACAAGACAAACATTTATGTGCATGAACATGTCTGTTTGTCTTGGTCTGGGCGTTTTGTATGTATTATATGTATGTATTTACAAAAAAAATGTATTTAAGTATTACATATATATTATCTAGTACCAGCATTGCCTCATCATCATCATTATCAGGTCATTATAGTCTCCACTACAGGACCACGACCCTCTCTCGTCCGTTCCAGACAGAAAGATTTGGCCTACACTCCCCACGCTGGCCAGACGGGTTGGGGAGGCCTGATCGATGTTTTATAATGTACTAGCGGCCCGCCCCGGCTTCGCACGGGTGCAATGCTGATACTAAATGTACTACAGAAGGTCTTTGCGCTTTGTCCTATCCAGTCCTTCCCAGTTATAGGCACACGCCGCCGGCTCCGCGGCCGGTACCGCCACAGCCGTTATGTCCCTGCATTTTAAATGTGTAATATCTTCTAAACTATTCATTTAAATTACATGCTGTGAAGGGCCATATTGATCTATATTAAATGCGCAATGTATTTAAGGTACGTAATTGGATAAGGATTAATTCTGTATTGCTTAAAATCGCTTCGTAAATAAGGCATTATTTCTTGTAAAAAGCAAAGGATAAAATAACGGTTATTGTGTGTTACCACTAAGAGATAGACATATACCATCGCGAACTTTTTTGTAGACCATTTTAAGGTGAACAATACTGTACTACATTATTTTGATCTATCTCGTTGGGTTCAGCCAGCGTTTGCAATATAAGAGCAAAAAAATGTGTTTATTTACGACATCACATTAGAAACCTCTAAATTATCAGTGTTTTTCTACTATGTTATGCATATATTATACATATAAACTTTCCAGTTGAATCACTCTATCTATTAAAAAAAACCGCATCATAATCCGTTGCGTAGTTTCAAAGATTTAAGCATACAAAGGGACATAGGGACAGAGAAAGCGACTTTGTTTTATACGCCTTGTACGACCCACAGGAAGAGACGGAATGATTCTATTCTAGTCTACCGGAAACCACACGGCGGCATTGCTTAGTTTGTAACTAAATGGCCGTGTGTAATATGTCCAGGAATATTTATTAATTTATTACTCGTACTTACCTTTTAAGTCAATGAGCTTATATAGTTTTTGTTCGGAAGTTCCAGCTTGCTTCTTCACGCCACTTGTTACATTACTTTCGGTGTTACCCATTGTATGAGATTACACTAACTTACTGGTACAAAGAATACTAATTTAAAGTATTTGCTCAATAATAACAAAGCTGTACGTCAGGGAACCTCGAAATCTCTAAACAACTTCATGTACGCGCTTTATTGACCAAACTGTAGTTGCTAGGAACAACCAACTCCATTGGTGCACGGGATGTAGAGTCATGTCATTTTTTAAGAGAGGTAATATACAGCGTATTTCTAAGCTGCCCGACTGGAGAAGTAACTCCACCTCACAGAATACCGTCGCCAAATATATTTTTTTTCTTTCATAAGAACCTTCTAACATTAACAAATAAAAAATAAATAGCGATATCGGTCCCGCCGTTTATGCGTGATGCCGTAACCGAGGGAAATAGAGATTCATATAATAAATGATAGATAAAAGAAAGAAAAGACGATGCTACTACCTGTATCAAAATACTATCATATAAGTTGTACGTTTAATTTCCCGCTATTAATTCGTGTAATAAAAACAAAAATAAAAAAATTGAAAAATCCCACAACGGTTAAAACGTAGTTGAAAAAGGATAAAATAATTTTGAAACCCTCGACCGAAAAAACCCAAGAAAATCCGTTGGGACAGCCCCATTAAATGAACTAATTTGGCAGTTTTATAGTAACTTGTTTACCTATTTATATTTATGTTGAAATTTAAAATAGAGAGAGACAGCCCCGACGGATTTTCTTGGATTTTTTTATTAAGTTCATAGCATAAATTCTTTAAGTCGGGGGTTTTAAATTTTTTTTATCCTTTTTCAACTACGTTTTAACCATCGTGGGGTTTTTCAAATTTTTTAATTTTGTTTTTATTTTAAACTTTTTAGAGAGCAAGCATAGGTATTACAAATCAAACCTCATCAGAATCAGACTAGTAGTTTTGGTTTTGCACAAACAAATGTTTACTGCAGCGCCCTCTGGTGAGTGAGGACGGTGACACCGTAACACCTATCTAAGAACATGCTCCAATCAAAGGTTACTGAAATCCGCATCAAAATCGGACTAGTAGTTTTGGAGATAAATGGCAACATTGGTTGCACAAACAAATGTTTACTGCAGCGCCCCCTGGTGAGTTGTCACCATAACACCTATCTAAGAACATGCACCAATCAAATCCGAACCCATCACTGAAAACCGCATTTAAATCGGACTCGTACTTTTGGAGATAAATGGCAACATTGGTTTCACAAACAAATATTTACTGCAGCGCCCCCTGGTGAGTTGTCACCAGTGTGTTCAAGCCGCCCAAAGGCCACTGAATAAGTGAATAAAAGAATTTTATCTTTATCTTTAATGACTTGGCTTATCGACTGTCGACTAAAAACAACAACCGGGAGCAACGGCTTAACGTGTCCTCCGAAGCACGGTATAATACTAGATAGATATATAATACTTTAAATACTAGATAAATTAATTTATAATCACACGTATGTGTGTGATTATAAATAAATTTCAAATATATAAATTTAAAGCAGATTAAAATATACTTTAAGTATAAAAATATTTTTAAACGATAACAAAGTGTTTATTAGGATGTAATAAAAGAAAAGCGATTATATATTTCAATATTTTATTCAATATATCGAGTCACAATTCAGAAACTATCTGTAAGAATTATTGTTATACTACGTGGGATGGCAGCCAAGCATACGGCCCGCCTGAACGGTTACTGTAGTTATAATAACGTTCGCAACATGAAATATACTTCGCGCGCCGCCACCCCCACGGTCAATGCATCAACTCCTTCAAGTTCTAATTTTCAATATTGACGATAATAAGTTTTAGTATATGATTATGTGATTTATATTTTTTATTTTTTCGAAGACAAATCCTGAGACTGGGACGGATGGCAAAGCAAGTCGACAGCAATATAGATATAGATCGGGATAGAGCTTTCATGTACCCAAAATTACGTTACTGCTTACTTATACATAAAATATAGCTAAAATTTAAATAAAATCAATCAATAAGTTATTTTCAATCTCTATGCAATCTTCAAAGCTTCAAGTATTGGAGCTTCCTATATTACTATAGATAGGTACTACATTTGTAATTTATTTAAAGCATGCAATTACGCTTGTTATATGGTATAATTAAAATAAACTTAAAGTAAACGATAATAAGTATATATAGATGCTATGGAACTATTACATCTGGGCCGATCTGAGGAGAGACTAGCCCCCCTTTGCCTACCGAATGTTCGGTCAACAGCATGTAGAATAAACTTCCAGTGTAGTTGCACCTTGCACCATCTTCTGTCATATGAACATAACTGTTTGTCTTGGTCTGGGTGTTTTCTATATATTATATGAATGTATTTACAAAAAAAAAATGTATTTAAGTACATTTATCAATTGTCTAGTACCCATAACACAAGCTGTGCGCTAATTTGGGACTAGATGGCGCTGTGTAAATTGTCCAGAAATATTTATTTATTATTATTTATCATTTTGTGGAATGTAACTGCTTTCCATCAAGCGGGCGGGGCGTATTTTATTTTTCAGGACAATTTAAACACCGGCTTCGACAGACATGTTCGAAACTAAGCAAATCTTGTATTTGTAGGTAATAGATAAATAAATATACTTAAATACATTTTTTTAAATAAATACATAGAAATGTTCACGCTTACAAACACGGAGGCAAAGTATTCGATCACCAGACTCGCAATTTTTTTAGTAATATTTTTGCCAACTATAAAATAATATGTTACATACTTTTAAGATTTTTGCTTTTGTACTGTGTACTCTTCAAGGCAGTCGAGGTCTACAAATAAGATATAACATTTCCGCAAGACTTAAAATTGAAGCGCTGAAAAACAAGCCAACCAGACCTCCTACAGACACTGAAACAAAAAAAAATATTTACTTTGCGTAAGCTTACATCGTCGTCGTCGAAGGGATTTAGAGCATACTCCACACCAGTGCTTTCAAGCCGCCTAATGACAACAGCTGAGACTGATAGCTTAACGTGCCCTCCGAAGCACAGAGGAGTTTTATATAACCACCCATGGACAGGCGACGTTGCTTAACTTGCGTGTTTGATTAGACTGACACACGCAACGGCGCCATCGAGCTCCTCAAGGATATTCAAAATAGTTAAATCTCTTTGAGTCTCACCTACTCTATCCAAATTAGTATACATCAGTCGCCGGCGAAAACGCAACGCAGGCAACGAAGCCATTTGTACCGTCACTAAGGTCCCGAGATTAGGCTCTTCATCCACCGTCCATCTGCAAATGAATATATAGTGCAATATATAATCTACATACACTTGGCCGTGTGGTTTCCGGCACACTTTCTATTCTTCTTAGAAGTCTAGCTAGAATAGAATCACTCCGTTTCTTCCCGTGGATGTCGTACAAGGCGATTAAGGGAAATACATTATCAAATATCGATCAGGCCTCCCCAACCCGTTTGGCCAGCGTAGGGAGTGTAGGCCAAATCCTCCTTCCGTCTAGGACGGACGAGAGAGGGTCGTGCTCCTGTAGTGGAGACTAAAATGGACCTGATGATGATGATGATGATATAATCTACAACAAGAAGCTGGTCTTCACTTCGGGTGACCAAAGGGCTGGGCAATATCTAAGACAAAATATTTCAATCGCTATACAGCGTGGAAATGCGGCCAGCCATTTGGCCACAATCCCCAAAAATTGTCGAGACCATTAATATAGGTAATGATATTTTAATTTTTTCTTTGTATTCTGTTATAATTTTAGTTTTTAATGTAGTTATATTAATTTTATTTTAAATTTAATTTTAAGATACCATTTTAGTATTTTATTTGTAAGTAGTTTTAATTTTTATTAGGCCAGTTAGTTTTATAAAAAAAAAGTAGATTCTATTTTGTATGCATGAAATCTGTATGACAGCTAATTTGGAATAATTAACTATTATTATTATTCTCTTTATCTACAACTTACTAAAGTTACATATTTTACAGAATATATTTTGTACCTAGAAATATGTATGTTGTTTAGTTCACTTTCTTCGCAAGAGGGCAGACAACTGTCGTGCTCAATATTTTCCTCGTGACTTAATTCTTTGGCAACTACAAATATTAGAATATTATTAGATAAATATATAGAATATGCTTATTGAATATATATAGAAAATGTATATGAATTTGCAGTTTAAAACACAAAGAAAACAAATAAAAATATCAAATTGTTACAAACATGTAAATGCAACAAGGCGGCCTTACAACCTTTAGGTAACAGATATGAGTATGAACATAGGTAGCTTTCGCAACAAAGGAGGCATATTAATCAAAATTCATTATCAAAATTATTTTTAAAATAATGTGCATATGAAAATTACTGATTTACGGGCAAATCGAAGTCACTGATATCTATATCAGTGAAAATAAATTCATTAAAACAAAAATAATAATATGAGAAATGGTTTGATAAGACCGTAGAACCGACATAGAAATAAATAAGCAAATAAATGACGCTAAATCTAAACCAGCCTTTATAATTCACCAAACAATGCAGTCCAGTATAATTGCAGTAGTGTTTTACATCTGCAAAGAAATTGTAAGTAATTGTAAAAGATCAGTAAGAAGTTATATTTCGTAGGTGTGAAGTAGTTGTTGAAAGTTTAGAAACAACTTACAGGATATATGGCGAATTGGATGGATACAGTGGCACTGTTTAAAGTTATCCTCCGTCTCCCGAACCAATCGACATGCATCGTACGAGTAAACCTGAAAAAAATATTGGTTGTCTATAAAGTCGGTTTATGAACGATACATGATAGCGTCATAAGAAAACATTGGCCGATGGAGTGGAAGAGAGATAGATGCGTCACAAACCGAACGCTTAGGCCGATCGTGCCTCTCTATCGGTTGTTCCGCGCTCTCGTTTGCACGCCCGGCACAGGCGGAACGTGAAAATGAGTCATACAAATTGTAGTCAAAAAAGTAATGGAAGTTTGTACGCACAATACTGAGATATTTAATATATTGACTTCTTATAGGTTTTCCTGTGACTTAGAAGCAAATATTTTTTTTTTATGCTCAGTAATTTTGGAGACAAGGTAGTCGGAACGGTCAGTTTTCATTTATTTTAAAAGCTTTAAATAAAATAATTCTAAAATTATTAAAAACAAAATGTGTTTGCCACCATCAAATCAAGCCCTTTCATTTAATATTATTCAAACTATATTTCATTAAAGCTATCATTTCAGCCAAAGGATTATAATAATAGGTCTTTACCTATGAAATTGCCGTTCTGCAGTACTGGCCATTTCAAATCAAAATAATTTTTGTTTGGCTAAGAATTCTAATTGCAAATTAATTTTATTTTAAAAACATGGAATTCTTTTTCCAAAAGTAGTCATTTGTTTATTGATTAGTGTTACATTTTCATCGCATTTCAATTTTTTTCGTCATCATGGATACGTTAAAAATTCGAGTAACTATGGAATATGAGTACCGTCGTGGCAGCAACGCGGCACAAGCGACACGCAACATCAACGACATTTACGGAGCTAACACTACAAACCAACGCACCACCTGTTATTGGTTTGCTCGCTTCCGTTCTGGAAATTTCGACCTGAAAAATTAACCTCGCGGTCGTCCGAAGACTTTGGTCGACAATGACGAATTAAAGGCGATTGTGGAAGCTGATGATACACAATCTGCGGCTGAATTGTCAGCAGCTTTCGACGTTAGCGTCAAAACAATATTGGTCCATTTGCGTCAAATGTGCAAGGTAAAAAAGCTTGACAAATGGGTGCCCCACGAACTCAATGATCGCCAGCGCGAAGTACATGTCGAGACGTGCCTTGCACTGCTCAACAGATACACAAATGAAGGAATTTTGAACCGCATTGTTACCTGCGATGAAAAATGGATTCTGTTTGATAACCGCAAGCGCTCAGCAAGTTGTTTGGATCCTAGTTCAGCACCTAAACAATGCCCTAAACGAAAACTTACCCCTAGAAAAGTGATGGTCACTGTTTGGTGGTCTAGCGCCGGTGTAATTCATCACAGCTTCTTACTAAACGGGGTGAGCATTACTGCAGATGTGTACTGTGAAGAACTGAACACAATGAATCTGAATAAAATAGTTGAGACAGACGGACAAACAGAAAAACAAGTGAGCCTATAATATGGGATGCGTAATTCTTTTGTCATTGTTATACGAAACGTCTAAAATGTATGTAACGATATAAATTTTGTCTACTAATGCGAAGTACTTTTTTTCACGTTTAATTCATTAAAAATTCTTCCTAGAGAAGTTACATTTTCAAAGACTTTTGAAATCGTTATTCGGTCCTGACATACAGTCAAATTTCAATTTAATCAAAGACAGACCAAAATTTCACTTCTGTTAACAGAGTCGTGTTTTTATTCATTGGTTTTTCAATCAGACTGACTTGCCTAATTATTTAATTGAACGACAGTCATTTATCTACCACACTAGTAGTAGTACAACCAAAGTTTAATAGAGTACAGAAAGAGTACAACTATAATAGTAGCACAGTATAAGTAATAGTACTACGTACAGTATGGCCTCTCCCTGCCGCTCTCACTAGTCGACCTCACCTCCCCTCTGAGACAAATGTGGAACAGTTTCTATGGCGCCGCACGCATACACTGTTGTATCTGTGGATTTGGTGTATTATGTTATCTGTGTAGGAACGCGGCGATATCTATCTAATGTCATGTCATGTCACTTGATGGCGCGCTTTCTCTGTAAGAAGTCGAAGCTTATAGTAAAACGAGATTATTACATTCATAAGTCTTTTTATTCATACTACATGGTGGCAGCGGTTTCACAAGATAATTAAATGGCGGCACAAAGTGAGGGTGCTGTTGGAGGACAGCAGAATGAAGCATGGCAGGTTCTTCAAGTGGGGGCGCCGTGCTCCGTTTCGGCTCCGGAGCCATTCGACTTTGTTCCTCAACACTGGGGAAAATGGAGACGAAGATTTGAGAGGTACTTGTCAGTCAGCGGCAGTAATGACAAACAAGAGAAAGAAAAAATTAATATGCTTCTGTACGTAATGGGAGAAAAGTCAGAAGATCTGGTCATTCAGTTGAAACTCAATGATAAAATTACGCTAGAAGATGTGCTGTTGGAGATAGATAAATACTTCAGTCCAAAGAAAAATCCGATATATTCAAGGTATGAATTTAATAAAAGAGTTCAAGAGATGGGAGAAAGTACTCAGGACTTTATAAGGGCTGTGTATATTTTGGCGGAAAGCTGTGAATTCGGAACACTCAAAGAGGAAATGATTAGAGACCGAATTGTAGTCGGCGTGCAAAGTAAGAGGGCTCAAGAAAAATTGTTATTAAATATAAATTTGACATTACAAGACGCTGTCAATATAATTCAAAATGTGGATACATATGAAAAGAAAGGAGATTTTGATTACAATGTGAATAAAATTAAAATGGAACAAAGTGAAAGAGTTTGTTGGTTTTGTGGTAGAAAAGGAATACATAAAACGCGAGAGATGTGTCCAGCATTCAAATCAACGTGTCATAATTGTAAAAAATTGGGTCATTATGCAAGATGCTGCAAAAAAGGCAAGATAAATCTAATGGAAGAAGAGTTCCAGGTAAAACATATTAATTTAGTTAATAACAGCAAGTATATGTTGCCAGTCAAAGTGTTTCGAGATGGACTATACAAGTGTGAACTTTCTTTTCTTGTGGATACAGGAGCGGATATAGTAGCAGTACCAGATAAAAAAGTTAGTAGTACAACGGAATTGCATGCTACTCAAACATCAATCAAAGGTCCCGATGATTGTAAATTAAAGGTAAGGGGAACTTTTACGGGAACATTGCTGTATGAGGATAAAATGTATGATGGTAAAATTTATGTTATAGAAAATTTAAAAGTGCCTATTTTAGGTGTACCAGCAATAGAAGCAATGGGGTTAGTTAAGATTTGTAATGTTAATTGTAGTTCTGTCAGTCAAGTAAATGTTTGTAGAGAATTTCCGAATATATTTAATGAGTTAGGTGTTTTTAAGGAGAAATTTGACATTAAGTTAGTAGACAATAGTAAAAGTTATGTGCAATGTGTACCTAGAGTAGTACCTATACCATTATTAGAGAAACTAAAAGCAGAATTAAATCGTTTATGTAATTTAGAGGTTATTGTTAAGGTAGAAGAGCCCACTCAATATGTGTCACCCATTGTAGTAGTGCCCAAAGAGGATACAGTTAGAATCTGTGGGGATTACACGCAACTGAATAAGAATATTAAAAGACCTATATTTCCTATACCTAAAGTTGAAGTTACATTAGCTAGATTAAATGGGTCAAAATACTACTCTAAAATTGATGCTACATCAGGGTTTCATCAAATACCTTTAACGGAGAGTGCATCCTTAACTACTATCATAACACCATTTGGCAGGTATATGTATAAAAGATTGCCTTTCGGGTTAAATTGTGCTCCTGAGTATTTTTCGATGAAATTTTCAGAATTGTTTTTTGATTTAGAAGGGGTGGTGACACATGTCGATGATATTTTAATATATGCAAGTACAATAGAGCAACATGATAAAATACTAAGGCAGGTACTTTCTAGACTTTCAGAGAGGGGTATTACTATTAACAAAAAGAAATGTCAATTTGGGGTACAAGAGATTAAATACTTGGGGCACATTATCAGTAGTCGGGGAATCTGTCCAGACCCTGAAAGGGTACAGGCAATAAGTAAATTTGATACACCAAAAAACAAGAAACAAGTTATGCAATTTTTAGGCATGATAAATTTTGTTGGGCGATTTTTAAAAAATAAAACTGATCTATTGTATCCATTGTATTCACTATTGAAACATAATTCAGAATTTGTATGGGGCAGTTGTCAGCAAAAAGCATTTGAACAAGTCAAAAAAATGTTGCAATGTGCAACTGTTCTAACTCACTATAATCCAAAATGTAAAATAATTATTGCAGCTGACAGTAGTTCTTATGGTTTGGGGGCTACATTGATGCAGGAAAACATTGATCAGTCTAGAGATATTGTAGCATATGCAAGTCGCACATTAACTGAAACTGAAAAACGATATTCTCAAATTGAAAAAGAGTGCTTGGCATTGACATGGGCTATAGAACGTTTTAAAGACTATGTTTATGGAATTAAAATAAACCTGGAGACTGATCATAAACCACTACTGCAGATATTGCAAACAAAGCCTATAGACGAATTGACACCCAGATTAATGGGCTTTAGGATGCGTCTGACTAGGTTTAACTTTGATGTTTCATATATTCCAGGAAAGAAACTTGTAATTCCTGATTTTCTGTCTAGAAATCCTGTAGAATATGATAAACATGAAAAATATGAAAATAATTCCGACATTTTAATACAAAGTATTTTTAAAAGTATTCCTCTTAAAGATGAACTGTTAGAAAAAATTAAATCTGATCAAAGCATTTGTGACATATGTAAGCAGTTAAAAGAATTCACAGTGGGTGGGTGGCCAGCACAATCTAAAATTTCCAGTAACTTGAAACAGTATTATCAGTATAGGTATGATTTCTCCATTGTAAATGATTTCCTTTTGTATAAATCTAGAATTGTAATTCCAAGGGGTCTTCAAAAGGAAATCATGGATAGGATTCATGAAGGACATTTGGGTATTACTAAATGTAGAAACAGAGCTAAACAGACAGTATGGTGGTTAGGACTGTCTTCACAAATAGAAAAAGTTGTTCAGAACTGTCCTCAATGTACAGAGGAAAGAGTTAATCCTAAACAAGATATGGTTGTTGAGGAGACACCGGAAAGAGCATGGCAGAAGTTAGGAATGGATTTGTTTTTTTGTAATTCATCATGGTACTTGGTGGTAATTGATTATTATTCGCGGTATTTAGATATAAAAAAATTATATAGTCTTACAGAAAGTAGTATAATAGAATACTGCAAAGAAGTTTTTTCCAAATTTGGTGTGCCAGAGTTGGTTCGAACTGATTGTGGTACACAGTTCAAGGGTAAATTTAAAGAGTTTGCTGAAGAATACAATTTTAATCACATTACCAGCAGTCCATACTATTCCCAAAGCAATGGTTGTGCTGAAGCAGGAGTAAAAATAGCAAAAAATCTGTTGAAGAAAAATAAAGATATATACATGGCACTATTAATATATAGAAATACTCCTTTAGAATCTGGTTTTAGCCCAGCACAGCTTATGTTTGGAAGAAAATTAAGAGACAATCTGCCTAGATTAGGGAAGTTTTTGCAGGAGAGGGTAAATTGTAAAAAGCAGTTTCATAAAAAGGAATTTAATAGAAAAGTAAAAATGCAATACAATTATAATAGAGTTCATAGAACTAAACAGCTTTGTGATTTAAAGATTAATGATATAGTTTGGATAACTGATTTAAGAATTTATGGTAAAATAGTGAGAGAAGCCAGTGAGCCTAGGTCGTATATTGTAAGTACAGATAGAGGAGAGTTTCGCAGGAATAGATGGCATTTGATTCCAGCACCTTATTACAAAGAAAAGTACAGTAGCATAAAAGATGTTCCTATAACTGTAAATCAGAATGAGATTAAAGACTCTTATCCTAGTGTAAGAAATGATTGTATTGATTATGACAGGCGTGAATTAAATGATAATAATAGGGATTATCCAGTTATAGAACAAGGTTTGAACATAGAACAGGATAATGATTATAGTACTGATAGACAGAATGAGACTAGTAAACTTGGTGGAAATCAAGATGTGAGAAAAAGTATGAGAAATGTAAATAAACCTAAGTGGTTAGCTGATTATGTAACATAACATGTTATCTATTAAAAATATAAAAGGGAGGATGTTGTATCTGTGGATTTGGTGTATTATGTTATCTGTGTAGGAACGCGGCGATATCTATCTAATGTCATGTCATGTCACTTGATGGCGCGCTTTCTCTGTAAGAAGTCGAAGCTTATAGTAAAACGAGATTATTACATTCATAAGTCTTTTTATTCATACTACATACACGCTCATTCCCGCTCTGCACAAACGTCATTGTTTATGTAGTAGTAAACGACGCGATATTTGTATGGAGTGGCCGGGGTGTGATAGTAGTAATCTTGCCAACAGTGTGAACAGAAACCGATACATTTCTTTCGTTCAAACGCGATCTGTATCTAATGTTTGGCTTCTTAAGCCAAAAAAATCTGTAGGTAGACGATTTCCCCCCGGCGCGTTGAGAAAAGTGCTTAAAGGGTTAGAATATTTTAAAATCAGCAATCTAATATCTATATCTTTCGACGCAGAGCCCAAGCCGCTGTGTGTAGAGACATAAAAACCAGTAAATCGATTATCGGTCAATCAGGATTTCACTGTAGAATTCAACAACACCCATCGAGATCGAAAAAAAAGTTGAGTAAAAATATATTGTACACTGTAGTAGTATTCTTTTATGCTGAACATATATTATGGCTAATAGGATTCAAAGAAATTACTGGATAGTTGTAAAGAGTTTCCGATGGTATTTCGTCCAGATATCTGCAGCGTCTGACGGTCTTGTCCTCAAAGGCTAACTGTGGATCATTTTCTATCTCCACCACAGAAAACAGGTACAGGACTCGGTTCTCGGCGTCGTACGTATTCACTGTGAACTGGAGTTCTAGATCCAAAATTTTTGTTGACAATTCCTCTGGGCCGTGTACTGATATCTGATGAAAATTAAGTATTGTTAGTTTAGTTTTACCAATAAGTGCAAGGTGTAGCTAAATGGAAGAATACATGCTCTACAATAGAAAATTAATTGCACACACACACGTTCTCTAGGCACACATTACCTAGAATAAATTCCTAGCAATGCAATTAGTCACAGGAGTCGCAGGTCGTGTAATGTCGTCGTGTGTTCTTTCAAGGAACGAAGTTACGAACTCTGCTACTACTTAGTTGATATTCTAATCTATATAAATTTTATTTCTAAATTATCTAATAATATATTAAGTATCTAATAATAAATATTAGAAAGAAATACTTTTTTCAATAACTAGCTTTCTTGGGCACTTTGTCAATTTCTACGAAAAATCGTAGGGACTTTTGGAGAATGCTATACAACTTGACTGCTTCGGTCAAACTAACATACCATATATACATATAAAGCAAAATGATCGGTGGAATAAAAATACTCACTGCAGCGTTTGTTAGAACACGAAAACTCATTGTCCCAGGTCCAGTAGTACTATTCACGGTAACTATAGGATCTTTCTTTTGCCCACTGAAAATAAAATTTTACCATTTTTAATAAAGTACGTACTCTTTCTTCTCTACCAAAGTGAATGAGTTTCGTATATATGGGAAAAAAAAATCAAAATTATTTATTTTATAGATATTTTCTCTCTATAATTACAATTTTACAACAAGTGCATACAGATAGATGTTACAAATCTTTAAATAATATTTGTGAAAAATTTCAAACGAACACTCGTCATGTGAACGCCGCCAAGTGGCGTCAACGACTAGTCATCACAATATCCCAAATTACAGAGACTACAGAAGTAAAGGTACGTACAAAACGCTCATCAATAACGCACACATAGACAACGCTTCGAAATACTGGACTAAGTCGAACCAGGGGCCCTACCGCCGAAGCTGAAGCCGATTACCGTCGGATTATTTGATTGCGAAAATCAAATTTTAGCTTAAATTTATAATACATGTGTTTAGCTTAGCTGGTAGTAACCTGGAAGCTCTACCTGACTAAGCTGAAGATATTTGTCAATAACTTTAACCTAAGACCATGTTTTGGAATCAAAAAATCCGATGGTAATCGGTTTCAGCTATAGCGGTAGGTAGTAAAGAACGTACCATACGTCTTTATACCATGATGGTAAATTGGTTGAGCATGATAGGAATTGAACCACTGACACAACATGAATTAATAATAACTTTAAAACGTTCGCATTGCATGATTTATGAAAATAACAATGGGAACAACACGGGGGTAGATGAAGATTCATCGACTTCGTTAACGGAGGCATGCACATAGCTGAAACAGTCAGCCTGTGACCACGGCCGATGAAACCTGGGGACCATTTTGATACCATGAATAGGTCTTAGCTTAAAGTTATTGACAAACATCTTCAGCTGAGTAGATAGAGCTCTAGGGTTTCTTACAACTAAGCTAAATACAATTACTACCATTCTAAGCTGAAGTTCGCAATCAAAAAATCCGACGGTAATCGGCTTCAGCTTCGGCGGTATTGCCCCGCGTCGAAACGTCAGGCACATAATGTAAAAATAAAGATATTGCACATAAAATAAAGATATGTAAATAGCCTTATGCATGATCGCGTTAATTTCCGTCAATATTTTCATATAACAACATGCGCTATGTGAATTTGCTCACAAAAAAGCATATCAGGATGTAATTAAACCAATGTTGTTTATCTCCAAAACTGGAATAAGTAATCTAATCTCACGGTACCTGCCTATACAAGAGATAATAACATAAACATTATCAGTCTGGCAAGAATCACTCACTCGTTGTGTAATGTGTTGAAGGAATAACACGCTCCAAATTCTGAATCTACTACATGAAATTTCTCGCAACACGAGAATCTTTTATTATTATACGTGCAGTTTGACACCATCTCGTTGCATTTACGTCGTACCTAAAAATGTATCATTAAATAATTATTTGAGCTGTGATCTGTGATGATTGAAAGTGCATTTTTAATATGAAATGAGGTAAGATTGTCTTTTATTTTAATTTTTAAATGTATGTAAGTGTAAGCTATGGTTATATAGTGCCTATAGTGGAGTGCCTGGAGCGCTAAAATCATAGAAACCTCGGCCTTCCGTTACAGTGGATGAAGAAAAAACATTTGGAATGAATAGCTAATAACATAAATAAAAAAGTTTACCTATTGAAAATTAGTGCTTTTGATTCTAAAAAATGGATAATTATGATAATTCAAATAGAATGAGGCATATTAGGCTGTAACGTTTGTCGTAGCTCCTAGATTAGATGCAGTACTTAATGATTAGTAATCAGTATTTGATTAGTTTTACTACCTGTCCAAGGTCTCTACGACCCTTCATAAATACAGGTTTCTGTCCTATGTACTCTGTCCATCTTCAAAAGATGATTTTCTATACCTATTCGAGTCAAATTCGACGTATACATAAAAAAAAATGCAATTTGAAATTAAATTATATATATTTAAATATACATTTGTTATCTTTTTTCAATTACATAATTAAAAAATTTAAAGCACAAAAAAATTTTTGGTAAACTTTACAAGTTATAGTACATATAAAAAATAAAATGCCACCTCAACCAAAAAAAAACATTCACTGTAACCATTTTCCGAGGTCAAAACCCCTGGGCGCTCCATTACTAAGACTTGTGTACAGAATGAGTTAGATAAAGCTCTCACGATGCGTCTGCCATCCAGTCAATTAAAGGATTACAGAATCATTCTGGCGTCTCAATCTAACCAGACTGCTGGAATAGATTGATGGTAGACTAATAATGTAGCCTACCAACGCAAGGCATTTTCCGGCTGGGTACCTTAACCCATATATTCTATATAGCGCATTCATACAACATATACAGCACGTGTCCTGTATATATATGCAGATATCGATGTATGCAGGGGACCGACCGCCATACTGAAACCGATTCCGATCGAATATATTGATTCCCAAAAATAGGTCTTACATTTACGTTATTAACAAACATTTTAACTTTATCGGTAAACCTTCAGGGTTTCTGCCAGCTAAGTTAAACACAATTGCCACCAAAATAATCTGGAGTTTCATATTCCAGCTGAAGTCGATTACCATCGGATTTTTTGATTGCGAAAATCAAACTTCTGCTTACGAGATTTATACTACTTGTGTTTAACTTAAATGGTAGAAACGTTGGAGCTCTCCGGCTAAGCTGAAGGTGTTTTAACAACTGTAAGACCTATGTTTGGAATCAAGATAATGGTCTATTAATTAAACATTACAATATATATCAATTTTATTGTAGGTATGTGTGGGTAATTCCATTTATTGCTACCAGATTAGAACGATCAAGTAAACAACAAAACTCTTTGAATGTGAACATTGAAAACATAGAGACGAGCCCAATGATCGAAACGCTAGTAATGGCTACTTTAACTCAGAGGTCGCGGGTTCGACTCCCACAAGATAATTATTTGTAGGCATGAACATGTGTGTTTGGCTTGGTGTTTTCTGTGTTTTATATGTATGTATTACAAAAAAGAACTGTATTTAAGTACATTTATCAGTTACCTAGTATCTATAGTACAAGCTTTGCATAGTTTGGGACTAGATGGCGATGTGTATGTGATAGTACTGCTGTGTAATATAACTGGCATCTTTCATCTTCTGTGTAGACAAATACAGATAAATCCTATACTATTAATCTACAAATTCTTGAACATAAATAAATACATATGCCACGATAATCTAGCAAACGGCGCAAACGATTTCGATGAAATTTACAATATATGGATTTCCAGAAGCGAAAAATTCTTCAAGCTCAGTTTCAATTATGGGATAATTTGTTTTTTCCTTAAAACTCCATTTTAATACAACATCATCACCTGTATCTACCCACTGCTGGATATAAGCCGTCCCCAATGCTTTCCACCAAACAAGATTCCGCCTTCGTGTGGTGTATACAGACTGAAGAGGCAATTAGGCGTGTCCAGCCCATTGCCTCTTCAGCTTGTAAACTCTAAAAGCAATTTCAATTAATAAATGGAATAATATCACATAACGGCAACTATTAGCAAATAGCTTTGTTAGTTTCTCGACAACAGATTTCACTACATGTCATTTTCTTAACATGGCTTGACATGATGTAAAAAAAAACGCTCAATATTAGATTGAGCGTTTTTTTTTTGGCTCTAAAGATGAAAATCTTAAAGTTAGCAGTTTTTTCGTCTAGAAATGTCAATAATGTGTTATATTAATAGCGTTGGAAACGGCATCTTTTGCAAAGTAACTGAATGAAAGACCTTGACTTAGGGCGCCATCTTTTGCCCAGTAGGTGAGTTATATTTGTAGTTTGTAGTCAATGGTCCTTGACAATATTATATTTAAAAGTTCCAAAAATTAAACAAAACTTAGAACTCATTTTCGGCATCAATTCATAATCATACCGCTGTTCGAATACGGGTCTTCTTTCAATTGAAGGGCTTTAGAGCGTACTCCATCACATTGTCTAACTGCGGATTAGCGGAAGCCATTGTTTTTAAGCCATCCAAAGGCCACTGCCCTGGTTTAATGAATGACATCTAATGCCAGCCAGGACCTCCTTCGAATGGTTCGAGCAAAACTCGGTGTCCTAGGTTACATTTAAAGTTAGAATGATTATTATTATTTATTATATTGATCTTACATTATCAGCCATCTCTCTCCAAGGTAAAGTGCAGGAAACTGTTTCTCCGCAGGGAACACAGTACGATTTTCCACACGAGCCCTGACCATACAGTAGCGCTGCGAAGTACTTCTTGTAGTCAAAACTAAGCGACGCCAGCAGATCAGCTATATTATTGGAAAGAATACTCTTTTTTAACAAAAATAATCACTTCCAAAAATTTTTTCCATAGGCCAACCATCTTAAATCAATCAATTTCTAATAATTTAATCGGAAATTGAACTTGATGCAAAAATATTAAATACTCTATACTTTACACAGATTATAAATATAATTTCATTATACGATATGAAAAACAGGCCAAGTACACGACCTCGTACACTCAGGGTGCCATAGGCCGGTGCCAAACGCACGCTCCTTTTACAACTCTACAAAAGTGCTACGAGCTACGCGGGAGGTAACACCTACAAGAAGCGCCTTCGTCGTGGTTAAATAACAGATTCCATATAGGATCGTTGTGATCTTGAGAAAACTGCTACGTTAGCAACGGCTTACACCCACTGCTAACGTACCATCTTCTCAACGCGAATGGTACATCTTATGGTGATGTGATAATTGGCGACTGTTACCGCTTCAGGATTCTACTTTAGAATCCCTGGGTGAAAATCCTTCGCCCCCGCTCTGGATCCACAAAACGCTCTCGCTTTTAAAGTACTTCTTTGCTCCCTTAGTAAACAATCTACTATAGTGAACTTACAAAATGTTAAAAATTGCCTCTCGTTTTTTTCTTAACCTACTTTTATGAATTAAACTGAAATGTGTGTCGAGGTCTTATTGCAGTTTTTATGCGAATTATTTACATAATAAATAACTAACACTTTTTGTACCAACACATACGATTATAAAAAATGATTCTGTTCAATGAATTGATTATTATTGTCATTTCGTAGTGCAATCATCTAGTGTATATTGGGAACAATATTTTCTGTCACCTAAGTTTAGATATGTCACTAATCTGCAGTACCCTAATAATAATATCGATCGCCAAGAAATATAATAGTCATCATTTTCATCTGAGAGACTGTCTCCAAATATAAATCATCGGCTTAATGTAAATATGTATCTTAAATTATAGTTTGATCACATTTTTATATAGCCTGAATATAAGATCTGTCCTCTAAAAAGTAAGTCACGAGCAGCAATAATACATTTGTACCTAAAAATAGCAAATTTTTCACCTTATAAATCTAATCAACAAACTATTAGTATCATTTAATTCGTTTGATCATCAAAATAATAGATCTGTCACCTAATAAATGATCTATTTATATTTATATTATATAGCTCCTTAATTTAATGAAAAAATGGCTAATAGGGGCGGAGTCAAATTGGCGTCATGTTCACTGACGAGTCTTACCAATACAAGGTCACGTTTTAACTTAAACTTATAAAGGTTCTAACGCACGAACACACCCCCCCAACACACACACACACACACACACACACAGACAGACAGACACACACACACACACACACACACACACACACACACACACACACACACACAACCACCCACCCACCCACTCACACACACACACATTTCACGCGTGCAGCTAAAAATTTATTTATTTTTATATTATATAATCAATGTGGATTCAATTTTGACGAGCTCGGTGGTCGAATGGTTAGCAATGGCCACTTTGACTCCGAGGTCGCGGGTTCGATTCCCGCACAAGACAAACATTTGTGTGCATGAACATGTCTGTTTGTCTTGGTCAGGGTGTTTTCTATGTATTATAAGTATGTATTTACAAAAAAAAAAAAAATATTTAAGTACATTTATCAGTTGTCTAGTACCCATAACACAAGCTTTGCGCTTAATTTGGGACTAGATGGCGCTGTGTAAATTGTTCAGAAACATTTATTTATTTATTTATTTATTTAATTTAGATTAGTTGCGTTCGTTATATAATCAATGTAAATTCAATTAAATTCCTAATCTATGTTATTAACTATAATTATCAATTACTATCATTTTCTGTTAATTTTTATTTATTTATATATTTTGGCTTTAACATCCATGCGTCTAACTTGCCTATATTTACTGGTCGCCGTAAAACTGTTGATAAGTTATATGTCATACTGTATTGACGCCCACGATACAGGCCTAGCCTAGTGTGGGGTCATAGTACTACTATGCTCAATGTGTAATAATCTTCAGTTAATAATAAATATTTCATTTCATTTCATTTTTCATACTTGGTCAATGTAATAAATTATCTTTTAGTTAGATTTAAGTTGATTTTTGGTTAGGTTAGGGTTTTCTTCTGTCCTGTCATCGGAAATAGGAGCTCCGCGAAGCGGAGCTCCGTCAACCTAGATGATGAATTAATTTTATGGTAAACATTTTCATATTGTTTGGTATTTCTGTTTTAGTGACAATTTATTTTTTTTAAATCCCAATATAAATATTTGATGATTGATATTATTTCCGAGTAATTATTAATTGATATTTAGGTAAGCCTTTTTATATTATTTGGTGATAAAATTTAGGTGACAGATCTACTATTATAGGAACAAATATAATTTATTAGGTCACTGAAAATGCATTTATTAGGTCATTGATAAAATCAAACCCGTGTATATTTGGCAGGTAGAGTTTATAAAATTGTAATAAATAAATAAATATTTCTGGACAAATTACACAGCGCCATCTAGTCCCAAATTAAGCGGAAAGCTTGTGTTATGGGGACTCGACAACTGATAAATGTACTTAAATACATTTTTTTTTGTAAATACATACTTATAATACATAGATAACACCCAGACCAAGACAAACAGACATGTTCATGCACACAAATGTTTGTCTTGTGCGGGAATCGAACCCGCGACCTCGAGTCAAAGTGGCCACTGCTAACCATTCGACCACCGAGCCGTCAATAAGACCATAAGAAAAAATATATTTTGTGGCATTACTAATAGAAAAAAAGTAGGATCACGAGAACATGGTGCCTGATTTAAAAAAGAAAACAATATATTACGATATCGCTCAGCCAGTCTCTTCTGCGCTGCCCGTGGACTATAAGCTTCGCAGACTGTGATCGCGGGGAACTTGGTTGTCCACGAAACGTAGTGGGTTTCAGGAGTGAAGCTGAGGTTATCAACTCGAGCCAGAAGCAAGCAGAGGCTGCCTGCAGACACTATCACGACCAACAACCAAAACAGCCTAAAACATTTTTTTTTACACCGTAAAGCCCGGACTTCGACAAAGTGGAGATATGCGGAGAAGAAATATATGTTACTAGCTTTCGCCCGCGGCTTCGCTCGCGTGAAATTCAGGGCAAACACGTGTTAACTCATTTATCTATGGAAGTATTCGTGTAAAGTTTAGGATAAAATTATATTAGGTAGATAAAGGTATATTTTCAAATCGATGCCATTTTCGTAATTGACGTCCCAGAAATCCATAAAATCAACACCCATATTTTTATTATGACATTTCAACCCAATCGCACCGAGTGGGTGCGATTTTATGTCACTTCGGCTATGTTGGATTATAAAATAGTTGTTTTTTTTTATACAGCGACCCGAGAAAATATAAAAACAGTACTCATGACGATTTTCAGACTTTTTCACCCCATTTTAGATATTTCAACCCCATCGCACCCCAATAAAGGATGATGGTCACGTTAGCCTGGTTGAATTTGAAACGTTGTTTTCGTAATCAGTGACCCGATAAACCTTAAAAACAATACCCATGACGATTTTCAGACTTTTTCACCTCATTTTTGACATTTCAACCCCACCGCACCCTCATAGGCGATGATTGTCACGTTACCCACGTTAAATTTTAAAATCGTTGTCCCAATTTTACTCTTTTAGGGGTTGCATTTTGAAACATCCTGAAAAAGTGTAGTTGTTTTTTTCGTAATCACCGACCCGATAAACCATAAAAACAATACACATGACGATTTTCAGACCTTTTCACCCCATTTTAGACATTTCAATCCCATCGCACCCCAATAGTGGATGATGGTCACGTCAAGTCCTTATAACTAATTTTATGCCCACTATGTTATATTTTCAAATCGATGCCATGTTCGTAATTGACGTCCCAGAAAACCATAGAATCAACACCCATATTGGTATTATGACATTTCAACCCCATCGCACCGACACAGGGGTGATTTTATGTCAAGTCAGCTATGTTGGACTATAAAATAGTTGCTGTTTGCGTAATCAGCGACCCGTTAGACCATAAAAACAATACCCATGACAATTTTCACACTGTTTCACCCCATTTTAGACATTTCAATCCCATCGCAACCCAATAGTGGATGATGGTCACGTTAGCCACGTTGAATTTCAAAATCGTTATTGTTTTCGTAATCAGCGACATGATAAACCATAAAAACAATATCAATGATGATTTTCCGACATATTGACCCCATTTTACCCTTTGGGCTTAAATTTTGAAAAATCCTGAAATACGTGTTTACTCATTTATCTATAGAAGTTATCGTGTAAAGTTTAGGATAAAATCGTTTCCCCATACAATTTTTGGAACTTCGTTTCACCCTCTTAGGGGTAAAATTTAAAAAGTTCTTTTAACTAATTTTATGTCCACTATGTTAAATTTTCAAATCGATGCCATTTTCGGATTGACGTCCCAGAAAACCATAGAATCAACACCCATATTGGTATTATGACATTTCAACCCCATCGCACCCACTCCGGGTGATTTTATGTCACGTCTGAATTTTCGTTACGTCGGCTACGTTTGATTACAATATAGTTGTTTTTTCGTAATCAGTGACCCGATAAACCATAAAAACAATACCCATGACGATATTCAGACTTTTTCACCTCATTTTTGACATTTCAACCCCACCGCACCCTCATAGGCGATGATTGTCACGTTACCCACGTTAAATTTTAAAATCGTTGTTGTTTTCGAAATCAGCGACCCGATAAACCATAAAAACAATACCCATGACGATTTTCAGACTTTTTCACCCCATTTCACCCCTTTAGGGTTTGAACATTGAAAAATCCTGAAACACGTGTTTACTCATTGACCTATAGAAGTACTCGTGTAAAGTTTCGGATAAAATAGTCCAACTAATCTCGTTTCTCCATACAAACTTTGGACCCCCGTTTCACCCCCTTAGGGGATGAATTAGGAAAAATCCGTTCTTAGTGTACTCCTAGACGTCATAAGGAACCTACGTGCCAAATTTCGAATCTCTAGACCCAGCGGTTTGGGCTGTGCGTTGATATATCAGTCAGTCAGTCAGTCAGGACTTTGAATTTTATATTTATAGATAAGCTGACGATGAAGGGAGATTTTTAACTGTAATTTAATAAATTAATTAAACAAAAATCTTCCTTATGTGTGTACAAATTCACTCGAGAAAAAATTGTATATATGTGGATTTCTTGGCAAGGTCTATAGCTTAAACCGCTTGATATTATTTTGAGGTGCCATTCGATTCGTCTCAGTCGTGAGACATGCATTATTTCAATATGGCGTCCTCGAAAAAATTGGAGGATAATAACAAAAAAAAAATAAGATTTGTCAGTCAGTTTTTGTTTCGATTAATAATTTCTTGATACACTCCGCTTGATATCGCATGCATTGTCAAATGTTTGAAAACACATTATTTTACCATACATCTCCGCTTTTGTGGAATCCAGGCATAAATTGTGTCTTTGTGTCATATTACCTATAGTAAGTACTACTTACTTATACTAGGAATTGTCACAAAAATCTGAACACAATTTTGAACCAAACAAAAAAAAGAAAATAATTATACAACCCTAGTAAGAAAATAATATATGTAGATAATTTTTGCAGCTACTTCGTGTCGCCTATGCGTTAGTCATCTTTTCTTGTGTCTTTTGTGACCAATCCTAATATGCTTGCTACAGCTATCTGTATAAACAGTAGCTGCTTGAGTGTGGCAATTCATTTCAACGAAAAAATCTTGTCAGCTTCTATACGCGACTAGATAAGACGACTTGACTACCCCGGATCATTTTCGGCGCATTTTCCCGCATTTTATTCGTATGTTGCCAGTTGACACATATCATTAAACTATGCATTTATTGTATATCATACACTAAGCCATTCATGAAATGTGCTAGAAACATTGTTTCCATAAATAATATTTAAACATACATACACAATATAAAATTTTAATTTTGATTTGCACTTATTTTTCTTAAATAAAATGTACATTAATACAAAATTATGGTAGATACAAATGTATGTAATAAGAAAACAATTTTCTAATTTAGAATTCGATGGTCGAATTAAATAGTAATACAATATAAATTACTATAAAACTTACCGAGAAATTAACGGTTTTTCGTTAAAAATATGTCTCATTCCATGAATGCTACCCATTCGCCCGAAATATATAAACCTCTTTTTGATTTTAATTTTTTTAATTATTCTCTCCAAACGTTTTATTTTAAACAATAAATGTTTTCTTATTCCTGACATGGTACCAGTGGTAACAGCACTATAATGAAATTGTTAAGTAAACCTTTATAACATATTAATATTCAATTAGTTAAAAGCCTCAATTAAAAGTTGTATTTATGGTAAGTACCGTAACAACACGTAAATTTTAAATAATTAAAAAAATATATTGCATACATACCTGATGTTAGTTATTACACATACAACTACAAGCTGTTGTAATAATACTCTTTGTCTATCGTATGACTGTCGCATATACATATACTAGCTGTCCCGGCGAACTTCGTACCGCCTAACAATCAATGAATGTCGTGGTACATATTAGCTGAACTAAATTTATGATTTTATGGAATTAAAGCAATGAATAGTAGAAAATAATAGAGAAGCTCGATGGCGTCATTGCGCGTGTCAGTCTAATTGAACACGCAAGTTAAGCAACATCGACCGTAGCCTGTACACGGATGGGTTTATATTACCTCGAGCTCCTCCGTGATTCGAAAGACACGTTAAGCCGTCGGTCCCGGTTGTTATCATTAGCTCATCTTGAGCTCCTCCGTGCTTCGGAAGGCACGTTAAGCCGTCGGTCCCGGTTGTTATCATTAGCTCATCTTTAGCTCCTCCGTGCTTCGGAAGGCACGTTAAGCCATCGGTCCGGTTGTTATCATTAGCTCATCTTGAGCTCCTCCGTGCTTCGGAAGGCACGTTAAGCCATCGGTCCGGTTGTTATCATTAGCTCATCTTGAGCTCCTCCGTGCTTCGGAAGGCACGTTAAGCCGTCGGTCCCGGTTGTTATCATTAGCTCATCTTTAGCTCCTCCGTGCTTCGGAAGGCACGTTAAGCCATCGGTCCGGTTGTTATCATTAGCTCATCTTGAGCTCCTCCGTGCTTCGGAAGGCACGTTAAGCCGTCGGTCCCGGTTGTTATCATTAGCTCATCTTGAGCTCCTCCGTGCTTCGGAAGGCACGTTACGCCGTCGGTCCCGGTTGTTATCATTAGCTCATCTTTAGCTCCTCCGTGCTTCGGAAGGCACGTTAAGCCATCGGTCCCGGTTGTTATCATTAGCTCATCTTGAGCTCCTCCGTGCTTCGGAAGGCACGTTAAGCCATCGGTCCCGGTTGTTATCATTAGCTCATCTTGAGCTCCTCCGTGCTTCGGAAGGCACGTTAAGCCGTCAGTCCCGGTTGTTATCATTAGCTCATCTTGAGCTCCTCCGTGCTTCGGAAGGCACGTTAAGCCGTCGGTCCCGGTTGTTATCATTAGCTCATCTTGAGTTCCTCCGTGCTTCGGAAGGCACGTTAAGCCGTCGGTCCCGGTTGTTATCATTAGCTCATCTTGAGCTCCTCCGTGCTTCGGAAGGCACGTTAAGCTGTCGGTCCCGGTTGTTATCATTAGCTCATCTTGAGCTACTCCGTGCTTCGGAAGGCACGTTAAGCCGTCGGTCCCGGTTGTTATCATTAGCTCATCTTGAGCTCCTCCGTTCTTCGGAAGGCACGTTAAGCCGTCAGTCCCGGTTGTTATCATTAGCTCATCTTGAGCTCCTCCGTGCTTCGGAAGGCACGTTAAGCCGTCGGTCCCGGTTGTTATCATTAGCTCATCTTGAGCTCCTCCGTGCTTCGGAAGGCACGTTAAGCCGTCGGTCCCGGTTGTTATCATTAGCTCATCTTGAGCTCCTCCGTGCTTCGGAAGGCACGTTAAGCTGTCGGTCCCGGTTGTTATCATTTAATGACAGTCGTTAAGTTAAGTCAGTGGCCTTTAGGCGGTTCGAAAACACTGGCCTCCGCCAACCCGCAGTTGAGCAGCGTGTTGGAGTACGCTCTAAACCCCTTCGGTTGAGGGAAGACCCGTATCCATAAAAACTGAAGATTTCATAAAAATAAAGATTTCCTTATTGTTATTTTTTTTTAAAAAAACGTTTTGTTTTATTTTTTTTAGTTTTGAAATAGGTTTTATCATTTTGGTGATTTGTAATTGTCATTTCTTTTGATGTTTATTCTGATTTGATTCTTGCGCTCGAACCCCATGGGAAAAGCGTTTTCACCCCTATCGATTTGACATTTTTAAATTTTCATAACAAATCACAGACAACTTTCGCGACATAAAAGTGACACCAATCGATTTGACGTTTTGATATTTGACAACCAATAAATATCGTAATCCCTTTTTCAACTGACACTTCCATTTAGTAGTATTCCAGTATGGGAAAATGATTTTTCTTTCATTTTATTTTTTCGAGAATTTTCCAATGTTTTTAAGAGTTATTCTGCTATTCGGGACGGAAACAAATCCAACAAATCAAAAACCATGGCAATCGGTCCAGCCGTTCTCGAGTTATAAGTGTTGTAACAAACACGACTTTCTTTTATATATATAGATAGAGGGCCCCTATGAAATAATACACTTAATTCAAAAGAAGGATTTACTTATACACAACCGTATAATCAAATTTTAAATAGTAAAAAATGAAGTAAATAAAATATTATAAAATACTAACATAAAACACATGTTCATCAGAGTTATGCCTAGACTCGTGATCAATAAAACTAAGAATAAAAAAATAAATATGGTAATTTGAGTGAATAATTTTGGTACGTTATCCTTTATTTTTTATCTTTATTTTATACTATTAAATATGAAATTTGATGTTCTAGTTTATATGAGTGGCTATACTCCCCCTTTGTATTAAGTTGACTTTTTCATAGGACCCTGAATATTATAATGAAATCGTCAATCTGTAATTATCTCAACGCAAACTCAAGTCCTTAGACAGTGTAGTAGTATTTAGTCACTATTTTTTAATCTCCTAATTAATTGCTTCGTATTTCACAATATCTTGTTATTTCCCCTATCCTACTTATAAATAATCGTAATTTCTCTTACCATTGGTCAGCAGGAAATTCAAATGGAAATGAAAAAAGGTATATGTAGCTAAAATAAAAATAAAAACATTACGAGATACATATTCATTTATTGATATAATATACAAAATATTTAGTTGTTGCTCTATAATCACAAAAGTATTATAAAAATAAAAAATCTTTGGTTCCAATTTGAATGCATTGTTAATGTTTACATTTCTTTTAATTCAATGTTATTATTAAAACAATCATATATTAAGAGGCACCCTGCTGCATTCTCGGCAAACGACCAAGAGGCCGCAGCCCGATGAGATGGTCTGACCAGATCCGCACATCTCTAGACTCAAATCTCCACAGTGCCCTCCACGTTGCGAAAGATCGCAATAGTTGGAGAAATATTGTTAGAAGGAAGATGTTTCTGCGTGGGAGTCACGACCCTCAGTGATGAGGTATACGACGCGAGGAGGAGGAGGCTGCATTCTCGCTGCTCGATTAAAAGAATCTCAACTGTTATTAATCAAAAAATGTTACTCGGTTATTTATCAATCCTTGTATAATCATATAAAATGAACGCAACGCAATTTCCTCACTTTTTGTTTTGCTGAATATATAATGGATCTTTATTGTTATTAATATAATATTTATCATGTTTATAAATAAGTATTTAATAATAAATAGCACTAAAATTAAATATATACATGTATATAATAATAATCTAATATAATTACTATTTATAAAATTCAAGACCGAAACATCACCATCAACAAGCTCCTTCGTTAGATGCATATGCCGCATGGCACAGTTTTAATTTTTTTTAAATTTATATTTCCCAATTTTTCCACAAAAATTAACCCAAATTCATAATTAATTGTTTATATTGCACTTTCATGTCCAAGTAAAAACAAGGACTCACATTTCAACTTCATTCGGGATTCGGAGGAAATTGATTGAGACAGATAGACAAACAATCAGGCACACGAATGATCCCCTAAAAAGAGAGATAATTAACTCATTTTGAAAACCGTATTAAATCAGCATAAAATGTTTTTTTCTGCAATCAATTAAAAAAACAGATGCAAAAACTGTGGAGGTAAATTGCAAATTAACAAGTATTTAGACTAGCTGATATATTGTGTGATATATATATAATGTTGAATTTTATGCGCATTGTGTGACTGTAATGTGTAATATACGGTAAATAAATACATACCTAGATTTCTTATCACAGTATTCATATCGTGACATATAAATTTAATCTAGCTGAAAAATTCAGACTCGTAACTATTTTGATATTTAATTTTAATACACCATATTTTTATATATATACCGACCGATACATGGTCAATGTTATAAAACATGTTTTGGTCAACTCAAATCTATGAGTTGATTTTTGTTTTTTTTTAGGGTTTTCTTGTGTCCTGTCATCGGAAATAGAAAGTCCGTCAACCTACTCGTAAACGAAGAATGATGTGAATGATGATTACATTGACTGTAACATATATATTACTTAGCATATTTTACAATTTGATAAAATAATGCGCGTGCAAACGTTACTTATATTATAATGATTATTGTATATTGACATCCTTCGATCACCACTATATAATGTACCAAATATTTTATAATTATACTCTTTAATTAACAGATTCAGATTCATCTATTTGCTGTAAAACATTATAGAATCTCTTAATTATACAGTCATGATGGCATGATTGGCAGATAAAATATATTTATCAGCTTTTTCAATTCTAGCATATTTAAACCAAGGTAAACCGTGATTGTTTTAAATGTTTAGGTTAATTTTATCGGTTAGAGTTGTTTTTCGATTAGGTTCTTATAATTTGCAACCAAAAATAGAACACCCAGACATTTGATCTCTCACTTTATATCTATAAATAGACCTTACTTACTATAGTCAATATAATAAATTGGCTGTAGAATTAATGTTATCAATATTGGAAAAGTCTATAGTGCATTATTTTTCTAATCCATACTTTGCCAACAGTTTAAACCATTACCTACTATAAAAAGATGGAACAAATTTTGTAACGAATATTTTATTATATAGTTATTGTTTTTTTTCTGCCTTCGTATTACAGAAAGGAGCCCCTTAATACATTTTGTGTCATTATTCGTTACCTATCCTAATACCGTATGAAGTCACTATCCAAACCATCTCCTCCAAAAACTTTTCTCTGTCGTCGTGATAACTTCATCTTCAAAGTCTCTACCCTCAGGGTCTGCGTAGGCTGGCGTTACTGTAGAGTTCCTCGTCCACCGGTCAATGGTGAACCCTAGCTGTAGGTCGCGCAGCAGTTCTGCCGAGGGATGCCGGATCTCCCAGTCAGTCGCTTTATAAACAGAACATTAAATAATTACATACTAATATTAAGTATATTAAGTAAATTAAGATACGGGTCTTCTCTCAATCGAATGATTTTAGAGCATAATCCATTACGCTGCTCAACTGCGAGTTGGCGGAGGTCAGAGTTTTCAAGTTGCCTAAAGGCCACTGACTTGGCTTAACTCATCTAATAACTAGAGCTGGAACCGACGGCTTAACGTCCCTTCCGAAGCACGGAGGGGCTCGAGATAAATAAAGTATCTATGAACAGGCTACGGTTGACGTTGATTAACTTGCATGTTCGATTAGACTGACGCGCGCAACGACGCCATCGAGCTCCTCAATATATTATATCAAATGTTATATCAACATTATTCGACATCAGTCCACTACTGATTTCAAAACAACATAATTATCTTAAATAGTCACTATGGTACAGTCAGCCGCTTGTAGACCGTAAGGAAATTTGTCCGCTACATGTCTCACGGATCGGCCTTCCGAAGGACCAGAAAAACGGTCTATACATATATTCGTATGGGCTTTTATCCATTCGATTCATTACAAATTTGGTGATCGGTCTCGGACAAACGGTTCATACAACATAAAGGTCGCTTCACCGGTCCGTCAAAAAGCCGGAACCTTGGCAGACAGTGGACAAACGCTCTAATTGCGGGTAAATATTATAAGAAAAATTCTGACGCTCGTTGGAACCCCCCACACTACCAGAAATTTCTATCGACAAATTTTCATTTCACTAATTTTCGTTTGAAACACGAGGCAAAAGAAATACACAGTGTAAGTCATAGTACTTACACTATCTTCCTTATATTTAAACCAGGGGCCCTACTGCCTAAGCTGAAGCCTTACCATCGGATTTTTGATTTAATTTATATTATTATGGGGTGTAAGTCATTTATCAACATCCTTGAACTTCACCTGCACGTGGTGCACCCTGCTGACCGACAAACGAAGCTCTGGCGAAAAGAGAGGTAGGGAGCGTAATTGTAAGCTACCGTACTGGGATATCTACCTCCACCTCACAGAATACCGCAGCCAAATAACAATTCCCTTGAGGGTTGTTGTGTTCCTGCGAGTGAGTGAGGTCACCAGAAAAGAAGGAGATGCTGCGTTGGCAGCGGGGTTGGTGGCGCGCAAGTGATATATTATGTTGCGAGCGTTAATACGGTTACGGTAACCGCTTCACATCAGGCAGGCCGTATGCTTGTATTCCACCCGACGAAGTATAAAAAAAATATATATATTGTTTAAGTTAATGACAAACATCTTTAGCTTAGTCGATAGAGCTCTATGGTTTCTACCAGCTAACCTAAACACAATTACCGCCTAATCTATGCTTAACTTTGATTTTCGCAATCAAAAAATCCGATGGTAATCGCTTCAGCTTGGGCGGTAGGGATCAGAAGACTAAAAGATTAGTCCTCACAGACACACAGAACGACATATTTTGCGTTCTTGATATAACATGCAAATGACATTATATGCTTAGTAGGATATTATTTTAATATTACAGACACTCCGATTTTACTTATGTATACGTTGGTATATATTCCTACACACAGCGAGGAAACTACTTTTTGTTTATTGTGCACGCCACGATCGCGTGTTGTAGTTGTTGAATTGTTAAATTTTCATGGTACCGACTTGCATACCGTGCCGTGCGGTCATGCCACTGTGCCAGGAAGGGTCATGGTTTGTCAATACACGCAACCGAACGAATGGTCTCATTACAAATTACAAACAGTCCATTAATCTTCATAATTATAATTAAGTTGTTTCTACGAACTCATTTACTTGAAAAGAAAAACCTTAGCATTCTTTAAGAATCCTTGCTTTAAGAATCTGCTGTTGCTCCCATTTTTTTTAATTACTCATCTTTTTCTCTTTGTTTTCCAGAAAGTATATATTCTACACTGTATTCGAATATATATTATGAAAGGTGATTCCAATTCGGACGAAAGTATACTAATTATGTTCTTTATATAGTAAATTTGTATAAATCCACCTTGATTTCACAACAGTTTTCTCGAGTTTGATGAACAGGGTTCAAACGATGGCCTTGCTTCTATAGACATTGTTAAGAAAACACTTCGAAAAAAATACTAGACATTGTTTAAATAGTCTTTAAGTGAATAAAGTAATAAAATTTTATACGTTTCTTATAAATTTGCTGAGAAAAAAATTGTTAAAACAGCCAATTTTTTGAAAAGTCACCGTCTGCAGTGTCTATCTATTGTTTTTTTTTTTTTTTTGTCTATACAGAGCAATATTTTATAATAACAAAAATCACTAAAATAACTGTCAGTTTAACTACTATTTATGAGCAATACAAGAAAATATTATTATTACTGGTTTTCGTAAAAATAAATATCGTCTGTTTAAATTAGAACACACAATTTCGTTTTCGAGTAGTGTGTACCTACAAAAGTGTGTGTGGCCTGCACTTCTGCATTCTCGAACAGGCAGTTTCATGTTCTAAAATCTAAAAACCACGAGAAACACTTCCATACTCAATTTTAGGTAAGTATATGAAGGTTGGCTATGAACATCGTAAATGAGACCACATATTGAAAATTGATCTATAGACCAGAAAGGGATACCTTTAGATTGGTTTTATATCTCATATTTGTTAGGTCAGCATTTCCCGACCTATATATCGCTTCTTGAAATGGTACGAGTACGCACAAAACTTTAGCCCCAATTTCAACCGTTATACCCATTGTTCTCACTTACTGTAGTAGTGCAATCATTGTACTATACGCTCTATTGGAATGACTACTTACGGCAATAGGGCTCCTTGTCAGTAGTGAGCAGGAAGTAGGGTCCCCTAGCCCTTGGCGAGCTGGCCTGGCCTATTGCGTTGATGCCCATGACGGAACACGAGCCCTCTCTATCACACAGTGCTTGTAAGCTGGCGTTTACCCTGAAAATTGGTTGCATTTAGCACAATACACTTAAACAAGTAGTATTACGTCTTTATACAAAACGGTCGAAGTCTTGAAAAACGAACTTTTTCAAGACTTCGACCGTTTTGTATAAAGACCGATTTTGTATAAGTACCGAACTTTTTCCAGTCATTGATGTAAGTGCATTTGTAGTGATAGTGTACCTTTAAATTAAACCCCTCGTCCTGAAAGTTGCACCTCTAACAGATTACTCCCACTAAGTAACATTGTTATTGAAATCGTGTAAATTCTCGAGTTTCTATAAATGGTTTCAGTATTACCTATTATTCAGTAGTTTCAGTATGTGATGTCAGTTTAATACTGACGCTATGTAATGTAAACGAATTTCTCATAAACGGCTCTAACAAGTTCGATGAAATTTACAATATAGAGATTTACAGGTGTGTAATTTATCTAAGGAAATTAATGTAAAAACTGTTAGTTAACGTTATCTGTTAACACATACGTTTACTATCTGACAATACATGGACGACAAATCACTGGATTTCCAAGCAGCATGTAAATGCTGCTAGGATAACCATTTCTTCTAAAAAAAAACCGAGTTTGGCTTGGTTATCCAAGTCTTATCTATTTATTTATAACTAGTTGGCTTCGCCCGCGTGAACATTATTTTAAGAAAACTTTTTTTTCCCGTTAACCGTGGGAACAAGATGTTTCTCCAGTATAAAAAGTTGGCTTTGTTTCCAGACCTGAAACTATCCCCGCAAAAATCCTATCAATACAATGCTTCCGGTCGACGTAAAAGAAAGACAAACAAACACATTTTCACATTTATAGTATTTGTATGGATACTTGATTCTATATTGTATTACCCTGCATATGTCAAATTCCAACGATGTGCTCTGAAGGTGCAATTATTGTTGATCAGTGACTCAGTAAAGAGCAAGTACGCCCGCCCGTGGCTACATATCGCCTGTTGTAGACCTATTAAAACATACGTGTGTTATTATCATAATAAATTAGCACAAATAAGGAAAATAGGAAGCATAGTTTTATTATTCTGTAGAACTCACGTCTAAATGATGAAGGCATAAGTCGAGACCAAATTGAATTGGTTTCGTTCCTACAACCAGGCTGTTTCATACCACCGTTAGGATAGAAATCTGCATGACCTGAAAGCAATTGTTTATTTCATAGATAAGATAAGATAAAATTCGTTTATTCACAAAAATAAGTAACACATGTTGCAATTTCTTAGTTTCGCTTATTCTACCCTATATGAGCGTGTGAATATATCATTCAATTATTACGTTGTTAATTGAATATACCATTAACATGTCATAAATTAAATCACAATGTATATGTCATATTCATTAATTGAGTAATAACAATTATTTAATAAAAAGTAATGCAATTTCTTCTGAAACATTGATAAATTTAAGCTTTTTCACATTGTCATGTAAATGATTATAGATTCTTGTTGATATACAGTAAAACGTTCCAACAAGCAGATTGACGAATTAACAAAACCGTGTAATAATTGTGGGAACTAATATCGACAAGTTTTGAAAGTGTAATGATTGGTACTTGTTTAATATTTGTTGTCATAATAGTGATCCTATTGTGAGAACTACTACTAGACAAATTTGGATGTAGTATGACGTGATGACCCGACAAAAGCAATATGTACAATATCGAATTACCTGCAGGTTCCGGCAGACCGAAACCAATCTTTTTCAATAGCCTTCCATTTGTGTGGATGATATCGACATAATCTGCGTCAGTTTTATCCAAACGTTCAGTGTCGTCAGTGGTTCTGAAACAGGGTTGAGCTGGATCTAAACCTACAAATGAAAATATTATTATTGCATAAATATTAATGGAGAGATCTCTCGTAGCCGATAAAGGGAGGGATAATTTAACTAGTTTTGTAAATTAAACTTAAATATTTTGTGAGAACAACTTTGTTTCTTACACGATATAAAATTATCATAATCCGCCAAATATTCGCCTCAAGATATTATCAAATGGTTAGCAATGGCCACTTTGACTCCGAGGTTGCAGGTTCGACCCACGCACAAGCAAATATTGCATAGTGCATGTCTGTATGTCTTGGTCTGGGTGTTTTCTATGTATTATATGTATGTATTTACAAAAACCAAGTACAAGCTTTGCTTTGTCTGTGACTAGATGGCCGTGTGTATTTGATCAAAAAAAGCTGCCTAATTCTTACCTTTAGATTTTAGCGACTAGCACAGTAGCACACTTTTAGAGTGAAACTGATATTCAAATGATAGAGTAAACAAGGCTCTATTATAATCATAGGAACGGATTACGAAACCGCATAAAGGAATATATAGAAACGATGATATAAAAGAAGGAGAAGCAAGAGAGAACTTTAACATTGTATATTTTTTTGTATTGCTCCTTACCAGTTATCCTTGAGACACCGCCGAGATGGTACGAAACATATGAAGAAATATGAGCACCCAAACTGTGTCCAACGAAATGAAAGGTTTTTGCGCCAACTCCCGTTGCCGCGATCAGCTGCCGCATAAACCTAAAAACGTAATACCTTCATTAGGTACAATGTATTTTTTATTAGCTAGGTCCCCGGTGCGTTAGAACAGTATTAATCAATCCACTCCGATTAGACATTCAATTGTGACTCGAACCAAAATTTAAATGAAATTTTGGATTTTCCCTGACAGCCCAGGGTTTGGGATTTTCCCTGACAGCCCTCTGGGTTGTTGTGTAATCTTGGGTGTATTACTTGGAACATGATAGAGCTCCCTTCCAACTTTTAGCCGATATTTCATATTTTCAATTCGAAAAACTAGAGTATACCACACAGAAAACTAAATAACAAAACAACTTGTATTGTTATTTCGATCTCTGTGGTATACGTCCTGAGCCCTGTTCGTGATTAAGGTAAGCCGTAATTTATTTATTTACTTATTCTAAATGGGCTTACTTATTCTAATTGTTAATATCTGCATAGTACTATTCTATTACTTATACTTTGACTCTACTATTTTCAGAGTATAGTATGAGTACTATACCTACTCTGCCAATAGCAAATCTCGCAGTGCTCGATCATCAAAATAAATTATTGATCTAATTAATGAACAACGTAGATCCCGCAAAATGAGGATGTTTACATCACATCACAGTAAATTTTAGGCCTTATTTCGCAACAAATAATTCAAATCATTTTTCATTCACTACGAGATTACGCTGTTCATGCAGGCAAATACATGCATGCGTTAGTAAATAATTTAAATAGGCATTTCTCTGTATATTATTTTGCTCATAAACGATGATAGGAAGTTCATCAAGTAACTCATCAATGAAAATGGCTCTTGCTGACACTCTCCTTAGGCCTTATACAACCGGAATCCGTCCCGGAATTCAGAAACTGAATTAAAGATTTTAATTCCGGACGCATGGAATTCCATACAAAACACCCATTCACCAAATCACCATTCGCAAGCTGATTCAGATTTTTTTTTCAGATCGTTCTGACAAAAATACTGAGGAGTATGAAGAATTTAGGAATCTGAATTCTGGTACACGCCAGAATTCAGATTCTTAAATTCAGTTGCTGAATTCCGTTACAGATTCCGGCTCTGTAAGGCCGCCCTTATACTCGTAATCGTGTTATCATAATATTTATCACAATTTTGTTGATATTTCTTGCTACAGAAAATATGTATCACCTTAGCGAAGATATTGTTACACATTTACTATATGCCCTTACTTTATAACATCAGATCCGACTCGTCTTGTATTAGCCACCGCACGCCAATATTTCCATGTATTTCCACCTTTACTCCAGTCTACGGCAATAACATTTACGTCACCCTGAAAAGAGAACGACCAGTCATTAAATAATAAGATATTTATAAAAAAAAATATAAAAAAATACATATGACGACTTCAAAATTCAAGGCAGCCAATATGCATGCATACACTGAAAAATAAATTATTAATAATCCAGTACGGAGTAATTTTTTATTATTACAATTATTGGAGGTGTACCTTCGCTCAACAGCTCATCTGACAAACAGCTTTAAAGAATACAAGTATAGTAAGTATACAGTATAGTACCTGTCTATAATATTTATAGAATTATCCCCTAACCCCTAACTGTTAAGGAGTTATACCTTCCATCCTCGGATCAGGAAGGATGCGTGCGTACAAAATTTGAAGGTTGCCCTCAAATTCCCTAGGATCTTTACATCCTGTGTTGGCGAGAATGGGACCAACTCAGGAGTATACTCCTTTAAATAAAAAAAGAATTTTGAAAATCAGTTCACAATTGACGGAAAAAACGTTGAACAGACATAAAATAAACAGATACATACAGTCGAAAATACTGCTTTTCATTTAGGATGTTTACATAAAATTAAAATTATATACCCATTCCAAAAACGCTCTGGTCATGTCGTTCACCCACGATGCATTGCTGTGACTCATGAACCCATGAAAGATCATTACAGTCCGCCTATTCGGCTTGAAGTCAACCCACTCGAGCCCGAACTGTGCACCAGGATACACCTGCATAATAATATTTTAGCTTAGCGATCAACCAACTAATTTGCCTGATATTTTAATAATTAGATATGGATATGTCACAGTCAATTCGTAGAACCGCCACATTAGATACCGGCTAGCTGTTTCAAAAATGGCTCCGTTTATAATATAGTGGATTCATATTTAGGCGGTTTGTATTTAAATTATCTTTCGGTTAGGTTAGGAACCTAACTTACGTTTGCTTTGTGAACAATTAGAAATAGGCGCAGACTTGGTGATATGCAATCAGGGGTCCCACTGGCCAAGCTGGTGCCGATTCTCACCGATGTTTTTGCAGGCGAAAATTAAACTTTAGTTTGATTTGTAGTGCCGAAATAAGCTTATTTCGGCACTGCCACAAAAAAAACCTTATAACTCTTTAACGGGACCCCGACAAATTTTTTGCTTTGGGCGACAAATTTCGACAAATTAACGACTAATTTTTTGTCTAGTTAAAATCAAGATCTGAGACCTGGGCAGTGCCGAAATAAGGCACACATTTTTGGATTCGATTTAAATCGGCTTCAGCTTCTGGCGGTAAGAGACAAGAGAGGCATTTCTCGTAATTACAATGTAGTCAAAAATAAGTT
Source organism: Hypsopygia costalis (assembly GCA_937001555.2). Classification (NCBI taxonomy): domain Eukaryota; kingdom Metazoa; phylum Arthropoda; class Insecta; order Lepidoptera; family Pyralidae; genus Hypsopygia; species Hypsopygia costalis. The sequence goes on from OW443328.2 coordinate 22,074,572, forward strand.
TCGATCGATTCAGTCTCGATCACACAAATGTCAAATTTTGTATTCTCATATCACAATATGAAACTTCAAAGTCTAATAAATATAAAATAAATAATATAAAATAAGTGGGATTATTAACAAAATACGACTAATAATTAAACAAACTATGAATGTTATTATGCCAACAATAAGAATTGATTAATAATTAAATAAAGTATATAGTATACATTTTTTTTTCATTTTTTATGTATTTCACCATACTCAGTTAGGTACATTTTTCTTATTTATACTTTTCGCCAAACTGCTAAACAGTTTATCGGCGAACTTTGACGCTCTATTTTACAATACTAGGTACATACAGTATGCTAACTACCTAACGTTTATCACGAATCATGATACATACTTTTATGTATTATTATCACAAAAAAAAAATATATATTCATAGTATTCCATTTTGTTAGTCACACTCACAATCACATGTTTATCTCGATTCGGTCAACTTTCATTCGGTGATCGTAAAATAATTATGAGAATTGGCCTCCAGGTCTTCCAGGTCACAATTCACTCGGCTAATAAATAATAGCACCGCCATTTTTTAAAACAGCTAGCCTTTATGTATATCCGGCGGTTTTTACGAATTAGCTGCGATACGAACTCATACGAAAGTTGACTTTAAAAAATAGAGTTATAAAATGCACAATAAAATTGCTTAAAAATACATATTACAATTTATCTTCCATAAAGTGAAAGTTATATCCAATTAACTTCTGCCCGCAGCTTCGCTCCGCGTAAACACAGTATATACCGGGATAAAAAATATCCCACGTAACATTCCAAATTATATTCTACATGCACTTATGCCAAAGCTCATCTAAATCCTCATTCATACATCCAAACTCAAAATAATTTATAATATTTGTAGGAAGTATGTCAGAAATTCGTATCCCGCTATCAAGGCAGAGTAGCTATGTTCTGCAGGCTGGCAGCATAGATACACGGAATAGCAAATAACAATATAGATATTTCTTATTCTAATCTCGTCGATCATAGGAGCATGACCGAGGCCTATTATACATCTTGACTCCATTTTATTGCAATAACATCAAATTCCTCTATCACAAATATACACATCGTTCATTTTGTAACAAGTCTGTTCAACTCTTATTTGTTCCACTTAACAATTCCTTCATCTTCCCAGGAAACTACAGCTCTGCTTTCCATCAGGCGGACAACTTAGTGGTAATAAAAAATCTACTGGAAATCCATTTCTCCGAACGCCTAGCAATCTAACAAAAATTTCTCAGACAGATGTTCCAAGGGATATTTAATATTTTATAATTTTATGAGAATCTAAAGGGCCATCTGTTGGAAAGACCATGACCTAATTAATGCTGAAATAGATGTTAAATTAACGGGATCTAATCGCCAAGACAATTTTGTACAGAATACTGCGAGTCACGTGCGGAGTTAAAAAAAAATGTCACATAATTAATAGGTAATTGACGAGCCCGGTGGTTGAGTTTCTAGCTGTGACTACTTTGACTCCGAGGTCGCGGGTTTGATACCCGTCCAAAAAACATTTGTTAGAATGAACACGTCTGTTGTCTTTGGTCTGGGTGTTTTGAATGTATTATGTGTATGTATTTATCATGCAGTTATCTAGCATCCATAGCACAAGCTTTGTTTAGTTCGGCACTAGATGACGCTGTGTAATTTATCCAGAAACAAATTATTCTTTAATTTTATTAAAAAAATCTTTCGATGTTTCCGTAGATAATTATTGAACACATTTTCCGCAATATCCGATATTAAAAACACATTAATTTATAAACGCGTGGTTGTAACTAGATTTTTAGCTTTTTAATTACACTTTTTATTTATTTGGGTATTTGCTTATTTAGGTTTCGTTTTTCAAAATTTCAAATTTCTAAAATAGCATCCAGTCATTCAAAAGCTATTTATTCGAAAGAATATACTACGAGTATATGTTATGGTCAGTGTATTATTTGATTAGATTTGAGTTGATTTTTGGTTAGGTTAGGGTATTCTTGCGTCCTGTCATCGTCAACAAATAAGCTTAATTATGAATAATTACCAATTTATTATATTGACCATAACATATATACATAACTAAGTCGGGTTAATTACTCCTCTTATAATTTCAAGAACACATAAAATAGGTCCTTTTTTATGACCTTTGATTTGTTAGCTTTGTCTCCATCCCGAATATATATAATAAATAACTATTAAATCAGTAGAAAAATTAACGAAAAAAACAATTATGAAGGAAATTTTTATACATTTCGCTTATTTTTTTTTTGTGTTTGAAATTGTCAAGACAAGGTTTGTATGGGAAACCCACTGGAATGAGAATTGTTACTTACTTGTTTTGTTGTTACATTATTTTCAAAAAAAAATTGGACTAAACGCGTCAAAATTGACATTGACGAAACATTTACTATCTATCCCCTTTCGTTTCTCAAAGGCGTCGACGGAATGAAATTAGACATCAAATGTAAATACGAGTATGTAATAAATATACGAATACAATGAATAATCTGTAACGAGAGCTGCAATATAATTTACCTGAACTCTGCGCGGTTGTAACCGTGAGGTAAAATAAAAGTGAGTATCGACGTCATCAGAAGAATCTGGCTTCATGTTGAAGATCCACGGGAGCTGTTTTGTCAGAGAGCCCAATCCAAAGCAGTCCACGTTAGTTGGTACTGGCACGGCGGTCGTAATGTCCTGTGTATAATTAAGTACTGTTATTAAACAAACAATGAGACGTCCCCAACATGCAGGTTTTTTTTTATATTTATTTTCTAAATCATTTACAATATTAACATAAAACAGTCCATAAACCAGTTGAACTGCGTGGAGTATGATCTCCTTCAAACCCCTGCCCCCCTCCACCACTTGAGGGTTGTTGTGTTCCTACGAGTAAGTTAGGTCACCAGGAAGGAAGGAGTTGCTCCGTTCGCAGCGGAGGTGGCAGCGCGCTATCGAAATTTCATGTTGCGTTGCAAGCGTTCATACGGCTACAGTAACCGCTCCACATCAGGTGGGCTGTATGCTTGTTCGCCGACGTAGTATAAAAAAATACTAGAGGTACCTACTTATCTTGCTAACCTCGACAGCTCTTTATTCACTTACCTCAGAAGAAGCATAAGCGAAGTCAGTTCTTGGAGTTGTGGTAGAAATATCTTTGTTCTTAGCAAATTGTCGGAGATCGTCAATATAAATGTGATTATCCACTGTAAAGGCAAAAAAAATTGTTATATCTGGATACGAACCAAGGAACCTACCGCCTAAGCTGAAGCCGATTCCAATCGAATGTTTGGTTCCAAAAATAGACCTTAGGTTAAAGTTAATGACAGACGTCATCAGCTTAGTCGGTAGAGCTCTAGTGTTACTGCCAGCTAAGCTAAACACAGGTACCTACCATAAATCTAAGCTGAAGTTTGATATTCTCTATTAAAAATTCCGATGGGACGGCTTCAGCTTAGCCGATAGGACCCCTGGGGCCCTACCGCCTAAGCTGTAGCCGATTCCATTTGGATTTTTTGATTGCGGAAATTACACTATTGCTTAGATTTATGGTACCTGTGTTTATCTTAGCTTGTAAACAACATGAAGCTCTACAGACCATGATAAAAATATTTGTCTATAATTTAAACCTAACACCTATTTTTGAGTATCAAAATATTCGGTGGGAATCGGTTCCCACCTATACCACATAATAGTAACTACTGAAGGTAAAATCAATAATGACATAATAAAAAATCACGAAACGGACCTAGATAAAACTATAGATACAATCATAAATTGGCTTGACATTAGTAATTTAAACATTAACTTGAATAAAACTAATTATATTATAAAACTAATATTATATATATATATAACTAATTATATTAACTTTAATAATAATCAGATACAACTACAAATAAAATACAAAAATTCTTACATTAAGGAGTTAAACGAAACAAAATTTCTAATTATTAATAAACAATATTTATTAATAAACAATTAAACTGGGATTCCCATATCGAACAAGTAAGCGAAAGAATTAGCCAATTTGCCTATGCCCTAAGATGCTTGAGAAACCTGACTAATAGATCTACCGTCTTAACGGCTTACCATGCCCACGTAGGATCAATCCTACGGTATGGTCTCCTCATATGGGGGAATGGCATAAATATACAAAGAGCTTTAAAAGCACAAAAAAAAGTGCTTACGCGCAATGACAGGAATATCCCCTCGTGATTCGTGTAAACCTTTATTTAGGGATCTTGGTCTGCTACCCTTGCCTTGTCTATACATATATGATGCCTGTGTTTTTGTAAAGCAATTCTTTCACTTATTCACTAAAGCAATTGACATTAACCCTAGAAGTCAACGCAACCCTCATAGGTTAGTTTTCTATGAAACGCCGGCAACTGAAAAATACAGTCGAAATTGTATATGCATGTGTATTAGACTATTTAATAAATTACCAAGTGACTTAAAAAAATTGCCCATTAAAGAATTCAAGACAAAATTGTATAAATGGCTTAATGATAAAAAATACTATGCAATTAAAGAATTTTTAGAATAGTTATATTTATTTTGTATTGTAATGTAATGTAATTTAATTGTAATGTAATGTAATTTAATCATATTTAATATTTTCCTTTGTATTCTCATTTAATGTCATTTAATGATAATGTTTTATTTTTAATATTGACCCGCAATTAATTAAGTTGCATGCTTATTCTAAGCGGAACATGATGTACAACTTCTATTAATTACATTGTCACCTAAACTATCATGTATGAAACATGATAGCAAATAAATGATTGAATTGAATTCCAGTTTAGGCGGTAGGACCCCTGTAAATGAAGAATGTTACTAGGTATGCCAAATCGCTTGAAATGTCTCAGTGACGCCTGTATGTATACAAACACACTAGTTTTTGTTGTAGTCAAAAATACCTAGTAGTTTTGATTTTATGGGCATTCAAAGTTTCGAAAAATATCGAGTCCCGCTAACAGTCTTGTGACGTCATTTCACAACGCATCGCACGGGCCACGGCCACGGCTCGCTTAGTATTAGGGATGTGACATTCTAATTATAGTATTTAATTAATTATTATAGTAATTAAAATTTTAAATAAATTTATAATAAAATTAAATAAAATTAATTTTAATAAAGTTTATAATAACTTTAATTAATTATTATTATTATAGTATTTAATTAATTATTTAATTGTAATTATAGTATTTAGGTATAATTACAAGGGCACGGGCGCGCGACCGCGAGCGGACTGAGTGAGCCAGACTAAGCGTGTTGTACGATGACGTCGCGCGTCGTACGGTACAACTTGTTTTACTTCTAAATCGATTTTTTTTTTATACTACGTCGGGTGGCAAACAAGCATACGGCCCGCCTGATGTGAAGCGGTTACCGTAACCGTATTAACGCACGCAACATAATATATCACTTGCGCGCCGCCACCCCCGCTGCCAACGCAGCATCTCCTTCTTTTCTGGTGACCTCACTCACTCGCAGGAACACAACAACCCTCAAGGGAATTGTTATTTGGCTGCGGTATTCTGTGAGGTGGAGGTACATTCCCCAGACTGGTAGCTTACAATTACGCTCCCTACTGTCCCTACCTCTCTTTTCGTCAGAGCTTCGTTTGTCAGTCAGCAGGGTGCACCACGTGCAGGTGAAGTTGGCTTTGGTTCAAAGATGTTAATAAACCACATACACCCCAAGTTACGTGATAATTTTCTAATCTTATAAAACTTTTGCTACGGCGCGGCGCTAGTGATATAAATTCAATATTTATATCGCTGTCATACAAATTTCTGATGTAATGCCTACAAAATAGGAAGTGTGATGTCATAACCTAGTTAGCCTTTTGTATGGAAGGAAGTACGCTTCGGTCGAATGTTCTGATTTTCCAACGACAGACACAACAAACTGTTGTATATACGAGAATATTTATAATTATTGAATTATAAATATTTGACATGATTGTTTCGTATATCGATCGGTATCTTGTCGTAGATTCAATAGGATATTTTATACCATGTAAGGATTTATGTAAAATTACGTATTTATGATAGATTTAGTAATAACAAAACGGGAAATGTTCATCTATATCAGATGATAATATGCTTAATAGACTTGTATTCTTTTGTTTGCTGCAAGAGCAATTTACATAAACAACCATAATTAATAAAATATGATTGCAAATTAATTAATAAAGTCTCACTAAGTGTGAAAGTACAAATATATCTACCTACTCGTATCTAATTACTTAATTGTAACTATTAGTAGTAAACCTTTGTTTGCCGTTTATTATAACAAAACGCAACATACAGAAAGACTAAATTAGGTATCACAATTAAAGCCAACCTCACCTACACGCTGCACGTGGTGCATCCTGCCTACTAGCGAAAGAGGCTCTGGGGAAAGATAGGCAGTGTACTGCGTAAGGTAAGCTGCTCGACTGGGGAAATACCTCTACCTCACAGAATATACCACAGCCAAATAACAATTCCCTTGAGGGTTGTTGTGTTCTTGCGAGTGTCCGAGGTCACCAGAATGGAACTATTTGCTGCGTTGGCAGCGGCAGTGGCGGTGCGCTAGCGATATCTCACGTTGTGAGTATCAATATGGCGGTAACCGCTTCACATCAGGCGAGCCATATGCTTATCTGCTACCCGACGTAATATAAAAAAAAATATTGCCAATAAGCCTTCATAAATTCCCTATGCTCAGGTACTGGACAGTTGGACAGTTATAAATGCTTTATTGAGAATCCTACAAAACACCCCACATTATGCCTATCTCTAATCGTCATGGATATATAAAATAATAACTATGCAAATCACTGCAATATTATAAATGTTAATGTGAATTTGTTTACTACGCTTTCACGCCCTAACTACTTAATCGATACTCATGAAACTTTGTACACATATTCTCAAACATATTAGGAAATGACATAGGATACTTTTTATTAAAAAAAATGACTTGAAAACTAGAAGGACACTGCATGTTTGTTAATCATTTCTAATGAATGACTAATTATGCTCGTCTGCAAATTACAACAAGCAAAAAGATAAGTATGTTGATCTTCCACTGTTTGTTTGTGATAATAATTAGAAAGTATATCTAAATAAAAATATATTATCTTTTTCTCGTAACACGAGAGTAAACAAGAGTATATTTATCAAATCAAAATTATTTATCTATCTGCCGGGTGATCAGTCATTTCACCCCACCGTACGTCACTAGGTATATACGTCACTAGGTCTAGGTCGGAAATATTTAATCTCAAGATTAAATATATAATTTATATCTCAAGATTGCTTAGTTTGGGACTAGATGGCCGTATCTGGGGCACGGCAGTGCCCCCCGCCAAGTCGAGCGCGAAGCAAACACTGCCGTACCATCCTTTACTGGAACCATTTCGCCGCATTTTCAGGCCCCTATTGAGAACCTCTGGATAAGACCAGAACGCAGAAATTTTCGTCATCCAGTAAGCTATAATCACATACTTAAAATCCAAAATTTCAAGTCTGTAGGTCTTTTAGTTTCGAAGTTAAGCGAAAGCACAATTTCGCATTTATGACACTCATTCACTCACTCACTCATGATCATCAAAATAGAACTAGTACTTCCCATAAACTCAGAGAGCTGAAATTTGGTACAGAGTTAGGGTTTAATGGCCACATAAAGGGAAAACTATAAAAACTAGGATAATCGAAGATCTGGAGTACCTGGTGACCCTGATTAGAAAACACAAGAGCCCAACCAAACTATTAGAGATCGACATACCGCCTTTACAAAAAATATTCAACATGGTGGGCCGCTTCATTTGATGTAAAAAAATCGAAGGTCTGAAGTACCTGATGAAGAACCCTCAGCTGGTCTCAGCTGTTTTAGAGCAAAAATCCAGCGTAGTGGGACACATCTTCTAATATCTAGGGGTGTAAGTGGTTCATCAACATCTGGAAAATTCTGGATAAGACTAGACTGGCTTTTATACTTATACTTACAAGTTTAAAAAAAGAAATAGTCGAACGATTAACTAAACAAACAAACTACACTAAAATATTAATTAATTTCGCTCAAAATTTGGTCAAAATATAATGCATTGGACTAAGAGTGGCGGTGATACGTCACTAGATTGCGCGGACTGTATTTTAAAACGCGCTTACGTTTGTTTTTCCGATAACCATATAAGGCGAAGTGGCAACCGGCCGCATTACAGTCGTTTACGACATTCTTCTACTGCGCTTGAAAACATTTGCTAGGGATTAGCAGGTATTATTTGCATTTCGTTGATTTTGCTTATTATTTGGTGAGGTTTGCTAGGGTTAATAGGCCTGAACCATTTTTTTTTCGATTTGTTATTTAAAGACGTTACAATAATATAACTAAAGGTGAAAGAATTACTTCGATAGCATAAAAACTTCTCGAGATATGATAACTTGAAGATCACAATTTTGGACTATCCCGAAAACGTTCCATACAAAATGCATACAGTATTATGACGTCACGATACGCTATTTTATATACATTAAATCAGAAATTTGTACGACAGCTATGTTAAATATTGCGTTTATGTAGCTAGTGCCGTTACAAAAGTTTTAGTATTTTTTATTGTTTCTACAATGGTAATATTTATTTTTTATAATTTCATACTTTTAAAATGGACTTTTCCACCAAACTTTGATCGACCATAAAACACGTCGGACATAAGTTATTAAAATTTTGAGATCGCAGATCGTTCTAGTTTTATGTATTTTACGTTACTGATAGAGAGTTTTTATAATTTTAGAACTTTGTTCACAGGCCTATTAAATAGCAGGTTGTTATTATAACAATTCGAATATTAGAATAGGTTGGGATTTTATGATTAGTGACGGATTACTGATTATTACTTAATTATTAGAATTAAAAGAAGTTTTAATTGAATACTTTTTTTAATTGTTAGTTATTTAGTATTCTTAGTTTTCTAGGTTTAATTTAATTTACAGTTAGGCAGTACTTCGAATCGCGTTCGTGTTTATAAGTAAGTACTTTTCTAGTATACTAGGTTTAGTTTATTTAGTTAGATATTACTTGGTTTCGTTTAAAAATATCATTAATTTAGCTGTATTTCAGTACTAGGTAGGTAATACCTTTGGTACAAAGTTCATTGATAATTAATTATATTAACAGTTGTCTAATAATTAAGAGTTAACGTTTTGTTTATAGTTTGTATAGATCTGTTGCTACTGTACAAGAATCAGAACCGGAAAAAAAGAAAAGAAAGATTTGTAATAATAAAAAAACTACTCCTAAAAAGAAAAAAATGTGTCAAATAAGAAAATCTAATAAAATAAATCAATATGCCCACGTTTCCACAAAAAGAAGTAAAATCCCACCAAAAACATTCTGTAAAAAACTAGCCAAGTCTCGATGAAGCTGCTTGTTTATCTCTGAAAGTAATGAAATCTAGACAAAGTCGTGCCAAGTCTAAGGTTCCTTACTGCGATTTCTTTATTATTATAGCACGCAGCTTTATCAAGCCTACAATTGACTGGTTATTGAATCAACGTTTTCTAAGCGGCAATTTTCCATCGTCAATGGGTAGCGGTTCTGGCGACAGATTGGTGCAATGGTGTCATGGAGCACCTGGTTTTGTACCATTGTGTATCCTTCAACGGCCAAATCACACAACATTAACTATAATAATAAAGAAATCGCAGTAAGGAACCTTAGACTTGGCACGACTTTGTCTAGATTTCATTACTTTTCAGAGATAAACAAGCAGCTTCAGCAGCTTGGGGTGTAAGGGGTTCATCATGATCTTTGAACCAAAGCCAACTTCACCTGCACGCGGTGCACCCTGCTGACTGACAAACGAAGCTCTGGCGAAAAGAGAGGTAGGGAGCGTAATTGTAAGCTACCCGACTGGGGAATGTACCTCCACCTCACAGAATACCGCAGCCAAATAACAATTCCCTTGAGGGTTGTTGTGTTCCTGCGAGTGAGTGAGGTCACCAGAAAGGAAGGAGATGCTGCGGTGGCAGCTGGGGTGGCGGCGCGCGAGCGATATTTTATGTTGCGAGCGTTAATATGGCTACGGTAACCGCTTCACATCAGGCGGGCCGTATGCTTGTCTGCCACCCGCCGTAGTATAAAAAAAAAAAAAAAAAAAAGCTTCATCGAGACTTGGCTAGTTTTTTACAGAATGTTTTTGGTGGGATGTAATTTGTCCAGGAATATTTATTTATTTAAAGAGTAGGCATTCTGCCCCAAATAATTTGACGCAAGAAAATCTCAGCTATTGTCTTTCATCACTTCATAATTTTAACAGGTTATGTGCCGCATGCTCATATACATAGCTGAAGATCAGTAAAATAAAAAGAGATAGATTCGTCTAATGAATTTATTTTGTAATTAATTTCCGTCTGGAGCTCTCGCACGGTATTTTTTTATATTTGGCGCATGATTTCATAGTAAATAAATCATGATGACCTAGTATTTTTTTATGTTTATGGGGGAGTTGGTATCCAGGACAACGTATCAACATATCCTGACCTCGGCCAAATTTATCATGACCTAAAGTTACCGATCATAACAAGGGAGAGGGCACGCGAACCCTGCTGTATAATTTAGTATCAGCTGCTATCGCATTTCACACAGTGCGGTTAATACCAATAATATTTTTTAAATAAATCTCTATTCACTTTTAAATTAATCTACCTATATTGATTTCTATATCCGCTTTTGGATATATTCGGAGTGTTATGTAGATATTTAGTTGAAATCTGGTGTTTAAAGTGCAAAATATGAAAGACCGTCACGATTTATAATTTCAGTTTTGACAACAGTGTTTCTGATTTTTTTAACGTTATATACCTAGTTCTATATCTCAGAAACAGACACTCTTCGAAATTGTTTTAGGATTTAGCCGAATTTACATTTCGAAATTAGTGGCGTAAAAATGGTTTCACGACACTTTCACGTGTAAACATCAAGTTTTACAAGTCATGTACGTATTAATTTCATGACATTGAAAGAATTTCGTGCCTTGCGCTATATTTTAATAAGACTAATGTCAAGTACCTAATTAATTTCTCCGTGTAAACGCGAGGATTTTACAATAATTTAAACAACAAACGTGGCAATAGCAGGACACTATTAATTTAACGGAATTAGTTGGACAAGTAGCATATGTACTTATTTTCTTGAAACTATTTTCATCATGGATGTCATTTATTTTGTAATGTAAAATCGGCTGAATTCAAACTTACCAGATAGTATAAATAATGAATTTATCAACATAGCCAAAAATACGAGCTTTATAAATAATTTTAAAAATGGAAAAAATGGAAAAATTCACCTCCCCGCCTATGTGGGACGACCAATATCAACCCACGACCCCTCGATTACCGGTCGAGTGCTCTTCCAACTAAGCTACCAGGAAGGTTTGTGGTGGTGGCAAATTTTTGCATTTTATATTTTATTGCTATGAAGTCACAGTGTGACGCCATCTACCTATTAAGTATTACACTAATAAACCTGTCTATATATATAATTACCTAGGCGAGGGAGGTGAACTTTTCTATTTCTAAAATATTTATAATATTTTATATATTGGTCAAAATCAATTATTTAAATAGCTTTAAAAAATTACCAAACAATTAAAAAGTGAAATGAAACAAAACCTCAATTTTATATCAACTTTAAGCGTTAATTTTACATTACACCCGGAATTTCTAAGGTAAGTTTTCACACAAATACATACCGTCTATTTATAAAACCGCATGTTATCTTACTTATCAAAGATGATTTATATCTCAAGATTTTCCCATTATGTATCATGCAGTTTAGATAACTGTTTACAAGTGATTCATAAGTATACCTACCTATAATATAAATCTGAGGCGCCAAAGCTGAAGCCAATTACCATCGGGTTTTTTGATTACAAAAATCGAAATTCAGCTTACATTGATGGTAATTGTGTTCAGCTTAGATGGTAGAAACTATAGGGCTCTACTGACTAAGTATTGGCGATGTTTGTCATTAACTTTAACCTAAGAACTATTTTTTTAATCAAAATAAATAAATAAATATTCCTGGACAAATTACACACGGCCATCTAGTCCCAAACTAAGCAAAGCTTGTACTATGGGTACTAGATTACTGATATTATATACTTAATTAAATATTTTTTTTTTTAAATCATCATCATCATCATCATCAGGTCATTTTAGTTCCCACTACAGGAGCACGACCCTCTCTCATCCGTCCCAGACAGAAGGAGGATTTGGCCTACACTCCCCACGCTGGCCAGGCGGCTTGGGGAGGCCTGGTCGATGTTTTATAATGTATTTCCCTTAGTCGTCTTATACGACATCCACGGGAAGAAACGAAGTGATTCTATTCTAGTTTGCCGGAAACCACACGGCACATACATATAATACATAGAAAACACCCAGACCAAGACAAACAGACATGTTCATTCACACAAATATTTGTCTTGTGCGGGGATCGAACCCGCAACCTCAGAGTCAAAGTGGCCATTGCTAACCCTTCGACCACCGAGCTAGTCAAATATCCGATCAGGAAATCTCCGATCGGAATCAGCTTCAACTTAGGCGGTAGGGCCCCTAAAGTCCTAACTAGATATGTGGACTCAGACATAATAGTCCCAATATTCGGCAGAAAGTTCCAAGCATACGCAAAGATTTTTCCAAGAATGCTATCCATGTAAGATAACAGTTTTTAATAAATTGTCCACCACAAGGATAGCACTTACATTCAGGTCATTCAAACGGAAATAACTCAATGGACTTATTCAACGATCTTTTTATCCGATTAAAAACTATCTGAATGGGAAATGACGTACTTTGAAGATATTCACACAATAATCCGTATTTTTATCTCAGTTTATTGTATTTTTTTTTATAATTTAATTTTAATTTTATTGTATATATGACGGTTGACATGTTTTAAGAATAATATTTTAACGTTGACATGTTATAATAATAATATTTCGTTTCCATTCATTCCCTTTGTTTTCTAACACACTTAGCAATAATTCTAATGCCCGCTGAGTCCTGCTCATGGGTATATTATTCCATTGATATATCCTGTAACGACTCACGTCGGGTGTACAATATTACATTAAACTTCTCTAAGGGGCTTCTACGCGTTGGATCCATATCCCGCCGCCTAACTAATTACCGGGTTTAAGCCCGTGAATGTAAAGGATATAATAATAATATAATACTAGTTTAAATTTCACAGGACATTTAAAAGTATATAATTATAATATGTATATCTGTCTCTTATAAGACATTTCAACTCCAGCCATCGCACCCGAATAGGGGATGATGGTCACGTAAGCCACATTGAATTTTAAAATCGTTGTTGTTTTCATAATCAGCGACCCGATAAACCATAAAAACAATACCTAGGACGATTTTCAGACTTTTTACACCATTTTACCCTCTTAGGGGTTGAATTTTGAAAAATTCTGAAACACGTATTTACTCATCTAGTACTCGTGTAAAGTTTCGAATAAAATAGTCCAACTAAGATTAGTTGGACTATTTTATTCGTTGTTTCCCCATACAAACTTTGGACCCCCGTTTTATCCCCTTAGAGGATGAATTTGGAAAAATCCTTTCTTATTGCACCCCTTGACGTCATAAGGAACCTATGTGCCAAATTTGGAATCTCTAGACCTATCTATTGTTGTTGATATATATGTCAGCCCTATTACTGTTGATATATATGTCAGTCAGTTACTTCTTTTATATATCAAAAAATTATAAATAATTAGTACTATAACCACCTCTAAGGATATTACGGTTTTCCCTGCAGCTTCAGAGATAATCGGATTTTTCATAGTAGTTTCATACAAATTTTTCATTCAAAAAATAATTTCATTTTTGTTCAGAATTAACTGAGGTGTCACTTTTTTGTATAGTAATAACTAATGGAAGTAATATTTGGCAAAAAAAACCGACACTTAAAAAATTAAAACCCATTACGTATTACATTACATTAAATTACACTTAAAAATAACGGCCGATTATAAAAGCCGATTTTCAGTCCACCGTGCACCGGCGTCCCAGCATTTGGAACCAAATGGTCTGGTACGCGACGATGGGAAGAGACCAGACGGTATATCATTGCTGCCATGGAAGATGGGTAGATCGTTGGTGTGGGACGCAACATGCGTCGACACCCTTGCGCCTTCATATCTTCCTTAAACGTCGGGTTCTGCGGGGGCTGCTGCTGCATTAGCGGAGACCCTCAAACGGCGCAAATATTCAAACCTCATCGGTAGTTATGTTTTTGAGCTGTTTGTAAACGCTTGGCCCATGGGGTCCGAGGGCAAAAAAATTATTTATGGATATCTCCAAACGGTTGGTTGACTCTTCCCGCGACCAGCCCTCTGGTCGCGGGAAGAGTGAGAGAGAGCCTATTTCTCGCTCAGCCAATAAGCATTGCCATCCAGCGTGGCAATGCTGTTAGCCTTCTGGCCACTTTACCCTTTGATGGCGATGCGGAAGAATTTTTTGATGCTATTTAGATATTATATTTTATTAATTTTAATTAGTTTTTGTTATTTCCATTTTTTTTTGTTTGTATTTATAGTTAGTCATATTTAGTATTTATTTTAATTGTATATTTTAATTTAGCTATAATAATTTTATGAAACAATTAACTATCAAATAAAATCATTCGTTACACTTCAGATAATAATAATAATTATACGAATATGTCAAAACAGAAAAATCATGACAAGGATTCGTATGTTTAAACAAAACAGATAGTTATTTTCAAATGTGACTTAAAATTCTATATATAAAAAATACTTACAATCATCAACAGATATCCATGAACGTCCAGCATTCCCTTTAGAAATTAAAAACAAAACACAAAAAATCGCATGTTGAATAAAGTTCTTCATGATTAATAATTTATTACTAATTATTTTTTAAATTATCACAGTAAAGTTTGCGAGTAGGCACTCGTTCTCGTACTGGTCGAGAGAAACGGCAGCCACGGAGTGGCATTGACACTGACTGATGTACTGTAGTAAACAATTCGCAACTTATAGCGATTATAATATAATAGACTGTTTGTTACTGATAGTGGAGCTTAGTGTGTCAGTCATGTCAGTGCTTTGAGGCGAGGATAAGGGCACAGACGCCAGACGCGGTAGCGGGCTACGCGGACGCTAACTAACCAGAAATAATTACAAACATAATTACGAGTACAGCACTTGAAATTATCACAGCCTAATATCTAGTAACTACTTATTAGGCTGTGATAAGTATCGCTGTGTTTACATTGCACATTTCTACTTGCGGGTAGCTTGCAAATAGCACGCGCGCACGCACTGCCCGCGACAATATCAAATGTATGAAAAAACGCGTAAGTTAACACGCAAAGTAACATAAAATGCGTTCGCTTCACTCGTTCAATGAATTATTATTTTTTAAGAACCACTATTAGTGCAGTCATTGAAGCATTATTGGTCCGAATTTTTTTACTGTGAACCGATTTGCATGAAATTTTGGAATTAGGCTCATCTTACCCTTAACTTCAAAAGTGAAAATGATCTGAACTCCGCACCCACCCTGGGGGTGGTGTAATTTTTTTTTTTTCAAAATAACCTCGGATATTGATAGAATATCCGAGGTTAATTTTAAGAAAAAAATGTTCTATAAAGTTTTTCAAAAAACCCAATACTTTTCAAGTTATTGGCAATTGAAAATTCGAAATTTTTCACGTTTTTCATCGGTTTTTTGCAAATATCTCCAAAAATATGCATTTTAACGAAAATTTTATAACAAAATTGTAGCAAAATAAAAGGTTTTTCACTATATATTGTAATGAAAAAAGTTGTAGCTCTTTTAATTACCTTTAAAATAGTTTTTTATAAGTTGTGATAGCATCAGAATTGAAGGAGTTATGGTCCAAAAACTAATCGTATTTTTTTCTACTTAGTAAACTGAAAATTTCGGAGTGTGAATATTTGGAGCAAAGTGAAAGTACACAGTAATAGAGACCCAAAACTATATATATATATATATATATATATATTATGGATTTGTTTTGCTTTTTGAAACAGATTTGAAGGGAAACAGTGTACAAGGAAATGTGGATTATAATAATAAAGTTAATTGGAGGCTTTAATCATTTACTACCTACTTAAGTTAGGGGTACAATAGTAGATTTCCTACGATTTACTTGACGATGCGCAGAGATGATCGTGATACTAAGTAAGTGATACTAAGTAAATTGATCATCAAGATGTGGTTGACCACTTCATTAAATGACTGTATTTCATGATTGATATACCTAGTCCGCTAAAACTAGGGCCCTACCGCCGTAACTGACGCCGTTTACCATCGAATATTTTGATTCGAAAAATAGGTATTTCTTTTAAGTTATAGATAAACAGCTTAGTCGGTAGAGCTCCAGAGTTTCTACCAGCTAAGCTAAACACAAGTACCATAAATCTAAGCTGAAGTTTGATATTCGC
The DNA here is from genome assembly GCA_937001555.2 of Hypsopygia costalis. NCBI lineage: Eukaryota > Metazoa > Arthropoda > Insecta > Lepidoptera > Pyralidae > Hypsopygia > Hypsopygia costalis. Next base: position 22,091,112 of record OW443328.2, read on the forward strand.
AATCAAAAATTCCGATGGGAATCGGCTTCAGCATAGCTGGTAGGGCGCCTGGTCATATCGTTAAAAAAGTCAACGTTTGATGACATGTCAATCCACGTTTGGTCATATCATTAATGTAGGGTTTCCGAAACCTTTGATATCACGGAAACCCTATTCCGTGATATCAAAGGTTTAATAAAAATCGAAATAAAAAAGGAACATAAGTATATTTTCTTGGTAGTAGGTACATAAATGCTTATTGCAGTTTGAACTGTCCGCATAAAATTATTTATTAGAATATGGTTTTGAAGCAAAATTTATCGTCTTTTCAGACTTTTCGTATTTTTTTTTCGTATTTATTCCTAACCTAACCTTGGTTATAATGACAGAGCCCTTGTGTACATACTACATACACCAGACGGGAAACAAACTTGCGTCGAATCCGCTCAGATAAACTTTTATCATCCTTGATTATATTGGCAACAATGGACTGTAATATTACTGTAACATTGTGAACCTGTTCAAGGACGTAGTAAACATCATTTAAATTTAAAAATAAAACCAGGCAAGTATAATTTGCACTTTCATGTAGATGGTTCCGTACGATAAAAATATACGAGTAGTAACGGGTATGTGTCAGTTACAGATCTTCTTATCAAACGTACTTCAATTCTTATCAAATGTACTTCATTCAAGGGTGGGTAGTCGTGGAGGCTAGACTCAAAATAACTGCTCTGTCTTTATTAATTTATTAAAATTATTATTTAGTATATTTTACAAAATTATTAATGTTCTGACTTACATAAAAGTGTAGTCTACCTGTGTACAGTAGTTTTCCTTTCACTATTTCACTATAACATGGAAAATATCCAGGATAATTTATCTGACTTGATAAAATATTTCAACACCAAAATGGCAGACTTTCAAGCTGATCTCCAAAAGGCCAATGGGAATCCAACGGTGACTTCAATATCAGCAGATTTCATGGCATTCAAGAATATCTTCACTGAGACTCTCAGTAACCTCCAGCGCCAAGTTGAGATCATTGCACAACAGGTGGACAATGTTGAGATGCAAGGCAGACGCAAGATTCTCCTCGTCCATGGCGTTAGCGAGCAGAAGAGTGAGGATGTTCCAGGTGAGATAGTCAAGATTGTCTCAACAAAGCTCAACATGCCAGATTTCTCAGAAAGCTGCATTCGCCGTTGTCACAGAATGGGCCGCGTATCCGCTGACAAGTCGAGACCCATTTTAGTCAAATTCCATGACGTTGGTATTAGAGATAAGATTTGGTTTGCTAAGACGGGTCTAAAGGACTCTGGAATTACTTTGTCTGAATTCTTGACAAAAGTCAGACACGACGCTTTTATGACTGCTAGGAAGCTTTTCGGAGTCACTAAGTGCTGGACTAACGGTGGTAAAGTTATTATCATCTCCGGGACGGATGGATCGAAGACAACCGTCTTCAATGTTGGTGACGTCAACCGTCTTGCAGCCTCGTTGCCAGCAAATTCAACAGCTGCCCCTTCAATGACTCCTACGGAAGACAAGGTGGAATAGTTGTCGCGCCCGAAGCGTACCCATAAAAAGTAACACTTTATTTTTACTTATTATTGCATAAACCTAATTATTTCGATGGGTAGTTTTTACAAATTTCTGTTTTGATTGAACACTGTGCGGTACAGCTAAATTAATTTACAATTTGCAAAAACATTCCTCACTTCACTTTCAGTGTACCGTACAATACCATTTATTATTTTTTATTTCGTGTTATGGGTAATTGCTAAATTGGATAGTTGACTTTTGAGTTCTGACAGATTGACAGTACTGTTCTTCTTTTATTGTTGGCAATCACTTCGAAGTAATTCTTTTTTTTTTTATTCGTTTTTTTTTATATCGCACAGCAAACTGTACCTACTGTTTTCTGATTATTAATATTTTTTTTCATTAAATAAGTGACTAGAAAATGTTATTTAATATAAACTGCTATAACAGGTTATATAGTTATATTCTTAGTTTTGTTATGATTTTGTTTTGTACTGTTAAATGTATAGTTATCTTGTACGTTTTCTCTCATATTTGTCGTCTCTTTCTTTCTGCTGGCAGGTAGACATTCTTATATTCTTATTCTACTTATTTGTTTTTTTTTTTTATTATTATTATTGTTTTTTCGTTTAGTTTATTTTATTTTTATTTATTATATTTATTGCATAATATTTAGTTATTATGGGCGATTTACTTGGAGACCAATATCTTTCATTATCTTCATCTTGTTCCACTGACAGTTTTCATAGCATAGAATTATCCTTGAAAGACTCATTACACCATAAATTTTCTGATGTACCTAAAAATTTTAACATAGTGCATATTAATGCCCAGAGCATTCCGGCACACTTTGTTGACATTCTTGAATCGTTTGATGTTAAAGATCTACATGCAATTCTCGTCTCTGAGTCCTGGCTTAAACCGTGTCTTCCATCTACATCATATTCTCTGCCCGGATTTCAGCTGATTCGGAATGATCGGGCTGGGAGGGGTGGTGGTGGTGTTGCCATTTATTTACGTGGGCACATTCCTTTTAAGATAATTTCCTCCTCTAGCTCTCTATCTGATTCCCCCAGTGAAAATGCTGAGCATCTTTTTGTCGAGATCTCGCTTTCTCATTGTCGTGTACTTCTTGGGGTTCTATACAGTCCCTCCTCCACAGTTAATTATTTCTCCACCTTGGAAAAGCTTCTCGAAGACACTATGCCTTCTGCTGATCACACCATACTGTTAGGTGACTTCAATACCTGTCTCTTGAAAAATGACCACCGCTCGAAGTCACTTAAAGAGCTCACTAACGCCTGCAACTTATCTATTCTCCCTCTAGAAGCAACGCATTTCTTCCCCAGTTGCAGGCCGTCACTTCTTGATCTTATCCTGGTCTCTTCTCCTGATCATGTCGCTAAGCATGGACAATGTTCTGCAGAAGCATTCTCTTTCCATGACCTTCTTTTCCTTTCCTATAAAGTCCGAACTCCCAAAGCCAGACCTAAAATCCTTTTGCAGCGTAATTTTGGTGGCATGAATATCGACCAGCTGCGTAATGATGCACGTAATACTGACTGGTCGGAAATTGAGTCGGCCTCGAACGCTAATGAGCAAGTTGAACGGTTTAATGCTAAGCTGCTGAATCTCTATGACAAGCACGCACCTGTACATCCAGTTCGAATGAAACATCTACCGGCACCTTGGTTAACAGATGAGATTCGGAGCTTCATTACCAAGAAAAATCGTGCCAAATGTAAATACAAAATGGATCCAGACAGATATCGAGATAGTTATGTTCGCGCGCGTAACATCTGCAACAGAATGTGTAGGGACGCACAAAGACGCCACATTCATAAATCGGTTGAGAACGGTGATCCTGCAAAGGTATGGAAATTTCTTAAGTCGATAGGAGTTGGGAAGAAACTTAATAATCATTTTAATAATGTTGATATCGATAACCTAAATAGGCATTTTTCCTCTTCTGCTACATTTGATGACAGCACAAAAACTAAAACTCTTGATTATCTTTCATCACTTCCAACTCCTGATTATCCCCCATTTTTCTTTACTCAATTCACCGATTGTGATGTTGAGAAGAACATACATTCAGTTGTGTCAAATTCCGTGGGTGATGATAGTATTAGTCGTGCGATGATCTTACCAATCCTTGATATCATCCTTCCAACCATCACCTTAATCCTCAATAATTCTATTGCTACAGGTATCTTTCCTACGTCCTGGAAAAATGCGTTTATCATCCCTTTACCTAAAAAATCCCATCCTTCATCCTTTTCCGACTATCGTCCCATTTCCATTCTTCCTTTCCTTTCAAAAGTCCTAGAGCGACTTGTTCATCAACAGTTAAACAAGTTTCTTAACCATAATAACATCCTCAATCCATTGCAATCCGGTTTCCGTCCCGGTCATAGCACGACTACTGCTCTATTGAAAATTTCTGATGACATTCGTGTTGCTATGGATCATTCACATCTGACGGTTTTGACTCTGCTGGATTTCAGCAATGCATTCAACACAGTTGATTTTGATTTACTGTTGGGCCAATTGCGTTCTCTCAATATATCTCCAACGGCAATTGAGTGGTTTCATTCTTACCTGCATGGGCGTCAGCAGCGAGTGCGTATCGAGGATTCATTATCTTCTTGGTGTCCCATAGCTGCGGGCGTACCTCAGGGTGGCGTGTTATCTCCACTTTTATTCGCTCTATTTATTAATTCAATTACTGCTAAACTTCGCTCCTCTTACCACCTGTATGCAGATGATTTACAAATTTACACACATGCTTCTTTTGACGATCTATCAAGTACTATTTCCATTATTAATGAAGATCTTTCTCGTATATCTGAATGGAGTAATTCCCACGGTCTAGTTGTCAATCCATTAAAAACACAGGCCATTATCATAGGTAGTTCCCGGTTGATATCCAAAATTGACTGGCCTAATTTCCCTTCTGTAATTTTTAATGGGACTGTTGTTTGCTACAGCGATAGCGTGAGAAATCTTGGTATCATTTTTGACAAATCTTTTACTTGGACTGCTCAACTTGCCGCTGTTAGTAAAAAGATATTCGCGTCTATTGGTTCTCTTAGAAGACTGCAGTACTTTCTGCCGTTGGACACCAAAATTGCGCTTGCACAGTCCTTGCTTCTCCCTATTCTTGATTACGCCGACTCTTGTTACCTCGATCTCACCGAGGAGCAATTGAATAAACTTGAGCGCCTTCAAAATCTTTGCATCCGGTTCATATTTGGACTTCGCAAATATGACCACGTCTCACAATTTCGTTGTCAGCTCAGATGGCTTCCTATTAGACTTCGCCGTAACAGTCATATCCTATTCCTTCTTTATTCCATCTTATTTAATCCCTTAACTCCTCAATATCTAAAAGAGCGCTTCTTATTTCACACTGGGGTGCAGGGTCGTGCCTTGCGTCATACTCTATCTCTTCGCCTCATTACGCCATCACACTCTTCCCAGTATTACACTAAGTCCTTTTCGGTTCAGGCTGTGCGTCTCTGGAATGCTCTGCCATTAACCATTCGTAGTGCACAAACTCTGTCCGCTTTTAAAAATCTTGTGAAAGCTCACTATCTCTCACTTGTCCCTGTGTAACTTTTCTTATTTTCCTTTATTCTCAGGTCTGTCGCTTATTATTTATTTTATGTAATATTTTTATACACTATAGTTATATATTGTATATTTATTGTTTATATGATATATGTGTATTTTTTATGAGGTATACGTGTATATGTATGTATGTGTGTATGTAGGTACGTTTATGTAGTTTATGCGCCTCCTACTTGCTTACTATCATTCTCGTTTCCTCTACCTTAGGGTTGTCTGGAAGAGATCGCTTAGCGATAAGACCGCCTTTTGTACTCTTATTACCTTAATACCTTTGTAAAATCTTTAATTTGGTGCAATAAAGAATATTGTATTGTATTGTATTGTACTTTTTATACTACATCGGATGGACAACAAACATACAGCCCACCTGATGCTACATATATGATGATACATATAAACGCACGCAAATCTCAAAATGAAATATTGCTGGTGGCGACCCACCCCTGCTTCCAACGCAGCAATTCCTTACGTCCTAGTGGCCTCCCTCATTCACAGGAATACAACGACACTCAAGGGAATTGTTATTTGGCTGCGGTCTTAAGTTAGGATCAGGAATCTTCGTGTGTTTTATGATCGATCAAAGTTTGGGAAAGTCCATTTTAAAAAAAGATGAAATTATATAAAAAAAATATATTACCATTACCGGAAAAGCAATAAAAATTACTGTAACTTTTATTCCGACATATTCCTACATATACGCAATATTACTTAAACATAGCTTTCGAACGAGTTTCTGATTTAATGCCTGTAGGTATAATAAGAATGTGTGACGTCTTAACATAGTGGCCTTTTGTATGGAGCGTTTTTGGGATAGTCCAAAATTTTCAAGGTAACAAAGATGGTCAAGAAGCTATTCTTGACCATCTTTATTCGACGAATTCGTCTATGGATTTCTTGTTCATAAGGAAATATCCGTATAATTTGGACATAAAGCTTCCTGGAAAACCACAATAAACTCACATAATATAATGTAAAATCCCAAAGGTACCAGGAAATAATATAATGAATGAGATCACTCATTGCCGCGGTTCCGCAATTAATACTTTCCACAGACTGACAAAGTAAGCTTTTTGACCAATGACGCAGTTCAAACTTACGATAGCCACGATGTTTTTTTTTTACCAATAGGGCTGTTCTAACCACAAAAATGAAAACAAATGGAAATGGTTTGCAATTAGATTTGTATGGGATGGGAACCAAGTGTGCCAAAGTCACGCAACGACAGTAAACATCGTGTTGTAATTGGTTGAATTTCGTTGTACAGTAAGTATCATAACAACGTAAAGCAGATTAAAGCATATAAAATCAACTTATCGCGATTTATTACGTATGCGACAGATAAATATCCATACCAACTTAACTTCACTATAGTCTATACTGATGTTATATGTATACAATATAGCATATTTCTATTTATTATAAACATTTAGTATTTTATTAATATTTTTGTTACATAAACTATGTATATTATAAATAAATATTCCTGGACAAATTACACACGGCCATCTAGTCCCAAACTAAGCAAAGTTTGTACTATTGGTACAAGATAACTGATATAATACTTAATTTTTTTTTTAAATACATACATATAATACATAGAAAACACCCAGATCAATACAAATAAACATGTTCAAGCACACAAATATTTGTCTTGTGCGGGGATCGGACCCGCGATCTCGGAGTCAATGTGGCCATTGCAAACCCTTCGACCGCGGCGAGCTCGTCATATTGAACTTATTCTTATCTTTATTGATTGTAGTGTAGATTATATTGTTACTAGCTGCCCGCCCCGGCTTCGCACGGGTAGAAAGTGTTGTTTTCTTTTCCTCGCAATTTTTATGTACATAAGAACCTCCCTTATACCTTAACGAAAATATTAAAATAAAAATTAGCAGAATTGGTCGAGCCGTTCTCGAGTTTTGCGCTTACAATACAATACAATACAATTCATTTATTGCTTAAAACATGGTATAAAGGTGGTACATCGTGAAATGTGCGCATGTTTAGCTAATACAATTTAGCATGCAAAATTATGTTGATTATGACATTTGACATTGACAATAATTTAAGTATGTAGTCACTAAAACATATATCTCCAATTAATTATATATTCGTCAATTATATTGAAATTTAAAACATACAAATGTTCATATACATTCTGATTTAATTTTTATATTTTCGGTCAAATCTTTAATATTATAGAAATTGTATTTCTTTAGCCAATCACATAGTTTGCGTTTAAATAAATTGTAATTAAGCGTTTTTATGTCATTAGGTATCTTATTATAAATGCTGACACACATTGCGATGCAATTTTTTGCATATTTCGCAGACTTAGGTGTATCATACAACACAAGTCTCTGTGGATTCCTTTTTAATCTAGAATTAATTTGACATGATCTTTTGAACAGTTCCGTATTCTTGTATACAAAATTACACACTTCATATATATAGAGCGCTGGTAACGTCAATAAACCCAAATTCCGAAAAGAATGTTTACAGGACTCACCAGGTGGAATTCCGCTCAAAGCTCTGATGCACTTCTTTTAAGCAATGAATGCCCTCTGTTTGTCTATTCCGTTGCCCCACACTATGATTCCGTATCGCAGAATACTCTTTATATACGCATAATACAACATAGTAGCGGTTTTTATATTGGTTACATTTTTAATTTTCTTAAGTGCATATACAAACCTATTTATTCTTTTGCATACATTATCAACATGTAATTTCCAATTTAGGTCTTGGTCTATGATAACACCTAAAAATTTGGTGTGCGTCACTTCTTTGATTTTTCTTACATTTAGTTTAAAATTAAATTGATTATGTTTTGATTGATTAAATTGTATAAAATTTGATTTGTCAAGATTAATTTGTAAATTGTTTTCATCTAGCCATGCTATTATATTATCGATTGTATTATTTATATCAGTTTCATGATTGTCGATATCCGAATTAAGGGTTTTATTAGAAGTCACAATGATTGATATGTCATCCGCAAACAAGATACATTTATGATTTGTAACTTCAATTATATCGTTTATATATAATATAAACAACAGGGGTCCCAAAACGCTTCCTTGTGGGACGCCGTGTTTGTTTATTTTATACTCAGATAAGTAGGATTGCATTTCATTATCTACTATTTTATGAATGGAGACGCATTGTTGTCGGTTTTTTAGGTAAGATGAAATCCATTGCAATGCCATCCCTCTAATACCATATTTTTCCAATTTCATCAAAAGCCGATCATGTGAGACAAAGTCAAATGCTTTAGACAGATCAAAAAAGAGACCCGTCGTAAGGTTGTTCTTATTGATGTTTGCAAGTACTATGCTTATTAAATTATAAATTGCCAACGTTGTAGACTTATGCTTTTGGAACCCAAATTGTTCTTTTTTAATTAAGTTAAATTTACCACAGAAATCTACAAGTCTTTTATACATACACTTTTCAAAAATTTTTGATAGAATTGGGACGAGTGTTATCGGGCGATAATTATTTACATCATCCTTGTCGCCTTTCTTATATAAGGGTCTTACAATAGATAGTTTTAGCAATTCAGGAAAGATTCCACTCGTGAATGATAGATTTATTAGGTATGTCAATACTTTTACTAGTTCGAGAACACAGGTCTTGATTATTTTTGTACTACCATCATACCCTTCCGAGTTAGTACTATTCAGAGACATAATTTCTTTTTTTACCTCATCTTCCGTCATTGGTATTAAAAATATTGAGTTAGGCAACACATTGGTGGTTTTTATATTCTTATTAGATTTAGACTGTGATTTATTGGTTAATGTAATGAAATAATCATTAAATGCAGTAGCAATGGAAATTGGATCTGTGACATTTTTATTATCTATCTTGAGTGACGTAATATCGTTGTCTGTATTAGAATTAGAAATTTCATTCTTTATAACTGACCAAGTTGCTTTGCATTTGTTTTTACTATTCTTAATTCTCTTTACATTGGACTGCATTTTTGACTTAAATATGCATTTTTTTAAGATATTAGAGTATCTTAAATATTTATTTCTATTTATTACCGTTTTATTTTTATAGTATGTAAAACGTAAAGATCTTTTAGTTTTACAACTATTTTTTATACCTTTCGTTATCCACGTTCGTTTTCTTTTATTAGTGTTAATTTTTATTCGAATTTTAGGAAAACATAAATTGTAAAACAACAACAATTGTTCGTGAAATCTGCAGAAGGCTACATTTAGGTCACTCTCTAGAAATATTTCCGACCACGAAAGACTTTTGAGACATTCTTTAAATTTCAATATGTTTTCTAAACTGTAATCTTTTTTGTATGTGAAATATGATTTCGGGATACTATATTTATTTTGTGTAGGAATACTTAATAATTGCGCTGTGTCATGATCCGAGAGATGGAGAGGTAATACGGTAGCTGTTGCAAATTTTATGTTACTCATGACATGATCAATGCAGGAGTCCTTTCTAGTTGGAACGTTAATATGCATTTGCAGATTATAATTAAGACAAACTTCTTCTAGTCTTTTGGTGATGATTCCTGGTTTCAGAGTATTGATATTAAAATCACCAGTAAGTACAATATTAGCGTTCGGTTTGAGCTTGGATATGTCATGTAAGACCCTGTCTAGCTTTTCTAAGAAGACAGAAGGTTCTGATGCAGGAGTTCTGTATACACAAATCACTATCAATTTATGCGATGGAATTTCAATACCACAGATCTCAAACGATTTTGGAATTGCGTAATGTTTTAATTTAGTTACTTCGCTACAGATTATGTCTCGTCTTGCCAGTATACAAGTCCCTCCCCGTTGCTGCTCTCTACAAAATGCGGCAATTAGTTCATAGTTGTGAATTCCTAAGTATGTCTCGTGGCCATTCTGGAGAAACGTTTCAGAAAGACAAATTATATCGGGGTAGTTGTCTGTCTCTTTTAGTTCATGTAACGTTATTTCAAGTAGTTCTTGTTTTGAAAGTATACTAGCAATATTTTGATGCAAAATTTTGAAAGATGAAGAAGGTTTTGTTTGAATATTATTTACGAAAAAAATAGTGTGGTATTGTACCTTTCTTTGCTGGTGTTGATCGACATGCAACAGGGACAGGTAGAGCTATACTTCCCCCTGGTTGAGTTATTTTAAAATAATAGGGGATTGTACCTTTAGGATATTTTTTGTCAAGATCATTAGATATTTGGGTTATAGACTTCCTGCGCGCTATCAGTTTTTTTAATGCTTTGACATTGAGATATTTGTTTTCATAATCAATACAGTCTATTTTATGATTGATTGACCTGGATACACTAACTAGATTACTGCTATTGCAACTTATAAAATGACAGTGTCTATAATCATTACACATTTCTTTGATTCTATTATTTAGAATTCTAGCATTAATATAATTATTTTTTATTATACTCAATACAATAATGTCATTATTTTTAAAATTATTAAAAAGTTTACGCAATTGCATTAAAAGTATTTTTATGTCATAATCATTTTCACCTACGCATACAATTACTTTGTCATTTGAATCCAAGTTTACATTTTGACAATTTTTTAACACCTCTACAGCTAAAGCGTTTGATTTCGTTTGCGATGTAATCGTGTAATTTTCATAATTTGTATTCGTTCTTGTTCGAATTAATACACTCGATAATCCGACACATCGTTGGGTACCAAAAATATATATTTTCTTATTGTTATCCTGTCGTGTATCTACTGCGTTAATATTATTAGGAGTTAGAGGCTGAGATAAAAATGAATCTACTTCTTTGACTTGATTTCTTCCTAGGTTGTTGATTTGTTTACTCAGGTCTCTGATATCCTTGTCTAATGCCTTTAGTTGCTGTTGTAACTCATTTATTCTGTGCTGAAGAGTTTTAGGATTGCAGTCAATGTCATCGTTTTTGATATTACAATCCATGTTGAATATTGGCAATAAATTATTTGTACGAAGATTTGACGACGGTGTGTTAAAGAAATGCTCCTTGTGTACAAGTTTAACCTTTCCTTTACTTACACTACGTGTGGCTAGGCTTTCACGAGTGGGTGATTGGCATAATGTTTTTAGCATGTTATTTTCTTTGATCAATTTTGCATTTTGTTTTTCAAGATCATTCTTCTCGATTATCACATTATCCAACTCATTTTGTGAGATAGATAGTTCCGCTTGTAGCTTGGTAATTGTTTCTTTCAATTCTCGCACCGAATTAATATCATTTTCTGTAAAATCCATACTTCGCGATAATGTTTGTTCTACGTACGACGCATCTAGTATTGTGAGTATGTGAGAATCATCGTTTTTTGCGCTTTCCGTGGGTGTTGTTTGTACTTCTGAATTTGGTGTCGAGTATACACTTGTTTTTGGTGAACTATTCTTTTTTCTCCCCGTCATACTAGGTGTTTCAGATTTGGGTGTGTACTGGATCTGTGATTTTTGATTGCACGATTTACATTTCCACTTTTCTCTTGCATCAGAATCTTTCAAACGATGCAATTTTTCGGAATAACCAACACAATCAAATTCATAATTATTATTACATTGCGTGCATAAAATTGTCTTTTTTTTGGGAACTATTTGTTTACATTTATGGCACATCACTTGTGATGCTTTGCTTAGCAACATTCATTTTAATATGGGACCACCTGGAGAGTGTACCCTCTCAAACGAATAACAATTATTAAAATTGCTGTACAATTGACGGAGAAATCATTGAATTTAAAAAAATACATATAGTCGAACATAGAACCGCCATACAGGTACAATAAACAACAATAATAGGTAATTTCTGGGACAAAAACTATTCCCATAGTCGCCTTGTACGACATCCACGGGAAGAGACGGAGTGATTCTATTCTAGTCTGCCGGAAACCACACGGCCGTAAGAAGGAAGAGTGGTATACGCGGAATAAATACAGTTTCATCGGCACCACTCCCAGTGAGAATCTCAGCTTCAATTATACATATTTCGCTGCTAAACATTGACTTTACTTCAGGAAGGAGATCTTCCCCAAATTTTAATAATATTTTTGAAAACTCTTGGGCACGTAAAGTTCTATCTACAGCTTCTACTGCCTTATTGTTTTTTTTTTTTTCGCATTCATCTGAAACGATTAGACAGCAATCCTGAAACATTTTCGCTTTGTCACAGTTTCGTATCGCAAAGCATGTCGGTGTTTCCGTTCTGTATAAATCGAGTATAATATTGAACATTGTATTTGCGTCATTCCGCCTAGAAGTAATATATGGCTGCTATACCTGGCGATGCTGCTGTGAGATATTATTTTGGCGCCTGATTTCAGCGATGATTGCTATCGTCAGGTATGTTTTTCCAGTCCTTCCTGAAGAATCTAAGAAAAACAGTTTCCCCTCGTTGTTTAAAAGACTTTGCATCACAAAATCTTGCTACATAGCGTCCCACAAATGCACGCATTCTTCTGGTTTGTGCGAATATATACCAATCGTTCCATTTCAATTTTAGCGTACACGTCAATACATATAATAAAACAGTAGGAACCGCGTGTCTGTACATTTGATAAAATTAACAAAAAATGAGTGTGGGCGATAAAAAAAGAGTAACAGAACACAAAAAAGATTTTTTTGATTTTTTTGTGTCTGTCTGTCTGTCTGTCTGTATGTACTCGCTAATCTTTAAAACTACTGAACAGATTTTTACGCGGTTTTCACTAAAAGATTAAGGTCATCCCTGAGCAACATATAGGCTTTGTTTCATCGAAATCTGATGTCAGATTAAAAAGTTATCGTCATTTAAAGTTTAAAGAAAATTTTTCTTTATAGAAAATCACTCATCACAAAATCTAAGAAACTACAAGTGCTAGGAGTCTCAAATTTTGTATGGGGGTTCCTTTCAGGACGTAGATGCTCACTAAGACGGGAATTTGGAAAATTCAACTCCTAAGGGGGTGAAATGGGGGTCCAAAGTTTGTATGGGGAACCAAGATTAGTTGGACTATTTTATACGAAACTTTACACGAGATCTTCTGTAGATAAATGAGTAAACACGTGTTTCAGGATTTTTCAAAATTCAACCCCTAATGAGGTGCAAACGTCTGAAAATCAACATGGGTATTGTTTTTATGGTTTATCGGGTCGCTGATTCCGAAAACAACAGCTATTTTATAATCTAACATAATCGACGTGACACAAGAGCACTCCTGTGGGGGTGCGATGGGGTTGAAATGTTACAATATCAATATGGGTGTTGATTCTAAGGTTTTCTAAAATGTCAATTACGAAAATGGCATCGATTTGAAAACGTGGACACGAAATTTCCATCTCGGTATAAAAATCCAAGATTTGGAACACCTGATGCAGAACCATAATGGTTCAGCTAAACTATAAGAAATATAAAAATGACGCCTTAGCAAAAGTTGTTCAGCCTGATGAGTATAAATAGTTTAACAAAATATTGATTGTATTGTAAAAAAAATAACCACACGCAGTGCTACTTTTATCCTTACCTGCTACAAGTTAGACGCAATAGTCTTATTTATTATATATATGTATATAAAATAATATATAAAATATTATATATATATATATAATAAATATATATATATATATATATATATATATAAACACCTCTTTGCACACTAAGTTGATCCCGCCACGACCCCGTACATTGCCGACTCCACCTTTTGCACCGAATAACTTGAATCCAGTTGCGTATTTCTAGGGCGAAATGGCAACGTCGCATTCTATTATGCGCTGTTGCCAAATGTATTCGTCGATAGTACATTATACTCCATACATATTTTTTCAACAATTTCATGCAATAGTCGATCCGTAACGACGAAATTTTTTAAATGCACGAAGACTTTTTGGCTCTGTATATATTTCAAAAATCAATTACTTGTGTTGATCAATATATATACTCGTCATCATCATCATCATCAGGTCCATTTTAGTCTCCACTACAGGAGCACGACCCTCTCTCGTCCGTCCTTAACGGAAGGAGGATTTGACCTGCTGCCTGCACTCCCCACGCTGGCCAGACGGGTTGGGGAGGCTTATAATAATATACTCGTACTTCCAGTAATACTTGTTTTGATCCGAATAGGTACCGATACCGTAACGGTCGATCAATTATGAATATATTATACCTAATCTAGATATTTAATATTCGCAATGCTCCATACATTGTAAGTTTAGAGGTGTAAGTGGTTCATCAACATCTTTGAACCAAAGCCAACTTCACCTGCACGCGGTGCACCCTGCTGACTGACAAACGAAGCTCTGGCGAAAAGAGAGGTAGGGAGCGTAATTGTAAGCTACCCGACTGGTGAATGTACCTCCACCTCACAGAATACCGCAGCCAAATAACGGTTCCCTTGAGGGCAGTTGTGTTCCTGCGAGCGAGTGAGGTCACCAGAAATATGGCTACGTAACCGCTTCACATCAGGCGGGCCGTATGCTTGTCTGCCACGACGTAGTATAAAAAAAAAGATCCGCCTCGGGTGTAACGGTGGAGGTGCGGTGGTAGCACCTTACACCGCACCTCGCGCCCTTTGGTTTTCCCAGGACATTGAGTATGGGGTTTTTCAAGAAAGGCGTGAAGGAGTTTTTACAGTTGCAACGTATGAGTGATGCCTCTGTTGTCGTTGAGTTCATAGGCTGCGATGACTGCATACATTTTTGCCGCGCGGCAGAAAGAGATGTTACTTCCTTTCCTACGCCGCGCCGGTGGTCTTCTCTCCCTCCGCCTTACGAATTTTCCATCAATTCACGTGTCCTGATGCGAGTTTAACATATTTTCCAAATAGCGGGGTTGAGTTGGGGGTCGAGTTGGGGGTCGTGTTGGGGACCGAGTTGGGGGTCTAGTTGGGGGTCGAATTGTGAGTCGAGTTGGGGGTCGAGTTGGCGGTCGAGTTAGGGATCGAGTTGGAGGTCGTGTTGGGGATCGAGTTGAGGGTCGAGATGGGGGTCGAATTGTGAGTCGAGTTGGGGGTCGAGTTGGGGGTCGAGTTGGCGATCGAGTTGGGGGTCGAGTTGGGGATCGAGTTGGAGATCGAGTTGGGGGTCGAGTTGGGGGTCGAATTGTGAGTCGAGTTGGGGGTCGAATTGGCGGTCGAGTTAGGGATCGAGTTGGGGGTCGAGTTGGGGGTCGAGTTGGGGGTCGTGTTGAGGATCGAGTTGGGGGTCGAATTGTGAGTCGAGTTGGGGGTCGAGTTGGGGATCGAGTTGGGGGTCGAGTTAGGGGTCGAGTTGGGGGTCGTGTAGGGGATCGAGTTGGGGATCAAATTGGGGATCGAGTTGGGGGTCGAGTTGGGGGTCGCGTTGGGGGTCGTGTTGGATGTCGAGTTCTGAGTCGAGTTGGGGGTCGAGTTGGGGGTCGTGTTGGGGGTCGAGTTGGGGATCGAGTTGGGAGTCGAGTTGGGGGTCGAATGGGTGTTCGAGTTAGATGTCGAGGTGGGGGTCGAGTTAGGGTCGAGTTGGGAGTCGTGTTGGGTGTCGAATTATAAGTCGAGTTGGGGGTCGAGTTGGGGGTCGAGTTGGGGGTCGAGTTGGGCTTCGAGTTGGGGGTCGTGTTGGGGTCGAGCTGGGGGTTGAGTTGCGGATCGAGTTGGGGGTCGAATTGGGGTTCGAGTTGGATGTCGAGGTGGGAGTCGAGTTGGGGGTCGTGTTGGATGTCGAGTTCTGAGTCGAGTTGGGGGTCTAGTTGGGGATCGAGTTGAGAGTCGAGTTGGGGGTCGAGTTGGCGGTCGAGTTAGGGATCGAGTTGGAGGTCGAGTTGGGGGTCGAGTTGGAGTTCGAGTTGGGGGTCGTGTTGCGGATCGAGGTGAGGGTCGAGATGGGGGTCGAATTGTGAGTCGTGTTGGGGGTCGAGTTGGGGGTCGAGTTGGAGATCGAATTGTGAGTCCAGTTGGGGGTCGAATTGGCGGTCGAGTTAGGGATCGAGTTGGGGGTCGAGTTGGGGGTCGAGTTGGGGGTCGAGTTGGGGGTCGTGTTGGGGATCGAGTTGGGGGTCGAAATGTGAGTCGAGTTGGGGGTCGAGTTGGGGGTCAAATTGGGGATCGAGTTGGATGTCGAGGTGGGGGTCGAGTTGGGGGTCGCGTTGGAGGTCGTGTTAGATGTCGAGTTCTGAGTCGAGTTGGGGGTCGAGTTGGGGGTCGAGTTGGGGATCGAGTTGGGAGTCGAATTGGGGGTCGAATGGGTGTTCGAGTTGGATGTCGAGGTGGGGGTCGAGTTAGGGTCGAGTTGGGAGTCGTGTTGGGTGTCGAGTTATGAGTCGAGTTGGGGGTCGAGTTGGGCTTTGAGTTGGGGGTCGTGTTGGGGGTCGAGCTGGGGGTCGAGTTGCGGATCGAGTTGGGGGTCGAATTGGGGTTCGAGTTGGATGTCGAGGTGGGAGTCGAGTTGGGGGTCGTGTTGGATGTCGAGTTCTGAGTCGAGTTGGGGGGTCGAGTTGGGGATCGAGTTGAGGGTCGAGTTGGGGGTTGAGTTCAGTTGAGTTGGGGGTTGAGTTGAGTTGAGTTAATAAGCATGGACGAGCACGGACCAGCACGAGCGAGCACGGACGAGCACGGACGAGCATGGACGAGCAAACGAGTTAAATAAAGAAACGTGTGGCACTCGGGGACTGCCGCGGTAAAGCTATTGCATAGCATTTGTTATCAACTTATTTTTTCATTTTTCTTCAAATCTTTCTGACGTTGATAATATGCCCTGACGTTCATAATTTCTTTTTCTTTTTAGCTCTTTAAGTTTTTCTTCTTTATAAAACGTAAAGAGCTAGGTATAAATAATAGGTATAAATAATTAGGTATAAATAGTGTAAAACTCAACTCAAAACTGAACTCAAAACTCAACTCAAATCTGAACACAAAACTCAACTCAAAACTAAATTCAAAACTCAACTCAAAACAACCTAAAACTGAACTCAAAACTCGACTCAAAACTGAACTCAAAACTCAACTCAACACAAAACTCAACTCAAAACAACTGAAAACTGAACTCAAAACTCGACTCAAAATTGAACTCAAAACTCAACTCAACACTCAACTTCACTCAACACTCAACTCAACTCAACACTCAACTCAACTTAAAACTCAACTCACCTCAAAACTCAACTCATAACTGAACTTAAACTCAACTCAATACTCAGCTCAAAACTCACCTCAAAACTCACAACAAAACTCAGCTCAAAACTGAACTCAAAACTCAACGCAAAACTACTCAATACTCAACTCAAAACGCGAATCAACTCATAACTCAACTGAAAACTCGAATCAACTAAAAACTCAACGCAAAACTCACCTCAAAACTCAACTCAAAACTAAACTCAAAACTCGAATCAACTTAAAACTCAACTCAAAACCCAACTCACCTCAAAACTCAACTCTAAACTCAGCTCAAAACTGAACTCAAAACTCGAATCAACTCAAAACTCGAATCAACTCAAAACTCAACGCAAAACTCTACTCAATACTCAACTCAAAACTCAACTCAAAACTCAACTTTAAACTCGGCTCAAAACTGAACTCAAAACTGAACTCAAAACTCGAATCAACTCAAAACTCAACGCAAAACTCTACTCATAACTCAACTCAAAACTTGAATCAACTCAAAACTCAACGCATAACTCTACTCAAATCTTAACTCAAAACTCAAATCAAAACTCAAATCAAAACTCAAGTCAAAACTCAAATCAAAACTCAAATCAAAACTCTACTCACAACAACTCTAAACTCAGCTAAAAACTCAACTCACCTCGAAACTCAACTCAAAACTGAACTGCTCAAAACCCCACTAAAAACTCAGTTCAAAATTGAACTCAAAACTCAACTCAAAACTCGACTCAACCAAAACTCAACTCAAAACTCAACTCAAAACTCAACTCAAAACACAACTCAAAACTCAACTCAAAACTCAACTCAAAACTCAACTCAAAACTGAACTCAACTCAACACTCAACTACACTCAAATCATCTCAACACAACTCATGCCACACATTTTTTTTAAGACAAGATTCTCTACTACTTTGAGGGAATTTGAAATACTAACTAGTTACTGTAGACAGTCATATAGTAGCCCAAACGTGCCAATGAGGAAGCCCTTGGCAAATGCTGCGCCCTGATTGGCCCATTTGAATTGGATCAACAACTGCTCATACGCCAAAAAGGTAGATTTGTATAAAAATCCCTTAATTATTATTATTTCTCATCGTGACACTTGTGGCTCTGAAGGGAGCTACATATTTATGTTCAGCTGGCATTGGATCAACAAAAGAGGTCCGGATCAACAAGTGAAAATTGATCAACAAATTACTACCTATACGGCACGTCTGAGCCACAAAGTGCCCAAAGGGATATCTATATATATATATATATATATATATATATATATATATATATATATATATATATACTAGCGGCCCGGTACGTGCTTCGCTACGTATAAAGTGAAATACTAAAAAAAATTAATCGGAACATCAAACTCATTTAGTCAAACAAAAAAAATCTGAAAAAAGTTTCAATTTGACAGCAAAATCCACATTAGCAAAATGATCCGCCATTTATTGAATTCATCTGTTACAAAAAATGTGATAAATGAAGAACCGCTCTACCGATTTTGTGCAAACTTCACATAAACCATCTACTAAATAGTCCGAACAAAGCCTAAACATTTGGTTTGGATGGGTGAGCCCGTTCTTGAGTTATAAAATTACAACGAAAAGTGGCATTGATTTATATATATATATATATATATATATATATATATATATATATATATATATATATATATATATATATATATATACTAGCGGCCGCCCGCGACTTCGTACGCGTGGAGTTAATTATTTGCAAATAATTTTTAATTACATTCGAAAAAGCTAAATACCTAATGAAAGGAAAAAGATGAAAAAGTTAAAAACAATCAATATCTAGACGAATTTTTAGAATCAATGAAGTCGACGGATATTATTTTTTAAAACCTCTTTGTAAAACCTAAAGTACTTTTTATTGTTATAATAATACATCCCTCCTTATAATAGTAAGTATGTAGTTGTTTTCAATATTTTTTATACTTAAATATCATTTAAAATCCTTCTGCCATAATTACTTTAACTCCAATAACATTGGATTTTCATACAAATTTCCAACCCCCGTTTTAACTCCATAAGGGGGTTGATTTCTAAAGATACATTATTAGTACACCTCCACACTATCTATACATTTTAAATTTCAAGTTTCTTACTTCAAAAATAAAGAGCTTTCATACAAACTTTCAACCCCCATTTTAACCCCAAAAAGGGGTTGATATCTAAAGATACATTATTAGTACACCTCCACACCATCTATAGAGCATACATTTTAAATTTCAAGTCTCTTACATCAAAAACATGGAACTTTGATACAAATTTCCAACCCCCGTATTAACCCCAAAAAGGGGTTGATTTCTAAAGATAAATTATTAGTACACACCTCCACACCATCTATAGAGCATACATTTTAAATTTCAAGTTTCTTACTTTAAAAACATAGAACTTTCATACAAACTTCCAACCCCCGTTTTAACCCCAAAAAGGGGTTGATTTCTAAAGATACATTATTAGTACACCTCCACACCATCTACAGAGCATACATTTTAAATTTCAAATCTCTTGCGTCAAAAACATAGAACTTTCATACAAACTTCCAACCCCCGTTTTAACCCCAAAATGGGGTTGATTTCCAAATACACATTATTAGTACACCTCCACACCATCTATAGAGCATACATTTTAAATTTCAAGTCTCTTACTTCAAAAACGTAGAACTTTCATACAAACTTCCAACCCCCGTTTTAACCCCAAAAAGGGGTTGATTTCCAAAGATACATTATTAGTACACCTCCACACCATCTATAGAGCATACATTTTAAATTTCAAGTCTCTTGCTTCAAAAACATAGGACTTTCATACAAACTTCCAACCCCCATTCTACCCCCTTAGGGGTAGAGTATCGTAAAATCCGTTCTTAGCGGATGTCTACACCCTATAAGGAACCTACCAGCCAAATTTCAAGTTTGTAGGTGTTATAGTTTCTGAGATTTCGTGATGAGTGAGTCAGTTATATTTGTATTAATATGCCGGAATCATAAAGTCCACGCGAACGAAGTCGCGGGCATCAGCTAGTCTATAATAAACTGACTAAATAGACCACGTTACCTTTGTAAATAAATAAAACGATTGCGTCTAACGTGTAACATAAAAGTAGCACTGCGCGGTTATTTTTTTACAATACAATCAATATTTTGTTAAACTATCTATTGTTTTTTTAAGTAGCTTTTTTAGTTCTATTTGCTATTATGGCGTGTTTTTTAGTTATTTTTTATAACTATAATTTATTGTATACACCATGTTGTTTATGCAAATAAATTTAGCTTTGTTCTGCATCAGGTGTTCCAAATATTGGATTTTTGTACCTCAATAAAAAATACTCATCAGGCTGAACAACTTTTGCTAAGGCGTCATTTTTATATTTCTTATAGTTTAGCTGAACCATTATGGTTCTGCATCAGGTCTTCCAAATCTAGGATTTTTATACCTCAACAAAAAATACTCATCAAGTTGAACAACTTTTGCTAAGGCGTCAATTTTATATTTCTTATAGTTTACCGTAACCATTATGGTCCTGCATCAAGTGTTCCAAATCTTGGAATTATATACCTCACCAAAAAATGCTCATCAGGCTGAACAACTTTTGCTAAGATAATCTAGCAATATCAAAATGTACCTACGTGTGCTTTCTTGTCTTGGGTGAGCTCCTTTCAATGACTGTAAGAATGACTGGTAGAGATCTCTATTAAGGATAAGTTATGTATTAAATATTTTAAAAAATTGAATTACATATTCTAAAACATGGGACGAGAGCCCACTACACATTCCCACCACTATGTCTCCTGTGTAGCCAGGATTAATTGCGACGGTTACCAAAAAAGGCAATAAACAATGAAGTCCACTGCAATCCCGGGGGTAAAACTACGGCTGCCTTTGAACTCACGACGAATTTAATCAGAAGAAATTAGTAGGAGTAGGAATCATCTCCGCCAACCAACCCGCAGTTGAGCAGCGTGGTAGGGTAGAGTATGCTCTAAACCCCTTCGATTCAGGAGAGATCCCAGCGGTGGGATGAATAAGGGTTGACGAAGAAGGAATTTGGCTACGGTGAGCTGGAGCTATTTCCCCAGTAGGACAGAATACAAATACGCTGTGCCGTAACTCTCTGTTGCCAGAGCCTCTTTCGCTAGTCGGCAGGGTGCACCACATGCAGGTGAGGTTGGCTTTCACTCCGAAATCGGCAATACGATCTATCGATTGTTTTTTTTTTTTTTTTTTTTTATACTACGTCGCGTGGCAGACAAGCATACGGCCCGCCTGATGTGAAGCGGTTGCCGTAGCCATATTAACGCTCGCAACATAAAATATCGCTCGCACGCCGCCACCCTCGCTGCCGACGCAGCATCTCCTTCCTTTCTGGTGACCTCACTCACTCGCAGGAACACAACAACCCTCAAGGGAATTGTTATTTGGCTGCGGTATTCTGTAAGGTGGAGGTACATTCCCCAGTCTGGTAGCTTACAATTACGCTCCCTACCTCTCTTTTCGCCAGAGCTCCGTTTGTCAGTCAGCAGGGTGCACCGCGTGCAGGTGAAGTTGGCTTTGGTTCAAAGGCGTTGATGAACCACTTACACCCCTCATCATAACATAAACATCTATCGATTGTTTGAATTGATTGAACAGGATGCGATCTCCGCTCAGATCGAATCGTTTGCCTGGAAAATCGTATGATTTAAATCGTATCGATAAAAACAATCATCATCATCATTATTTATTTATTTAAACTTTATTGACCACAAATTACATAAGGATACAAAAGGCGGAATTAACGCTAACAGCATTCATTACCACCAGTCAACCTTTAGAAAAACAAAAATTCATGAATGCGGTGGTCCCTACATACCTACCTACTTCCTACTATAGGCATATATAAACCATATGTACTTACTTACATAGCTATAGGCATATATAAACCATATGTACTTACTTACATAAATAATGATAATGATTCTGCTTTGACAATCAGTGCTACGCTACGGCGTGGATTAGCGGCTCCCGGGGCCACCATTTGGGGGAACTATTTGCCGCACTTATGGTGGGACTGGTGGGAGGGAGAGGGGAGGGGGGTATATTTAGAATCGCAGTATACGTTGTATTATGTGTGTTGATCGTTGATATTATATCAAACACGCAAAGGGCTGTAATGTCTCCTCTCAGGACTGACTAATTCTCACAGGACCAAGTCACAAAATGCTAAACGATATCATGATGTGCCCCCGTTCAAAGGTAACAACAATACTCCATGTGACGTCGCACTTGTAAAGCAAGAGTTTTTGCCTCTGGCTAAGTAGTGCTCTACTCTATTAAGTACACAAAGTTTCTTTGATATTAGCTTAACCTTCTCCTCACATTAATTCGGATCTTAAATCATAACTAAAGGTTCCGACGTCCCCAAGAGTCTCAATTTTCAGGTGGTATGGTTCTGTATTGAAATTGAGTAGTCGCAGCAAATGGTATTTTCGTTGTTCAAGTTGGACCAAATTTAGTTGCCTCCAATTGTATATTCTAGCCTGTGTTTTAAATTTCGTACTCATTACTTCTCTACTTAAAGGCGAGAGATTCTAGCAAGACCCGTGCAATAAATGTCCCCAGTGAAATGCAGGATAGCTTTAGAAGCATATAACAATAATAAAATTCAACACAAGCAAAGCCGCAGGCAAAAACTAATATATCAAAAATGTATTTGAAATCACGTCATCGAGACCTTTATTTTGATATCCCTAGATTTAGAATTTAAAAAAAAATTACTCCAACGTCAATTTTGCGACTCACAGCCGCCATATTGGTTTTTTTTTATATTTGTTATAGCAAGTCACTCGCGTGATTAGGACGAATCTAACGATACCTTTTATGTCAAACGGTTTAGGCTGTAGAGCGTGCCAAATAATAAGACATAATACATACATACGCTCGAAAAACATAACCCTCCTTCGGCAGTCGGGTAAAAAAATTACTGGTATGTAGAATGGGAAATGCTCCTCTAGGTTTGTTTTGCACTGCTCAACTGTTATCGCCAGCTGTTGTTTGTAGCCTAAAGTCGCATGTTTTTTTTCTCCAAGATATCCTAAATGACGACTGGTCGCCAATCGATTTTTCAGGCGTTCCGGTATATACCTTTTAAGATAAGTCGCATAATACAACATTGACTATTGTACTAATGACCACTTTGAGTCTGAGGACGCAGTTTGAACCCCGCACAAGACATATTTGTGTGCATGAACATGTCTGTTTGTTTTGGTCTGGATATTATATGTATTATTATATGATATGTATGTATTTACAAAAAAATGTGTTTATGTATTATATCAGTTTAACTAGGTAGGTACCGATAGTACAAGCTTTGCTTAGTTTGGCACGATGGCAGAGTGTAATCTGTTACTACAGAGGAATATATAATTATATTTATCATTCAAAGAAGTATCATTCAAAGGGTCACTGCACTGCACTTTGCACATTAACAAATGTGCCTAATATGGCCAAAATATCAAGTGAGAACTGGTTGCCATTAATCAAAAAGAAAACTGTTTTTTTTAATTAGTTATAACGGTTCTGGAAACAAGTACTTCAGAACCAGATATTTGATCATAAACATCATATAGCTCAAAATAGAGAGAGTACTCTGTATTTTGTGCATTATAGAAATAAACTGCGGATTAATCCGATTATACCACATAAATCAGCTTTATAGAGTATTTTTTGCAATGGAGTGTGGCTGTGTCATGCATGGACATGGTTGTGTGTTTAAATGTGTTTGTGTCAATAGACATGAATGTGAAGCACGTCAAAATATTTTAATGAAATTAATCTAATATTAGAAAAACATAAAAATAAAACAGGGTGGCGGTTTAGTCACCTGCAATATTTTAGGGTAACGTAGGGTCAGTCGTGTAATAAGTAAAAAAAATGGTGATAGTATTATGTGATAGTATCTTGAAAAAATTAATTGCATATTGTAATTATCATTTATTATTGTCCCATAACGCCTCTAACGCGACTGCACGCGGCGACAATTGGAGAGCGGGACACGGAGGTGCGCTCGTCGTGTTACCAAAAACACGCACCAAGCTTAGCACAAAAAGTATCGCCTGACACAAAATTACCTTCTCCGATCAAAGATGCACCTTACACCATTTTAAAATCTAGTTACGCGATCATATTATTTAAAAGTACTTAACCTCAGAGTAATAAAGTGGTGCAAACGGAATACCATACTAGTTTATAAATATCACTCATGTAGCTTTCTAGAGAGCTTTCTATCTAGATGTGTATGTAATATTTTTTGTGCTTGTTACCAGCTAGTGCGTATCCAATCCTGTATAACTAATTTTGGAAATTAATGTACATTTAATTTATCTATATTTAATTACGGTGACTGCTTTCTAGTTTAAGTACTTTTTTAAAAATTCTGTTCTCAGAAGTGGATTATTGTAATCTTTTATGAGAGGAAAACCCTCGTATCAAAGGCCGTGATAAAAAATTATAAAAAAAAATCTCTTCTCCGTCATTGGCTGAACCACAAAACGGTTCAAATTCTATGCAACAGCCTTCAAACTACAAAGTTCAAACGTATGGCCGTTTGAAATCGCCATCATTCCTTTGTGAGTTTGTCAACAATCAAAACTTTATTGCTAAAACTAAAAATTTATTTGACTCTATTTATATTTAAGCTAGTTTAAAATGACGTCGATCAAAGAAGACGAAAAGAAAGAAATCCCAGAAATCATACATGATCCGCAAACCAACTGCACATATCAGAGGTTAAGATTTTTTGGAAAGGTGAGTTATTTGATTTTTTTTATAATTACATGTAAATTAAAAATTACTAACTGAACATGAACATAATTGAATACTTATTATTACTATACTTTTGTATTTATAAGTTAGCAACAACTTAGATACTTCAGCATCGGTTACTTTAAAAAATGTTCATGTGCCGTTAAGCTATTGTGATACTTGTACTAATTGTTGCTTTTCTGTAATGTTAATATCCTTGAAGAAACTGATACCTTGAATGCTGTACCTTTGCAATTTTGTTGGTCATCCATGAGTTTTGTTCACTGATTTTGTCAGTTGAGTTTCAAATACACCTGTAATAAATTGCGTAAAAATATTTTTAATAAAGTTTATATAATGTAACTTAAAAAACAAATGAATGTTTGGAAAGAAATAAACAATTTACACAGTATAGTAGAACTATTTGTAAATTGTACTGGGATTAGGAACCTCTATTATGCTTATGATCTTTCCCATCATGTCCATATTTTAATTTTTTGTACAAATATTATTAATGTAGCCCCAATGTTCCATCAAAGAACCTTGATTTAGTGGTTTAATGAGCAAAAAATAGTATTCACTTAATATTAATTTGCATTTTCAAATTTATACAGCATTCATAAATGTTTACATATGTACTGTCTTGTGTCCAAGTTACTCACATACTGTTCCACAAAAAAAAATATTTTCACCTCATGGTTTGTTTGGGCTTTTCACAATTTATCACAGTAATCAGAAAGTCTGCTCTCAGCTATAAATCGGCCATAATGGGAAACGATTTGTAAAAATAGATAAAATGAAGTAGGGACAAATGATTTCATTATAACAAAATGTTTAGAAAGTTAGTGCCATCAATTGTCAGTATTAACATAATTGTTTTATGTTCTTTTAGTAGATAATCTTGGTAAACAATATATCACATGCCATCAATGTCATGCGTGCCACTGGCTTTTCATCCCTGTCCTTCAGTAAAGCCTAACATACAAGGGTAGAATAACATTAGATAAGTACAAGGGCATGAAGAGGTTTTTACAGGGTCGGCAATGCGTTTTTGCAGGGTTACTCTTGTTGGTCTGCAATGTTTTTTTTTTTTGAATAGTAATAATGAAACCAGTTGTCACTGTAACCAGGGGCGCCGGCTATTAGAAGTGTGAGACCCACAAACACCCAGACCCAACACAAATATCTGTTTCATCAACAAACATTTGTGTTGCTGCGGGAATCGAACCCCCGACCTCTGGGTCTCAACCGGCGTCCTAAACCACTGCGCTAAACGCGTCGTCGAATAATGAAAAAACGCCCATCTCTAAAAGGCGATTACTGATCAGCGGGGCCCCTACCGCCGAAGCTGAAGCCGATTACCATCGGATTTTTTGATTGCGAATATCAAACTTCACCTTATATTTATGGTACCTGTGTTTAGCTTAGCTAGTAGAAACTTTGGAGCTCTACCGAGTAAGCTGAAGATGTTTGTCAATAATTAAAACGTAAGAGCTATTTTTCTAAAACGTAAGAGAATGAAAATATTCACTGGTTGATTACCGAAGCTTCAGCTTCGGCGGTAGGGCCCCCTGTATCTTAATGTCTATTCTCAGGGGTGCTCAGCACCCACTGTTTATTTCTCGTGGGTGCTCGAGCCCCCGAGCACCCACGGAGTCGGCGCCCCTGACTGTAACACTACTTGCTCTGAATTTTACTTTACTAGTTAGTTAAATACTCCTCCCAAATTTGACATATGATTTTCACATAATTTTGCATTTGACCTGGTGAAGTTTACCTTCTTACCCCTGGTATCCCTACAGACCAAACGAGTATAAATAAACTAATAATATCTCATTTGTTAAAAGAAGTTTCATTGTATTTCAAGCTTTATTATTATTTTTAAATTTATTAACTTTTCTGAAATAAATCCAGGTTTCAACTTTTCATTTGATTTTAAGGTTTAACTTTATGCTTTAATGGTTTCATTATTTAGTACCTACCTAGAAATCTGTTGAAACCATTGTAGCAGTTCTAATATTTTTATATGTGTAGATCTGTGTAATTTACAATGAGTAATAATTTCAGGGTGGTTTTGCAAAATGCTACGAAATACAGGACATATCTTCAAACAATATATATGCTGGCAAAATAGTCTCCAAAAAGCTGATGGTGAAATCCAGCCAAAAGGAAAAGATGGCCCAAGAAATCTCCATTCACCGTTCACTGCAGCATAAGCATGTTGTTGGCTTCCACAGCTTCTTTGAAGATTCCCTTAACATTTACATAATACTTGAGTTATGTAAGAGGCGGGTGAGTATTTCCATATGAATAGGATGAATCAATGAATTCAACACTGTAAATTTGGATGCTGAAATACCTCCAGATTTGCACAAGACACCCAAAATAACTTTAAATCAAGGAAATGCTGCTTGATGCTTTAAAGTTACACACATTTCAAGTTGATTTGTGATGAGAGATATACATTGAACAATAAGTAGTGCTTTTTATATTATTTGCCAACACTACCACATCTTGGATACTCCATGCAAATGCAGCATCTTACCTTGTGGACGACATCCAACATAACAGAAAAGAGAGGTTGCCGTGTTGTTTATCTATTAAATATTTAAATAAAGATAATGAAAATGTGAGTTGTATGAAAGTAAGGTCCAATTGATGGTGAAACTTAATAGAAATATTACATGATTTATAAGTTTTTTAGGCATCACAATTGGTTCAGTAGGTTTTGAAGTAGGATGTTAGCGCGAAAACTAAATATTACACTGTCAAACTATTTTAACAAAACTCCATAAGTTCATGGCATTGATTCGTAAAAATGCAAGATCTATATTAGCAAGTGTCATTGTTTATACTGTCTTCAATAATAAAACATTTAATTTGACGAGCTCGGTAGTTGAATATGGTGGTTCGCAATGGCCACTTTGACTCCGAGGTCGCGGGTTCGATTCCCGCACAAGACAAACATTTGTGTGCATGAACATGTCTGTTTGTCATGGTATGGGTGTTTTCTATCTATTATAAGTATGTATTTACAAAAAAAAATGTATTTAAGTACATTTATCAATTGTCAAGTACCCATAACACAAACTTTGTGCTTAATTTGGGACTAGATGGCGTTGTGTAAACTGTCCAGAAATATGTATATTTATTTATTTTCATATTCTATAACAGCAATTTCTTTAAAAACGTCATATATTCCTTAACAGTCAATGATGGAGTTGCACAAGCGTAGAAAAGCGATAACTGAACCAGAGACTAGATTCTACATGCATCAAATCCTGCTGGGCGTGCAGTATCTGCACAGCAAGCGTATTATTCACCGAGATCTCAAACTTGGCAATCTCTTCCTTGATGATGATCTGCATGTCAAGATTGGGGACTTTGGCCTAGCTGCAAGGATAGAATATGAAGGTAGTACCTAACCTTACCATGAACAATGAACTGAGTTGTTGCCTGTTGGTATCACTGCAACACACTCCGAATAACAGAGCGGAGATATTGCTTTGGTTTGTTGTGAGCTGCTATATTATTAGATGATGGCTCGCGGTTGGACTGGAGCTGTGTTCCAAGTACTGTTTTATTATTAGAATTATAAGTTTCTGTATTTTGTGTGTTTCAGTGTACAAATAAAAATGTTATCTATCTAACGGTTAGATACAATGGTAGTGAAAAGGTTAGATTCTAACCTTTTCACCACTATTGTAATGAAATAATAAAGTTGCATCGACACTAAAAACACCAAACGTAAACAAATATTAAAAATTCCATAAGTATTCCATAAGTCCCATGTTCATGAATATAAGTAATAATGAAATAAGATGAATCATTTCACCATTCCAGATAGTTATTTGTTATTATTTTCATTAACTTATTTATTATTAAATTCACTAAACCGGACCAAAGCTTTGCGTTTAGTGTCCCCCACACACCAATAACTTCATATCAAAATTATTGGTGTGGGGCACTAGATATAATGATCAAGTCAATGGGAGCGAAAAGTTAAAACTATTTAGATTTTCCATGATATTGTAACAATTAAATATTAAATAACAATATTCAATTTCTATTGAATTGAAAATGTTACGAGGATGTAATTTGAATTACTTCAGGAGAGAGGAAACAAACTCTGTGCGGAACTCCAAACTACATTGCACCAGAGATACTGACGAAGAAGGGACACTCCTTCGAAGTGGACATCTGGAGTTTGGGGTGCATCATGTACACGCTGTTAGTTGGCAAGCCTCCATTCGAGACTTCCACGCTCAAAGACACCTACAAGAGGATCAAACAATGTGAATACAGGTTTGTACCTACTGCATACATTTTTTTTCTTTAATAACAAATTCAAAGAAAATGTTTAGAATTTTATTTTCCTGCAATCTCTTACCAAATAAAGTTTTAATAATTTAAGAAATTAATAATAAAACATTTATTATATATTCTATTAGTCATAATAATTTCAGCAGAGAGGAAGTACGCTTCTAAACATAAGCCTAAACTAAATAATTCTCTATTTAATGGTATTATTGAATAGTTTGTTTCCTTCATGGCGATATGAATCTCTCTTATGATCAATTCTCATTGTGAGGGCAGCAGCCGGCAGTGGCTTTTCGCGGTGCAAAGCATTTTGAATCTTATCTACATGAGTAAAACAATCATAGTAATTTGAAGACAAAGAAAGATTCGGCAAGGCTGCTCTTTCAGTGGGAATTGACCCATAGTGTAAGGGGCCATCCATAAATTACGTCACACATTAAGGGGGAGGGAGGGGGTCGATGAAGTGTGACATTGTGTGACAAGGGGGTGGGAGGGGTTCTAAATTTCGTGACGTAATTTATTATACATTTCACTCACTCAAGCGACTCCAGAATTTTCTACCTATCAAAACCAAAATTATGCTAGCTCAGTCCCTCTTGCTCTCTATTCTCGACTATGCAGACGTCTGCTATCTGGATGCGACTGAGGAGCTACTAAATAAACTGGAACGCCTGCAGAACTTGGCAATTCGTTTTATTTTCGATCTGCGTAAATATGATCACGTGTCCGAATTTCGAACTAAATTAAAGTGGCTCCCTATCCGCCTACGCAGAAATGTGCACATATTATCCTTCCTTTACAAAATTCTAAATAATCCTGAGGCACCCCAATACCTTCGTTCCCGTTTTCCACATTTACCTCCTCCGACCCGTTCCCAACGTCCTTGTCTCACCAAAACTTTGAATTATCCCACATCGAACACATGTTTTTTCTTTCAGTCCTTTACTGTCCGTGCGGCGCAGCTCTGGAACAAACTGCCTGGACATATTAGAGATAGCTGTACTGTCGCTACTTTTAAAAAGAAGCTAAAGGAGCACTATCTTACTCATGACTTGTGATAAGTTTAAATTAGGTAGTATGTAACTCGTATTGTTTAAAAGATACCTACTAAAATGTTATGCATAGCTTGTTTGACTCCCAGCCATGTAAAATTTCTGTATGTACCAGTCGGGTTGGCTGGAAGAAATCTCTTGAAGAGATAAGCTCACCTTTGTATACTTGTCTGTTCACTAATTTTATGTATTTGTTGTTATGCAATAAAGAATTATATATAATCAAAGTATTAACACAAACTTTGAACTATTAACGAAAAACTCAAAAATATTTGCAACTCTAGATGTAAATTTGCAAAATATGGGACGTCACACTAGGGAGGGGGGGAGTCTCACATATGTGACCAGCTGTGACAAGGACGGAGGGAGGGGTCAAGAAATCATGAAATTCGTGTGACGTAATTTATGGATGGCCCGAAGCCGCCTCCAATTACATCCATAACTTTTATCCTTCCCTAAAAGCATCCATTTCTTTACAACAATTTTTACTTAAGTCATCAGCCTTCCTCTTTCCCGTCAACCAATTCATCTCTTCTCTAATGATCCTCAGATAATCAATTTTTAACAAAAATACTGACAGCGTTTCTCTCTGCGAATACTACACAAGGAAATGCTCTTTGATACATCAAAGTTATCCACAAACAATAAGTTGTACTTTACTTGCAATGAGAGATATATATTGCATAATAACTGGTACTTTTTAAAATCTCTCATCCCTACCACAACTCAGACACTCCATGCAAATGTGACCCAATAAATAAAATGCATCAATGCAATGTTGCCTTCGTAGGCAACTTTGCATTGATGCATTTTATATTGTTTATGTAATAGTAGTCTATTACATAAACAAAACAAATGACTTTCGTGTACATGAATGTGTCTAAGAAACGGTCTTAGATTCTTCTCACAAGCAGAGCAATCAATCGTCAAACAGCGCGCATTTTTACACGCACCTAAGTGCATGTTATTTTACACAATTAGGGATTTCTTTCAGTCGGCCATAGAAAACCTGAAAGGATATTGAAATTTACAATTTGGCGATATTATAGTAGACACTCATTGTTGGAAGATAAAAGGAATTGAATAATACAATGATACTATGAAGAATAATTGGTACACAAACAAGTGATTTAGAATTTCAAAAAAGGAAATAAACAACACATGGAGATGGATTATTATTCTTTTTATTTTTTACTATGTCACAGGTAGATGAATTCTGTTTGTTAGAGCAGTAGCACGATATTGAACTGGTACTATTTCTTAATTTATACTGTGGCACAGTACAAACAATAGAGCTATGTATAGAATGGCCGCTACCTCCCGATTTATTGTCTCGACCTAACCCTCTCATCTGTCTGAGACGTTTTTGGGACACTTTGTATGACGTCACAATCACACACTCATTGTACACAGAATTCATTATTTATGTAATAATTAACGCGACATTTGTATGGAGTGGCCGGGGTGTGACTGGTTATGCTGTCACCTAGACTGTCAGGGAATGTTCTGAGAAATAATATGTTCCGGTGGTTTGCTCATTAATATAATGTATGTTGTTCACAAATAGTGAAGGCGTATACCTCGCCATGCGCGTATGTTGCACCGGGCCATGGAAATCGTTGGGTAGTCGGTATGCCCAGGCGATAGTGGATAACAGTACAATCAAACAGGAGTTCAGGTTGTTACCACTCTCGTAACGTGAATGTTGGGTGAGGGAGCACAGCAGCGCTTCATTTGTTTCACGTCTACATGCATTACTCGGCCGCTGCCAAATTAAGCGATTCCCGTATTAAAACTACAGCACTTCTGCCTTACGATCTGTCGTGTGCTTGAATTGTACAATATGGGTGGTTACAATTTAGCATTTGTTCATATTTCGTACATTAAGTCTTCGCGCACACAAGTAAAGCGCATGAAACTTCGTGAGATGAAAGTGCGGTATGTACCTTCTGAATATTTTATTCAATTATTTCGTTTGACTACCACGCATTGTTCTCGGACGTTTATAGGTGGACGTATTTTGTACGTATCGTATATGTGCTTGATATCTTTTTCTTTTTTACTTCTATCTGCCAATATTTGATACATCCATTTAAAATATAGTTATTCATGCATGACATGATGATCCAGGATGATCAACTAACTGAAGTTAAGCGGTGGAAAACGATTACATTATCACACGAAAATTTTGAATCACTAACCCAGAAAGCCGAGATCCTGAGAACTTTCACCATGGGCAATATTGGAAGACAGTTCCTGCCCCATTTTCTACAATACTTTCTATAAATAAGTTAAAGATGGAGGTAAAAGTCAAAATCTTATTTATTCGAAGTATGACCGAAAATGATACAAACTAAGAATAGTATCCTGCTAACAATAAGATTTGATATTAAATAATCAATGTAATCAAGTATATCATTTTTAATTCATTCATAATTTAGTCTCGATTCAGTGAATTTTCATTCTGAGATCGAAAAATATGCTCTTCAGAGCTACAGTTCACATTTTCTAAAGTTAAAATTTATGCCATGTCGGCCATGCGACCTGTGCCATAAAGAAGTGCTTATACTTATTTTATTGCGCACATGAATAGGTTTCTAACACATTCCAAAAATACGTCCAATTTGTAAACGTCCAAACAAGTGCGTGTAACAGCTGTATTGATGGTTTTTGCAAATTTATAACTTATTCCATCTCGATAACTTCATTTTACATGGCACTGGCGCAACGTCATCTACTGACAGAGCGAAAGAAGGTTTAATCCATACTAATGTTATAAATGTTACCTTTTTACGGTTAAACTGCTGAACTGATTTGTATGTCATAGATGAAATCCTGAAGCAGAATATAGGCTAATTTTTGACGCCGTAATGTACATTCAATACAACATAAAATTGTAAAACAACGTCCCTCCCCCGCCACCTTTATCTGTCTCTCTGATCGCAATCAACTCAATAACTACTAAACGCATTTTCATACAGTTCTCACTAATGGACTATGTGATTCATAAAGAAGAGAATGGTTATATAATTTAATAAGGTATTGTGTAACTTGGCTGAAATATAACGATGTAGTTAAAGATGTCGGAAAAATACGTGACGACTGGGAACTTTATTGACATACACCACGCAGAGCCGGACTAAGACCTAGGCAACCTAGGCACATGCCTAGGGCCCGTAATTTTTGGGGCCCGAAAGTTAGGTTTTTAATTTATATTTTAGAAGTGAAAACTTCTTTCGTAGGCCCGGAAATACAATGTTGCCTAAGGCCTCTGCCTCACCGGAACGACATGGCGATGTCGCCCGCCACGTATTCCAAACAGCTTATATTGAAATGTATGGCGGTTAACTGACTTGGAGATGGTGTGGCAACGTAGCCAATTTGGAAATTTCAATGTAAACTGTTTGGTTACGTGGCCGGCGACGTTGCCATGGCGTCCCCTTGAGACAGAGGTCTAAGGCCCGATTTTGCCTTATTCCGCCACGTATTCCAATAGAGTCCTTACCCGTGCGAAACTGGTCCGAGCTGCTAGTGCCTTATAAAATGAAATTACTGTTGTCGAGATCGAGATGTTAGAAAACTTGCACTATAGCGACACATGTATATAATATATATATATAGAGCGAGATACTGCTATACGCCAGACAAGAGATGCAATATCACTCTTCATCATCTCATCTCTTACACGCGTATAGCAGTGTCTCACTCTATCGTTGCCGTGTGTGATGCGTTTAAGCATTCTGTTAATATACCAATCCGGTACTGCAATCATAATCGCCTAATTCGAAAGCGACCATTTCATAAATATATGTCGCTTCTGTATCCCATTTGGATAATGTGACTGATATTTTATGAAGTCAATCGTGTGAATAACAATGCCAATTAACTGAGCACTACTAATTATATCTGGTGCCAATGAGTGACTGAAATCAATGTATTCATGCTTTTATAATTGTTAGAGAAACATTGTTGTCTATGCGTGTGGTAGCTGCAGCAATGCCACAAGTTTAGTAATTTAATATAAATTGTAAACTATAAGATATGAATTTTAGTGCAGTATTATTATTTATGTGGCCTTCTCGTCCCTCCTTTTAATTTATATTAAATACAGAGAGAAAGAAAATAAGTACCCGTTTAAAGAAACGTCACTTATCACGACGAAATGATGATAAGTAAAAACAATATGTTTGTTACATACATTTGTGCATAAAATATAACAACGAATAAATGACGAGCTCGGTGGTCGAATGGCTAGCAATAGCCTTTGACTCCGAGGTCGCGGGGCGTCGATCCCCGCACAAGACAAACATTTGTGTGCATGAACATGTTTGTTTGTCTTGATCTGGGTGTTTTCTATGTAGATATTACAAGTATGTACTTACAAAAAAATGTATTTAAGTACATTTATCAGTTGTCCATTACCCATAGTACAAGCTTTGCACTTAATTTGGAACTACGAGTAGATGGCTCTGTGAAAATTGTCCAGAAATACATAATATATTTATTTAATAAATAACACAATGTTTTTGGTTGGCAATGTTTGTGATTATGCCTCATTTAAATGTGCATCCGCGTCAGTGTAAAATACTTGTGTCTAATAATACTTAGTGTTTATAATTATAATTAATGTCACGACACACAAACGGCTCTAACAATTTCTATGAAATTTACAATATATGGGTTTACGGACTCGAATTAAAGATCTACCTAGTTCTAGATTCTAGGAGAATTTATTTCTCTTCTAAAACATCAATTTTAATTAATATTAAACGTATATAACGCCATCTGCTGGCAAATATTATCTACTTAAGATACTTGACAGTAGATGTCTAGCTTGATATAATGGGAAAAAAAACAATCGTTCTTCCAAGGAGGCCACCACTCTCGCAAATGCACCTTTCATTTTACTTATGTTATGCACTAAATTAAAAAAGGAAGATAGTAAGACTCTGTCTCGTGATAAATGTTAGGATCCCGTCATCGTTACGCAAGCCGTCGGCGTCGATGATAGTGCTGCAGCTGCAGTCGAACCCTGCGCGCCGGCCCTCCGTGGACAAACTGCTGCAGCACGAGTTCTTCTCGGCGGGCATCATGCCGGCCGCGCTGCCGCTCTCCTGCCTCACCACCGCGCCGCGTACCGACCAGCTCGAGGGCATGGCGCTGCACCGTCGACCACTCAATGAAGTTAATTCTAATGGTAGGAACGCAACATTCTGTAGTCGTTTATATTAGTTGTCCACTCATTAGGTTTGCAGGCCAGTCCAGTAGCTGCGTCCATACATAGGCTATGTACGTAGATCACTCAAGTAGCTAAGTGCAGAAACAGCTCAGTGAGTCTAAACTAAGCATATACAGTCTATGTATTTATATAGTATATGATTATATATATAGCGCATCTACTGGAATAATCCTCCACCTCCTGACCTAGCTGGCAATAGAAGTTTCGCCCCGCGTGATTCTATAGACACGCGGCGGAGAGCTTCCGGCGTCAGGGATTATTATTCTAGAATAAAAAACATCCTACGTCCGTATCGATAATATCTTCTATATGTATTCCAAATTTCATCTAACACTGTTCAGCGGTGTGAAATAGTAAGAATCTTGTAAATGCGTCGACACAAATTTTTACATTTATGATATTGTAAGATTCACTTGGCAAATGACTGAATTTTAGAATATCAGAATATGATGTATATTATAGTCTACTTGATAAATAAGAAAATCTGGTATAGATCAAATGGCGATGGCGGTCGACTCGCCAGTGAAGCGAGAAGGTCTCACAGCCGAGCCGCGCGCCGTGGAACCTGCGCCACACCGGCAGAACCTTATTGCGCTGCGCGATCAACTCGCAACATTGCTTGTTAGCAAGGTAATATAATAAAAATGACTACAGACTAAAATAACAACAAACCTAATTCCTAAATACACATACTTAAAAGATTGTTTAACTAGCATAAGAGAACCTCTAAGTACCTTCATATGAATCTGGTGTTTCAGATGAGGATTGTTGTATTCTTGCTAGTTAGTGACATCTGACATAGTATAAATAAATAGTTTATGTTTAA
Source organism: Hypsopygia costalis (assembly GCA_937001555.2). Lineage (NCBI taxonomy): Eukaryota > Metazoa > Arthropoda > Insecta > Lepidoptera > Pyralidae > Hypsopygia > Hypsopygia costalis. The sequence continues at coordinate 22,127,603 of OW443328.2, forward strand.
CAGTTAAAATGCCGTCCCGAATGTCTTACCGACGAACTGAGCGACCCGGCCGCGCAGCCCCTCTTATGGGTCGGCAAGTGGGTAGACTACAGCGACAAGTACGGCTTCGGCTACCAACTGTGCGACGAGAGCGTAGGCGTCATGTTCAATGACACCACTAAACTCATCATGCTGGCTAATGGACTGTGAGTATGATTTCCTTTCAACTCTCTCATGTTTTAATAAGGGCGATAAATATTTACATAGTGGCGTAACTATACCATCAGGAGCTCGTGGCAAATTCATCAGAATAGATCAGTGGAAGAGAGAGAGATGCGTCACAAGCCGAAGGCTTAGGCCGATCGTGCCTCTATCGCTTGTTCCGCGCTCTCGCTTGCCCGTGCGGCTCAGGTGGAACGTGAGAATGAGTCATGTTTTTCGTGCGTGTAGCCGTCGTTTAAAGTTCTATTGAATTGGCGCGTTAAGCAGAAAAGCTGATACTGGTGCTACTATCTTACTATTGAGGGGTCATACATAGGCAGTGGCGACTAATTACATTTGCGATAGAATTAGACGACCAACTAAGGAAACTTGTGTGGCACTCTCTGAAATATGTCTTGTTCCCAGAAACGTACACTACATCAACCGGCAGGGCCAAGAACAGTACATGACAATGCGGGAGTACCCACAGGAACTCGACAAGAAAATGAAACTGCTCACCTATTTCAGAAGATACATGACTGAACATCTTATGAAAGCCGGTATGTCATTTACTTACAATAATAGAATTGTTACAAGATTTATCACATGCTGTACATTAAATAGCAGTCATTTCATGACTAATACCATTTCATGTCTTTGCTTGCAAAAAGTATCTAGTGTATGTATGTTGTATATTTGAGTTTAGTGCCTCCGCACTCGGCTAGGCGCATCATCGTAAACGTAAGGCATATCGCATCCTCCTACATAAAGTATAAGACGCCGCGGTTTGATGATGGCAAGCCGTGCGCGGAGTTGTTGAGATTGTATGCACATACGCAGCACGCTCTCGTACTGCATGCAGCATACGCGACTCGCATTATCGTAGCGTACGTGGCGTGGATGCGACGAGCGATGTATAGAAGGCCAAGAAGTTGAATAAAGTCTTTATTATCTACAGGTGCATCAGTGCCAGTAAGAGAGAGTGATGGATTATCACGATTGCCACATCTTCACCAATGGTTTAGAACCACACTCGCAGTCATTATGTATCTAACAAATGGAACATTACAGGTAAGCTTTTAATCATAACGCTTAATGCAAATATGAAATTTACAGAACAGCAAAACTAATGTAATTAATGGAAATCATATGTAGTAATACTCCTTACAAAGGTAGCGGTAATCAGCGTAAACCTAGTACAGAGAAGCAGCATTTTTTATTTATTTTTCCACTTATAGACATACGATATTTTGTGTGAACGAATTAACCACGACAACCAGCGGTGATTTTTTGTACTATATTATCCATTTCCATAGTTCATCGTCCAAGCAGACGCCTATGAGAAATTGTTAGGGTCTTTTGGGCAGTAAGCTGCTTCATTAGGTTACAAAATGTATTTCACCAATATTTGTGGAGTCTCTTTAGCATTACTGTAGAACCAGTAGGTTGCTAAGGTGTGTGTGTCATGTGCCTGTTAAGGCAGCAGGCAGGTGGCCAAATGGTGCAGAGGATAATCCTAATTAGGTCTTTAGCCTCACAAATTCATTAAGAGTCCTATATCTTAATCAGGGCTTTTCTTTACATAAATGCAGAATTTATCTTGACTCAAATCTATATCACTTCTAACCTCAATGTAATCTTTACAGATAAACTTCCAAGACCATACGAAAATAATACTGTGTCCGCTTATGCAAGCCGTCACCTACATAGACGTGGAGAAAAACTTCAGGACATTCCGCTTCAGCACCATCGAGGAACACGGTTGTGACAAGAAACTGTACACAAACCTCACGTATGCATTAGAAAAACTTAATAGTGTGCTAGCGAATAAACTATGCTAGCTTTGAATACTAGGCGTGAGTGAGTAATGTATAATTTAATTTAATGAATTGGTTGGCTGCTCGTGAAGGGTGGTCTTGAGGACCGGTGATGCGGGTTAATACCGTCTTGATATTGAACATTTGTTAACATTTATGATTTTGTTAAAAGTTTAATTTCAACTGAAATCAATTTCGTGAGTGTTATATTTTATTTCTGTATAGGTACTTGTTCACATTTTGGTTTGTGGGTTGGATCTCATTTGCCAGGAAACACTTTTGTTTGGTTTATAAACAATTATGGGTGCAATTTAGGGTGAAGATTATAATAATATGGATATGCTCACTTGAATTATACTGTGATTATTTACTTTCAATACATTTTCTTGAAAAGTCTACATACAAGACCAGTCAACCATGCATTGAAAGTTAATTTTCACTCGTTCTTTTTATTTATGCTTACTGCACTAGTGCTTTAGTGTTTTTTTTTTTCATAAATGTATTTAAAAACATTGTATGACAAACAATTGTAAAGGTTACGAAGTCGTGATGGTGGGAAACCCTTACATTGGTTGACTCAGGGTTATAAAAACATAGCTAGTGATATAGTAACCCCCCCCCTCCCACCCCCCCCCCCCCCCCCCCCTTTCAGACTCTTGTATTACTATGTAAGTATTATAATGCAATAGTTGACCTACGTGTTCTGGAAAACTCTGTATTATCATTATTCTAAGAAAAGAGATATTCGTTTTACTTGAATATTAATTCTAGATAGCAGTATGGCCAGCGTGTGTGCGTGCGGCGCCATACAATCTGTTCGATATGAGAGACCGGCAGGGAGTGGCCATACTGTACGTGGTACTATTACTTATACAGAGGTATGGCGACAAAATAACGTCATAAGATTCATAGATGTGGTAGTCGTTTTGATTGTCCAATCGATATAGACATCAGATGTCGTAAGTTCTTAGTGTACTTGTAATCCCGAAATATTAATACTGCGGCATGTCCATACTAATATAGTCTGATGCTTAGGCCACACTCATCGCGATAACATTCGGGCGATAAACTTCGTCTTCGGTCTACGGCGAATCTTCGCGGCCACATTATGCGCGTTTTGCGCGATGTAAAGATTATCGCGATTTACAAATACAAAAAAACAATATGAACGCCGCGGTTACTCTGTATTTATTTTATGGCAGCAAATAATATTTTTTACATTTATGTCATCTAAAAAGCAAATTAAAAGCAAGAAAAAGGAGAAAAAAAATATAGTTACTCCAACCCATGTTACACTTCAGCTATATTATACACTGTAGTTACATCTAACACGTCCGCTAGGAACGATGGGGGTGCGGGCCGACTGAAGTGTGGCTGCGCAAGCGAAGTTCATCGCGATAAAACCCTTTGATGTGCGAGAGTTTACCGACATCGGAGCGATGTCCGAAGCTTCGCCCGAAGTTTCGAAGCATTCGCGTTATCGTGATGAGTGCGGCCTAGGCATAAGCAATGGAATCTCGCACAATTGCACCCTATAACATCCAATCACTGGCTTTATATAACCCATACAAAATCAATTTGCCCATTTTCTATTTTAATTTTGTTTTTTAACTTATTTAAAATTACCATTTAAAAAATACCTGCAAGCTTTTTAAAATCTCGATGGATTGGTATCCATATGGTACAGAATAGGCAAGAAATGTTTGTATGGGATTATTTTTTCATTAATATTTTAATGCTAAAGGTTTCATATTTTATATGTATGCCACAGGATCACGGGACAGCAATCCAAGCTAAGCTAGACAAGAGTTTAATGGTATTTTGTAACAGGGTTTCTTAAACGGACACTAACCAAAATTTCTTTATGGAACACCAAATCAAATAAATTGCAGTATTTCTTATTATTCAAAGAGGAATTGACATTGTATTATTTCGCGAAACCATGGGGGTTTTTCCACAGAACTCATTTTGAAAATCACTGCAATAAATGAAGTAAACCGAAACTATAATAAAATAACATACAAAATACAGTGGGTACTGTTGGCATATCTATTTTTGCAACAGAGGCACGTTGATCCTGCAGTTGGTTCATTAGCATTATCATAGGACACAATACGTAAAGAGTTTCATACATTTCAGTATAGTAGAGCAATTTAAGTAAAAATGTTGGCCGATTTCAAACTTTTCCTATTTGAAAATCTTTTGTTTCTTCAATAGCATTTTTCATAACCCATCGAATTTGCGATTATGCAATTTGGCGATATTTGCCGCAGTATAATCACAGCTTCTGTATATTTTCGTGGGCAATCAAACTGCATGGACGCGGCGCGTCGCGAAGTGGGATCCAACCTTATCCACCAATTTTATTTATTATAAAAAAAATAAAACGCATTAGTCACTTCTAGAAGTTTATTGAAACTTAAGAGCGCCTTATGTATTAGGTATATTTTAGCAACACTTATTATGAAACTCAAATAAAAATAAAAAATAAAACAATTTTGATTAATGTGAAAAGTAATAATTTTAACCTCCAAATGGTTCATATCTACCTGATATGTATAGGTGAAAAACAACGTCCATACATTTTTATTTCTCGTTTTAGTTATTTCAATTAAAGCTCTGTGTTTGACTTATTTAGAAAATACAACACGTATTTTGTCTGTGCCTTCACGACTTTAGGATAAGTTAAATTTTAGTAGTCTAGTTTCTTCGACCGGTAATATAGCAAATAGAGCGCGAGCACCGCGACTGAAGGAAGGACTGAGGTGCGTAGTCACATAATCATTTTGAATTGTTTATTTAGTTTTATACTATATTTTTATAATATTTGTTTCTGTGCTTCAGTAACATCGGATCCAAATTATTTATTTACACGCCCAAATTGCCGCACACGAACAAAATGTACTTAGAACTCATTTGTAGATGGTTCCGTAAATTATCGTCGAAAAATAAAAATATTTGTATATCAGTATTATTATAAATTCGATGGTGTTGAAGCACTCGATTTGTAACTTGGAAGTTTCTCAGAGGTTAGGTACCTCAAGTACATAATTGAACATTGACAATAAAGTTATTCTAAGAAAACAAACTTCTTTTATTTCTTTTTTTTTTTCATATTCTTTAATTCTTTAGCCTTAGATAGAAGGCGTAATCTGTCTGTCTAACGAATACCCCAACTTTTACAAATTGAATGGACTACTCTTGTAACTTGCTACAAAACAATTATTTTACTGTTGAAAAGGCGCACGAACAGCCGTGGTCATAACAATATCACAGTCTTGTCCTCTTGTCATGTCTTATACTGATAATTGAAGCAAAACGATTGAACGAATAGATCTATTATACTTTTTTTCCTATAAATATACACTTCTGATTTTATGAATTATTTTAGGACCTTGTCGCCTGAGCTACGTGAAACATTACATTATCCTTGCTCAGTTTATTTATACCTTCTCAATTTTCTGTCAATAAATATATATGAACTGTTGAATGGATTTTGATGAAATTTGGAATAAGATCTGGAGACATAGGACAAGTTTTATCCCACAATGTACTCGTACTTTAATTACGCGAAACAAACCCGCGAGCATGCTAAGTTTAAAATTATTATTACATTTGAACGTAACATATAATAAAATTAAATATCTGGTTGACTATACATTATTTGTATTTAATCGGTTTCAATTAACCTCCCTAAAACCTTAAACATACTGATATCACAAATTAAAGAGCAATAGTAACTGATTTTTGAACTAATATAATATTAAAAAAAAAAACAACATTATTGTAAGTACTATTATAATTCTGTGTGTATCGCATGCTGATGCGGTAGGAGGTCACTGGGGTGTACAAACAAGCCCTCCATTGCCTGCCAGTCCGTGTAGGCTCCATACTGTGACGTTACACCGACAACTTCTCCTTGACCACTGATGGGTCGCCCGAAAGTTCGGCCTGAACCAGCCAGGAATCTGAAATATTTAAAATTATTCTTGAATCTAAATAAATCTACAGACGGGATTCATTCAGTTTTTGGGGTTCCGTACATTTGTAGTTCAATAGATCCGGAGTGGGCTGTGCCGAAATAAGCTTATTTCGGCACTGCCACAAAAAAAAACCTTATAACTCTTTAACGGGAGACCGACAAATTTTTTGCTTTGGGCGACAAATTAACGACTAATTTTTTGTCTAGTTAAAATCAAGATCTGAGACATGGGCAGTGCCGAAATAAGGCACACCTGGTCGACACAATCAAAGGCTTTGGAACGATCACAGAAAGCACCAATAGCCTCCTGCGATCCCTACTATGCATTAAGAATATGCTCCATCAATACAGCTCCTGTGTCAGAAGTGGATCTACCTGCAGTAATACCATATTGTACATTATGAAAGATAAGATCATTTTTTCAAATACTTTACTTAAAACTGGCAATATAGATATTCCGCAACTCATTTTCTCCTGACTTGAACAGAGGTAGGTACAGGTCGCGCAGTGGTGTAAGATCGCTCGGTAAAATTAGTGGGGGCAATTGGCGCATTTGTACAATCGCGCACAGAATTACTAAGAAAAATTTTTTTTTTCTTATTTTCTTTTATGACCCTTAGTAACGTAGTAACATTAAATCACAAGCAAAAACTAGTGTTATTATTTTAATAACACTAGTTTTTGCTTGTGATTTAATGCTACTATATTAAGAAAAATAAAAGCAAAAGTAAGTTTTAGTTAATACGAGGGGTGATCCAAAAGTAATGATAATCGATTATTTCCAGTGCACATAAAAATAAAATATATTTTTTAAATTTTTTTTTTTTTTTTTGCTTGCTCATATACCCACTAGGTTAGCATAAAAAAACTGGACAAGTGCGAGTCGGACTCGCCCACCTAGGGTTCCGTAGGTACGTAGTATCACTATTAAATTTGATATTTTTCATTATAAATGAGAAATAATGCGTCGAAAAAAATAAATAAAATATATTTTGCAATGTGTACATCAAGCCCTTTCATATGATACCCCATTTGAACTAGTAGTTTGAATTTGAAATTTCGACACCCTATTAAAAATATAGACCCCCTATTTTTTAAGATCTATTAACAAATGTATAGTTTTGAGATTTATTCCTATACCTGTAGTCTATAACGATGTTACTTGCCAAATTTCATAGTTCTAGGTCAACGGGAAGTACCCTATAGGTTTTGATTCCCTTGAGTGTGTCGAAATATGCGTTTTTTGCTGAATAAACGGCCGTAACTTTTTTCTACGTAAATTTAGCAGTTTGATTTTTTTACTACTTCATGGGACCGTAGACCTGAGTATACAGTTCAAATTTCAGCTTGATACCTCCACGCATTCTCGACATAGAAATTCTTGACAGACAGACAGACAGACAGACAGACGGACAACAAAGTGATCTTATAAGGGTTCCGTTTTTCCTTTTGAGGTACGGAACCCTAAAAATCATATAAATAGGTTACTATTCGCGGGAGGTACATTCATTTGAATACGAACCGTCGAAGAGAAAACGAAATTAGAGCTGTCATCAAGTACCTCTGTTTGAAAAAAATGTCTACCAAAGACACACCCGGACTTGGTGGAAACATTGGAGGACTCTGCTCCTCCATAATCCACAGTTGCCCGCTGGGCCAAGGAGTTTAAGCTGGGCAGAACATCCACGAAAGATGAACATCGCGAAGGACGCCCGTCCACGTCCCTCACTGCAGATAACGTGAAAAAAGTCGAAGATGTCGTGTTGGCAGATCGAAGAGTGACCAGCAGGCATATAGTTGAGGTCCCAGGGATCTCATATGGCAGTGTTCATCGAATCCTCACCGATGAATTGCATATGAAAAAGATCTCTGCGCGCTGGGTGCCCAGAATGTTAACCGACGAGCAAAAGAAAAAACGAGCCGACATTTACAGGATGAAATGAAAGTCTGAAATGAATCTCGAAAAGTTACAAGCAGATCAGGAAAATTTTTTGTTACGTTTCGTAACCACCGACGAGACCTGGGTGCACCATTTTGATCCTGAAACCAAACAACAATGACCTGGAAGCGAGCCGAGATGTACTACTAATACGAAAAACAATTTGTACGCAACAGTACCCAAGAGACGCGCGGACGCAAGGCGGGAGGTAAAGTGCGACTAGTCAACCAATTACGCGTCGGTATTGTCGCGCCGGCTTGTACCCGCCCCCCTCGCTCCTCTGCCCCGCCAAATAGACCTAGGAACTGAACACTGCGCATGCCCCTTCTACTTTTGCCGAGCGATCTTAAACCACCGCGCGACCTGTATTAATATATACTATATTTCATTAAATCTGGAAACACCCGCATCTATGCATTGATTGAAGATAAGAGCCAGGTGTGAAGCCATAGTCTTAATAATACGAATCGAAATCGGAATTCGATTTCAAATTCCCAACATACTTCATACCTACATGTTAGATGCAATTGATAAACCCATAATGACAAGTTTCTTTCAAGCATTTCTTCTTTGCCAGTGGTCAATACTGAAATGCTAGTAGATAAAAAAATGACAAAAAAAAGAATATTATTAATTTAAAACGTTAGATATGTTTTAAATTAATAATATAGTGCCAAGTACAAGGGCCCAATAGCAGAATAAATAATGTAATTTCATAACAAATTGTCTAACAACTTCAGAGTGAAATATTTAATTTAATCTACAATGCACAAAACATGTGCAATTCACTACAACGATAGAATTTTGTCTCAAACGTGTTTCGCTCATCAAACCCTTCCATTTGAGTAAATGTGAAAATTATAATCTTCATTTTGTGGAGGCCGCCACAATGGACTAAAAATGGCAGCATTTACGTAATCCTGCATTGTCACGAGAACCAAATGATAGTGCGAAATTTCTGCTCAAACTAACACTGGGAAGTGGATCAAATTTGCTTACAGACACTGGTAAAACTAAATAAAATATTATTTCCATCCGCTCTAACATTATTCCGATAGCACCAAGGTTAAAATTAAATGCAATTTTCACTGTCGCCCTCCACATCTGTACAGAATAAAGTCAATAACTGAACAAATTTTCATAAGATTTCTACCAGTAAACAGAGCGATTTATGATAAAGTTTAGGTATAATGTTTGTTTTACTTTCTTAAAAATAATATTTTTAATAACAAGTGTATAGACTGCTGAGTATTGCCTTTTTGTGCAAAATAAATTGTACAATGTTCGTAAACATTCATTTGGGTTGAGATTCATTTTTATTAATTGTATAATTTTAAATACTTACGCAGCTGTGTCAACATGCCTCAACTTCACTGCAGTGTCCCTCCTCCAGTAATCATTATTACAAATAACTGTCCAATTATCTCCACTGTCGCCCTCGCCCTCCTCGTCTCCATAACAAGATACCTCCTGATGACCAGACAGTGGAGATGTGAAATAATGTGAATGCAAATTCTTTTTAGTGCCAACATGCTGTAGCCGAACAATGGAATTGCATTTGATGGGTGCTCTGAAATGAAAGTATTATGAATGTAACATTTCATGAAATTATTGTTTGCCTTTTTTGAAATTTATCCAACCAATTGATCATTAAGTAAGTCTTAGAGCCTATCTCATACTTGTATACCAAATTTCAATCATAACTTTTAAACTTTTGCGTTGCATGATTGAAATTATAACAAACTCGGGAATTTATGCGATCATGCATGTAAGGTAGTTTTACATACCTTTATTATAGCCTGATGTTTCGACCAGGTTGCACCGGCCGTGGTTACATGCATGATCGCGTTAATTCCCATGTTTATTATAATTTAAAATTTCAATCAATGTTTAATGGTTCCGATATCTTATAATGATGATGAGCTGTCCTACCAGATCCTTACTGAGCCCTAGTACTCTGTGGAGCACCCTTTCAGGACTGTCTTCAGGTCTCACCACACAGATGAGAAAATACCTGGACCAAATGGAGACGGGGCGTGAGCCTTTTTTTTTTCATTTTGTCCAGGTATGTATGGTATACTTGAAAAAATACTTTATTACCGTTGTTTAAGGATGTTATCAGATTGACATGCCCGCCCGAGCTAGGTATTTTCCTGTCACATATGCTGAGACCTTTAGATCGTATTTCATATGTATACATAATGTTCAATTTTAACCCAATCTGTCCAGAGGTTTAAGCCATATATAATCACATTTTCATTTAATATAATTAAATAAACGCACAATAATACAGTCACAACATGAAGAACAGTTATCACAACTTACCCTCGTTTACAGCTGTCGCCTGAGGCAGCCTTCACAAGCCAGTGGCTGTTGTTATCGTCGGTTACATCCATTGCCGTTACAGACTGTTGGCCTGACCCCGAACCGTATTTCACATCGTGAGAGTGCAACCGCAAACGAAGATCAGTATTAATAAGCTTCAGTATCGTACCACATGTCACAAATTCTGCTTTCGATGCTAAATAAAATAAAGAATATTAATGTAATTTTGTCTCATAAAATCAAGTAACTGAACAATACGGAAACATTATAAACCGCCCATAATATTGGGCCACGTAATTGTCGTGCTAATAAGACCCAGTCGCATGATATTATTTTTAAGTCGTAAACTAAATTAAAAGTAAATTAAAAAAGTTGGTACCTTGTGTAGCATGTATTAAACATATTAACAAACAAATTGCGAACACGAAAATATTAGAATTAATAAAGAAAAACTTATGAAAAGCCATCATAGAACAATCGATCGTTTCGGTTTGGATTGGATTTGGATTGGAATATACGACTACGATGAAAAATTGAAAATATGATTTTGACTTTGACATTTGTGTTAAATGTTTTAATATGGTTTACGGCTCTGGAAACAAAGCGCTTTAGAATCAACCTGTCACGAAAATGAAATCAAAAGGAAGTGATATGAGTAAGTACTCGCACGCACATGAGTAAAGAAACGGAACAGAGAACAGAGTTAGAGCTTCATTCAATCGCGGTGTTTATGTACACTACTACAAGCATGCGTCGCCTTGTGTGCGTGTCCACTGGCCGTTCGTCGGGTACACGCCGCGGTTGAAAAAAACTAGTTCAAAAACTGATTCCGCCAGTGGACAAGCTCAGGGCCTGCGCGTTGCACAAATAGGTGTTTGTGTTCGCTCCACGTCGTTTACGAGTAGGTATGTAAGCAGATATTTGATTAATTTATTTATTACAATTTGCACACTTATTATATACACTTTGCAATATCAAATCGTGTGCAAATTGTAATTATTTAATAAACTGTAATTCAATATAATCTAATTCTGCATATTAAATTAATTGCAATTTCAATGTAGTGGATATTAATTTTATCGATACACTTTTGTTTTCTTTATGTAAAGAGTACCTAAGTACTCGTATGCGATCTGGTACTCTGCGATGTAAGAGTAAGAGGTCACGATAGCAGTGGAATGGAACATATCGACCCAGTAGGGAAGAGAGGGGCTAAAAGTTAAATTTTCTAATATATTATTGATATTTAAAAACATTTTTGAATGTTAGTGCATGAGTTTTTTTTATATTATTATTACACAACCTAAAGTCAAAGAACTGTCGTTCCAGTAAAGGATTTTTAGGAGGACGCCTGATGTCAAGCGGTTACCGTAGCCTATTAAGCGCTTGCAACACAGTAAATGTCACTCGCGCGTTGCCACCCCGGCTACTATTGCTGCTAATCCTTCTTTTTGATGACCTGACGCAGGAACACGATAACACTCCAGAGAGATGTTATTTGACTGCAGTCTACTCTGTGACTGCGGTCCTCTGTGAGGTGTGGTACTTCCCAGTCGGGCTATTGATTTGCCCTACCTCTCTTTCGCTAGAACTTATTGGCAGGGAGGTTGCCACGTGCAGTTGAGATTCGCTTTGGCTCATAAGGTGATGTTGAGCCTGTTTAGACTGTACCACATGATAAAAAGAAATAACAAAAATCTTTAAAAAAAGCAACAAAAAAATTGTTTAGAGTTAGTTATTTTTATATACTGTTAATAATAGAGTTAGTAATTTAGCATATATATGTACTTAGTTTTTAGAATTAGGTAGTACGTTGCATTTTAGATATTAACTTTAGTGAACGTGTGTCGAATACGTTATAGTAATTATTATTTATTATTATTTCCAACGGGGACGCCGCGCCGGCTGTCGGGCGGGTGATCAGCCTTACCTGAGGCCATTTCACCCATTTCCCCTGGTCCTCCCTTTTGGGGGAGGATGTGGGTTTATCCGGCAATCACGGCGTTCCGTCGAACCTACCTGTTTCCTTGCAAAACCTTACAATCTGTTCCACCTTTTGTTTTACGTTATAGTAATGTATTATTTTTATTTTTTCCCCTAACCCTTTTGTACGAGCAAAAGGTGTCAACCCTATGAGAATCTAATAGGCATAAATTTTGCAGATCTTCTTGATTCTTGACAGCTTGCTTTCTCTTCTCTCTGTTCCGTTTCTTTACTCATTCATGTGTCACTTCACTCACTCACTGGTACTGGTACAACGTACGAAATAAACTAAAAGATTATTTTAAAGACAACATCGGTAAAATCTACTACTAATATACGTAAACGCATTGTTTTTCAGCTGAATTAATGGAGAACTGTAACCATACACCGAATGAGAATACTAAAGGTAATGATGGTAAACAATCACCTATTTTTTTCATGTATTCTTTTATATTATAGATCTGTCTTCGAAATTTGTTATAGCATCCTACGATCCAGGGTGGAATGATCCTCCTAAGTTCTCCTATAACGCGCAACAGACTACGCCTAACAGACCACGCAACTTTCTTAACAAAAGAGTGGCGTTTCCATTGGCGAATACTTGTGCTAGCCCTGCTGCCCCGCCTGCAAATTTACCGCCCATGCCTTCAATCCTGACAGCCGCACCAGTTGCTCATACAGTGGAAAAATCAGAAGTGCAGGAAGACATCAATATTGATAGTGAAGAAGCTCTTAGTGAAGTGAAAAACATATTGCTATCATTTTTAGATAACAGCAGTGAATTAGGAACAAAAGGAAATGATATTAGAAGAAGAATAAATGTAATGAGTGATATGTGGTCAAGTGGGAAACTAAATAAAAATATACATTATCAGATGAAGGAATTAGCATGTGGTTAGTAAAGACAATATCATTTAACATATGTTTAACAATTGGAAAAGCCCATAACGCTACCCTCTGACTGTCTTATCTTAGAGTGGGTCCAGTGCTGCACCACTGGTGACACGTCGACCCTCATGGATCTTGTGTGTTCTCCCTAATCCTTACGTTATTTAGTCACTCTTCTCTTGCCTGTCTGGAGACATGTTCCATGTACTTCAGTATGCCAATTATAATGAAGAACCTGTAGTCCTCCAGGGCCGGGTATGCCTTTCCTAGGATTTCCAGTCTCTGTCCTCTGATTAAATTTTCTTGTATATTCTGCAATACTGATCTACTGCACGTTGACAGTTCAAGCCATGCATACTGACTTTGCGTAATATAACAAGTGATATTTGCCGATACCAGCTACAAATTTAACTTGACTCCTTCTATGTCTAAAACATATTCTATTGATGCAATTTTGGCAAAGTAATAGAAAAATTATTCAAAATTTATTCCATTTTGACCAAAGATTAAACAAAAAATAATAATTTATTTAAAAGACCTTCTATTACCTAAATTGTTAATAAAAAAAAATATTAATGCTATTACTATGTTATGCTCATCAAGTCCTTGCATTTTATACCGATTATGTGGGTTAATGTAGAAATTATAAATCATCATTTTGTGGCGGCTGCCATGGTAGACTAAAATGGCAGTATTTAAGTAATTGTGCATTGGAGCATGATAACCAAATGACTGTACCAAATTTCAGCTCATTCAGACACTGACACTGGAAGTGAGTCTTTAACTTGCAAGATTTAGGAAGCTGCATACTGATTATAGACTTGTATAAACCACTTACAGAAAGAAGACTATTTGATTCTGCAACTAGTTTTATGTTAAAATATCAATTATTAACACCAGTATATTTTCAAAATAATAGTTACATTAAAAAAAGAAACACTGCATGCAAACTACAGTGTCAGTAAAAAGAACTGAGAATATAGTAGTATTTTTACTAACAAATTAAAGTAATTTTCTAGCTGGATAGATTTTTATTGATACAGTAGTTTGCATGCCATATTTGTTATAATGGTGAAGACTAACACTTCTGAAATAAGTCTTAAATTATAGACCTACTTGAGTGGGGAAATTAAACTTGCATTATTTCATACAAGATATATTTTTTTAAATGTATTTTTTTTTGTTTTCAAAGTTTATCTTAGTATGTTTGATGTCACATGTCTGTCTGTTACATCATTTTATTGTTTCATCCATTGTGTGCCTTATTTCGGCACTGCCCAGGTCTCAGATCTCGATTTTAACTAGACAAAAAATTAGTCGTTAATTTGTCGAAATTTGTCGCCCAAAGCAAAAAATTTGTCGGTCTCCCGTTAAAGAGTTATAAGGTTTTTTTTGTGGCAGTGCCGAAATACGCTTATTTAGGCACAGCCCACTCGGGATCTATTGAACTACAAAACATAGCGAAGATATGATTTTCCCCAGAATTAGTCGTCAATTTGTCGAATTCATATACCAAGTATCAGAATTAGTCGACCTCCCGTTAAATAGTTATAAGTATTTTTTTGTGGCAGTGCCGAAATAAGCCTTATTTCGGCACTGCCCAAAAAAACTACACCACCTAGCGAAAATCTGATTTCACCCAGATGTTGCCTTGAATTTGTCGAAATTTGTCGGAAAGAAAACACAACTGGTCCATGCGTAATTAAAGAGTTACACGCATTTTAATAATTCACGTTGTAGTCAGAGAGTAGAGAGTAGAGAAACTTGTAAGTAAAATTCTCAATAATGCGAATTATTAACGCTAATGTATTGTAAACGCGATTAACGACTTGCGAAGTTATAATTTTATACATATTATTTTGACATACTACAGTGTCAAAGGAATAAAGATTCCATATCAACAACCACAGGTGGTGTAATTCAGCGGTGTGTGGAAATGGAGGAGTGTGCCTTATTTCGGCACTGCCCAGATCTCAGATCTTGATTTTAACTAGACAAAAAATTTGTCGTTAATTTGTCGAAATCTGTCGCCCAAAGCAAAAAAATTGTCGGTCTCCCGTTAAAGAGATATATGGTTTTTTTTGTGGCAGTGCCGAAATAAGCTTATTTCGGCACAGCCCACTCGGGATCTATTGAACTACAAAACATAGCGAAGATATGATTTTCCCCAGAATTAGTCGTCAATTTGTCGAATTCAGACACCAAGTATCAGAATTAGTCGACCTCCCGTTAAAAAGTTATAAATATTGTTTTGTGGCAGTGCCGAAATAAGCCTTATTTCGGCACTGCCCAAAAAAACTACACCACCTAGCGAAAATCTTATTTCACCCAGATGTTGCCTTGAATTTGTCGGATATAAAACACAACTGGTCGATGCATAATTAAAAAGTTACACGCATTTTAATAATTCTCATAATAAGTATAGTCCGAGATCTTGCATCAAAATTATATCATACACAAAATGCAACAGTAAACGTTTTTTCCTTCCTTTTTCAGAGTCTGGCAAACTTTGTCAATGCATGCAACTGTTTTCTGATCTACGAATGCTTTAGGTGTTCTTTCGCACTACATTAGTTGCTTTTTACGATAGCCATATGTGAATGGGGTGGTGTTATTCTACTCTGCCTACGTTAGGCTCTCTGACTACAACGTGAATTATTAAAATGCGTGTAACTTTTTAATTACGCATGGACCAGTTGTGTTTTCTTTCCGACAAATTCAAGGCAACATCTGGGTGAAATCAGATTTTCGCTAGGTGGTGTAGTTTTTTTGGGCAGTGCCGAAATAAGGCTTATTTCGGCACTGCCCAAAAAAAATGTTGTGGTTGTTGATATGGAATCTTTATTCCTTTGACACTGTAGTATGTCAAAATAATATGTATAAAATTATAACTTCGCAAGTCGTTAATCGCGTTTACAATACATTAGCGTTAATAATTTGCATTATTGAGAATTTTACTTACAAGTTATAAACAAAACATCACTAGGGTTTTTGTTAAAAGGAGATTCCATACATGACACCACTGGTACTATTATTTCTGTCATAAGCTATTCTGTATATTTCTATGAATTATAATACTAATAAAATAAAATTTTGTAGCTCTCCAGAATGACCAGCCACGAAAAGCGGATGACATACATAGAGCCCTGATGGTAGACCATGTAAGTGCAGTTGGAACATGGATGCCTGGAGTCAAGCAGCTTATTCACCACTGCATAGCTCGTTGTGAACTGTTATCTATAGATAAAGAATAATCGTCAGTCCCACTTAAAATAATGACTTGGGATAATTTACTAGATCAGCTGGTCGACTTTGCTGGTGCACTTGAAGGGTTCATACACCATAATCAACTGACTTTTGATGTGAATATTGCTAGAGCTGATGACATCATTGACTCATTATTAGTATATGTATTTCTATGAATGATATAAGGCTTAGTTCACAGCAAAGTCACGTGTGGCATGCGGATCCATTCACTGTAGCATAAACATTATAACAGTCAAAATAAAACACATTTTGGTCTAGCTCTCATTCCTCAAGTCTGAGGTGTGTATGCAATGAAGAATACTTTTAAATGAAAAAATGTAACTGTCCTTGTAGTTCGAACAGTATTCAGCTCTGCAGCGGCGCTTCGGTGAGCCGTAGTCGACCTTTTTCAGTTTTCTAAAACTGATTGTGATCATTTAGAAAATGTATTATTTTAAGCGAAAAATGTGATGTTATTAAATTTTCCTTTTGTAGGTGAATTTGCCTTGTACATGTAATATGAGTATAATTTTATTTTTATTAAATTTATTACATTATTATTGTGAAAATAAAAGAAAAATATTATGTACATTATGATTTATTTTAAATTCTTAATACATAAAATAGTGATCCTGACATAATACTTTGCTCATAAATATTCAATAGTGTCTAAAATTTCTGTCAGAATTCCATAATTGAACTCTGAACATAACCTATATTACTCTATCTTTCAAGAAACTATTACTATAGAAACTATATACTATTACTTATAGAAGATTTTTGTATGTTATTCATATACACATACATTATTTACACACATAATATAATATAATGTTTATTTTATTTCATAAAACATACAATTTTTGACTATATCTACTTACACTAACTTCAAATATTATATTATATACCTACTTAAACATGTATATTAAGTAAAATATGCACAACCCCTGCACATAGATTTCTCGTCCTGACAAATTTTAATACCTAAGTGCAGAGCCCTAACATGATATTCCTATTCTACAAGTAGTGGTAACAGATTCATGTCACTTCTACAGCTAGGAACACCACACTTTTGATTCAGTTCGATTCTAGTTCCAATTGCATACAACATAAGAATAATATAAAGATCAGTGTTATAACATGCTCCTAGCTGTACAGTCGTCATCTGAAAAATAAGAGCATGCAAACTTCACAAAATATCTGCATTTACAGACGGCATTATAAATTATCTCTGCTTTCCAACTTACCAAAATATCTTAATATTTGACAAAAATAAACTTTATCACTGGACTTTAAGGTGTACTTTCAAGTGTTATTAGAAATCGTGCATCTTGTGTGATATGGTTGATTTTTGATAAATGTTAGGATCTTTTGGTAGGCTTCAAAGTGAATGTTATTATTATACAGTTTAGTAGAAAAAAATATTGTTCCTTTTCATTATTCCTTAGATTAACTTGTAGATGAAAGTTTCGGCTAGAATCAATCCTCAATAATGACACTTCATTCCTCAATAACCTTCGACGTTCACCAATACCTTCACTCACACTTCAAAATGAGTCCAATCTAGTTACTAGAGGTCTCATATGCCCCTCTTGATGGGTTTCGGGGCGACGGTGACCCGCACTGGTCTGCTGAGCTCCACGAAAGAAGCGGCCTCCCGCGAGCCCGCTTCGTCCACCGCTAAACAGATGGATATGTCCACGCCACAGGGGTCCGTCCACACGCCGTGGGAGATAAGAACTTTGGTCAGCAGCCGCACGTTCTGGGTGCCGTCGTCATCTATACATATAATAAAAACGTAAATTTTAATTATACTAATTTTTGGGAAACGAAAGAATAATAATTTCAAAATGCATATTTGTTTATACTAATATTATAAATGTGAAAGTAAGTATAAGTGTGTGTGTCCTTCTTTCACACCGAAAGGAATCGATGGAATGACATGATTTTTTTACGGGAATAGTTTAAGGTGTGGAGAGGTACATAGGCTACTTTTTAAAAAACATGCTATTCCCACGGGAATGAAACGATGTTATTAAAATAATGATCACGCGGGTGAAACCGGGGGCAACAGCTAAAAGATTATCTTATATATTAATGTGGAGCATCCTTGAGAAGTATATGAAGACCATAACTAAATAACAAACTCTGGAGAGTACTCTCGCAAATTGGAGGTCACCGAGAAGATCCTGATCAAGCAATGGAATAGAAAATAAGCGAACGAAACTCCTGGTATCATCCTCAAAATCGAGCGTGAGTTTGCCTCGATCGGCGTAGGGACGTGTGCAGGTGTACGTACTAGTGCAGTGATGGTCGAGCGGCCGCAGGTGGTCCCGCGGGGGCACGAGCGCATGCGTGCGTCGGTCGGGGTAGGGACGTGTGCAGGTGTACGTACTAGTGCAGTGATGGTCGAGCGGCCGCAGGTGGTCCCGCGGGGGCACGAGCGCATGCGTGCGTCGGTCGGGGTAGGGACGTGTGCAGGTGTACGTACTAGTGCAGTGATGGTCGAGCGGCCGCAGGTGGTCCCGCGGGGGCACGAGCGCATGCGTGCGTCGGTCGGGGTAGGGACGTGTGCAGGTGTACGTACTAGTGCAGTGATGGTCGAGCGGCCGCAGGTGGTCCCGCGGGGGCACGAGCGCATGCGTGCGTCGGTCGGGGTAGGGACGTGTGCAGGTGTACGTACTAGTGCAGTGGTGGTCGAGCGGCCGCAGGTGGTCCCGCGGGGGCACGAGCGCATGCGTGCGTCGGTCGGGGTAAGCGACGCGCACACGCAGCGCGGCCGGCGTGCGCACGCGCAGCACTTCAGCCTCCAAGGCCACGCCCGCCACCAGACCGGCGCTGAACCGCAGCACCGTGTCGTTGTCGCTCGCCGGCTCGATTATTGTCGCCGTGCACATGCGAATCTATACAAAATATATACATTTTGATGCAAGTACATAAAAAATTGTCGTTTTCGTCCGGAGAGTTTCTTATGAGCTTTAATATCATCGTCTGACTAATAGTTGGAACTTGTAATAGGCTTATCTTACTGAATTTACAATTTTTCAAATCACTATTATGCGCTGTCATATATTGTAGTAGTACTATAATGTATATTACAAATCCATTTCAACTATAAGAACTTACTTTAAATTTATTTACCGGTGAATAGCACACTTTTAAAAAATATATTGTGATCTGATGAGACTTTGTTGCTAGTTACTTAGATTTCGAAACATTGGTTGACACTAGAGATGGGCAAAATGCAGGGAGTTTACGATAAACGCCCAAAAAGTACTTATAAATTTCCTATTTATGCCCAAAACTAGGCATTTATTGGGCATTTACAGATACTTACTGGGCTCTTATTGTTAATGCCTGGCATTTTGCCCATCACTAGTTGACACATATAGCACATACTTTGAGGTTAGGTCTCGGTATGGTCGGCAGCGGCGCAGACTGCAGCAGCGGCATTATGGCTCGCGCCAACACCGCCGGCTTGTTGTCAGCGTTCATCGACAACTGTTGGAACACTGCGATCGTGAACGGGTCCGGCTCCACTCCTGAAATTTGGAAACCTTTTATATCAGCCCTGTAAGCGAGTAATCATCAGCTTAGCTTTATCCTACTTCAACACCGGTTACGGAGATGCGTACGCATCCCTTCTTATTAAATGGTATTTTTCTAAGGACAAGAGCTGAATTCAAATGTAGTTAATCCATTACGCGGCTGAAAGGATTAAGCTGTTAGTAACTAACTAAACTAACCGCTAAATTTGTTTAGTGTAACGCGAATAGAGCTAAATAGGTATATGTAATTAATTACTCCATAAGCAGTATTTGAGAAAAAAATTAATCTATGATTTTAGTAGATTGTCTCACGCAAGAGGAAATCTGTCTGCGTGTAACAACTACTCTAGCTAGAATTTTGTATTTTTCTTTGAGTGATCGAGAGATCAACAAGAAACACGGCGAGTTTCCGTGATATTATGGTGATATAGAAATAAAAGAGCGCGCGGTCGATCACCAACTAGATGTACCGACACGATCAAATCTATCACAAGGATAGTGGTTTCATTCAGACACCAGCACTCCCGGTGACTGAATGTGCTCACTAAGCCGCCAACAGAGATCGATGGAGGATCGCGAGAGCAGCCACCACAATAGGGCCTGGAGAGTGATCATTCATGACTACGACCACTGCAAAGAGTGACTGACTAAGAAGAGAAACAAGAACATTCCTGATAATATATTTTAGATAAAAAAAGATACAATACAAACGTCAGGCTCTAAAGGAACCTTATCCAGGGCCGTAAAATCATGAATAAAAAGATAAACCTGCAGCGGCGAGCAGTCTGTCGAGCAACTCGGCGTGGTGCGTGAGCGCGGCGGCGGCGGACAGCGCGGCGGCTTGCGCGGCGCTGGCCACGCCGCCGGGGAGCACGCCGCCGCCGCCCGGCGTGGCCGGCGCCCCGCCGCCCACGCCGCCCGCGCCGTTGGCTATGGCCGCGGCGTACAGTCGCGCCGCGCACACGCGCAGGGCCAGCTGCCACACGCACGCGTTCTCTTGCTCCGTCACACCGCTGAACTGATGCTGTAATCTATTACATTTACATATATGTAATGTTTCGTAGTGAACCAGTGTCCTCCTTTTTCATAGCAAAAACGATTGTAGTGTGAAGACACACGCATCATTCGCCTTGTACTTAAACCTTGTAAACATTGTTTATCCTTGCTCTAGACTCTCCATACAACTGTGTATTTTAGTAATGACCTATTTTAGTAATATGTATAAACCCATGTTCTCGGCAATAAAGATGATTATATATTCAGTTTAGGACCAGCTAACGTGTTTCATTAGTACAAGCTCTCGTGCTACAATACATGGCGACCCTGCCAGGACTACACTATTACGAATAATGGCTATAATAAATTGAAGGGTACACACAAAGAATGAGGAATATCACGGTTGTTTTTATCATGGCTCGAGCCTCGCGTGCACGCTGTGACATCAGAGACTGACCTGAGACACAGCGTCGTGAGATGCGAAAGGCCGTGCGCGGGCGGCCCGCCGTTGGCCTCGAGCGCGCCGTGCAGCGCCAGCACGCCGCGCGCGAACAGCGCCGTGAACGTCGCCGCGCCCGACACCGCCGGCTCCATCTCCGCTAGTCTGCAATCACACGATAGGTCTCCGTCTAAACACCGGCTTTCGTGATCTCAGAAAATATTGGGCCGAATTATACGTGGGTCTATACTGTTACGGTTTTTGATGAAACTTTCCAACAGTACGCAAAGGTAAAATAATTCTCGATCAAGCATAATCAACTTTCGAACTACTTAATTTAAAAATTTTGCCTACAGCACAGCGGGAGTCAAGGTCAGTCTCTCCCTCTTATTCTGCTGTGAGCATAATTGCCAATTGATTTGTGAGTTTGAGAACCCAGTTGTCCGCTATCTCGCTTGGATACGGGGCTTGCAATGGGGCATCGAATTCAGGCTGTATAACCTTTTCTAATCTATGGAAAATTATTCCAATGAGATTTCACTACCATAAATTTATATAGTGAACAGAAGAGATTTTAAAGCTCGCGATGCTTATTCGAGTACTTTTTCGGCGCGTTAAAATGGTTGTAACGCGTGAATTTTTTATTGTGGCACTAATTTCAGGCTTAAATACATATTACATTGTTTTGGGAATGTGTAAACATTTCTTGTTTACGAAGAGAGATGTTGACTTTTCGTTTGACAGTCTGCTGTTCCGACAGCTGATCTAATTTTGGCTTTTGCAGGATTGAGGACCCTGGAGGCCCGCACTTGTTGATAGTCGGCCCGAAGGTTTTGTTTCTCATTCGTAGATTTAGATATTCGTTAATCATTTTTTTTAAAGGGATATTGGAGTTGCTGAGAGGAATTGACGCGCGAGTTGCATTTTCCCTTGAAAGAAAACCATTTGGGAGATTTTCGTTTACGAATGGAATAATCTAGCCTATTGTTCTAATCTTAATTTTAAAGTAGTTTTGATTTTTCTACTCGTGTTTGTTAGCTGTCGTGCTTTGTGACGGAAGGCAAGAAGCCTGGAGAGTTCCATTCGTGAATGGAGTGCGTGATTCGGCTTCCGAATTCAAGTTGTGATGGTCGCTTCTGTTAGTTTCAGTAATATGTGATTTGTTGAAGGTGGTTGCCAAGTTTACGAAAAGACGCGTTGGCGTTGACACTAGACTAACGTATTGTCGGTGGCGGAAGCGTGCAATAGATTTATTGAAATTCTAAAAAAAATAATTTTGTTATTGTTAAAAGGAGGTATCTTTAATGTTCTGGAAGATTCCATATACATTGTGGAGTGGGGATTGGTGGCAATGACAAAACGGGTCCGCGCGCTCGGGGCGGCCTTTTTCTGCCGTTGAGAGCACCCTAGTAGTAGTCACCAGACCCGCTGAACGTCGGCAGGACACGTCGAAGACTGTGATTCCGGGCACCCGGTAAGCACGATTCGCAAGCGGTTGGGGCGTCGTCTTCTTGGTATAGTCGTGTTACCGAGGCGTTGTGTTGTTGCAGAATTGGACGTCAGCCCGAAGCGCCTGACGAATCAGCCCGCCCGGGACGGTCCACATAACCTCGTTCGATAGAACCGGTGAGTTGGTATCTGCGAATAGGCGTGGGGCGAGGAACCATTGGCCGTACTGTTAGTGAATTGTGAAAATGGTGAATTTCAGTGGACTACGTCACTCCGGGTTCGACGTGCATATCCTGTCGCGTTCCCCTTGACGGTGCTCCTCGCGCAACCTGCAGCGCGGGCATCAACGCGCTTTCTGCGGCGCCATTCGGTCGCGCTATTCCCCAGGCCGTGGATCGAACCTCCAGTCGGTATGTAAATTTTGTTAATTGCTTAGGGCAGTGTTAGATTAGGCGCACAAGTGATTCCCTGTGCTAATGGCGGGCATATTGTCCACAGGGAGGTTTTTTAATATACCCTCTTCCTCTTCACTCCGGTCGTGAGACTGACTGCGCAGTGGTGACGTGGCACGCAGTCCGAGCCACTCCGACACTCGGGTCAGCTTGATACCGCGGCTTCAAGACCGTATCGCTTGCATACAGCTAAGTGGTGTTACCGATCGAGCAATTTATGTGGACTTTTGCCGTAATAGTGAATTTCTGTACCAAACCATTTATATTATGATCGCAATAGGAATGTAGGCTTTCCGACTCATCGCCCTGAGAAACTAAATTGTAACTTGCTCTGCCGCTGCTTTTAATTACTGTATTTTTGACCTGGCATAAACAGGTCTGGCGCCCATTAGATATTTTGTTAACTGAAAATTGTAAAATTAGCTTTTAATATATATGAAATGTGAATTTGTATGTGGGAGACAATGGAGAGGCTTTGAACCACAGGAATAAACTCTGTCTGGCGATTTGTAACTTTCATTTACCTCCCCCCCTCAGAATTGTGTACTAAACTTATACTGAGAGAGCGCTTACCATAAGCGGGTCTCTTACCTTACTGTTACTTATACTTCCAATTTCAGGTTTCAGTACTATTACTTTGCTTATTCTCTCTCTACCTCTATTTTCATTCTACTCTTCAATTTATCTACTTACTTTTCCTTTCTAAACCTACTTAAAATTTTTAAAACATTACAGTGGCGCTTAACTGGTAAATCTTATTGCGATCATACCTTAATTTTATGCAATTGTGTATTGGTTTTGTATTGATTTAACATAATATTTATTGTGTTTAACCTGTGTTTAACATTTACTGTGAATTTTTTTAGAAAATTTTTTTTTCATACTGTGTAACTACCTGCGTTTTAGTATAACAGTGTAACTTATTGTAGCAGTGTAACAGTGTACCAATAGTTTAGCTTACTTATTTTGAAATTCAGGTGTAACTTATTGCGGCAAATACAATTTTAACTGAAATCTAATTTTTTATAGTGAGAGGGTATATTTTTTTTAAATTCAAGTGTACTCAGGGGGAACACATATTTTTGTTTAACGCTTAAGTTTTTTTAACTTTTAAATTTTAACTCTTTATCAGGGCATACTTCTGTAGAAATTCAAGTGAATTTAATTTATTGAGGGCATATCTGTCTTGAAATTTGTGTGTATTTGTAGCGAACAAATATTTTTTCTGAAATACTTGAATACCTGTTTATCAATGGCATATTTATTGTGAGACTCAAGTGTAACTTGTTGCGATCATAATTTTTTTATTATTTACATAAAAGTTAAACTTAAATTTTAATATTTGAAGAATGGCTCGCGATACACTCTTTATATTTCATATTATTAATACAAGGTCGGTTCTGGTGCGGTCGGGTGAATTTATTTTTATATGGCAGAATTCAGTTTCCATAGTGCAGGAAGTGGTTGTCCTCAGGGGTAATTTTTTAAACAGTGTTGACAGTGAGTGCCGCATGCCAATATTATTACACAACCTATAGTATTGGTATAGAAGTATATGAATATTGATAGGGTGGATTTTTTTTCTGAAATTATGAAACAATTGTGATTTTTTTGTTATTTATCTTGGAATTTACATGATAAATTCACTTAAGAAAGTTCACAGTTGGATTTTATCTTGTTTAGTTGATGAGTTTGGTAGGGATTTTTTTTTACAAAGCATCAGTAGTACAAAAGGATATTTTTAACCGACTCAGAAATAATGGTTCTAAATTTGGTTGTAATTTTTTTTATATTTATTACTTCATCACTTCCGGCATTGGTAAAGGATTGGAAGATTTTTTTTATTTTTTGAATAGTGTACTTCCAGATTGGTCCCATATTTTTTATATCTTGGAGTTCGGTTCTTATAGTATTTTAAAATTTTTAGGTGGTGCTTAAATTTAAAAAGATTTTTTTTTGATATAATTATGACAACAATATTGGTAGGCATGCGGTTAGGACACCCTTTCGACTTTGGGCTGGGAGATGCTTTTGGCTTACTGCTGGGGAAGGCTTTTGTCTTACATATACTCATTTATGTTGATTTATAGGTGATCTTTGTTGTCACTATTTTGACATAAGTGAAGCGTATGTAAAATATATGTTAGTGTTTATTACAGAAAAAATATATTTTTTAATGAAGGGTTATTTACAATACAATTAATTTTTTTTAATGCCCAGTAATATTTTTTTAATTTGACATTACTCGAGAAAATACATTTTAAGAACTTTGGATGTGCTTACAATTAATAAATATAAATATTTGAGCATTCCATTTTTTGTATTGTCTTCATGTAAGAAATAATTTTCATATTATGAGATATAGTTAATTGAATAATTAAATGGACTTCCTTAGTTGAGTAGGTGTAGTGGGTGCTTCAGCTTATAATATATTTTTTTGCTATGACAGGGTTTGAACAACCAGGCAGAATTAGTTTGATTAATCTAGTCAACCAATTTTACCGGGACGGATAGATTTGTTTGTTTTTTTTGAGATGATGTTATTGGGTATTTGGTAGTTTGCTATTTTTTAATGGTGCATAACTAAAATGTACATTTTATTCCATGTGTCCATTCAGTACATTCCATTTTATTATCGTCATATAGGCGATTGCATTCTTTCCATTTGTTTCAGCGACCAGGTTTTCAACAGGATTTTCTTCGACGGGGCTTTATATATTTTTTTTTCTTTTAATTGAGTCATCTTAGAGATGAAGCAATTATTTTTAGGGGACGTTAGGAAAACGTTTCTTATTTTTCTTTTTGGTTCCTTGAGAGACTAACCTAGCTTGAGTTGTCATTGGGTAGGCTGGTGTTTATAGGGTTGTCTACTTTGTTTTAAAGACAATTCTTTCTTTCATGTTTTTACCTGTCTATCGGCAACTCCTAGGACTCATTGATCCATAGGGGTATTAGTGGTGCATTTTTCATCACTTTGTGCGGGTGGTTTAGATTCAACAAACCAATACCCGGACGTGTAGGGAATAATTTTGAGATGGAGAAGATTTGTCCTGGTCGTTGGAATTATTAGGAATGTATTACTGTATGGATTAAGCAAACCAAATACCCGGACGTGTAGAGATTAATTATGGTTAGGAAAAGATTGGTCCTGGTTGTTGGAATATTTTAGGAATGATCACTGGAAGAATTAGGCAAACAAGTCAGTACAAAGGACTTGCACTGACTTGATTTTTTTATATTTTGAGTTTAAATTATTTTAGGTGGAGGGAAGCTTACCATCAGGTGGATTTGGTAGACTGAGCGAGGAAAGTTAAAAGACATGTATATTTATTATTTATATGTTCAGTATATATTAAAATACCAATATTTATTTATTTACATTGAAAAATATTTTATTTATTTTAATTGTCATGATTGCAATAGTACAAGCGGTGCAGGCTACTTATAAAATAAAGCCATAAGCCTTAGTATACGGACTTTAACCTTTTTCATGAATAACTTTAACTCAAGCGAGTGAGTCCTTGTAATTTGTAAACAATGACTCAGGTTATTCCTTCATACTTAATGTGCATCTATATCAGAGCGGTGTCATAACTCATTAAATAAGCCTTAATATTTAGGATACTAGATGAACATTAACTACATTTACAACTTTTTTGGGGTTTTCACTCCTAACTTATTGGTTAATAAGGGGAAGCTTTTAGACTACGAGTTATCTCTAAAATTGAATAGAGTAACTCAATACATCTTAAGTGGGTAAATTATCTAATAAGGAGTTAACATATTTTATAATTTATTCCTATATATACAAACTTATTTATGTCATTTTAATATTTATGGATGCAGGTATGCTGGTGATTAGAGGTAAGAATGATAGAGAGACAGTGTGATTGATTGATTTGATTAAGAGAAAGTATGAAAAGGAAGTTTGTAGTTGTTGTGGATTGGGTAGCGAGTCAGTGTATACTATTTTTTTTCTTCAGGGGTCTATATAGCTAGTCTTGGGGGGTTCTAATTATTTTCATCCGTGTTCCTATATTTCCTATATTTTCTCCTTATTTCTACTTTATCTTACAGCTCACTTTAAACACTTTAATTTTATTTTCCTGATTTCTCTAACCATGACACAGACCATGCATGATAGGAGTATGAATTTGGTTCGAGATTATATTATAGTATTATAAAGTATTTATTTCAGACAACAATAGCCCAGTTACTTAGTTTATTTATATTCATCCCATGTCATATATCATATCCGACCTACCTATCTTTCTACCAAATCGTCGCATAGTTTTAGTTTTTTTATAATATTCGTAAAGGCAGAGTATTGTTCATTGGTTTTTTCGTTTCATGGATGGCAGTATTGTTTCAGGAGTATACTGCTGGGGACAGCAGGAAATTTGCGGGAGCAAATTTTTCCTGGCTTGGGGGATATTGTAACGCGTGAATTTTTTATTGTGGCACTAATTTCAGGCTTAAATACATATTACATTGTTTTGGGAATGTGTAAACATTTCTTGTTTACGAAGAGAGATGTTGACTTTTCGTTTGACAGTCTGCTGTTCCGACAGCTGATCTAATTTTGGCTTTTGCAGGATTGAGGACCCTGGAGGCCCGCACTTGTTGATAGTCGGCCCGAAGGTTTTGTTTCTCATTCGTAGATTTAGATATTCGTTAATCATTTTTTTTAAAGGGATATTGGAGTTGCTGAGAGGAATTGACGCGCGAGTTGCATTTTCCCTTGAAAGAAAACCATTTGGGAGATTTTCGTTTACGAATGGAATAATCTAGCCTATTGTTCTAATCTTAATTTTAAAGTAGTTTTGATTTTTCTACTCGTGTTTGTTAGCTGTCGTGCTTTGTGACGGAAGGCAAGAAGCCTGGAGAGTTCCATTCGTGAATGGAGTGCGTGATTCGGCTTCCGAATTCAAGTTGTGATGGTCGCTTCTGTTAGTTTCAGTAATATGTGATTTGTTGAAGGTGGTTGCCAAGTTTACGAAAAGACGCGTTGGCGTTGACACTAGACTAACGTATTGTCGGTGGCGGAAGCGTGCAATAGATTTATTGAAATTCTAAAAAAAATAATTTTGTTATTGTTAAAAGGAGGTATCTTTAATGTTCTGGAAGATTCCATATACATTGTGGAGTGGGGATTGGTGGCAATGACAAAACGGGTCCGCGCGCTCGGGGCGGCCTTTTTCTGCCGTTGAGAGCACCCTAGTAGTAGTCACCAGACCCGCTGAACGTCGGCAGGACACGTCGAAGACTGTGATTCCGGGCACCCGGTAAGCACGATTCGCAAGCGGTTGGGGCGTCGTCTTCTTGGTATAGTCGTGTTACCGAGGCGTTGTGTTGTTGCAGAATTGGACGTCAGCCCGAAGCGCCTGACGAATCAGCCCGCCCGGGACGGTCCACATAACCTCGTTCGATAGAACCGGTGAGTTGGTATCTGCGAATAGGCGTGGGGCGAGGAACCATTGGCCGTACTGTTAGTGAATTGTGAAAATGGTGAATTTCAGTGGACTACGTCACTCCGGGTTCGACGTGCATATCCTGTCGCGTTCCCCTTGACGGTGCTCCTCGCGCAACCTGCAGCGCGGGCATCAACGCGCTTTCTGCGGCGCCATTCGGTCGCGCTATTCCCCAGGCCGTGGATCGAACCTCCAGTCGGTATGTAAATTTTGTTAATTGCTTAGGGCAGTGTTAGATTAGGCGCACAAGTGATTCCCTGTGCTAATGGCGGGCATATTGTCCACAGGGAGGTTTTTTAATATACCCTCTTCCTCTTCACTCCGGTCGTGAGACTGACTGCGCAGTGGTGACGTGGCACGCAGTCCGAGCCACTCCGACACTCGGGTCAGCTTGATACCGCGGCTTCAAGACCGTATCGCTTGCATACAGCTAAGTGGTGTTACCGATCGAGCAATTTATGTGGACTTTTGCCGTAATAGTGAATTTCTGTACCAAACCATTTATATTATGATCGCAATAGGAATGTAGGCTTTCCGACTCATCGCCCTGAGAAACTAAATTGTAACTTGCTCTGCCGCTGCTTTTAATTACTGTATTTTTGACCTGGCATAAACAGGTCTGGCGCCCATTAGATATTTTGTTAACTGAAAATTGTAAAATTAGCTTTTAATATATATGAAATGTGAATTTGTATGTGGGAGACAATGGAGAGGCTTTGAACCACAGGAATAAACTCTGTCTGGCGATTTGTAACTTTCATTTACCTCCCACCCTCAGAATTGTGTACTAAACTTATACTGAGAGAGCGCTTACCATAAGCGGGTCTCTTACCTTACTGTTACTTATACTTCCAATTTCAGGTTTCAGTACTATTACTTTGCTTATTCTCTCTCTACCTCTATTTTCATTCTACTCTTCAATTTATCTACTTACTTTCCTTTTCAACTACTTAAATTTAAAACATTACATGGTATCGATGATATTTGTTCGCTCATGAATTTTCGTAAAAAATTACAACTATTTGAATGCACAAATTACTGTTCTTCATGATCAATAGTAATGTGCGACGTAAAAATATATATTTTTTTTTATATAAGAGATATTGCAACTTCGTGTACGCCCAGAGGTACGCGCAGTAATTGGGAAACACCAGTGTATGATCCATACTTGTTGAGCTGCTCCTCAGCGGAATGCAGCATCTTGAGCCGAACGCCGGTGGACAGCGTGCCGTTGTCGATGTGCTGCAGCACGGACTCGAAGAACCGACGCACCGCTCTGTCGTCCATCGCTGCTTCGATCTTCTCCGCGGCGGACTGCTGAGCCTCACCTACATACAAATTAATTTTGTATTAAATATTCCCGGACAGTGTAACGACACAGAGCCAACTAGTCCCAAACTAAGCAAAGCTTGTACTATAGGTACTAGGATAACTGATATTATACTTAAATATATTTTCTTTTGTAGATACATACATACATATAATATATAGAAAACACCCAGACCAACACAAACAGGCATGTACATGCACACAAATATTTGTCTTGTGCGGGGATCGAACCCGTGAGCTCGGGAGTCAAAAGGGCCATATGTAGCCATTTGACCACCCAGCTCGTCGATCCAAATCGTCAAGTGGTATGTCTTGCGTATCCTTGAATATAAAAGAAAATGACTGAATAAACTATCTATGCTATAGCCCAGATTGTAGAATGTTACGAGTCCGAAATCCTTAGCGCGTAAGTATCCACTAAAAATGATTCTGAAAATTCGTAACAAATACCACTAGTCATCAAGCAGTAAAAGCTTGCTCTCTTTCATCTGCAATGTTGGAAAAATAAAAACATGTGGGGAAAGTGTGGCATATATGTAAATATCAGCTACAATAATTTAAATGAGGTGAGTAGTGATTTTACGTACCTTGATTACCTGATACCTGGAGAATAGGTGTCTGGCCAAGGTACCAGGTAGTCATACGATCATAGTACGACCTAACATCACTCAATCATGCCCATTTTGTTTATCGGAAAAGTCTGGCGGATCAGGGATCTTGGATTATAAAGAAACCTATATAATGTAGGGATAAATTATCATCCTATGTAATAGTAATGTCTGCTGGAGTGGTGGTTCCGAACTAACACTGTTATCCAGAATAGAACCAACCAACAAGCTATGCCAAATTGAGAGGTATACATAGCGAGAAATTTCTAATCGAGTTTTATATATTCGCAACAGATTGTAGCAATTTGATGACATATGCTTCCCAAAACGTATACTGCGTGATATTTTTATTCCTATTAAACTATAAATAGCTTTAACTTAAAAGTAACAAAATGTCGGTTGGATCTATTCTGCATAACAGGATCCAATTATCACTTGCGTTTATTTTATATACATTACCTATAGGCAAATGCGGCACTAGATGCGGCATGGTGTCCCGCAGATACGTGTAGTGTTTAACGGTGTGCTCTTCGAAGAGAGGCAGCATGGTGGTGCAGTGCTGCGCCGCGTTCAGCACCAAGATCAACACGCACATGTCTGTACTCGCGGTCACGGAAATTATCGCATAACAAACATATTCACACATCAGATGGGGACTACATTCGTAGCGCATGCGAGGAATGGCGGCTAGTGCCGCGCATTTATCTTGAGTTCAGTATATAGATAAATCTATAGTGGACCAGAACACTTAAAAATTTGTTGAGTAATATGCATAATATGTTCTCTACTAAATTTTGCGTTAGACTTTGAATACAAACGTTTGAATACAAAAAAATATGCCTTAAATATTTTTTTGTAGAAATATGAACAATACAAGAATCAAAGATGGCTGAATGCACGCTCCCGTGTAGAACAAATATCGACATGAAAGATAGCAGAAGAACTCAGGCATTGCGTAGGGCCTTGCGTACCTTCCAAAACCCCGACTACTACGAACGATGTCCCCAACCGTATGCGTGGATTGGATACACAAATTTGTTAAAAGATGAATATGTTTGTCGCTATACATATACTATTGTAAGTATCTAAGTAATAATCTAAGTTGTAGAAATTCAACAACATAATGGGAATAATAATCATTTCTTTAAGCAACTATTGCCAAGTAGTGGATTCAAAAGTTTGGTATCAGCAATACAAGTGTGTTAGAGACCTTTTTTCTTTAAGGATTCCACAGACTAGAAAACTGAAGCCTCTACTCATACACTAGGAGTGAGCTCTGTAAAATCGCACAAGTAAAGAGGAATTACTTGGGCCAAAATACTTTTTAATGCCTAATCCGAGAATACGATTTTCATTTTTTTATTTTAAATTAATATAATTATTTTCTTATTTTTTTATGGAGATTAGATATGTTGTAGTTCGGTTTATAATATACCTACCTCTGCAGCGTTAGTTTTAATGATTTAACTATATTTGTGGCATATAATATATCAAGGTGTCGAAAAATTAAACAACTGCGTTACTTTTTTACAATTTTTTTATTATTATTAATATTGTACATAGAGACTCACTGATAAGTCAGTTTTGAACTGTAAAGCTAATGTTAACCTCCTATAAAATTAAATCACAGAAATAATCAGTTTCACAGAATATTCTTATTAATCTAGATTACTGCGTTACCAATGTTGAATTTTAAAACTTAAACTTTTCCATTAATGGCAAAAAAAAACTTTAAATTAATTCTAATTGATGACATAATATTCTTCTTTTGATGAATAACACGTACGTATGAATTTGAGGCATTTTTAATAATTAGAATCCTATGTATTATTGAAAATACAATAAAAATCAGAGGGACACAAAAGTAACGCAGTAGTAAGCCTAGTAACACAGTAGTATTTTCTTATATAAAATACTTGTACTTTATATAGAAATCTCAGTATAATGATAAAACAAAATAAATTTAACTCTTTATGACTTGACATAAAATAAAGTATGTCAAATAACATCAAAGAAAACAAAGCAAAACAAAAATAAACAAAATATTACTTTTTATAACTTTTACCACTTAATATTAGAACCAATGAATATTAGAAAATCAACCTTATAAACTAATGTGATACTTTCGATTTAGTCATAGTTTTCAAAAAAGTTCGTTTAATAAAAGTTTAATTAAAGTATACCCTTTTACCTTTCACGACAATTTTGGGGTTAGGTACAATTTCTGCGATGTTTTCGTAAGGTTCGTAAGAAATGTCAGTCTCTACTGCTTTGAATCTTTTGCCAGTATTATCCATTGTTTTGAAAACATAACTTTGACGTCTCCTTCTTCATCAACTTCACTTTTAACAACACCTAGGTAAGTGTTATGTTTGTCCTTGACAGAATACACTTTTCCTAAAACATAGACACCGTCATATATCTTTGTAAGATAAACGTTTTCAATTAGATAACGTTGAATACTTATTTCAGTTCAGTTAATTTACTTGTTTCGTGTCTTTGATTGAAGTTTTAGCTCTTTGGTATCTCTTTTTGTATTTTTACTACACCTCCTTTTCATCTTTTGCAGTTCTTCCTGCAATTTCTTATTTTTTCAGATCGATATCTTCGAATTTGACCAGACCTCTATGGTTTCATCGAGGTCTGGTCATTTCATGATGGTCACAAGGCCAGGAACGGCCAGGAACTCCAGTTTTGGAGTTCCTGGCCGTGGGCTGGACGGCGGTGTAATGTCCATAATTTGTTGAGCAATCTTTTGACGTTCTCGTAGTTTCTAATTAGCATTCTTCCATTTAAGCTTTGCACTTCTTTGTTCACGCTTTGTTATGTCTTTCACATGTTTTTTATTTGCGTGGTACCTTTCAAGATAGTTTTTTTAGGCTTCAGCATTTTTTGCAGGGTCTAGTTTAAAATTTAGTCTGTAGCGACGTTGTTTTTCTGCGTTCGTCAACGCCATTTAGTGCAGAAACTTCTTTCTGAGAAAAAAGATACAATATATGGGTATTTCGGTTGTAATAACGTATTAATAACGTTAAAAACAACTGTGTTTCCGATGTAACTACTGCGTTACTTTTTTCAGTAACGAAGTGTAGCAGTTACGCAGTTGTAAATATTCGACTATCTTGTAAACTGTCACAAAATAAAATAAGAAAATTCAGATATTTTAACATTGACCGATCCAATACTTAACTAACTGCGTATGAAAATAATTATAATGTATACATCGTCCGTACGTACCTTTCGACAGCGGTAACTCAGCGGCCACATAATAAATACACGCAACTCTCTCAGCGACTGTGACGCGACTGATCCGGCTAACGTACTCCCCCCGCGCAGTTGTTATCATTTTTTAAAGGACTTACAACAAGTCGAACCGATTGAAATGCAAGAAAACGTAATACATTCACTTTAAGGTTTATTTTCAT
This sequence comes from Hypsopygia costalis, assembly GCA_937001555.2. Lineage (NCBI taxonomy): Eukaryota > Metazoa > Arthropoda > Insecta > Lepidoptera > Pyralidae > Hypsopygia > Hypsopygia costalis. The sequence continues at coordinate 22,161,680 of OW443328.2, forward strand.
ACAGCAACGCAAGGTAGTTACGGTTTTATTCTTTGTTGGGGACACCGATTAAATTATTCTTTATTTCATTAAATGTTTTATGTAAAAAAAATCTATTAGCATTGTAATAAGGTCCAAAGCTGACATTTTTATAGTGGTATTTAAGATTGAACGTCATCTAGGAAATATTATGAGAAATTGTTCAGTATAATTCAGACACGTGCTCAAGGACAACGGTATTTAGTACGAAGAACTACTGCGTTACTAAGACTGTCAACGTTGTTACCGTAATTTTCAAATTACTAACATATTTTTTATATTCAAATCTTGTTTTTTGTATTAGACAATAATGTCATATTTTGAATTTAGTATACGATTTTTACAAGTTTGTACTGATTTCTTATAAAATTTAATTTTCATTCCAAGGGACTGGTTTTTAGGCATCTAAAAGTATTTTGGCCCACTTATCATCTAAACTGAGGTCAGTTTCATAAAAATTTTGCTAAATGGTTTACCTGCTATTGATTATTCCTGATATACCGTTCAAGATATTTATTTATACCTTTTCATTTTAAGATATTCCTTCACAGTTTTTAATGGATTTATATATATTTATAAATATTTATATATATATATATATATAAATATTTTATAACAGGGTGGCAAACGAGCATTGTGGGAGCATGGTGGAAAGTAATCACAACAGCCCATGGTGATCAGCATACCAAGGGGTCGCCGATAGTTCGCCAGCTATTAAATTATATTAAAATGAGTATAACGTTGATGAAAGTAAGTCATTAATCGTATATAGTATTGTGAAGGATACAGGCCGGGTCGTCGACGTCGGGCTCGGGCATGTCGAAGAAGGGGTGCACGGCTAGCAGCCGCGGTGCCAGCGGCAGCACCAGCGTGGCGTGCGACGCGCCCAGACGCTGTGCGCAGCGGAACGTGGACCGCTTGTCCTGAAACACAAATATACTGAAGGATGTGTGCGTACATCTCGGGAGCCTTGATAGGTTTAGCTTCCGAAATTGGAGGTAATTTATCATCATCATCATCGGCCTGTATCTACTCACTGCTGGATACAGGCCTTCCCCAATGCTTTCCACGAAACACGATCCTCCGCCTTCCGCATCCATTCGCTTTCTTAAGATCATCGGACCATCTAGAAGGGCCCTTCTTATGCGTCCAACGTGCGGCCTCCACTTATTACCTTCCTCCCCCATCTACCATTACTTACTGGAGGTAATTACTGGGGGTAAGTGGTCTGAATTAGTCTGAACTATAATGGGATGTGTCTCATACTCATCTTTGAGACAAAGACGATCTCACCTGCATGTGCTGTCCGACTGGGGAAGTATGTCCATCTTACAGGAGACCGCAGCTAAATAGTAATTTCTTTGAAGGTTATTGTGTTAATTTTAATTCACGTGAGGTCACAAGGAAAGGAGTTACTGTATTGGCAGCGGGCGTGGTGGCGCGCGCGCGACATTTCATGTTGGTAGGTAGTTAGTATGAGAGGAGGCAAACCAGCAAGTGGGTCACCTTGTGGAAAGCAAACATCACCGCCCATGGAGACCAACAACACCAAGGGGTCGCCGATCCGTTGTCAGTTGTTGCCTTTAAGGCTATGGTTTATACCGATTCACATCAGGCGAGCCGTATGCTTGGCTACAACCCGACGTACTCAGTATAAATAAAAACATGCCTATGTACACATACTTGAGGATATCTCTTGAGGTTTTCCAAAATTTTATCAATGCACATTTCCAGGCACGTCTTGGATGCGACAGTGCATGACCCCAGCATTCTGTGGAGACCTTCTCTGACGTCCATTGAGTAGTCCTGCAACGGAAAACGTTATTAGTAGGTATCGGGGGTAATAAGATAATACATTTTACATAGCCGCCCCCCTTATATTGAAATGAAATGATTTATAATAATGTTATAATAAAGCACTTGTATGAAATGATTTATTCCGCCATTAGCCCCTTGCATCCCAAAACGTTATTAGCAGCCTATTAGTAAACTTCCGGCAGAGAATGGAATGAAATGAAATTATTTATTCAGCAATTGAGCCCTTGTGGGCACTTAGAGACGTTTTACTCATTTTATGAATAATATTCTTATTTATTGACATTTTTGTTTATCTGTTATTATTCACTTTTAATGCTCATTTTGCCTATGTTTGGCGTAGATTGTGAGACCCGTGAAAGGGGTGAGACGTACCTCCAAGGCGCCGAGGATGGTCTCGAGCTGGTCCTCGCGCAGCACGATGTGGTGCGCGATGTTGGTGAGGCTGTCGATGGCCCGCAGGCGCACGTCCTCGATCTCGTCGTTGAACATGTCCACGAGGAAGTCCAGCGACGTGGTCGCGAACACTGAGTTCTCCATCGACAGCTGGCACACCGCCTCCACCGCCGCCGTGCGCACCTCTGTACAATAGGGCGCATGGAAACTTTTGTAAAATTGTAGAACTATACACGGGGCCGAAATCGAGGTTGAGTGGAGCGAGACGCTTTTTAGGGTTCCGTAGCCAAATGGCAAAAACGGAACCCTTATGGATTCGTCATGTCTGTCTGTCTGTCCGTCCCGTATGTCACAGCCACTTTTTTTTCGAAACTATAAGAACTATACTGTTGAAACTTAGCAAGTAGATGTATTCTGTGAACCGCATTAAGATTTTCATATAAAAATAGAAAAAAAAAACAAGATTCGCTGAGTGTAGTCGTTGTTTTCCATTGATGTCAATGGATATATTTGATGATCATTTCTCAAGGACATGATCGATATCAATTTTTTTTTCGAGACAAACCTCAAGCATGTGGCGGTCTTTAATTGTGACAAGTTTCATCAAAATCGGTTCAGTGGTTTTTGAGCCTATTCATTTCAAGAATGACTTTTCGGCGTATGTAAGCGTCCCGCACGTTCCACTCAAGTATTGGAACTATATCGTAAAATACACAAAACCAGAGCGATCGGCGATCTTTCATGCTATTGTCTTACGTCTGACTTGTATATCGCATGGTCGATTTAAAGTTTGGCGGGTCCCCTGATCCCCAATATCCAGTGTAGAACAAGAGAATATGCAGTGCCTTTCGTATTCTAACGACATTTAAGTCAAACGCACTATGAGCACAACATCCGAAAAGCATAAGAACCTATAAGCGGTTTGGCTTATTAGCAATATGACCTGGTGGTAAATAGTCCTAACGGCTAAAGAACATGTTATAATGTGCGCTCAAAAAAGTCAGATTAACTACTGCCACAAGTCAAGATCTAAAACTTTATTATCCTCGTTTCCATGTAACTGCATGGCAGCAGGTGTTTGTGTACAATATAATGTGTAATTTTTGAAGCGTATGCGTAACTTTAGAAGATATTATGCAAGTACAATTTCTATGTAGTAAATGTAATTAATAATTATAATTAATTTAATAATAATAGGTACTACCGCTCCGTTCCTAGATCCATGCGATCGATCGACTGTAAAATTTTAATGTTATCTAGTATTTCTCAATGTATGAATGTGGAGCGTTGGGGTTCGAAATCCAACACTTGTTACACTTTTTCTAATTTATTTCGCCTTTTTACTTTATATCACACCCGTCTTTCGTCTTATACTCTCCGCCATATTTATTCCTACCTTTCTTACTTCCCTTTCATTCGCCTGTCAAAACATCATCATCATCTCTCACTCGCACAGTGTTACCATCCTACATGAATATTGTATTCGTTTTTGAGAAATAAATGTCTTAAACCATAAACCATAATAAGTACCCATGAGCTCGTCCTCGAGGCCGTGCACGAAGGCGCCGGCGGCCCCGCCCGGCAGCAGCTGCACCGTGTCCTGGTCCATGCGCGCGCCCGGCGCGTCGTCCGCCCAGCGCCGCCCGCTGGCCCACGCGCCCGACCGCACCAGCTCCGCGCCGCGCTCGTGCATGCTGCGCTTTTTCTACGACACACATGGCAACAACGATGTAGACGATGGAAGATATATACTCACATATCATGTTTAAAAAACTGTAAAGAGGCACAGCATTATATTTAAAAGCTATCCAGCTGAAGGTCCTCGACCTCACAGAATACCATAGCCAAATAATAATTCCCTCGAGGGTTGTTGTGCTACTGCGAGCGAGTGACATTACCAGGATGGAATAAGTTGATGCGTTGACAGCAAGCGCGAGATATTTCAAGTTGCGTGCATTTATATGGTATGGTAACCGCTTCACATCTGGCTAGCTATATGCTTGTTGGACATCTGACGTAGTATAAAAAAAGGAAAAACATATATGTATAAGTATGATTAAGAATATACAACAGGACAAATCCTCTTTGTGCGAGCTTCCTGTATTGACGTGACAACGTCTTATAAATTGGTTAGCCTGGTGACACTTCAAGAAACTGGCTCACGTTATGCGCTTACAATGAGAGCGAGTGAAAGGCACGCGTCCCTTCTAAGAGCGAGAGAGACAGACATAAAAAGTGAAAGGCATGCGTCCCTTCCACTCGAAAACATTTTACCACTCAAAGTCGTTGTCACGTAAAACTTTCGCCCGTATACCGACTTTACAGGCAACCAATTTTTTTATTATAATATTCTTTCTCGAAAGTACCTTCATGTTACTCATGAGCTGTTTATCCAGGGTCTGCAGAAGAAAGCGGTCAGAGACGCCTCGCGTGGTGCCCAACAGCGTGCACGCCAGAGCACGCACTTGCATTCGTAAGTCGTTAACAGCAGAGCAAATGCGTACAAACGCGTCATCCACAAGGCGCATTGTTGTTTCCCCGTCTTGTAATGTCACTGTGCTGAAACATAATTGAATATGTCATGAGTACGTTATTTCTTTTAATCTTTCACGGTTGTTTACTTTACTATTGTGTTTATGGGACTTGCCGCGATCAATTAGTATTTTCAGTCATGGAACAACTGACTAGTCCATCCCGTCAGTAGTTAAAATATCAGGAAAATACAAAAATGTCAGGCGGTAAGTCCCGTATATACAATAGTGATGAGTATCTTCATTATTTTCTTTCTCTATAAGAAACAAATAATACTTGGACTGAGTGGATAGAGACATTTTAGGGCACGTAAAATCTATGAAATTAATCATGCACAAGAAAGAAGTATCACAATAAATCCTGCACTGTTGCAATTTGTTGGGGTGTAAGTTGTTCATCAACATCTTTGAACCAAAGCCAACTTCACCTGCACGCGGTGCACCCTGCTGACTGACAAACGAAGCTCTGGCGAAAAGAGAGGTAGGGAGCGTAATTGTAAGCTACCCGACTGGGGAATGTACCTCCACCTCACAGAATGCCGCAGCCAAATAACGGTTCCCTTGAGGGCTGTTGTGTTCCTGCGAGTGAGTGAGGTCACCAGAAAGGAAGGAGATGGTGCGGTGGCGGCGCGCGAGCGATATTTTATGTTGCGAGCGTTAATATGGCTACGGTAACCGCTTCACATCAGGCGGGCCGTATGCTTGTCTGCCACCCGACGTAGTATATAAAAAAAAAAAAAAAAAAAAAAAATTGTGACGAATTTGGAAGTTTATACAAAACGGTCAGTACAAAAATGGTCAGTCATTTTTGAGATATTGGCACTCATGACAAAATAAATATTGCATTAGTACTTGTAAAACACTGATCCGATTTTGATGAAACGTGGTACATAAATAGGACATGTACATACAATTCACATGTTTACGGAACATTTTAAGTGGTTCAACAGTTTTTGATTTTATATATATGAGAGGGGGGGCAAACGATCATGTGGGTCACCTGATGGAAAGCAATCACCACCGCCCATGGAGATCAGCAACACTAAAGGGTCGCCGATCCGTTGGCAGCCTATATTCGTTCCTTTTTACTTTCTGGTGACCTCACACTCAAGGGAATTATTGTTTGGTTGCAGTATTCTGTGAGGAGGAGGTATGCGGTACGAGGTGATATCGAAATATATTTGAAAAAACCATCACTAGGTCTCATTTTATGGGAAATGTCTAGGTGAATAATAGTAATAAAAAATAATAACTACTTATTTTCACACACTCTCCAGGGTTCAGATTACCTTGATGCCAATTTTCTAGAAATTTGGTTCAGCTATTTTTTCATAAAAATAAAAAATTTAATCATAAAAGATGAAAAAACAAAAGGACACACTTTGCATTTATAATACTCGTTAAAATTGCTGTTATATTGTTATACTATGACTTACGCAGCACTTTAACCTAACAAACCCAACAAATATTTCTAGATCTGCTCGAAGCTTTGGCATGTGAGATATAAAGTATCAGTTGTACCGCAGTACAAAACCACTATGGTCAATAAATACCAGCAGCTAGCTCATAAAGAGTGGATAGCATAATGTAGCTAATAACTTACTTCTCTGGATATTTGTTTCCCAGTACCCACACCAACTTCAATGCCACTTCACGGACAATCTCGTAATCATCCGTTAGAGCTGTGCACACATGTTCATACAGATCTGCACTTAAGATCTGTCCTCGCTCATGAAGTGTGAGAAGGGCCTGAAATGCTTCACATCGTACTCTTGCATCCTACATGTAAAAGAAAAACTTATTACACAAAGGTATGGTCACATGCAAAACTGCATATTTGGCTTAAAGACTAAAATCATGTGTAATTGTAATATAAACATTAATGCAATATTGTAAAGTTTAAACCAATTTTCATTACTACTTGGCAGGCTCAAGCCATTTTTTTTGCAAATAACAAACTAATGAATTGTGCTGACGCTAAACATATAGGTAGTAAGGATGGAATTGCTGTGTTGGCAGAGGGGGTGGCAGCGCGGAATCAATATTTCATGTTGTTAATATGGCTATAGTAACCGCTTTCATTAGTATAAAAAAATCTATTATAATCTGTACTAAACTTTATCATCTACGAGTATCATAATTTACAATAAAACAAACAAAAGTATTAGGTAACAAAATCAGATTATTGTTAATTCAGATTACAAAAAGTAACTCAAATTATTAATTGAGAGCAAGATTATCTACAAAAACTTATTTTTTACAAGGTTAAGAAGAGCAGCTAGAGATTCAACATTGGTAATAACTTTCCATAATACTTTTGTTATCAATATTTTAATTAAACAAATATTACCTCTGCATGAGAATAGTCCCCAAGCAGCTTTACAATAGCATCTGCTTCTGTGGCAATCTCCACTGTTTTGTCAGATTCAGGGCAGATAGGGTACAGCTCACTGATGAGCTGCAAGCACCGACACTTCACCTGATGACTAGTGTCCTTGAGGTTGTCTTTAGCGACTGCCACTAACCGCATCATAAGAATTTTGTCATCATTCAACTTGCTACCCAGTTTTAACAATGTTGCTATACCTTGAGCAATGACCTGAAATGTTTGAGGTATTAATAAAATTTATTGAGTATCAGCAGAAAGCATAACAATTTTATTTTTATTTATATAATAAGATCACTTGTACTATTCCTAAATATATACATTTCTTATATATACATTAAGTCGACCCTGTTATGCAAAATAAATCCAACCAACATTTTATTACTTTTATGTTAAAGCTATTTAAAGTTTAATAGGAATAAAAATATCACAATAAAATACCACACAATATAAGTTTTGTGCATGTCATCAAACTGCTAGAATCTGTTGCGAATATATAAAACATAATTTGAAGTTTCTCAATATGTATAATATCTCTCAATTTGGAATAGTTTGTCGGTTGGATCTATTCTGCATAATATGGTCCAAGTGGAATTACTATTCCACTTAAATTTAATTAGTTTTTTTGCTTGTAAAAGTGAAATCAGACTAGCACAAGTGATTTTATTACAATGTTTAAAATGTTCCACCAAGTGCCAACAATCACCAGTATCAACATTGCATAACAAATTGTTACCTTATGTGAAGTTTCATTTTTAATCAGATGCATAGTCTCATCTATGAGATTATTCAGGTTAGCTCCGGGACACTCCAACCCAATGTCACAAAACAACCATAGTATTTTAACCCTGACCACGGACTCCTCCTCTGACTGAAAATGTTCTGATAACTTTTTGATGGCCTCCTCGACATCAGACTCTTGAAACTGCAGGCAGTCGGAAATGCGCAATAAAAGCTGCAATGCTTCATCACTAGACTTGCACTTCTCCAATAGTCCCACAAATGCAGCAGCAGAACTACCTATTAATGGTTTTTTCGCCAAGTGCAACTTTTTAGAAGGTGGACCATCCTATAAATAAAACATTGATCAATCGAAAAATATATCATAAAATGAAGAATAAATCACAATATATACCTACCTTTAATTCACAATATATACATAACTTTAGTTGAAAAATTTGAAAGTGTATGTCTGTTTGTTACAATTCACAACTAAACGACTGAACCTATTTCAATGAAATTTAGCATGAGCAAAGTTTTTACCCCGAGGAAGGACATAAGCTAGGCTACCTCGGCGCGACAGCCAACATTACAAACATGTTATTGAAAAAGCCGACAAATGAGGTTAATGGTTTGAAATGATTTACCTGGAACGATTTGTTGTATTCCGCCAACGCTCTTTTTTTAAGAACAGCTGCCATTTTACAAAATTGTAACTAAACAAATTATTTTACGAATTTAATTTACAAAGCAAACAGTCGGTGAATAAGTCGGTACACTATGTACCTATGTATTATAGTAGTGGTATTATGTATGTATTTTCATTATTTTTCTCACAATTTCCAATCCCAATCCTTCTTCTTCTTTTTTGTTACCCACGACGGAACGGACGGAGACGGTTTATATACCATCGCATGCGTTTGGGGTGATCGGATGTTTTAGGGATGTGAAAAAATAATCGAATAATATAAATAATATATTAAAATCGACTTTTTTTTTAAATAATAATCGATTTAAAAAAAAAATAATATTGGAAGAATCGATTAAAAATCGATTTTACTACTGCTCCCCCCCCCCCCCCCGCCTCACGATTTTATGTGATTTTAATACGATCTGGCATCTTTACTGTGCTGTTAAAACAGTTTTGTGTTTTGTTTTATTTTTTTATGTCATTCGTTATATCTTGTTTACTTTTAATTAATAAAACTATTATTAATATAATAATTAACGCGTTTATTTTGAAATTTATTGACAATTAGGGAAAAATCGATTAATATAACAAAATATCGATTATTTTTCAATGAAAAATCGATTATTTATTAATCGATTTTTCATGTTAAAAAAAAATCGATTCACTAAAACCGCCTGTTTATATCTATAGAAACCCTTTAGAGAGAGTTAGCCAATTTACTTATTTAGGGCATATAATTACGCCTGACCTCAAGGACCATGCAGATATTGAGCGGGAGCGGAGGGCGCTGTCGCGGAGGGCGAATATGCTGGCACGTAGGTTTGCACGATGCTCGGATGGAGTAAAAATTACCCTTTTTCGAGCGTACTGCACATCACTGTACACGAGCAGCCTATGGGCCGGATATTCGCAGGCGGTCTACAGTTCTCTCCGGGTCCAGTTCAATAACGCATTCAAGGCGGTGTTGGGGCTGTCTCGTTTCTGCAGCGCATCGGGCATGTTTGCAGCAGCCAACACAGATTGCTTTCACGCAACTATGCGGAAGAGAGGCGCATCTCTAGTACGTAGAGTGCGAGCCAGCTCCAACACTGTTCTGGCGATGATTGCCGACCGATTGGACTGTCCCTATATTAGGCATTGCTGTGACCGACATGTCCCGCCATGCCGAATCGAGAGGCGATTATAAATTGTGACAAATTAAATTTAATATATGTAATCGTAATTATAATTTAGCAATGTATTATAATGACATTTAATTATTGAATATTATTGTATCCTATTCTATTGTAATGACATTTAATAATTGTAATGACATTTAATAATGAATCTTGACATGTTCTTTTTCTTTCACAATTATGGGTATTTTCACCTGAAATAAATGAATTTTATTTTATTTCATATTTATTTTTAAAAATCGATTTTTATGTAGAATGTCACATCCCTCCGAAGTTTGTGCAAATCAATGTTGCCATTTATTTCCAAAGCTACGAGTCCGATTTATATGCGGATTTCAGTGATGGGTTCGGGTTTGATTGGAGCATGTTCATAAATATAGGTGTTACAGTGACAACTCACCAGATTGCGCTGCAGTAAACATTTGTTTGTGCAAAACCGAAACTACTAGTCTGATTCTGATGCGGTTTTCATTTGTAATACCTATGCTTGCTCTCTAAAAAGTTTCAAATAAAAACAAAATTAAACATTTTGAAAAAACCCACGACGGTTAAAACGTAATTGAAAAAGGATAAAATAATTTTGAAAACCCCGACTTAAAGAATTTATGCTATGAACTTAATAAAAAAACCCCAAGAAAATCCGTCGGTGGCTACCATCTATATTTTAAATTTCAACTATTTATATTTAAGTATACAAGTTATTATATAACTGCCAAACTAGTTCATTTAATGGCAGCCCCAACGGATTTTCATATGTTTTAGAGGTTCATAGCTTAGATTCTATATGTCGGGGGTATCAAAATTATTTTTTCCTTTTGACGTGACAACGTCTTATAAATTGGTTAGCCGGGTGACACTTCAAGAAACTGGCTCACGTTATGCGCTTACAATGAGAGCGAGTGAAAGGCACGCGTCCCTTCTAAGAGCGAGAGAGACAGACATAAAAAGTGAAAGGCATGCGTCCCTTCCACTCGAAAACATTTTACCACTCAAAGTCGTTGTCACGTAAAACTTTCGCCCGTATACCGACTTTACAGGCAACCAATTTTTTTCAACTAAGTTTTAACCGTCGTGGGTTTTTTCAAAATTTTTAATTTTGTTCATCCATGTGGATTTCATCAATTTTCAATTCCCGTCAGGGTTGCCTATTATATATATCTATTTTTGAAGCTAAAAATCTCTTTAACCAAAATTTATGGCGGCTATGTGGTCAGTGATTTTTACTGTTTAAAAGATATTATAACGATACAATTCTATCATTTTAATCAAGTTAACATACGTTTGGCGCATTGTAGGTTAGATTAAACTTTTTACCGTGAAGTCGTCAGACATTTTGTTAATAAGTTTCGCCTGACCTATTTATATATGACCTTATTTTAGTAACTGTTCTGTGCTAGTTCTATTTCTTATTCTGTGCTACAGGTGGGAAGTGAAACACGCTTGTCTGAAGTCAGGGTATGTGTATGGATACAAAAAATTGTAATATTGCTTTGAGTATAAATCGACTGGAGATGCCATACGCGGGCGATCCCCTCCGGCAAAGTACATTGGTCAACTGGTCATACACGTTATATAAAACTACTTAAAGTCGCTTCACCGTCATTTTGCATCGCTCCGTGTCGCGTGATTTTTCTCTCGAAAAATGGTGAGTTGTGCAGTATTATCGTGCAAAAGACGATCTGATAGCTTAAATTCGCAACAAGATCCCGTTTTCTATCATAGGTAAGTATTTTTACTAACTATTAAATGTGTATTAAAGTACCATCTCCATTTAAAGTAAAAACCGTTGCGATACGTAAACGACAGAGAAATGTAAACATGAATACAGTGGTACAGGCTTTTGGGATGTGACAAAGTCAAAAAAGCGATTCAACATTTGAAAGAATCATTCACTCATTCAATTACTGCAGTTCGTATAATAGTCAGATTTTTATTAGATATTGTATTAAATAGTAGGTATAGATGTATGTTACATTTAAATCTTGTAAGGTGAATTAGAAAAATTACCTTTCTCTGGACATACGATGTTGAAATTTTGTCTGAAAATGAAAAGAATTGTTGGCTAAAAAAAAGTAGGTAAAAGCAATATATTTAGTGTGGGACTATGAGTGTATACGTTATACAGATACTATTATTCATAGGCTTTATTTAATATAATTGTATTTCCTTTTAGATTTCCAAAAGATCCCTATATAAAAGAAAAATGGAGAAAATTTTGTAATGACGAAAATGATTCTTGGAAACCTACACATACAAGTGTTATCTGTTCGGAGCACTTTACCATAGTAAACATAGAGAAGTAAGGTAACTTCATACAAACGCACCGAGCGCGGTTTGTATGTGAGCGCGCCCGTACGTATTGGCCGTCGCACGCACACATTGACAACATTTGTAGGAATATGGAGCGCCAGTCGGGGTCAGGGCTGCGTCGTACGCAAAACCGTCCGCTCCCACGCCAGATTCGCGCCTGCGCTGACGTTCGTTAATAATTTTAACATTTAGGTACCTACCTACGTCGTATATAACTACAAATACGTTAAAGATGGCTACAAAGTCGACTAGCCATAAAAAAACATTGCAGTGTTCATGGATGTCTCGGATACCCTAACCATTCGGCCACCGACACTCCTAATAATCACATTATAAGTGTGTAAATTAAAAAGTAATAAAAATAGTTTAGTGTAAAAAATAATATATAATAGGTACTTAATAAAAATATATTTTCATAATAATTTAGATTATTTGAATAAATATTATGATTCAGTAAAGCTACGTTTTAATTAATCCTATTCCTATTTAGACCGTAAATTTTCTAATCACTAAACAGATAACATGAAGTAGGTTTTATCAGATAGTAGGAGGCCGCCTGGGTGAGGACAACAGCCTTATCTATTACTGCCGCCAAGCAACAATGCTTGCATTGTTGTGTTTTGTGTTCCGGTTTGAAGGACAACGCACCTGCGATTCTGCATTTTTGTTGCCAACAGCTTGAATGCGTGAATCGTGGATGTTATGGGCGACAGTTACCGCTCACCATCAGATGGGCTGTCTGCTCGTTTGTCACTGAGTAAGCATGCATTAAAATGTAGGTAATGAAAAAATTCCAGTCACTCCTGGTGTATGTACAAAAATAATTATTTTTATTCTTTTTAGATTTCCACACCCAAAGGGTAAAAACGGGACCCTATTACTAAGACTCCGGTGTCCGTCTGTCTGTCCGTCTGTCTGTCCGTCTGTCACCAAGGGCTGTAAGTATCTCACGAAACGTGGTAGCTAGACAGTTAAAATTTTCACAAATGATGTATTTCTGTTGGCGCTATAATAACAAATACTAAAAACAGAATAAAATTAATATTTAAGGGGGGCTCCCATACAACAAACGTGATTGTGTGTCGTTTTTGGTACGGTACCCTTCGTGACCGAGTCCGACTCGCACTTGGCCGGTCTTTTGTTACAGATCCCTAACACTTACCCTACTTAATTTTGTATTATGTACCTTACTTAATTTTGTATAATAGAGATTGACTAAGTATTTTTGACGGTTGAATAAACTATTAAGCGACAGCCCTACGTGTTTAGGCTATTATCTCCCGCTCGGGGCTTGAGTTGTACTACTTCTCTATTTTTATTATGACTTTACTCCGGAAAGCTACAAAAATGCTAATAACAGAAAGACATTGATTGAAGGTGCAATACCTTCTTTGCGACTCTGTCCTTGTTTGGTGAGTCAGTATTTCTTTGTTTTTCTTAAATCTTTGACTACTTCAATATATGTAGTAGTTATACATTTAATTTTTAAACCCGGGTATTTTTCCGATAAAATCAAATGAAGGATAAAAATTTAAATATTGCTTCATTTTTGCCCCACAAATCCATTTCAAAATGTGTAAAAAAAAAAGTAGACCCCAAGAAATGTATTCGTCACGTATACAATAAACTTATTCATTTTAAAAATCAATAAAAATACTAATTAATAAAAACCGTCTTAATCGGGTTTTAGAAATCCCTACATGAGAATTTAATTTAAATAAATATGTGGCCATTCTAAGTAAATTAACAATTTGTTTTATTGCTTTCCCTTTGCTCATTCATATGTTTAAATAACTTTATATGTGGGGTCAAGTTCGGTTTTCGATTTCGTGCAGAGCAAACGTGTCGAACGCAAGGCGCTAGTGCTCTAGTTAAAAGTGTCGACGCAGCGGCTACCGCCGTCACGCCGCTAACCAGTGCAGTGCGCGTCACGATGACCCACTTACGCAATACGCTGTGCGAACAATTGTTAAGGCGAAGCTATATCGTTTAAAATAATATATGTTCAGTAAATCTAAAAAAATGGCAAGTGGTTCCCCAACTACGATTAAAGTGACTACTGAGAATGAAATGATTCTCTACTCTCACTATAAAAATGAGAAAGCAGCAAGAGAAAAGCTAGAATGTCAGGTTCATCATTTGCAAACACAACTAGAAAATCTGCAGCGAGAAATAGAGAAACTGCAGAAAAATAAAGAGCAGGAACAGCCTCCTATCTCTTCTAATGATAGTACCAATGCTAAATATAACTCCTCTCAACCTGCGGAATATTGTACGGACGAAGAAGAGTTGGCTAAAGAAACTGGTTGGGTACGTGCAAAAAATAGAAAGAAAAGGAAGCTGATAAACTCACCGTCCCCCACTACTAGTCCGGGCATTACAAATGAGCCCCAGTTAAAAATAAACAAAAAAATACCGTCCCCGCCGCCAATAATTGTGGATGGAGTTAAAGATTACCAAAAATTTTATGATTTTTTGGTAGAAGGCGTATTAGGCGACCCATTTACAATAAAAATGTTAAGTGGGGATAGTGTAAAAGTGAACGCCGACAATGAAGAAACATACAGGTCAATCACGAAACGTCTCACCTCCAATAACTGTGCATGGCACTCATATGAAAATAAGCAAGATCGTCCTATAAGAGTGATCGCTAAAAAACTGCACCATACGTGCATGCCAGAAAGAATAGTTGAAGAATTACAGTTCAAAGGATATAAAATAGAAAGTGCAGTAAACAAATTAAGATGGAAAAATAAAGAACCATTAAATATGTTTATGCTCACTTTTAAGAACGAAGAAGACATTAATAAAATCTTTGACATAAAAAGTATACTAGGATGTAGAGTAGAAATCCACTCCCTTAAGACACCGAAGCTGGTCCCTCAATGTAAACGTTGTCAGGCCTACGGTCATACACAAAAATACTGTTCTAAAGAACCACGATGTGTTAAGTGTACTGGCAAGCACCTAACCAAAGATTGCCAAAAGTCACCACAAGATAAACCAAAATGCATACACTGTGGCGAACAACACCCAGCAAACTACAGGGGGTGTGTGGTTGCCAAAGAGCTACAAAGCTTCAAAAACAAGAATTTGAAGAAAAAGCCACATACTCAACAGCAATCCTCTATGACAAAAATAAACAAAACATGTGTAGCAATGCAGTCAGTACCACAACCATGGCAACAAGACAAAAGTAAGACTGTAAAAACGACTTACGCTCAAATCACCGCCAAAAAAGTAAATGATGCTCAGCCGAATACTGACATCGAAGAAAAATTAAATAAAGTACTCATATTAATGACATCATTTGATGAGCGCCTTAAAAAGATGGAAAATAGTACTAAAAAGACTATAACTAAAAGCAAATCATGAATTATTTTCTCAAAATCATGGCTTGGAACTCCAATGGGCTACTTCAACATCAAAATGAATTGCAATTAGTCCTAGATACAGAAAAAATTGATGTGTGTTTAATTTCTGAATCACATTTCACTAAACAGTCATTCATTCAATTAAAAGGATACAAAATATACCACGCACTACATCCTGATAACTGCGCAAGAGGAGGTAGTTCCATAATCGTGAAAGAAAATCTCTACCACTACGAATGCCACAAGTGTGAAGAACGAGAAATACAAGCTGTAGCGGTATGTATTAAAACTAAAAAATACCCGATTACTGTTTCAGCAATATATTGCCCGCCCAGATACTCGCTGAAAAAAGATCAATATATTAACTTCTTACAAAAGCTTGGAACCAGGTTTATCCTTGGAGGTGACCTAAATGCCAAAAATGTATACTGGGGTTCCAGACTAACCACAACTAAAGGACGAGAATTACTGAAAGCTATAAAAGAAAATCAATGTGACGTATTATCGACTGGAAAGCCAACTTATTGGCCCACTGATCCACAAAAAATTCCAGACCTGATTGATTTTTTTATCTGTAAAAATATATCTACTAATTATATGAGTGTTGAAGACGGTTATGATATGAGCTCAGATCATTCGCCTATTATCTTAAATTTAAGTGATACTGTTATATATAAAGAAAACAATCCAACATTAGTAAATAGAAGGACTGATTGGGAGAGTTTTCAAATAGACTTAGAAAATAAAATTAATCTTAATGTACCGCTCCGCAATGAAGAGCAGCTAAATTTCGAAGTAGAAAAATTTACTGTCGATATCCAACTGTCGGCATGGCAAAACACTCCAGACATCCATAGAAAACCCAAAGGAAACAGATATCCGGAAGAAATTATGAATTTGGTAGCTCAAAAAAGGAAACAAAGAAAAATTTGGCATCAAACACGATCGCCTCGCGATAAACAAATATTGAATAGCCTCACTAAAATGCTTAGAAAAGTGATACAGACTTTCAAAGACGAATCTCTTAAAACTCGCTTAGAAAAATTAACCAGTGATAGCAGGACTAACTATTCTCTCTGGAAAGCTACTAAAACTGTAAAAAGTCCAATTATGCAAATACCCCCAATAAGGGAAGAAAATGGAAAGTGGGCCATAAGTAATGAACAAAAAGCAAAAAGGTTCGCTGAGCACTTGGAAAAAATTTTTCAACCCAATGACGGATCTGATGACCTGAGATGCCACGATACTTCGAAAGAAGAGGCAGACATAAAGTTTGTAACACCAAAAGAAGTTGCGAATGAAATAAAGACCAATATTGATTGTAGGAAAGCACCAGGTTACGACCTGATAACGGGAGAAGTCCTACTTAATCTTCCTCATAAGGCTCTGGTTAAATTAACGAACCTCATTAATGCTGCGTTCAGGTTAAAATTAGTTCCGGATATCTGGAAAGTAGCTGAAGTAATTATGATAGCAAAACCGGGTAAACCGCCTCATGAAACGACATCATACAGGCCGATTTCATTATTGCCAGTTATGTCTAAATTATTTGAAAAGCTTTTGCTCAAACGACTAAAACTCATACTAGATGAAAAAGGTTTGATACCGCAACATCAGTTTGGATTTAGAGAGAAACACTCTACCATAGACCAAGTGCATAGAATCACAAATATTATAGAAAAAGCATTGGAAGAAAAGAAAGTGTGCTCCACAGTATTTCTGGACGTCGCACAAGCTTTTGATAAAGTTTGGCATAAAGGTTTAATGTATAAGATCAACAAAATGTTGCCTAAGCAGTATGCTGCAATACTAGAGTCATATATCTCTCACCGAATGTTTAGAATCAGACAAGAAGACGCATACTCTGATCTAAAGGAAATTAAAGCTGGGGTACCTCAAGGAAGTGTCTTAGGTCCGGTCCTGTATCTATTATACACTTGTGATATTCCCAAATTAGAAAACAATACAATTGCGACTTTTGCCGACGACACTGCCATAATGTCTGTTGGGAACACACACAAAGAAGCAGTTGAGAAAACCCAAATTGCCATCACAAAAGTTCACAACTGGACACAAAAATGGCGAATTAAACTAAATGAGTCAAAATCGGTTCATATTGACTTCACAAACAAAAATCCGCACTACCATCCAGTGTTTTTAAATAATCAGCAGATCCCGTATGTCAATACGGCCAAATATCTAGGTATGACCCTAGACGTGAAATTACATTGGAAAGCTCACGTCAAGAAGAAACGAGAGGAGTTAGAGATACGATACAAAAACATGTATTGGCTGCTCGGGAGGAACTCTAGCTTGTCGATTCACAATAAATTACTGATGTATAAACAAGTCCTTATGCCAGTTTGGACTTATGGAGTACAGTTATGGGGCTGTACGAAACAGAGTAACAAACAAGTTATTCAGCGCTTTCAAAATAAAGTACTCAGGGGCATTGTAAATGCACCGTGGTATTTCAAAAATGACTATCTCCATCGGGACCTTAAAGTGGAGTTTGTGGACAAAGTGATACAAAGATATGCAGAAGCTCATGAACTTAGACTTCATCACCATGTGAATCCAGAGGTAGTCAAACTTCTCGATAACACAGACCTAGTGAGAAGACTCAAAAGAACAAAACCTTTTGAGTTAGTGTAGTGATAAGTGAGACAATGCTAGTGATAGTGCATTAAATATAACACAATATGAAAGTGTTTCACCTTAATAGACACTAAGAAAAGTCAATGGACATTATTCTTAGACTATAATACATATTTAGAAGTTTATGTTAAAGTTAAATTACTTATTAGCCCATAAGCTAGATTGTAATATTTTAAAGTTATAATACTTTACAACAAAAAAAAAATAAAAAAAAAATATGTGGGGACAGATGACCCTTACTTATTATAATATAATTTCATATACATAGGTTCTTACAAATACCAATCTATACTAATATTATAAAGCTGAAGAGTTTGTTTGTTTGTTTGTTTGTTTGTTTGTTTGAACGCGCTAATCTCAGGAAATACTGGTTCGAATTGAAAAAATCTTTTTGTGTTAGGTAGCCTATACTGCAAGGAAGGCTATAGGCTATATAACATCACGCTACGACTCATAGGAGCGGAGCACCAGTGAAAAATAGGAAAAAAATATTCCTTTTGAGGGCTTACGTCGCGTGCGCTGCGTAAACGGTTGAAGTTACGCAAAAATCATGTATGACGGAATTGTTCCTCTTGAAAAGTTCTAAAAAAAAGTCCGCGACAGCATATGTCTATCTTTTAAGATTAACTCACTATAACCTTTTTTTACCTACTTTCTCCTATTGATTACTATGAAAAAACGTTATAGTGTGTCAATCTTAAAAGATAGACATATACTGTCGCGGACTTTTTTTTAGAACTTTTAAAGAGGAACAATTCCGTCATACATGATTTATGCGTAACTTCAACCGTTTACCCAGCGCACGCGACATAAGCCCTCAAAAGGAATATTTTTTTCCTATTTTTCACCGGTGCTCCGCTCCTATTGGTCGTAGCGTGATGTTATATAGCCTATAGCCTTCCTTGAAATATAGGCTAAGTATCTAACACTAAAATATTTTTTCAAGAGTAGTTCCTGAGATTAGCGCGTTCAACCAAACACACTCTTCAGCTTTATAATATTAGTATAGAATTAGATAGTATAGATTAATTTTATATGTAAAACTATATCCATACCGTAAACGTACGATATTAAAAAATAAAGTTCATTTTTCCTTCTTACACGTCAAAAGAAACCTAAGTACAGACATGAATTTTTAATAGGGTAATCTAGAGAGTGACATAAGCTACTTTTTATCCCGGAAAAACAATTTAATCCCATGGGAAAAAATAAACTTTGTAATCATTTGTCCTTCTATCACGTCGAAAGAAACGTAAGTGCTGACGTGAAGTTTTAACAGGGGATAGTTTACGGTCTGGAGAGTGACATAGGTTACTTTTTATCCAGGAAAAATATTTCATTCGAAGGAAAAATAAAGAGGGCAAACATTTATGTGGTGAACAATTATTTTCTCTTGAGTGTGGGTGTTCCATTCATACAAATATTATAAGTGTTAAAGTAAATTCGTTTATTTGTTACTAGCTGTTACCCGCGGCTTCGCCCGCGTGGTCCAGGGAAGCCTGCTGCCATTGATTTGTGTACATTTTTCTTTTGTTGTATTTTTTTTTTACTTCGTGGGATAAAAAGTAGTACCAGAATGTACAAATTTTAATGATGATTGGCTGCATAGTTAAGGCATGAAGAAATAACAAATAAACGAATTTACTTTAACACTTATAATATTTGTATGGATGGAACGCCCACACTCAAGAGAAAATAATTGTTCACCACATAAATGTTTGCCCTCTTTATTTTTCCTTCGAATAAAATATTTTTCCTGGATAAAAAGTAACCTATGTCACTCTCCAGACCGGAATCTATCCCCTGTTAAAACTGTTGCGGAATCACAACGTGTTGAGAGGGGTTTCCTCCAGGGTTGATTCACTATCACCTTTTGGGAACACACAATCTAAAATGTTATTAAAAACTTCCTCTTCTCATAATAAAATATATTTCATCAAAATAAAACTTAAAACAATAAAACCACAATCTACCACATATTTTTCCTTATACTTCTTGACAACTTCTTTTCAACTAAATTTTCTCAAACCCCAAACAAAATACATTCTAATATTTGAATTCAAATTCCTACAATGTCACTATATTTTTCAGCCATCAATAAAACCATAAACAATAAAACTAATTCTCCAACATCCCCTCTTAAATTAATATTACCTAACTTATTAAATCCTATACACATATTCCCCACTTAACAAATCTATCTAAATAAATATAACCCCATAAATATTAATTTAAAATAATTCTACCTAAACAACCTTAATATATAAATTTCAAATTAATCAATCAAAACAACCTTAAAACTAAATTTCCAATTAATCAGCCAAACAACCTTAACCTATCATTATATCTATAACATTACATTAAATCACTTCACTATGTTCATTTTTAATTAAGTGTCACTAACTATATATTTCCTTAGTCTTAAAAACTTTGTTCTGTCTAATCCTTTTGTCAATATGTCTGCATAATTTGAATTTGTTGGACAGTAGAATATCTCAATTTTATTTTCTTGAATTTTTTCTTTAATAAAGTGAAATCTAACGTCTATATGTTTACTTCTTCTATTCAAGATTCCATTTTTAATTAATACAATAGCCGACTGATTATCAACAAATAGTTCCGTTTTTGGTATTTTACCAGTTATTTCATGAATTAATTTTTGAACGTATAATAGATCTTTAATGCATTCGGCAGCTGAGATGTATTCTGCCTCTGTACTGGACAGAGCAGTCACGGACTGTTTACGCGAACACCAATGAATAGGTCCACCACTGTACAGGATGACAAAGCCAGTCGTACTTTTCCTAGTATCAGGATCACCGGCAAAGTCTGCATCACAATACGCTCTCAAAGTTAAATCACTCCCTCTCGAATAAGTAATCCCATTCGAAACAGAGCTTTTTAAATACCTAAACAAATTTTTGATATTTAGAAAATCATTTAAGTTAGGATTCTCTTGAAATCGACTACAATACCCAACATGAAAAGCAAGATCTAAACGAGTTTTATTCACTAAATATAATAAAGAACCTATAAATGTCCTATAACGATGCACATCATCAATACTCCCTTTCCCCTCTTGATGTGTATCGATCAAAATATCCGGATAAACACTTTGTTTCAAATTCTCATAATTATATTTATTAATTAATGATTCTACATATGTTTTTTGATATATTTTTACAAAATTATCTCTAACATCTATATCAATACCAAGAAACTTTTCAACTTTATCAAACTTTCTCATTTCAAATTCTTTTTCTAATTTTGTTATTATATTATTTAATTCTAAAATATTATTTCCGATTAAAACTCCGTCATCAACATAAATTGCTAAATATATTTCTTTCTCTTTACAGAAAAACAAACAAGGATCTAATTTTAATTGTATAAAACCTAGCTTTTTTAAATATTCGGTTATCCTCTTGTTCCACATAAGTGGTGCTTGTTTCAGTCCATATAAACTCTTCTTTAATTTGCAAATTTTATTCTTACTATTTTCAATATTATAGCCTGTTGGTATTTCCATAAAAATTTCTTCTTCCAAATCTCCATATAAAAATGCTGTCTTCACATCAAATTGCTTCATCTTGTATCCTCTTTGAGCCGCAATTGCCAACAGTAAACGTATACTTGTAGTATTAACCACTGGACTATATGTTTCTTTATAATCAATATTATATTTCTGTAAGAAACCTCTTGCTACTAATCTAGCTTTATATTTTCCACCTGGTTTAATTGTAAAAATCCATTTACTTGTAATTATTTTTCTATTTTCTGCTTCTGACTTATTTACAATAACCCATGTCTTATTCTTTTCCAAAGAATCTTTTTCTTCATCAATGGCCTTTTGCCATAACAACTTCTCATCACCTTTAATTGCTTCACCATAAGTTAAAAACGAACTTTCTAAATCATAATCTTTCAATCTCTCTGGTAATCTTCTCTCTCTTTTAGGCAAAATTCTTCTAGGAATTTGTTCATTAATTATTTCATTTGCATCTTCAAATAGTTCATCATCTTCATCTTCATTTTCTTGAACATTTTCATTTAAAATCTCTGGCTCCACTATTTCATTTACACAAACACCATTATCATCTTCACTATTATTATTATTTAAAACCTCATCATTATTCTTTAAACTTTCTTCATTATTATTTAAAAATTCTTCATCATTATTAACCGCACTAATTCCATCACTATTTTCTAAATTATAATCATCGACAATATCTATCACTTGTGTATTCCCATCACTATTCGACCCTGCATGACTATATCTATAATTTCCCCTCTCAAAGTGAGAATCACTATCCACCGAACACTCATTAACATTTTCATCACAAAAAATTCTATATAAATCCATCATGTTATCACTCGAATTATATTCTTCTAAAAATTCAGTAACTTTTGTTTTATTATTATCAAATTTAACATCTCTAGAATAATCTATTTTTAAATTAATTGGATCCCAAATCTTATAACCGTTATTCGTATAACCAATTAATAAACCCTTATTGCACCTTGAATCTAATTTACTAACATTAGGTTTATTATTTTTAAAATAAACCAAAGAACCGAAAATATTTAAATGTTCTAAATTTGGAATTCTGTTGAACCACATTTCAGCCGGCGTTCTACTATTAATTCTATTCGAGCACCTATTAATTAAATATGCTGCAGTAAGTACCGCTTCACCCCATAATTGTTTTGGTAAACTCATATCAAATAGTAACGCTCTAGTCTTTTCCATAATTGTTCTATTTAATCGCTCAGATTTCCCATTAAGTTGGGGTGTATATGGTATATTATAATCTATATTAATTCCCCTTTCTTCAAAAAATTTCTTTAATCTATTACTAGAGTATTCTCCCCCATTATCGCATCTAAAAGTTTTAAGTTTAGTATTAAAATGATTTTCTGCCACATTAATATAATTAATTATTTTAGAATATGCTTCATCTTTTCTTTTAATGAGAAAAACTTTCATAAAGTGTGTGTAATCATCTAAAAATGTGATAAAATATTTATATCCGTCAAAAGTTGGAACCCCTATTGGCCCACAGATGTCGCTATGAACAATTTCTAATGGCTTTGTAGCCCTATGACGTTCTGTTTTGAAAGGTTTTCTACATAACTTGGATTGCGTGCAGACTTCGCAGATGTCCAAACTATCTTTAATATCAAGATTAATACCACGTACTAAGCCTTTAGTATTATTAATCGAGGAATGTCCTAATGCTCTATGCCAAAATTCCTCTTTTGATATTCTAGAAAAGTTGACTGACCTTGAATTTCCTATGTGGTTAACATACTCAATAGGAATTCTTACGTAGTACAGGTCGTCACTGCCCCTGGTCGCAGTAAGAAAGCAGACCCCATCATCGTAGACCTTACATTGGTTTCTGAAAAATTTTATTTCATAATTATAATCTGTCAGCTTCGGTATTGAAATAATATTTTTTATCATTTTTGGAACATATAGAACATCACTGAAGGTCCAATTGTTATTTCTACTGTACAGTTTTCCTACTTTATTAACAGTATGTATGTTACCATCAGCTGTTGCTATTCTATATTGTTTATTGCTTAAATTTTGTAAATATTTATCATTATTAATTATATGGTTACTTGCTCCAGAATCCATTATAAATTCAACTATTTCATGTGAACTGAATGTTAAAGATTTGACATTACTTACAGTACTTGATCCTCTATCTAAGCAGTATTTTGTATAATGTGAGTCATTCTTACAAATACTGCAGTTATTTTCTTCTTTGCAAGCTGTATGTTTATGTCCAATTCTTAAACATTTAAAACATTGTAGTGCATTTCCCTTGTATTCCATCCTGTTATGACCTGTTATAACAGAAATACTGTTTCTGCAAAATTTAGCAACATGTCCTTTCTTGCCACAGTTGTAACAGTCTTTAATATAAAATGTGTTGGCAGTTGTTTCACTTTCATCATTCTCCTTTCTGTCTTGATGATTCACCTCCACTAATATTCTTGAAATCAAATTATCTAAATTCCTATCTTGTTTTCCAGTTGATTGCCACGCCGTTCGAAAGTAGTCAAATTTTGTAGGTAAACAGCTTAATATTTTTGATATCACTTGCTGGTCTTCCATTTGAAAATCAAGGCTCCTAATTTTTGTTACTTTATTTTGCAGTTTACTAATGTCATTCATTATGTTTTCTGTAATTTTGAAATTATAAAATTCTTCCAATAAAGTGCAAATCTGTGTTTCTTTATTTCCCAAAAATAAATTATCTAATTTTGTAATCATATCCTTAGCGGTATCACATTCTATAATATGATTAATATATTTGTCGTGCAAACTATTAATAATTAGGTATTTTGCTTTATTGTCTTTCTTTGTACATACCTTTTCTTTTGATTCGGCAGTCAAAACATCATGCAAATCTTTAGCGTGTAAAAGAATAAGCATCTTTTTCTTCCATATGGTATAATCACAGTCACTGTTTAGTTTAGGATAAAAATCAGTTTTAAATTTCTCACCCATATTTTCGGAATCCATGTTAATTTATTAATATAAACTTTTAATCAAAAAAATATTTTTTTCAAGGCCCATGACCTGTTGCGGAATCACAACGTGTTGAGAGGGGTTTCCTCCAGGGTTGATTCACTATCACCTTTTGGGAACACACAATCTAAAATGTTATTAAAAACTTCCTCTTCTCATAATAAAATATATTTCATCAAAATAAAACTTAAAACAATAAAACCACAATCTACCACATATTTTTCCTTATACTTCTTGACAACTTCTTTTCAACTAAATTTTCTCAAACCCCAAACAAAATACATTCTAATATTTGAATTCAAATTCCTACAATGTCACTATATTTTTCAGCCATCAATAAAACCATAAACAATAAAACTAATTCTCCAACAAAAACATCACGTCAGTACTTACGTTTCTTTCGACGTGATAGAAGGACAAATGATTACAAAGTTTATTTTTTCCCATGGGATTAAATTGTTTTTCCGGGATAAAAAGTAGCTTATGTCACTCTCTAGATTACCCTATTAAAAATTCATGTCTGTACTTAGGTTTCTTTTGACGTGTAAGAAGGACAAATGAACTTTATTTTTTAATAACGTACGTTTACGGTATGGATAGTGGCATAGGCTACTTTTTATCCAGGAAAAACATCTTATTTCTACGGGAAAATACATACTTTGTAATCATTTGCCCTTCTTTTAAGTCGAAAGGAACCTAAGTACCGACATGATTTTTTTTAACGGGATAATTACGTAGTAGAGTACGGACATGACTTTTTAAAATGGGGATAGTTTACTGTTTGGAAAGTGACATAGGCTACCTTTTATCCCGCAAAAACATCTTAATCCCATGGGAGAAAATAAACTTTGTAATCATTTGGCATTCTATCATGTCGAAAGGAACGTAAGTACCGACATGATTTTTTTAACAGGGGATAGTTTCCGGTCTGGATAGTAACATAGGCTACTTTTTATCCAGGAAAAAACATTTTATTCCCACGGAAAAAAAAAATCCATCCCCGCAGAGAGCAATCATTTACGTGGTGAACATTTTTTTTGTCTTGATCCATACTAATACTATAAGTGTTAAAGTATGTAAATTCGTTTGTTTGTTATTTCTTAACGCTCTATGTAGCCGATCATCATTAAATTTTGTACCTATTTTTCTTTTGTTGTATTTTTTTTTACTTCGACCACGCGGGCGAAGCCGCGGGTAACAGCTAGTGTACTTTATATAATTCTAGCTACGCCCCGCGGCTTCACCTGCGTTAGAAAAGTATCCTATGCTATTCCCCGGGACTCAAACTATCTCCATACCATATTTCATCTAAATCCGTTTAGCCGTTATTGCGTGATTGAGTGAACAACCAAAGATCTAAACATCCAAACGAAGATGTTTGGATCTTTGGATGTTCACATTTAAAATATTATATAAGGATATCTGTTAAAAAATCAATTGACAATATTTCATGTTCTCAAACAGGGTTTTGTCCAACAAAATCAAATAAAGGATAAGAAATTATTTAAGCAAGTGTATGAAGGGATACAAGTGCGTAGCTGGGTTTTTAGATGGGCGTACGCTCTTTTCTTGAAGGTTGTTTCCACTGACCTCTATACTACAAGTACGTACGTAGTCCAGCGTACTCGTATAATAGAAGACAGTGGTTGTATCAGCCCGGTAAAACCGCGGGCGACAGTTCATACCACAGTTTAGCTGCACGAGAGTGCTAATGACACAAAGACACATAAATACAGACAGACATACATACAAACAAACATATTTTTTTAATAATATCTTTAATGTACAGTATTTTCACTTTTACAATTTTATAATAAATAGTATAAGACAATTCAGTTCATTCATCAAACTGATTTGACTCATTCTTCAGATGTGCCCCATCACTAACTTTTTCGTATGTGTGCTGCATAGTTACATGAAAACTGTGTCTGTGGGCGGGTAATTTTTGATGTGTTGATTTTTTTTGTAGTGTGCGTTTATCGCAACAGCAATATTTGTGAATGTGAGTTAATTACATCTTTTGGTGGTGTGCTGTACGTGTTTACCTCGCCCCCCGCTAAAAATGGTGAAAAAATTTGTTCGAAGAGTTTCGTTATGGCATCTCCAGTCGATTTATACTCAAAGTAATATTGACACAAATAATACATAGTCAGAACTCGTATCCATGGCCGTAAAACTATTAATAAAAACTGACAATACAGTGTTACCGTTTTAGTCATTTTACTACTATGGTAGATAATTTAGTTGAAGCAATTTGGTATTTATTGGTAGGTACATACATTTAATTAATTTCTTTTTCATATATTTTACGAAATATTATTTATTTACAAACATTTAAAAATTAATGTAATTTCAATAATAAATAATTCACAATAATAAATTTGGCGAGGCCGCGCGTAGGACGACGAAGTGTTGCGCGCCCTCATTCTAGATGGTCTGATGACCTAAAGAGAGCGTCTGGGAGCCGCTGGATGCGAAAGGCAAAGGATCGTATCTGGTGGAAAGCAATGGGGGAGGCGTATATCCAGCAGTGGGTAGATACAGGCTGAAGATGAATAAATTTGGTATATTGGCATGCTGTACTATTTTGAGTATGCAATATTAAAATCTCAAGCAAATAAATTATCATATGTAAAGTCTTTATTTTACCATATTATACATTGAAAATAAAATTATTTATTATATTTAATCTTATCCTTGTAATAATTAGTCCAGTCACTTTAGATGACATTATGGCAAAATATATGGATATTTATTTTAAAATGACTTCAAATGAAGTGATGGAACAGGTATGTACATTATAGTTGCTCACCAAATATCAAGACAAGTTTTTTAAATTAGGTGTGGCACGGAAGGCCTGGTAGAGGCCCTATACATGAATATTTAGAAAAGTATTTAAAAAAAAATTGACAAAATAATCAGGAATTAATTAAGATGAATATGATAGCTTCCAAGATTGGTTGAAGGTATCTATAAAATTGTCCGTCGCAAACTGAGACTCGGGACTTATATTATATTTTTCAAATCAATTTCATAACTCAAAAATTTAAAAACCCAAATGAATAATATAAATTGAAAACAGCTATGATGAATAACGAATATTAGTATTTTTTATGGTAGTAAGTTCAGGGTTTCTATACTTTAACTCTAGTTAGTACATTTGTGAACTTATGAACGGTAACATTTACTATTGACTGCTCATGACTGCTGAGTTGCTGACTGATTGAGTCCTGCGGTTCTCTTCTCTCACCTATAAATTTTTTGGAATTCAAATTATATTAATACATGTAGTGCGATTTTCTTGTTGTTTTAGTTTCAAATCTGCATGTTTATATTGCATTTTAGAAGTCAAATTAATATAATGGAAAATAATTCATATTGTCGAACTCTGATCACACGTAATAATTTACATAATTAATTTTGTTAGAAAAACCCTTCTGATTGTAGAAAAGGTAGGTAACTAAAGGTTCATTAAATTGTTAATTTCAGAGTATGCGGTAGATATTTGTTGTTTACTTGCTAAAGGAATTAAAAATTTTTGGCTATTTAACCTAAAGGGAAAAAAATAATGTTACAGACTTCATTTTTCATATACAAGTTTTTCAAACTAATACGACAACAATTTTGTTCACATCTCGAAAAAAAGGATATTTTAGACCAAGTTTTTTTTAATACTCATTAGCATTCATTAGAAACCAATGTAAACTACATGTGAACACATGTGTTGTTTCCTTAACTGTTCAATGACAGCGTTGGAAAATTGTTTTTTCAGAAATGTGAAAAAAAATAATGTTACAGACTTCATTTTTCATATACAAGTTTTTCAAACTAATACGACAACAATTTTGTTCACATCTCGAAAAAAAGGATATTTTAGACCAAGTTTTTTTTAATACTCATTAGCATTCATTAGAAACCAATGTAAACTACATGTGATCACATGTGTTGTTTCCTTAACTGTTCAATGACAGCGTTGGAAAATTGTTTTTTCAGAAATGTGATTCATTAAAATGTCATGTGAATCCAAGATGATCAACAGTCAACTTTTGGCCAAGAGTTGTTTAGATGAGAGTCTGGAGGTGCAAGTAGCAAGCACTGCAGTAGCCAGCCATTGGAAAGAGTTTGTATGTGGTGGTGGAGCAGCTTTTTGCAATATATTGATTAGCTATCCTCTCAACAAACTCATTTTCAGACAGGTAAATGTACAATCTAATTCATTGTATATTAAATTAGCAAAATGGATGGTGATGTTATTAAATGCAGGCAAAATACTTTTTATACTTATTTTTATTTCTGACAACTTACTTGAATATATTATATAATAAATTAATATATGGTAGCAGAGGATTGCAAGACAATACATCAGTAGAATTCTATCTTACTATGAACACTATTCATGTTACTTTGATATTTACAATAAACCAAATTACAATGTTATGCTCATGGCATAAGAGTCTGTACAAATTTCATTTCCATGATGTGCCCATTTTCATAATACTTAGAGGTAAACACACTGATTCGGAACACTGATTATTCAGAAATGAAACGGAATTTCTTTCTTAGCATTGAGGCACTTGAAGCGTCTTGCTCTAGTGTTTCAAAAATCATCTTATTCTTTAGTTTAATATTTTTTTAAATCTACATTTTGGCCACTGTGAAGGAGAAATGCTGAAACAAACTTGGCCTTGGTTTTTTTTTCTTCATAATTTTGCATATTTCTATGCTACAGCTCTAATTGCAACTTTATCAATGTATAATTAGACCTGTGACATAGACATTATATCCAGCCAAGACGACACATTGTATTCCCAACACAGGGGTTCCCAAACTGTGTGTCATGGCACCCTGGTACACTGTGGAGACAAAATATGCATTCATCGGCACGGCGCGCACGCATCGTAGACACGGCAAGACTAACCCACCGGCGCGAGCGAAACTGACTATATCTGCGTGCGACAGAGACAGCGATAACAACAACATGCAGCCTCTCTTTCTTCAGCTGATACATGAGCAAGGCGCTGATTGGATATTTACTCGTTCTACTTATTATCTATTTACCTTATAAAATATTGTATATAAGAAATCAAAATTAAAATTATTCGACAGTCGTACACAAGCAATTGGAGTCTTATTTATAACCTTCTGATAACAAATACAACAGTGGTGACCACCCGACTTGAAAATGGACAAAACTGAAGTTCAAGCCGACGTTCCGGTTCAACAGCAACTCGATCTCGCAGCGATTTCGTTAGGCTCAAAATTACTGCCATTTTGGCGGGAACAACCTGACGTCTGGTTCGCGCATTTTGAAGCAATTGTAAACCCACTGAAGACCGGCGACGAACAAAAATACCGCTACGCGTTACAACAGCTACAGACAACAGATCTCGGTCATTTAAGCGACATACTTCTTAATCCACCAACCAGTGGTAAATATGACGCTTTAAAGGCCCGTCTACTCTCCGTATACGCAACGTCAGAAGTCAAGAATTTTCAAAAACTCATCAGCGGACTTGAATTGGGAGACCAAAAACCGTCACAGCTGCTACGAAGAATGCGAGAACTTGGTGGCAACATGATCACTAACGAAGGCATACGTATTGAATGGCTAAATCACATGCCTCCATACGTACGTGCAACGCTGTCCATCAACAAAGAAGCATCACTCGACACTCTCGCAGCCATGGCAGACAGCATGCTGGAGTTTAGCACCGAGCCCATCACAGTTGCAGCAGTATCGTCATGTCCACCGCCGTCACAAGCACATCCTACGGATCTCAACACGTTACTGAAGATTTTTGAAAAACTCACATTCGAGATTGCGGAACTACGTACTGAAGTGTCGGAGTTACGTACGCGCCACCGACCATTTCGACGACGACCGCCTTCGAGAAGCCGCTCACGCTCAAACAGTCGCAGTTCAAAGAAGCCCGGAGACACTGATTGGGAATGCCGCTACCACTTCAAGTTTGGAGACAAAGCAAGACGATGTGAATCTCCGTGCTGCCGAAGAAAATATCATTCGGAAAACTAGATGCGACACCGACTGTGGCGGACGTCGGTGTTCCCAGCAGAAGCAACCGCCTATGTGTTTACGACCGCTATTCGCAAGAACGATTCCTCCTCGACACCGGCGCTGAAATTTCCGTATTGGCCGTCAAATCGGAGCGAAAAAAGATAGCTTCAAACTACAAGTTATATGCAGCAAATGGGACGACAATAGAAACATATGGCGAGAAGACATTGAAGCTCAATCTTGGTCTACGTCGCACCTTCACCTGGACATTCGTCGTAGCTGACATCAAGAAATCTATTCTCGGCGCTGACTTTCTCCGACATCACAACCTGCTGATTGATTTGCGAAGAGAGAAGTTGATTGACAACGTCACGGAGCTATCCGTCAACGCTCCCATCAGCCGCAGCGAAGTGCCTGCTGTCCACATCGTCAACCAAGCTCATCCATACCACGATCTCTTGGCGAGATTTCCGGATATTCAGCGACCATTATCAATGAAGAAACCACCGAAGCACGATGTAACTCACCGCCTACAGACAACTGGACCGCCATTATTTGCAAGACCAAGGCCACTAGCACCCAATCGCTACCAAGAAGTGAAGAAAGAATTCGAACGAATGGTTGAAATGGGAATTTGCAGACCATCAGACAGCCCATGGGCAAGCCCACTACACGTCGTTTCAAAGAAAAATGGCCAGCTACGTATATGTGGAGATTATCGCCGACTCAACGCAGTTACAACGCCAGATCGCTACCCGCTGCCCAGAATTCAAGACTTCACCTTATTACTGCACAACAAAAGGATCTTCTCCAAGATAGACATCAAAAAAGCATACTACTGGATACCTATGCATAGCAAAGAAGACATACAGAAGACTGCCGTGACTACACCATTCGGACTTTTTGAGTTCATGGTCATGACTTTCGGACTCCGGAATTCCAGCTCAAGCTATCAGCGATTCATGCACCAAGTACTTCAAGGACTAAGCGAATTCACCTTCTGCTACGTCGATGATCTACTGATATTTTCACCGGATGAAGAGACACACCGAGAGCACCTACAAAAAGTCTTCGAGCGACTAGACGAGTACGGCATAAGCATCAGTACAGAAAAATGCGAATTTGGAAGAAAAAAACTCAATTTTCTCGGTTACGAGATTTCAGAAGAAGGCATCCGACCACTGGACGAGAAAATTGAAGCCATTTCATCATATCCAAAGCCGAAAACCATCGAAGAACTTCGTCGTTTCCTTGGCATGTTGAATTTTTACCGACATTGCCTACCACATCAAGCCGATAAACAGCACGAGTTAAACAAGCTACTTCACAACACTAAAAAAAAAGACAAGACACCGATACAATGGACACCGAGCACAGAAGAAGCATTCATACAATGTCGAGAAAGCATCAAGAACGCCACACTGATGTCACACCTTATACCAGGCGCCGAGCTGTCTATCATGAGCGACGCGTCTGACTGCAGTATCGGAGGAGTCCTACAACAAAAAAACAAGAATCAATGGCAACCAATTGCATTTTTTTCGAAGACGCTGAGTGAAACACAACGCCGATATAGCGTGTATGACCGCGAATTACTCGCTATATACACCGCTATAAAACATTTTAGAAGATACATCGAAGGAACTCCGGCAATTGTATACACCGACCACAAGCCACTCACTTATGCACTAACTCAAGCACCAAGCAAGAATGACACACCTAGAAGAGAGAGACAACTGCAATTCATCAGCCAATTTTGCAAAGAAATCAGATATGTACGTGGACAAGATAACACAGTCGCAGATGCGTTATCGCGCATTTCCGAGATTGAACTTTCTTCAAGCATCGACTACAACACAGTATCACAAGAACAACAAGTATGCAGCGAGCTTCAAGAACTGAAAAAGAAAAATAATCTCAAGTTTGCCGACATACAGCTTCCCGGATTTACACGACCGATCACCTGTGAGATGTCTACGTCATCACCGCGACCATACCTACCTGCCGCAGTCCGCGCAGCTGCATTCAAAGCGCTGCACAGCCTGAGTCATCCCGGTATACGAAGCACAAGAAAACAAATGACTGAAAAATATTTTTGGCCAAGCATGAATAAGGACATCACAACTTGGACAAAAAATTGCCTTGAATGTCAACGCTGCAAAATAAACCGGCACACAGTGACACCACTGGGCGAATTTCAAGACAGTGCAAGACTGCAACATCTGCATGTCGACGTTGTCGGACCCATGATGCCTTCAGAAGAAAACCAGTACATCGTGACAATGATCGACCGATGCACGAAGTGGCCAGAAGCGATTCCTGTACGAAACATCACTGCTGAAACAGTTGCCCGAGCCATATATGACGGATGGATAAGCCGCTTTGGATGCCCACTACGAATTACCACCGACCAAGGACGCCAATTCGAGTCAGAACTATTCAACTCGTTAATGAAGAGACTGGGCGTAACGCGCATAAGGACCACTGCTTACCATCCAATGTCCAACGGCCAGATCGAGCGATGGCACCGCAGTCTGAAAACATCGTTAATGGCTTATGGAAATACCACAGATTGGTCTAAAAACTTACCTACAATTTTACTGGGACTACGTGCTGCGATCAACAGAGACAACAATCTAAGTCCATCGCAGTACATCTACGGGTCAACACTACGCCTACCAGGTGACTTCTTCACACCTACAACGTCAAAAGAAGAACCTGCCGAATTTGTACGACGCCTCACAGAAACGTTGTCATCGATCACACCGAACAAGCCGAACAGAAAAACAAGCCGAGCCATTTTCGTCCCTACAGACATCAAGACATGCACACACGTCTTCATGCGAGTCGACGCAGTCAAAAAGCCACTTACACCACCATACGAAGGACCTTATGAAGTCATAGAACGCCATGAAAAATTTTTCAAGATCAAGCTGCCTACTCGACTTGCAACAGTGTCGTTAGATCGCCTCAAACCCGCACACATGCCGAACGAAGACGAAAACTCGAAACACGAAACTCGAAACCCTATAACTGCAACACAGCCGACGACCGCTCCTGCGCAAGACAGAACATACACTACGCGAGCCGGCAGAGTCATTCGTCGTGTTGTACGTTTCACTTGAAGGGGGGTACTGTGGAGACAAAATATGCATTCATCGGCACGGCGCGCACGCATCGTAGACACGGCAAGACTAACCCACCGGCGCGAGCGAAACTGACTATATCTGCGTGCGACAGAGACAGCGATAACAACAACATGCAGCCTCTCTTTCTTCAGCTGATACATGAGCAAGGCGCTGATTGGATATTTACTCGTTCTACTTATTATCTATTTACCTTATAAAATATTGTATATAAGAAATCAAAATTAAAATTATTCGACAGTCGTACACAAGCAATTGGAGTCTTATTTATAACCTTCTGATAACAAATACAACAACACCATACAAAACAAAGAGGTGTGCCATGAGATGATCACTGGTGGAGCCAGGATGCATTGAAACAAAAAATCAAATTTTTTAGTGCACTGCAGACTGAAAATGTTTGGGTACCCCTACATCCCAACATCTATGTTGATTTTATTAAATAAATATTCCATACAATATTATCAGAATTTTTGAATTATCCAGAATACTCTAGGTTTAATATTATTTATTGAATATAAGAAATATTTTTTTTCATTGCTTTTCATTTTTGTTTAAGATGATGCATGGAGTGGAAACAACACATGCTTTACAGCAATTACAAAAAGAGGGTATGGGGTACCTGTACCGTGGCATGCTGCCTCCTTTAATGCAGAGGTCTCTATCCATGTCCCTCATGTTTGGAGTATATGATGAATGTCTACAACCGCTTGTCACATACAAAGTGGATCCATATGCCGCCAAGACAGTAGCAGGAGTTGTAGCTGGTTGTGTTGAAGCAATACTTATGCCATTTGAACGAATACAGACCTTACTTATCCATCCAAAGTTTCACCAAAAATTTAAAAATACTGCCCATGCTTCAAGTCACATTTTTAGACACTATGGTATAAAAGAGTTTTACCGGGGACTGGTCCCGATATTATTACGGAATGGCCCTTCCAATGCTATGTTTTTCATCATCAGAGATGAAGTGCAAGACCGTTTGCCGAAGCGCGAGCTACTATTTTATCAAGGTTTGCAAAATTTTTTGGCTGGAGCATCAATAGGAGCTTTTTTAAGTACTTTGTTCTATCCATTAAATGTAATCAAGATCTCTATGCAATGTGAACTTGGTAGTCCACATAGGACAATTACACATGAATTTCGGTATATACTACGCAAGCGCTGCTTTAAGTATTCAAATTTCTACCATGGAGCATTATTAAATATATCTCGGGCATTCCTGGGCTGGGGAATTATAAATGCCTCCTATGATGTTTTTAGAAGAATTCTATACACCTAGTCAAGTTGCTTGTATTTTGTTCATTGTTATCTGTTATTTATTTTGGAAAATAAGTGGTGCTGTGTATGTGTTAAACATCTTGTGTACAAATGTTATGTAATATGTATGCCTGTGTTACGATTGCTACTTCTAGGTTAAATAAAAAGATTCATACTTTTGTAATAGATTGACAGAAATTTTACTTATTTTGCACTTATTGTGTTTAAATTAAATAATCAAATCAATTATGACATTTCATGCAATATTAAATAGTGTTGATAATAGTTTTAGTGTTCAGTGGCGGACTAAGACTAAAGAAGTTTTGACTTCCAAAATTAAAATTAAAATCCCAATTTTCGGACCATAAATATTACGGGCCCTAGGCACGAGCTTAGGTCGCCTAGGCCATAGTCCACCCCTGTTAGTGCTACTCCATCAGAATTGATTTTTATCAGAATAAAAAGTAACCTATACCCAGGATATAAAGTATCACCATGTAGGTAATATTTCTTAAAAATCTGTTCAGTATTTTTATGTGACACAAAATAAATAAAAAATACTATTTTATCTTCTGTATTGATGTTAGAGTCCCACTGCATTTCTAATATTTTATATTAAAATTGGACTCTGCTTAACTTAACTGGACTGTTCTTATTTTATTATAGCACATAAAAACATAACACTGTTGATAAAAAAATTATTATGAATCTCTTTCGTTAATCTTTTACATAGATATTATTATTCCCAAAAAGTATTCCTTTAGCATAGGTAAGTAAGATTCTCAAAGTAGCAAGTAAACACAGTCATATACATGCAGACAATGAAGTGAAGTTAGTATAAAATTTATTTATTGCACAGTTTGTACAAATCGTGTCTTTATGTAACTTGAAGCATTTCAATAATGGTAAATAATATATTGTATTTAATGAAATTCATTACCTAATACTTTGTGCTTTATGTGTGAATATGAATTATTATTGTGATTGATCTTTTATGTATTGTGTATGGATCGGATTAGGGACGTATAAGGCCAATCGCTTATTATCAAAAATTGTTATTAACAGAAAAATTAAAACGGGCGTCGCCGTACCGTCAGTCCGCAAACTACCACAATCAGAAACTTATATCATCAATCTTCCATTTCAATCGTTTTTGTTTGAAAAATACAGGACAAAAAGGCGAAGTCTAGTATCTATGTAGGGTTCATTTTACAGTACATAGTATTTGTCTAGTACAGTGGTTCCCAAACTTTTTTTATTCGCGGACCACTACGAGGTTTTTGTTGGGTGTAGGGTCCCCGAGTGTCATATAAATCCATTATTCTATAACTTGAGATTTTAGTATTTTGTATAATAGTGCTCAATCTCTTTCATTATACGGACCATAATTTACCTCTCATGGACCATTGGTGGTCCGCGGACCACCGGTTGGGAACCCCTGGTCTAGTACCTAAGTACAAATTTCTGATATGCGGCCAGCCTAAAAAGGCAGACAGGTTATATGCGTTCTCAATCTCACTTGTCTCAAAGAGTCAAATAGCGGAAGATAAGTTTGCTTTGACAATGAGGCGTTCACAGTGTTCATACAATACTTGTGGTTCTATTGTATCGTGTCTAGCATTTTCACCCGATTTTGTTATCAGCTCTCAGTAATCCGTATGCTTTCCTACTCATCCTAATTTTCTATTAATATGTGTGCTTTTTAAACCATTGCTTGCGGTGCATACAAATGCGCACGCCCAAGAAGCTTGCTAAATAATAAAGTATAGACGACTTAGATCTCGCCCTTTCTGTTTAAATACACGCAATGAATTAGAGAAAGCAGATACCTGCGACATTGCATTCTCTGTCTCACGTATGTATTTAGAATGAGATAGTGAGATCTACGTCATATTGACTTTGTCATTAAAAGTATGTTCACCATGTTTACTAATAAACTTCTGAGCACGTTACTATTTTTCTAAGTAAAATCATTTCCTGTTATATGTAATTCTTCAGACATTCTCTTCTCATAAAATGTTATATGTACATAATATTATATAGGTACAGACAGTACCAACCTATTGAATATGCTTGTAATCAAAGAAATTTTCGTTAAAATATCTGCCTGTATGTTAACTAGAAATCCACACATGAATGCCCACTATATGGGTAACACTTTCTTATAAAGTGTTAGCTATATAGTTTGCATTCGTAACAATCACATATTGCGACAGTAAGTTTTTAATTTGAAAAGAATATGCATATTTTTAGTGGCTGGCACTCCCTAACGGCAAGGAACGCATACTATATTTGTAAGTGTAAATTATTTTAAACAATATTGATTATGTTGCAAGTGGTTTCAGCACCGCAAAAGGCTTTAACACGTCGACAGTTAGTCGCGAGAGTTGGTTTTGCTTGCGACATTCCCGCTGCTGACACAGCACCCTCTCATGTCTGGTGACCTCACTCACACGCAGGAATACAATCATCCTGAAGGGTATTGTTATACTCGACAGATCCCTATATCTCGCCAGAGGATCGTTTGTTCGTCTATCATTTGTTAAAGTCAAGGCTACCACCACCGATGAGCCACTTCCACCCCAAAATTAGTGTACAGTGTGAGGAAGGGGCTTCGGGATCTCGCGTTACTTCTTTTTCAATTAATTCCCATCGTAGTGAGTGACGAGGGTACGAACGTTATATAATCGCGCATCATAAAATAATAACATATTTATGTACAATATTTCGCGGATCCCGCGGCGTAGGTATGCTTTGGTTCTGGATTTTTCGACGTTTTAAATGATACTTGAACGTACAGCATTCTAACAAGACAATAAGGAACCAACAAGGTAGAATTACCAAGCTTTCAGACTTTGCAATTCATATTATTGGAATCGAAGTGTTAGATAACAACTTAATGTTTTAGCTCCCCAATAGTGTTAGATATTTAAAATCAGTGGTTCACGGTAATTGATCTTCACTTGAATAGCCATTTCTTTAGCTTTTGAATGCCTTGTTTGCCATGTTGCTGTCTCTCACATTGCTAAGAGAAGTCAAATTCCAAACCTGATTTCTTCTAATTAAATTCGTTGTGAGTTCCAAGACAGCCGTAGTCTTACCCCCAGGACTGCTATGGACTCCATTGATCATTGCCGTTGTGGTGGTCGCCGCTGTTAACTGGCTACACAGGAGATAGTGGTGGGAATGTGTGGCGGGCCCCCGTTCCGCATTAACGAACAAAATCTATTTATTGGTGTGAAAATCGTCTAATAAAATCGATAATACTTGACTCATTTCCACTATTCCGATCTTGAATTTCTATCAGAGGACGCAGTCTCGACAGAGTTCAGAATAAATTATTGTTAACAAATTCTTCTAATTTTCCCACTTCACAAATTCGTTACCTTAAGGTTGCCTTGAAAAGATTGCTCTCAGCAATAAGGCCGCCTTCTGGCATATATACAAGTCAACTGTCTGTAATAATTTATTGATTCACTGTACTTTAAATTTGTATTATCCAAATAAATCATAATTCTGTCTATATATCTTTACTTTTATATCGTCAAAAGTACTACTCGCGACGAGATTTGTTTCCTAAGGTTAAACAAACACTTGTGCAAAGTGAAGTGTGTAATCAGAGTTTTTACTTATACTTACGATAATGTCGGCAAATATATCAAGACTGCCTACCTCACGGTATTGTATGTATGAATGTTATTTTCCTAATTAATAGTAAGACTAACAAATGTATGACAATGACTAATAGCGGTAATGAGTCCATATTTTAGAAACAAAGTACTGTGAATACTCTATCTGTTGTAAATATTTTGTCCTTAGTATTTTTTATTATCTGTTCTTACTAGATCAGGGTGGTCCGTGGGAGCTAAATCAAGGTCCGTCATACAGAATTATAATGTAAGAGATAGAGCAATACTAAACCAAATACTGTATTCTCGAGATAAGTGTAGTTGATTTATAGGATAGTTGGGTCTCTACATTGAACAGGGACTTGGAAGTGGTCCCCGAACAAAAAAAGGTTGGGAACTACTTACTAGATAAATCAAGATGACATATGTAGGTACTTTTACATCATATGTAACTAGCCGGGATGTCTTGCAGCATATTGTCACACTACTATTGTCTGATAGATTGTTGCCACGGGTACACAACCAAAGCTGTATTTTTTTTTTTCAGAATAAACCATTTTATTTGCCCAGTAATGTACAAGATTAAATGTGATGTAAATTTATAAATAAGTATTTACTTATGTATTTTATTTAGTTGTGCACGAATGAAAAGTTTCATAATTTAGACATTGTTAAAATATTGTCTAATTTATTATATTAGTGTTTTCACTTGTAATGTCTTTTTATTGAAAAATATTACAAGTAAAAAAGTTAATTGATATAAAAAAATATAAAATCATGGAAACCTAATAAATGATTGTATCATAAATATTTTCTTATCAATGTGCAACCCCACGTAACCTGCGATTCACTTCGATATAATAAAACGTAAGTAATTAATTTTCCATCTCGTAATATCGACTTTGACGTGAACGCCGCGGAAACAAAAATAAGACGCGAATAAAATAAATCATACTTTAAAAATATGATAGTTATCAAATAATGTTATATTTAATTTCTTTGCTAAAACTCGTGTGTATCATATCAGTTGGTAGGTACAACTTATATACCTTTTACAAGCTGTTTATACTTATACCGTGAGCATAGTATTTTGGTGGAGTATTTGTGAGTTTGTGACGTAGGATGCTCGTTTTGCCAAGTAAACGTACTGAGGGAAGTTTTGTTTTGTGGAAAACAGCTTCGTGTATCGCGGTAGGAAAGCGCCTTAAATAAACCCGTCGCCACCATCAGACATGGGCATTATAGAGACATAGACATAGGCAGAATCCCCCTTCCATTATGGTCGGTTGTGTACAAAAATGGTACAAGCCATTTGCCCATTTTGCAGCTATTGGTTCGGGCCAATCATCGTATTTATTTATTGACCACAGTAAGACCAGGTACAAAAGGCCTATCCTGCGTTTTCCACCCCGCGATCGCCATTTTACAACCTTTAAAATCCGTACTGCGACAAACGTTTGGAAAATAATTTATTAACGAATGCCTATTATTCCCTACTCGTTTACACAGCATCAGATCGACCTAACTTTCGCGTGGATTATCACTACGAAAAGGCTTTTGATGCATTCTACAAGGTGCACTACAGGAGTGCGACGTGGGCGGGGGCTCGTAGCCGATGCGAAGCTGAAGGTGCAAAGTTGATGGTGCCGGAGAATCTGGATGAGGCCGATGCTATGCCGCTGCTCATTATTGACATCTTAAAGAACTTTCGCGGCGTATTTATTGGCATACACGATTTGTACTCTGAAAGAACTTTCGTTACTCTCGATGGTATGTGCGTTCATGAAAATTTTAATCTACCCTACACTTTTACTTTGATTTACTTTTTATATAATTTACTATTTATTATTAGGTATATTTTACAGAGATCTCCCAAGTTTTTGTACTTTTAGTTCCCTGCCCTATAAATATGAACTTCATTGATCCCTTGCATGTCCAATTCGACTTCTAAGTGTTGAATTCCAGAATTGAATGGTTTCCAGCCCACATATATCAACATCATCATCATCAGGTCCTTTTAGTATCCACTACAGGAACACGACGCTCTCGTCCGTCCCAGACAGAAGGAGGATTTGGCCTACACTCTCCACGCTGGCCAGACGGATTGGGGAGGCTTGATCGATGTTTTATAATGTAATAAATAAATAAATAACACATATTAATAAAAAATATGATAAACATACGCAACGTGAAACTTTATAAACTACCTAATGAATTACACCTTGCACATACAGGCAACCCCGTAATGGATAGTATTTTGGGGTTATTGTGGGACAGGAGAGAACCGATACACGGAGGTGGTCGGTGCACGGCAATGACTCGCAATGGCCGTCTCTTTGTCCACCCTTGCAACGTAGCCTTGCCATACATCTGCAAGGTTCACGCGAGGGACATAGTCTACTACAAACAATGTGACACATATAACCCAAGTAAGTAAGGTAATCAAGTACCTACTTATTAGTAATAGGGAATTCTTGTGAAGAGTCTCCTGATGTGAAGAGTGATTACCGTCGCGTCGCCTATCGATGGCCTCAACATATTGTAACGCTAGACGCCGCTACTACCGCTCCCATCGCAGAAACTCCTTTCTGTTCTCGCTCACTCTTTCATCTTGTTCTTTTATCTTGTCTCACTCACTCACTGGCTGGACACCTATTTATCTCTTTGTTGTAGATGACAGATCAGGTTGAAATTTGGCAAAATGACTGACTTTTGGAATGCTCACCATAGTAGCTAGATTTTTAAAAATTTTCACAGGGCACGGAATATACGCATATGAAGTCACGGACTGAAATCAACGTATAGCTCAAACCACTGGCGGGATCAGTTTTAAAGTTGGCATACAGGTGGCTATTATGACGTAGGTATTCGCTAAGAAAGGGTTTTGGAAAATTCCCACTGGGTATTGGGATATGCACATACGAAGGCAGAAGGCGGGAATCAACGCATAGCTCAAACCACTGGCCGAATTGTATACAGTCACTAAACACTGTATAGTAGTAAGTAGTACCTACCTACTTAGTAATGACATGTTAGGATGTAATCCCATTAAGCAAATAGTTTATGGCTAACAACTGTTTGCTTCAAGTCAAGTACATCATCATCATCATCACAAAGTAGATAAAGTACCTACTATGTATTATTACAAAAGAAAGAAATAATACTTTATTATGACAGAACTAGATATCAATATCCGATAATATAACCAGTGCTGCCTGCCACAACAGAATCCATCTCAGCAGAATGTTGCAGTTGAGACTGCGTGTACTGCACAACGTTGTTTCTAAGGTGGATCCTTATAAGTCACAGGTGCCAAAAAAGCATCTTAAACCTATATATACTCGTATATTTCATATACTTACTACCTATAGATATAGAAATATTTTATTAGCACGTGACTAGTTCCATGCAATCATTCTGAAAAACATTTCTTAAAATCAATTGTTATTATTGGATCTTATACGTGTGCCTACAGAGTGGAAACTAGGTACTGACAACGCATCAACTGTTTGTTACATCACGCACGCGGAG
This sequence comes from Hypsopygia costalis, assembly GCA_937001555.2. Classification (NCBI taxonomy): domain Eukaryota; kingdom Metazoa; phylum Arthropoda; class Insecta; order Lepidoptera; family Pyralidae; genus Hypsopygia; species Hypsopygia costalis. The sequence goes on from OW443328.2 coordinate 22,203,883, forward strand.
CCTCAAAATTGGCACGAAGCGTACGCGACTTGCCATTCCGCCGGCGGGCATCTAGTCATCCCAAACAACCGGACCGAAGCGGAATTCATCAAAGGCCTGTTTAACCAAGTTCAACAAAGTCGAGTGCCCAACAACGACTTCGCCTTCTTGGGATTCAGTGATCTGCTCCAGAAGGATCATTATCGGACTATTCATGGTATAAAATTTGATGTAATTTATATTTTAGCTAACTTCAGTTACGGAAGTCCCTACCATACAATTATGGACGGGCAACATTCGTAGCGCTCTGTCGACTCAACGTCCTATTTGTTCGACGACGAAAAACGCATTCACGCCACAGTCCATGCTTTCTACAGATAACCGCTTGTGGACCGCAATACGTCCAGTATAAGAAGGTCCAACACAGTGCTACGAATACTACGTACTCTTGACTATGCCGCACCATCTTAGAGGTGCTGGAAATATTACGGTACAGTAGAATATGCCTACGAGCCGCAGTGGAGACTGATACTTATGGTCAGAGTTAGGGTCTACGTGTGACCGAGCGGCAAACTGCGGCTGCAACTCGCAGTCGAGAGTTAAGATTTTTGATAAATTTTAGGTGAACGTATCGAAGACACAGGCTACTCAGATTGGACTTCAAACTGTGGTGAAAGAGGAAAAACGCCAAGGATGCGCTGTGGGGGAATGCACCGCACAGGCCTGCTCGCAGTCTCCGACTGCAACGTCCCCGCAATATTCTTCTGCGAGAAACCAATTAATCCAGTGCCAACGTTGAGAATGAGGCACAGAAAGAAAAGAATAAAGTCGAACAGGAAGAAATTAAAACATCATCATGCAATACACAATAATAATTATTATTTTGAATTATTTTCATTTCTGATTTTAACAATTTTTATTATTCATCACTATCAATAATGAAATATACCAGTACAAAAATAATTTACAAGAGATATCAAACGCATTGTTTGAAACTATTCTAGTTATGTAGTACTTAACACGTAATACACACAGGCACACGGGTAAAGTGGTGGTAATTGTTCACCACCCCCGACATTAGAAAAACCTCAGCAGGAAGTTCATTCCTCAAAGAGACAAAAAGGTTCGCGCAATTGCAATTGTTTTGCTTATGAATTAAGTAAATGTTTTGGCGGGTCTGTGGCACTGAAGGCATTGTAATCGCTTAGATTTAATGCTTTAATTGTGTGATCCCAAAATTTGACCGCAAACTCTTCATCTCGGCATTGTTTAGATGGACTTTTCACGGCACAGTCACTGGAAGTAAATTAAATCGGTATCGTTAACATTCTTCGATGGTTCTAAATTCTAGTTGATGGGTTTGGGGCCCTACCGCCGAAGCTCAAGCCGATTACCACCGGATTTTTTGAATGCGAAAATGGAACTACTGCTTAGATTGTTGGTTATTATGTTTAGCTCAGCTAGTAGAAACCCTAGAGCTTTACTGACTAAGCTGAAGATGTTTGTCAATACCTTGAACCTAAGAGCAATTTTTGGAATAAAAAAATCGATAGTAGGTAATCGGCTTCAGCTGCGGCGGTAGGCCTACAGGTCCTAGTAAATATGTTAAACGTAATCGTGGCAAAGTACGATTAATTAGGTGTAGACCGAGGGGAGACCGAGGGGATTTGAAACAAAGGTGATTTGAAACAGTACCAATTTCTCCAAACTTAAAACCGTTAGCGAATTGGTAATGTCGCTTTTGAACAAAAAAAAAAATTTTTTTTGGTTGATTTAATTTGTCTATTTTGTTTCAGTTTAACTAATTTATTTTACGAATAAGTAAGACGTTATGGTACTTTTTGCTACTTTAGGATATGATTACGTGTTTTAGATCTGTAGTTACCTACTTAACTGTTATACAAAATATTTTTAAAAAGTTTGTTTCGTATTGAAAAGTTTTATTTTAATGAAGACCCTTAAATTATATGATTATTTTTTATTTTACAACCCTTAATACTTCTCAAGAATTATATGTTTCAACTCTTCTCGACCCCTGTTTCATCATACCTCGGTATGAGGGGAGTTGAAACAAGTTGACTTGTTACGATTAAGTCGATTTTTCACCACAATATTTAACGCTCACAATTTTTTTATGTTAGTCATTCGCAAGTGTAAAGAATGACCTATCGATTGGTACTAATATCATACAATTTCTGTCTATAGTATTTGGTTTATGAAATAAAACGTCAAAAATGTTTCAACTTCCCTCGGTCTCCCCTACGTATAATTTATGTGTAAAAAATAGTAGGAGTCGAAAATTGCCCACCTTATTTGTACACAATTATCTAAGTCGTATATAACTCGTGATTGTTACTTACCTACAGCAACAATTCTTTAATGTTCTACTTTATCGTCATCATTTTTTATGGTTTCGGGTACTAAACAAGCGTACCACCCGCTTGATTACATGCACTATTTGGCACCCCCGCTGCTAGCGAAGGGAGTAGTGAAGAAATCTCACACCTCCGTCACTCACAGATCAATCAAAACACACACACAACAATCCTCAAAGACATGTTTATCTGATTTAATCTGTGCAGTGGAGACAACTCCCAAGTCAGACTTTAACGAGCCCTATTTCTCTTTCGCCACATACTTTCGTACGTTTAACAGCACGCCGAATATCTATAAGGTAAAAAATTCTTCATTATTCATATTAGTTACCTATAATAAAGTCCACTTTCATGCGCACACGACTCGTCGATTGCGCAGTGTATAGAAGTCTGGGCGCCGCACTTGACCGATTTTACGAAAGGCCCCATGATGTTATTGAAAGCCCACGTAGCTCCTTTCCAGACGGTTTCGTCGAAATGTCGCCCAATCTCTGTTCTGATAACTCCTGGATGGAGGCTGTATGCGGTCACATCTTTTATATTGTGTTCCTAGAATTAAACATTATCTTTAGATAGGATTGTATATACTTAGTTACGCTTCCACGACGAATATTTTTTCTAGTACACTGCCAAACAAGCATATTGCCCGCCTGAAGAAAAGCCTATAGGCTACACTAATATAGCTTAAGTACACGTTTATAGTCTGTTTCAAGTTGGGTTAGCGCATTGGCATCTCCGCTACTAACGCAGCATCGTACATCTGGTGTCTTCATTCTTTGGCAGAAACGCAACAATCATGTATATTTATTTATATGGCACAGATATATTTTATTTGCTGCTACTTAACTGCTAACGTGCTTAAATCTGCGGCAGGTTGGTATGTAAGTATTAGTCAAGGGCGTATAAAATAGTGAATATAACGAAGTATGACTTACTCGTAATGAACGTCGAAAAATCACGCAGTCGCTTATCCTACCTTACCTGCCGTACCGTACCTGCCAACTTCATTATAATTTACTACTATCAAGGCTCAAGGCTATATAACCCCGAACTTGTCTCTGTAACGACATGAAATAAGAAAATTGGGGTGTGGCTGTGTCATAGACACGGCTGTGTGTTGTACTTCTTCCACCTCCCCCGCACGCAATGTTCCATAGTCGTTAGCGTAATTAATTCTTTGATCCTTCATCTACCCATTACTTATTGGTGTGATTGAATTTTGGATGGATATGATAGAGATATGTAGCTGCAACACCATACTGTATCCCACTTTTTCGTTAGCATTCGTTTTTTTAATTGCCTCCCGATATAGTATTCACGTTAAAATGTCGAAATAACTTGCCTTTAACTTTAAAGCGAGCCCTTTAGCAAACAGCACGTTCGCGGCCTTACTTCGACAGTACGCTTGCATTGCGTCGTACGTTGATTTCTCAAAGTTGAGGTCATCCAGATGGAGGTCATGTTCTGTGAAACGAAAACGGAAAACAATTGTAAAACCGCATACATAATATCGCACGTTTGGGAACAAAGGGTCACTTCTGCATGTTTTGCAACTTTACAGGAGGAGTAAAATACATTTTTTTTTTCAGCATTTCTTAAATAACTCCGCACTGTTTTGGAGTATTAACGTGATTCTCACAGTCTTACATTGATTAGTTCCTTACGCATAATCATTACTATTTTAAAAAATAATTTAAGAAGACGTTTTTAAGAAACAAGCCATAAACTGAAGAGAGGGTACCAAAAGTGACATTTTGTTACAAATCGATGATTGTCGTATTGCAAAAATGACCTTTTCAAAAAATTAAAATATCTTGAAAGTACATTGCAGAATATGTTTATGGATGATTTATGTTTACTTTTAGTAAAGTTGTATTTTATTGGAAACCACTACAAACTGTATCGAGCAAAAAACACGAAAAAAGTACTTATTTTACCACTTAATTGATCAAATGGAGGATTATTCAATAAAATTAGGGATATTATCAAAGTTTTTTATTTGAAATTAAAACAAATGGCATTAAAAAAATAATACTAAACATTAAAAGAAATCACAAAATATGGCTTTCAAGTTACTGTGTAACACTGATAAAACCTTAGTATACACTGAAATAGCAAAAATATTATAGTTATAAAAATAAAATGACAGTGCATGCTGTCGGTTTCGGTATCTAGAGTATTAAAAAAAGTTAAAGTTGTACTTAATATTTAATAAAAGAAGCAAAACAAACAAAAGACGTGCATTAGGTGCATGGCATGTAGAATCTAAACAAATGGTTGACTTTGAATCTGAGCTTGAAGATGTCGTACTCGAACTTGAGCTTGATGACGTTGAAGAGTTTGATGACGAAGAAGAGTTTGATGATGGACGTAAGGCACGCGCCTTTCACTCGCTCTCATTGTAAGCGCATAACGTGAGCCAGTTTCTTGAAGTGTCACCCGGCTAACCAATTTATAAGACGTTGTCACGTCAAAAATTAGAAGAATACCCTGTCGTAACTGAGATGTTTCTCCTGTTGTATTTCCACCTGTATCACAATTGATTATTTCTTTAACATTATCTGTTGCTTCTTTGAACGTGTCTATAGTTTCTTCAATATTATCTGTTTTTTCTTTAAGCTCTTTTGTAGTTTCTTCATCATTTTCTGATATATTTTTTAAATTTTTTTGTCTGAAATCTAAACATAAAAATAATTACATACCTACAGATTACAAACGATGTGAAATACTCGTATTTAAATTTCGCAATTATGTTCATGTAAGTACCGTTTTCGTCTAGGTTTTCGTTATGTTTGCTATTATCTTGCTGAGGTACCATCTCGCAATCTTTTTTACTTATTTCAGACTGATCTTCTTTACTCAATTCTTCTTTTTCACTGGATGAAGCATTTATTCCTTGACGCGTAAGATTACAGAGTAGCAATCCTCGCTTAGACATTTTAAAACCTAAAAGAATAAACTGTCTGTGACAAATATAAATATTAAACTTTCAATCAAAAAGACGTTTTTTTTTATCAAATGACTCGAACTTTCTATTGCAAATAATAAATTATTAAAATAAATATTGTAATAATAATGGCATATTTAACAACTTATGTAGGCTATGTACATTATCAAGCGAGAGATTATTATCGTTTAAATGGCCGTGAAATAAAAAAAAAAATCAACAAATTGTCGTTTTTAATAAAAAAGTATTTTATGTTCTCATTACATTTACCATTTAGTTTAATAATAAAATGACACTTTCTATTGAAAAACACCACTATTCTTTTGTAAACAAAACAAAAATTAATTATAAAACGTTACTTTTAAACAAAAGTGTCTGTATGTTATGATCACAACAAAGAGGATTATATAACAAAAAAAAAACACTTTTATACAAAAATAACATTCTGTCATAATAAAAATGCTAATCATTACAGATATAATGTCACTTGTTTACAGAAGTCACGTATTGGTTCAAATATAAAAACAAGATTTATGGTTGAACGTCATTTATAAACAGAAGTGCCGTTATGTTTACAGCAGACGAACACCAAGATTTGGTAACAAAACGTGATTTTTATTTAGAAGTAACATTAATATTGCAAGAAATATGTAAACAAATAAGTCATAACTTACCGTAGTGTCTCTCCGTTACAACTGCGCAAGGTCACACTTCGGCTGTCAAATCACTACCGAGCGGATGAGACGTTACGTTTCAAACAAACTGACCAATTCCGCAAAATAATATAACGTCCCTCCCCCCCGCAAAGCGTTTTTATGCATCCGATTATCAACCTTTTTACTATGTATATAAAGTCGATTAACGCGGTTTTTTCTGCATATTTAAGTTGGTTTTGTAAAAAATTGCAGAAGTGACCCTTTGTTCCCAAACGTGCGATATTGTAAATATTTTGAACTAGCTGACCCGACAAACACAGGGCAACCCCTGTCTTCCTAACTATGAATATTTAATTCGAATTGGTTTCGCGCACGCTGTCAAATGACGGAAAGTTCTGTCAAAAGCCGTGAAGTTATATTAGAAAAGTTAATATGGAGATTCAGTTTTTTTTTATTTTCTAATATTCCGCTCAACTTTCTTATTTTTTTCTTCCATATGAACCTTTTTCTGACAAATACAACAAAAATAGCATTAGCGAAATTGTTCCATCCGTTCACGCGTGATGAGATCGATGACATAGGGAAATAGACATTCATTTTTATATTTATAGGTAACAGAAATATGTTTACTTTGATGCAGGTATGATGAAACGCAGACGATCCTCGAAGGCGCTGATTTAACGAGTCTCGGAAGTAACAGCAAGGTTAACAGGGCGTGCCCAAAATGATTAGTCCCGATGTGGGTCTCGAAACCATCCTCAGTCTTGCCCTCAGGACATGACATAACCCCTGCATTATTTATCAATACGTGTATTTGTGGTTCTGTCGCTAGTATCCGGGAAGCGAATTCACGGACAGACCTTAAACTGGACAAGTCTAATTTGTCAACAATTAAAGTCCCCGTCTCTGGTAGTTTCTCTCTGCTTTTTTCTATATCTCTTTTAGCCGCGTCAGCCTTATTTGTGTCACGGCATGCCATTATAACTCGTGCTCCTGAAATAATATAATCTCATAGGTATATGGTGTATCGCAAGCTAAAAGGGAGAGTAACTCTAACGGTGGCTTCTCTGTGGTTGGTTGAGTAAACCGACCACAGAGAAGCCACCGTTAGAGTTAGTAGTCTCCCGAGTAGGGAGGATAAAGATCCTCTGGCCCCCAGTCCTACCGCCGAAGTTGAAGTCGATTACCATTGAATATGTATTTTATTTCGAAAAATAGGTGTTACATTTTTGTTATTGCCAAACATCTTCAGCTTAGGAGGTAGAGCTCCAGGGTTTCTACAAGCTAAGCCGGTGTCCCTGCTTCTTTACTGGACGAGAAACTCTATCAACCGTAAGATCAGTATAAGGAAAGCTATATCATCAGCATATCACAACTCGTTAATATGAACAAGTTTTAATATGACAAGGGACCGACCTCGAAATCACAAAAAAGTTGGTTTGTGATTACAGATCTGTAGCACAGATTAAGTATCTACCTAATAGTATATTCGTACCAATTACTATGATTAAACAAAAAAGACAAAAATAATCATGTTATACTTACTTAGTATAATCACAACTTAAACTTAGTAAACCATGCACGTTTCACACGTTTGCCATTGCCAAAAAGCTATTAAAATGAAAAACGTGCATGTCTTACTAGTTGTAAAAAAAAATCAATATGTACAAACATTCCGAACTCCACCATATTTTCCATGGCCAGTACATCTTCTTCTGTATCTATAAAAGGCAACCATTACTGACTGATCTATCATCACATACCTCAAACCAGTGGACGGATCAGGGGCCTACCGCCGAAGCTGAAGCCGATTACCATTGGATTTTCTGATTCCAAAAATTGGTCTTATGTTAAAGTTATCGACAAACATTTTCAGCTTAGTCGGTAGAGCGGTAGGGTTTCTACCAGCCGAGTTACCATAATCACCAACAGTCTAAGCAGTAGTTTCATTTTCGAATTCATAAAATCGGATGGTAATCGGCTTCAGCTTCGGCGGTAGGGCCCTAGGTTGGAATTTGGCATACAGCCCTCTTACCACCATCTCTTATTGCGATTCAACAATTGAATATATTGCTTATTCAAACCAACGAATAAACGACTCTATTTCAAATGGAATAGAGTCGCTTATTCATTAGTACGAATAGGCATTCTATTCAGTTATTGAATCGCAATAAGAGATGGTGGTAAGGGGGCTGGTAGCTATTATGGCGTAAGCATCCGCTAAGAGAGGCTTTAGAAAATTCCCATGGGATACCGGAATACACGCTTACGACGGTGCGGCCGCAAGCTATTATTATAATAGAGTAAATAAGTAATGGCCTTATAGTGTGAGCTACAGATACTGACCTCTTGCGTAGAGATCGGAAGCGGTTTCTTTCCCGATGCCAGTGTTGCACCCCGTGACGATCACCGTGTGCCCCTCCAGCCGCCGCTTGCTTTTACACCATCCGCTGATCCAGTCCATTGCTCTTGTTAATGCTATAATAATACTTACAATCATCATCATCATCAGTATTTAGATTTAAAGACAAAAAGTAAAAAAAGTTGCAATAGAATGTCTTGAGTACAGTCACTTGACTTGTGGTTCTAGGGTTTTATTTACCGAAGCTTGTCTATGTTGCCTAGGTTCTACCTCATCTCATGATAATTATAATAAATAAATATTCGTGGACATATTACACACTGCCATCTAGTCTCAAACTAAGCAAAGCCTCAACTATGGTAACTGATATTATACTTAAATATTTTTTTTTGTAAATACTTATGTTATGGTCAATGTACTATATTAGTTATTATTCATACTGACTAATACTTGGTCAATGTGATAAATCATGTTTTGGTTAGATTTGAGTTGATTTTTGGTTAGGTTAGGGTTTTCTTGTGTCCTGTTCCTTGAGTTCCGTCAATCTTTTTCCGGATTAGATGATGAATGATGTGGTGCTAAGTAAGCTTAATTATTAATAATTGAAAATTTATTACACTGGCCAGCCATTATTTATTAGACGAGCTCGGTGGCATAGCGGTCAATAACGCGGCTTCGACACCAACGCTCGTGGGTTCGATTCCCACACGGAACAAACATTTGTGTGCATGAACATGTCTGTTTGTCTTGGTCTGGGTGTTTTCTATGTATCATAAGCATGTATTTACAAAAAAAAAGTGTATTTACGTATGTTTACCAGTTGTCTAGTACCCATAACACAAGCTTCGCTTACTTTGGGGCTAGATGGCGCTGTGTAATTTGTGTGACAATATTTATTTATTTATTATTATTTATTATAAGTAATGACCAATTTATATACATTAACACATAGGTACATATAATACAAAGAAAAAACCCAGATGAAGACAAACAGACATGTTCATGCACACACATGTGCAAACACAAAATATTTGTCTTATAGAATTCGGGAATCGAACCTGCGACCTCGGAGTCAAAGTGACCATTGCTAACCATTCGACCACCGAGCTCGTCCGTCGTCGTATAATATAAAAACATTTGTGCGAATTCAATTATACATACAAAGAAAACACTAAGTACAAGACAGAGTACAGCCCCCTTACCACCATCTCTTATTGCGATTCAATAACTGAATAGAATGCTTATTCATACCAATGAATAAGCGACTCTATCTCGTCGCTTATTCATTGGTATGAATAAGCATTCTATTCAGTTTTTGAATCGTAATGAGAAATGGTGGTAATGGGGCTGACTGTCACTCCGCTTAGTTGTTACCCCCTTAGGTCGTGCTATAGTGCCAACAATACAACCGAGGCCCTACCGCCGAAGCTGAAACCGATTGCCATCGAATATTTTGATTCAAAAAATAGGATTTACGTTTTAGTTACTGAAAGGCATCTTCAGCTTAGTTGGTAGCTAAACACAAATACCATACATCTAAGCTGAGGTTGGCCGTGTGGTTTCCGGCAGACTAGAATAGAATCACTCCGTCTCTTCCTGTGGATGTCGTACAAGGCGACTAAGGGAAATACACTATAAAACATCGATCAGGCCTCCCCAACCCGTCTGGCCAGCGTGGGGAGTGTACGCTAAATCCTCCTGTCTGTGACGGACGAGAAAGGGTCGTGCTTCTGTAGTGGAGACTAAAATGACCTGATGATAATGATGAAGCTGAGGTTTGATTTTTTAAATCAATCCGATGGGAATCGGTTCAGCTTAGGCGGTAGGCCCCCAGATCTATTTTATGTGCGAGTGGCCGGTACGCCTTCTTGTTGACTCTTAAGTGAGCATCAAATATTGACTTGACCGGTTTAAAACAACTAAGTATACTTACTGTGTGACTAGTTGAAAATTCGCCATTATTTAGAGTTAATATACTTAATTGTTATTCAGTTACGTTATCTAGTGCCACAGTTACATGCCTATGTGCATTGTATAAGTAATGAATCTAATTGCAATTTTTAGACACTTTCAAGGTTTCTGTTTAAATAAACATATCTATACGAAATCGTGCATGTTTGCTATCAATCCTGTAAATTATATTTAGACGAAACTATTAAGAATTAGCTTGATGTATAACATTAAAAGTATGTAATGTTATTGTTTACACAGTGGCGGACTAAGGCTGAAGCGGACCCTAGGCAACATTGTATTTCAGGGCCTAATAAAGAAGTTTTCACTTCAAAAATAAAATTAAAAAATTATGTAAAAAAAACTTTTAATTTAAACGGTTTTATTGAAAATAGTGTACTAAAAGCTAAAAAATAATTCGGTAGGTCGGAGGTTTCAGTCATCACACCCCTCTCCCTCATCAGTCTAAGGCATTGATCAGACAAAATAATAAAATCGTTGGGCGTAGCGTAAACTGAGTTGACTGGATGAAAACACGGGCCCAACGATTTTATTATTTTGTCTGATCAATGCCTTAGACTGATGAGGGAGAGGGGTGTGATGACTGAAACCTCCGACCTACCGAATTATTTTTTAGCTTTTAGTACACTATTTTCAATAAAACCGTTTAAATTAAAAGTTTTTTTTACATAATTTTTATTTTCAAGTTTTTAGTTTACTTCTCGTTCTATTAAGTTTAGATTTGACTTTTGTCATTATTTTTTTTACTTTTAAATTTGTCTTGTATTCAAATGAATACCCATATTGAAAAAATGGGTATCAAATGATACCCATATTGAAAATTGAGACGATATGTAACCGCGCCAACCGGCCATTTTGTTGACGGCCATCTTGGATTTTATAATATTCATCGTGAACTGTGTTCTACTAGTTAAGCCCTTTCATTTGATACCCATATTGAGGTAGTCGTGACAAAATTTGTAAACCGCCATTTTGTAGAGGCGGCCATCTTGGATTTTCATTTTTTTTCATGTGAACTGTATTCTTCTAGTCAAGCCTTTTCATTTGATACCCATATTGAGGTAGTCGTGACAAAATTTGTATACCGCCATTTTGTAGCGGCAGCCATCTTGGATTTTCATTTTTTTTCATGTGAACTGTGTTCTACTAGTCAAGCCCTTTCATTTGATACCCATATTGAGGTAGTCGTGACAAAATTTGTAAACCGCCATTTTGTAGCGGCGGCCATCTTGGATTTACAATGAAACAGAATTTATTTAATTGTATTGTCACCAGAACTAAAGGTGTGTACCAAATTTCAGATCAATCTGTCAACAGGAAGAGGGTGAAATTTGAATTACTAAATTTGACCCAAGAATAAATAATAAAACAAACGGGGTGAGCTAAATAAAACCGTTTAAAAACCAAATTTTCGGGTCTCAATTACGGGCCCTAGGCACGTGCCTAGGACTTAGACCGATCCTGTGTATACATGATGTCTGAAATGTAGGTACAAAATTAAGTAAAATAAACAAAAAGGTTTGTCTCAAACTAGCTGTAAGTATACTCGCCTACTGAAGCGTTTATAACATTTCATAATAAAAGTATATTTGCACTAAGCACAAGCAAACCGGTATAAATTGATTATAGAATACCAACAAGTGCCCGGTCGTCTGCTGTCTGTCACTAATGTTTTAGCAAGGCTCCTATAGTCGCGTCCGAACGAGCCAAGGTATTGCGTAAACTGAGAAATGAGAATGAACAACGGACGGACTCACGAGCAAACCAAGTTGTATGTTTACTAGAGTGACCTCGACATTTATAATATATGCTAATAAGTATATAAAAATTATATACTTACAGTTCCTCCACGTCTTATGTAATGAGACGACTCATATTACCATAATAAGTAATACAAATGGCTTCATTATGTCTCATGATAGTATGTAAAATCCTTAAACTTAGATTTAAGTCAAGCATTTTTTGTTAACAAAACTACTTAGATTTAGTTCAAATGTATATCTTCGAGTAATAAATATATATACCTACGAGTAGGTATAGTAATAATAGTAAATACCTAAGTGTATTTTTAAGGTTTTTACATAATGTTAATTTTACTTAATTTTAAGGCCATTTGTATAAATAGATTACCTTTCCGCCACCAGGATCCCTTGCCCGATCGACCAGAGGATACTCGTAAACTCATCAGTTCATTACAATCCACTAAAACTTGGATGACAGACGACATGTTATTTGATGTTCAATTCCATTGTTGGTGGGGTCTAAAAAATTGCAGTTGAAGTGGAGTTTTAATGCACAGTGACTGTAGAGACATTATGTATGACTTTATGCGAAGACACTGCGAACTGGGCAGTCTGTTGGCAGTTCAGTTAGATGCAGTATGGCAACTGCACAAAAACTGCATCCAAAACTGAAATTTTGCAGCTCGCGCGCAGTGTAAATGCAGATCGTCTGTCTAAAACCACAGAATAAGAAATAGTAGGTAGGTACTAGCACTAACACTCTCTAGGGGTAATTTCAATAAAGAAATCGATAGACGCATTCGATTGGGCTGGGCAGCTTTTGCAAAGCTGCCCAGCCCAATCGAATGGTATTTGCCCAGCCCAATCCAAGGTATTTGTCTGGCGAAGATGTGCTGTAGCACATCTTCGCCGGACAAATACCCAAATGTAATGTCAAGTTTTCAACCAGTGCGTCCTCCCTGCAATGAATGACCTAGTGCAGAGACTTGGACACTGACCATTGGACTCGTCCACACGCTAACATTAGGTGCGCATTTTATAATGCCCACGGCATGTGTGCCTTATTTCGGCACTGCCCAGGTCTCAGATCTTGATTTTAACTAGACAAAAAATTAGTCCTTAATTTGTCGAAATTTGTCGCCCAAAGCAAAAAATTTGTCGGTCTCCCGTTAAAGAGTTATAAGGTTTTATTTGTGGCAGTGCCGAAATAAGCTTATTTCGGCACTGCCACAAATAAAACCACCTAGAAGTAGGGCGCTCTACGCTTTGTCGTTTTACACGTGTAGCCTCCACTCTAATATCTTCCTCCCCCATCTGCCATCACTTACTCGCCAGATATGACCGGCCAAATGACTTCAGCTTGCAAACTCTGAAGGCTACCCCTACCTAAGCTGAAACCGATTACCATTGGATTTTTTGAATGCGAAAATGAAACTACTGCCTACATTGTTGGTAATTATGTTTAGCTCTGCCTGTAGAAACATAGAGCTCTACTGTCTTAGCTGAAGATGTTTGTCATTAACTTTAACCTGACTCAATTATTATTATTATTGGAATCAAAAAATCCCTCCCCAACCCGTCTGGCCAGCGTGGGGAGTGTAGGCCAAATCCTCTTTCTGTCTGCGACGGATGAGAGGGTCGTGCTCCTGTAGTGGAGACTATAATGACTTGATGATGATGATGATGATGAATCAAAAAATCCGATGGTAATCGGCTTCAACTTCGGCGGTAGAGCACCAGTTTCAATCTTTGTGTTCTTATGATTTAGTTCATGGTATGTATGCCGATAATTGCAGACCAGGAATAAGGTATACTGTGCTTTGTGAAAATAAAATTACGGAAATATGTGTAAAAATATTTTATTGTGATTAATAAAAACATGAAATAATACTGGACAATACCAAAAGTGTTAACAAATTTATATAATATCAAATATATAATATAAAAATACTTAATTTATATAAAATATTAATAATTATCAAATTGTAGAATAATTACAAAACTTTATTACGTATAAAATTATCATTAACTATAAAATATAACAAACAAACCGAGCTTTATTTCTCGATTTTTACAAATTATCATTAAGTATAAAGTATAAATAACAAAAAAACAGAGCTTTATTTCTCGATTTTTACATATAGTATAGAACATTCAATGTATAACTTATTTCATATTTTTCCACTGCAGTTTTAAATTCTGACGGACAGAGTATTGTGCAAGGCTTATCATTTCGGGTATACGCAGCGTGTATGCTCAGAGTACCAGACTAGGGCCGACAGCGGTCGGGTAGGTATGATTAGAGGAAGCATTTGTGTTTTGTGTGACCTGAGGTGATTCTGTATATCGCTAATTTGTGTATTGGATGACTCTATTTTATATTTAAATTATGAATATCACATTACAATTTTCATTGGTAAAAGTAATAACAATCTAAACGAGTTTCTTTTTTACACATTTCAGTGGTGTTTTGTGATACTCGTTTAGTGTTGTTTTTCTATACTTACTTTAAGTATAGAAAAACATATAATAGAAAAACAAGACAACATTCCTTATTCTCAAACATACTGCTTATTTTAAAATAATGTAGTAATAAGCAGTTAGATAAGTAGATAGTAATGGATTGGGTATAAACAGAAATAATTTTATTATTAAACTGAAATGAGCATTTTGAGAATTAGGCATTCTGGGCTTAAACTGGTCGAATAATTACATAATCATAATCATCCTACGTCTGGTCCTAGCCTGGGTTGTATGAAGTTGTATCTAGTTTACATTAAGATTGTGTCTTCTTTGTTCCCGGGTCTGCCGCTGTAAACGGGTTATAATCGCCGAGGCCGACCAATTTCGTTGACAACTCCCACAGCTTCTTAGCGTACTCGTCATTGAGAGCTAACTGGGACGGCTTTGTCACCACGCAGTCACTGGAAAAGCAACAAAATATTTGCTCATAGCGCTCTCTTAACTAAACAAAGCATGTAAGTAGATGAAATTACACATCGCATGGTGAAAAATACACATTTACTCTCCTCTCCAAATGTAACAAGTCTTTCTTCTTCCGCACCTAAGTATATTAGAACTTTCATACGTCGTCAAACACTCCCTTCTGTTACTCTATTCCAGCATTCAAATATTGAAAATAAGTAATCTTCTAGAATATTCATCTTACTCCTTCATTCCCATCAGACTGTTTTATTGTTATTGCCACTATAAGTTCCTTTCTTATGACTCTCTATTATTGAGCCGGTGTGACCGTATCTTGGAAAATTACCCTATAGATAGATAAATGTTCATTTTTTTTTAAAATGCTCAGGGTTGACTAGCTGTATTTGACGAAGATACTTGGAGGCCCATCCGAAGTGAAAATATGTTTCGGCCGAACGTTCGGGTTTTTTAAAATACATATTGTATTTTACAAATTGTGTCTTTGTGAAAACAAAAGCCTGGAATATAATTTACCTACTATCTCACCAGTGTGAAGAACGGGAAAGTAATTTCCCTACCTTCACACTGGTGTGAAGGTTCACGTACCCTATACCTAACTGCTAGTGAGCCCCTGTGTGCCAACCTTCAGGTTATATCAGTCACGCGCGAGTCTCTCGTCCAGTAAACCAACCAGACGAGAGGACCTTTACCCGCTCCGCTCTTGCGCTCGGTAAACCAACCGAGCACGCAAGCGGAACGTTAGCAGGTCTTACTCCTCTTTCACCTGCATGCAGGCTACTTAGGTAGGTACTCTTAAGTCGAGTAGCTCGGGGCCCTACCACCACTCTCCAATCTCCATGATGGGTACCCGAGCTGTAGGCACGCTCACTTCCCGACGCACAAGTACGTCTAGTGGTTCTGTACCCACACTGGGGCGCCAGTTAGCTGGCTACCTGATGTCCATGACAGGTACCGGAGCTGTATAAGGCACGCTCACTTTCCAGGCCTACAGGTGACCGGGGTGACGGAAGTGGTATGAAGGTGGGTCGGACGGAATTTATAAGTATTGTGCATCATCACTACATAGTATAAAACAAAGTCGCTTTCTCTGTCCCTATGTCCCTTTGTATGCTTAAATCTTTGAAACTACGCAACGGATTATGATGCGGTTTTTTTTAATAGATAGAGTGATTCAACTGGAAAGTTTATATGTATAACATATGCATAACATAGTATAAAAACACTGATAATTTAGAGGTTTCTAATGTGATGTCGTAAATAAACACATTTTTTTGCTCTTTAATTGCAAACGCTGGCTGAACCCAACGAGATAGATCAAAATAATGTAGTACAGTATTGTTCACCTTAAAATGGTCTACAAAAAAGTTCGCGATGGTATATGTCTATCTCTTAGTGGTAACACACAATAACCGTTATTTTATCCTTTGCTTTTTACAAGAAATAATGCCTTATTTACGAAGCGATTTTAAGCAATACAGAATTAATCCTTATCCAATTAAGTACCTTAAATACATTGCGCATTTAATATAGATCAATATGGCCCTTCACAGCATGTAATTTAAATGAATAGTTTAGAAGATATTACACATTTAAAATGCAGGGACATAACGGCTGTGGCGGTACCGGCCGCGGAGCCGGCGGCGTGTGCCTATAACTGGGGAAGGACTGGATAGGACAAAGCGCAAAGACCTTCTGTAGTACATTTAGTATCAGCATTGCACCCGTGCGAAGCCGGGGCGGGTCGCTAGTTGATATACAAAATGGTATTGTGTTAACGCCCGGCGCCCGTTATCGACAGGGCTCGGCAGGCATCGGACGGCCAAGGATGCCTTAGCATGTAAGATGCCTTCGGGTTGCCTTTGTTTATTCGGCAACGGGTCGTGCTCCTGTAGTGGAGACTAAAATGACCTGATGATGATTCGGCAACGTAAGGCATACCTATGGACGCCGAGGTAGTCCTCGAGTTACTTTGGCAGTCATCGGGTTATTATCTCATTTCACTGCACCGTCAGAAATCTTTTTTTATGATCATATTACAAAAAGCGACATAGGTATATCAGTGACTTATCGGCAAGATATTGTTTAAACCGATTGCGCTGCAACAATAGGTACTTCGTTTTTATGTAATTCTATATTTTATGGAAGCAATTTAAAAATAGCTTGTAAGTACTTGATTTTTGTTTTGATGGTTACTATACTATTAAACAATACTAATGGTATATTTATTGCTTAGTTAATCTAGTATCCATAGTACAGACAGTGTTTTAATATATCAAACGATTACTTTATGATGACATCTTTTATTAGATATAAAATTTTTATAGTTTATTTAATGATCACGGAAATATTTAAGTATTGTTTATTAATATCTGTTGCATAAACTATGTATAATGTGTTTTATGTATGTATTTATTTTAATATATATTGTATTTTTTAGATTTGGAGTATATTGTAAGCCGCATTCGTGTATGTGATTTTCCCAAAGGTTGACTAGTAGAGAATGTTCTTAGCATCATTTTGTACCCATATTTCTGTCAATAAAGTTTAAATAAAATATATTGAATTTTATTATTATTTTTATTGATTGTAGATTATATTGTTATAATCTAGTAATAGGAAAATGTACCTACGTGTCTTTTCTTGCCTTGGTTGAGCTCCTTTCAATGACTAAAAGGTTAACTGGTAGAGATCTCTATTAGGGATCCACCTATGTATCTTACTCAGACTTACTCTATACTTTTAAGAATTATATTACATACTGTCATTACATTAAAGAACTTACTGATTGAGCACCTTCTCCAGCCTGTAGCTAAGACTGTCCTGGCCAAACCAGTACCCCAGTGTAGTGGGCACGTTGAAGGAGCCACTCAGACTCAATCAGCATACTAGTCAACCATACATCCCATTATTACTTACCAAGGTCGTCGCCAGCCGATGACTCAAAAGGCGGGGCAAGTTTGTATGGAGAATGAGAAAAGTAGTTGTAGGTAAAGTCGAGAGCTCATAAAGCTTTTCACTTGTAGGACGAGCCTTAAATCCACAGCGATTGTAATATTATCGGTACAGAATCCAACGTGTAAAGCTTCACGAGTTCTTGATTGTAGAATAAATAAAACTTATAAATAAATCTCTCAGGGGCTGCCCCCCCCCCCTGCCCCCCCCCCCCCCCCCCCCTTGGCGACGCCCTTGCTACTTACACCTATTACATTACTTTATTACCTATCGGTACAGAATAAGACATGGTAAAAGTAATTAGCGGGCCGCAATACGTAATAAGTTTAGAAGCCCTATTTTTTCAACTCCCAGCGAACAGACTTAAGGATATTAGCAAACCTTACCTGTAATACAAGCCGGTTTCATTAGCACACTTCTCGTCGACGGCGCAGTATATGGTGGTCTGTGCGCCGAGCTCTGGTGACTTCATGAAGGGCCCTATCAGGCCGCCGATAATGGCCCGCGCGCCACGGAACAGCGTTTCGTCCATGTGCCGCCCCAACTCTGTCTTTATGACACCTGGATGCAAACTATATGTGTTCACTCCTTCAATGTTGTGTTCCTAGAACAAACGCCAGACATATTCCGGCGTAATTAATAAGGGTTCCGTATCATTATATATAAAAACGACAAAAAATCACGTTTGTTGTATGGGAGCCCCCTTTAAATATTTGTTTTATTTTAATTTAATTAAATATTTTTAAAGTAAATATATAACTAAATATTCCGTATAAAAGTCCGTTTTACCATTTAGATACGGAACCCTAAAAACGAATAATAAAATCGGGGGATACAGTTTGGTGTTGCAGCTACATATTTATCATCTCCATCTAAAATTAAATCACACCACTGGATAGATGAAGGATCAAAGAATTTATTACGCTAAGTAAGGATTATGGAACGTGCTATGAACATGTCTATGAAGCGCTGCCATTGTGAGATAATTTTAGTGCACTGTAACGTATTCAGGTACAACACACGGCCGTGTCCATGACACATCCACACCCCCAATTTTTTTTCTAGAAACAGACAGGAAAACTGGTGAGCTAAAATTAGGTCTTGCTTTCCTTTCGTCTCTTTGAGCAGTTTAAATCTACAGTCAAGACGTGCTAGGCCGGTTTTTTTATTTATGTATAGGCAAACCCCGGCCACTCCATACAAAAATGGCACTTTTGCATGTAGTAACCAAATGACGTCTGTACACGTGCCTATGTTTGAGTGACGTTCTCTAGGGCTGACATTATACAATTATTAGTCGGACATGTAAGGGGGTGTAAGTGGTTCATCAACATCTTTGAACCAAAGTCTATCTGACCTGCACGGGGTACACCCTGCTGACTGACAGACGAGGCTCTGACGAAAAGAGAGGTAGGACATAGCGTATTTTTTAAGCAGCCTGACTGACGAAGTACCACCACCTCACAGAATACCGCAGTCAAATAACAATTTCCTTGAGGGTTGTTGTGTTCCTGCGAGTGAGTGAGGTCACCAGAGAGGATGGAGTTGCTGCGTTGGCAGCGGGGATGGCAGCGCGCGAGCGATATTTAATGTTGCGAGCGTTAATATGGTTGCGGTAACCGCTTCACATCAGGTGGGCGTAGTGAAGAAAAAAAAAACGTGTGACACTCGGGGACTGCCGCGGTAAAGCTATTGCATAGCATTTTTTATCAACTAATGCTCGTTTGCTCGTTCATCCATCCATCCATATCCATTCATCTATCCATCCATCCATTCATCCACCCATCCACCCATCCATCCATCCATCCATCCATCCACCCATCCATCCATCTATCCACCCATCCATCCATCCATCCATCCATCCATCCATCCACCCACCCTCCCATCCATCCATCCATCCATCCACCCATCCATCCACCCATCCACCCATCCATCCATCCATCCATCCATCCATCCATCCATCAATCCATCCATCCATCCATCCATCCATCCATCCATCCATCCATCCATCAATCCATCCAACCATCCATCCATCCATCAATCCTGTCCGTCCGTCCGTCCATCCATCCATCCATCCAAATTGTTTTTTTTTTTACTTTCCATGTGTTGAGACATCCATCCACTGCACAAATAACTCTCATCTTTTACATACTCGCATATTATTTTAAACTGAATGGAGAATAAAATATAAGCGACGTCAATTCGTACGTTGTGGCATTCCTTGCGAACGGTTCCAAATCGGTTCCATAGGGGAGGTGAGGTCGACTAGTGAGAGCGGCAGAGAGTGTCCATACTGTACGTTAGTACTATTACTTATACTGTGGTATAGGTATTATGTGCAGTAGGTACCAACCTTCAATTTAGATGCTAGCTCTCTTGAGAAGAACACATTAGCGATTTTACTCTGAGAATATGCCTCGCTAGACTTATATGGTCGTTTCTCATAATTTAGATCATCAAAATTATTATGATACCCTAAAACAAAACAAAACAAAAAAACACAGCTGTTATAAGAACGGTATTACCAATAATAAGGCAATAGGTAATTGTAAGTAGGTAGAGATGTTTCATATTTCTGTACGAAAATAGGTGCTTATGTTGCGGCGATAACTAGGGCTCTGAATAAGTCTTGGCAACAAATTAACAAAAGAAAAAATAATACAGCTTGGATTTGCTTCTCCCTAAGTATGTTAGGTACGTAACTATTCTTCTTTCTTAATAATATAAAATAGGTGTAAGTGGCTCACTACTCCTGTGAGTGAGTGAGATCACCAGAAAGGAAGGAGTTGCTGTGATGACAGCGGGGGTGCTGGCGCGGGAGCGATATTTTATGTTGCGAGCGTTCATATGGCTATGGTAACCGTTTTATATCAGGCGGTCTGTATGCTTGTTTGCCAACCGACATAGTATAAAGAAAAAAAAATAGATTTAATAGAAGTTTTCACTAGTTAACGCCCGACGAGATATATATTTATAATTGATTGATTTTAGTACAAATGGTTATAATTTAGACATTTTATACATATAGAACACATAATTTTTATTTTTACAGCGTTGCGTTTCACTTGATTCCATCTCTTTAGGCTTTTAATGCCTTATTTGCCATATTGCTGTCTCTCACATTGCTAAGAGGGGAAGTCAAATTCCAAAAGCTTCTTACACCTAAGTACTACTTTCTTCTGAGTTCCAAGGCAGCCGTAATCTTACCCCCGAGACTGCAATGGAGTTCACTGTTCATTACCCTGTTTGGTGGTCGCCGCTGTTAATCCTGGCTACACAGGAGACACAGTGGTGGGAATGTGTGGTGGGCCCCCGTCCCGTTTTACGATGTGACAATTATGTTACAAAATGTGTTATGTAACACGACTGATATAGATTTGTAATTGCTTTAGTAAATACGAATATGAGTAACGACATGAAAACTCGACCGTACTTGTATGCGCTCTCGATGAAACAGTGACAATCCTTGCCGGCTTGCTGTTTATGATACGAGGCAAAAGCAACATCGTCAGCAGGAAATGCGCCAAGTGATTCGTCCCAATCTGTATCTCAAAGCCATCCTCGGTCTTTCCCTCGGGGCACATCATAACACCCGCGTTGTTCACTAAAATATTTATCTGCGGCTCGGTATCTAGAATGTTCTGTGCGCACTCTCGCACTGACTTCATGGACATGAGGTCACACTTGACTAGCACCAAACTGCCGGTATTGGGCATGTCCTTGCACACTTGCTCTATATCTTTTTTTGCCTCTTCAGCCTTTTCTAAGTTTCGACATGCCATAATGACCCTCGCACCTGAAAGAAATAGGCAATGTAGAAAAAGGGTTAGTCGAAAAGGGGGTACTAAAAATTGTGAGGTGCATATTTTTGTGGGTTCGATTCCCGGGTCAGGCAAGTAACATTAATTTTAAAAATCTTTGAATGTAAACGGCCGACTGAGTTCAAACAGACTGAGACAAAGTTCAAACAGACGATTTTCTTCATTAGTTAAAGTAGTTATAGAGTTTAGGGTGTATGTGGTTCATCAACATCTTTGAACCAAAGCTAACCTCACCTGCACGCGGTGCTCCCTCCTGACTAACAAAGGAGACTCTGGCGAAATGAGAGGTAGGGAATAGTGATTTTTGTTAGCTGCCCGACTGCGGAAATACCTCCATCTCACAGAATACGGCAGCCAAATAACAATCCCTTTGAGAGTTGTGCTCCTGCGCGTGAGTGAGTTCACCAGAAAGAAAGAATGGAAGGAGCATAGGCTGGCAACGGCCCGGCGACCCCTTGGTGTTGCTGATCTCCTTGGGCTGTGGTGATTGCTTTCCATCAGGTAACCCACATGAGTTACTTCTTTCTCGTACCTCGTTTGTAGAAGTCCAGAACTGTTTCTTTGCCAATGCCGGTGTTGCAACCTGTGACGAAGGCAGTTTTGCCCGCCAACATGACAGTGCTCGCACATCGCCCACTGAAGAAAGGCATCTTTGTGATGTATTAGTAATCTGCAACAAGTTAAAATGTAGTAATTATGATAAACACAACAGCTATCATTTAAAAAATATGGCTTGTAAACGCTGCTAGTCTAACATTACAAAAACGATGCAGAAAATCAACTTCCAAATTTTTCATCTATCATGCAGAATTATCTGCAATGTACTGAGACTGCTCAGCGTAAAACGGAGGTAGCCTATGTCCAAAAACATACTGATTGACAAAATAAAATTACTTTTCAAATTATTTAAAAATATTTTTTTTATAATTTGAAAAAATCTCTTAATAATAATAATTGAACTTGTTAAACAAAAATTCTTTTTTCACTATAATGTAATGTATCAGTGAAGTGATTTTGTCACTTCTCTAGAATTACTCCCTGGGCAGTTATTAAAATATTGTGCCTATAAAATAAAATAAAATGCAAAAATTTTCTGGCCCATTACAAACCCAAATATTATGGAAACTAGTGAAAATACTTATTTTAAATTAAACAGATTTCTTTTCCTTGCTATATTTTCACGCAAATGCAGATACAATAAAACAATATGATTTTAAAGCACCGATCCCTTGTTTCAGTAGTACATTTGAGAATGAAAACATCACTGGTGCATCACACGAGTTTTGTGTCTGATATCAACCAGAACAAGCTGGGTGTATCAGATCACTCCTTAAATAGCCTGAACAATGTGTCTCCAGTCAATCAATGACGCCTGGGTAAACCTGTGGAGAAGCGAAGTCGACCCATACTTGTGCACTTTTTTGGTTTTTCATTGAATGCAATCTAAAGTGATTTAGAGGTGTAGTGACTCACCACGATTTTTAGAGCTAAAGCCAACCTCGCCTGCATGTGGTGCACCCTGCAGACTAGCGAAAGAGGCTGGTAAAAGGCGGTACAGTACAGTGTATTTGTAAACTGCCAGACTGGGAAAGTACCTCCACCCAGCAGAATACCGCAGCCAAATAACAATTTCCTTGAGAGTTGTTATATTCCTTCGAGTGAGTGAAATCACAAAAAGGAAAAAATTACTGCGGGGGTGGCGGTGAGCGAGCGATTTTTCATGTTGCGATAATGTAAATATGACTACGGTAACCGCTTCATATCAGGTGGGCCGTATGCACATCTGCCACCCGACGTAGTCCAAAAAGAAAAAACATTGGACAAGAAAAACAGCCTTAAAATGAACAAACATCTCTCAGATGGATTCCTCATATGACAGGTACACTTTGAGTTCCCTTTCGCGCGAAGGTGCGTTAGAATTACTAGTACGTTAGCTAACTAAATAATGGTTGTTGGCGTCGGGTCTTTCTCTTCATCAAGTATGATCTGGAAGATATCACCGCAGGTAATGAGGTCCCGTGAATTGCTGGAACAAGGTCCTCGTCACCAGCGGGCTCCCAGGAGCAGTTAACGAGAGCAAGACGGGCAGTTAAAGCCAAAAATCATTAATTTCCAGTAATATAATTTTAATCTTGTTTCATTCACACTATGTATCATTATTTTTATAGCCCATAGTTTTAATATCTTAAAGCTCAGTTTTTTTTATAGTATTGCTTGTACTTTGACTCACTTTTTCGTAGTATTACGAATATTTTCTTTGTTCACTTTAATAAAGTTTCTTGTTGAATTGAAATCAAATATTCGTTCGTTCCCTGCGTGGATTGCGCATGCGCAGTAGAGCGAGCAGAATGTAGTATTAACTCTCTCGAATTCAGAAATATACTATAAATTCATTACATAAATCTACCAGAACAAAAATCTTTTAAAACATTGATATGTCTACCATCAAAAATACTATGTTGCACTTTTTCTTTCTCCTTGTTCCATATATCTTCAGATGTGGAGTGTAATTTTTTCGCATGCGAATCTTTTACCGTATAGCATCACTGGTTTCATCGCCATTGACCTCATTGATACACAGGAACACAACAACTCCCACCAGAATTGTTATTTAGCTGCAGTATTCTGTGAGATAGAGATAACTTCACCAGTAGGACAGCTTTTGACTATGCTAAGCCACACGACACACCCACCCACAGGCTGACAAACGAGGCTCTGGCGAAAGATAGGTATTTCGCCCAGAGCCTCGTTTGTCAGCCGGCAGGATTCACCACGTGCAGGTAACGTTGCCTTTGCTTCAAAGGTGGTGCCGTGCTAGTGAGTCACTTACACCCGATTGTTGCTTTTTTATTATTGTTTGCATATAACTATTTCGTTTTATTTCGAAAACGCCTTTGACTTCATCGTAACTTGGTTTGTTCTGACATTCGAGCGATGCCAGTTGACCACCTATATATCAAGATGCTGAAATGGCCTAATAAATGCCTGCCTGCCTGGCTGAAATGGAATAATAACTGGCTGTGACCAGGACAAGCAATCTAGGTTCATCCATCCGTAGCGAGGAGTCATGGGAATGTCATTTCTGAAAAACTATCATCGCTGCACTAAAAGACACGGCGCCCCAATATGACCGCGAGTACTTCTTACATCTTAGGTTGCTGATGACGTGGGCATAATGTCTGATTTGCTGAAGAATCTCAGTCGAATATCGTGACCGATCTCAATGCTGGATCTCGATACATGGAACTGGAGATCAATTACGACGACGAATGACGAAAGTCGTTGTTGTGTTAGATCTCTTTTTATGTTTTATTCTTCTAGACGTGACATAAGAATTACATATGTAGCACGAAAAAATTTACATGCAGCTGATTTTCTTTCCAGATCTCCTTTACATTTTAAACAAGAGAACAGCGATAAAATCGAACTCGAAACAAATTTAGCTTTAGTAGCTCAGCTTCAAGCATTACCAATGTCTGATTGCCTTCAAGACGAAATTCGCACAATTCAAGACAAAAGTGATTTGTGTTACTTACTGAAAGAATATATACAGTATGGATAGTGTTTAGAAAGTAGTTTAGATAGTGATGTAATTCCCTTTTACTCATATAGAGGCGAACTAGGATACCAAAATGGCCTCCTAATGAAAGGACATAGAGTATATATTCCAAATATATTCCATTAGGAAATGTTGACTAGACTACATAAGGGACACCTCGGTGTAGAAAAGTGTAGACAAAGAGCTCGAGAATCTGTTTGGTGGCCAGGAATTTCTAGTAGAATACGTACTCTAGTTGAACAATGTCCTGAATGTATAGAACACCGCCATACCCGGCTCAGCCTTTGATTCCTTCAGAAGTACCCACTTATCCTTGGGAAATTGTAGCGATTGATTTATTTGCAGCGAAAAATAGAAACTATATGGTAGTAATTGACTATTTTTCGCGATTTCTTGAAATATCTACTTTGACTTCTACCTCGGCTGTATCTGTCATTACACACCTAAAGGTAATATTTGCGAGATATGGTATTTCAAAGATTGTCGGAACTGACAATGGTTCGCAGTTTGATTGTCGAGAATATAGGATTTTTTCTGATCAATGGGGATTTTCGCATGTAACTAGTAGTCCTCATGCACTTTGGAGCAATGGCATGGCAGAAGCTGGGGTGAAAATACTTAAAAACATCGTCTTAAAATCTACAGATCCTATTTTAGGTCTAATGGCCTATAGAAGCACGCCCATTGAGAACGGCTATTCTCCAGCCCACCTGTTATTTGTGTTGTGTTAGAAGAATGAGAACAAATGTACCCATTGCCCAAGAATTATTAATACCTGTAACTCCGGATTTAGAACTAATTATAGAAAAAAAACGAGGACGTCAGGATTACATGAACGAAACATACAATAACAGACATAGTGCGAGAGACCTTCCAGAATTATTGCCAAGTACAAGAGTTTGGGATACAATATTACGCACATATGCGTTAATTGTTAATAAACGACCGGAACCCAGAAGTTATGATCTAATAACAGAAGACAAGCGGTCGAAAATCCGTAGAAATATACGGCATCTAATTTTTGCTGGAAGGAAAGAAAAGGTAAGGACAGAACTTGAGATACAAACGGATATCCCAACACCTGCGATATCTTTTAACTTTGAAGCAGATACAAATCAAAATACAGTTCAAAGTGATGCAACTGCAGGGACCTCTGTTCAATCTTGTCCATCTACATCACCCAGGATGTACCCCCATGTAACCAGATTCGGTCGATTAGTGAAGGCACCAGTCAGATTGGATTTGTAATGCAATTACTATTTTAATCAGGATTTGTTTATGTTATTTTGTTTTTTTTCTTTCGGAAAGGAAGGATGTTGTGTTAGATCTCTTATTATTTTTTATACTTCTAGACGTGACATAAGAATTGTCTATTAAATTAATGGTCATTATAATAAATGTCATGAAGTAAAATACTTACATACATTTTATTTGAACTAATAAAGCAGTCGTGTACAGCGATATTGTCATTCCTAGCCCGATTATCATAGATAATGCAGCCATTGATGTGGTTATTGACTATGTCTACCTTGGTCAGTTCATACAGCTTGGCAGGGGTAATTTCAACAAAGAGATTGATAGACGTATTCGATTGGGCAAGGCAGCATTTTGAAGCAGTGCGTCCTCTCTGCAATGACCTATGGTGCAGAGACTTGGACACTCACCATCGGGCTGGTCCACAGCCTAAAGGTCATACAGCGAGCGATGTAGACAGCTACGTTCGAAATTCTGCTCAGGGATCGAAACTGGAACAATAAAATTCAAAGAAGAACCAAAGTTGTCGACATAGTTAGTCTAGTTCTAGTAATTTTATGTCAAACGTCAACCTTACTAGAGTGCAAAATCGGTGTTTAATTTTATCTATGGACTATCACTTATCAATGATAAAACGTCTTTTAGTGGACATGTAGTTCTGTGAGGTTTATGAATACGCAACTTAAAATCATTATTAAGGTCTTATGAGCATATTAATTAGTGAATATTTTAAACGTATTTTAAAGTATTTATAATAATCAATTTACAGTCATATTCATAGGAATATGACTGTAAATTGATTATTATAAATTTATTAAATATAAGTATCAAAAAGTACCAAAATGCTTGAACATAATAAAACAACCTAGGTTCATCTAAATCTACTAAATTGTAGTAAAACTACTAAAACAATAACACTGGGCCACAAACTTAAAAAAACAAATGACAGCACGAACAGACAGCACTTGTTAGAAAAGTTCTTCATTTTCGGTATTGGAAACCACTCACTACCCCGAAGATTACTCTTGACTCTTGTCATTTTCAATTTGGGACTTCCAAATTTAGGCCCGCGTTATTATAACGAACGTGACAACGCTGTTCAGTAAATTCAACCAAATATAATCCTTACTTCATGTAGATAAATCGTAACACGTACACATTAAGAAATTTGGTCTAAGCGAAATAGACGTAGAGATACATAAATAATAAATAAATAATTAATTCTGTGACCAGCTGTGACAAGGACGGGGCGGAGGAGTCAAAAAATTATTAAATTCATGTGACGTAATTTATGGATATATCCATAAGTCACAGCTGGTCACAGAATTAATTATTTATTTATTATATATGTATATCCTTTTAATCACGGGTCAAGCCCGGTCATTTGATAGGCGTGTGCGGGGATATGAATTCAAAGCGTAGAGTAGAGGCCCCTTTGAGAAGTTTGATGTAATGTTGTACGCCCGCTGTGACCCGCTCCAGGATATGTCAATGGAAAGACATACCCATGAGCAGGTCTCGGCAGGCGTTGAGACTATTGCGAAGTGTGATGGAAAATAAATGGGCTATGGAGATGAGATCTGGGTAAACTTAATACCGGGCTGTTACAGAAGAGGGACGGACGCCTGCCATAACTGCTTTTATTGCTAGTTATATGCGGCAGGCGGTGGCTTGCCACTCACTAGATGGGCCCCCGAAATGCCAGGAAAACGGCCGGGGGCAACACCGGTGTGAGTGACTCAGGGATGTCGAGAGGTGTGCTGCGCTTTCTCCGAAGTTACTCGCGGCGTGATGCCCTTTAACACTTCCACCCCTAGAGCATATAGCTCTAGCGGCTCCTCTCTGGACGGCGAATGAAGGCAAGCCAGAGCTGAGAGTCCTGCGGGCCTTCTTGTGTTTGCACTCCGACCGATGAAGACACGTCGGAGACGAAGGCCGCCACACAAGCTGCTCTGCGGACCATTATTTATTATTATTGTTAACGGACATTAATAACCTGGTTGAGTTCTATGCCAAGCATGAGGAGTGCATTTACAGCAAAAAAGTGCCCATTCCTTCCCGTCGTAGTTATTTACTCATGTGATATAACCACAGATAGACACGATATAACACTTAAGAAATATAAAATAATGTAAATGGTAGGTCGCTTTGAGGACTAAGTAGTCGCGGTCCCAGTAAGGTATATGTATACGGTGCTTTATGAAAACAAATACAGAAAGACATGTATTTTTTTTTTATTGTGATATATACAAACATGAATAATAGTGGACGAAATAAAAATACACAACGATGTCTAACAAATGTATACAAATAAACTCGGAAGCAATTACTTTACCTACATATATGTATATAAATTAATAATTGTCTCAGGAATCATTAACAGCATGTCAAACTTGACAGCACTTGACTGTCAGGCAGGTTATGGGCAAACTCTTCACAGTAGGTATTTAAAAAAAATACATACCTACTTACCTACAGTAGGTATGTATAAAATTATATATCAGTGCCTATGTATAAATTATATTTAACAAACAAACCGAGCTTTCTTTCTCGATTAATAAAGAATATAACATTCAATATCAAACTTACTTCATATTTTGTGTCATTGTTATGTCTACTTTAAAATTCGGACGGACAATTTAGGTTTTAGTAAAATTGTGAAAAGCTTAGTGCGACACGCAAATTAATGATGTTATAGATAGATACTAAGTATTTGAATATAATCACATGTATAAGTAATAGTACTACGTACAGTATGGCCACTCCCTGCCGCGGCCGCTCTGCTGCTGTCAAAAGGCGACCTCACCTCCCCTCCTAATCGGATGTGGAACCGATCGCAAGGGTTGCCACTCTACGCCGCTTATTACGAAAGTTCGTTCGTAGTATATAATCTAATCTCAACGGAACTTTAAATGGTAAAATGGTTTATATCTTATTATTTAATCATTGCCATTAAACTATTTGTTTTGACGTGACAACGTCTTATAAATTGGTTAGCCGGGTGACACTTCAAGAAACTGGCTCACGTTATGCGCTTACAATGAGAGCGAGTGAAAGGCGCGTGCCTTTCACTCGCTCTCATTGTAAGCGCATAACGTGTCCCTTCTAAGAGCGAGAGAGACAGACATAAAAAGTGAAAGGCATGCGTCCCTTCCACTCGAAAACATTTTACCACTCAAAGTCGTTGTCACGTAAAACTTTCGCCCGTATACCGACTTTACAGGCAACCAATTTTTTTTTTTCATTACGAAATCTATCATTTTTTTCGACGACGTTTTTAGAATTTTTAGAAGTAGAATTTTGATATTTATTCCACATTTTCAATATACAACCTCGACATTTGATTGTATAATAATGAGTATAAACTATTAAAATACTGTTTATAATCATACATTCTCAATGAAGCAATTGTTAAATTAGATCGCGTGGAAATTTGACTTTTATTTTTTTGTCTCAATATATGTAGATTAAGTACAGTTTAATCAATATCAATATATTATTATCTACCTACCATAATTAACTTTTCACGTAGTTAACCTCTCGTAAACTTAAGTATATTAGTTTATTTTCTTAAATTTAAAACACATACACCTAGTAATATCAAAAGGAGCACCGAACGTTCTTTAGGCTATCTATGGTATTAAAAATGTATATATTAGTGGATTTGGAAACAAAACTATGTCTAATAATAAACTGAAATGAGCATTTTGAGAATTAGGCATTCTGCGCTTAAATTGGCGAGTGAGTATTGTATAATTATAATCATCCCACGTTCGGTACCCTAGCCTGCGTTGCATCAAGTTTACATTAAGATTATGTCTTCTTTGTTCCCGGGTCTGCCGCTGTAAACGGGTTATAATCGTCGAGGCCGACCATTTTCGTTGACAACTCCCACAGCTTCTTAGAGTACTCGTCATTGAGAGCCAACCGGGAAGGTTTTGTCACCACGCAGTCACTGGAATAACAACAACATTCAACATTTCACAATATAGAAGCTTGAGTGTAGTTTAAATCATAAAGGTTAATGGACATGTTCTGAATTTATGGTTTCGTTAAAGCTACATTTTTACTCCAAAAACCTACACACCCTATATACCAGAAACTCCTCCATGTTTTGTTGCTAAATCGCCCATATATAAGAAAAAAACCGGACAAGTGCGAGTCGGACTCGCCCACCGAGGGTTCCGTACTCGTAGGTACGTAGTATCATTATTAAATTTGATATTTTTCATTATAAATAAGAAATAATGCGTCGAAAGAAATAAATAAAATATATTTTGCAATGTGTACATCAAGCCCTTTCATATGATACCCCATTTGAACTAGTAGTTTCAATTTGAAATTTCGACACCCTATAAAAAATACAGACCCCCTATTTTTTAAGATCTATTTACAAATGTATAGTTTTGAGATTTATTCCTGTACTTGTAGTCTATAACGATGTTACATGCCAAATTTCATAGTTCTAGGTCAACGGGAAGTACCCTATAGGTTTTGATTCCCTTGAGTGTGTCGAAATATATGCGTTTTTTGCTGAATAAACGGCCGTAACTTTTTTCTACGTAAACTTAGCAGTTTGATTTTTTTTTAACTTCATGGGACCGTAGACCTGAGTATATAGTTCAAATTTCAGCTTGATACCTCCACGCATTCTCGACATAGAAATTCTTGACAGACAGACAGACAGACAGACGGACAACAAAGTGATCTTATAAGGGTTCCGTTTTTCCTTTTGAGGTTCGGAACCCTAAAAAATGAACAATATACAAAAATAATATTGTTTCGATATTTCATTGGTTTTTTTTTTTTTTTTTTAAATAAACCAATGAACTGAAGTATTTCATAGAGCAGCAATATTTTTTTCATACAATTGCTAGAAAAAGTTACTTTTCGAGGCATTAAACATGGCTTGAAAATTGAACATTGTGCACAGAAAAACAAACTGAAGCTATTAGTAGTAGTAAGTATATATAGTAGTAGTGGTCTATGTAATAATATTAATAGAGAAGGAACTAATACCACAGAATAAGAAATAGCAGGTACTAATCATAGAGATTAAAGTGAAAATTATAAAGCGCCATTTTGTGATGGCCGCCAATAGGATTAAAAGTGGCAGCATTTAAGTAATCGTTCATTGTCACGAGAACCAAACGGTAGTGCCAAATTTCAGCTCAATTGGACACGAGGAACTGAGTCAAAATTAACTTGCAAGATTTGATTACAGGCACCACGGTCAAACTACATAGAAGATTGTAAAAAAAGTGAATTATAGTTATACTATACCATAGTTATACAATACAAGTACAGAATGTTTTGTTCACAATAATAAATAGATGGCGCCACACTACGACTTCACAGCAGTAAAATATAAAATGCAAAAATTTGCCAACATCACAAACCTTCCAGCCCCCTTACCACCATCTCTTATTGCGATTCAATAACTGAACAGATTGCTGATTCATACCAATGAATAAGCGACTCTATTTCAAATGAAATAGGGTCGCTTATTCATTGGCATGAATAAGCAATCTATTCAATTATTATATACTGAACAGATTGCTGATTCATACCAATGAATAAGCGACTCTATTTCAAATGAAATAGGGTCGCTTATTCATTGGCATGAATAAGCAATCTGTTCAGTTATTGAATCGCAATAAGAGATGGTGGTAAGGGGGCTGGTATCTCAATTGGAAGAGCACTAGACAGGTAATCAAGAGGTCATCAGTTCAAATCCCACCTAGGCAGGGGAAGTGAACTTTTCCATTTTTTAAATATTTATAAAATGGTTCATGGTTCCCAATAATTGCCCAAATTGCTTTGAGAAGTTTGAGAGCACTGGCTTCCCCCGACCTGCAGCTGACTTGAGCTACGGCGGGTACGCTCCGAACCTCCAAACTATTTCAATAGGCTTGTATCACATTTTTTTTCAATTTGTAAGTTTAAGACGTCACAATAATATAAATATAGGTGAAATAATTACTTCAATTACATAAAAACTTCTCGAGCTATGATAACTTGAAGATCACAATTTTGGAGTATCCCGAAAACGCTCCATACAAAAGACTACCACGTTATGACGTCACACCTTGCTATTGAATATGCATTAAATCAGAAATTTGTACGACAGCTATGTTAAATATTACGAAACTGGCTACTGCCGTAACAAAAGTTATAGTATTTTTTATTGTTTCTACAATGGTAATATATTTTTTTTTATAATTTAATACCTTTAACGTTCCCATCAAACTTTGATCGAACATAAAACACGTTATAAGTTATTAAAATTTTAAGATCACAGATCGTTCTAGTTTTATGTATTTTACGTTACAGATAGTGAGTTTTTATAATTTTGTAACATTGGCAACAAGCCTATTGAATGGGAAACCTATCCCAGCTCAGCGATGAGCATTAGAAGAATGTCCGGACGGGTACCTACTATAGTTTTACCTGTAATACAAGCCGGTTTCGTTAGCACACTTCTCGTCGACGGCGCAGTATATAGTAGTCTGCGCGCCGAGCTCCGGTGTCTTCAGGAAGGGCCCTACCATGCCGTACATAACAGTCTTCGCGCCGCGAAACACGGAATCGTTCAAGTGCCGCCCCAACTCCGTCTTTATGACACCAGGATGCAAACTATATGTGTTCACACCTTCAATATTATGCTCCTAGAACAAATGCCATTCAAATAAAATAAGATACAATATCAAATCTCCAAACGTTTGGTCGACTCTTCCCGCGACCAGAGGGCTGGCCTATTTCTCGCTCAGCGAATAAGCATTGCCATCCAGCGTGGCAACGCTGCTAGCCTTCTTTCCACGACGCTATTTAGATCATTATATTTTATTAATGTTCATTAGTTTTTATTTTAATTGTATATTTTTAATTTAAGACTGAAATCATTGCGTTGATCATCTTTTTATTATTTTTGTATAGTCATTACCTGCAATTTAGATGCAAGCTCTCTAGAAAAGAACACATTAGCGATTTTACTCTGAGAATATGCCTCAAGAGTTTTAAACGGTCGGTTCTCATAATTTAGATCGTCCAAATTAATGTGGTTACCTAAAACAAAAAAAAAAGTTGTCGGTACATACGATGTTGCATTTTTAACAACTAAGTAAGTATTATTTTGTAAGTATAACTGTTTCTATTCAACTTTTCAAGTATATTAAAAAATAGAAATAGAATAGAAATAAATATTCCTGAATAAATTACACACTGACACTGCGAACTACCCAAATTAATTAGAGCTATCTATGGGTACTAGATAACTGATATTATACTTAAATACATTTTTTTTGTAAATACATATATATTATAATACATCGAAAACACCCGGACCAAGACAATTAGACATGTTAATGCACACATATTTGTCTTGTGCGGGGATTGAATCTGTGACCTCGGAGTCTAGTGGCCATTGCCAGCCATTCGACCACCGAGCTCGTTATTAAAAATAGAAATATGTATGTATATTTATCTTCACTTTCAGTCTCGTTAACAAATTAGTAGAGACGTTACATAACTATTTAACCATTAGTAGCCCGTGGCTATTCTTCCTCCTCAATAAAATTGTGCTCGTCACTATCGGACCTGGGGGGGAATAGGTCGTATGTTTAAGATATTGTATAAGAAATTAAACATATTCAGCTTAATCTGTAGAGCACCAGAGTATCTCCAAGCTAAGCTAAACACAAGTACCATAAATCTAAGTTGCAGTTTGATTTTCGCCATCAAAGAATCCGATGGAAATCGGCTTCAGCTTCGGCGGTAGGGCCCCAGCCTAGTCCGTTTATCTACTTAAGTGAAATATAGGGAAAATAAAAAATACCGTACTCGCATGCGCTCTCGATGAAACAGTGACAATCCTCGCCGGCTTGCTGTTTATGATACGAGGCAAGAGCAGCAGCGTCAGCAGGAAATGCGCCAAATGATTCGTCCCAAGCTGTATCTCAAAACCATCCTCGGTCTTTCCCTCGGGGCACATCATTACGCCCGCGTTGTTCACCAAAATATTTATCTGCGGCTCGGTATCTAGAATGTTCTGTGCGCACTCTCGCACCGACTTCATGGACATGAGGTCACATTTGACTACCACCAAACTGCCAGT
This sequence comes from Hypsopygia costalis, assembly GCA_937001555.2. NCBI lineage: Eukaryota > Metazoa > Arthropoda > Insecta > Lepidoptera > Pyralidae > Hypsopygia > Hypsopygia costalis. The sequence continues at coordinate 22,238,560 of OW443328.2, forward strand.
ATCAGGCAAATCCTTGCACATTTGCTCAATATCTTTTTTTGCTTCTTCAGCTTTTTCTAAGTTTCGGCATGCCATAATGACCCTTGCGCCTGAAAGTAAAGGCATTATTGAGGTACAGCTAAGAGCATCATCATTGATAGTCACAATGCGATTGTAACTCGTATTACTTATACTTACGTCATAAGAACGGTACAAAGGTCAAGCTTGAAGTGCTCTAAGTTATACAAGCTTATTCGAAAAGGGGATATTAGGAATCGTTAAGTATACAATAGTCATATACCTACTTAGCACTTCCTTTCCAGCTAATAGTGATTTCTACGACAATCACTATAATTAATAATATAGCATACATATAAATATACACCTAAGTACATAAAATATCTCTATATTTTATTCATATCTAACTTTAATCACTTACGTACCCAGCCAAATTATTCTCTATACGAAACCGGTTTCCTAAGTATATGAAGTTTATAATAGGGTTATTGACATTTTTTTACATAAGGACGTCACAATATAACTATATAGCGTTACTAATAAATAAAAATTCTGGACAAATAACTCAGTCTCATATAGTCCCAAACTAAGCCAAAGCATTTACTATGGGTTGTATGTAAATGTAGTTAAATACTTTTTTTGTAAATACATACATAGAAAACACTCAGACCAACAAACAGACACGTTGATGCACACAAATTGTTTGTCTTGTACGGGGTTCGAACCCGCAAGCTATGAGTCAAAGTAGCCATTGCTAGACATTCAACAAACGAACTCTTCGAGTTTTTTCTTTGACTTCTTGTATTGTTCATGTATCATATTGGTACCTCGCTTGTAGAAGTCCAGAACTGTTTCTTTGCCAATGCCGGTGTTGCAGCCTGTGATGACGGCAGTTTTGCCCACAAGCTTGACAGTACTCTCACATCGTCCACTGCAGAGCGGCATCTTTGCGATGTTTTAGAAACCTGCAACAAGAAAGTTAAAACGTATCTATTTTTAACCGACTTCAAAAAAGAAGGAGGTTCTCAATTCGACTGATTTTTTTTTGTATGTATGTTATTTCACAATTCGCGAAGTATTATAAAGATTAATATTAAAAACTTATACAATTATTTCTAAGAAACTAAATTAAAAACTAAATTAAAAATAAAAATAAAACTACATATTATCTAAAAAGGCCCCCGTGGCATTGTACCGAAGATGCTGGCAGCGTTTCCTCGTTGTATGGCAATACTAATCCGTTGTGCGAGAAAGCTGCCAGCTCTTCGGTCACCAGTGGCTTCGACCAGGCGCTTGGAGAGCTCATTCATTAATTTAAGCGCATTAGGACCCCACGAACCCAGGGTCTCGACTCCGAAAGGCACAAAAGTGTATTCCGAGCCGAGACCGCGATATTTCGTAATTTTTCTTTTCTCGGCCGCCTCCGCCGCAGCGCCTGCCTTGTGTGAAGTTCCCTGGAGATGAGATGGGGCCAGAGTATCGGCGCAAGTAGCGTCCCAAACCAACGCCCGTCCCATGCCCCACGGAATCAGGGTCATGCCGTCCGGTCTCTTACCATCGTCTCTCGAAATACCGTTTGGTTCAAGTAATGCAGGTACATTGACGGTGGCAAGAGAGCGGCGAATTATGTCATTGACGGCGGCGTGCCTCGAAAAGCGTCCTGCGCTTAACTGACAGGAGAGTCCGTGGTGTCCTAACTGGTCGACATCCTTGCCACAAGGGCATTTGTGTGAGGCACAGACCGGCACTCCCAGTCTCAGGCTGACTGCCAGTCTCAAGGTATCAGGTTCCAGAAAAGTACCATTGTTAGCACAGGGATAGGCATGAAGCCAATACCCGGATTCTTTTCTTCCTGCGGCCAACAGTCTAGCGCGAGCTGAACCCGAGCTGGAGTCTAAGAGCGCTGAGCTTTTAATTTTACAGATAAAATCATCCCAGCTCCTTTGAGATTTTGTCAGTAAGGGGAAATTTTGACCCGGACAAGCCATTTGCCAGGCATTCCTAGCATCGTTCAAGCCCGCCGTCTCATAGTTAGAAGAGCAGGTCTTCAGGATTTTACCTACGAGATCGGTCGTGCTATGGACAGATGATAGGAACGCCGGCAGAGCCACACTGGAAATTTTGCGAATCCCTAGCCCACCATATCTGATGGGAAGAGATGCTTGGGTCCAAGATTGCTCGCTGAGTTGGATGTTCAAAACAGATTCTAAGGTGGATTTTATAAGGGTGTCAATCGGAATTAGGGAATTTTGATGTTTCCAGAAAGGACAACAGCGGAGCAGATATGTAGATTTTGGAACGAAAAGGCAGAATTTTAAAAGGGTAATTGCCGAATGTGAATTGATTTCATATAAACGGTCTGCGCAGTTTTTGAATTTTGTGATTGTTTGAGTGATTACGTCTGGTATGGCATCTTCGAAAACTGGTGACCCTAGAAGGTTTAATGATTGTTTATTTACTATTTTTATGTTTGAGGTAAGTGCGTTGAATCGCTGGAATATGTCACTATGACTATTTGTATTGTGTATGTAAAGTTCACATTTCTTGTAATTTAGTTCCAAACCGATAGAGCTGAATTTATTTTTGATTTCTAAAAGGTCCAATAAAACGGTGTCGGCGTCACCCCCTAGGGTCCCATCATCTAAGTACCATACATTAAATTTAGATTTTGAATTATAGGGTTAATGGCTAGGCTAAAAATGGCTGGTCCGAGGGGATCACCCTGCTGGCAACCAACTTCTGACGAGAGTTCGTAATTTTTGTATATTAATTTTGTAGGTTCGGCATAGGAATTAAGTAAGTAGTTATAAATTTCCGGGATATTATTTCTAATTTCATTCAGCAGGGTGTCCCTATTAACCGAATTAAAAGCGTTTTTTATGTCAATTTTGAGCAATACCTCACATTGGTCATCTTGTAAATAGGTGCGTAGGGCGTGAACCGCTGCTTCGCAACCACCTTTAGTGCCAAAGCCTACCTGTATTGGTTCAAATTGTTTTTGAAGAGAGGATGATATGTAACGTACCGCAATTTTAGAAGCCAAACGCCGAAAAGTAGAACCCACTGCTATTGGCCTTACTCCTCCGTCCTTTTTTGTCAGGGCGATCAGATTTGCGCCATAAATTAAAGGGACAATTTCGGGGTTGACATTTCCTGAAAGCATGACATTTAATAATTTTGTTAAGGATCTGATCAAAAGTTTACCTGCATCGCCCACACAGTGTGACGTTAAGTCTTTCAGGTGTTGAGGAGAAATTCCATCAAGACCTGCAGCTGAACCGGTTTTGAATGAATTAATTGCATTCACTGTGTCTTTATCTTGGATGCGGAGACAGACGTCAGGTGTAGTAGGCGGATCTAGGAAGTAAGGTATAGCTGGAGCTGGTGGATGTTTAGTCTGTAAAGCCGAGAGGGTTTCTGGTGTGTCCGGAGACAGCACATCACTAGTGAAAAGAAGTCTGGCGGCGCCTTTTAAATCCCCGTTGCTAACTTTCAATTCTACATTTTTTTTTAGATTATATTTGGAATGTGATTTTCTATTTTGAACGGGAGTATTACTGTTGGTGGGTGGGTAATGACGGATGGGAATGGAACAATTATTTTTAATTTTTTGGGAAAAAGACACTTGGCTATTGTCTGATGGAGCATGTAGAGTTGAGAATGAAAAAGTTAGTAGTTCCTGCCAGGATTGTGAACTATTGTTCTCAACGCAGTTATTGATGAGGTGGGATAATCTGGTTGCTACGGCAATCCTGGCACCGCGTGGAATACGTTTCACAACGGGAATATTATTTTTCAGGTGGCTGAGGTGTAGATGAAAGGCGGCGATGTTGTAGTGCGTTGGATTGGAGGCAGATGGTTGCGATTGTTGTCGAAGATATCAAAATATCTTCGCGAATTGTGAACCGATTTTCAAAATTATTTTTTTATTTGAAAGGGTATGATTGCAAGGTGGTCCCATATTCACCAAGTCAGGATCTGATGATGGGATCCCAGGGAAATCAAGGGAAACTTTTAAATTTTAAGCACGTATGGTCAAATTTTTTTTTTGAAAGGGTATGATTGCGAGGTGGTCCCATATTCACCAAGTCAGGATCTGGTGAGGGGATCCCAGAAAAATCGATGGAAATCATTAAATTTGCCCTGTTGCCAGCTGAAGTCGGTTTTTATTTTTTCTTAAAAATCATTATGTTCTAGTCTACTAGTAGTGAGAAGCTCTATGGCGTCGTTGCGCGTGTCAGTCTAATCGATCATGCAAGTTAAGCAACGTCGCACGTAGCCTGTTGATGGATGGGTTTATTTATCTCCAACTCCTCCGTGCTTCAAAGGTCACGTTAAGCCATCGGTCCCGGATGTTGTCATTACATGGTAGTACTTAGTTAAGCTAAGTCAGTGGCCTTTAGCCGGCTTGAAACTTCGATCACTATGATCGAAAGCTTGAAAACACTGGCTTCCGCCAACCCGCAGTTGAGCAGCGTGGTGGAGTATTCTCTAAATCCCTTCAATTAAGGGGAGACCCGTATCCCAGCAGTGGGGTGAATAAGGGTTGACGACGACGACGACGATCTATTAGTTACTAATCAGTCGGCCACCTGGCTCGTCAAAACCCTATACAGAGTTTTTGTGCTATAGCCTTCATAACGTCCTAAAAAAAAGTCTGTGACTTACCTACGGCAACACATAGACATGACGGAACTATTTGTTTACCTAAAAAGCACTCTATGCACACAAGTACATTTTTATATTAATTCTGTAATCATCGCTTTGATTTCATCGGCCATCGGGTGAGGTCGGTACATACGAGTATCGACCACTTCGGCCAGTAACAATTTAATTATTAATAAAAAAAGTTAATGTAAAAAAATATGGTGATGAGAAAAGAAATCATTATTATTATTAAAAAAAATAAAAATATACATACCTATAGATAGTACCTATCTAGCAATTATTAATTATTAAACAAGTTGACTTAACTTCCCTCATGGTAATGGTCGGCTCAATCCGGCTAATGACTTTTATTTATCGATTCGACTCGACATTGTATGAACTTGGAACACGCTGGTCAATAATACACACCAGTGACAACAACCATGCGCCTTGCGAGGCGACATAAAAATCCATCACCTACTTACCTACCTAAATAAGCACCTACAAAACAATCGTTATCGACCGGTTCACACGCAATCAAAACAAATGTAGATAAAAATAATGCCAGTCACCTGACGTCACACTGATCTTCGTGGATTTGGATATTATTTAGCCAATCAACCAATTTTTATAATCTGTGCTGGGTATAATGGTATAATATAAATCACGTCGGTATATTGCTCTGTCATGTTTCATTAAAAACAAACAAACATTTGGTACTGACGGAATACTTAGTCATAACTAGTTATATAATCAACAAATGGGTTAATTATTGAATTGTTTCAAAGTACGTAAAGCTTGTACTTTAGTACTTGTACTTTGTATTCTACATTGTATACATCTACAGCGTAACCTCAAGGAGGTTACGCTGTAGATGTATACAATGTAGATAGATACAAAGTACAACATTCGCTGTATATCTAGTATACGGAAATGTAAAGTTAAATTCTAATAAATGTCTAAATGTGTAGGTAATAGATGATCCATCATCATAATCATCTCGGCCCACTCCTGAACATACAACTCCTTCTAGAGCTGCATCCATCGCAACTCAAAGCAACTTTCTTGGGGCCCATATAAACTAGAGTTGAGAATCGTCCCACACTCCACACTGCACCCCGAACAATATCCACTTGAGAACCTTTCTTCATCAGCGGTTGTCGCTTCTACGAGCTTGAGGGGGGGGGGGGGCACTTCAACTTGCTTATCCTTTGAACTAAGTATATCAGTTATCCCTTACATCCCGTTACGCCGCCGTTACTGTGGATTTACCGCGAACTTAACATACAAGTAGACTATGAGTAAGAGCCACATCACAAATCAGGATATCGATGATAAGACATTGCTGAGGGGAGTTTGCTAATTTAGGATATTATAACAAATGCAGAAGTAAACACGTACACCGTCTGTCTATCTTCACCATTGAGATATAAGTACGACGTACGTAGTACATATATCGATGTTCTTCACATACATTTTATAGATAAAAAAGTGTTTATGCACAATGTACCGACAAGCAAACCGGTATAAATTGATTATACGAAAAATACTCACAATATTTCTCAAAGTTGTCGAATGACCGTCTGCCACTATCCTTCTGTTAAGGCTCTAATGGTCACGCCCGAACGAACCTATGCTAGAACTCAGAATGACGACGGACTTCACCGTGACTCTGTGACTCTACAGACTAATTACGATGGTGACCTCGCCATTAATTGCAGGTGCCAACATATAAGTTGATAAAAACATAATAATGTATAATTTACAAATATTTCCGCGCTGTCGTGTAAAATAATGCCAATACACTGTATAAGTGTCCTTTCGTTTTCTTTTTCACCGCTCTATTTTATACCCCCAGCCGTTTCTTTACTCATGTGCCCCCAGTATATATAATTATATATTATATGTATATTTTTTTTCATACATAATATTTCATATAACTGAAGCAATACAATGAATGTTACAGTATTAGTCAAACATACTTACGCATCATAATTTATAATAGGGTTTAGTTGTAACGGAACTTCGCCTTCGCCTCCGTTATCCGTTATTGCGGAAGTTTCGCAAGAAATCGTACCTTCGCCTCTGCCTCCGCCTACGTACAATTTTTGCGGAGTTGTAACGGAGGTTTATTAACGTAATCATAGAACAATAACGCGCGATAAAAACTAATTGAACACATCCATTCCAGATTTTGTGTTAATTTTGATTACTAGATGTTTATTAATATGTTTACTTAAATGTACTATGAATGTACGTATTTGAAACAAAGATTATGAATTTTTTATTGGCCATAAATTACTATTTTTTCTACATCCACTTTCACCTCCGCGTCCGCGGAGGTGAAACTCGTCGCCTCCGCATTCGCGGAGGTGAAACTCGTCGCCTCCGCATCCGCTAAGAAGGCCTCCGTTATAACCCTAATTTAGACATCAGTATTTCACTAAATCAAATTATTTAGGTTAGGTTGAGGTCACCAGGAGAAAAGGAGTTCATTGCGACACGACGACGGCAGCGGGGGAGACGGCGCGTAAAGCGATATATCATGTTGCGAGCGTCAATGTCACTACGGTAACCCAGTCGGTAACCGCACAGGCTAGTTTTAAAATATCATTAATGATGCTACATTCATTAACATCAAACGCTCCGAACGGAAAATATTTAGGTACCTAGTTTAGACTAACTTTTGCAGCTACTTGCAAAGATTTTCAGTTCAATTGCTAAGAATATGAAATTAATTTTATAGTTAGACTCATCATAGTGTCATTCATAGGTATAACATATTTGTCTGTGACTAGTGATGGGCAAAATGGGCATAAGTAATAATAAGACATAAGGGAATTTATTGAGTGGAGCGAACGGAACTCTCACATACGCCGGAAAGTCACTCTTGGAAATGAATAGGCTCCAAAACCACTGAACCGATTTTGATGAAACTTGTCCCTTTTGAAGTTCTAATTGAGATTGATCATGTTCTTGAGGAATGATTATCAAATACATTTTCCATTGAAATCAATGGAAAATATACACTCAGCGAATCTACTCGCTCCACTCAACCTGCCTGATTTCGGCCCCGTGGGCCCGTCGGCGTGGGCTAGACTCCCGCCTAGTATGTAACTACTTATAGGGAATTTATCGTAAACGCCCGACATTTTGTCCGTCTCTATCTAATACTTAGGATTGGTTTTGATTGATTTACGCAGCTTAATTTTCTTGAATCCAAAACATTACAACAATTAACCCGCGCTCCACTATTTTGGGTTTTCACCATAGACATAAGTATTATTAAATATAAAGGAATTGGAATAAATTTATATATGTTAAAAAATATTTATATTATAGTTAATAATTATTGAGGTTGAAAAGTTAAGATTGTGTCTTCTTTGTTCCCGGATCTGTCTGTCGCTGTAAACGGGTCATAATCGCCAAGACCGACCATTTTCGTTGACAACTCCCACAACTTCTTAGCGTACTCGTTATTAAGAGCTACCCGGGTTGGTTTTGCCACCACGCAGTCACTGGAAAAAACAACAAAATATTCGCTCATAGCGCTCTCTTGAGTAAACAAGTATATACAAAAAACACATATACAAAATTAAGAGTGTTTGTCGGGCCACGTGCCTGAGCCGTGTAGTGTTCCGTAGTAGCCCGTCACAATATTTCATCTTAATCGTTTCAGCAGTTTAGAAATAGATAGAAAAAATCATTAAATAGAAAAAAATGAATGAGAACTGAACTGAACTGTGAATTTCTATACAAGTACATCAACATGCAAGTCTAGCAACGCCGATCACAGCCTGACTACGGATTTATTCATGTCGAGTTCCTCCGCGTTCCGTAGGGCACGATAACCCGAACTCTCAACTAGTGTCAATATACGACAGTCGTAAACTTGTTCTTCTTCAGTTGAGTTCATCTGCATTTGAGTTGAGCATTGTCATAGCAAAAATAGAGCATTGTGGCCGGGATGGGCTACTACAATCCCATACATCCTCGGGTTCCCAGCATGTTCGGTTCGAATAGATAGAAGAGCCCCCTCATCCCTGAAGTGTTTGGGAAGAAGTTCCTACCACCAAATTTTGATACATGACCCGTCTAGGGTAAGCTACGCCACTGATGAGGAAGTTGTTAACGATAGGTAGACAGTAGTTAACAGTAGAGTAGAGTAGTAGTAATAGTTTTACCTGTAATACAAACCGGTTTCATTAGCACACTTCTCGTCGACGGCGCAGTATATGGTGGTCTGCGCACCTTGTTGTGGTGTCTTCATGAACGGCCCAATGACGCCGTTCATAAGGCTCCGCGCGCCGCGGAACAGCGAATCATTCATATGCCTCGACAACTCAGTCTTTATCACACCAGGATGCAAACTATATGTGTTCACACCTTCAATGTTGTGCTCCTAGAACAATCGCGAGACAAAAATAATCCCTGTAAAACTCCAGAGATTATTTTTGTCTCACAGTGTTACAAAAGAGTGGAACAAAACAACAACAACCTAAATAAAGCAACAGAAAGAAACCGTCGAAGTAGGTAGGTACTTGTTTCTTTCTGAATTTCTGATGCTTTAGGTAGGTGTATCTAATAGGTAGGGGAAAAAGTCTTTTCGCATTTTAGTATGTATGAACTTGTAATAAAATCTCTTTGGTTATACCATTTCTATCTGGCAGGTTTTGATATCTTTAAAAAGTTTAAATTTTAAAAAAGATAATTCCAAATTCAAATTAGGTAAATGTGTGATTTTCATTTGTTTTTCTTACTGTCAAGATGAGTGAATCTAATGAAGAAATTCGATTCATTTTAAAATTTTACTACAAAAAAAGTAAAAATGCAACGCAAGCTGCGAAAAAAATTTGTGACGTTTATGGATCTAGTGCAGTGTCTGTGAGAGTAGCACAAATTTGGTTTAAGCGTTTTCAATCAGGAAATTTTGATGTGAAAGATGCACGTCGCTCTGGTCGCCCTGTTACGGATAAAATTGATGCCATTTTTGAAAAAGTGGAGCAAGATCAGCATATCAGTAGTTACGACGTAGCTGAAGAATTAGGAATTGACCACAAAACAGTTTTGGCGCATTTGAAAAAAGCTGGGTACACTAAAAAGCTCGATATTTGGGTGCCTCACGATCTCACTGAAAGAAACTTAATGAACCGTGTACTCATTTGCGATTCTTTACTACGACGTAATGAAAGCGAACCGTTTTTGAAAAAGCTTATAACTGGTGATGAAAAGTGGATCACGTACGACAAGAACGTGCGAAAAAGGTCGTGGTCAAAGGCCGGTCAGGCTTCACAGACTCTGGCAAAACCCGGGTTAACCCGCAATAAGGTGATGCTGTGTGTATGGTGGGATTGGAAGGGCATTATTCATTATGAGCTGTTACCGCCAGGCAGGACTATCGATTCTGAACTCTACTGTGAACAACTGATGAGATTAAAGCAAAAAGTTGAGAGAAAGCGGCCGGAATTAATTAACAGAAGGAGAAGAGGAGGAGGTGATTTTTCATCATGATAACGCTAGACCTCACACAAAAAATGTTTTGAATTTTCATATAAAATACGAAAAGACTTTTTCCCCAACCTATTACGTTATTCTTCGTAACGACACTCAATGAAATTATCTTCGTAATCGCAAGCTGAAAGAAAGCGCGGGTGAAGATCAAATATGTGGAGCACCATCGCTAAGATGTCCCCTCTTTGACAGCCTAGTGGAATACACGTGTATCGACAGTGAACTCCATAACTTTATCCATAACTTTACGTTGTATTTACCTAGTAGATTCTTGTACCATATGTATATTCTTATACTAGAGCCGCCCCTCTTTTTCTTATGATTGACTCTGTCGGTCGATGCCATAAAAATTAGTACTATCAAAAATTTCATTGAAAAAGTAACATGAACTAAAAATTTTCATATTAAATTTCATTGAACGAACAAAAAATAATTATATTTCGATCTGACGAAGACATACTCTTTTAATTTTAGCCAATTCGTACCATTCGTGCCAGTGAACTCAAAGGAAACAAAGGAAACTCTTGTTTCCTTTGAGTGGAATTCGCTTTCGGTATTAGTGGCAGTTTCCCTCCAGGGTGACATTAAAAATCTCACCTGTGTAAGATTTATTATATGTAGTAATGTAATATTGGTATAAGTATTACGTATAGTACCAACCTTCAATTTAGTTGCTAGTTCTCGTGAAAACAGTATATTAGCGATTTTACTCTGAGAATATGCCTCCATGGCCTTATACGGTCGTTTCTCATAATTTAGATCATCTAAAATAAAGTTATTATCTGAAACAAAAAAAAAACAATATGATAAATAATGGTAGAGAATAAATAGAAATGTTTGATTTCAAATATCAGTACGAAATTACTATACTATACCAGTTACTACTTACAATACTTCTTACTAATTACTTACTACAATGCATTTTCTTATATTGGTGGGGTAGGGTAACTAAGTATATGAATATGTTTAAAGTTACTTCTCCCAAGTATGTTAAATGTGTAACAAGAATGTGTACTAGGTACAAGGTATTCTTCCTCCAAAATAAAATTTGGGAGTACCTTCCAAATTTTTATTTTAGATTGTCACGAAGTTTTCGCTTGCCATCGCCTGACGAGATATAAATAAATGTAAATACATTTGTCCAAAAGCTATTATTTTTACAGTTTATTCCGAAGAGGTGATTTTTTCCGTAACAATGATGCTTTTAAAACTGAATTATGTAACAAAGCGTATGGAGAATTGATTTACTACTTGTGTGAGTTATGAAATAAAACAAAACTCAACTGTATGAATGCCCGGTCGATGAAACAGTGACAATCCTCGCCGGCTTGCTGCTTATGATACGAGGTAAGAGTAGCGTCGTCAGCAGGAAATGCGCGAAGTGATTCGTCCCAATCTGTACCTCAAAGCCATCCTCGGTCTTTCCCTCGGGGCACATCATTACGCCCGCGTTGTTCACCAAAATATTTATCTGCGGCTCGGTATCTAGAATGTTCTGTGTGCGCACTCTCGCACCGACTTCATGGACATGAGGTCACACTTGACTAGCACCAAACTGCCGGTGTTGGGCATGTCCTTGCACACTTGCTCTATATGTTTTTTTGCCTCTTCAGCCTTTTCTAAGTTTCGACATGCCATAATGACCCTCGCACCTGAAAGTAAATTAAGACAAACATTGATGTTGCTTTAGTCTATTTTTTTAATTTAATTATAAATATATATATAAGCTATGTTCATTAGTTAATCGTCTTCAAAAAAGGAGCAGCTCTATGTTCCACTGTAGTCTGTATATGTATATAATAAAAGTCTTCAACTACGTCCTGTCCCCTGCAATGATGGTGCAGAAACTTGCGCACTGGCCGTCGGGCTAACCCAGAGGCTAAAGATTGCGCATCGAGCGATTGAAATGGCTATGTTTGAGGTTTCTATAAGAGATCGAATCCGGAATTAAAAAATTCGAGGCAGAAACAAAGTTATCGACATAGCCTTTAGCGTTAGCATGCTGAAGAGTCAGTGGGTCGGCCACATGTCGAGTTAGTGATTGGAGATGGGAGAGGAAGGTATTAGAGTGGAGACTGCGTGGGGGCCGACGAACTAAATAGACCGAAGACCTCAAAAAAGCTGCTAAAAGTGGCTGGATGTGGAATGCAGAAAATTTGGTGGAAAATCTTGGGAATGGTCTAGCTGTGGGTAGATACAGGTAATGATGATGATTTGCTTATTTAATTGCAAAATAAGTTGTAATGTAGTACGCGTTACCTTCGTAGGATCTAGAACTTCAAAACACTGTATTTTCCAAACGAAACTTACTATTTGATTGATTTATACGAATATACTCGTCTTATCAAACGAAATTTTTTTTTTTAATGAAAATGTATAAATAAGCAAAATTGTCCAAGATGGTCATGATGAGAATCTTGGCGATGAGATTTACCCATCTATCTTAATAATTACACAATTTTAGGAATCAATTGAAAATATAACAATATGTCAAAGTGGCAGTTCATAACATATATATATAATATAATCAAGAGATCAGTGTAAATAATGTCAATAAAAATTATGTAAGTTCAAGTTATCAGTGGCGTAACTATACCATCAGGGGCCCGTGGCAAATTCATCAGAAGGCCCTCAGAGGATGGGGCCCTCTCTAATAAATCCTCTATGTAACTAACACTAAAGTAGTATTTAGTACATTTTTGGTCTATATCTCTTGATAATAATCTATAATTTTATTTTTAAGAAATATGATTGTGTACTTATCTATTAAAATTTATAAGTTGTGAGTTTAAATTCGTAAGTTTAAAAAATACTATTTTCTTACTAAGCTCTCGAGCCTGGGGCCACCCTGTAGTTACGCTACTGCAAGTTATAATTATATGTCTACAACTACACGACCACTAGAAAACCACAAAAAGACAAAAACCTGCCACGTAGTAACCGTGGCTCTGGCGAAAGAGAAAGTAGGGTAGAGTGATGTTCGACAAGTAACCAGACTCCAAGGATGTATTTACACATTTCAGACGATTACAGGCAAATAACAATCACCAAATAGGGGTGGTGAGCATGAAAAGAAAAATGAATTAAGTAGGTATACTTCACTAACTTGAAAGTTAAATGGAGGTCTCCATCTTACTTATCTTTATACAATTACATAATATTACTGCGTACCATCAGGCAGGTCGTATGCTTGTTTATCTTATTTATATGAAAAAAAAAAACAAAGAAAGGTCATCAGCTGAGTAGACAAAACCAGTGACGTATATTATACCCAATTAGAAAAGAATTAATTTTTTTTTTATTAGAAAAGTATCTTAGAGAAATCCACAGCCGAGTAATTCCTGAGTATTGTTGTGTTCCTGCGAGTAAGTGAGATTATCAGACATCACAGCGGGGATTCGTTGCTGCATTTTGACGAGCTCGGTGGCGTAGCGGTCAATGACGCGGCTTCGACACCAACGCTCGTGGGTTCGATTCGAAAAAAAATGTATTTACGTATGTTTATCAGTTGTCTAGTACCCTTAACACAAGCTTCGCTTACTTTGGGTCTACATGGCACTGTGTAATTTGTCTGGCAATATTTATTTATTTTATTTTTCATCACGCCACTCATATTACATGAGTAAAGACCGATTCTTTACTCGTGTTCTCATATATGCTTTAACTAATTGAGGTAAAGGGCCGTCCATTAATCTCGTGAGGTTTTTTTTGAAATTTTAACACCCTCCCCCACGCCCTTGGTGATACTTGGTGAGGTGTAAGACATCCAAATTCGTGGAGAGTTGTGTTCCTTTGAGTGAGTGAGGTTAACATTATAGGTACTCCAGTACTCCTGCGGAGTTCGGAAGAGCAGTTGGGGTGTCAACGCTAGAGTTGTGTTGCACTTGTATCATATGAAGGGTACAGGCAAATAACAGGGAATGTCAAAATTTTTATTTTTTATTTTTTCTATTTTCTATTTTAATTAAATATTTATTTTTGCTAGTTTAATCTCCAATCACAAAGTTTTAAAAAAAGTAAAGAGATAGCGGCAAAAAGGTAAAGTAAAAGTTACTGCATACGCTGATCTCAATGTAAACTGTATACTTCCGAACTTTAAAGTGCGTTTTTATTTAAAATCTATTCCACTTTCTCAAAATATAGTAGGTACCTATATTTGCCTGTACCTACATATGATATGTATTTCGTTGCCTCGCACCTCGCTTGTAGAAGTCCAGAACTGTTTCTTTGCCAATGCCGGTGTTGCAGCCTGTGATGACGGCAGTTTTGCCCGCCAGCTTGACAGTACTCTCACATTTCCCACTGAAGATAGGCATCTTTGCGATGTATTAGCAAACTGTAACAAGTATCTATTAAGTATCATCATCATCATCATCATCAGGTCCATTTTAGTCTCCACTACAGGAACACGACCCTCTCTCGTCCGTCCTAGACGGAAGGAGAATTTGGCTTACACTCCCCACGCTGGCCAAACGGGTTGGGGAGGCCTGGTCTCCATATTTGATAATGATGATTCTAGCATTGACCTTGTAGCATTATATAGTTATGTTATCAACGGCGAAGCTCGCCGCGAGCCGAAAACGAAAGTTTTAGGGTTCCGTACCCAAAGGGTAAAAAGGAACCCTATTACTAGGGTTGCCAACTATACTGTTAAAAACAGTATTATACTGTTTTTCACTACATTATACTGTTTACTGTTGAACAAAAATAAAGTATACAAAATACTGTTTTCAGCATCTGATGCTTAACACTAGGGTTAGACTTAGACGCTCATACATTTTTTTTAATTTACTCATTAATTATAACTATTATTTTAATAAAAAATGAGCTCCTTGAGATTGAGATGAGATTTAATTTTAGATATAATTGTAGTGATGTGTATATAATATTTAAAAAAACCTGTAAATTAAAAAGTAGCGTGAGAAGCTCTAAAAAAATATGTATTTAAACCATTAAATAAATAAAATACTGTTCATTTTTCTAAAATACTGTTTAATATTCTTGTCAGACCTAAATATACTTTATTTTTTGGTAAAAAAGTTGGCAACCCTACCTATTACTAAGGCTCCGCTGTCCGTGTGTCCGTCCGTCCGTCTGTCACCAGGCTGTATCTCATGAACCGTGACAATTAGACCGTTGAAATAGATGATGTATTTCTGTTGCCGCTATAACAACCAATACTAAAAGACAGAATAAAATAAATATTTAAGGGGTTTCCCATACAACAAACGTGATTTTTTTGTTCGTTTTTGCTCGCAATTGATAACGGCAATAGGTAGACGCTTGAAACACTCACATAATATTTAGTTATATATTCACTTTAAAAACAAATTATTAAATAGAAATAAAACAAATATTTAAGGGGGCTCCCATACAACAAACGTGATTTTTTTGACGTTTTTATAGATAATGTTACGGAACCCTTCGTGCGCGAGTCCGACTTGCACTTGGTCGGTTTTATTTACTATATAAATTAATGGTTATGGTTCTGCCTAAGGGTACTTACATAGAGCGACTGTTACAGGTCCGAACTCTCACTTTGTATTCACACGCACCGGCTACCTTTAAGCAGGTAATTTGGTTCTTTATGTATGCACTCTTAATGACTTAATGATTCATTAAATGAGACGCACCAGAGTGCCAACAAATTGTCTTGCGATACAAAAATCTAGCTCAAACTGACACACCTAGCATACACATATAAAACAATCGTTATCCTTATCAGGCCGATTTTTAGGCAATCAAAATAGATTATAAAAAAATAAATGCCAGTCATGCATGCCCTTACGTCAGAATGACCTTCTGGATATATTATTTTCATTAGCAAATCTTTATTTTATACATGCCACGACGATCTCGCAAACGGCTCTATCGATTTTAAATTGAAATTAAGAATTACGTTAATTTAACAGTTAAATTTATGGGAACGAAAAATAAATCAATTTAACATGAACTAATTGGTGGCGGAAGCACGCAAAGTAGTGTAGGTAGATCAAATTGCCTGTAAATTTAACTTCCGCAAACTAACACCTGAAGCAATCAACTATAAAATATTTTTTTTCTATAGATACGTAATTATTTAAATATCTAGCGAAAAAAATTGGTTATATTAAAGCGAAATTAGTTTAACGAAAAGAAAAGCCAATACTCAATCAAGCAACAAAACGGTTTGTTATGAAATTATTTATTCTGTTCACAATTTGTGCTTCTAGTTTTCAAAATACTGAATAGTAGTACAATAATTGTTATACTATTTAGCATTTTTATCTACGTCGGGTGGCAGACAAGCATACGGCCCGCCAGATGTGAAGCGGTTGCCGTAGCCATATTAACGCTCGCAACATAAAATATCGCTCGCGCGCCGCCACCCTCGCTGCCAACGCAGCATCTCCCTCCTTTCTGGTGACCTCACTCACTCGCAGGAACACAACAACCCTCAATGGAATTGTTATTTGGCTGCGGTATTCTGTAAGGTGGAGGTACATTCCCCAGTCGGGTAGCTTACAATTACGCTCCCTACCTCTCTTTTCGCCAGAGCTTCGTTTGTCAGTCAGCAGGGTGCACCTCGTGCAGGTGAAGTTGGCTTTGGTTCAAAGGTGTTGATGAATCACTTACACCCCAATAGCATATAAACTTTAATTTTTATAAACTTTTATTTATATGTTCATGTGATCAGCTGCCTTATAATCCACCACCTTTCAGCAGCTGAGTAATTTCCTCCCTCAATATATTGGGTTAACTATAATTTAATAAATTTTGAGACACAAAATAATAAAATACTTACCTGCAATAAATTTTCTACCTTGAGGAAATGACTGAATTTTGTTTTTCCTACGTGTTTGGGAGAGTGTTTCTAATTCAACTCACCCACAAAGCCCCAACTGACAATTTTTAACTTCATGATAGGTATAACTTTCTAAAGCAATTTACAAATTTACGATCGGGAGGGAATTGGTCATGTAAATGGCTGGCTCGGGGACTAATTTTCCCGTTCATAGTAAGTTTGAGACACAAAACTAAAAATCTATTTTTATTTTGCAGACGCTGCTGAGTCCATTCATTTCAGCAATTTATATAAAACTATAAACAAATGAAATTATATGAATCGAATATCGTAGCTCAGTGGGCGAATGATTGTATGCGGCGCAACTAAATCCAACTTAACCATTATTGGTAGGTGCTCTGTATTAGTAGCACTGGTAGCACATAGCACCACTACCATTGTATGTTAAGGGATCGATTTTACAAGCACAATATCAAGTAAATCTGCGTTATTTTTACGATTGGTAGAAACGTGAGCCGGTGGCAATTGGCTCAACACTTTATTTCCTATACTTTCGGCGTCGATTGTAAGGACTCTACCGGGCAGATTTGTACAATGATGGCCTCACAGATCTTTAGCATTCACCACCTATAACCACCACTGGCCCACCTCCCGAAAATATGGTCCTCAATAACAAGCGTAATATATTCTGTGGTAATATGCATCTCTACATCACCCGCCTTCTGCCTCACTCCTCTGCTCAAGATGCCCTTGGATTTGCGCTTGGCAGATACGATAGGTATATCTACAGCGAGACACTGATAAATGCGAGATAAAAGAGGATATACATACTACTGTCACAGAATAATGTACTAATAATGAGGCGCAAACAAATTAAATTAAGTATGCTATTCGTTCTTTATTCGTTCGAGTAAGTACATGTACCATGTACCCCGAAAGCTACCCACTGACCTCCCATTTTTATACTTAATAAAAAAAATGAATCCTATTTCGAGTACGATCGAGGACTCTAAAAAGTACTTGAACAAATAACCAATAACATATGTTAAAATAAAATAAAAAGTACATATTTTATTCAATTTAAGCACCGCTCTTTCCTCATTTGAGTATTGATATGCGAAAACGTAATAGTGAGCTTTTATGTGTCCCTATTATCTCTTTTTAACATTGAGTATTTTTTTAATCACGGGTCAGGCCCGGTCATTTGATAGGCATGCCCGGGGACATGGATCCAACGCGCTAGTTATTTGCGGCAGGCGGTGGCTTGCCACTCACTAGATGGGCCTCCGAAATAGAGCCAAACTTGGAACACGTTGATGTTTATCTAAGTACGGACACTAAAGCAATATAAACCTAATTTATTGGCCGAAATTTTTAGGCAAGCATTTGACTATATTATGGAGTAAGAACTACACTGCCCCTGTTATAAATTTATAATTAAGTTTCTATACGAAAAAAAAGAAGGCTATATTTTTTTTAGAAACATTATACCTACCTAGTTGATTAATTCAGTTTTGAGTGCATTTTTACATATTATTATTGTATTTTCGTATCATCAAATTTAAACGCAGTGTCGCTAAATATACAAACACGAAATATTGAGCGATTAGTTAATAGCAACGCCATTGCAAATACACATATACTAAATTTATACGTAAGATAACTTGTATGTATAATATTTGAATATCTGAATAGTAATCATTTTCTGAATGTGGACTAATCATGTCCAAGTGCCTCACCTGCTCATGGAAGAAAAAACATGTATGTTGCAGTCATACAAAAAAGTAGGAACTCAATGAAATGCTCGCAGAGCAGACCACCGGTTTTCAGCTTATAATATAACTGCCGAAAATCGCAATCTAATTCATGTCATTCGTTGCTTGAGTGTCATGATATTATGAATTGTAAGTCTTAAAGCATAAAGTATAATGTTGAGCAATATGTTAAATCAAGTTAATACATTAATTAAGAGCAGGCCCAGCGAACCTAGCTTCTACAAAGTTTTTGTTCATCGTATACAGATCTATTTATTTATTTTTTAAAGTATATGTGGTTAGTGAGTTTTTTATTGGTATATTGTTTCAATACTTGGTCTCCTGATAGCGGAAGCCTCCCGTGAACGTCCTTTATCCATGTCGGTGCACGGATAATGGAGGCAGTGTTACCAACTCTCAAAAATATTTATCCCTAAAGCTTAGCTAAAAACCCCTAAAATCACCACAATTACTTGGAAATCCCCCTAAAAATAAATAATAAATTAAAACACTATGAAAACACTTCCAGATCAATCAAGTGTTTTACTTTCCAGACAAATCAAGTGTTTTAGCAATTGGCTAAATTTGATAATGTTTTCTTAAATAAATAAATTTTTTTATTAAATAAATAAATAATATATTTTAAATATTCTATATACATACATTATCGAATACCTACTTCAAAATATATAATAATGTCATCATTCTTATTAACAAGGTGCCGTACTAGATGTCGCAAAGCCGCTAAATAAACAAATAATTATGGTTGGGTTACACCAGGTCCAATATTTTTACACCTTTGTATTTGCGATATCTTTTTATATAAAATTTCCGAAAATAATTATATGGAAAATATCCCTAAAAATACCCCCAAAAGTAAAACGCCCCTAAAAAAATCCCATTCTACTTATTTAACCCCTAAATTTGGGGGGAAAACCCCTAAGTTGGTAACACTGAATGGAGGCCACATTAATAATTACGATTACGAGGGAGTTACTAGTTACGACCAAACGAGACCTGTAATCGTATCACTCGTTACGTGTTAATTAATAAACAGGTGATTTTTCGTAAGGCGTCACCGTATTATTTGAATAACGTCTAATATTACGCCCTGACCTTGTCTGAATGTTTCTACCGGGAAAAAATTAGTTTTGATTAGGAATGGATTCCCCCATAGTAGCGAATTAAGGCAAATTATTTAGTTTCGCGTCGATGTACCTTTTTCATATAAATCGTCTAACCAATTTAGGAAATTCATTAATATTTTTCTATAGTGTAACCAGTTTTAAAAATATATATTTCTACAATCCTCTTAATTTGCAATCGCTTCGCGACTTTTATTTATATGGTGTCTAATGAGCGACTTTGCCTCACGGCGATTGGCAAGGCAACCATGACTCAAGTCAGCGGTAGCGGTACTCGATAATCGAGTCGACCGGAGTCGATCCACGAGTTATTCTTTCTGACTGACACTCTAATCTAACTGACAGTGGGCCGGTACATCTCTAGTCATGTCATTCATTTCCAATATCTGCTGATTTAGATTTAGATTTTCTAAACATTCTAAGAATTTTAGTAATAACATTTTATTTTAAATCCATTTTTGATTCAAAATAATTATTGTGCCATATCGTCCCTAATTAATTTTGGGATTTGTTGATTTATGTACAGAATTGTGAACCCCAATGGAGTATGACAATGATGAGAATATTTGGCGAAGACCGTCTTCACCAAAATTACAGCGTTCTACATGCAGCCCGATACCAAAGAGCTCGTCAACTGTCACTGTAATAGTACTGGGACTCGCAGTGCTTAGCTGCTTGCTCGGCTACTGTGTACTTAGTGAAACTTTACCATATGAATCCAAAACTTTGAGACTTGTTGTTATTGTATGTAACTATGTTATTTAAATTTTTAATTTGACTGATCTTGATCTTCATTTACTTGTAGGACACATTTTATAACAGTTTCTTCACTTTCTTCAGTACCAAACCAGGATTTTTCTATCTGTTGCAGTTTTTTCGTCACGGAGCACGTACTCCTACACATACATACAAAAGTGATCCTTTTAAAAACTACCAATGGCCTGATGGTCTTGGGAGTCTAACTAATGTAAGTAGTAGATATGATGTATTATGAGTATGATAAAAAACACGAGAATATGAAATATTGTTCATTCATTGATATTATGCATTATGTTTCAGACTGGAAAATTACAATTATATGAATTGGGTAAAAAGTATCGCAGTTACTATGCCAACTTTATTCCAGAGCAATATTATGAGAAAGATGTATACATTCGCAGCAGTGACTCGTCACGGTGCATGATGAGCGCATACACATTCCTTGCTGGCCTGTATCCTCCCACTGAGAAACAGATGTGGCACCCAGAGATCGCCTGGCAGCCTATCCCTGTACACTCTCTGCCAAGACAATTGGATAATGTAAGATTTGATAATTTATCTTCTTACATTAAGGCAATAATATCAGTGATTATGTTACTTATTTTTCATTCATATCACTAAGGTAATCAAATTAAAAAAAATACTATATAGTGGCATTAAATTATTAATATATTTATTGAATTATTTCAAGTTTTACCTAAATGTTGTTCCTGAATAAATTAGAAATAGAAAAAGTCGCAACTTCTGTTACATTGAATTAAAATCGGAAGTTTATCTTGATTGTTCTACATGTCTCTTCGCATATGCCTCCTCCATAAATTTCCAGATCTCTCTTTTTTATAGTAGCCTCGACAGTAGAGGAAAAGAAAGGAAAACTAAGCTAACTAAGAGTGAAGAGAGGTCTAAAAATCATCTTGACATTACTTGAACCGTAACTTCACACATTTAATATGAAATAAGTTCATAAGATCATATATTATAAGGAAATATAAAATTTTAGATTTCTTATTTATTTGTGCTGTGACCTTGTTTATTGCAAAATTCCATGATTCTAGGTCAATGGGGAATATATCTTACATATAACGTCCTAATAAATTATTTGAAAAAATCTGAATTGAAGGTATCTGTTGCTTAAATACATCACGTTAATAATGAAATTTCATTGCCTATTAAATGTTATTTTTTGTCTTGACAAAAAAAATATTATCGCTATAAATGAATAAATAGCATACATTGATTACACTAGTGAAGAGTAATCGATAGCAAAACGAAATTACATTAATTTATTATAATAATTGAGACAATTTTTCAATGTTCCACTTTTGCGAAAATTTATCCTCGTTTGTACACACACAGTTTGTGGGCAGATTGTATCCTGAGGAATGACATAGGAATGAAATAGACATAATGTAGGTTTCATGGCTGAAGTTACTTAGATAAAACCATTAAACATAGAACAGAATATTCTACTCTGCCACAAATTTTCTCTGTCCATGGATAAAACACTATTAGTGTTAACAAATTGATAGTTTCCATGGCATTCACATAAGAAAAAGAGCAACTTATGCCGTTATCATTATGGAAATGAAACAGCATTTCGCATTACATGCTGGTTTTTTCAAAAGAAAGCACAGTAATCTGCGAAACAGTTATATGACAGCGACAGGGCTATACAAAATCCATGACATTCTCGCATTTCATGTTTGTCACGTCAAGTAGGCGTCAATAAAACGTAGTGTATTGTAAGTCTTATTTTTTTACCACTATGTAATTTTATTGACAAATCATCTGTCATGCTGAAACAGTGCAGAACTTATAGACAAGGAAAAACTATAGATAAATTTATAGTTTATTAACACACAGTTTTCAAAGTCATCTGAACACTGTACTACACTGTTATACACTATAAATCATCTACTACATTCTTTCTCTCATATGGCCTCACCAAACGGGGTTCTATAAAATGTAGTGCATTACAAGTCCAAGCAGAACCAATATTGGCTGGACCTTAGCTTGGTAGATACGCAGTAAAACAAAAATGTATCTACAAAAAACGTATATAAGTATGTTTATCAGTTAACTAATACCCATTTTTTTTTTTTTTTCGTTTATACTACGTCGGGTGGCAGACAAGCTTATGGCTCGCCTGATGTGAAGCGGTTACCGTAGCCATATTAACGCTCGCAACATAAAATATCGCTCGCGCGCCGCCATCCTCGCTGCCACCGCAGCATCTCCTTCCTTTCTGGTGACCTCACTCACTCGCAGGAACACAACAGCCCTCAAGGGAACCGTTATTTGGCTGCGGTATTCTGTGAGGTGGAGGTACATTCACCAGTCGGGTAGCTTACAATTACGCTCCCTACCTCTCTTTCCGCCAGAGCTTCGTTTGTCAGTCAGCAGGGTGCACCGCGTGCAGGTGAAGTTGGCTTTGGTTCAAAGATGTTGATGAACCACTTACACCCCCACGTACTCATAGTACAATATGTGTCCAGGAATAATAATGATTTATTTGTTATTTCAGCTAGTAGCTGGTACGAAACAATGCAAATTATGGAAAGCTATGTATGAAGAAGTAAAAACAGATAAAGATTCAGAACCTAAGTTTACTGAACTCTTTGATCTCCTCTCCAAACACACCAATCAAAGCATGAGAAGTGTATTGGAAGTGGACTTTTTGTACAGCTCCCTGGCCGCACAACAAGAAGCTGGGCTTAAACTACCCGAGTGGACAAAAAATGTATTTCCTAATAAAATGCGAACACCATTCATGCTCAGTTTGGCACTTTTGTCTTACAATGAATCATTACAGAGATTACAAGTTGGTAAGTATACTATTTTTTTTTTCGTAATGGGATGGGGCCCAACCACACATTCCCACCGCTGTGTCTCCTGTGTAGCCAAGATTAAAGGTGAAACCGCACTTAAGCGGCGCGGCGCGACACCGCAGCGGCGCGACGCGTCGCGACAAAATATTCTCTAGGGAGCAACTCTGCCGTGCAGCGCCGCACCGCGTCACGCTGCTTCGCTGCAGTACCGCTGAAGTGCGTTTTAATTCACAAGAAATAGTGGAAATTATATTTTTCGAGCAGAGCCGCTCCGCTGCGGTGTCGCGCCGCGCCGCTTAAGTGCGGTTTCACCTTTACACATTCAGCGCCAAGGCCGCCCATCCGCGTCTCAAAAATCTTTAATCACATACTGAAGACGCCCATCGGTGCGTTTAGGTTTTGTATTCAATGTCTAGGCCAATTATCATGTACGGCGTTAACGAGGGTTAAGTTCTTAATACATAAACCGACAATGAATGGGTCAACAGCGGCGACCACCAAAAAAGGTAAATCAGTGAAGTCCATAACAGTTCCGGGGCAAGATTACGGCTGCCTTGGAACTATCAATGTGAGAGACAGCAATATGGCAAATAAGGCATTGAGCCTAAACAGATGGCTAGTCAAGAGGAGCTCAACTGCCGTGCGCCACAGATTTTAAGTATCTAATTGGGGACCTAAAACATTGAGTTGTTACCTAACACATCGATTCCAATAATATGAATTGCAAAATGGAAAGCATCTTGGTAATTCTTCCTTGTTGCTACCAAATCAGAATACTAGGAGGGATCAAATAGTAGTGAGAATGAGATAGAATATAATGACTTTTGATAACTTAATAATTTATTTTTCTACATAGTCTCCGAGTCTCTTTACACACCGAGTCCAGCGCTTTTCCAAGGCTTCAATCCCTTTCAAAAAAAAAGTTTTGTCTTGGTCCTAAAAAGCTCTCCACGGCATCCACCACCTCGTTATCGTCTTCGTACCTGTTTTCCCTCAAGTATTCTTTCAATTTGGGGAACAGATAAAAATCGCTAGGTGCCAGACCTGGTGAATAAGAGGGGTGGTCAACCAATTCGAAGCCAGCTTGCTGAATGGCAGCCATCGCAACTACCGAGTTGTGCGCGAGTGCGTTGTTGTGATGAAACAGCACGCCTCTTCGAAGTTTCCCTCTCCTTTTCTCTTTGATGGCATTCCTCAACTTACGAATTAAAGCTGCATAATATTGGCCGGTAATAGTGGTTCCACTCTCCAGGTAATCAATCAACAATATCCCTTCTGAGTCCCAAAATATTGAGGCCATAACCTGCCAGCCCCATGCCACGGCACGAAACTTCTTCGGGGTCGGTGATGATGGCCGTTTCCATTGCGAAGATTGCTGTTTTGTCTCGGGATCAAAATGATGGACCCATGTTTCGTCCATTGTTACGAAATGAGACAAAAAGTTTTCAGAATCTTCTTGAAACTTGTCCAACAATGTCTTCGAAATGACAAGTTAATTTTGTTTCTGACTGTCGGTTAACATTCTCGGCACCTATCTTGCGGAGACTTTTCTCATATTCAAAGATTGTTTCAATATGGATTGAATACTTCCATATGAAATGCCCGTTTCTTGAACTAAGTAACGGATGGTAACTTTTCGATCGCTCAATACATTTTTTTCGAATTTCACAACATTTTCTTGGGTGACTGACGTCGATAGACGGCCGCAACGATGTTCGTCTTCTGTGGTTGTTCTCCCTACGCGAAATTGAGTAGCCCACCTTGCGACAGTGGAATACGGCGGAGCAGACTCTCCTAATGTTGCCTCTAAATCGCAGTGAATCTCTTGCGTCGTTAACTTTTTTTAACACAGGTTTAATAACGTCTCGCACTTCGTTTTTCTCCATTTTCGAGAACACATTCCGGCACGAAGCAAACAAATGACTACATTCAGATAAAAACAAAAGAGAATCGAAGATTTTTTTCTTCATTAATATTACAAAGATCTGAGCTATGCCTGACAGTATTTTTTTTTCTTACTAAGGAGTATCTATGTCGTTCTCACTACTTTTTGATCCCTCCTCGTAGTATATTTCCCTATTTTATTAAGTATAACTTTATTGTAATTAGTCCGCCAGGTATTAGCGGCGCACTATATTTAATAGCAAGGTATAGTTACGTCTACGCGTTACTAATATATAATTTCAAATTCAAGGACCGTTACTTGGTGAAATAAGACAACATTTCAAAGAATCTGTGGACCATGAAAATCTTGATCGGTCACTGTACCTTTACTCTGGACATGACGTCAATGTGGTATCACTGTGGCGTTCCCTCGGCTACCCAGAGCTACTGGAACCTGAGTACGGCGCCAGCATAGTATTCGAATTGCATGAAGAAACAGAGCAAAACAGCTTCTTTGTTAAGGTAATATCAATATTGTGTATTCCTTTTTGAGGAGCTCGATCGCCCGTAATCGAACACGTAAGTTAAGCAACGTCCACCGCAGCCTGTCCATGGACGGGTTTATTTATCTCGAGTTATTGAAAACACTGGCCTTCGCCAACCCGCAGTTGAGCAGCGTGGTGGAGTGTGATCTAAACCTCTTCGATTGAGGCGAGACCCGTATCCCAGCAGAGGGATGAATAACGGTTGTCGACGACGACGTATTCCTTTTTACCTACTTTTCGTTCTGCAAAATCTTGTAAATGCAGGTATAGGTTTGCTGGAGTTTAACTATTCGATGACCTAATGCTTAGCCCTTGTAAATGATTATGTTGTAAGATAACTTCAATAAATGTATGTATATTTTAGTCAATATCCGAAATCTAGTTTCTACTATGTTTGTCTAGTTAAACCTAAGGTGCCTCCCTTTCCAAAAGCAAGTCGACCGTCGCTTGTTTCGCTCACTCAGCTTTTGTTGATCACAAGCTTAACCTAACCTAACCGCGACTTGCTTTTGGAGAGGGAGATGAGGTAGGTTAACTAGTCAAACGTAGGAGCACCTAGATTTTGGGTATCGACTATATCAGTCACAACAATATAACAGTGAAACAAATATTGTACTCTGGGCAATGCCGTCTTAAACTATATGGGATGGGGCCATTGGGCACAAAAGAATTTGGGGCCCTTTTAATAAAGAAAGCGAATTAGTCATAACATATTTCTACTCTGATCATTTATTGTGGCTCATCATAATAAATGATATGTATATATATATATGTTCATATGCTCATATGCTCATCCCTACAGGTCGCGCGGCGAGTTAAGATCGCTCGGTAAAACTAGTGGGGGCAATTGGCGCATGTGTACAATCGCGCACAAAATTACTAAGAAAAAGTTTTTTTTTCCTTGTTTTCTTTTTTTAACCCTTAGTAACTTAACATAATTATAATAACACTAGTTTTTGATTGTGATTTATTGCTAGTATATTAAGAAAAATAAAAACAAAAGTAAGTTTTAGTTAATAATATAGGTAGGTCACACTAAAAGTTTTGCGTAACTTAAAAAAACAACATGTTATAATCAAAATATTATGTTTATTGCTTTTCAAAATACTCTCCTTTACATTTTAAACATTTTTTCATGCGATCGAACTATTTTTTAAAACAGGAGGAACACAGATCTGAAGGCATATTTTGGGGAAAATACAGAAATCACAGGTTGCTAGGTCGAGGCTATGTGCAGGATGGGTGACGAGTTGTACTTTTTCGGACGCTAAAAATTACTTTGTTTTGTTGGCCATGTGTGAAGACGCGTTGATGTAGGAGAACGCGACTTTTTGGTCGTCTTTCGCGAACTTTTTCTAACACCCTGGGTAAACAAATGGTAGAATACCACTCCGCATAAACACTCTTTTGATCTTCAAGTGGAATCGTGCAGATGGGACCCGTAGCTGAGAAAAAAAAAGCGATAATTTTTTTACCAACGTTTCCCGCCTGCCTCACTTTTGTTGGCCTGTTCTCATTTTCAAACACTCATTCACAAGATTGCTGTTTTTTTTTTCGGGCTCATAACAATAAATCCACGTTTCGTCTCCTGTGACAATGTCATAAACAGCATTAGAATGTCCGTGGTCGTACTTCAGTAGCATCTGTGAGCACCGTTCCACGCGAGCCCGCTTCTACTCCGCTGTCAGTTCATGAAGGATCCAACGACAACACGGAAACTTTGTTGTCGTTGGATCCTTCATGAACTGACAGCGGAGTAGAAGCGGGCTCGCGTGGAACGGTGCTCACAGATGCTACTGAAGTACGACCACGGACATTCTAATGCTGTTTATGACATTGTCACAGGAGACGAACGAACTTTTAATTCCTTTTTAATATAACAATTCACGTCGTAAACCATTTTCCTGGCTTGCCGTGTTAAAACTTTATTTTTCGGCATTTTTTTCACTACGATGTACTACTAATACGAAAAACAATTTGTACGCAACAGTACCCAGGAGACACGAGACGCACGGACGCGAGGCGGGAGGTAAAGTGCGACTGATCCACCAATAACGCGTCGGTATTGTCGCGCCCGCCCCCCTTACTCCTCTGCCCCGCCAAATAGACCTAGAAAGTGAATACTGCGCATACCCCTTCTACTTTTGCCGAGCGATCTTAACTCGCCGCGCGACCTGTACTAATATTATAATTTCGAAATTTGTCATTTTCGGAAATTGACTTTTTTGGAAGAGACGTTTTGGGAGTTGTCCTTTTAGAATGTTGTCGTTCTCAGCCTGAGGGTAAATATGAATGTGAGTTTGTTCATTATAATAATAATAATAATATAATTTATTGTCAGACCTGGATCCATTGGATTATGCTTTCATGCAAAATCCGTTCATCATAATGACATTTTTTTTTCTACGGATATCACTTTCTATGCACATAATTGACAAGTTACTCATTCTTGTGAAAAAAGTGTATAATTTTAATGGAGTACAATATTTGTTTCATAAAATGTGCTTTTCCCAAAATGCCTGCCTTCTCATAATTCCTTCGGCAACTTACATTCTAGGGTCCAACAATATGGCCCGGAGACTTTTTTTTATCAAGTTTTAAAAAAATCGTATATCGTATACTAGCTGGCCCGGCGAACTTCGTATCGCCTTTAAATATTTTTACGTTAATTTTTCCGATGAGTTATATAATAAACTATCCTATTTCTCAAGTTGGATAAAACTGCACACACTGTGCAAAATTTTATTAAAATCGGTTCAGTAGTTTAGGATTCCATCGTGGGCAAACAACGTGACACGAATTTTTTATATATTTATTTTTACAGGCATTTTATCGTAATAATACGAAGGTGGAGGTGCCGATAGAACTCAAGCTACCGTTCTGCGACGACCCCTGTCCATACACACAATTTGCTACATATATTGACAAACTCATACCCCATGACTGGGAAGCTGAATGTCAAAATACCACATGAACTTTACGGCTTTAATTAGTATTAATATAACAGAGGTATGAATCTAAAGTTATACAACATATATTTTTCTGACTTCCAATTGTTGTGGCTAAGTTCCAGGACATACTAAATACTGTCGCCATTTTTGTGTGTTCTAACGATAGTACAATAAGTTGTGTTTAGAAAAGTTGTTTGACATAATAGCTCCTGAATTGCGCCAGTTGCTATCGGCAAGAAATCATCTTATTGTAACTTACATGTTACAACCTTTTCAGCAAAAGACAAACGAATGAAGAACATGCTTTAGTCTTTAAAAAAAATCTCCCCAAAAAATATGCCATGCCTCTTTTTGGCGGGGGATTGTTTACGTAATTGTATATTTCGCCCTTCGATCAATTAATGATCGAAGATTAACGTCAGTAAAATACCAGGAGGTGCATCCCTAACTAACTGAATAGGGCGTTAGTTCCCTACCTTTTTTGTTCGGGGACCACTACGAGGTTCTGTGCGGTGTCATGTAAAACCATTATTGTATAACCCTAACTGTCACGTTAATCCATTATTTTATAACTCGAATTTATAGTATTATGTAAAATAGTGCTCAATCTCTTCATCATAAGTTTGTATTACAGACCTTTTAATTTAGTTCTCATGAACAACCAGTTGGAAACAACTGGTGTAAGGTATGCCGGAAGAAAATCAAGATTTACGTAATAAAATAATTCGGGCAAGTAGAAGTTCTAATTAATTCATTGAACACGTATGTTAAGCAGTGTCGACCGTAACCTGGCGATGGATGCATTTATTTATCTCAAGCTCCTCTGTGCTTCGGTGCTTCGGAAGGCACGTTAAGCCGTCGGTCCCGGCTGTTGTCATTAGATGAAAGTCGTAAAACCAACTCAGTAGCTTTTTGGTGGCTTGAAAACACTGGCCAACCCAGTTGAACAGCCTGGTGGAGTATTCTCTACCCCCCTTCGATTGAGGGGACATCCGTATCTCGGCAGTAAGATGAATACGAGTTGACGGCGTTACATTTCAGCGTCAACCCATGTTCGTCCCGCTGCTGGGTTACGGGTACGTAAAAAATACAGCCCCCTTACCACCCTCTGTTATTGCGATTCAATAAATGAATAGATTGCTTATTCATGCCAATGAATAAGCGACTCTATTCCATTTGAAATAGAGTCGCTTATTCATTGATAAGAATAAGCATTCTATTCAGTTATAGATAGATAAGATATGGTGGTAAGGAGCAGGTCAATTTTTTCAAGCCATCCAAAGGCCACCAACTTGGACTTGAACGACGAAGAGAGGACGTTGAGCAACGTCGATCATAGCTTGTCTTTGGATGGATTTATTTATCTCGATGTCTACCGTGCTATTGAGGATCAGATTATTAATTATTATTTCGAATAAACGCGCTCTTTTGTTCGAAACTCTCGAAGAAACACCCTCTAAACGCTTGAAGATATTATGTATTTAGAACATGAAGAAAAAACGTGTTTATAAATGCTCATAAAAATGATACGTAAAATATTAAAGCTATACAACGTAAATATAATAATTAATAACTATTAAAGATTATTTATATGTATATTGGTTGCCAAATTGTCCACAAAATATGTACCTAAAATATTATTCTTAGGGACACAAAAGCTGCAAGTGCAGAGCGCACTTGCAGGTCCGTGATATACCTATTTGTATTGTACATACATTCCGTTGTTTATTATGAATGTAATTGATATTAAATGTTATAGATTGTGCGTAGGAAGTTATTATATAATATATAGATTATAACGTTGTTTTTTGTATGGTGGTTATTACATAATACATTATATTTTATGTGGAATATGAGTTTCATTTTTGAGTGGAGCGATCGGAACGCTTGTATACGCCGAAAAGTCACTTTTGGAAACGTATAGGCTCTAAAGACCTCGATGTGCTTGAGGTTTGTGTCGAAAGAAAATTGAGATCGATCATGCCATTGAGGAATGATCATCA
Organism: Hypsopygia costalis; assembly: GCA_937001555.2. Classification (NCBI taxonomy): domain Eukaryota; kingdom Metazoa; phylum Arthropoda; class Insecta; order Lepidoptera; family Pyralidae; genus Hypsopygia; species Hypsopygia costalis. The sequence continues at coordinate 22,269,368 of OW443328.2, forward strand.
AAACATATTCCATTGAAACCAATGGAAAACATACTCTCGGCGAATCTACTCGCTCCACTCAACCTCGATTTCGGCCCCGTGGGCTAGAATCCGGCCTAGTATATACATCTATCTAAACAGCCCAAATGAACCAGCGGTGCCTAAACCATGTGGAGAACATGTTTAACATATCGCCGCATTGATGTCTAAACGACAGATTGCAACGAAACTATAATGTAACGGAGACGAACGAAACAGGATTAGGTTGTAAAAGTATGCATATAATATTCCTTCAGTCACAAATAACTGAGCAGCAGAGTTACTTCCCGGGCGACCCAAGCCGTGCAATTATCCCGTCTTCACTGGGTGCAAGTCTATATGTGCAATGCACGTTGTCACTTAGTCGTTTCACATGGCACCGCGCGGCAGCGACCAGCGGTGCTGTTGTTTACTCCTCCGGGGGCTCAAACATACGAGCGGCACGTTACTAACCACTGCTAACGGTAGCTACCGCCGTAGTCGACTGTCGCTGAAAGTTGACGAAGCCTGAAGTTGTCTTTACTCTGCCTTTCGCAACGCGCCGCTCGTGTGTTTGAGCTCTTTTACACATGGTGCATGTATCATATTCAGAAATACTATCTATCGCCGCGGCGCTTTAATATATTATTAATTATTGTAAACGCTCTATGTGTGTTGTATCTGTATAGGCGTATGGCAACACATTTTTTTTTTTATCAACCAACTAGCACTTAGTACCTAAATATGTGTCTACGTACGCAAGTCGTGCTCGTGACAGAGATGTGCAAGATATCTTATAATTTGGCTCGTGTTTATAAAACACTAAACGAAAAATAACCACATCGATTGGATCGCAATTAAAACAAAAATAAATTTAAAATAAATATATTTTGTTCTTACAATATTTAATTTTACAGTAAAATAGGTGTGTAAAATTACAGAATATTTGTGTATATAAAAATATTCTTATTTAAATAGTCTCGCTCGCTTCAGGGACGGCACAGTTACATTAAAATAATAAACTAGTTCAAAACATCGGTGGAATAACATTGGATTTGTTCAATGGCTGCGAATGATCGTAAAAATTTAATTACGTTATCAGTCTTATTGGTATTGTTTCGTTTGTAAATACTACTTCGATGTACTTATGAACTTATGAATATACTTATAAAATTTATGCATTAAACATGATGATAATTTTTATTCACAAAAATAACATATTATTCTTTTCTTTGAACTAAAATAAAAAAATAAAATCATCTTGAAATCAAGAGTGCAATTGCAGTGCAGTGATCAAGTGCAATTTGTGTAGAAATCTTTTAACGCTTTTAGTATAGGTACCTACCATGTTAATCATTTCATTATTCATTAGGGAATGTATACAACACAGATTTTTTTATGTACAAAGGGCAAACTTAAGGCAAAAGCATTGTCTACCAGTTTTTTCACCTGCTCTTTTCTGTAACACCGATATACATATATAAGTATAGTGGTAGAGAACGCAATAGCATTAAGAGCGCGGAAGAAGTGTCATGACAAAAGTTTCATAGGTATGGCTGGTCCGTTCAGTTGAATATTATTTTCTAAGAATGGGAAGATAAGTTGTATCGCATGACACGAACTTCTGTAACATTTCTCTAAGAACCAATAATAACCAATTTCAAGAAATACAAATAAATATTTGAAATACATAATGTTACGTTGCCAGCTAATGAACAGTAGGCACTGTCAAAAACTACTAACTCACTACACTAACATATTACGTAATCGTCACGTACCTAATTACTTAAAAAATAATTGACCAGTTATATAATATGTGTCACTGGCTTTATATGAACACAATTCATACATATGACAATGCCTAAACCTAAACTATAGAAAGTAAACTAGATTTTTTTGTAAGATAATAAAGTCACAAATAACATACTAGGTAAGTATAAACAATAAGGCTGCCTTGTTGCATTTACATGTTTGTACCAAATTAATATTTTTATTTGTTTTCTTTGTGATGTAGACTACAAATAAAGCATATTCTATTGTAAGTTTTCGCGCGGATACATTGTCAGACAATTGGTCTAAAACGATTATTTGCATTTCAAGTCAACTTGTGGGGACGAAATTGCAAACGTCTAATTTGTAATTTCGCCCTCATAAATGAGACCACTTTGGCCCCGATAAGTCCGGTAGCTTTTTTGTAAATTGCGTGAAACCGTAATTTTCAGTCCGTGTAGTTAGTTATCAACAACTAGCGTTTCTATTATATACTAATACTTGAAATTATGGCAGAATGAAGTAAAATTAAACAGATTTAAAAAGTAAATTATGCTCTTTAATATTATGTCAAGAACATAACGTTTTTTATGACACGATGTATCACAACGAATAAAATGTGTTCTAACGTCTAGTTTCGCATCTCACTTTCACACTATAATCAAACCGAAAGAAATGAAAGAGATAGACGTATTACAGCACCTTGACGCTTATAGCACAAGCGTCTCTGTGTATAACTATATATATATAATTTATTCTTTATTAAGTATATAATAATTTATTCTTTATTAAGTATATGTATTTATGTAAGTACACATCGCTGCTCGAACATTTTTTGTACGCGTTTCTTAAGGGACTGTGCCTCTAGTGGTTAAAGAACATGATTTACTACATTAACTCTGTTTACTAGCTGGGACTTTTTATAATGGTGGCGCGATTACGCTAGTGTAAGACAACCCTCGCCTCGATAGGCCTCTAAACCTTTGCAATCCATATAATAGTCATGGGAAAAATTCTACATCTATACTCTCTGTTTGCTTTTTGACTATCCAGAGGCTAAATTATAATGTTAATTATAGTTATTACATTACACACAATACATTACATTAGTTACCGCAGCACGTCAACACTTCGCGTTCTTTGTATGCTCTCAGCGAAGTATATACTACAATGGCGATCCACAACACAACTGCTACCCACGAAGTTATCAGTGCCAGCTGCAGCGCCACGCCGGTGTTAATAAAATCACCGCGGCGGCTACCCAACGTGTCCTTCTGCAAGTAGTCCATAAAATCGAAAATTGCTTGACAAGTTAGACGAAAGTGGATGACAGAAGCATGATCCCCAGAGGCGCGAATTTCCTGTAAAAATATAAATTGAAAATATAAAATAAAATGAAACTAGTCTGTTGCTTGTGCTAAATGTATTGAACAAGTGGTTTTTGCAGAAAGGAAATTTCTTGTAAGTGGCAATTCACGCAATGGCTTCGCACGAATAATTTTCGCGGAAGTGTTTATTCGGCAAGTTGTTAGTCATGCAAGTAGTAACACGAGAGGCATATAGTCTATAATGGCCGGCTTGTCATTACACAATGATTTTTTGAATTAATGAAATCTTTATTTGCTTTATTTACTATTCATTCATTTCAGGTTAAGGTGGTATACCCCCTGGTATGGGTTTAGTAAATCAAACACAAATTGAAATACACTGCAAAAAATACAATCCACCTCACAGAATATCAATTATGGGGTGTAAGTGGTTTAACAACATCTTTGAACCAAAGCCAACTTCACCTGCACGTGGTGCACCCTGCTGACTGACAAACGAAGCTCTGGCGAAAAGAGAGGTAGGGAGCGTAATTGTAAGCTACCCGACTGGGGAATGTACCTCCACCTCACAGAATACCGCAGCCAAATAACAATTCCCTTGAGGGTTGATGTGTTCCTGCGAGTGAGTGAGGTCACCAGAAAAGGAGATGCTGCGTTGGCAGAGGGGGTGGCGGCGCGCAAGTGATATATTATGTTGCGAGCGTTAATACGGTTATGGTAACCGCTTCACAACAAGCGGGCCGTATGCTTGTCTGCCTCCCGACGTAGTATAAAAAAAAAAAAAATACCACAGCCAAATTACAATATCTTGAGGGTAGTTGTGTTACTGCGAGTGAGTGAGGTCACCAGAAAGAAAGGAAGGAGTATAGGCTGGCAACGGATCGGCGACCCCCTGGTGTTGCTGATCTCCATAGGCAGCGGTGATTGCTTTTCATCAGGTGACAAGTGGTGCTATATTTTGTTGAATGTGTAATCTTAATTCACTTCATATTACTTTTAATATAACAAGAGGTTCAATATATACTGGGATTCTTGCAATCTTAATTCACTTCATATTACTTTTAAGATAACAAAAGGTTCAATATTATATGCTGGTATTCTATATAAGTAGTGTTATGTTAAACATTCAATAAAATCATACCCTTGTTAAGTATCCTCTATACTGGGAACATGTCTTGAGGAAGCCGTCTGTGATTATAGAAGCATATACCAGATTGTAGATGCATAACACCGCAGCAATAGCTGATGTCGGAATCCAACAATATATCACTGCATCATTTCTTTGGGTTACTCTAGACCTCGTGGTTACCACTATAGCTTCCCCTTCTCTGTAATTGTAAAATTAAAATAATACTGATATAAGATTCATCTTGACATGCATTAAGCTGTAAGGTATTTCTACTAATCATACAAGAAATGTACTAAGGCTAAAGCTTGTCAGCTTTAATTAACGTTAAATATAATTTTAATTTTTATGGGATTATTTTCTCAGATCTATGATAAAACTAATAGCGAAAAAGGTATCAAAGGCTTCATATTATATTATGTATAGATTCCCTTACTGCTTGATACTGGTACTTTTTTCCATTTTTAGTAATTGGTTTAATAAGCAATGTGACATGATGAACAAAGCTGCATCTGGACACTTGCCTGATAAAGATCTACTTTTTAGATTTATATCAACTAATTATAGAATTGAATGTGATTTACAACAAAAGAACTACTGGTTCTAGCAAGTTGCTGCATTGGTTGAGCAAAGCCAATATGGTAGTATAGAGTACTATCATATACCATAACATGTGGGCTTTGCTCAAGAATACATATGACCCAGTAAATAATTAAGTATGTGGCCACCTACCTAATTATTTGCTTAATTATTACTAATCAAATAAGTTTCCATAAATATTATCTTTAAAATATACTTATATAAAAATCCCACTTTATTTGTCTTGAACCCACATTTTTGTTTACAATCAATTTCATTAAACAGTTACAGTCTGAAATTTTTAGATTGCCAACTACACATAAAAACATTGTAATATTATTTTTAGCTCCAAAATATTTAAGTACTTAGTCTTTATTGGACAAATAAAGAATCAGTAGGTATGGATCTATAATATTTTACTTGACAACCATTCAGAAAACACTGCTTCATATACTTAAGTAATGTCTCGAAAATAACATGGCTGTATCTGGCAACTTCACCACCACTAAATCTAAATTAAGTTTCACATAGTAGAAACTGTATCCCAATACTTATTTTAATGTAAATAAACTAAAATAATACTTACATCTCCTCCAAAGCAGTGGTCTTTTCATCCTCATACTGGCCTATGTTGTTAATGCAGACTCTGTACATATGAAACAGTGCCATCACAATTGCATACACTATAAGTGGAATTGGAGCAAAGACTGCATATAAACAATAAGAATTATGACCACCATTAAAGTATTGCGATGTGCTAACTCCAAATAGAACGCATCCGCAGTTGGTATTCTCCAACCAACCTCCTGGGCACACATTGAGTGTTGTTCGCCAATGGTTATACGGAATTGCAATGCACACAACTGCTACACTAAGTAACGCTGCTAGCAACCCATAACACCAGCAAAGCCTGCGTTCTGTTTGGTATTGATTCATAGTAAAAATTTGTATGAAATGTGCTACTACTCTGATTTGTTATCTGTAAAAGATAAAATGATATTAATTATCGCATACAGAGCACGAATCACTTAAGTTTTAAAGAAATGTTGTAATTTGTACACAGAGATATTTCTAATTATAGTTCTAATAATATATTTGGTTCTACACAAATTATACTCTAAAAACTTACCTCTTAAAAATTTGAAAATAATCGAAACTATTTTATTGATTAGTATACTCAAGCACGATAGGCTATATCTTTACTGTGACTTATGTGAATTGTGAGCTCGGTTCATTCAGATTATATCATATTCATAAGAATATACGCAATGGTATCTTCCGTCACAGGTTCATGCTTTAATCTGTTTCCTTCCGATATTGTGATTGTACTCCCAAATTCACCTGTGTGAAGTGTTTATTTTTATAGTAAAATAGGTGTCTCCCTGACTCACTCTAATCTTCTTTTCATAGAAATCAAAGAGATTAATAAAATTTGGACAACAACAAAATACAATAACTGCCTTCAGTCAGATTCTTCACACGGTACCAAAGATATTGAATGTACCTGTAGATGGATTGCATTAAAGCAAGATCCAGTGCATAATATCCATTCTTTCTAACACTACCAAATAATCATAAGACAGAAAGAGACAACAATAGCTACTTTGTTGGGTCGTAACGCTCTAAATGTCTCCATTTTGACTATACAATAAAAATTATAGTTATAGTGTAGACTAGTGCTGTTCATTTTTTTATATCGATGAAAGCTGGCGGGAAAATCAAAATTTATACTCATTGGGATTACGGTTATGAAAGAAACTTATTTATGTACCTCAACATGATTTTTATAACTGTGCATCTGTTGATACTGAACTGCTGAGAGTTCTTTCTTTCTTTCGCGTTATTGTATTGACAATAACGTGAAAGCTCTCAGCAGTTAAGTCTTTAGTTTCAAAACTCTCTACGCGCATTCAACTATTTATGGAAAGAGAAAAATCTTATTGGGTTATGGGCGAGCACGCAATTTCTAACTTTTTCATGCAATTGTTGCAAATACATAAAGCGGCGGGCACTTTGCTTGCGGAGATCTTTTTTCAGTGCCACGACAATCGTATGTGTGTGTATTGCCGCAGGGCTGATATTACAATTAAATATCGGCATAACGCACAATACGGTTGGCAGAGGCACTGAAAATTTTATGAAGAAAATTTTAATGGCCGCTTTAAGTTTCCGCAGCAAAAGTAGTATCGTATCAGTCAGTCGTTAAGTGATTATGACAGACAGCTGTCAGATTCATTCATTAATTTATACTGAACTTGCTTGCCTGCTGCCATAATCACTAGCAGCCAAACACTGTCAAAATACAAATTCAATATCTATACACCATCCAACCGAGCTTACGCTTAGTAAACTCGGTGTATAGATATTGAATTTGTCTGTGGAAATAGAATAAAACTCTTTGTCATAATTAAAAATTGAAGTTTTAATTTACAGTAACAAAATATAGCGTATGATTACATTGTAGTCCTTTTGGCACTGAAGCCTTTTTACACTCATAGTGTATGCGAATTTTTAAATAAATGTCTACAATCGCTTTAATAATCAAATGTAAATGATTGTTTAAGGGGCCAGATCGTGAAAACTGTGAAAAGAGTGTTACGATTTTTCATATTTAACCTATTTAGATATGATTGATATCAATGATAATTTGTATATATTACAATCAAAGAGCAAAAATTATTGTATGATTATATTAAACTCTTAAAATCTAATAGTTGTTTTATAATAAAGGTCAACAAACGCACAAAATTGAGAAAAAATGCAAAAACATTCCTTCGTATTTTTCAGATTTAACCCAATAAATCAACACAAATTGATAAAAAGAAACACTTTTTGAACACTGAAGAAACCAATAAATATAACATATACTTTTTTTTTGTACCTTTACAAACAAAGACTTCCTCTTTTAAAGCCCTAAAATCTAGATATGTTTTACGTAAATTCTCCATAGAAAAATGTATGAAAAATGACGCACATTCCGATATTACGAATTAGTACTCTGGGTCGCCGCTAATCGCCAGTGTGTTTTTATATGTCGAGGTGACACCACGCGCGTCGGATGCTCCAGCAAAATTACGTGTTGTGAATTTGTGTTTTTTGTGAAAAACTGTAAGTATAACTAATTTACCAATATAATGAATGTATATAAATCTTAAAAAATACAAAGAATGAATTAGATACTTTGTTGAGTAGGTTATTTTATGAACCTTGTAAAATATGTATCAATTCAGGCTTGAAACATGATTTCAACATGCTATAGCCAATATCATAAACGTATCTAGTCGGTAATCGAGGGTTTTTTTCGCAGGACTGATTGAATTTGAATTTGCCAGGGAAAAGAAAGTTTAGTACGCATTATAAAAATATGAAAGCCAAAAGATCTCGGAAAAAATGTAAGTTCCTTCCTACTTATTTATTTATCTGCCTACTTTACTACGTCTTGTCCTAAATACCTACCTAGAAAAAAATTACGAGATTTCTGTGAAAGTGTCATGTAAAAATCCTAGTTTTATTGGTGTGCTTATCCTGTCTAAGTAGTAATAATAATATAATTTATTTTCATTTGAACAGGGTACATTACAAAGCTAATACAATACCTATGTCATATGATTTAGATCGCTTGATTCAGACATATACAATAGCATGTAAATATTGGTTTGTATTATAAGTAATAAAGTCAATTTCTACCTAGTATTCGTTTTCATGTTCATCATTATTGTCTAAATATCAGATTGTGGAAGTAGGTATGTTTCATAACAGAAATAGCACGGGCACGCGGCTTTGTCGACATACTTACCGCCAAAGAGACGCGACGCGCCTAGGGTCTGGTGTTGTACAAAAATTACAAAATAATTATAAAGTGGATAATAATGATGAATAATATTTCCAGTATTGAAAATAAAGAAAACCTTCAGGCCGAGACTCCAAGCAACACTGCTATGCTTAGACTACACACTATAGACGTAAGTTGTTATACGTAATTCTTGTAGACTTATTACATAAATAAAAAAAACTACCTTGGGGTGTAAGTGGTTCATCAAGATCTTTAAACCAAAGCCAAATTCACCTGCATGCGGTACACCCTGCTGACTGACAAACGAAGCTCTGGCGAAAAGAGAGGTAGGGAGCGTAATTGTAAGCTACCCGACTGGGGAATGTACCTCCACCTCACAGAATACCGCAGCCAAATAACGGTTTCCTTGAGGGCTGTTGTCTTCCTGCGAGTGAGTGAGGTCACCAGAAAGGAAGGAGATGCTGCGATGGCAGCGGGGGTGACGGGGGTGGCGGCGCGCGAGCGATATTTTATGTTGCGAGCGTTAATATGGCTACGGTAACCGCTTCAGATCAGGCGGGCCGTATGCTTGTCTGCTACCCGACGTAGTATAAAAAAAAAAAATACCTAGTTAGTGATGGACGAAGACAAAATCTCAGTAGGGTGAAGTCTTCTAGTATCGGCCTCCTCCTAATATCGGCCTTTGCGAGAAAATGGAATATAGGGTAAGTGCTCCATTGAATGAACCCTTAAGGGCATTCCAAACTTTGAAAATTACAGCCAGCTACTTATGAGATCCTAACCAAAAAATATTTTATTTTATTATGTTCACAATTTATTCATGATTGATACAGTACAATACAATACATATTTTAGCAAAAATGCTGATAGTTATTGAGATAATCTGCATTTTATACAAATATGGGGTATATTTGTATAAAATGCAGGTTATCTCAATAACTATCAGCATTGAACACACAAATCACCAGAGAATGAACAAAAAAATCCAGTGAATAAACCTTTTGAAACCCATTGAATGAACTACCACTTTTATATATCAGTTCTATATATAAATTATTATGTAAGAGTTTATTTCGGGTAATTGTTATTGTAAATATATATATTTTTTTATTATATTAAATAGACGATATGATTACTATTATAATTGCGTGTTACTTGATATTTTATAACCTAAAGAGAACTATCTAACATTTTTTTTTATACCACTAAGGTGGCAAACAAGCATACGGTCCGCCTGATGGAAAGCAGTTACCGCAGCCTATGGACGCCTGTAACACCGGAGGCATCACATGCGCGTTGCCGACCCTGTAAAAACCTCTTCAAGCCCTTTTTGAAGAACCCCATGCTGTAGTCTCCTGGGAAAACCTCAACAGGCAATTCATTCCACAGCTTGATAGTACGTGGAAGAAAACTCCTCTGGAACCGCACAGTACGTGACCATTTCGGTTCTAAAGTGTGAGGATGAATTCCCTGTCGATGGCGAGCGGTGCGACTGTAGAAGGAAGCCGTGGGCATCATGTCAAACAACTCCTCTGAACACACCCCATTGTACAAACGGTAGAACACACAAAGGGACGCAAAATCTCTTCTCAGACTTAAAGGTTCTAAACCGTCTGTCAGTTTGGGATCGTCAACAATCCTCACAGCACGCCTTTGAATCGAGTCACAGGGTGCAAGCTGGTATCTAGGCGCTCCCGCCCATAGATGGCAACAGTACTCCATATGCGGCCGAACTTGAGCTTTGTATAAGTCTTTGCCGCGGGTTGAAGTAATGTTTCGCCCTGTTGAGCACACCTAGTTTCTTCGATGCCAGCTTGACCTTCCCCTCCAGATGACATCGAAACTGGACGTCGCTGGAGATGTCAACTCCTAGAATACCAATACTATTGGCGATGGTGAGGGGTGTGTTTTCGAAGTGTGGAGCCACAGCAAATGGGGTTTTCTTAGCGGTGAACGCGCAGACTTGTGTCTTAGAGGGGTTAAATCGCACTAAGTTCTGTCGCCCCCAGTCGGACACTCTACTTAGTGTGCTCTCAATTTGCGACACAAGTTGTTCGCGGCTCTCCTCCACCAAAGAACGAGGGATATTTGCGCGGCCCGTGTAATAAGTGTCCCCGGTGCTGTCGTCCGCATAACAATGAATGCTGTCATTATACAACATATCATTAACATGCAGCAGAAACAGCGTCGGGGACAATACAGAACCCTGCGGGACGCCAGCATTGATGTCCATGCTATCGGAGCAACTGCCATCTACAACGGCTCTAATGCTTCTGCTGGACAAGAAGCTAGCAACCCATTCGCATAGCCCCTCGGGCAGACCGTAAGGCTAAGATGCCAAATGCTTAAAACATAATATTAATACTGGATTATTATTATAAAATATTTAATATTATTATTCATCACTTCTATGTTAGATTCTCCTTTCTCTTCTAAACTATTATATTTCTATAATAGAAGATTGGTTCTATATGTCATCATTATTTATTAATTTCTTTTTAGCTTGCATTTTGCTGTCTTTCCATGGTCGTTTTAGCTGAAAGGCACTTCTATGTGGAGATCTTTATTTATTTTATTTAATCAGTTCACTCCGTCTGGTTTTCGTCCTGGGCACAGTACTATTACTGCACTTCTAAAAGTTACTGAAGATATCAGGCTAGGTATGGAGGATAAACTGGTAATAATAAAAGAACACCTCGTTCGAATATTGGTCAAAAAATTGACAACCGTTTATAAAAGTTGTGTACAAAAAATTAGCCAACTGCATTAAGGCTAAGATGCCAAATGCTTAAAACTGTGTGTTCATTGACTAGATTTTCTTCAATTTCGTGATCCAATTATCGAACACCCCTATAATTTATTTATGATAATTAAAATTTATGCAATCTGCTTTTTGTAAGATAAAACAGTTCTTTTTACATCCTACTATCAAATTTTGTTAACACTATCACACTTATAGTGTCTACAAAGTGAATATCAAAACACGAAGTCTCAGCAATGCCCTAAATTCTGCTCCATACAATCAAAAATACGACAGAATACTTTCATTTTAGGCGGTCGCGATTTTGAAACTATAGGTCACAGGCAAATACCTGTGTGTTCAGTTGACGTAATATAATGTTTCGATTGAGAAAAAAATACTGGCTTGAGTAGAAAAGCTTAGATTTCTTATTATATTGAAAAATGTGTGTTTTGTTCATTCACTGGTGGGTGTTAATTCACTGGAGCACTTACCCTAACTATTAAAATAACCCTAAAGTTATAATAGTTTTTATTCAAAAAGCGACTCTATATGCGAATAATCCATATTTTGGTGCGGGTGCTTCAATATTTGAACGTTCAGTTGGCAATAGAGCATGCGCCGGTACCGACTTGTGTAGTTTAGTGGCAGTGGCGAGTCAAATCCCGGTTGCGAGCGCATTGAGTTAGTTAGTATTTAAATGGAATTAAACATACCTATGGTATTTTATATTGTTTTTTATTGAAGAAAAACCAAGGTTTTTACATTTACTTGTCTTTTTTATGAAATAATCGCAGGGTCGAGGTTAGGGATCTTTATTTATTGATAAATCCCAATATCGGCCACCCGGCCGACATTAGGAAAATGCATGAAAACGCTAAACAACATGTTTAGCTATTTTTTATGTTAACAGGAATATTAATAAGGTTAAAAATGAAACAACAGCTTTTTTTATTAAAATTATTGTCCTGAACCGACTTTACAAACAACCAGGGGCCTTACCACAAGCTCTTAGCGCAGGAATAAAACTATGATGGTTGCGTATTTATCAATGAATTTCATTCATAAATTCGTAACCATGATGGTTTCATTCCTGCATTAAGAGCTTGTGGTCCCAGTTTTTATTACGTTTATTTATATAAAAGTTCAAGATTTTGATCTAGTGTTATGTGTTTCAAAGATGTATTCTAAGGGAGTTATGTTTGAAGAAATTTGGCCCATTCTTTTTTAATTATTTTTTATAAAAAAAAATAAAGCCATTATCTTTCTTTACAGGAACTAGTTATTGAAAACAGTCAAGAGGGAAAGGTGGATGAAGTGGAAGTTGGGCGTAGAGTAATAGATATTTCTTTTTTTTATAAAGCTCTTCAGGCCATAGGGGACCACGGTCCAATTGATTGTAAGTTAAGTTACCTCAGTATAATAGGTGAAGTAAAAGTTGGTCTGGACTCAAAACTCATCATGAAATGTAGTATGTGTAGTATGAAGTTTACTGTGTGTTTGGTTGAAAAGAAAGAAGATAGCATGGAAGTGAATCATCAAATTGTATCTGGTATCATATCATCTGGTGGGAGCTACTCTCAGTTAAAAACATTAACTGCCGCAGTAACCGTTACCAATCATGTCACCTTCATTATACAATGAAATTAATAATACGGTTTGCGATTGGTGGGAAAAGACAGCAACACATTCCATGGCAGAAGCTGTCAAGGAAGAAGCAGAGTACGCAGTCTATAGGTAGTGTTGATAAAAATGGTACACCATTAATATCTGTTGCTGTTGCCGGTTGTTGGAGGAAGAGATCTTATGGTAAGAATTTTTCCGCCTTATCCGGCGCAGCTGCGATAATTGGCATTAAAACTAATAAAGTATTGTTTTTTGGAGTTAAAAATAAATACTGCGTAGTCTGTGCACGAGCCGCAAAGAACAACAGTCAGCCCCCGGAACACCATTGTTTCAAGAATTATTCAGGATCATCTACCGGGATGGAATCGACCATAATAGTTGAGGGGTTTAAACGTTCCATTGTTGATCACGGTGTAATTTATAATAAATTTGTAGCAGACGGCGATTCTAGTACTTATAAAAAAATATTAGATTCGCGTCCGTACGATAATTTAATAGTAGAGAAAATTGAATGCAAAAATCATCTTTTACGAAACTACTGCAATAGCTTGGAGAAACTGTCAAAAGACACTAAGTATCCTTGCGAATTGCGGAAATTCCTAAAAGAAAGGTATTTGCGTTTAAGAACGGGTGTAAAATGCGCGATTAAATATTGGGCGGATCAAAATCAGTCACTCGAAGAAAAAATAAAAAATCTTAGTGAAGATATCCTAAATGGTCCACAACACGTATTTGGTAATCACCAACATTGCAAGGAGTATTTCTGTAGACCTGATACTCGTCGAATAGAACCTGTTGGATTACTTCCAACAATTGTTGGATGCGGATTAATGGACGCGGTAGAAATTTTAAGTAAAAGACTGTCATACCATTCTAGAAGTTTAATTCATAATTGCACAAGTAATATAGTTGGAAGTTTTAACGGAGTAATTGCCAAATTAGTTGGGGGTAAGCGTGTAAATTATTCTTCCCGTGGTTCTTATGCGGGCCGATGCGCAGCTGCTGTTGTGTCTTTTAATACGGGATCGATTCATAGTAAAACTCATGAAGTCATATTTAAATGTAGTCCGATTCCTTTGATCGCGAAAGTGGAAAATTGTAATCGTAGAAACCGTTTAATTGCTAAACCTAAATTAAGATTGAAAAAAGCCACAACACTGTATCGAAAGACGCTCACTATGGACCAAACTGCGAAAAACCTGATCTGAGTCCAGAATTATATGAGAAAGCCAAGCCATCTTTTTTAGCCGATTTAAAGTTGTCTTGTGCTGAAAGAGAGGAGCTTGAAAGGTCGACCCATTTGCAAAGAAGTAGTGCTGAGTGGATGAGTACAAGGAGAAAATTACTAACCTCATCATCATTCGGGGAAGTTTGTAAAAAACGAGAGAGCACAAGTTGTGCTGCTTTTGTTGGTAAAATCGTTTATGGTAGTAATATCTCCAGTTTGCTTGCTGTACGGTACGGTATCGAAAACGAAGAAACCGAAATTAGACAGTTAGAAATTCAAAAGAATATTAGTATACAAGGTTGCGGTTTGTTCGTCGACGATCAATATGAATTTCTTGGTAATACACCAGATGGCATTTATGCAAACGGTTTAATTGAAATTAAGTGCCCACATTCTTTAGCTGGCATGACTCTTGATGAAGCAATGGCCGAACATACCTTTTGGGCAAGGCTTCCAAGAGTTATGTCATAAATAAAAATCAAAACTGGTATTTCCAAATTCAGGGACAGGTACATATTACTAAAAGAAACGTTTGCATGCTTGGCATCTGGTTTGGTGCTACTGTACCTATGAAAGTTTATATTTTAGAAAAGGACGACAAATTTTGGAAGGAGAAAATGGAGATGAAATTAGTTAGGTTTTATTACGATTGCCTACTTCCAGAATTAGTTGATCCTCGGCAGTCACGAAGCATGCCCATTCGTGACGCGCCCAGTATCATAGAGGCTATGAAAGAGAGGAAAGAAAGAGCTTTACGTGTTTTGAAAGAGAAGAACGCCTAATGGTTTTGAAAGAGACTGAGGTAACTTAACTATCCAGCCGGTCGATTAAAACAGCGAATTGAGAATCTTCTTCTTTTTTTATGTCGGTTAAAAGGGCTTAATTTGCAAAAAACGAAGTGACATTTTTAAGTCCCTACGCTACGGTTTTTATTACGTGAATCGGGCAGCTGGTACTCATTCTGATAAGTTTTGCAATAGCAATTGATTTTATCATCAAATTAGCAGAAATCTAAATTTGATCAGTAATCGTTAAAATGAAAAAACATTAGAATTTTGAACATATATTTTGTTATTGTTTACTTACTTTTAATTAGTATATTAATAATTTATAAACTTGTGTTTCATTTATTTTGTACAACCCTAGCACGCTTTTTAGATGGCGACTCATATTTGTTATTGTTTACTTACTTTTAATTATATGAATCATTTTTATACTTTCGTATACTAGCGTAGCAAAAGTTATTAACTCAAAAATTACAAGCAAACAAAGTTGAAAAAAAAGTTGACATGGCCGATAATTGGTGCCACCACCCTATTTGAGTTTACGCAATAGGCACATTTCCTTGCGTAGAGATATACACTAGCGAGGAAAGCTCGATGTTATTTCGACCGTACTTCCTACTGAATTTGCAATTATTTTGTTGAATGAATATTTTACGAAATAAGAATAAACTTTGGTAGGAAAATTACAAATAAATACATAGTTGGAATTTTTGGTAAGTAGAATACAAAAAGGTCAGTCCGGACCTGCTCTTGATTGTTTAATATAAATAGAAAAACATAAAAATTGTGTCTCAACTACTCTTATTAATCTAGTAATTAATATTTATTATCATTTTATAACGAAAAACTAGTCTTAGAATATTTTACACTCGTCGTTTATTTCCAATAATTCAACATTTTTGTTATGCTGTAAATATTCAACTTCAATAACAATTGGAACGTTTGTCGCAAAACATTTTGAAAATCGCGCTGTCTTTGGGTCATTCACCCGCCGCGCCCGGTTGTTTCAGTAAACAGTAGCGCTGCGGTCGCTCGAAACCGACGTCGCGCCTAGACAATCTGGGCCCTTAATATACAATTATCATAAGAGTGAGTAATTAACTGAGAAAATACATTTGTTTTACCACACATATTAAAGACGTTCATAGTCATCTTGTGCATGCTTTTAGACAGCCCGAGTTTACTTACACCATTGATTCTTAAATAATGACGAAAAATATTTTCCGTGTATTTACAAATATGTACGACATCACTTGACGCCTTTGTCAGGCCACCCCTGTCTTTAACTCGTATTAAATAACTTATATTTGTATCATCGGTAAGAACTTTGTTACAATGTTCACACAATATGCTTTTCTTTAATTTTTTTGCTACATAACCGGCTAAGTATGAAATTACATTTTCGCTATATTCGGTAAGGAGGTTTGGGTCTGGAATATAATCGTGGTCACTATAGTCAGCGATTCCTTCTTCAATGAAATTGACAGCGAGTTCACTACTTTCCAAATTAGCATTCTTCTTTGTGAGGCGAGAACATTTGCGTTGTTGGTTTTTCAGTTTTCTGCCACGTCTTGCTGCTAATATTTTGTATCTATTTACTAAATTCGTCATTGTTCGGAGTTTGGCATCAATATCAACATTATCTGTTTGCGTAGTACCATCTATTTTCATTAACGAACCGTGATACTGCAAGAGTGCAAAAACAAGATTAATTAACTTCATACAATTATATCAGTATCTACAAATTTTAACGAATCTAGCAATAGAAAACAACTTACTCGTTCTTCATTGGTTTTCGTAATAGTGGATGTTGACGGCGTTGACGTATCAACACCATCGTATTTTACAAGTTTTCTTTTTCTAGGTAATTTCTGAAACGAATGAACGATAAATATTTAATACAAATTAAAAACACTGTGCTAAATATATAGCATATTCGTTGTATTTTTTTTAGTACATAGAACCTTAATATGAACGTTAACAATATGAAAAGATATAGATAAGTTTTATAATTTTATATAGCACTATCCCGATTACCTATGACGTCAACGGCTTGCTGTGTCGTGGACAGACCTTGGCCGCATTTATAAACAAAAAAAAAAACAATAAAAGCACCTGCAAGCATGAAAGTAAACTCTGTGTATCGATCGATGGTCCTAACCAAACGTAAAAGGAGGAACTGTCAGTTCTTTAATATTAGCATACCCTGGCCACTTCATACAAATGTCGTGTCCGTACTATAACATAAACAATAACGTCTGTGCAGAGCGATAATGAGCGTGTGTGCGTGCGGCGCCATACAAACTGTTACAGATTCGTCTCAGTGGGGAGGTGAGGTCTACACGAGAGAGCGGCAGGGAGTGACCATACTGTACGTAGTACTATTACTTATACTGTGATATTAATATGAAATGTGATTAGTTGCTTGAATATATTGTACTTACGGGTTGGTGCGATAATGGTTGGTTTGGAAATATCGTCGGCACAGCGTAAGAATGTAGGGTTCTTCGTTCATATCCTTCACGAAAGCAAGAAGCTTCAAAGTGTAGGGAACATATTCTTGTGTTGTGAAGGACTCCATTTGTCGTCTTTATGTATATTTTTTATCCACGACTTTTTTAAATCAAGGTCAGAGGGAAACCTGTTTAAAGAAAATGACCAACATTAATAAAATATTGTTTGAAATTGTCTTTACCTTACGTGGATAACAAATTCTTGGCTATCGATATTCCGAAAACGTACTTTTAATCGAAGTGTTCGACTACATCACTAGGGAGTAGAACAAACGTCAAAAATACCGACAAGCTTTTGTTTTAATAATAATTCAAGAGAAAAATAACAACTAGATTCACAAAATCAGTGTAAAACTATGTATTAAAGAATTAATTATTTACTTTTTATAGAACACGCAAAAAATTATCAGGTTTTACTTCAATAATCACGATTCGACTTACCGGTGGAAAGATTTATTAGTATTTTTCTCCGTTAACACACCCACTCTGCTTGTACAACCGGGAACAGTGCATGCCATTATTGATAATACACACAAATAACCACAGTTCAAACCACAATTCTTTATATTAATTAGTAAATTTATGAAATTACTATATGCGCACTTGTTAACCAGCTGGTAACAAACAAATATGTCCGACGCTGGCTGGTGGCGCGCAGCGCTTCAAGACGAGCACAAGCCGTTATTGTTGTCTCTTTTTAACACACAAAATGAAGGTATTGGTGCGAAAAGTATGAGTAATGATTTTGAGAGTTAAATTTAATTCAATCCATCTACAGGTACATTCAATATCTTTGCACGGTACGGACTGATGACATGACTGATAATGACATCAAGGACGGGTTCTTCTTTCTTTTTTTATTATATTTTGGCAATCACTCATAAATTTTTCGTCGTCCTATTTTCAAAGTGTGTGGGTAGTCCCTTTGACTATAAATCGACTGGAGATGCCATAACGAAACTCTTCGAACAAATTTTTTCACCATTTTTAGCGGGGGGGAGGTAAACACGTACAGCACACCACCAAAAGATGTAATTAACTCACATTCACAAATATTGCTGTTGCGATAAACGCACACTACAAAAAAAATCAACACATCAAAAATTACCCGCCCACAGACACAGTTTTCATGTAACTATGCAGCACACATACGAAAAAGTTAGTGATGGGGCACATCTGAAGAATGAGTCAAATCAGTTTGATGAATGAACTGAATTGTCTTATACTATTTATTATAAAATTGTAAAAGTGAAAATACTGTACATTAAAGATATTATTCAAAAAATATGTTTGTTTGTATGTATGTCTGTCTGTATTTACGTGTCTTTGTGTCATTAGCACTCTCGTGCAGCTAAACTGTGGTATGAACTGTCGCCCGCGGTTTTACCGGGCTGATACAACCACTGTCTTCTATTATACGAGTACGCTGGACTACGTACGTACTTGTAGTATAGAGGTCAGTGGAAACAACCTTCAAGAAAAGAGCGTACGCCCATCTAAAAACCCAGCTACGCACTTGTATCCCTTCATACAGTTGCTTAAATAATTTCTTATCCTTTGTTTGATTTTATTGGACAAAACCCTGTTTGAGAACATGAAATATTGTCAATTGATTTTTTAATAGATATCCTTATTTAATATTTTAAATGTGAACATCCAAAGATCCAAACATCTTCGTTTGGATGTTTAGATCTTTGGTTGTTACTCAATCACGCAATAACGGCTAAACGGATTTAGATGAAATTTGGTATGGAGATAGTTTGAGTCCCGGGGAATAGCATAGGATACTTTTCTAACGCAGGTGAAGCCGCGGGGCGTAGCTAGTATTATATAAAGTACATTGGTATTTGTAAGAACCTATGTATATGAAATTATATTATAATAAGTAAGGGTCATCTGTCCCCACATATAAAGTTATTTAAACATATGAATGAGCAAAGGGAAAGCAATAAAACAAATTGTTAATTTAATTAGAATGGCCACATATTTATTTAAATTAAATTCTCATGCAGGGATTTCTAAAACCCGATTAAGACGGTTTTCATTAATTAGTATTTTTATTGATTTTTAAAATGAATAAGTTTATTGTATACGTGACGAATACATTTCTTGGGGTCTACTTTTTTTTTACAAATTTTGAAATGGATTTGTGGGGCAAAAATGGAGCAATATTTAAATTTTTATCCTTCATTTGATTTTATCGAAAAAATACCCGGGTTTAAAAATTAAATGTATACCTACTACATATATTGAAGTAGTCAAAGATTTAAGAAAATCAAAGAAAGTTTTTTTGTGTTTGGTGAGTCAGTAGACTCACCAAACAAGGACAGAGTCGCAAAGAAGGTATTGCACCTTCAATCAATGTCTTTCTGTTATTAGCATTTTTGTAGCTTTCCGGAGTAGTCATAATAAAAATAGAGAGAACTCAAGCCCCGAGCGGGAGATAATAGCCTAAACACGTAGGGTTGTCGCTTAATAGTTTATTCAACCGTCAAAAATACTTAGTCAATCTCTATTATACAAAATTAAGTAAGGTACAAAATACAAAATTAAGTAGGGTAAGTCTTAGGGATCTGTAACAAAAGACCGGCCAAGTGCGAGTCGGACTCGGTCACGAAGGGTTCCGTACCAAAAACGACACACAATCACGTTTGTTGTATGGGAGCCCCCCTTAAATATTAATTTTATTCTGTTTTTAGTATTTGTTATTATAGCGCCAACAGAAATACAAAATTTTAACTGTCTAGCTACCACGTTTCATGAGATACTTACAGCCCTTGGTGACAGAAGGACACCGGAGTCTTAGTAATAGGGTCCCGTTTTTACCCTTTGGGTGTGGAAATCTAAAAAGAATAAAAATAATTATTTTTGTACATACACCAGGAGTGACTGGAATTTTTTCATTACCTACATTTTAATGCATGCTTACTCAGTGACAAACGAGCAGACAGCCCATCTGATGGTGAGCGGTAACTGTCGCCCATGACATCCACGATTCACGCATTCAAGCTGTTGGCAACAAAAATGCAGAATCGCAGGTGCGTTGTCCTTCAAACCGGAACACAAAACACAACAAGCATTGTTGCTTGGCGGCAGTAATAGATAAGGCTGTTGTCCTCACCCAGGCGGACTCCTACCATCTGATAAAACCTACTTCACGTTATCTGTTTAGTGATTAGAAAAATTACGGTCTAAATAGGAATAGGATTAATTAAAACGTAGCTTTACTGAATCATAATATTTATTCAAATAATCTAAATTATTATGAAAATATATTTTTATTAAGTACCTATTATATATTATTTTTTACACTAAACTATTTTTATTACTTTTTAATTTACACACTTATAATGTGATTATTAGGAGTGTCGGTGGCCGAATGGTTAGGGTATCCGAGACATCCATGAACACTGCCATGTTTTTTTATGGCTAGTCGACTTTGTAGCCATCTTTAACGTATTTGTAGTTATATACGACGTAGGTAGGTACCTAAATGTTAAAATTATTAACGAACGTCAGCGCAGGCGCGAATCTTGCGTGGGAGCGGACGGTTTTGCGTACGACGCAGCCCTGACCCCGACTGGCGCTCCATATAAACTCCTACAAATGTTGTCAGTGTGTGCGTGCGACGGCCAATACGTACGGGCGCGCTCACATACAAACCGCGCTCGGTGCGTTTGTATGAAGTTACCTTACTTCTCTATTTTTACTATGGTAAAGTGCTCCGAACAGATAACACTTGTATGTGTAGGTTTCCAAGAATCATTTTCGTCATTACAAAATTTTCTCCATTTTTCTTTTATATAGCGATCTTTTGGAAATCTAAAAGGAAATACAATTATATTAAATAAAGCCTATGAATAATAGTATCTGTATAACGTATACACTCATAGTCCCACACTAAATGTATTGCTTTTACCTACTTTTTTTTAGCCAACAATTCTTTTCATTTTCAGACAAAATTTCAACATCGTATGTCCAGAGAAAGGTAATTTTTCTAATTCACCTTACAAGATTTAAATGTAACATACATCTATACCTACTATTTAATACAATATCTAATAAAAATCTGACTATTATACGAACTGCAGTAATTGAATGAGTGAATGATTCATTCAAATGTTGAATCGCTTTTTTGACTTTGTCACATCCCTAAAGCCTGTACCACTGTATTCATGTTTACATTTCTCTGTCGTTTACGTATCGCAACGGTTTTTACTTTAAATGGAGATTGTACTTTAATACACATTTAATAGTTAGTAAAAATACTTACCTATGATAGAAAACGCGATCTTGTTGCGAATTTAAGCTATCAGATCGTCTTTTGCACGATAATACTGCACAACTCACCATTTTTCGAGAGAAAAATCACGCGACACGGAGCGATGCAAAATGACGGTGAAGCGACTTTAAGTAGTTTTATATAACGTGTATGACCAGTTGACCAATGTACTTTGCCGGAGGGGATCGCCCGCGTATGGCATCTCCAGTCGATCTATACTCAAAGGGGTAGTCCACTTGTAGAGTTGAGCGCTTAAACGAAAAGCGCTTAAAAAAGTCTGCTTATCAGCGTAAGCAGATAAGCACGCTTATAAAAATAAGCCTTTTTCGTTTAAATTTTTTACAATGTTGTCTGATAATTTGACAAATTTAATATAGTGCCATCTATAATTGATACACATAATTACTGCCACGTCGCGTCGTGCTGTATTAGCTAGCCATATATGCAATAATAAACCTTACCATCAACAAGTTTAGGTTTACTATCGATTAACGTTCGTTTCATTTTCGTTTAAACAAATGCGTTTCGTTGAAAAAAGCGTCAGTAATCCTCATTCAATATTGAACCTTATTCGCAGGTGCCTTAGGATTAATGTTGTTTAATTTTCTTTCACTTTAATTTCAAAAATGATTTTCGTTTAAGTGAACAACGCTTACGCTTTTTTAAGCAGTAGGCTTTTTGTTGTCAACTAGTAAGTACGCGTGTGAATGTTTGCGCCAACGCTTTTGCTGTTGTCGTCGGTCGATTAATGCGATTTTTTTTTGCTTTGCTGTGTTAAGTATGTTCATGCGTATACGAAACTTTAAATAATTGTAAATACTTATAGAAAAGAAATCGGATGCAAATAGATACTGTCTGTGATCGTTAACCATTGCATTGTCTTAAAGCTGCGACTAAATGTTTAAACGTTTTCCATAAGCGTAGACGCCTCAAGAAGCATCAACGACAAAAAAAGCGTTTAAGTAAAAAGCGCGCTTAAAAAGCGCGCTTTTGATAAAAAGTACAACGTTTAAACGTTTATTAATTTTAAGCCGTTTTTTCCAACTCTATCCACTTGTATGAGACAGTTGCTGGCGTTTGCATTACAACCATGTTAAGTAATGCAAACGCAAAAAAAGAAGGAAGGGATGAAACCGGATTGTACTAAAATTAAAGCGATCAAAGATATGCCCTCCCTAACTGATAGAAAGGCCCTTTTTAGGTGCTATAAATTTTTTGTCCAAATTCATACCAAATTATTCTCAGAAAATTTTTCCTTTCACTCGGTTACTGAAACGAGACGGCGACTGAATGTGGGAAGCGTGCCATCAATGTGCTGTAGATGAGCTGAAAGAGGTGATTAGTAGTGCACTTTGAGTATACTCAATAAAGTAAAAATTGTTCTTGCACTACTGCAAGAACAATTGCGCCGTGGCTATGGGAGCTGTACTGTTGCAAGGCGGCCGCCCGGTTGAGTATGCCTCGCCCACTTTCACCGAAACTCAATCTATATATGCACAGAACGAAAAAGAATTGCTCGCTATTGTTTTCGCTTGTCAAAAGTACCATCAACACATTTATGGCAAGAGAAACGTAGTAATAGAAACCGATCACAAGCCGTTGAAAATCATTTTCAAAAAGCCTTTGCAGTCGGTCCAGCACGCTTACAGCGGATGTTATTACGGCTTCAGGCCCAGGGCTATGACTTGAACGTTACCTAAAAGCCCGGCAAATATTATGTATTTAGCGGATACGTTATCGCGCGCGCCTCTGTCAATTCTTTGATGACTCGGTAAGTAGAGGTGTTCGGTATCAAATAAATCTTTTGATGAGTCAAGTTAAAATGTCTCAAAGTAAACTGCAGTCCGTTCGAGACGAAACTGAGAAGTGTGCCACTTTCAGTCAATTAATAAAATATATCAACCAAGATTTACCGCCATATAAGGGTGATAGCAGAAAATTTAAGATATTATTGGTCAGTTCGAGAAGAGTTGTTTGTTGTTGACGGAGTAATTTTCTAGATTCTATCATTATTTTGAAAAAAAAAAAAGTTCTAGTGTTGGTTGGCAACCGTGCATTTCAGTCAGTTCACAGTTGCAGGCATGCAGAGCAGAGATAGATATTTATAGTCAAAATCATTTTTTTTTATCTTCTGTTGTTTGTTTATTTTGGTGAATTACATTGTGCAATTGGTTGTCACTCAACACAATCAAATTATAATTTTTACGTATTAATAAAATATCTAAAAAGCCGGTCAGTGGGTAGCTTTCGGGGCAGTATTTTTTACTATCCGTCTGATCCGTGTCATTGTACGTCAGTCATAATCATATCATAACCTCTATTTATTTAAATAAAGATGGTTTATTGTAGGCAGATACTAGGCGGGTTCTAGTTCTAAACTTACAGACTTTGCACAAAGCGACAATGAAGATTAATTGTAATACGAGAATTATAGGTCGCAATATTATATTAGTCCCGTATAGGAGACGACACGTACCAAAGTAAGTTAATATCAGCATTATTCACAAATAGAGGAAGGTCTTAAATTTAAAATTATTAATTTAGTTTATTGCTGTATTGTGTTAGAGTAGCCTAACTGCTTGGTTATTCCGTGTCATAATATATGATAATAATAATCTAGAGCAACTCCAGAGAAAGCACACCTCTCAACACCTCTGAGTCACTCGCATCAATTTTGCTCCCATCTAATTTCTTGGCATTTCGGGGGTCTATCTAGTGAGTGGCGATCCACCTCCTGCTGCAAATAACAAGCAATGTAGTCAGTTATGGCAGGCGTTCGTCACTCTTCTGCAATAATCAAATAATGGGATAAAGATGAACACATTTACCCAAACTGAATGCGCCGAAGGATCCGCATGAAACAAATATAATTCTTTATATGACAATATTGGGGTGTAAATGGTTCATCAACATCTTTGAACCAAAGCCAACCTGACCTGCACATGGTGTACCTTGCTAACAAACGAGCCTCTGATGAAAAGGAGTTGCTGCATTAGCTGTGGCAAGCAATGTTTCTTGTTACGAGTGTTTTTAAGGCTACAGTAACTGCTTCCCATCATGCGGCCTGTACTTGACGATAATTAAAGATTTTGTTGTTATATACAAAGCAAGGTTCGCCGATATATATCAGCGGATATATATTATGATATATATCAATTCATTTTTATCTTGATATATATCAAATGTTTTTTCTTGTCTTCTGAACAAAAAATTTTGGAGATTAATGTTTACCCTGGTAACATGTAGTGAAAACTGCAATTCAGAATAATTTAGATTGTTTCCCAAAATGGCAACCTCATTTAAAGTTAGGGAAATCCTCTTTAACTTACCAGTAGCTAGCTTTTTCGAACCCTGATACAAAGGAAAGGGTGAGCCAAGTCAGTGGCCTTAGAGTGGCTCGAAAATACTGGCCTCCACCAACCTACAATTGAGCAGCGTGGTGGAGTATGCTCTAAACTCCTTCGATTGAGAGGTGACCCGTATCTCCACCGTGGAATACAAAGACTGTATGGACTGATTAAAACTGTGTTAATCATAATGTTTTGATTTATAGGTATCACTTATGGATGCAATCTGAAGAACTTCAGAAGCTTACTGCTTCAGAACCATTAACTTTAGAACAAGAGTATGATATGCAAAAATCTTGGCAAGAGGATGAAGATAGTAAATATCTAAATAGTTTTTTTTACTGTTACTCCTTTTTCTCGCCTTTTAACAAAAGCTAATAATATAGAGGAGAGGGAGAGAGAGGGAGTGAGTGAACAGGCTAGCATAGTGTATAGTATGATGTTGTTGCTTCTAATTCAGTACTCAAGTGCTCTGCGAAACATCAGATATCATCATATATATATATATAATACTTATACATGCAGAGAATATATGATTTAATTCAGTTTCTTTTTCAGAGTGCACATTTATAATAATACTCAAAGAAGATCACGACAATGAAATTGGTTTGTAATCTATCATATCTGCTAGCATAATAATATAGATATGCCTAATATAAGTACAGCTTTGATAAGCCCAATCCAATATGGAGAAATTATAATTTTATTATTAACCCCTATGATATGGGTATCAAATGAAAATGCTTGATGAGCGAAATTATAAATATAAAGAGCTAATATTACAAAGGTGAATGTGAGTTTGTTTGTTACGCTTTCACGCCTTATCTACTCAACCGATCATCATGAAACTTTGTACACACAGGGCGATGCCGCGGGTGGAAGCTAGTAACTAATAAAAGCTTACTCAAAAGATTTTTTTTTTCTTTTCTTTATTATTGTTTTATCCTAACGTGTATTGTATATATTTTTGTAGAAGCAATGATTGGAGATACAAATATATTCATTACTGATAAGGAGAAGAAAATGGGAGAGATCGAAATCATGATAGCAGAGCCGTCGGCGAGAGGCAGGAAACTTGGATGGGAGGCAGTAATTTTGATGCTGCTTTATGGTGTACAATATATTAAACTAAAACTATTTGAAGCTAAAATTTCTTTAACCAACATTATAAGTATTCAAATGTTTAAGAAACTAGGTTTTCATGAGCAATCTAGAAGTGAAATATTTCAGGAAATTACATTAGCAAGAAATGTTACCGATGAATGGACTGACTGGTTGAAAAACCAAGTCCAATTTCAATTACAAACTTATTGAAAAGGAATGAAATCTTTGGTCAATGTCATATGCAGGGAACTAGGGACGTTTATTGAAATTCGCAAATAAGTATTTATAAAAAAATAAAAACAATATGAACTGGGCCTGCGTCGTAACTTTCTGTTGTTAGTTAAGACTTATGAGTACAAATACTGCAGCTAAGCAGTAATAGCAGGCTGAAGTGACAATGGGCCAGCCACATCTACCGAGCCGAAAATCGAGGTGAAGAAGGTATTAGAGCGGAGGCCGTGCGTGGGACGACGAAGCGTTGGAGGCCTCCCTCCTTACATGGTCCGATGACCTCAAGAAAGCGGTTGGACGCGCAATGGGAAGATATCCAGCACTAGGTAGAAACAGGCAGATGATGATGATAAATCAATCTATGCTGATGTCTATGCCAGGCATTGCCAGGGTTGTCCAAACCATTACGATCGCGCCAATACAAATTACTTAGAGAATAATTTAAATAATTTGGAGTGCCGCATAAACAAATACACAAAATCCGACCTAGGGGGGCAGGTGAATTTTACCATTATTCAATAAATATTTATCTGGCAAGTTGGCCAAGACAACTATATAAATAATAATAATAAATTCACAGTTGTTGTACTGTCGAACCAACAACCAGCCTTGCCGACTTTTTGTCGTTAACTTGTTAAGCGCGGTTGTGCTTCTAAACATTTTTTTATAATTTAATGTTTATTAATGATTTATAATTGAGTGATCGAGTGCGTAAATTAATGAAAATTTTGTTTAAAAACGTTGAAACTTCGCTGTCGAGTTGTTCCAAGAGTTTTGCGAAACAACAGTAATCCAAAATTGCATTACCTACTGATTTTGTTGTTGAGTTATTGAGGTACTAGTGGATTCCTGACGATATTTTGCGGCATATCCCTGAAGCCGATGAAATTATACAAATTGACTGGATGAGGCAAAAATAATCTTCGACTGAAGAGTGCTCAATGATTGGCAAAATCTGCCAAACAAAACCAAGAATGACTTATACATTATCTGTGTGCCTGATGGATTGATGGTTGATACTTGGTCCTAGGTTGATGCAAGTTAACGGTCTAGTAGACCATCGTTATATCGATATTTTTATTCTTTGAAAACAATTAAATATATTCTTTAATTATATAATTTCGTATTTCAATCAATCGATACATTTTATAAACAGATAGATAATGCATGTAATGTTGTTGAATCAATTATTAATTAAAAGTCATCATTGGCTTGTCCTTTTCCCATTATTTGGGGTCGTCGCAGTAAGTCTTTTTCTTCCATTCACCCCTATCAGCCGTCATATATTATACAGTGCTAACCTTCCTTACCTATAACATCTCTCACACAATCCAACCACCTTTTCTTGGGTCTTTCTCTCACATTGTATACATTCACATTCAAATTCAGCGTTTTCTTTGTTACATGTCTTTCATTCTTTCGCATTACATGCCCATAGAAACTATTTCCTCTCATCATATTCATAACAGGTGCTACTTTCAGACTTCAAATATCATCAATTAATATCCATATCCATTCTAGTCACGTCACACATGTACAATATCCAATATCCATTCGTGTAACTAAATATTGTAAAGTATAATACATAAATTTGTTGATCGAGAGTTTTAGATACTGTTTTTTTAATTGTGTTTTTGTATACTACGTCGGGTGTGGCAGACAAGCGGCCCGCCTAATGTGAAGCGGTTACCATAGCCACATTAACGCTTGCAACATGAAATATCGCTCACGCGCCGTCACCCGCACAAGGGAATTGATAGTGCTGTATTCTGTGAGGTAGAGCCACTTAGAGGTACTTCCCCAGTTTGGCAGCTTACAAAATACGCTACACACTATCTCTTTTATCGCCAGAGCCTCGTTTGTCTGTCAACTTTTTTTAGAGTTACTGCGTTAATGAATGAATTGTGTCCAGTATTTTGCATTAGGTTAATAAAACTTGAAAACAATAATTGTAATACTATACTACTTTGGTAGTGTTTCCGTATTACGTTTCGTTATTGTTGAGCCTTTCGATATCGATAAATATCGTTTTTTGGGCCTCAATATATATATATATATATATATATATATATCTTATATATAAAAATGAATTGCTGTTTTGTTAGTCTCGCTAAAACTCGAGAACGGCTGGGCCGTTTTAGCTGATTTTGGGTTTGAAATGTTTGTCGTAGCCCAGGGAAGGTTTAAACGGTGAGAAAATATGGAAAAATTTCAAGAAAGATAGTAAAAATAACAATTTTATTTTCCTATACAAAGTGTTCATACTATAGACGAATGTCATGGCAACAAAGATGGCTAACCTACCTATCAATAGTGTCATTGTCAAAAAGGATCGACATATTTGTTGGTTGTCAAATTTTAATACGTCTTTCTCAGAAGTGACATAGAAATGACACAACAATAATAAACATCAAGAATGGAGTTGAAATATGTCATGATTGTTTATGGTAAATCATACTTTGTACAGTACTTATGAATAAATAATAGAAATCTGCTAATTTTATAAACACTCGCATTGTAAATTACAAAAATGATTGCAATTGTAACCAGTAGTGTCAGCAATGCAAATAGTACCAGAAAATGTGGGCTGAACTGATTCACATAGTGTTGTAGTCACCTACTGAGCGAAACATACTCAGACTTACATACTGACAATATGAAAAAGAATTGTCATTGGCGCAAACATCACGGTCGCCATTAACAAGAAAATTGAATTGAATTGAATTGTATAACATTGCCTATGGTAAGACCAACATCACATTATATAGAATAAAACGGATCCTCATTATTTATTCTGAAGTACCTGAATCTGTAATTCATATTAATTTTCATTAATTCACATTTGTCGTTTAGTCATAAATTTATTAGGCGAGAACTTTCTTTACTGAAGTCTATAGGGCTGCCAGGGGTTTATATCGACATCATCCGAAACATGTACCGAAATTTCAAATCCATAGTTTAGACCTCTGTCGCAGAGACAAAATTCCCTTTAACGTCGATGTCCACCAGCGATCAGTCTTTGTTCATATTAGGCATATTCATATATATTAGACATTCGTGGTATTAGATGAATTGTCAAGTAGTATCATGGATCCACATGGACCAGCTCTGTGCGGTGGGTTGACGGGTGTTCATGTATGCTGATATAATTGCACTGGCGGATGCGGATAGAGGGCAGTTGGTGCGATGAGTGAATTAATGGAAGAGGTCATTTGAGAACTATGGCCTGAATCCGAAAACGGGAAAGATCGAGTACTTGGGCTGCAAAACAACAGATCCCACGACCGTACACATAAGGATATGGTTGAATGCACGGACGGTTTAAGTACTTGGGATCTGTTGTTCGATCATCGGATAGCATCGACTGCGAGATTTCAGTAGCTTGGATTAAGTGGCTTGAGGTAACCAGTGTTAAATGTGACTCCAAAATTTCGCCAAGTTGAAAGGACAAATCTAAAAATCCAAGATCGCCATTACTTGAGCGACACGTACAGGTGTTGTCTTTCATGGAGTTGAATATACTGCGCTGACCGGGTCAGGAATTCTCGGACATGGCAAGCCAACTCCAAGAGTGTCATTTAAGCTGGTATTGTCAAATTTTATGGAAAGCGGCAAGTGAGGAAACAAATGTCTTGCAATGGCACATCCTCCTGGTTCGGGCACACAGGGTAGGCTGTTCTTAAAGAGACACAGATCTTAGATCGTATATATTTATTAAGTAGATAGATGTTGGTGAAACAAAGTTCACCGGGCCATCTAGTATATATATATATATATATATTCATCCGTACCGTAAAACGGGGTGAATAGAATTCACGGGGGGAATAGACAATATAACTTGATATTAGTTTAAACCGTTTGAATGGCAAATTCAGCCATCTCAACAAAAATCCCGAAATATTACCAATTTCGACGTATATTTTTCTTTCGTCTGGCAATTTTTAAAATGTAGCAACATTGTTAAAAATTACAAAAACTGAGCAATATAAAATTGACAAGCAAACGCTCTCATTACACCGCGTATCGAGGTTCGCCTTTGGTCGGCTAAGCGGTAACACGTGTTAGTCGATCGATTGCCAGCCTTGCTCAGCGCGGGTTAGGAGTCTAGGTAGTGAAGTCGCTCGGTTCTTCGGAGGGTTTTGTGGCAGGGAACCACTAGTACCTTACCCATTGAGCTTGCTCTGGGTAGGCGGAAAGTGGGCCACAGCAGCTTGCTGCACCCCCAGCCATCGAGCGATTTCTACCCCGTGCTGAGTCCTCTGTCCCTCTCGCACCTATCGGATTGTGTGTCGGCACACGTACCCGGCTCGTGGCGTACTCACGAGTTAGGGGTGGGTCTGACTAGGGTTTTTCTTAGTAAAAACTTCTAGTCAGTCCCTTTCGTAGTTGTCGTCGAGTCCCTCGGTAGGAATTTTGACCGTTCCCCGTTTTGGCTTTTTGCCCACTTGTTAGTGTTGTCCCTTTCTGTTGTTTACCGTTGTTTTTCTGTCCTTGTCTCTCCTTAGAGAGCAAATTGTTCGTTGTACGTCGTTTTTGTTTGCGTCGTTTGTGCACCGGATAGTTTGTTGCACTCAGTGTTCGCTATAGGCGAGCAGTGGGTGCAGCAAGCTGTCAAGGCTTTCTTTACAAATCGTTAGCGATTTATAAAGAAAACTTTGTATGACTTAGTATCGCTTGGGCGAGGTAGCTGGCTGTGGCGGATTATTGTTACAATAATCCGGCCGCGATTTGTTGCTTCGCTTAAGCGGGCCTAAGCCCGCCTTTCCATAAGTATGGATCACTCACCCTTCCGTAGCCTTCCAGGCAGTCCTTTGAGGTCCCCCACCATTTCCCCTCCCCCTCGTTTTGAAGACAGGCCTCAAAACGAGGCATCTAATACTTTCTACAGCACCTACCAATTCTACCCGCGTAGGAGCTTCGCGCCTAAGCGCAACAACCCACCCTCTCCTGCGTCTGACGAAAGTCAGACGCATGATGACAAACGTCCTAAAGCAGGAAGAGACTCCATCTCTGCTTCGGACTCTAACTCGCCTTCAGGGCATAATTTAATTCACCCGCCTACTGGGCGCAGCACGCCGCGTCGACTTTCGCCGCCGAAATCGCCGTCGCCCGCAGTTTCCAATATTGCCTACTCCGGCACGTCATACGCCCAGCTACCTAGCGTAGGAAGGGCGTCAAATTTTTCCAATTTTTCCAACTTTTCACCTCAGTTTTCCTCGAACCCTCCTTCGAATAGGCCAACGTCGGCCAATATTACTTACGCGAATATCGCGTCTCAGGCGCCGCGGTTCACATCCACGGCCCCACCGCCTCCCGCGACGGCAACCACGGAGGGTGCCCAACCCCAAGTAAGGGCGAAGGCTTACCCACCAATTGTGGTTGAATGTTTGCCCAACTGGCCGCAACACTTTGCGGCGTTGCGTGTCCAGTTGGGCCACCCTCCTAACGCACGACCCTACCGACAGGGCGTGCGCTTTATCTCTAAAAGCCCTGAAGAATACAGGGCGACTCAGGCATACCTCCGCAACTTAGGCGAGCGTGAGCCTCGCCTATCTTGGTATTGTTACTCCGTTGCGGAGGATCTTCCAACAAAACTCGCCGTCCGCGGATTGCCGGGGAGTACAAGCCCCGAGGAAGTCGAAGCGGCATTCGAAGCGTTAGGGTACTCGGTGCGGCTTGTACGCCGTGTCACTTCGAATTGGGGTCGGTCGGGCTGCCTCTTCCATGTGCAGCTCGACCACCTATCGAAAGACGAGCTTTCCAGGCTCTACACACTCGATGAATTGATGTTCATGCCTGGCATTTCAATAGAGGCATGGAGGAGTACCAAACGTCTGGCTCAATGCCACAGATGTCAGGGGTTCGGCCATGCATCTGTAAATTGTTTCAAACCGATGAAGTGCGGTCGCTGTGCTGGCGAGCACCTCTCTATTTATTGCCCGGCTAATACAGAGGCGCCCCCGACGTGTGCAAATTGTGGCAAGTCGCACACGTCGAACGACAGACGCTGTCCCTCTCTCCGTAAGGAGGCGAGAAAGAGAGGGATACAGCTGTCCGGGCCGCCTCCATCCCATCTAATTTCTCAGCGGATTGCTCGCCCTTCACAAGTACTCACGGAGGAGGAAAGGGCTGAAGGGTGGCAGGTAGCGGGGGAAACACGCAGTCGCCCACCTCAGAGTTCTAACTCTGAAAATTTAAATACCGTTCACCCTATAGTAGAGGGCTCTGAAAGTGTAGGGCAAATGCCCACCACACTCGCGCCACCCGCGAACCCCGCGCGCAAGCGGAAACCTAGGTCGCGAAAAAACAAAAAATCGCAAAAACAAAATTCTCAACCAGCGTCCCAAGCGAGTTCGCGCCAGGCGTCGCTGCCGATCTCTCGTCAGTCGTCGCGTCCCTCGTCGCGCCCGGCGTCGAGACGTTCATCACCGTCTGTGCATTTTCGCACAGACATACTTTCAAACACCCTTAACGGACTTAATGCCGCAGTCTCTCACCCTTCGTCGTCTAGACAGAGCCGTCGCGACGCTTTTAGTCGCAGTAACATGCCTCCCACGGCGCAAGACGCCAACATCCCTTCGCAGGCGTCCTCTCGCGCGCAGTCCATCTCCACTAGGGATCCTATAGCGACGATTGTAGGAGTCCTAGTGGAAATGCTCCGCGAAATCACCTCAGGGGTCGAGGTCTGGACAGCGGCCACAAACGCCCTGATGCAGATCTTGACTCTTCACAGTCAAGGTTTGCCCTGAAAAACAAAATTAGAATCATCATTTTGTAAATTAACTGTAGGTTTGGGTTGTTGTACGAGCGCCCTCTAGAGGGACGTTCGTGCAACAACCTAAATCAGCATAAAACTTAACCTTATTCCAAATTTTCAAAATTGCAATTGAAATTAATTAACCTAAAAATAAGTTATTACAACTTAAGTAATACTACCAAATCATATTTGGCGTGCTACGCCTTGAAATAGTACCAAATCATATTTGGCGTGCTACGCCTTGCTTTACCAATAAATGTGCGTTTTCTTTTAAGTGTCAAAATTTACCAAAAACAAAACAAAAACATAAATGTCGGGTTTTCGGTCAAAATGTCTTTGTGAATGTTATCTGTTTCTATCTCTTTCTGTCGTAAAAAGTCTTGGTGTTGCATTTGGTCATAGTGTCGCATTTGGTCATAGTGTCGCATATGGTCATAGTGTCGCATTTGGTCCGGTGTCATTGAGATTTATTTCCTTGTTTATTTCAACCGGTAAGTTATATACGTCTGTGTAGACATCGTCTGGCAAATGTTTCTCGGTGCCTGCTCGTTTCAGTTGTTGCATCCCCACATGCAACAACTGAAGGGAACAGGATTGCCGGGTGCATAGGCTACGGCGGGTTGGCATGGATGTATATAATAACTACCTTTAGTGGTTCAGCATGTGTTCTGATACGCCTTAACCCGTGTATCGGAACATATGCTGTCTCATCGTGTTGTCCCTCTCTAGCATTCATGCTTTTATTGCCCCGAAGCGGCGTATACGTGCACTGCGGTGCATTTATACGCTTGCAGGTTAACTCTTTACTGTATGTTAAACATATTTGTCCTGGGTATTTGTGTGTGTGTATGCGCATATATACAATTATGTATGCGCATATACACACATACTACTGAGGCAGCCGTATGCATGCGCCTAGGTGCATACATACGGCTGTAGGTTTATCTTTTTCAGTGGTGTAAAGCATATGTCTGGATTCGCCCAACCCGGGATTCCAGACATATGTAGTCCCTACGTGTCGTCCTCGTTGTTAGTTGTTTATTGTTGTGCGGTGTGTGTGGACGTATACATCTCTAGGGGTGTATACGTCAATACACACAGTACATATATATGCAGTGGTGTTTCGCCTGGTTAATGTCGACTTCGGTCCCAGGCAGGCACCACTGTATATTGTCCGTGTTGTATGGGAAGAAGTTGTATGTTGTTGTTAATGTCCTTCATTCCATAAATTTAACCATTCAGCCCTTAAGTGGCTATATTAACCACCTGATTGGCCGACCTGCTTCTCATAAGCAACGCCGCATTAGAGCGGTTCAAAAATTACGCGGGGGTGTAATGCACCCTTGAAGACTGCCCGGGCAAAGAGCCACTCGCTCGAGGCCCGTACGTACCCCTTGAGGGTACATGTACCCAGGTCAGGTCAGGTCAGGTCACCGCGTAATTTTACCTCCCGCTAAATATTCCTTTAATGGTGTTATTGTTATAAATTTTGCTTGAAATTACTACCTGCGTTATTGTGAATTAATTTACAACTATTATTGAAGTAAGAATTCGATTTATTACAAGAAATTTACTTTATTTCTCAGGAGAGTATATTCATTTTCGGGGTGATTAAATTCGGCAATGGGGTGAATAAACACATAAAAAGTTAATAGACACAGGAATGGTGTCAATAGATGCAGAAGTGGGGTGGATCATCACAAAACTGGGGTGATTAGTAATACTGTAGACAGGGTTGTCACAATGTTTCAGTAAATCCCCATTTATACATTCGCACGATTGGCGCGGCGAATGGCGAGTGACGCTTGTGTGAACGGCGCACTTGCTATTCGCCTCGTCATTCGCCTTGCCACTGACGCGCTCGCGTCGGAAGTGGTATTTCGTATACGAATCAAAGAACGCTAGTCGCGAACGAGAGGTGTCCGTTTACACTTACACAATCGCCTGCATTCAGTTTACGGCTAGCGCCCGGCCCGACAGAATGTATTAATCTATATTTACTGTTACGTATGATATTCTTGAATTGTAAACAGATTCTCAAAATTCTTTTTTGTATTTGAAAGGGTATGGTCGCCAGGTGGCCCCTGGTTCATCAAAACAGGTCCTGATGATGAGATCTCAGAGAAATCGAAGGATCTTGAAATTTAGAAGATTTTTGAAGGAGAAATCTCTTGAATTTTATAAGCTCGTATGTATGATGTGTTTGTTGAATTTTTTTATGCCACGTCGGGTGACAAACAAGTATACGGCCCTCCTGATGCAAAGCGGTTACCGTAAGTACCGTTCTTTTAAAATTATCATTTTCCCGTATACGTAACGTTCAAGTACTAAGGAGTACTTTGATTTTTTTATTAGTCTATTAATATTACTTACTTTGTTTTATTACCCAGCTGAAATATTTTTTTTTGCAATACCTCTTGAGTTTCGCGAATTGATGCCAGTATTAAGTTAGTACCTACCACCCATTTCCATAAAATTTAAATCGGGAAAACAAATCACAAAGTGGTAGCCCTAAAGAAAAATTCACCTCACAGTTGTTTCTAATGACCCCGAATGGAAGGTAAATAGAAATCGTACATATTTTATTAGTTTAAAAAAAAAGCTGTAAACAATCCTGCCTACTAAGCGATATATTCTAGGTTTATAACTCAAGACTCGATTAATACACACTTGGAAAGGCATGTATTTATCCGGGAATATTACGAAAACCGCTACGAAAGTTCAGAAACGTATCTATTCACCCCGTTACACGGTACTGTTGATGTCGATTCTTTATTGGACTTTTTGGCGCGAATTTGGTGAGCGTGGTTGTGCTTATAATAGTAGTTTATGAAACTGTTGCTATGGGTTATTAAAATACGAGTGTGAGTTTATACCATGAGCCGAAGGCGAATGTTATAATAGACCACACGAGTATTTTAATACCTAATTATGTGCAGTTTCATACACTACTTTATCTAATCTCATGAAATATATGATAATAATATTTTTAATACAACCATGAAGTTAATTTAACAGCTATAATTCTTACTTAAAAATCCATTTGCAGATCGAGCATGCGTAGTGCGCATGCGCGACGCGCCGCGCGGCGCCGCGTTCACAGATTTATATGTAGAAAAATTTTGCATAGTTGCAATGTATTTGCATTGCAACCTGTTTAAAATACCTGTATCCAGGGCTGAAACTGTATCGAAATGGTAAAAAAAGCTATTTTACGATACCGAGTTCCGTCTAAGCGCTGTATCGAAAAATAACTTTTTAAATTTATTTTGTTATCTTGTGCGTAAAGACTGTCATTAGGATACTGTGTTTAGTTTTTTAATGTGTAAATTTCAGTATGAGATTAGATAAACAATTTTTTTTAATTTAATGTATAAAGATATTGAATCATAATAGAGATAGTGTATTATGGTGTAAGTAATCATTTGAGTGCTTAAAAAAACGGGTTGCTCTCTGGGAGTGGCGACAAAAGTTAAAACTTGAACATTAATGTTGTGCATTTTTGAATATTTTGGAATGGTTAGGGAATAATTTCGCACGAGTTGCTTTAGTTATCATTTTAAAAGTACATACCTACTATCATTTATGTGGTAAAATACAATAGTAATTTATTGCGCTATCGTACACAAATATGATAATTTATATTACATTAAAAATAAACAGCAGGAGCAGGTACACATTTTCTTCGTCGCGCCGGCGGTCTACTCTCCCTCCGTCTTTCGAATTTTCGATCAGGTCACGTGTCATAACGCGAGTTTAACATTTTTTACCATCCCATCCAAGGGCGGATCCAGGGGGAGGGTCAAGGGGGTCATGACCCCTCCTGGGCTGGGTATATGGACCTATATGGACCACTAATAAAAATTGTTAAACTTAATGCTTTTATATATTTTTTGTCTCAATATAGATTAAGTACAGTACTTACATACTATAATAAAATACCACCTTTTTATCGCTTATTATCGAAATTAAATTATAACAGTGACTTGACCACAACTACGTGGACCCCCCCCCCCCCCCCCCTGGCGCCGAAGCTGAATCCGCCCTTGATCCCATCCCAAAACTTGCACAACGCCGATCAGAAGTTTTCATTTCAAAAATCTTTGGTTTTTTCAAAAGGGTTTGAATCGGCGCTGCCGAGTCGTTCCAAGAAGTTTCACGACTTCTTGGAATAGAACAGCAAAAAAATTACACTATTGATTTTAATATATATTTTTGGCTAAAAATAGAAAAACTGCGCTCGCCAAGTTCGCGTCAAAAAGTTCCCAATCAAGAATCTTTTTTTTTATTTGGCTTTGGAACCAATGCACTATAGAGATCTTCTTTGTATTATTTCTAAGTTTTTTATGGCTTCAGGGACATTCCTAAAAATATTGCCAGGAATTTTTCATTACTTGTATTATGTTAACTTATTACAAGTAATGAAAAATTGTTGAAATTTTGTTGAGTCAATCTAAGAAATCGCGCAAAAACATCAGAAAAATTGCACTATCGATTCTACTGTTAACTTACAGTAATGGTGGAACAAGAAGATCCCTGACCATATTTTTCAACATGCCCTTGAAACCAGAAATAAGATAAAAAAAATGCAAGACGGGCTCTAAAGGACATTTATTCCAGAGCCGTAAAGCTATTTGATAAATAAGTTCTTGATTGGAATGGATTCATTTCTTCATTCATTCTGTCTGTCATTTCTGTCTGCCCTGCCAGTCAGTGTCTGCCGATTGCCGTCCTTCCTTTTTTAAATATATTTTTTTAAAAAGTGTCCAAAACTCAAACAAAATGTTATTCTACTTAGTTGTGTTCTTGCTTGTTTCTAATACTTTATGCAACCGTGACGTAGAAGTCAAAACAGAAGAGGATGTTGGAGTCAAATACGCGAATAGATGCGAAGTTTGCAAAATTCTAGCCACCGAACTGCAAGGAAGACTCGAAGAAACCGGCAAAGTGCATGATGTGCTTGAAATAGGATATTCTCTTGACGATGTGCAGCCGAAGAAGAAGACAAAGTATCAGAAATCAGAATTGAGACTAATCGAGTCGCTGGAAGGTGTTTGCGATAAGATTTTAGAGTACAATATACACAAAGAAAGAGAAGACAGTACCCGATTCGCGAAAGGCATGAGTCAAACATTCAAAACACTTCATGGACTGGTAGATAAGGGAGTTAAAGTTGATCTTGGTATACCATTAGAATTATGGGATAAGCCATCTGCAGAAATAACTCAAATGAAGACACAGTGCGAGAGTCTTCTTGAAGAGAATGAAGAGGCTGTTGAGGAGTGGTATTGGAACCACCAAGGTGTAGTAGATTTGAAACATCACCTTTGTACAAAACATGCCTTACAGGGCATAGATGACTCATGTCTGTTTGAAGAACTCAAAACCAATAAGAAAGGTGATGACAGTGGCAAAAAAGACAAGTCAGAACTATGAGGTCGCATTAGTCTTCTAACAATGCCAACAGAATAAAGAACTTAGTAGGTATAAGAGTAGCCTGTGATGGTGATATGCAATTTGCCTGATGAGAACTTCAGTTTCTCTAATAATTGTTTTGGAATGACAATATCTACTAAGTTTATGCTACATTTGTATAGATACTAGTTTATATTATACAGTGTAAACTCCAAACCATGTAACATCACTCGATTTAATGACAAACTCACTAAAGCATCGAAAACACTCAACTTTGGTTGGTTTAGCTTGTCTTCCATACAATGATACACTCCATATACAACAAATAAATAATAAAAAGTACTTTTTAAGCTGCCAAAGTTAGTAAAAACTGCGCATATCTGTATGTTCTTTTGTCGCATTATTACGAGTATCCTAGCCTGTAATAGATTCTACTTTCGCCAACATACATACCAAACATTCTAAGAAATCCGTTCTTTGGTTTCCAAATTGGGATTACTTGCACGTGTAGACTGTAATAGGAGTCATGGATTCCTTATCTATATATTATCAAATTCTTAGTTGCTCAAAAACTTTCAAACTGTAAACATAGCAAGTAAGAGAAAATCAATATGTATTGAAGTCAAAGAAGAAAAAGTTTTTCTGATACATGTAATATAGGCTCCATTTAACAACAATCTATAACATCAAAATATGCACAGTCCCTTCAATAGAGTTTACACTGTATTTTAAATACAGATAATGCAATGCAAGTTTAGGCAAACACAGTATTCACACAGATGCATTTCTGGTGCCTTGTAAATGTGCGCAAGTGACATAGAAAGCAATTTCTATCTTACTTGTGCACATAGAAATGTGCATCTTGAGTATTGTGTTTGTATGTAACATAATTCTTAAAACTTAATTATATTTTGTATGTAGAGTGCATGAGGTTTTCTTTTTTTACCAAAGATCTGAACAGTATACAACTATGAACAAATAGCACTATATTATCTTAATCATATCTTGAAGAACTGCAACAGTTGGCATATTTTACAGAAGAATCTATGTAACAACTTACTTGCACAGAATTACATATGAGTATAAGAGAAATAAAGCAGTAGCCAGAAAGCAAACTTATCCCCACATAGAGATATATTATAGGATTTACTGTTTACCTTCATTTTAGATGCTTAAGGAAAGTGTCTTCTTTCTTTTTTAGATTATTTCTATCTATATAAAAATTACCTGAAATATAAATGAGCCATTGAATTTATTTCTTATTATTTTATAAGTGTATTTGTCAAATTGTGTATTTGTGTTAAACTTCTCTATACACTATTTAGTGTATAAATAAATCTTATAATATATATATTTATACATTAATTAGTGTATGGATAAAAATTTTGTGAATATTTTTATACAAGTGATTGTTTACATGGCATACATACTGGCTGTGATAGTAAGCATTGTAGCCTTTAACTACTTGCAACACCAAAAGCGTCAGTCCCATTTTGCCAACCCTGTAAAAACCCCTTTACACTGTTCTAAACACCGTGGTGTAATTTCCTTGCAATACCTCAGAAGAGAGTACTTTTTTCCTCGTGAGTGAAGACAATGTCGCTTTCAATATTTTTGATAATAATACATCGATGTAGTGAAAACTTAATATATTTTTGATCAGTTCTGTAACTAATGCAGCCTATAAGCATTCTAATTGTTACTTTTTTTTTTTGTAACAATACCATTCTAACAATGGTTCTAAAAAAAGTTATAATCTATATGAAGACATTCATATAATTGAATTGCATTTATTTTTTTAAATATCAAAGTACATAGTAGAAATGCATTGTACATAATTTTATTTTATGTTTCAACAATAAATTTATTTGAAATCATTAAATTGTTTATTTAGAAACGTAAGTTCTAACCACAATAAATTATGACGCGTTTTTTACTTCAAGACTATCCTTTTTCTATTTTAGTCTGCCGGAAACCACGCGGCAATGCGGCACTCCGTGTCTTCCCGTGGATGTCGTACAAGGCGACTAAGGGAAATACATTATAAAACATAGATCAGGCCTCTCCAACCCTACTAACATGACCTGATGATGATGACTGTCATGGGATCATCATGTAAGTAATAAGTAGTATTTGCATCCATAGGCTGCAATTACTGCTTATCATCAGACATGTCGTATGATTGTTAGCCAATCTAGTCATCGTCGTCAACCCTTATTCATCCCACTGCTGGTATACGAGTCTCGCTACTCAACAGAGGGTTGGCGGAAGCCAGTGTTTTCAAGCCGCTACAGCCGGGACCGACGGCTTAACGTCCCCGCCGGAGCAAGAGAAGCTCGAAATAAATAAACTCATCCATGGACAGGCTACGGTCGACATTGCTTAACTTGCGTGTTACTAGTGTAGTAGAGCCACTCTAGTAGGATAAAAAAAATGGTCATTAATTTAATTAGTGATCGAAGAATATCAAATCTCCAGTAGATTTGATACCTATATTTCATTATTATGCTATAGCAACCTCGCTTCACACGGGGAGCACTACCCCGTGCTAGTACAGAATTACATGTAATAAAACAGTAAATCCGGATGTAGTGCCATCAGCAGTATTGCTTATCGCGCGATGCATTCCCGGCCACGCGTGCCCGTCGGACTGCGTTCATTACCTACGAATATAGGTTGGATTTACATATTGTCATAAACATTAATAGTTCTGTGTAACTGAAATTATTTGTACTCTTAACGGACTTCTATACCTGTAAACGGACATTTGAGGATGATTTTTTTATCATAACTTTTTATTTTTTACATACGTTTACATAGGTACATAGCTAAACCTCCGAAACTACTGTATGGAATTGATTGAATTTTAATTATTTCTGATATAGGTAGAGCCAATATAATATAGGTTTTAAATGATTGCATAATTGTGAAGATTGGAGACATGTGGTGTGGAACTTGAATAGATCACCTGAAGTACATTATTAGTAATAGTACTACGCATAGTATGGGCACTCCCTGCCGCTCTCTCGTGTCGATCTCGCCTCCCCGCCGAGATAAATTTGGAACTGTTTATATGGCGCCACACGCAAACGCGCTCTGTATAGACGTCTTTGTTTGTAGTAGTTACCGACGCGACAGTTTGTACGTATAGTGGTCGGGGTACGGCTAAAGTAGGAGAGATATGGAATTAGCGCTTCAACAAAAAATGTTCATAGGTAATTCGATCTACAATACTTTGCGTGCTTCCGCCGCCAGTTATATTCATGCAAACTATTATCGGCCGGCAGCTTCTACTAACAATGGTTTGCATGAACTTATTGATGGCGGAAACACTCGAGTACAGATCAAATTGCCTGTAAATTTGACTTCCGCAAAATAACACTTGAATCAATTAGCTAAAGACTTGAAGATATATATTCGTATGGAAGACTAGATAAACATAAAAGATTTTGGGGTGTAGCTCCACACGATCTTTGAGCCACAATCAACCTCACCTGCATGTGGTGCACCCTCCTGATAGACCAACGAGGCTCTGTCGAAAGAGGAGTACTTCAACTTCACAGAATACCGCAACCAGATGACAATGCCTAACAATTCCCTTAAGAGTTGTTGGGTACTTGTGAGTGGTATTTCATGTTTTGAACGTTTATATAGCTACGGGAGCCACATCAGGCGGGCTGTGCGCTTCTTTCATCTGACTTAGTTTAAAAAAATGTCGGAAAATAGGTTTGCTAATCGACTGGATGCACCATGTGCATCAGAGTTTTATAAAATTATATCCAATTATGATACGTTAATATTGACTGTCTTTACTGAGTCTGAGCGAACGACGCCTGGAGGGAAATGCAGGCTAAGACTAGAAAACACTGTTGCAAATATGTCTTGTAAATAAAACGAAGTTTATAAATAATAAGCACCTTTTTTAATCAACTGTCAAAAAGTATTATACAAATAATATCTACGTAACAGTTTTTATGCACCTAGTATCTTACAGAGCGGTATTGAGGTGCTAAATTGCAGAGACCCTGCAACCGTAAGGGCACAAAAAGAAAATTTACTTAAAAAAACATAAATAATATAATAATATAAATTAACCTAATAGGATGACCATTCACACGATTGTACTCAGGCAACGGGACATACAAAATTTTTGCTGTAGCATACTCTACAATAATTTAATGCATTCGAAATTTTTAAATAGTTCATGTGCCACTTTACGAACTCCTTCGATGTTGATAAATGGACGACGTACATTGTATACTATGTACTGTCATCGTTCATTCATATCACAGTCTGTCGCGGGGTGCCTAAAGATAGGGGCTGGTGTCCTGGTAGTCGTCGTCGGTGTCGGAGCCGTCGTCTGTCAACTGGCGCTGTAGGGACGTTTTCTTGTGCCCAGCGCGTTCAGAGCTCGATGCATCTGTAAACAAATAAATTACATCAATATGTGTTGAACACAATTCCACTTGGAGTGAATAGACGCAACTATTTGTAGAGGTCTAAGAGGGTGCCTTATGTTTAACAATGATTGCCCTTTGGCTGAAATAATGTTCATATCTTCCAGGTTGTCTCAAACAACCAATTGATGAAATTATAAAATCAATCTGTCACCTACACTGGTTAGTTTTATTACTCTCCTTGCTTACATACTTATGCTACTTTGTCCTATATAATAATTATAGTATTGTTTTTAATTAAATTAAATCAATTTCTTCATAACCATGAAGTCTTGGAGAATGAATCTATTATGAGGTATATATGTTATGGTCAATGTGATAAAATAGTTATTATTCATACTAACTCTATACTTGGTCAATGTAAAAAAACATGTTTTGGTTAGATTTGATTTGATTTTTGGTTAGGTTAGGGTTTTCTTGTGGCCTGTCATCGGAAATAGGAGCTCAGCTCATCAACCTAGGTGTAGAATGATGAGGTGCCAAGTAACCTTAATTATTAATAATTGTCAATTTTATTAAATTGGCCGGCCAATACCAATAATGACAAATTTATTATATTGACTTTAACATATATACACTCCCGGACACATCCGTCTGTCCACGTCACGAAATTTCATAAAGAAGAGATGTTTTCAGCGAGATATTTTATCCTAATAAAATTAATGTAATGTAATGAATTTAGTATCGTCAACCTCCCCCACATAGAAAGTGCAGCTGCGGGCGAACGTGTACTAGCGTGTGTAGTAGCCGCGCGCCCGTTCGTTCACTGTGAATATGTTCGAGCGATTCCATACTGCCTGGAAGAGTTTAACTCTGCCACGCCGCATCCGTGACTGCACATTCGAATTGGGAGAATGCTTAAAGCTGGCTTTTGTGACTTTCAAGCGACACTAAGTTCATTACATTAAATTAAATTTGAGACGATAAAAAGTTCCCTTAAAAATCACTTCTATCCTGCCCTTTACTCCATACAATTTAATCCTACTTCACCTATTATTTAAAATTATCGTTCTTTTATTCCATAGTGAAGTACGAGGGTCGTGCCTTGCACAGTACACTTTTCAAAATGTCA
Organism: Hypsopygia costalis; assembly: GCA_937001555.2. Taxonomy (NCBI): domain Eukaryota; kingdom Metazoa; phylum Arthropoda; class Insecta; order Lepidoptera; family Pyralidae; genus Hypsopygia; species Hypsopygia costalis. Next base: position 22,313,518 of record OW443328.2, read on the forward strand.
CATCACTCTTCGCGATTTTATGCTAAATCATTTTCATCAACTTTGACATCAGGAATGCACTTGCTTCTTTAAAAAAAACTTTATCTTCCGTTAAACGTTTAAATTAAATTCTTTTTAATTTCCTTTCACTTCTGTTTGTTTCTCCTACTTCATAAGTATCGACGCATGTATAATTTAAAGGCACGAGTGACACAGCGACAAAAATTACAGATTGTGCGTGCCTCAAATAATATTTTTCCCAAAGATACCTACTATGCTACTATTATTAACAGTTTTTGAATTATAGCTTATTAAACTTTAATACAGAAAATTTTAATTTTTATCCCTAAACCAGCTGATTGCGTATAATTTTAAATTACTAGGTTGGCGCCTATGTGCAGAGGTCTTGTGTGTAATCTAGAACAGTGTACCGCAAACTTTTTGTATTTAAGGTACATTTGGGAAAACGAAAATTTTTGGAGGTACACCAATAATAAATCTTACATAAATGAAAAATCACTTTTTATTTGTGTAATAATTTTTCTTCCGTCCGTCTATATTTAGCTTTACGAGTTATGAAAACCTTATTTTTCCGAGGCACACCAACTAATGACCACGGTACACCAGTGCACCGCGGCACACACTTTGAGGAACACTGATCTAGAACTCTAGTGGTAACCCGTGTGTTAATAAACAATAAGACTAGAGATCTTGCAAATTTTACGTTTACGAAAAGGAAACGAAAACACACCGTAATCATCACGGTGCGTTAACAAATATATACATTACGGCGTAATGTATATATTTGTTACATATACCTACCTACCTATGTATTAGTATGTATATTTATTTATTTAATAATAAATAATTTATTTATGGCTTAATTGTGTCCATTAATAATCCCGTATTTGTATGTGCTGCTAAGCTAGTACGGTTGGAAATCGTGATCTGCACATAAAAAAAAAATGCAGATTAAAAAAAATGTTAGTTAGGAGCATCCTAACATCTCAGAAGTGTAGTGAGCAATATTTGAACCCCAGTAAAACTTATTCAGCTCTATCGAAACCATAGCGCGATTTAATATTACTACAGCGCCATCTAGTATTTGTATAATAGTACATACATTACTGTAGCGGGTGGTAGCGACCAGCTAAAGAGGCATTGATTGATGATGGACGAATGTGCAAATGTGGGCCGAGGTAAAGGCACACATACGTACATAAGTCCATCAATACCTAGTTGTGGCCAAGGTTTGTATAATACTTTTCTCAAATAATGCGCAGAAATTAAAACTAAGTAGTACTAATAGAACATTTTATTTCAAAATAGGTACAGTAATTGAATTTACAACTATTGAAATGTAAAGTGGACTTTCTGCTGATTATGTTGGTTTGGGATAATTCTAACGAGAAGTCGATGGTCAAGATTGGATACTTTCGTTGATTTTACGTGTAATGTTACTTTTATTTTCAATTGATTCTTCGATGTAGCTTTCAGCTACCCATAGGGTTGCCACCTTTTTTGTTTGCAAATAAAGTACATTGGTTATTATAGGTAAGAAAAAAGTACATCGTATCAAAATAATCTACTATTTATTTTTCTTTATTATGTATTATATTTAAAAACATATTTTTATTGCATTTTGCAGTTTCTATCATATTTGTATCTCTACTAAACAATTGCACATATTTACAGGCTATATTTAAATTAAAAGTAAATTTATTTCTTAACAAATTCAGAGATGCTCCGTTTTTTTCTTCTCGCCATAAAACTAAACTTTTCAAAACCCCAAAGAAATTAAATCATGCGAAATAAAGTATTTTCATGTACTTTGTTTTCCTCATAGAGTATAGAGTACAATTACCTGAAATAACGTACAATACTTTATTATAAAGTACGGGTGGCAACCCTAGCTACCCGGTCAGACTTCCACCCGCAATGTCGTTTAAGTGTAACTAAATTCGCACCTGTGTCAGCAAGAAGAGTTGCTGAAGATAGACGAAAGCAATGCCTAGTATAATATTCCGGATATGGCAAGCCTAAAATGGTAGCAATTGCCTTTGGCATAGCGGCCATTTTTATGTCTCCCAATTACTTGCTTTGTACATTTGTGATTTGTTTAATTTAGAAAAAACCGGTCTGATTTTACATCTGTGGGACGTAGCGCTATATATTAGGTTGGGGAAAAAGTCTTTTCGTATTTTATATGAAAATTCAAAACATTTTTTAATAAAGTTTATTTACATTTAACTAAAGTATGTAGGTGCCATTTTGTTCGATAACTTTTTGCCATCTTGTAGGTAAAGACATGATCCCATTACTATAGAAATTTTGGGACTTCTGTTAAAAAAACCGCGATAAGTGGTTTTGGCAGTCTTCTCGTGATGTTAACCTGACATTACCTAAAGAATGCTGAAGAGACTGAAACAGGTGGAAATCGGAAGGTGCAAGGTCAGGACTATACGGCGGATGCATTAACACCTCCCAGTCAAACTCTCTTAATTTTTGCTGAGTGGCTAAAGATGTGTGAGGTCTAGCGTTATCATGATGAAAAATCACACCCCTTCTGTTAATTAATTCCGGCAGCTTTCTCTCAAGTTTTTGCTTTAATCTCATCAGTTGTTCACAGTAGAGTTTAGAATCGATAGTCCTGCCTGGCGGTAACAGCTCATAATGAATAATGTCCTTCCAATACCACCATACACACAGCATCACCTTGTTGCGGGTTAACCCGGGTTTCGCCAGAGTCTGTGAAGCCTGGCCGGCCTTTGACCACGACCTTTTTATGCGCCAAAACTGTTTTGTGGCCAAAACAAAAATTCCTAGTTCTTCAGCTACGTCGTAACTACTGATATGCTGATCTTGCTCCACTTTTTCAAAAATGGCATCCATTTTATCCGTAACAGGGCGACCAGAGCGACGTGCATCTTTGACATCAAAATTTCCGGATTGAAAACGCCTAAACCAAATTTGTGCTACTCTCACAGACACTGCACTAGGTCCATAAACGTCACAAATTTTTTCGCAGCTAGCGTTGCATTTTTACCTTTTTTGTAGTAAAATTTTAAAATGTATCGAATTTTTTCATTAAATTCACTCATCTTGACAGTAAAAAAAAACAAATGAAAATCACACATTTATCTAATTTGAATTTGGAATTATCTTTTTTAAAATTTAAACTTTTTAAAGATATCTAAACCTTTCAGATACAAATGGTATATAACCAGAGAGATTTTATTACAATAAATAAATTTTATTCATACATACTATAATGCGAAAAGACTTTTTCCCCTACCTATTATATTTCTAAAGAATATTGGTTTTTATAACCGTAGGATGTTATAAATCTCACTAATTACATCGGTTTCTAACCGCATCTACATTAAGCAATATCTACAAAATGTAATAGTTTTCTATGTGCGTGAGCTACTACGATAAAAGTTAAAAGTGCAAAGGGCGTCGGAGAAGTCTAGGTCCTCCCGGACGCGTGCTGGCATATTTTGCAAACTATGGCGTGAATTATAAATCTAGCAAGTGGAAGCAGTGAATAAAGTACTAAAATATGTATCGTAAATATATTAATAATTGCAGTTAACATAAAAATTAAAAAACACTACTGTAGAATCAGCTGCACTCTGCAGCTGATTCTACACTACGCTTAACTGCTATAAAACATGCACAGGTGTTAAGCACGTTAATTTAAAGTATACGGCATCAATCCACAATTATCCCGCTGTTAGGATACGGGTCTCCCCTCAATCGAAGGGGTTTAGAGTATACTCCTTAACTGCGGCTTGGAGGAGAATAGAGTATATATTCCATGTATGTATGTATATATTCCATAGATATATTCCATATATATATGGAAGAGGAATTTTAAGTATATTTATATTTTATAATGAATTTTAATGTGAAAGTTCGATTTTATCTTTAGAGATAGGCAAAATGTAATATTCTGGCTAGGATTAGGAGCCAGAAGGCTAGGATTTTATTACGTTATGATAATGTAACAAAAGAGTATACGAACAGGAGTGTGTTAAGGTTGCTCCATAATAGTGTGGGTGTGCGTAATGCGTGTAAGCTGTAACTAATAACAAGCCACGTATAATTACCCAGTTACCTGCTTGCAGCTCGTACAACGTCTCGTAGCGACGCGACTTGGCAGGAGGGGGCGACGCCGAGCCTCTGTACAATAAACATCCAATTGAATTTAATATATTGACATTCGTTATTATAATAGGTTGTAAATATTATAAAACAAAGCTCCCGAAGCATCTGTCTGCTTGTCTGCACTGCGTGTGTGGGATAAATTCAAAAACATATTGAACGGATTTTCATACGGTTTCACCAAACAACCGAGTGTTTCGTTACGTTAATCACACTCTTCTTTGGTGGTTATTCAATAATGTGTGACGTCATAACTCACTAGCCTTTTGTATGCAGCGTTTTCGGGAAATTGTGATTTGAAGTTATATCTAGAGAAATTTTTAAGCTATCGAAGAAATTCTTTCACCTATAGTTATATTATAATGACTTCCTTGCATAACAAATCGAAAGAAAAAAATGTCGTCTAGTCTATTGGCTACACCAAACTTTGAATGACCATAAAACATATCGGATATAAGTTATTAAAATTTCAATATCGCAAATCGTTCTAGTTTTGTCCATTTAACGATACTGATAAATATTTTTTACAATTTTAGATCGTTGTCGTCTAGCCTATTGTTGACGTGGAAAAAAATCTTGCCGACAGGGAGCTGCATTGGCGTGCGCTGCGTAAAACGTTTGTTCGGAATAAATAGGTAGAGCGCATCAATTTCTTTCACCTTAGGTGAATGATCGTTAACAATCCATATTCATATCACTACTAGGATGTAGTTCGCCCTTCATTTGAAGGAGTTTAGAGGACGGCAGGCTGAGTGTCAGTATGAGTGGTATAAATGGTCAGTGCCGGTCGTGTCCGGAGCGTGTGTGTGTGTGTGTGTGCGTGTGTGTGTACCTGCTGTGCTGGTCGTGTTCGTCCCCGTTCTCGCTGGGCGGCGGCGAGCCGCGCGGCGAGGGCGGCTGGCTGAGCGCCTGCATGAGCCGCCCCTTCGACTCGTTCCAGATGTTCGACAGCCGCCCGTCCGGCCCGAACAGCAGCAGGAATGCATCGATCAGATCGCGGGACTTCTCCTCCCACTTCGTGAGGATATCCACTCGCTTCTCGCCTATGTTTGTCATCACCTGGAATATATATGGTCATCGTTAGGTACTGATATACAGAACATAATTTTTTTTGCAATAAGCCTCACTAGCTTCTTCCCATGGGTTCGTCCAGCGTGAGCAGAATACTAGGATACAAAGTGTTCTATGTGTTAGTAAATTCTTTAATTTCAAATTTCATCAAAGTCCGTTTAACCGTTTACCCGTCAAAGAGCAACAAACATCCATCCATATTCACATACCTTTACATGTATAATATAACTAAATTGAAATGTTCCTATAATAGAATACCAATTAAATTACCAAAACGGTCGTAGTTCAGAGATAAAAGTAATTAATTTTTAGAATTTAAAGTCTCATTGTGTTTGTTTGCTACAAGAAATCAAATTTACAAAAGACATCAACATCCAACGGATTTGATCAGGCATTGACTTCATCCAACACTATAAATGTTTACATTTTTTCATCAAATTAAATTTTTACTCATTAATTATATCGAGTGCTCAAGACAATCAACAATCTAATGATTTTGATTGTGACAATAAATCTAATACATAATGTACGAAATAATAGAGTTATTTTCACAGCCAACTGAGACGATTGTAACAAATAACAATCGTTCGACGTCGAACTAATTCGTCCGTAAACAAACAAGGTCGCTAACATTCGATTCATGAACAATCACACTGCTTCAAAATAAATCACTTTATTATACAACGCAAGGTCAGGTGTTTTTGTTTTACTCGCTTGCCTGAAATTCGTCTCTCTATATTTGTCGAACCGTTTAGGCAGACTGTTCCTATCGCACCAATTCGAACGTTCGAAGGTCTACCATCATTTTGCATTGTTTAGTATGTAATAGGCAAAGAGATTTAACTATCATTCAATGTTTTTGATACTAGACAATCGGCATCTCATTATAATTTTATAAAATCGTATACAAGATACAAAAGATACTAAAATATATAAGATAAATAAAATATAAACGTTGGACAAACAATACAAAATATTATAACTTTTATGACGGCACTAACTACAAACGCAATATTTATAATATAGCTGTAGTACAAATTTCTATTTTAATGCATACTAAATATATATAAAAGAACATTATCAAGGTAGATATTATCAGATAGAATAGAAATAGATATATTACATATATACATACAATACAAATGATCATCCAAATCTTTGAAGCAGTTTCTGAGACTATATCATCACTACATAGTATAAAACAAAGTCGCTTTCTCTGTCCCTATGTCCCTTTGTATGCTTAAATCTTTGAAACTACGCAACGGATTATAATGCGGTTTTTTTTAATAGATAGAGTGATTCAACTGGAAAGTTTATATGTATAATATATGCATAACATAGTAGAAAAACACTGATAATTTAGAGGTTTCTAATGTGATGTCGTAAATAAACACATTTTTTTGCTTTTTCATTGCAAACGCTGGCTGAACCCAACGAGATAGATCAAAATAATGTAGTACAGTATTGTTCACCTTAAAATGGTCTACAAAAAAGTTCGCGATGGTATATGTCTATCTCTTAGTGGTAACACACAATAACCGTTATTTTATCCTTTGCTTTTTACAAGAAATAATGCCTTATTTACGAAGCGATTTTAAGCAATACAGAATTAATCCTTATCCAATTAAGTACCTTAAATACATTGCGCATTTAATATAGAGCAATATGGCCCTTCACAGCATGTAATTTAAATGAATAGTTTAGAAGATATTACACATTTAAAATGCAGGGACATAACGGCTGTGGCGGTACCGGCCGCGGAGCCGGCGGCGTGTGCCTATAACTGGGGAAGGACTGGATAGGACAAAGCGCAAAGACCTTCTGTAGTACATTTAGTATCAGCATTGCACCCGTGCGAAGCCGGGGCGGGTCGCTAGTAAATAATAAAGTTTATATAAACCGATACATGTAGAAGAGTTATATATGTTTTCGAGGAGTAAATGGGTCACCATCATGTTTAGAGCCAAAGCTAACCTCATCTGCTTGTGCTGCACCCTGTGAATTAGGCGACGCTGCGTGATCGATTAGGCCCTTCCGGAACTATCGGCGTACTGTCGCCATGAGTCCACTTGTCCAGTCTGCGCGCAACGACAAAACTGAGCTCTCCTACACTGGCACTAGCAGGAATCCGTCTTCATGGTTTGCTATCATAATTATGTTATCATATATTGAAGCGCAGTGAGGTATGGAACTATAGTATCATCTCGACCCCGCTTTTGGTTTAAACCGGGTCTTATGCAACTTTTGCAACCGCTGTAGTGTTATTCAACCGAGAATAAATGCGTATATCTCACGGTAGAAATTGAATTTACTACTACTACAACACGTAGTAGAAATAGAATTTACCTTCTTTCCTTTATCCTTGAGCTCGTCCATTTTGTTTTGTAACCGAAACTTCTTCTCGTTGAGGAAGGACACGTTGAGTTCCTTGGCGGAGTAGCCCCGCGCGAGATTCCGGCGAACGTAGATGTCGTAGTCGCGGACTATGCGCGCCACGATATCTGACGTCGATACACCTGCCAACATTAAAATTATTATATAATTTTATTCTTGTTTTCTAAAGGTTCGATAATACCACACCCCGGCCACTCCATACAAATGTCGGGTCGTTTACTACTACATAAACAAAGACGTCTGTGCAGAGCGAGAATGAGCGTGTGTGCGTGCGGCTCCATACAAACTGTTCCAGATTTGTCTCAGAGGGGAGGTGAGGTCGACACGAGAGAGCGGCAGGGAGTGGACATGTTATACGTAGTATTATTGCTTATACTGTGATAATGTTTAGTCTCTCTAGATAAAAATCAGCAGTGATGTAAAGAAACGAAATTTATCAGCATTAATAAGTAATTACTTCACTTCGATATCAATTCTGATCATCTTTCAGATTTCAATAATTCTACCAATGTTTTCACAATAACTTCGAAACGAAAGAACTGGTTTTAAGTGATAATTTAAATAAACATTTTGAAGACGGAAAAGAACATTATGTTGAATATCTCACAAAGGCCTATAAGCCGGTGTAAAAGGTCGGTCGGCCATATTTGTTTACTCTTTCTTCTTTTTCTATTAATTTCTTTTTTTTTATACTACGTCGGGTGGCGGACAAGCATACGACCCGCCTGAAAGGAAGCAATAACCGTAGCCATATTAACGCCCGCAACATGAAATATCGCTCGCGTGCCGCCACCCCCGCTGTCAATGACCCAACTCCTTTTCTGGTGAACTCACTCACTCTCCTTTAAGGGAATTTTTATTTGGCTGCGGTATTCTGTGAGGTGCAGGTACTTCCCCAGTAGATTATAAATACGCTACCCCATCTCTCTTTTGCCAGAGCCTTTTTCGCATGTCGGCAGGGTGCACCACATACAGGCGAAGTTGGCTTTGGCTCCAAGGTGACCCACTTACACCCCAATTATTTCTATTGAATGGGACATGAAGTATGATATAATCCCAGAGGCAACGTATCCTATACCTAACAGCTAGTGTGCCCCGTGTGCCAACCTTCCGGTTATATCACAGGGATTGCGAGTCTCCCGTCCAGTAAACCAACCAGACGGAAGGACCTTTACCCGCTCCGCTCTTGCGCTCAGTAAACCAACCGAGCACGCAAGCGGAACATTAGCAGGTCTTCCCAATCCCAGAGGCAGTCTAAACATATTTTAATTGTAACTACCGGGCATCTAACGATATTGGCACGAAGTTGTGTAACTATGGAAAGGTGAATATTATTCGCTGTGTGAGTTTTTAACTAAACTGATGTATGACTCTACTGTATAATGTTAGAAATTTCTAAAAAAAATGTTTATGTTCCAACATATATTACTTCTAATGTTGATACTCTTGATTGTTAGCACTTGGTGGAACATTATTATCATAAAGTTATAATAAAACACTTGTACTGTTCCCCGCGTAACTAGTTTCGCCGCTAAGGCATTATCAAGGTAAACAGCCTTGCCTTGATAATGACTTAGCGGCGAAACCGGTCGGTAAAATTAAATATAATTACGTGGAACAGTACAAATATATTACTTCATTTTATAAATCACACCTGTGTTACCCAAGTGGCGGCTCATGGGTATGTTAGAGATCATCCGCCATTTTACAAAACCCTGTTGTTTTTTTTTTAATTGTTTTTTATAACTCATTAGTCGATCAAAAGTTTAAAAGTAGTTAGTAATAGAATGTAAAATGATATTGTCAATAAATGGATTTTATATATTAAATTAAATAATAAAAAAATCGAATACACTGTATTTAAAATGAACTAATATGTAACTAAAACTAAATGAAGTAAATTAAAAGTGTAAAATAAGTACTAGTCTTCTTGACAGACGATAAAAAACTTAATTTAAAATCTTGTAAATGGTGACGCTATGTATCTTTTAAATTGTGGCGCTAGTTGCTTATACCTTCTTATTAAATTATTAATACTTTTTTTTTTACATATATGCCTCACTAGCTTCTTCCCATGCCTTTGTCCCGCGTGTGCAGAATACCAGGATACAAAGTATTCTTTTCTTTACGGGACGGAGGCCTACCACACATTCCCACCACTATATCTCCTGCGGCCGCCAAAAAAGGCAATGAACAGTGAAGTCCATTGTTGTCCCGGGGATAAAACTACGGCTGTCTTGGAACTCACAACGAATTTAATCAGAAGAAATTAGTAGGAGTAGATTTTGGAATTTTACTTTGTGTTAGTCTTATTTTATTATATTCTATGTGTTAGTCAATTCAGATAATATTCAATTTATATACCAAATTTCATCAGTTTGTTCAACCGTTTACCCGTGAAAGAGCAACAAACATCCCGCCACATTCACATACTTTTACATTTATTACTAACTTAAAATGTTCCTATAATAGAATACCAATTAAATTACCAAAACGGTCTTAGTTCATTCAGAGATAATAATTAATTATATAGAATACCAATTAAATTACTAAAACGGTCGTAGTTCGGAGATCCAGAATATCCCGGATGTACCAACTATCGCATGTTAGTATTAGATCATTATTGTGTTATTCGTGAAGTAGGGTACGGTCTCATAAAGGGCTCAGTGAATCACCGAGCCGTGACCTCAAAAGATTCAATTGAATTTACTAGACGTAACTGTACTGGCACTAGTTCTTTATTCTCAACCGTTCCTAACCCGACAAGGTTCAAAGGGCGTAATTTAATAGTAGATTATGTTGACACAATAAATTTATTTGACACAAGAAATTATATTAAGGAAAATAACAAAATTAACTCTAATTTGTAAATGGATCTTCCAGATCAAACAAGTTTTATTTAATCACGTCTAGCTTCCCACTCGCAATTCACTTGCGTGATTGTGAACTTATTTTTATGGGATAAAAGGTATCCTATTACTTATTCTGGCCTTCATTTATAACTTATTCTATTACTTAAGCAAAATTTCTACAATACGTGATGAAAGAAGCATACAATACGTGAACTATATAATGAATATAATGTAGATTTGTGAATGAATATTTAAATTTCATAGCAGTCCCAGTAGTTTAACACATGACTGACTGTCTTGAAACTATCAGAAGTTTTAGGTGTACGATGTAGAAATGTGACTTAAGTCTTGTTTTGTATTTTGGGGGTGTAAGCGGTTCATCAACATCTTTGAACCAAAACCAACTTCACCTGCATGCAGTGCACTCTGCTGACTGACAAACGAAGCTCTGGCGAATAGAGAGGTAGGGAGCGTAATTGTAAGCTACCCGACTGGGGTATGTAGTACCTCCACCTCACTGAATACCGCAGCCAAATAACAATCCCTTTGAGGGTTGTTGTGTTCGTACGTGTGAGATAGGTCACCAGAAAAGGTGATGCTGCGTTGGCAGTAGGGGTGGCGACGCGCGAGCGATATTTTATGTTGCGAGCGTTAATATGGCTACGGTAATCGTTCACATCAGGCGAGCCGTATGCTTGGCTGCCACCCGACGTAGTATAAAAAATAACTAACGTGATAAATAATTATGGCCCGCCTTACGGTAGGCATTTAGCAGTGACACTTACCCTCCGTCCTTTGTGTCGCAACGAACATGTCTTTTGCTTTGATTTCGGCATAAACGTCATCACAGTCTTCTGTACAGTAAGGGACATCGTCGTGGGCGACGAAATCTATCTTGTGTTTTTCAAAAAACTCGTCGTCGTGTTCCCACGGCGCGTCTCTTACCACCTGCGGAACGTACACGATGTCTTTAAGAAAATATGGAACAACAAAAAGTTTTCATATTTCAAAGATTTCAAAGCCTATGTATATACAGCATAATCCTTTTGGAAATTATTCTATTATTGTAATATAACAACATGTAAAGGAAAAAGTGTTGTTAATGAGTTTATACTGATTGATTTACCTATTAACAAAAAAATGTCAAGCTTCTTTCGCCATTTCTATTTTGCCAATGGTAACATAAGAAATGCTGGCGCAGAAAATGACAGAACATAATTTTATTAAAAATTTAGATGTGTTGGACAATTACACGAGGACGATCATTGCGCAATTAGAAATCGTTTATACGAAAGTTTCATAAGATAGGACTGGCATTGGTGCGGGACTTAAATTGGCTTGTCCGCATTCACACAATAGGGTTGTAAAAATAAAATAATGACTTATACTGTGCATAAAAGTTATTACGAACTTGAAAAACAAAAAAAAAATAGTTGTCTGATGAGTTATAGCCAACATAAACTGTGACGTCAGAATCCGGGTTTTAATTATGGTTTAGTACATTAAAAATAATATTGACGCTTTGATGGATAATAAAAGTTACATACATACACATTAGGTAATTCAAGTAAGTTTCGCCACTTCAATGGCAATGTTTCACTGGCTTTGTGGATTGTCCCAACGACTGGAACGAGTAAATTGGGGGGAATCATAACACAAGCAAATTGTTATCTTAAAAGAAGTCTCCGGACATTTATAAGCTATTGCGTAAGTTTTTACATAAAATTTTCATTTGATTTCAAATGGACTGCCTGAAGTTACACGAGAGCAGTGACTGGGTACATTTAGACTGGATTGACAGTAAGTCAGATATAGATACACTAATCCCGAAAATAGGCGGGGGGCTAGTCAGCTGGACTGTCAGTCCAGTGCGTGCGCGAAGTCAGCCAGCACTGGAGTTCTTAAAACAAGTGTATAAGTGTTAAAACAAGTGTCCACACGAGCCCTGTAGCAAATCAGCGGTGGACTAGGTTATTGTTTCGTTGTATATACGTACAGTACGTATATACAACGAAACGAAAGCCAACCCTAACGTGTGAATGGAGACAAGCCAATTTAAGTCTCGCACCAATGTCAATCCTATCTTATGAAACTTTCGTACAAACGATTTCTAATTATGCAATGATTGAGCTCGTGTGATTGTCCATCGTATAAAGCAGTGGTCCCCAACCCTTTTTTGTTCGCGGACCACTGCGAGGTTTTTGTTGCGTGTAGGGTCCCCAATTGTCATATAAATCCATTATTCTATAACTCGAGATTTGAGTATTTTGTATAATAGTGCTCAATCAAACATTATAAGTTTGTATCATGGACCATAATTTACGTTCCACGGACCACCGGTTGGGGACCTCTGGAGTATATTATTCTGTGCCTCTGGTATAAAAACACAGACAAGAACTACGAAAACTAAAGGCAGAAAGACGAATCGAATTCTTCATTTCAGTAAACTATAGTGGCGACTTGTTTGAAATCAGTTTTATTTTTTAGTTACCATGTTTAATAAGCAATAATACAGTAAAACTCCCAAAGAATAACAAATAATTTCATATTATATCAATAACTTGCTTATTCCTCTTGATATGACCAATATATTAAATCATACCGAAGTTAGCATTCCATTCATAAGCAAAATACTACTGTTCACAACTTCAACTGCATTGAAACTAAAATTGAAAGGCATCATGAATAATGATTCGTGTCGTTGTATATTTTTAGACGCTTATTTCAAGAGTTATAAGAATTCGTTCGCGTCTGACCAATATATTGACGTAGTTCCCGCAACTATTTATTTATTCTCGTTTCTATAAAAGCTATCAATCGTAGTAAACAGTCCAAAGTGACGAGGCCGGTGGTCGAATGTGGCTACTTTGACTCCGAAGTGGCAGGTTCGGTCTCCGCAAAAGACAAACATTTGTTTGCATGAGCATGTCTGTTTGTTTTCCGTGTAATATGTATGTATTTACAAAAAAAAAAAAGAATTTAAGTACAATATCAGCTACCTAGTAGCGATAGTACGAGCATTGCATAGTTTGGGACCAGATGACAGTATGTTATTTGTCCAGGAATATTTATTTAGGAATATTTAAAGTGTAATAGAGAATGTACCAGAGACGCCATAGTGTGCAAAGGGCTATAACAAAATTAAAGGAAATATTGCTACTCATGACACAGAAATCTAAAAAAACCAATCGACTTCCGTATACAAATATTACTATCAGCTGATTAGAAAATTTATGATACTATGGATTTCTTTCTCAATTTCAAGTTATGCCCACTGAAAATTTTGTTTATATTGATTTGTTGAATCATTACAGAGAATATATATACATAATATATATATCTGAGATATATATATGACATAGCCTGAAAATCTTTTATAACGATTAAATTTCAATTTATGTTTTTAAAATAAAAAGGGACCACCCCTTTGTGAAATTATCTATTAATTATCTGCCTATAGACTTAAATAAGAAGGGTTTTTGGAAGTAAATCACTTGGAGTATTTTTAGTGTGTTAGCGCAGCTATATTTTTTGTTAGGAGTGACAGTAATTTAAATAATACATTATTTAATTTATAATATTGTCCAGCCAGTGTGCTTTATACAAACGTAAACCAAGAAAGTTTAACATATAGACTATGACTACTACTGACTATCTATGGACTAGACTAGATGACAGTGTGGATTTGTCTATAAATATTTATTTTATTTGATGTCATCGTCGTTAACCCGTATTCATCCCACTGCTGGGATACGGATCGCCCCCAATCGGATCGTTGGCGGAGGCCAGTGTTTTCAAGCCGCCTAAAGGCCACTGACTTGGCTTAACGACTGTAATCCAATAACAACAACGACGGCTTACTGTGCCCTCAGAACCACTGAGGAGGTCTAGATAAATAAACCCATCCACGGACAGGCTACGACCGATGTTGGTTAACTTGCGTGTTCGATTCGACTGACACGCGCAACGACGCCATCGAGCTGTATTTATAGGTAATTGCTTAATCATAGGATTCGTTTCAAACCCATGGGATTCGTTTGTATAATACATCCATATAAATGTAATTTGTTAATTCAACGCCTCAAATACACGCCCATGTTTACGTAAACATTTCCACCACCATTTGTACACGCAAAGAATACTTAATGAGGATAACAACAAAATAGATATACTACGGCAGCTACGGCTAGCTAGGTCTACTGTAACGCTTCTCATCTGGCGCACCGTTTGCTTAATTACCAACTGATGTAGGTAAACAAAGTAAATCCTTCTAAGATTATAAATGCGAATGTTTGTATTGATGGAGAGAATGTATTAATCTTGCTTACTCTTTCATGAGTAAAAGCACAGTATAAGTAATAGTACTAACGTACAGTATGGACACTCTCTGCCGCTCTCACTAGTCTAATGTCAGCCCTAGAGAACGTCACTCAAACATAGGCACGTGTACAGACGTCATTTGGTTACTACATGCAAAAGCGCCATTTTTGTATGGAGTGGCCGGCGTTTGGTAGAAGGCTGAAGGGATTGGGATGAAATATGTCATTCATATATAATACTTATAGCTGACCCGACAAACGTTGTTTTGCCATATAAATTTAGGGGTTGATGGTAAAAAAATGAAAATTTGATGTTGTATGTATTTTTCAATGCTAAAAAAAATCATAATAAAATACAAAAAAATTGTTAATAAAATAAAATATTTAGGGTGTGAGTCACCCTTATCATTTAGGGGTATAAAAAATTTATGTTAGCCGATTCTCAAACCTACCCGATATGCATACAAAATTTCATAAAAATCGATCCAGCCGTTTCGGTGAAGTTTGGTAACAAACACCGACACGAAATTTTTATATATTAGACGTTCTGGATTGATACATAGGGTACTTTCTATCGAGGTACACGCGGAGCGAATCCGCGGGTATAAGCTAGTCAGTAATTACCTCATCGACGTATCTGCAGTGTCGGACGGCTTCGTACCTCTCCTCGTCTGTCATGACTGTGCGGCCTTTGCGGCTGTACGTCAGCTTGTCGTTGCACACTGCAAACAAATCGTCATTCATCATTAGTCCCAACTCAAAAAAAAATTAACTAGGTTTTTTTTTTATATTATTGGTTAATTTATTGCTGGTAGAATATAAATAAATAAATATTTCTGGACAATTTACGCAGCGCTATCTAGTCCTAAATTAAGCGGAAAGCTTGTGTTATGGGTACTAGACAACTGATAAAAATGTACTTACATATCATTTTTTTTTTGTAAATACATACTTAAAATACATAGAAAACACCCAAACCAAGACAAACAGACATGTTCATGCACACAAATGTTTGTCTTGTGCGGGAATCGAACCCGCGACCTCGGAGTCAAAGTGGCCATTGATAACCATTCGACCACCAAGCTCGTCAAACGTATAAGTACTAACCACAACTAGATAGAAGTCTACTAACAAAATGAATCTTTTAGTTGTCCGAAAATATAGCTTTTTATTTTATTTATATGAGAGAGATGAAAACGAATATTTGGGTTACCTGATGGAAAGAAATCGTTTGTTCCCAACGAGTCACACCCTGAACTGTAACACTGTGACAGGTTGGGAAAAAAATTCCCAACGAGGCACACTGTTACTCGATGGGACAACTTTTTTTATACTTATTCCCAACAAGTCACACCCACATCCCAGCAAGAGGTATATTTATTTCTTTACAAACAATAAAAGGTGACTTCTCCTTTAAGTGTCAAATATCTGTATTGGAAGAAGTCACTCCACCATGACAATATGTATATAATTATATTAACTATAAAAAAAATGCAAACGTGTCCCACTGAATTATTAAACACAGCTGAAGAGTATGAGGATGAAATGGCTGGCGCTCGAGCATCCATTTAACAGTGTTCGTCATTGTTCGTATCGGCGCTGCAGTGTAGGGTGAGCGGTGCAACATAAACCTTTGAATGTTTTTCGTTCGCTACTCTTTTATTTAAAAAAAAAAATGGGAAATTTGTATAATAAATGGTTTATATAAAATAAAATTAAAAATCTTATAAGTAAAATGTATTCAAAATTCAACTCCTTTCTGGAGTTCACAAATGTTTTATCTTGTATTCATCGAAGATCTAAAACATTTAATTTAGATCTTCGGTGAATAATACTATCATTAGGTATTCTCGTTACACAATACGAAACTTCAAATCTAATCATATCGAATTATGATCGAAAATTAAACTAATTATGGTATCCTGCTCGCAATAAGAAAAGACTTTAATTAATGAACGTTAGTATACAATATCAGACAATTCATAATTCGATTTGGATTTGGTTAATTAGGAGAATTGGGTTTGTTTTTTTTTGTTTGTGCCTTTACACGGTCTAAAAAAATAGTATTTGAATTTAGATAATCCAATTCTTCTAACACCTCCCGAAAATTGTCCCCAAAAATTGGCGAATCAAGAAAGAAAGGAGTATAGGTTGGCAACGGATCGGCAACCCCTTGGTATTAACTGTACTCTATGTGCCGAGGTGATTGCTTTCCATCAGGTGACTCACATGCTCGATTGCTTACTAACTGAGCCACCAGGAAGATGGTGACTTTATAAAAATATTTAAATACCTACTTATGTTATTAGATATTATGAGTTGATCTTCATAATCGTAACGAAAGTGTATTATTTCAAAATTGCCTTATTTAAGTATTTACCTACAGAATTAACGTATGATTTATTAATCCTTGATGAGTACATTAAATCCACTCATTGTCAAAAGATTATTTGTGATATGATAACGCGTTTAGCATTTAATGTAAAAATGTGAATTATTTCCTATTAGTTTCTTCTATTCTATCTTGGCTTTGCTCGCATAGATTTCGTGAGTTAGCCTTATAATCTTATCTAAAATTCAAGATTAAGACTTTTTTTTATAATATAAATATGCTCGTCCATTCAACATTTTCCCCTAGTAATAAACATTTAGGAGAGTAGCTCACCGTCATCTTTGAGCCAAAGTCAACCTCACCTGCACGTAGTGTACCCTGCATATTCAGTAACAAGTAACTAACTCTGGCAAAAGAAAGATAGGCCAGGCCACAGTGTAATTATAAGTTGAACGATAGGTGAAGTAATTTTACCAGAGTCCACCACACAATGGACGGGGCCAAATAACAAACCCTAAATGCTATTGTGTTCTTGAGAGTGAACGACCTAATTTCACCCCATCTTAGTAACAGGAAAGAGTTGTTGCGAAGGCAGCGGGGGTAAGGGTTCGCGAGTGGTTTTTTGTTGCAGCAACTATAGACTGCCGCTACGGCAACCGCTTCATATCAGCATCGTATGCTTGTCTGCCACCCGATTTACAGTGCGACACAAAAAAAGTAGTGAAAAATAGGGGCGCCACTTTCTTCGTAAGAACAGTTCTCACATGTCAACCCTTGAGCACTTTTGTGTAAAAAAACAACAATGTTGCTATTATTAATAAATTTAGTTCCCTTTCTACACTTTTGTGTTCCACTGTATAATCAGAGGCTTATTTAGGGCCATGGTCGCCCTAGGCCGTATAATATCAGCCGCCCCCCTCTCAGTCAATCTTTCACGCTATACCCGATTTTTGTTCAAATCCATTGAAATCAGTTGGACGCAAAGATGAAGGAAAAAATCGTAAAACAGAATGCATTATACATTAAATAATAATGAGAAAGGGATGCCAAGTATATTTTTTGGAACTATTGGCTAACCCCCCCCCCCCCCCCCCCCCCCCGCCCCCCCATCAGACATCAGACTCCAAACAGTATTATCTGTGCTATCAATGCAAGTGCCACTAAGCGTGATCAGTCTCCGCCTCTCCGGACATGTTCCGATGATATCTAAAACGGAGCCAAGGCCACATAAACATAGTGAAGTCACGTCACGCTGCGATAACACGGTCCAATCTACAATCTAGACACGAATTCTTGATTGAAGATATTTCCCGATTAATCGTCATACCTGGCGATGCGATAAATTGTCGTACGACTTCTCATACTATGAAAAATCAACCAATCGAATGCTTTCCAGCTATCTGGCTAACCGTGTACTGATGTAATTGATTTTATGGTATATGACTGTTTTTGATTACATTAGAATTAAAGTATTGTTTACTTTTCCGTTGAAGATAAGAAGCTGTAGCATAAATAAGCTTCTAAATTCTGATCGATAAGTCGAGACGTCCTCCACCAAGAGCTAAAAATATGTAATGCAATCAATGATTCATAATGTTATTTTAGGTAGATTATATAAAGAGTAATTGTTCATAGGGTTCCGACATGTCAATCGCATAAAAATATCAACTCTCACACACAAAATTTGTCGAGGAATTTCGCGTTTAGTTAATAAAATAATCATAAACGAAACCAATATAGTATATTATTCTCCGCGAATTTCGAAGTTCGCACCATTATTTAAGTTACCCGTATTGATGAGTAGTTGCACCCGTTCGGCTGATACAACTTGTACGGTATAACTACGAAGGTAAGGATGTTCTTACCTATGATTCAAGAAAAATTGTTCAAACGCTTAAAGACCATTACATACTATCTCGTCAACATCTCATTTGTTATCCCCCCAGATAGTACACCACTTGCATGTGATTTAAACTGTGAAGAGGATGGTAGGCATCATCCTCTACGGAGCCTAAATCACATGCAATCCATATCCTATACAGCCTCAGCCTCTTGCTAGACCTGTGTATAAGATGCAACATATTTTGCTTCAATCCCTAAAGGAGCAAGTTCAGCTCAAGAAAACAAACAATATTTACTATAAATTATAGTAAAATTGTCCAATCCCAAAAAAGACATTCGTAGTTCCATACAATATGTTCATGATTACTGGATGTGTATGGAACGACAGATTTTTTTCCCGTGATCGTCATTGGCCGTTATATATGCTATTATTAACCTGCAGAAAGTTATATACATACCTATAATTAAATCATTTTTCACCTTGTATACTATACGCAATTGTTAACTAGATATGGAAATTTTAAGTCTAAACTCTTTTTGTTTAAATTTCTGTCGTCGTCTTTATGCGAATGTTCTAGGTAATGCAAATCATGAATTCGAAGAAACAGCACTCCATGTTTTCTGGGAGTGTGATCTTTGGCAACGGGAGCGGGACATGTCGAATTCATACATATCGCATCCGGGATAGACCATTGTTTAGACGATTTTGCAATTTAAAATACTGGAATCGAATTTTTAGGTAACAACTCGATTTTAGGTCTCCAATAGTTTATAGATATTTAAAATCCGTAGTGCATGGCAGTTAAGCTCTTTTGTGGTTGAACTTCACTTGACTAACCATCTCTTTAAGCTCTAATGCGTTATTTGCTATATTGCTATCTTTAACATTGACAAGAGTGGAAGTCAAATTCCATAAGCTTCCATTCCTACTAATAATCTCTTCTAATTAAATTCGTTGTGAGTTCCAAGGCAGCCGTAGTTTTACCCGCGGAACTGCAGTAGACTTCATTGTTTATTCCCTTTTTGACGGTTGCCGTTGTTAATCTTGGCTACGATTACAAAAGAGGCACAGTACTGGGAATGTGTACCAGGCATGTCCCGATATACGTATATTTATGATATTATCACTTTTCTTATCTTCTTTGATTTTACCTTTCAAGCTTTCAGAGGTTCAAGTTGACACATGGAATGTCATCGGCGGCCATAAGAGAAGTCTACTTGATTCATTGGAAACCAATAAATCAAGGCAATTGACAAAGTAACAGCGGTCGATACCAAAAACTTGGTGCTAGCAAATAAATAATATAAAATAAAATAAAAAATATTCTGATAGCAAAAACTTGGCGTTTTTTAAAGATATTGTTATGGCTCTTACCTCCAACAATAAGGTATACGTTGGGGAACACGTTCTTGGCCTGCTGCAGCTGCCGCGCGTGCCCCTGGTGGAACATGTCGTAGATGCCGTCGGCGTATACGCGCACCTTGCGAGGCGCCGTGCCAGTCAGCGCGGCGGCGCGAGGGATCCGACCATAGTGGATCCTATCCCGCTCCGCCACCGCCGCGGGGTCTGTGCTGAAGGGCGCTGCTGTTCTGAGCGACTGCAACAAACATTACACATCATTGCTTACTTACATCATAGACCCATTATCCTGAGTAAATCCGTAGAATTAGAGTTACCGACATAGCTCTACATCTCTACATCAGCAGGCAAAGGAAGTGGTAGTGGGTAGTAATATATAGGAATGGCGACTGCCAACTGAAAGACGCCGTGTACGATGGTTCCCCACTGGATAGACCGATGAACTGATGAAGACCGTAGATCCGATGGATGCAAACGGGACGAAACCGATCACTGTGGAAGTCTTCGACGAATATTATATATTCATCAGTGGTCATCCTTTAGATGAAATGATGATGAATATGATCTTTCGGTGTACAGCTGTAGTATGCGGCTAAATGTCCATATTTAGAGTTTCACCGCGACTACACTTTACGCTGTACAAACCTTGACAAATGTTGACATAGCAATAAGTTAGTATAAATAGTTAGTAATTAAGGAAATAAGGCTGTAGTACTTTGGGTTTTTACTTCTCAATCCCCAGCTCATACTACAATGATCATCATGAACTCATATTTATCCTAATCATTTCCTTCAATTGAACATATTCTACCACTGACACTGTCAACTATATAGATATCAGCTATATAGGATATAGGAGCTATATAGTTTTATAGCTATATAGGACATGCTCCGCAATTCAAGATAACCAAACCCACGTAGACTTTGGGCACGTTGCTTAACTTGCATATTTGATTAGAGTGACATGCACAGCAAGGCTATCGAGCCTCCTACACACATTCTTACTGCAATATGCAAATATCATTGTATTCGTTCAATTTTGTCGCGATGTCATGCCTTCGATTGAATTATTGTTGTCTTACTTAAGGCGAATGGTCATGCTAACTATCCCCATTTATTACCTACACCTACAGTTTATCACAAATACATACATATGAAACATTAGATTCCGGCAGTGGCTTTGACCGTAATAAGAAATGTTATCGCGTTAACTTTTTGTCAACAGTCGAATATTTTAATTTTTATACTATCTAGTTGCATATAGGCAAAGTAGATAAATCATTGTTATACATACATATAAACATCGTTGTGGAAATATTAATCGATGACGATGATTCTATGTCATCATCATTATCATATTAAATGAATATAAGTAAATAGATCTTCGTCACCCCAATATGGCCTGATTGTAATTGCGTCAGGACCAGCGTGCCGTGACTAAGCTCGTAATCTCATTATTTCTTAAATTTGCACTTTGAAACCTCAATGACAATGCTTTAGGTCAAGCGCCTATAATATAATTATGCTATTATAATATATATATATGTATGTATATAGGTATATGCCTTGTACAAATAAATATGCCGAGACCATCTCGCAAACCACTATAATGATTTTGATGACATAACATACATACAATAAATTTATAATTTACCATAAACTTCTAAATAATATTGTCTAAGATTAATGAAATGACCAATTATTATTTTTTGTCTTGTGTTGAAAAGGGTTTATCGGGGCAAAATCGATCTAGGTGTGTTCTGGGAAAATTCGTTTTTTTTTTTTCAATAAATAATTATCATAAGTCATTTATTAGCAAATAGTATGTTAGCTAGTCGACAATAGATGTCATTATATACCATTTGATACAGTACCGCAAACGACGAGCAAGCGCGATCTCCAGGTTATACTTTACTAAGTTAAACCTTATTGACACAATATACACACAGACAAACTTTATAACATTTACAATTGTAAGAACATTTTCTCCCAGAATCCTTCGGGGTTAAATATCACGCCAAAATATCATGCATGCTGTAATGACAGATACCAACAGCCTGGCGCAACTCAAGGTAAAAAAACGACTCCCATTTCATACTGATTAGAATTTACGCTATTTGTATGGCACATCCGTCTCTTAAAACGTAGTGGTTACATTCTCTTTGGATACCAATGCGTACCAAGTCTACATAAATACAAAAATACTCTAAGGTTGGCTGGAAGAGATCCCTGTGAGAGATAAGTCCGCCTTTGTACTTTTCATTTAATTGACTATATTGTAAATTTTATTTTATGTACAATAATGATATTACAAACAAACAAAATACAAGTGCGTACCAAGTCGATCTTTAACTTTGATAAAATACATGGTGATTAGTCGCGCTAATTAGCGCCACCAGTGCATAAATAAATAATTACAACTCACAATCGATTATAGATACGAAAGTAATCAAACAATAAATATATCACATACAAACACAAAATAATTTTACATGACTTACACATAATTTAAAATGCAACACAGCGAAAGGAAAATGGAAAACTACAAAAAAAACAGCAGTTTTTATAACCGGTTTGAGGCGGTTTGCGAACTATGATTTATTATTCAGCGGCGTTAAGTTAGCATGACTAATACCAACAAAAAAAATTTTTTTTTACAAACAAAATATAGGAAATGCAGACTTATCAATTTAGGGGCGTAATATAAAATATTACAATGCAAGAGACTAGTTCAAACGCGTGTATACTCCGTTGTATTCTAAGTTCTACGTTTATATTATCATGTCCAAGTCACTAATTAAAAAATAACGAACTCCGAACCGTGAAAAATATCAATAGTAATAACGCCCCAGACTAGAGCAAAACTACGATGTGCGCCGACGTACAATTAACACCACACCGATCGAGGTTGTTGTCGTATTAGCGAAACCCATAGACTTCATTTTTATCTAAATTTTCATTACGTAACATTTTCATAGAGAATTATATTTAGCTGATTTGTCAGCCACATGCACCATGTCAAGGTTCAAGCGCCGCGACATGCGATATGCAGTGTCGGTCGTTGATGATAATGAGGTGGCGCGATGTGACGTCTGGCCGCGCTGGCGCTGCTAGGGATGTTGGCACACAATGTACTAACTAGTTTAACAACATTGGCTTTATGGCGCGTCTTTGCTTTGGAACATATCACTGTATTCTCGCTAAATGACATCATTACATCCATCTGCTACAGGACTTTAGCAAACTTATCTTGTCACTCAACGAGTTAGAGAGCTGAAACCACTGCCAGAGTCAGGTGTACCGCGGAAAAATCTCAAAAAATAAGGCTAACTCGAAACTGCGATGTGATACTTGAGTCCTAAATAACCTAAAATACAGGAAATAGATTTGTGGTATATAATTCTTTTGTAAAATTATACTCATAGACTATACTATACAATTACAAATACATTCACATTGTCCCAGGCACCATTCGGACTTCGAACTAAGTACAATAATATCTTTTTACCTGATTCTAGTATTTGCTAACATAGAACTTTTAATTGCTTCCTCCAAGCCATTATTATTTATTGCTTAGGCACAGTCATTCTTCAACCATGGCACCGTGTTGATATAAGAAATTCTTGTTATCAAACTACAAGTGGTGCGTTCCGCGACCGCGAGCCATATCAGGAAGCATGGACTAATTCAATGCACTTGCAAATAATTATAAATCAGTATTTACCTACATAATAGATTTTTTATTGCAAACAAGCAGACGGATATAAAACAATATTTCGTAAAAACATTAAATTGTAGATTTCTGTTTGTGGTCGAAACATTCCTCCTTGTTAGAGTATGACAATGATTATTATTCATGAAATGTTCGTAGATCTATATAAAAAAATATAATAATATTGGTTATGGAATTATTTTTGAAGATAATAATGTAATACGCGAAGTATAGGGCGTGAAGGGGTTTTTGCTGAGTCGGCAATGAGTCAGTGATGTCTCTGGTGTTGCATTGCAAATTTTGTACCGTCTATACCTAGTCCAGCCATAAGTTCTGTTACAAATGAAAATGCATTTTTTTTAAATGAAGTAATGTAATATTATTAAAATTTATACCTACATATTTATTAGTCTCAGCAAAAAATAAAAAAATATTCTATTCGAAATGGCCACCTTTGGCTTTTATACAGGCCTTTAATCTGTTTGGCCACGAATCTATGGATTTACGCACTGTTTCCAAGGGAAATTTCGCCACTGCTTGCTCCAAAGATTTTTTAAGAGACTCAATGTCGCCGTGTCGTTTAGAGCAAGCCATGTCCTCTAAAACTGACCATAATTTGAAGTCTAAAGGGTTGAGGTCTGGGCTAGATGAGGGCCAGTCTTTAGCTCTTATATCGTGCAGTTCTGCTGGAAAGTCCATAGTATATTTTTAAAAAGTGTATTGCTGAGAGGTTTCACAACATGATCCAAGACTGTATCTGATACACTTTGGCTGAAGTTTTCACTCCTTTTTCACAAAAATGTAGTTTTGTGACGTCTTGATAAGACACGCCCCACCAACCATCACTGACGCAGGATGATGACCACGTTGTACCTTTCCGACCACTTGAGCAGCTTCTTCAGAACTGTGAGCGTACACTTTATCATTTTGCTTATTTCAGTGTTCTTCAATCGTGAAATTTTTTTCATCGGTATAGAGGATATTTCTGTGCCTTTCACCTGCGTATCGCGATAGAAGGCGTTTTGACCGATCCACTCTCTTTAATTGTAAAGATTGATTTAGGGCATGTCCTGTATATTGACGATAAGCACCGAGCTTCAGGTCTTGTTTTATAATACCGTATTATAAAACAAGAGAAATGAAGATTTCCGCTAGAACTCCGTCGCATATTATTAATACGCGACAGAGTCCTAGCATTCTTAGGGAATCTTCATTTCTCGCGATAAGATGCTTTTGCTTCCTAATGGGGTTTCGACGAATTCTGGTTTTAACAGCCTTTGTAGTTCTAACAGCACGCGGCCGCTCCGATCTTTTCTGGTCTTCGACAGACGAAGTGTTGTTGTATCTGTTGATAGTACGATATACGAACATACGGCTGATACCAAGCTTTTGAAGTGTCTGGAATATGACCGACAGCTCCATACCCACTTTGTGCAAGGCGATCACTGCAATCCTATTTTCTTTAACACCCCATTCTATATTGTAATTTGACAATGAACACGAAAAAATATGTGAAATAGCGCAAAATCGAAAGAAGTTTTTAAAATAATATCACATAGATTATTCCAAAATTCGAAATAATAAAAAGTTGAAAAAAAGAAGTTTTTATGTAACAGTATTTATGGCCAGACTAGTTATATTACGATAACTAATTATAATTATTACGCAGGTCATATGCTCGTATTCCACATTTCAATAAAAAAAAGCATAACACACACTACCATAGTGTGTGTTATTTAATGGTGGCCTGCATCTAACCACTGCTGAATGGCCTTTCCATCAGGGATAGTAAATATAGAAAAGCGTCGGTTTTCCTCCATATACGATCCTCAATATGAAGTAAAATACTTATCTCGAAATATTTATACAATGCATTAGTAGAAAGTAGAATTTTGCATAAACTTTTTGTTACATTAAAAGGGCATAAGTCAAGAAATGTTCTTGGGATGAACACATCCTGACCAGTTCATGGAAGTAATCAGTACAAGTACGTACAGCCGTCAGACATAATGTAAGTGTGAGTAACAGACATCTGAGACAAACATTACATACTTAGAAAGCATGCCCAAAGAAATTTTATTTGTTAAAATATCTTTGCATATATATTGTGTTGAAAGCGTATTTTTTAAATGCCATTTAATTTAATTATACACATAATGCGGGTGTTTTGTGTACTATATAGTTACTTTCTTACATTTATAAATATTGTAGTTTTGTCTGGTTTGAATATAAGTTTGTATAGTCTGTAAGTACTCGTAGAGAGTACCTACGTTCGGTATATAGATTCTTGAGTTCGAAGATTAGAGAAAACTTATTTTTTCTTAGACTTGAACAATTTACTTTTCAGTTTTATTAATTCTATGTTTTTCTATGTATTTCAATCTATAATATAGAGGGAAATTCACTGCGTGTATGCCCAATTGCTGCAACATTTGAAAGTCGCTGCTTGGTGCATTCATAAAAGTATCGTATCGCCCAACGCCAATAATGTCGCAATACTGGCAATGTATTGTTACAAGTTATGGCTTGTGATTCCGGTCACCTGCCTCCTCCTGCCTCAGTGAATACTGAATCGTAAATAACTGCGTAGGAAAAGAGAATATCCATTGATCGACTTATTTGATTGATTGCTGTGTGTAACTAAATTATTTATTGTCCGTGGAAAATTTCAATACACAATAATAATAAAACACTCTGGAATGATAACGAAGTTACTTGTTTGTTTCAGATTGCCTTATTCTTAAATAATAGACCACCATACCTACATATATTTAGTATATTGTTACTTTGGTCAAAAAGTACAACATCTTGGCGATATAAGAGTATAGATGGGTCCTAGCTGGTATAATACATAAACCAACGCTTCTGTATTCGTATAGGATAATTATAGGTTACGAATCTCTGTGATTACTTAAAATACAAAAAGGGCAGTAAAAAAGACAAATATAGTACAATATGTTTTGGGATATAAAAAAGTTTTTGATGTCATATGTTGTTGATTTGAGATACGATTCAGGTCTTTTGTGATTATTTGTAACAATGAAGCCACCGTTGATATTATTTTTGACACATTCAACTATCCGTCTATCACTCACGTTGGTAAATAATCTACTTCAACCCGCCTATACGAATATAATATTTGGTCATTCAATAAGTACGACCAAAGCAGGTCTTTTCTTCAACAGACTTTCTTTAATGGGCAGTAATAATAACAAGTGATTGTCTCGAGATTTTTAACATCAAAACAAAAGTCAAAGGATATCTCCGCGAACCAATTTTTCTCTATGATTGCCATACTTTGAAGGACAATTGAACAGAACAATCGGCTGCCAAATAATTTTCACCACGGATGACGTAAATAATATTGAATCGCCCAGGATTCAAAATATTATATTTATATGTGTGGGCCTTCGTCGTAGAAATGTTATTCGGGTAGCTTATTGCGAGTTTTCTACTTATTCGACCTCAACGAGCTACCTAACAACTTTACAAATACAATATACGACGAAATATATCCAAAAATTTGTTCACTTCCCATGCTCTTTTTCGCGTCTATCCAGTCTCAGAACAAGTTACACTAGTTCATTTTAAATGTAAACGATTAAATCATTCGAGTTTCCAATACGTAAGACTGACGCATTACCGGATACGAAACGATCATTCATATGCCGGGAGACATTCACATAGAATCACACATATAAATATAAAACGTGTCCAATAATGTGTGTATCCTCGGAATCACCAAACGACAGATAACCCGAGAACTATGGTCAAGTAGAACCATCGTTTGTGATGATAAGCGACCGGGTTTAGTACATTTTTATCTTGTATGAACATTCCATCGCCCCGTGCGTGACATGGTATGACTGGAGCTCAAGTTCGATTAGTTCTATTTTCGCCCTACCTACCTAATATTATTGGGATTATGATGTAGCTACTATAAATTAAAATATCCCTTAGGTTTTTCTTTTATTTGAAGGACTTTAAATTATTACAGAATTAACGTCTGTCCGCATATACTTTATGAAAAGGCAATATACCTTTTTTATTGTTTATAGTTAGCCAGTCTATTTTTATTAATATAAGAACTTAAAATGAACTAGTGTAACGAAAGAGATTTTATTAATATAATCTTTTGTATATTTTCCCATACAGAGTGTATTCTTTTCGGCAGTACTTCATCGACTTTATATATTGTATACATCTCTAGTGTATATACGGGACTAACCGCGATCGATTTTTATATTTGCCCGATATTTCGGCGCCGTTGCCAGATGCCATGGTCACTGGACGACGATTAGTGATGTAACCAACCGTGAAAGTTTATAATTATAGTATATATTTAATTAATATTATTAATAATAATTAAAGTATACATTTAAGATCGTAGTGCCTTTGCGTTTTACATTCCCTATTTATTTCGCTACTTTCATTTATAATCCTATGCTCTACAATTCAATTGGAATTTTCGTATAGACTACACTTTTCAGATTTTCACAAAAAAAATGTAAATATCTTTATTGAACAAAACTGTTGCAGTATACTGCAACAGTTTTGTTCAATAAAGATTTAAATTTTTTAAATTATATGTCAACGTTTTTATCATTCTTTATAAAGAATGATAAAAACGTTGACATATAATTTGTATAAAGGCGGACTTATCCCATAAAGATATCTCTTCCAGCATTTTAAATGCAAACTCAAAAATAGGCAGTACAAAAAAAAAGTATACTTATCAAATCACTATCAACGTTGCAACTGCTCTATACTATAGCATTATATATTATTATCTGTGGATATACCAAACATAGAGGTTATTGACACAATGATAACTAAAACTGCTAGCGTTGCTCTAAGAAAATTAAACAATTTCGCAATATAAATAAACATCACTTATACGTAATATAATCTTCGTGTAAATTAACCAGATATCATTTACGTTTCATAACAACGAAATTCGCTAATTGTTACAGGGAAATGAAAGAGCCAGGCGAAGTGGCGAGAGCGAGGACTGACCTTGTCAAAACCAGTGCAACGTAAGTGGTAATATTCTCTTTGACCGGCGCGTGGACGTGTACTAGTTTTAAAGTAGGTTGTTTGAGCCAAAGCAGTTACGGCAAATTACTATATGAGGCTGTTCTATAATCTGACTAAACGGTTTTTACCTCACGCATTACGAAATGTTAGTAACACTCGTAACTAATAGACATTCTTGCACGCACAGATCATTATTGGATTTTGTATTTTGTATAAAATATATGATTTGTCAGTATTCTTACGCATTTGCTTCATTTAAAAAATAATTGAAGAATGGGGTTTACCTTTGGTTAATCCTTTCAGTGGCGCATTATTTCCTTTGAAGTAATTAAAAAATCAATCCCATTGAGAAAAATATTAAATGAATGTTAACTTTTTAAACAGCTTAATTCAGCACAGAGTCATTTTATTTGGCTATATTATATATGGACATGTATGTATGATAGAATATGTGTGTACAAATGTAATATAAATAAATATGTTTAAGTATAGTTTATGTATAGAGTATATTAGTCACTTTTTATGTTCTTTTTAATATATTTTTAAACCGCATTCGTGGATGTCTGCACTTCCCGAAGGTTGACTGATAGAGAATGCCTTTAGCATTAAGTCCGCCTTTTGTGCCATTCGTCATACTGTGATCAATAAAGAATTTAAATAAATAAATAAAAACTACGACATACGTCTTGGAGGAACAAATTAGATTGGAAACAATGCTAATCAATCGCCCTAATTAGCGTGATAACTGATAACAGACGTATATGCGATTACGACAACAGTCTTGATTATAGAAGACTGGTATAAAAATATAAAAATTACGGCAAGAAAGATAATAAGCCTTTGTAGCTCGTCGAAACGAAAATTTATAAGTATTAGTTGTCCGAAAATAAATATGTATTTTTATTTTATTTTAATTCTTCTTGACAGACGAACATCAAAGTGAATGTATAAAATAGGGTCGCTTTTCTCAGGAATCCGTGGTGGTATTAAGTTGAAATTAATATGAAATACTTAGACATGCAATCCCTTGGAGCTGTGAAAAAACCAAATTTCTAAGTCAATGCAGTCAAAAGATATGGTTGTTTATGCCCAAATTTTATCAATCATAAGGAAATGAAAACGTATTTTGGGGTGCAAGTGATTCATCAACATCTTTGAACCAAAGCCAAGTTCACCTGCACGCGGTGCACCCTGCTGACTGACAAACGAAGCTCTGGCGAAAAAAGAGGTAGGGAGCGTAATTGTAAGCTATCCGACTGGGGAATGTACCTCCGCCTCACAGAATACCGCAGCCAAATAACAATTCACTCGAGGGTTGTTGTGTTCCTGCGAGTGAGTGAGGTCACTAGAAGGGAAGAAGATGCTGGGTTGGCGGTGGGGGGGGGGGGGGGGGGGGGCGCTGTTTTAAGTTGCGAGCGTTAATTTGGCTACGCTTCACATCAGGCGGGTCGTATGCTTCTCTGCCACCCGACGTAGTATAAAAAAAAGTTTTTTTTAACTTCTTGATACGCGAGTCCGACCTTTATCTTCCATGCGAGTGTAGTTTGACACATTTGAACTTGGCTCTACTTTGTTGCTGTTTTGATATCAGTAGTATAATTATATAGACTTAAGAGATAATAAGTGCATGATTAACAAAATATTATATAGAAAGAAACTCTCATAATAGGACAACGACAGCATTCAAATAATTGTAATTGTTGGTTGGAACGTTTCTTTAGAACTGGCCAAAGCGAAACGAATGCTCTCGAAAACTATTTCGTAAAACTGAAAGAGTCGAGTACCTATAGAAACCATTGATGTCAGTCTCGAGGCGGTGATTAAGATCTAATGGAGCACTAAATGACACAAAGGCTAAAAATTTTGACTTGCTCAGTAACATAATAATTAAAATGAGTCAATATTTAAATCAGTTTAAACCAAATCAAATCATTACTTAATGAGATCAGATGTGTATACATCAATACTGTCGTGGTTTTCTCAGGACTACAGCATCGTTTCTTCAAAAAAGTTCTTCAAAAATGGCGTTAAGAGGTATTTACAGGGTCGACAACCCGCGGGTGATGCCTCTGGTGTTACAGGCGTTCATAGGCTATGTTAATTGCTTTCCATCAGGCGGGGCGTATGCTAGTTTGCCACTTTAGTGGTATAAAAACATGCCGGCAAAATTTTAATTGTAGTACCTAGTTAGTTTCTATGTAATAATAGCAATAAACATATTATAAATTAAGTTCCGATGTCATATAATTCTCACAGAAAAAACAAACAATATCCAGATTGCTGTTTGAAACTAACACCTATTTGAATTGAATATTGAAACAGAATCACAATCTTCCAAGCTATTAATAAGAAGAATAGCATAATATGCTCTGTGATATATTATATCACTACAAAGTAGTGTACTTGCATTATGTGAAGCCGGAACCGGCACCGGATTAACCTACAATCCGGTTCATGGCCACCGTATGATGTCCGCTATAATATATACGCGATCAAGTCTCAAAAAAATGTGAAAAAGAAACATTTATTGAAGTCGTAGGATGATGCACAATAATGAAAAGTCTACAAAGCCCACTTAGTGGTTAAGTATTATTGTAAACAACTTAATTGTTGCTTCATTCACTTACAAAACAATGTTTACTTATAACGTAGCAAAGGACCTTTATTTAGGTTTACTAAGTTTGTTGAAGAAATAAGCACACCGTGAATGGACCAAACCAGAAACAAGTTAAGATCAGCAATGCACTGGTATGCTACTGCAACCAAAGACTAGTCAAAACAAACGTGTCACAACACTCAAATGCAATATACTCGAAGTAGGTGCATGTATATTGTATAACTTTAGGTAATGTATTGTAATTGTATTGCAGGTGCATGTACATTGTATAACTTTAGGTAAATGTATATTATATACACTAGGTCCTACGTCGCTCACTATCATATTCTCAAAAGACCACATTCGTAAACCATCACATTAGCAAAATACGATATTCGCAAAACATTATATGTATTTTTATAGCATCATATTCTCAAAATAAAAAATTCTAAAATTATAAGACCACAATTGCAAAACCCACTATTTTGTGATACCACTTCAAAAAAACAGTCACTAATGTTATTTTTTTTTAATTACATTTTTGAAAATAAAATATGATGTTTGAAGAATGTTGTGTTTTGCGATGTGGTCTTATATGATCATGATATTTTGAGAACATGATGTTATGAGAGTATGATGTTTTGCGAATATCGTGTTTTGCGAATGTGGTGGTTTACGAATGTGGTCTTTTGAAAATATGATATTCAGCGACATAGGGTTCTATGTGTAGTTTATTTTATTACCTATATGTTTAGCAAATATTATATATCTGGACTTCGGATATTAGTACTAATGTGTACATGATCTTTGTAATGATTTAAAATAAGGACTTTGAAATTAAACCAGGTTTCGTGTCGAAGTATAGATGTGTAATAATTAAAAAACATAACCACCGTACAAATATATAAAATTGTTAAAATTCTTGCGGTAGATAAAAAAAATGATAGCTCCTGACGGAATTAAAGAGCAACGTTGCAGCTTGACGTTTTCTTGCAATAAATACATGTTCGAACATGCCCCCGGGCGTTGAAAGGTAGATAGCTTTCAACCATCAGATCCGAAAAGAGGACAAATCCTGTTGAATGACCTGCGAAGTAATCCATTTGCAGTCTTGACATCAGCAACGCGATTGATTTTATCTGGACCAGGATGGACGGCCACAATACGACCAAGTTTCCATTTAAGTGGTGGAACATGATCTTCCTTCAATACCACTAAAGCATCAACTTCCAATGAACTTTCACCTGATCTCCATTTAGCACGTTGTTGAAGCTCGCTTAGATATTCCTTACTCCAACGTGTCCAGAAATGTTGTCGAAGTTGTTCAATTCGCTGATATCTAGTTAACTGTGAGCTGCGACAATCTTCATACGTCGGTGCAGGCAGTGCGGTGAGTGACCGACCAATAAGAAAGTGTCCTGGAGTTATTGCCATCAAGTCATTTGGATCAGACGATAGTGGTGTCAGTGGCCGCGAATTTAATAAGGCTTCTATCTGAACTAACACAGTATTGAGCTCCTCATAAGTTAAGTTACAATTGCCCAGTACTCGTTGTATGTGAAACTTTGTTGACTTCACTCCAGCTTCCCAAAGGCCTCCGAAATGTGGGGAGTAAGGAGGGGTGAAGTGAAAATTAATGCCTTCATTGGCCACCGTCTCAGATAGTGCACTACAATGCGTTTTTAAGAATTTACCAATCTCATTGTACGCGCCAACAAATGAAGTGCCGTTGTCTGAATAAATATTTAACGGTTTACCGCGTCGTGCTATAAACCTACGCAAAGCTGACAAAAAATTATTACTCGTCAAGTCACCGACGAGTTCAATATGAATAGCCTTTGTGGAAAAGCATACAAAAATAGCTATATACACTTTAACTAGCCTGCATCCTCTCCCATGACGATTAGCTGACAGAATAGGACCAGCATAATCGACTCCTACATTTTCAAAAGGATAACTAGGTGAGACGCGCTGCTGCGGTAAATTACCCATAATAGGCGAATAAGTTTTACCCTTGAAACGGGTACATTTTACGCAGTTACGATAGCACCATTTTGCCAGATTGCGACCACCTATAGGCCAATAATTTTCTTTTATACATGAGAGAAGTAATTGAGGACCAGCATGCATTAATCTCTTATGTTCATAAACAAATAACAATTTAGCAAAGGGATGAGTGGACTGTATAAGTATTGGGTGTTTTTTATCATAAGGATAATTAGAGTTCTCCAGACGACCACCCACACGCATTAAATTATCATCGTCTAAGAAAACATTGAACTTAATCAAAGAACTTTTGACTGGCAAGCTCTTTTTTTGAAATAATATATCATACTCAGAAAATGACTGACGTTGCGATTCCCGAATAATTAAATTTAATGCTTTTGTCAGTTCATCACTATTTAAAAAATAGTTAGTCCCAACTGATCGCTTTCTACAACGATCAATAAAACGCAATAAATAAGCTACAGAGCGTTTAAGTCTTAAAAAACTAGAAAAACGACTGAAATCAAGAAAGCTTTCGTCTCTGTTAACAGTACCTGTAGCAATGTATAATGAAACTTCAGGCTTCATTTCCGGAAGTTTCTCTACAGTTGTGGGCTTTATAGGCCACTGAGACTCACTTTCTTTCAAAAATTGAGGACCATGCCACCATAAATCTGATGAATGAATTAATTCGGGACTTACACCTCGTGATATAAGATCAGCTGGATTCTGATCAGTGGGTACGTGCCTCCACATGCAATCACCAGTTTTTTCATTAATTTCAGCAACACGGTTTCTAACAAAAGGCTGCA
Organism: Hypsopygia costalis; assembly: GCA_937001555.2. Classification (NCBI taxonomy): domain Eukaryota; kingdom Metazoa; phylum Arthropoda; class Insecta; order Lepidoptera; family Pyralidae; genus Hypsopygia; species Hypsopygia costalis. The sequence continues at coordinate 22,347,977 of OW443328.2, forward strand.
ATTTACTAGGCAACATTTTTAACCAACCCAACACAATTGTGGAATCCGTCCAAATAGTTACATTCCTAATTTGTACTCTGAGTGCGCTTTTAATCTTCTCATAAAGACGCGTACCCACCATAGCACCACAAAGCTCAAGTCTGGGAATAGTTGTAGGCTTGATAGGTGCGACGCGACTTTTGGATAATAGTAATCGCACTAATATATCACTATTTCGACTGTTTCCACTTCGAACATATGCGCACGCTCCATAAGCAGTCACTGAAGCATCTGTAAATATGTGAATATCCAAAAAGTCATAATCTTCACATGTGACTTGACGTGGCACACGAACATTATTCAACGTTGGTAAAGAGGTTATTATTGCAATCCAGTGTTTTTTAATTTCTGGTGGAAGCTTATCATCCCACGAGATCCGCTGTAACCACAATTTTTGAAGCAACATTTTCATTACAATGATGCAAGGCGATAGAAGACCCATAGGATCAAAAATTTTAGCTATGACAGAAAGTATACTGCGTTTTGTGATATCACTGCTAAAATTTGTATTTATTGAAAAATAAATCTCATCAGATACCGGATGCCATCCCAAACCCAATGTTTTACACACCTCCAGATCGGCAATATTTAAATCTACAGCTGATTGTTCTTCGGATTTAAATAATAATTGTGGAGCATTAGATTTGAACTTTCTGAGAGGCATACAGGCAGAATTGAGAGTGTTAGTTACCTTTGACCGAATGTTCTTTAGATCTTCGATTGAATCGGCACCACATAATAAATCATCTACGTAGAAATCGTGTAGAATGATTTCAGCAATTTTTGGATCGTCACAGTCAATACCAATTTGTTTTAAACACCTTACTGCCAAGAAGGGCGCCGATGCTGTCCCATACGAGACAGTATTTAACTGGTACACTTTAATTGAATCGGATGGAGTCTGACGCCAAAGGATCTGTTGAAGATGCCTATCATTAGGATGTACAACTATTTGTCTATACATCTTTTCTATATCTGCAGCTAGAACGTACTTGTATTGACGAAAGCGCAGAAGTATAGAAAGTAAATCATCCTGAATAGTCGGTCCTACCATTTGAATATTATTCAAAGATATACCAGTGGTAGTAGCAGCACTAGCATTGAACACAACCCGGAGAGAGGTAGTGGTACTAAATTCACGTATGATCCCGTGGTGTGGTATGAAATATGCTAACTGCCGAGGATTAAATTGGCATTCCGACATGTGACCTAACGACTGATATTCGGACATGAAATTGCAGTAGTCATTCTTGAATGACGGATTTATTTTAAATCTGCGTTCGAGAGATAAAAGACAGTGATTAGCTCTTTTATAAGAATCGCCTAATTTGTATTGTGATTGTTTTAACGGAATGCGCACACAGAAGCGTCCATCAGTTAATCTTGTTGTATTTTTAATGAAATGTGCCTCGCACATCTGTTCCTCTTGTGAATAATACGATGACTTAGCACCAACTTCTTCAAGCTGCCAAAATCGAGTTAATTGATTTTGAATGTCATCGTTAAGAGAAACTGAATCTGACATACCAACGTTTGCATGGTTACAGGATATTGAATAAGAAGAGTTCAACGCATGACCACTATTAATAGGGCCCGATACCAGCCAACCAAGCTTGGTTTCGCAGAGCATTGGTTTATTTCTTCCTAAACTAATTTTCTGTGTACCTAATACGTCCCAAAAAATATCTGCTCCAATAATTAAATCAATAGCAGAAGGAGTATGAAAATTGGGATCTGCTAAATTAATATTAGTTGGTATGTTTAAGCATGACAAATCTACTGGTTTAAATGGTATCATATCTGAAAGTGACGGTAGCACAAAACAAACTAAATTATTTGAGTAATCTTCATTTAGAGATTTCACTGGCACTCGCACCATTTCAGAAATGTGTGACTTTACATTATTTATACCGGTAAGTGTTTTGTCAGTATTATAAGGTGCCAATTTCAAACGTTGACATATGTCTTTAGTTATAAGACATGATGTGCTACCACTGTCCAACAGTGCACGAATGGTGTGTGGTTGATTATTGCTATCGTAAACTTTGAATAAAGCAGTGGATAACAACACATCGTAACCGCGCTGAGAAGACGTACCAACGCATGAAATTGACATGTTACACACGGCTTGAGCAGCCTGCGTGTCACGTGAGGTGGAACCTGGAAGTGTAAGTTTTATATCGGCTACATGAACAAGGGTATTGTGTTTACGTTTACACAGTTTGCAACCAGTGCGTTTGCATTGATTAGCATAATGCCCTGATCTAAAACAATTGTAGCATACTTTACAACTAGACAGTGACTGCAATCTTTTCTCATTGCTAAGAGCTAAAAACTGTGGGCAATTATTTAAATAATGGTCATTTTTACATATAGCACAAGATCTTGTGAAGTTTGTAGAAACACTTCCTGGCTCTGATGGCGACTGTTCCTTACCTAGTTGCGGTGTACTTGTGACAGATACCATACTTTTTAGTTTACCACCTTTACCTGTAGCTGTTTGAGAAACGCGAGACATTTCCAATGTTTCTAACAAATCAGCTTTGCTTCGCGTGAAATTTAGAAAAGTATCAAGTGTCATAGTTTTATCTTTATCCAACTTACTTTTGACTTCTTCCCATTCGCGATATGTTTTAGCATCTAATTTATGACTCACTATATGAATAAGCAAAGTATCCCACTGTTTAGTTGGTTCACCCAGTGAATCTAACGCACGCAAATTCTTATTTAATTGATCATTAATCCGCTTTAAACTAACTGATGATTCTTTAGTTATAGGTTCTATATTAAATAACGCTGATACATGATTCTGTATAAGCAATCGTTTGTTGTCAAAACGCTCACATAACAAATTCCAAGCAATTGTGTAATTCTTAGCTGAAAATTCTATGGATTGAATTATCACAGCAGCAGGTCCTTCCAGTGATGCCCTAAGATAATGAAACTTATTAATATTGTCTATTTCATCATTGGAATGGATGAGGCTTTTAAAAGTATCATGAAATTCCAACCAATTATCGTAAAAACCCTGAAACTTTGGAAGCTGGATCGTAGGTAACTTGACGAGCTTATGATTGGTGACTCTGGATGAGGCTACATCGCTTATACTATCAATTGGTTTAGCATGACAGACTAAAAGATTTTGTGCTTTTGCTAAAGATTTATAATATGCCGTTTCGAAATCGCTTCTTTCCAATATTTGCGAAGCTGGGTCATCCGTCAGACATTCTATTCGCAACTGCAACTCATCATATGCCCCGTACAATGATTCTATTTTATTAATGCGTAATTGAAGTTCACATACCTCAGACGGAGTCAAAGAATCGTCCAAATTATTCAAATATGTAGAAAATACCGTAATTCGGCCTTTGTAGCTACCACGTTTTTTAATCAGCTCCTTGATCTCATCAGCCATTTTGGGAAGTGAAGGAGTCAACCTGGAATGTATATAATGCAACGTTTATTACCGAATGAATTAATACTAAATACTGAACCTATTTTGCTGATTATACAATATTAAAGCGAAATTAGCTTTTTGTACTACTGTTTATAGCTTTAACGTTAAGTGTACAATATTATTACAATAGTACAATATTATTATAGACTAATTTTATTATTTGATTACACAATGTTGATTGATGATTTTATCAGTAAAAACACGGTACTTACACACTGAAGCAAAATATAGTTCCTGAAGATGTGCTGGGTTAGCAGCGGAAGTGGTAACCTGAGAGCGTATATATTACAACAAGTATATATGCTACGGTAATCACTTACCATCAGGCAGGTTGTATACTTGTTTGCCACCCAACGTAGTATGAAATGAATAAAGGAACTATACAATTAATGCACATATAATATTAATGAAATAAAATAAACAAGTTTATTGTGGAATACAGTAATAATTATGTATGATTCATATTAACCACATAAAATTTATCTCAAACCCGTTTAATTAATTATATGTGATTTTATTATTTTGCAACAAATATTACAATAATGTGTGTACTAACCTTTATAACACCAATCAAACACTAAAAACACTACCTGATTAAATCGAGTACTGGGTAAATTATATCGAAAAATTGCCTTTTAACAAAGAAATGTATGACCACGTCACGTTTCCTTTGTTCGACTTGAAATTCCTTTCCAATTTTTCGGACACTGATTTCTTGATATTATCGAATCGTATTCTTGAATATATTTGTTTTCCGCTGGTATTCTTCCAAATATCTTGATAATTCGGCTCGTTTGGCCCATGTAATGATTTAAAATAAGGACTTTGAAATTAAACCAGGTTTCGTGTCGAAGTATAGATGTGTAATAATTAAAAAACATAACCACCGTACAAATATATAAAATTGTTAAAATTCTTGCGGTAGATAAAAAAAATGATAGCTCCTGACGGAATTAAAGAGCAACGTTGCAGCTTGACGTTTTCTTGCAATAAATACATGTTCGAACAATCTTTATTTAATGAAAACTGTCTGTATCTCAATCGGGAGTCTAGTATTTTGCTTGCTATGCACATAAAGACAGTTTTACAGAAGATAGAGACTCGATGGCTGGATTCTGGATGTATAGAAAGTATATATATAGATATTGTGTCTTACCCATGCTTTTAGACATTAAAAATACCTTTTTCTAAGCATATGAGCTAGGCTTCATGTTTTTTATTTGCAATATTTACCAGGTAGTTGGAGATTTCTTTACGACATGAAATATTTGACGGTTCACACATACGTAACAAGTACATACGTAAGTTATAAATTGAAAAATAAATAATTACTACATGCCACGATTAAAATAAAACTAAATGTTCGATCGAACTGTGGTTCGAACTTTCCTCGTTGGTCGGTAAAGGCGACGTAAATTGGAAGGCTACTTTCACCTATGGTCGAGCACAAAATGTTGTTTATCTACCTGTTTAGCGTTAGCAGTGTTAATTTCTAATCGAAGAGAAAACGAATACAGGTGGTAACCATACTCACCAGTTAGGTGCATAACATAATAATCACCAAATTCTCTTCAGAAGACGGAAAGTTATTGCTTTTATAAGTTTAATAAATGTAGGTTGCATTTTATTGCATTGGAAAAAGTTTGTGGTTGTACACTTTATTTTGATAAAATGCATTATTTGCGGTGATTTGTTAGTTTTGTAGATAGGTTGGGATGCCAGCTGTACGTGGAACGTTGCGTAGCTACGCAAAGGTAGTTATTTTGAAAATTACTCACGTGATGTTCTATGATTTCCTGCTTCACATATCCATTTTTTCTATGGCCGTTCAAGGTAGTGTCCAGTTTCCCATTGGGGATGTGTCCGTTGGTGAGTGTGGTGGTCATCGTCAAGGCTGACATGTTTAAACTACCTAATTGTCCGTTCTCTTTTACAACTTTTTTTTACTCTTAAATAAATGTAATCCGTATAGTCCTTCGCATTATACTCGAAATTTTTATATTTAATTCTATGATTAAAAAATAAACACCTATCTGATATTTTAACTATAAATGCACTGTTTTTTAAAATAACAAGTTTGTGCGACAATTTATATGGCTGTTTGTATTGAAATTATCGAGCCGTAAAGTCGTCTCAATCAGCAACTTTGCTACGTGTAAACCGTACGAGTAAGGGCCAGCGACTAGCGACTAACTGAACTGACTGAAGCATATCGGCTTGTGGAATGTAGCTGATATAACTTGCATACATAGCGGAACTCCGCGGGTGTGCGAGGTGTATGGGGCGGGACGAGGATGGGTGGCGCGACGCCGACGTGGAGGCTTGTCAGACACGCGACACGCCACGAGCTGCCCCGAAGGGGACTCCGGGCGGCAGCGGAGGTCGCCCGAACGATACCGACAGCGAATGGAGGTGTTACTTACTCGCTTACATTCAACTGTTTTGTTAGAGTTATTACACGGTTCAAGAGGTACAATCAATTTCTTTCTGCCTGCAATTCAATACGGCAGACGATGTGTCGCAACAATTTCTTAAAAATTCATAGTGCCAAATACGTGACGTAAATACGACTATCTTAAATTCCCCAAATACAACGAGTGAGTCCAAGAGGGCGGTTTATGTGTTAAAATTAGAACTGTATGTACGTCTATGTACGAGTATGTGTGTGTGTCAGACCCTAAAATATTATTCTAAAGTGTGTTGATTTTTTTGCAAATTTGTCGGATGGGATATAAAAAGTCGATTATATGCGACCATCACGAAAATATACGCAACTTATAATATATACAATTGATAGATAAAACACAAATATATAATTGGGCAAAACTGTGTATACTTAATTTTTTTGAATACTGTATAGTATACCAACTCCTAACTTCAGTCGGTTATTTTCAGCGATCTAAACATATTATGAAAAATAAACATTCCTAGACAAAATAAACACAGACCATGTTCTAAAACCAAACAAAGTAAAGCTTATGCAATCAACCGCTTGTTGTAGACACTTCCGGTATAAAAAGGTCTTGCGTAGTGCTACGAATGCTACGTAAGAACGTATCTTGCCTACGCACTACCAACTTGTACTGAAAATGTTATGGTCAAAGATATTCAGTTCACCTATATATGTTAACAGACCGTATCTGAAATTGCGCAGATTTTTGTAAATAATTGCTCAACTTCCCTTCGTTTTCCAGAAAGTATACATACTACACTGTATTTGTGTCTATATTATGAAAGACCATTACAATTCGGACGAGAGAAACTAAGTATGTTGGTTATTACATTAATTGGGATAAATCCACCTCAATTTCATAACAGTTTTCTTGAATTTGATGAATAGGGTTCGAACAATGGCCTCGTTTCTATAGATATTGTTAGGTATGCACTTCGAAAAAAAATAAGAGATTGTTTAAAAAGTTTTTAAGTGAATAAACTAGTGAGTTTATATTAATTTCATATAAATTTACTGAGAAAAAAAATAGCTAACACAGCCAAATTATCAATCTCTATCTTATCTTATCAAGACTCTAGAGCAATATTTTATAATAAAAAAAAACCTAATAATAAATTTCAGTTTAACGATTATTATGTGTGAAACAGGAAATTATTACTAAGAGTATATTATTGGTTTTCGTAAAAATAAATATTTGAAAACTCGGTTTTAATTTGAATACACAATTTCTCATGTTTGTATGTCTGTCCATATTATTGCTCATGTCGAACAGGATGAGTTTGAATCATGTGCCTTATTTCGGCACTGCCCAGGTCTCAGATCTTGATTGTAACTAGACAAAAAATTAGTCGTTAATTTGTCGAAATTTGTCGCCCAAAGCAAAAAATTTGTCGGTCTCCCGTTAAAGAGTTATAAGGTTTTTTTTGTGGCAGTACCGAAATAAGCTTATTTCGGCACAGCCCACTCGGGATCTATTAAACTACAAAACATATGAGAATTATTAAAATGCGTATAACTTTTTAATTACGCATCGACCAGTTGTGTTTTATATCCGACAAATTTCGACAAATTCAAGGCAACATCTGGGTGAAATCAGATTTTCGCTAGGTGGTGTAGTTTTTTTGGGCAGTGCCGAAATACGAGGGGAGGTCAATAAGTTCGCGGAATGAGAGAGAAGGAGGTTGAAATTAAACACCAAATTATTTTTCCTTTTCAATATATTCTCCTTTAACCCTAATACATTTTTCGGATCTCTCAAATAGCTTGTTTATACCATCGAAAAAAAATGATTTGTCTTTGGTGTCAAAATAGGCCGAAATTGCCGACTTGACTTCATCATCGTCGTCAAATTTCTTTCCACGCAGCTCTTTCTTCATTTTTGGAAATAAATAATAGTCACTGGGGGCCAAGTCTGGACTGTATGGTGGGTGGTTTAATTGTTCAAAGCCGCATCGGTGAATGGCAGCCGTCGCAACATGGCACGTGTGGACGGGTGCATTGTCGTGCAAAAGGAGCACACCTTTTGACAGTTTTCCTCTTCTTTTTTTCTTAATGGCTTCTTTCAATCTTTCCAGTAAAGAAGCGTAGTACTGTCCCGTTATAGTCGCACCACGTTCTTTATAATCGATCAGTAAAATACCTTCTGTATCCCAAAAGATAGTCGCCATGATCTTTCCGGCCGATTGTGACACTTTGAACTTCTTTGGAGGAGGTGTGCCTTTTTTATGCCACTGCATCGACTCTTGCTTCGACTCAGGTTCATAGTGGTGAACCCAGGTTTCATCTCCAGTAACAATCCGGGCCATAACTTCTTCCTTTCTCTCTCCACAGAGCTCCAGAAACTGGTGAGAGCACTCGACACGCTCGCGTTTTTGAAGTGGCGTGAGCATTCTCGGAACCCATCTTGCACTGACTTTAGTCATCCCAAGATGATGATGTAGGATATTTAAAATACTTGATTCGGATACTCCAACCATTGCTGCAAGTTGCTTCTTCTTCAGTCGGGCATCTTCCAATACAAGTTTTTCTACTTTTTCGACGATTTCCGGTGTGGTGGCCTCAATTGGCCGTCCGGAGCGGGGGTCGTCTTCAATGGACTCCCTTCCTTGTTTGAAAAGACCATGCCACTTGTAAACCATGGTTTTACCAGGGGCAGAGTCCGCGTAAACCGCTAACAGCTCTTGAAAAATCGTCTGAGCGGATTTTCCTTGCTTGGTAAGAAACTTAATAACGGCACGGTGTTCAATTTTCTCCATACTGGCTGACTTCTTCCCGATTTAGTTGTTTGCAGGTCGATAACTCAAAAGTTAATGACACGATTAGGTTCAAACTTGGTATATATACTCTTAATGAGGTGCTTAACTAGTGCCTACCTGGACGGGTAAATTTATCCCCATCAACCCCTCCATTCCGCGAACTTATTGGCCTCCCCTCGTAAGGCTTATTTCGGCACTGCCACAAAAAAATACTTATAACTTTTTAACGGGAGGTCGACTAATTCTGATACTTAGTGTCTGAATTCGACAAATTGACGACTAATTCTGGGGAAAATCATATCTTCGCTATGTTTTGTAGTTTAATAGATCCCGAGTGGGCTGTGCCGAAATAAGCTTATTTCGGCACTGCCACAAAAAAAACCTTCTAACTCTTTAACGGGAGACCGACAAATTTTTTGCTTTGGGCGACAAATTTCGACAAATTAACGACTAATTTTTTGTCTATTTAAAATCAAGATCCGAGACCTGGGCAGTGCCGAAATAAGGCACACGTTTGAATCCTGGTTTGACAGCGGAGTGGCAGCGCTCGAGTGATACTTTTTGTGTTGCAAGAATCAATAATTGGAACCCACAGAGCGTCACATCGGCCAAGCGATGAAGCGCACGGATTCTTCCCAGAGATCGTGAAGACAAGGGGGTGGGAGAGTGAGGTTGCGTCGAGAAAAATGGAGTGAGACCTACTCGCTTTTGCTTACCCTGTTTCGATAGTCAACGCTATATTACGATCACTGATAAGCAATATTTACAAAAACAAAAAAATATGCCAAACGATCGATGGATCTTCTGTTCTTATATATTTTTTTTTGCAAAAATATGTTATTTAAAAATTTTAAATACCATACAATTTGTTGAAACAAAACCTGCAACGTAGGTCACGTATTTTGCATGCGTGTTTAACAGCTGGCTTACTTTGTTTTTAAGAATTATATACAAATGTGTTCTAAACAATTCAAATATGAGTACCACATAATAATAATTTCATTTTGTTATTTATATAGTAGCATAGAATAAGACATAGGTAGTGGTAGTTGGTAGTAGACTATATCAATAATATACAATAATGTTTCCTATGTTTCCTTCAATATCATTGAACATCTTTGAAACTGTAACTTCTCTAGCTTTTTACACTTATTATGAATATTAAATAAATGAAACGTAAATAAAGTGATTCGCTTGAATAAGCTAATATAAATTTAGTGCATTATAGCTCACTATTTAGTACATTTTTCATACATAATTGCTGTTTTGATAAAAAATAAAAGTAACTAACTTGACTAAGGTGTCAACCCTACTGTCATGTATTGCTAATCGGTATCCTATATGGTGGTAAATTGAAAGGGGTGACTGCAAGGGCATCTATCTTAGCCGTTATAGTCACAGGAAAACTATTTAGGAGGCTACTGAACGAATATTAAAATATATCGAGTAGCATTAACACAATTTTGAAAAACAGTACAATAAGCAAGAAATAAAAACACTTTTAGATTTTTACAGGATTTGATCTTAGGGCCAATTCTCGTAATGTTATGATCGCAAAATGAGTCATTCGTTTTGTTTGTCAACTCAAACATACTATTAAGAGCGTCATAATTTCACAACCAACGAAGATATTATAATGTTTTATCTTAAGATTTTTATCACTCGTCACACAGTTTGTATGAACTATCACAAACAGCTGCTAAGATATCTAACAAAATGGAAATTTGACCGAGAGATGCAAAAATTATCATTACAAGATTCGAAATAATATATTGTAAAATCCTATCAAATCTCTCCGCTCCGCCAACCCGCAGTTGAGCAGCGTGGTGGAGTATGCTCCCCTTCGATTGAGGGGAAACCAGTATTTCAACAGTGGGATGAAAATAAGGGTTGACAACGACGACAATATATACTAGAATAATAATAATTTATTCCACACATTCTCGCCCATATAATGTTAGTAGTAGATAGTAACAAATTATTTTAAAGACGGATGTTACTCCCTTATAACATTATAAATGTGAATGTGAGTTTGTTTGTTACGCTTTCACGCCGAAACTAAACGATCATCATGAAACTTTGTACACATATTCTCAAATGTATTAGGAGGAAGGACATAGAATACTTTATATTAAAAAAAAAAAGTAAACGCGGACGAATCCGTGGATAGAAGCTGGAATTATATAATTTTAATAAGCTTTTTGAATGAACTAGTATTTATATTAAGTCGCGTTAATTTTATATCCATATATCTTAACAAAATATTAGAATACCCTTAAATTGTGGTAAATAAAGTTTAAAAATAAATATCTTCGCCGTTTGTGACACGCTACATGGCAGCATTCGTCTTAAGCTCATACACAGATTTGAATGAACGTACAGATCCCTTGGTGTGAATTCGACTCTCGCACATATCAGTTTTATTTTAATAAGCCATAATAAAAGCATAGAAAAATGGGCAAAACAATTTAGAACATCAGTAAAAAAATCTATTCGGTAGGTTAGTAACACAACTTTGTAATACAATAACATATGAATTATATAATTTATAAAAACACTTATCGATATCCAATTGACAGCATATCGCACGATATTGATTATTATCAATAAGAAGATTGATGGTACTGTGAGTAAAATGAGTGAATCTGAGTGTAACTTGTATATCGAAAGTTCCGTACTGTTAAAAGTAAATAAAATTTCTACAACAATACTGTACTTTTATTCTATTTCATATGTTAGTTCGATATAATTTGACTCTTAGTAATGTACTTTCCTGTAAAATTATTAACAATGTTTACGACGGTCTGTTAGAGTAATGGAATATTAGTATTATCCTTCATTACAGTGATATATATCAGGAGGTAATATCCAATAAGTCCATGTTTTTACCCGACTACGGCGAAGCAAAAAGGAGGGTTATGATTTTGACCTGTATGTATGTATGTATGTATGTGGCTATGGATGTTCATCTGTTTTCTCATAACTTCTAAACTAGTTATCATAATTAGACAAATGAGGTGTTTTTGGAAGCCTCTTGATCGTCCGCTGGTATAGGCTACATGACGTCACGTTAAAATTGCTACAGCGCCCTCTAGAGGACATAAAGTAAAGAAGTAAAAAAATATTTATTCTTGACGGTATCGTGTGGGGTATCAAATGAAAGAGCTTTGTTAGCACATTTCAAATATATAAATATTATTAGCTGTTGCTTACAGCTTTGCTTGCAATCACCTGATAATTGTAAGAATTTATAAATTCAGGCATCAAATGTAATAAAATCCAAACATGTGTAACAATAACAACATAGGCTGGGATTACTATTTTTTACAGAATTTAACGGCTTAAGAGGATCGGGGAAAATTCAGCGGAAAATGTTACCCATAATTCTCACTTGGTCAGTTACTATTCACAAGTTGCAAGGATGCACGCTCGACAAAGCAGTATTTATTTAGGAAAATCTCTGTTTGCTAAAGAACAGCCTTATGTGGCCCTTAGCAGACTTAGGTCCATAGATGGACTGTTCATTTGTTCACTGGAACCTAATAAATTACAAAATAATGCATGACCTACGATCATTTGAGGAGTTGAAAATTATATTGGTTTTAGTTTTTTAAACTTATTTTTTTTATAAATGGAAAAAATATAATTTTGTGTATTACGATACGATTCTAATAGTGAGACATCTGATATAATTTGTATGACATCTATGACCATTTTTTAAAATTACCTCTTGATATACACCGTGAAATTTAATATATCGGACAAACTTTCAGGACTGATTTAAACATTCTCTTACAACATTTTTACGCAATAAAAAACAATAAATGTAGTATTCGAAATTTTTGGAAAAAATATCCTCAATAATCATAACACTTGGTCAACAACAACAACAACATCGCGCGCCTAGCTCTCTTGGCGAGAAACATCCCTAAAACTTACTCGCACCCCCACCCGCGCGCCCGCGCCGACTGTTCCCCCCGCTCAGATCAGATCTCAGTTCAGTTTGTTATTCACTGCTAAACGAGAAACAATAGTGAAAGTGATTTTTTTTCGCGCGCGTATTGTTGTGTTCGTAGTTCATACCTACTTCGAAATGGCGTTAGGGGCGGTTGGCCAATTTCGAGCTCCTGCTCACTCCCAAGGAAGCAGAAGCCCAAGGTCTTCCTTGTATAAAGCCGTACCCACACGACTATCTACGACTACGACTCTACGGTCCACCACACTACCATCATGTAGTTCATGAATATTTAAATAGCCAGATCGGACGAGGGTGGCCAGTACTGTGGCCAGCACGTTCCTAGGACCTCACACCGGTGGACTCTTTTCTGAGGAGTGAAATTAAAAAAACGAGTATTTGTGACTGAACCAGTCAGTGTGCAAGATTTGAAAGATCGCATAGTTAGTGCAACCCTCGACGCCGTTATAGCAGAAAGACGTAGGTATTTTAATATCTCTAAAAACAATCATATTAAGCGAACAGAACTTTGTATTGCTCAGAAAGGTGGTCACTTTGAAAAAAAATTACAATACGTGTAGTGCAAGTGAAGTGATACTGTGTTTTAAAAGTATTTGCCTGAACAACATTTTGGACTTTGTTGGACTGCAGGGTGAGTTAATTATTTAATAATGTAAATAAAGACAAGTAACTAAATTATGATTAAACATGTTAACCAATAAATGATTGTAAATAACTGATATCAAACTTTTAAATACGTCAAAATTGCTTAGCTAAATTAACTAGGTAATTGATTCTGTCTATCGCAAAATGCGACGATAAAATTGAAGTAATTTTGTCGGTCCTACCTAAGCCCGAAAGCCGAAAGCGCAGAGGTCATTTACCTTTTCTCTGTGTGAGAAAAAAATTGATTGATAATAATTCATAGAATGGTCGTTATTACAATACCAATAACATTTTGGGGTGTAATAGGTTCATCAACATCTTTGAACCAAAGCCAACTTCACCTGCACGCGATGCACCCTGCTGACTGACAAACGAAGCTCTGGCGAAAAGAGAGGTACGGAGCGTAATTGTAAGCTACCCGACTGGGGAATGTACCTCCACCTCACAGAATACCGCAGCCAAATAACACTTCCCTTGAGGGTTGTTGTGTTCCTGCGAGTGTGTGAGGTCACCAGAAAGGAAGGAGATGCTGCGTTGGCAGCGGGGATGGTGACACCAGCTGCCAACGCAGCGGGGTCTCCTACTTTTCCTTCCTTTCTTCTAAAATATCGCACGCGCAAATATCGCACGCGCGCTGGCGCGAGCGATATTTTATGTTGCGAGCGTTAATATGGCCACGGTAATCGCTTCACATCAGGCGGGCCGTATGCTTGTCTGCCACCCGACGTAGTATAAAAAAAAACAAAGACACCCAGGCGCTGTTGCCGCTGTTGTCTGTTGTATGCACAGGTTGTATGTGAGAAGCGAAGTGAATACGCAATAGGAATATGCAAGAGATAGTGCTACGCGGACGTTCATGATTAGACTTGCGGCATACTGTTAACTTTCTCATCTTTCTGTCATTATTAATAAAGTTCATATTGGTTTAATTCAGCACCTGTTTCATAAATGACATGTTGCTATATCGAATTCATTCATTTGAATGGATTATTTCTTATTCATTCCCACATACACAATGAATTTACTACAATTAGAGTGTTTGCAAATTCGGTATAAATTCAGGATATTTTCAAACTATTACAAATAAAAAAATATGTATGGAAGTGTCATTTTTTTTTGCTTGATTATTGTTCTAGGAATATTAACGAACACGCCATTTCATTTAGTAAGGTAATTAAAATTTCACGGTGTATATTACAGTTAAAACTAGTTTAGACTGCAATAATTTATCAAAAATAGCTTTGACCAACAACGTTGGTCAAAACTATTTTATGACTTATGCAAAAGTAGTTTTGACCGAAGACGTTGGTTAGGTTATGCTTGTGATAAATAAACTTGTGATCGACTTGCTTTTAGAGACGGAGGTGAGGTGAGGTACTCGAGGTTATTAGTCAAACGTAGGAGCGCCTAAATTTCGGGTATTAACTATAAAATAATATATAAATATTTAGTCAGAGTTTTAAATTTTAAATTAGACAAAACCACTTTTGACAAAAAAAATCGTCGATACTCTTTTTGACTACGGACGTGGGACAAAACTATTTTAGCCTGATTTTTTCGGTCAAAGTGGTTTGTGACCGGTTATGATGGATGTTTTGCCTGTAACAAATACACACTCAAGAGCATGTACCTATTGGCATAAATAACCTTTAGTTTTTACCATTTCTATTGAGATAATATAAATTGAATATATTAAATCAGGGGTGTCCAAAGTACGGCATATGTTCGCGCGGACCGCGACAGATGTGTTTTAAATTATGCATTAAATTTGCTCTACCGCTTTTTGCTTTTTACAGCTACAGTTTTTGTATAACAAATCTAACGGAAAATCATATATTTTTTTAAAGTGGATACCTGTTTTACAACTAAGATACTTTTAAAGTAGGAAGTAAAGTAAGTTACTGCTGTCTCCACTGTTTACGAATTTTTATTGGCCCCGAGATTGTATATGTTTGGACAGCCCTGTATTGAATCGTATTAGTTTCTCTCCAATAATTTATACCATACTAGTTTTGTACTACACGTTCTGCACGGGTGTTACCTCAATATTGATGTAATGACCGAAATAAAAGAAAAGCAAAATTCAAGTTTATAATGATTAAATATAAAGTTTGTAAATATTGTAATAAATAAAAAACAATACAGGAGTTATAAAATAAAAGAAAAAAAACAACGGGTTGCACTCCGGGAGTGCCGCCGGTAGAAGTGAAAACTTGAACATTAACGTTGTACGTAATATTTTGGAATGGTTAGGAAATAATTTCGCACGAATTGCTTTAATAATACGCTTTTATTAGGTCAACCTGTATGTAACTAACTATATAATGGAATCTAAGGTAACTAATTTAACCATCTTCCAAGGATCGTAGCGTAATGAAAATTGACAACTGTATGTAGTTCTGATGACAATACAATAGTATAAGCGTGGGGCGCTTTGTGCCATATTTTTCGTATATCGAGCAACTAAAATAACAATAAATAGACTAACAAAATATTGTGATTGTATTGTAATAAAAGCGTAAGGTGCTTAAAAAGAAAAGTAAAATATGGCACAAAGCGCCTCACGCTTTTTTCACAATAATCCTAGTATTTTTTACTCATTATTATTTTCAGCTTGTATTAAGAATTATTTTTCACTTTTTAGTTTGATGTGCTTTAAAAGCGTGTTTTTTTTTTTTTTTTAACTTTTTTTTTATCTTATAACTGTTTTATTATTTTTTATTATTTTATCAGTATAACAGTACTATCATTTATGTGGTAAAATACAATATTCATTTATTGCGCTATCGTACACAAACATAAACTATTCAAAGCAATCTCAATCGTAACGTCTTTGCTTAAAGTTGGATTTTGTAGTCTCGCAGCTTTATCTTATGAACTGTCATTTCGAAACTATTTCGAATTATTAAAATATTCAAAGAATTCTCAATCGTATCGTCTTTGCTTAAAGTTGGATTTTGTAGTCTCGTAGCTTTGTTTTATAAACTGCCTATTCGCAGCTTTATCTTACGGATTGTCGATCAGGCAGGACACGTGATCCTGACACGAGTTCAAAATTTTTTACCCATCCCAAAAAAGTGCACAACGCCACTAAAGAAGTTTTCACTTCAAAAAACTGCTGATCTTTTTTACTAATTGGCCGAGTACTATGATTTACTTGTTCGCTTATATGGTATTCCCGTCATTTTTAACAGACTTCAAAAAAAGGAGGTCTGAAGTGGACTGCATGTTTGCATGTAGTTGCATCTAGTGATGAGTATTTTTAAAGTTGAGAAAGGCAATCATAATACAGACATAGGTAGAAACCAAAGCCACAGAATAAATAATAGTAGATTAAAAAAATAAGAATATAATTTACATAAAAAAAGTTTAAGACTAATAATAGAACAAATGATTTTATCTAATCTCATACTGAAATTTACACATTAAAAAACTGAATACAGTATCATAATGACAGTCTTTACGCACAAGCTATCAAAATAAATTTAAAAAGTTATTTTTCGATACAGCTCTTCTATGGACAACTGTATCGTAAAATAACTTTTTTACCATTTCGATACAGCTTCAGCCCTGGATACAGGTATTTTAAACAGGTTTCAATGCAAATACATTGCAACTATGCAAAATTTTTCTACATAATCTGTGAACGCGGCGCCGCGCGGCGCGTCGCGCATGCGCACTCACTACGCATGCTCGATCTGCAAATGGATTTATAGGTAAGAATTATAGCTGTTATATTAACTTCATGGTTGTATTTAAAATATCATTATCATATATTTCATGAGATTAGATAAAGTAGTGTATGAAACTGCACATAATTAGGTATTAAAATACTCGTGTGGTCTATTAAAACACTCGCCTTCGGCTCGTGTTTTAAACTCACACTCGTATTTTAATAACCCTTATTATGCAACAGTTTCATAAACTACTATTATTTCATATTAGAAATGCATCTAATATGAAATAAAATCATTTGTTCTATCATTGTCTTAAACTTTTTTTTATTATTTTTTAGTACGGAATCCCGAAAATGTCACATCACTCGTACCGGCGCTTACAAGGTTTGATAACAATGCCAAATATATTAGTATAAACAAAAATATTACGATAAATTTACGTCAATGGAGGAGTCATCATTTTGTGTTTATAGTCATGAAGAAAATTATATTTCTACAACTATCGCACAGACAGAATCTAACGGCATAATGAATTAGTAAAAACCAATAGCATATCACACTTGACACCTAATTTGATTTAAATGAATGTTATTTGAAAACGTGGTTTTGGGGGATCATGTCTGTCATTGAAAAAACCCAAAACAACTATTCAGAAATTTTGTCTGTTTAAACGCATCATGAAAAAGCGATTGGCCCTTTATTTAATAAAGTATAGTTAGCTAGCAGTCGCCCGCGACTTTGCTCGGGTGAACTTCCAAAGAAATGTTGATTCCCTATTTTAATCAAGAAGATGAATTACATAAGATATACTATACTATCATATTTCTCAATTTAGATCAATTACACACAATATACATGGGGCACACTAAAAGTTTTGCACTTCTAGCTAATCGGACCTATTTTAATTTCTAATATTATTCTTTGAAACGACTTGCAACCTTCTTAGTAATAAAAAAGAAAATTGGCGGGAAATCATTTGTCAATTGTTTTTATTACACATCAAAGGGAAGGTGCCCTGATGGACCGAAAGGAGTTCTACGTACGCAACGAAAATGGAATTAAGTCGAAAAGATTTTAGGGCGATGATTTTTTATGATTTTAAAAGTTCTGTCTCTCCGCAAGACTGTGCCACTCGTCTTCAAAATGCTTTTGGGAGAGCACCTTGTGTAAGCACCGTGAGGCGATGGTTTGCTGAATTTGAGAGAGGTCAGGTTTCTTTACATGACGAATTTCGTGAAGGGCGGCCTTCAACTGCCGTCAACGAAAATAAAGTGGCTACTGTTAAGCGGCTAATTGAAGAAAACAAGCGGATTACTTATGAGACAATTCGAGGACTATTGGGGATTGGTATGAGCCAAATTCAGAAAATTTTACACGAAGAATGAAAAGTTCGGAAATTTTGTTGTCGTTGGATCCCTCATAAACTGACAGCGGAGCAGAAGCGGGCTCGCGTGGAATGGTGCTCACAAATGCTACTGAAGTACGACCACGGACATTCTAATGCTGTTTATGGCATTGTCACAAGAGACGAAACGTGGATTTATTGTTTTGAACCCGAAAAAAAACAGAAATCTTGTGAATGGGTGTTTGAAAATGAGAACAGGCCAACAAAAGTGAGGCAGGCGCGAAACGTTGGTAAAAATATGATCGCGTTTTTTTTTCTCAGCTACGGGTCCCATCTGCACAATTCCACTTGAAAATCAAAAGAGTGTTAATGTCGAGTGGTATTGTACTATTTGTTTACCCAGGGTGTTAGAAAAAGTTCGCGAAAGACGACCAAAAAGCCGCGTTCTCCTACATCATGACAACGCTTCTTCACACACGGCCAACAAAACAAAGTCATTTTTAGCTTCCGAAAAAGTACAACTCGTCACCCATCCTGCACATAGCCCCGACCTAGCACCCTGAGATTTCTGTATTTTCTCCAAAATCAAAGATTTGAGTGATAGCGTACAATCAGCACGTAGAAAACATGCCTTCAGATCTGTGGTCCTCCTGTTTTAAAAAATGGTTCGATCGCATGAAAAAATGTTTAAAATGTAAAGGAAAGTATTTTGAAAAGCAATAAACATAATATTTTGGTTATAACATGTTGTTTTTTTAAGTTACGCAAAACTTTCAGGTCACACACCTACGTACAAAATTTCATTAAAATCGGTTATATTATGTGTTTTTAAGCATACGACCCGCCTGATATGAAGCGGTTACTGTAGCCATATGAACGTTTACATATTTTCGGAGTATATCGCGGACAAACAAGGTGCCAGTGTATTTTTATATACATGATAATGTTAGTCTGACTTAGGATACTTCGCAGGGTTTCATTTCAACCCGTTTACTAGCTTCAAATGGCATCTTGAATTCCTTGCATGTCGCATCCGGGATAGTATAATATTCTTATTTTATAGTATTATTATTACTTATTCTTATTGACTACAAAGAAGAATTAACAAAAGTTTTGAACGATTTTGCAATTTATATTATACTACACTTGATTATCCATCTCTTTAGGCTTTTAATGCCTTGTTTTCTATATTGCTGTCTCTCTCATTGCCAAGAAAGTCAAATTATAAAAACTCCCTACTAATTTCTTCTGATTAAATTAAATGTGAGTTCAGAGGCAGCCCTAGTTTTATTACCCCGGCCTGCAGTGGATTTCATTGTTCATTGCCTTTTTAGTGGTCACAGCTGTTAATCCTGGCTATACAGGAAACACAGTGGTGTGAATGTGGTGGCCCTATCTATGTATATTACGGAATCCTAAGCGCGGCTCATAATGTTGATGTGAACCACGCACCTAAACGAAACAAACTAAAAAAGATGACAAAATTTAAGTCTCGAGTCTGTGCTGCTTATTGCCAATAAATACAAAAAATTACCGTCAGGTAAATTTAAATTTGCCATTACACTGCTTCTTGGCGTCTTGATAGAAGTTCAAGGAGATCAGAATGTACTGACAGTTATCATATGAAATATTGATGCAATTTAGAATTTCGAACAAAACGCAACACAACACTGAACTGTAAAAAACATTGTGGACATGATTACTTACTCTGTGACATGATACAAACATTCAATTTGTTTTGTAGTCGCGTATGTACTGAATTATTTACCTATATACTCTTTATTTAGCTTGTGAACGTGACGCATTGCCGCTGTACCATGACGCAACCGCAATGAATCGTCCCTAATGATAATTCATTCATTAAGCAGTCACCAACGCCACAGAATATGTAATTGTCGCACCGTTTGAACAAAAAGCAAAATTAGGGGACCTACTCTGAAATGCAAATCCGAAGTTTCTGACAAAGTTTTGGCTTTCCCAATTGAAAAGCAGTAGAAAAATTACGAACTTTATGTTACTCTATAATACACCGTTCTTATTTAAAAGCCGGTATATTATAAACCTATTAAATAGAAAGAAACAATATCTAAATAGAATCCGAGATTCCGGCCGAATTTTGGATTATTATTTAGGAGTCTGGCTAGGGATTTATAAGATCCACAGATCAGCTAACCTACCGGTAGCAAGCAGGTAATGTAGGTTAGGTGGTCTGTGCTACTGTAACAGGACTTGTCAATTGAATGAGCGGAGAACTGATATACCGTGCAACAGGGGAGTAGAATACCGGTGCAGGCAGTGAATAGAAACCGGTTGCCCAGAATCCAGCCGTGTGAGGCTCTATGGGAGAGACCTATTTCTATTTGTATATAATTACTGATTAATATTATAAATATGATACTAATTTCCCTCCCTTCCTTCTATTGATGTGCCTCGTTTCGTAGATGTATGTTCCCGATCTATATTATAGACCCTAGACATAGGGTCTATAATATAGACCCGGGTCTAATAGCCGGGTCGGATAGGTACTTTAACATTACCTACTTGCTATACCGTCAGCTAATGCGCCCCTGTGTGCCAACCTTCCGGTAATATCACAGGATTGTTAGCCTTTCGTCTAGTAAACCAAGCAGACGAGAGGACCTTTTCCCGCACCGCTCTTGCGCCCGGTAAACCAACCGAGCACGCAAGCAGATTGGTAGCAGATTTTACTGCCCTTTCACCTGCATGCAGGCTACTTAGGTACTCTTAAGTCGAGTAGCTCATGGCGAACCGACCGGGGCGCCAGATAGCTGGCTACCTGATGTCCATGACCGGTACCGGAGTATAAGGCACGCTCACTTCCCGACGCCTGGAGGACGCCTACCCAAGTACCGGTATAGTACAGTGTGTGCAATGTGCAGTGCATGCTAAGATAGTATATTAGGTGATGAACACAAATAATAACTGATTTTCTTTCATGTACATATTGCCAACAACTTGTTGATTATCTTTTTAAATACATAAATAAGTAATGAAGTGCAGTTTCTTTGGTCAGTGTATTTGCACCGTTTACAAGCTTGGCTCTATACATATAAAGTGGTGGCAACGACCGGCCTACTGACCGACATTTGGCCGACAAAAACTAACGTCTAGTTAGAAGCGCGTCCGTTTGCCAACTCGGTGTCTCGCATGCTTCTGTTGGAGCCAAAAATATGTAACAGAGTGGTTGGTTAGATACATAACAATAAACTTTAATATCTGACTGTGCGGTTATAACTTTTTGACCGCGAAAACTTTGTTTTTTTGGAAGGATGATCTATTACAAACAAACAAATCTTTCATGGTAACAACCTATAATTTAATATTAAAACTGATGTTGTTTGAACACGGTAATCTCTGGAAGTACCATCAGACAGATTTGAAAAAATCACTTTGCGTTTGATAGGACAAAAAAGACAAGGAAGGATAACACCCCTTGGTGTTGCTGATCTCCCTGGGCGATGGTGATTGCTTGCAATTGACCCACATGCTCGTTTGCCACCCTCTCATATAAAAATACAGAAAGGCTTTAACGTCTAATAGGAGACAAAATGGCGAGTCAAACCGCAGGACAATTAGTATTGGTATAGAACTATAGATAGTATGGGTTACAGTAAAAACCTGCTGTAGGTAGGATGCCTATTTACCAGTATAACTCTATCCATTTAAATTAGAGCTCTAATCCCAAAAGGGCAATGACAAGAGCGCCAGGCCACGGTGCCGCGCCCTACGTCCATAATTATTAGGTACTAAACGTAATACAGTGCACCGCGTACGTAATCGAGCGTGGTCAGTGATCACGCCACATTGTTGGACGCGAGCCCGAAATCCGACCTATTGATCCATGTGCCTTTCGTTTTTATGTCACGGGAATTGAACACGCGCACGGTACTGATAAACATGTTTGGTACAATTAACACGATAAATATTTACTGTAATTTATCAAATAAACACGCGGTGTGCTAAAAAGTCTCTTTTATAATGGGCTAGAAGACAATGATTTAAAATTATAAAAAAATATTTATAATTTTAAATCATTGTCATTGTAAAATATACAAAACGAGAACGATCTGTGATCTTAAAATTTTAATAACTTATGTTTGATCGATGAAAGTTTGGTGGGAAAATCCAAATTAAGAGGATGAAATTATTAAAAAAATAATAACAACATTGGAGAAAAAATAAAAAATACTATAACTTTTACTACTAGGCACTAGCTACATAAACGCAGTATTTAACATAGGTAGCTGTTGTACAAATTTATGTTTTAATGTATACAAAAAAACACAGGAGTGACGTCAAAACTCAGTAACCTTTTGTATGGAGCGTTTTCGGTAAAGTCCAAAATTGTGATTTTCAAGTTATATATAAGATTTGATTCGAGATTTTTTTATTCTATAGAAGTAATGCTTTCACCTATAGTTATATTATTGTGACGTCGTTACATAACAAATAGAAAGAAAAAAATGTCGTCTACTCTATTAATAATACCGTATCCATCCATAGTATTAGTTATTATTATATTATAATAATATAACATTCGTTTTTAAACTGTAAATGCCACTCAAAATGTTTTTTTTTAAATCAGTAATGGTCTCCTGAAACTGTTATCCTGTTTTCCTTTTCGCTGATCAAAACGGTGGAACTAATGCTAATGCATTTCTTATGAGTAAGACTATATACTTTCTAAAGCAATGTTGCCTGACACAAATATTGATAAATTATGGCTAAAAATTTCTGTCTGGGGTAATACAAAGTTTTTTTTTTTGTTTTTTAATACTACTTCGGGTGGCAGACAAGCATACGGCCCACCTGACGTGAAGCGGTTACGGTAGCCATATTAACGCTCGCAATATAAAATATCGCACACGCGCCACCCCCGCTGCTAACGCAGCATCTTCTTCCCTTCTGGTGACCTCACTCACTCGCAGGAACACAAGAACCCTCAAGGGAATTGTTATTTGGCTGCGGTATTCTGTGAGGTGGAGGTACATTCCCCAATCGGGTAGCTTACAATTACGCTCCCTACGTCTCTTTTCGCCAGAGCTTCGTTTGTCAGTCAGCAGGGTGCACCGCGTGCAGGTGAAGTTGGCTTTGGATCAAAGATGATGATGAACCACTTACACCCCAAAGTATATAGGTAACTTAAAACCTTATCAAAATAATTTTGCTGATTGATGGGGAAATTTCATATAGATAAAAATTCCCTTTTACACAACATTGTTTGAACAAGTAGTTTACATTTCACGAACATGTTTTTAGAAAAACAGGCGACTGTGTGAATTTGTCACCACAAATATATTTAAAAGAGCAAAATTATCACAACCAAATAACCATGACTTGAGAGGCTTGTTGTGTTCCTGCAAGTAAGAAACTTTAGTCGAGGTGTTGCAATAACAGCGGAAGTGGCAAGGCACTTTTTATGTTGTAAGAATTTATAAAGTATGCGAATACTGGAACCGCTTCATATCAGGAGGGTAGTCTGCATCTTTGGCATCAAATCGGATATGTAATAAAATTGGACAAGAGGTGAACTCGCGTGAAGTGGATTCTGTATGACGGGCACATATTATGAGCAGTTACGGGTCTCTGGTCTACTCAAGTAAATGTAAAATACTCAAATAAAAATGTTAACTTCAACTTCAATAAAAAATTCACTGACTTACTCCTATATTTTAATCTACAGGTCTGTTTTCTTATAGTTTACTAAGACTGTTATTACACTATAACCTACCAAGAAAAATAATGTAGTTGACGAGCTAGAACCCCATGAAAATTTAAGTTTGTGTGCACGATATTGAAGGGGTCAGCTCGCTTGGTTCCGCCCATAGCTGACTAGGTATAATTTACAAAACTTTTTTTTCTAAAGTGCCTAATGCACGTGTTTTTACAAAAAAATGGTTTAGGGACACACAAATAATGTATATACCATTATATATTTATTTGGTTTAGTAGATATTGAGTATTTCTAATTCATACAAATACTCAATATAATAGACAGATGAACTCATGAATGATTCCATATGGGTTTTGTTCGCAATAATATAATAATATGTGGCAATTACAAGAGTAGATATGGTCATGGCTGACATTAAAAGGTTATTAGAGCAATAAACCAAATACACAATAAGACATCTGTCTCATTGCAACACATTACAGCTACAAAAAATTGATAGAATTTGTAATAGAGTGCTTGCTTGTATTGTGTAAAGTATATAAAGTGCATGTACAAGTATTCAATGTTATTTTTTATTACTAATATTATAAATGGGAAAGTGAGTTTGTTTTTTTGTTCTGCTTTCACGCCTTAACCACTGAACCAATGCTATTAAATAATAGGATACTTTTATCCCAAAGAAATTTATTGTTCTTGAGGGAAGAACAGTAAGTGCGATAACCGTGCCATATGCATGTCTGACATTCCTAATTTCTGTGTAGTTATTATACACAATGGAGATATATATTTTTTAATTTACTAAAGTGATACCATCAATAAACTAAATTCAAGGAACAACTAAACTAAGTATAATTATTATTACAAACATAACACAAACAGGCCTTATTTACGTTATATAGATAAAATTTACTTTAATTCCGTATTAGTTGATGACTCAAATGTATAAAATGGCAAGTAGTTCCGCAGTAGTTATATTTGATGGATGTAGGAAAAGACCACATGAGTCATATTGCCTTGATCTTAAATCTCTTGAATCATTGATCTTAAAACATTGATGTTATACAGTGTTATATATACTTTTATTTAGTTTTGACGAGCTTGTTGGTCAAATGGCTACCAATGGCAACTTTGACTCCGAGCCCTTTGATGCCCGATTGATGTTTGATAAGATAATTCCATTAGTCGCCCTATACAACATCCACGGGAAGAGACGGAGTTATTCTATTCTTGTCTGCCAGAAACCACACGGCCAACTTGGTCTGGGTGTTTTCTATGTATTATATGTATGTATTTACAAAAAAATATATATTTAAGTATAATATCAGTTATCTAGTACAAGCTTTGCTTAGTTTGGGACTAGATGGGAGGCAGTATGTAATTTGTCCAGGAATATTTATTATTATTATTTAGTTGCACCACAATGTCTGTATTCACATCTAACAAATAATAAATTAATGTTTCTGGACAATTCCCAAATTAAGCACAAAGACAAACATTAACCCTCAAGATATTGGTAGCATATGAAAAGGCTTAATTTAAAAAAGGAAACACATTAACTATTACACTAATAAAAGTTTGCTTCAAAATTACTTTTTATTTGTTTATTCTAGTATAACAGTCAATTCTTTTTATTATTCATGGTTAACTGTTGTGCTCCAGAATTATTTTAATTTTTTACCAATCCTTACCAAGTATATTGGAATGAATAACAATGCATTATTGCACTGCAAATTATGGCAACAAACATCCTTATAACTTATTATACCAGTATGTACTGGTAACATAATATTTCCTGTTTTGACAATTAGATCAGAAAGATTCCTCTCATTAAAATCTAGATTCAAATATTCCACATCTCATAATAGACTAATTCCACAAACTGCTGCTAAGCTGGTGTGGCCAGATGCAAAAGAAACCTTTTTTCCATGTGAATCTGCTCTTATATGCCCTTCCATACTCTGTTTTCTGAATCCTTCAACTTTGTAAGATGGTCTCTATGGTCTGTCTGCAGATCTGATTTATAATATAGATGGTAGGTTAATATCAATATAAAGAACAAATATTTGTATTTGACCCAGTTGCAACTGTTCAGCTATTGGAGGTTACAAATTTTAGGAAGTTTCATTCATTATAAATCTTTAAACCTATAGTTACGATTTTATTGTTGCTGTTACTTTTTTATACACCCACAAGATCATATATAATATTATGAACCTATTAGCCACCTTGTAAAATCTAACATGCAGTGATCGTAAACAAAATGTACTAAAAGTGGTAATTTATAAAATGAAAATAAACTGACCGTATTGGGTTCTAGGACTGGTTGGCTGGTGCTGCTGGTGAAGCTAGTTTCACTACCATTCTGTCCTTCACCGGCGCCTGCTTCCAGCAACTTCGCGCTCATTTCGTCTTCAGTTTCGAGCCGACTTCTCTTACGAGACATCATAACATCGCAAGCCGGCAGCACTTCAATGAAACTTCTCCACTCTTTTTACCCGTTTACTGTAACTTTTCCAGACGTAACAGTTGGCCTTTGGTAACTGTTCTATACTTGCGTAATTTGTAGACACACTGATCCGAATAGTTCTGACTAATGTAACTTGGTACCTAATCAAGGAAAAATAAAATTGTGCCTTCTCTTCTCAAGATACACAATATGCCTAAATGAATTAGATGTATCTATGATGCGGACAGAAATTTATGGAATCTTTTTTTTGACTGAAGAAAGTGAGTAGATAGATGAAACAATTTGATTCAAGATTATTGTATAGAATAGAAAGAAATGACGTTGATTTGAGCACGGCTGATGGGAGATCACGCCTCACGGCCTCACGTCACGCTTGAAAAAAAAAGAACTGTAAAGTCAAATCAAATCAAATTGTCAAAAACGAAAAACAAATGACAAGCAAATGACATGTTTGGAATTTCTGGAGGAAACTTGTTAGCTTTTCATTGGCGAGAACATCAGGATTGATATAGAAGAATTAAATTGTTAGCTTTTGACTTTCATTCGAGACCGAGCCGAGACCTAGGATTTTTCACTATGCTTAAAGACAAACAAAGCCGAAAGAATCAAAACATTACTCATATGTATACTGCTTAGGCAGTCAATGTAGAAGTTAGAGTCAAATTTTGTACAAGTACCTACTATTTCTTTTTTCTGTGGTTTTATAAATAATAAATAAATAAATATTGTCAGACAAATTACACAGCGCCATCTAACCCCAAAGTAAGCGAAGCTTGTGTTATGGGTACTAGATAACTGATAAACATACGTAAATACATTTTTTTTTGTAAATACATACTTATGATACATAGAAAACACCCAGACCAAGACAAACAGACATGTTCATGCACACAAATGTTTGTCCTGTGTTGGGATCGAACCCACGAGCATTGGTGTCGAAGCCGCGTCATTGACCGCTACGCCACCGAGCTCGTCCCTATTATATATCATATATTTTTGGAATTTGAACGAGTTTATCCATCTACGGCAAATATCTAACTAATATAATGATGAAAATGGACGTTATTACTTATTATACGTTCGACGAGCCTGGTGCGGCGATCGAACGGCTAGCAGTGTCTAGGTGAACCGTCTTAATTCTAGAAAATAATTAAAACATTTTTTTAATTATACCTATGCATATAAGGTAAACGCGTTAACATACGCATATATTTTAAAAAATATCGTTACTGCGCATAGTAATCTACTGTTGCGCAACTATTTAAATATAATATTTATTAGCGAATACACTAGTTGTCTTGTCACCACAATGAAAGCTCTTAGACAGTCTAATATAGCAAAGTATTGACAAAGTTAAAAGAAAATTATGTTTGAATTAAAGACTCTTCAATAAGTTTCCAACAAAATGTATTTTAGTATGTATATCACTTATCTAGTACCCATGTCACAGTATGCGAAACTCTTGGATAAAAATCTTACTTCACTATTATGTTGCGAGGATCCTGAAACGGTAGCGGAACAGTTGATTAAGAAAATATCTGATTCTCTGGAAGAAACTAAAATAATCAAACATATACCTAAAAGTCAGAGAAATATTAAACCTTGGATCACGCCAGGTATTTTACGCTGCATAAAAAATAGAAACAAATTGCAAATGGAACTAAGAGCTGACTCTCAAAATGAAGTCCTAAAAATAACATATAACAGATACCGAAATTTTTGCAACAAATTATTAAGAAAACTAAAAACAAAATATGATAGACAACAACTAACAAACTCTGAGAAAAACTCAAAAGCACTCTGGAAGACAATTAAAAAAATAACACATATTAATTCTGACAAGACACCAAATACCGATTTACTAAATATTAGGACTACTCAAAATGACTCTGTGAACTATATTTGCAAATACTTTGCAAATATTGGCAAGAATCTAGCTGAAGACATTACAAAGAAATCCAATTTCTGCATAAACAAAAAATTGCCTCAGTCCAGTCCACAGCTTTCATGTTTTGTCCTACTTGAGACGGACCAGAAAGAAATTGACCACATACTAACAAGTCTTAAATCTGAAAGCGCGCCTGCCTGGGATAATATTCCTACTAACTTTCTTAAGTTAGCACGATCTCTTGTGGTTCCCATAATAAATCATCTGGCAAATCTTTGCTTTCGGAAGGGCATTTTTCCGTCACCTCTTAAAAGATCTTTGGTTATACCTGTGCACAAGGGCGGAGACAAGGGCGATGTTAACAATTATAGGCCGATTTCTGTACTACCCGCTATTTCTAAAATTTTAGAAAAGTTAATTAATATTCGTCTCATCAACTACCTTGACCGTTTTAATATTCTATCACAGAATCAATATGGTTTTAGACGCGGAAAATCTACAGAAGATGCAGTTTTAGCATTAACATCGTCAGTAACTAATTGCCTAGATGAAGGAAAGAAATGCTTGACTATGTTTCTAGACCTTAAGAAGGCATTTGACACCGTTTCTCTACCCACCCTTGTACAAAAATTAGAAAACATTGGCATCAGAGGAGTTCCACTGGATCTTTTGAAGGACTATTTACAAGACCGAAAGCAGCGAGTAAAGATAGATAAATGCTTGAGTGAGGACGCATTAGTCTCTTTTGGCGTTCCTCAGGGTAGCGTGCTGGGTCCTACGTTATTTCTCGTGTACATAAACGATTTGACTAACCTTACAATCGAAAATGGAAAAATATTATCCTATGCTGAAGACACGGCATTGATCTTCACAGGCCCCAATTGGAATTCGGTCTTTAAAAGTGCCGAATGTGGACTGGAGAGAGTATCAAAATGGCTACAAGTTAACATCCTAACATAAATATCGCGTAATATTAAATATCGCGAAAACAAATTATATATGTTTCACTATCAATAGCAGAACGCAGCCTGGTAGTGACCTAGTATTGAAAATACATGTATGCGGAAAAACTGATGCTTGTAATAGTGCGTGTACTGTTATTGATCGGGTTACATCAACGAAATATTTAGGGGTTATATTGGATCGACATCTAAATTGGCATCAACACATTGAATCAATGAGTGGCAGGGTGAGAAAATTGACTTGGATTTTTAGGAAATTACGATATGTGACTACAAAAAAACTTATCAATCAAATCTATACAGCTTTAGGTCAATCGGTAATAGGATATTGTATTTCGATATAGGGAGGTGCAACAAAGACAAAATTTCTTGAGATAGAGAGAAGTCAGCGATGTCTACTCAAGGTAATGCATTTTAAACCATTCAGATTCTCTACCACGGAACTTTATAAATTTTGTGAACTTCTTTCGGTAAGAAAGTTGTATATTTTGTCAGCAACTCTACGGTTGCATAAAATATTGCCATATAGAGAAAAAGACACGAAAAAAAGAAGGAATGACAAGGTTGCAAATATACAGAGATGTGGTACAGCTTTCGCTAGACGTCAATTAATTGGGCAATCTACCCACATTTACAATAAACTAAATAAAAACCTAAAAATACATGAATTCAATTTATATAAATGTAAGCAATTGGTATCGGATTGGCTTTTAACGAAATCTTAAGACGATATTGAAATTTTTTTACAATGTATGTCCTGAATAAATTAATAATGAAAATATAATTAATAATAAAATAACAATAAAAATTATAAACATAGTAGGTATGTATACTCCGGTTATCTTGCTTTAATTCTGTCACGTACATGTTGAAACATTCACTCAAAACACGCACCCTCAAACAGACTCATGGCACAAACACTCATAAACACACACTCACACACTAACACATACATGCACACACAAACGCATACACGCACAGAAAAGGCGCGCGCTATCGCGCACAATTCTAATAATAATGTAAACCTACTAAAAGATTATTTTAGTAGGGTAAATAGTTATATATATCATATTTTAGTTAGTACTAGTTTAATGTCTATATCTTTTCGAGCCACAGTATAAGATAATGCTATGTTAATGAGTTATGGAAGAGCGAGACCTCCTGGCACAAGTATCTCGAATACTTAATAGGCTGGTCTCAACGATGTATGTGAAACTAACTTAAGATACTGTGAATAAAATATTTTTCATTTTCATTTTCATTTTCATGTCACTGGTTTTTCTCAGTTTCAAACAGCAACGTTGACTACTGTGGTATATCTATATTTTATGTCCAGTCTATGGACATCGGTTTCTATAATAACGCTATTAGTTATTGCTTATTATGTCATATTGTATAGTTGAATTTTGTTAATAAAAACCTATATAACTAAGGTTTTATCTTTCAACAATTTTATTAACAAAATTTGTGTCTGAATATATTTAATTATCCTGCTTGTATTACAAAATAAGATGGAAAAATATCTGAGACCTGACGATTAGACATCGACCCGTCCAATGCATCAGCGACTAAGGAATGGGAGCATTGGAAACGTACGTTTGAAAGTTTTCTGAAAATAGTAGATATTTCATCTGACAAGAATTCGAAAGACCCATCATCTATGAATGTGAACTTGGACTTGCTTGTAAATTACGTATCATCGAATATATATACATACATCAATGAATGCACTGATTATTCTCAAGCAATAAATATACTTACAAAATTATTCACAAAGCCTAAAAGCATTATTTACGCTAGACATGCACTTGCCACTAGAAAACAGCAAGGCGAAGAATCTCTTGATAGCTTCTTACAGGCTCTGAAACAACTCTCAAAAGAGTGTGACTTCAAAAGCGTCGATGCTAATACAAATCGAGACGACTATATCCGAGACGCCTTTATTACTGGTATAAAATGCGCTAAAATTAGACAACGGCTTCTAGAAAATTTAAGCCTTACGCTCGACGCAGCGTATAATCAAGCCCTTTCTTTAGAAATGGCTGAAACTAACTGTCAAAGCTATAATTCTACCAATATAAATGCTGTATCAGAATCAACAAGTAACAACACAAATCAAATTTGCAGCAAAGTTAGTCCAGAAACTTTAGCAGCTACATTGAAATATTATGCAAAAGCAAGAAAATGCTTCTTTTGTGGTGGTAAAGTCCACCCGCGACGGAATTGTCCGGCTATAGACGTGATTTGTCAAATGTGTAACAAAAAGGGGCATCTCGCAAAAGTTTGTCGAAGCAAGCATTTTATTAATACAAGCAGTGCTTCTTTTACTGACACTGACGAAGAAGTTTTTGCTTCGTTTATTGTAGCTTCATCACCTACTTCACTAAGAAAAGCTACCGTAACGGCAATTGTAAAAGGATTACGAGCCGAAGCATTATTAGACACTGGAAGTTCTATCAGTTTTATCAACGAACATTTCTTCAAATCATATCATAATTATAGAGACCTCACGTTATTAATTGTTAAAGACCTGTGCGCTGATCTTATTATAGGTCATGACATTTTAAAAAAACACACTTCATTAGAATTTTCATTTGGAGGAAAGAAACTATGAAGGTTTGTAATGTTTCAGCAGTTCGGAATGCAAACCAATTGCCATAAAATCTCGCCGATACAATGACGAAGACAATCAATTCATACATTCCGAAGTAGTGAAATTGTTAACAGCTGGTATAATTGAAGAGAGTTCGTCTCCGTGGCGTGCTCAGGTACTTATAACTAAGAATGCTAATCATAAAAAACGCCTAGTAATAGATTACTTGCAAACAGTTAACAGATATACATAGCTGGATGCCTATCCTCTCTCTAACATCGAAGAAATAATATTGAAGATATCAAAATATTCTGTTTTTAGCACTATAGATTTACAAAGTGCATATCATCGAATACGGAACAAACGATTTTAAATAGTATAGTTGGGACCCCAGTTTATTTTATGCCCCAGGGCCTTTGGTTACCTAGTTACGCCACTGAATATAAACTCATGCGTAATACAATTGAATTTTGGTAACGTCTCTGAACCGGGGAGTCTACCGCGCAACGTGAATACGATTACCATTTGGCTAAAATGACACCGTTCGTCCACTAAACGGATATCGTCGCACCGGTGAAACGATGTCCGCCGGTCTTCAATTCCTTTACCAGTGACACGTGTTCGAGGGATCTTTGAATGAATGATATGCTTAGACTTTGACATTTGTAGTTACCGCCGAAAAAACGAATATCAATGGGTGAAGATCCACCGGTAATGAGAACTGTCAGTTGAAACAGTCTACCTTACTGTGGTCGGTTTGAACTGAATATTCGTATTTCTACCAACTTTTGCTAGTTATTACTTATTTTTTGTTTCTATTTGTACAAATATTATGACCTCCTAAACGAATTAACAAAAAGCGGCTATGTAGTTAATCTATACGCTGTAAAAGTAGGAGCGAGAGGTATACCAGCAAAATCTCTCTATAACCTGCTGAAAGACCTTGGCTTGCCCAGAAGTGCAGTAAGTTCTATACTAGAACGAGTATCTAAAGCTGCATTAGCAGGTTTATACCAGATTTGGCAGGGCAGGGAGAGAAACACAAGTGAAGTGAAGGTGAGTGTTGATGTACGTCGGAAAGGGGCCCCTTAAACCTACACCCGTGTCATAAGTCTCGGGATCTACTTGGGGTTTCTCTCTCTGCCACACGATGGACCTGGCACCCGCACGGTGAATCCATGGAAGCTAAGAAGTTCGTCTCTCTTTAAACCCTTCTACTATAGTGTATTGTGTGTGTGGGCAACTAATAAAACCCATGACAGGAAACTGGATACTTGCCAGAACGCTATGGAAAGGAGCATGATGGGAAAAAAGCTATCAGATAGAATCAGGAACTCAACCATAATAGAACAAACGAAAAGAACAAACAACGTTACAGTAATAATAAGAAAACTAAAATGGAAATGGGCAGGCCATACCATTAGAGGTAAAGACAAATGGTCAAAGACAATAATGCACTGGTTTACTGGACACAGGAAAAGGAAAAGAGGCAGGCCATTTCGAAGATGGGCCGATGAAATAAGGGTTACAGCAGGTGTAGGCTGGACAACAACGGCAGTGGATAGACAAAAATGGAAAAAGTTGGGGGAGGCCTTTGCCTATAAAAGGCAAACAGGCATGGTTATCGATGGAAAAAAACAAGTGGACTTGATACTGCCAATTTAAATGGAAACATGCAACAAATGTGTTGAAGAAGTTATTTTTATTTTTATTTCATGTAATATGTCTGAATAAAGGCTTTTATTATTACTATAGTGTGTTAGTGCAATATTGAATGTTTGTGTCTTGTAATCTGTGTTTTACACGAACTATGGCGTTAGCGGCATTATCTGCTGCAGCGGAAGAGGAACGGCTCAAGAAGCTCGAGACCTTAGAGCGCAGGATGCTACGTGATAGCAGCTAGCCTATGCTCTTGTCAGAGAGCAGTTTTATTGATAATTTTAGGTTATCAAAGTCGCATTTTCTGACTTTGTGCAACGATTTGGCTCCGTTTTTGTCAACGGCCCAACGCTCATCAGCAGTGCACCCAGAAATCAAAGTAGGTTGATTTATCACGAGAGCTATAAAAAACCTGATGGTCGATGGAAAGTAATCACTGTAGCCTATAGTAATACAAAACAGCGAGCTTCTATTTTTTTTTATACTACTTCGGGTGGCAGACAAGCATACGGCCCGCCTGATGTGAAGCGGTTATCGTAGCCATATTAACGATTGCAACATAAAGTATTGCTTGCGCGCCGCCACCCACGATAGTCAACTCAGTATCTCCTTCCTTTTTTTCTGGTGACCTCACTCACTCACAGGAACACAACAACCCTCAAGGGAATTGTTATTTGGCTGCGGTATTCTGTGAGGTGGAGGTACATTCCCCAGTCGGGTAGCTTACAATTACGCTCCCTACCTCTCTTTTCGCCAGAGCTTCGTTTGTCAGTCAGCAGGGTGCACCACGTGCAAGTGAAGTTGGCTTTGGTTCGAAGATCTTGATGAACACCCCAAAACGGCACGGTCGCAAACACTATAATTTAAATAACTCAAGGAAAATAAATAGTTCGTTCGTAATAACATACATTTATAAAGAATTAAATCATTTATTTAACAGTAAGTACATATATAAAAACAAGAATGTACGTAAATCACAGAGTTAGTTTTAAACCACAGCATAAGTTATAATAGTACTACAAACAGTATGGCGACCCCACCTCGAGTCGAATGTGGAACTGCGCCGCGTATTACGAAAATTCGTTCGTAGTATATAATCTATCCTCAACTAAACTTAAATGGTAAAATGATTTATTTCTTATTTTTAATCAATACAATTAAACTATTTGTTTTTAAATTATTTTTTTCCAGTTTT
This sequence comes from Hypsopygia costalis, assembly GCA_937001555.2. Taxonomy (NCBI): domain Eukaryota; kingdom Metazoa; phylum Arthropoda; class Insecta; order Lepidoptera; family Pyralidae; genus Hypsopygia; species Hypsopygia costalis. The sequence continues at coordinate 22,382,783 of OW443328.2, forward strand.
AACAACGAATTTTACACATTACATCAATGTAATCGTTGATTTGACAGGTCAACATTTTTGGATTTTTATATTCCACAATTTTTATAGATAACTAATAATAATAATAAAATGTTTTATTTTCTCACTAATCAATACAAACACAATCTGTACGTGCAATTAAACATATAGGTAAATACACCAATGCGACAATAAACATTGGTAGTATCGACTGCGTGAGACTGGAGCCTATGAACTAGGCATAAGCCTGTATCTCAGCGCACCAGTGCTCACCTCTCGGTCAAGACGGAACAATTTACATACCATACATAAATCACGGAACTTTAAGTATAGACAGGCACTATAAAATATAAGATACGTACATATAGCAGTTTGCAAAACAAATCAAAGGGAAGAAAGAACTGACATTAGATTGTACAATAACCAATTACAAAATGTGTGAAATATTTGTTGTATCAGGGTAACTGTATTTAATGCAGTCTCATAATCACAATCATTCAAAATAAACGTTTAGAGATATTTATTAATACAATATTATCAAAAGTATAACATCTTACGTTACAGCGCAAGGTGCATATGCAGTCAACCCTAAGGCTTCTTCACACACATTTGCACAAATGCAGACGCGGTCTGTTTCTCGTATGGAGTGACCGGGGTGTGTGTGTGTTACAACATACGTTTGCACCCATCTCCGTTTTTATTTCAAAATTAATGTATTTATTAACAATTCGTATTATGCTAAACAACATTCTAAGCTGACGATAACCATACATTTCAGAATGACAATTGTATCTTTTTTATTACAAATATAATACGCTCAATTTACATAAAATAATTAGAGGAATTCCTCTGTCATGTATGCTTATAAAATACTAAAATAAATAAAAAAGGTAAATTGCGATTTATAAACTAAAATAGGTAAACAAACTACTTGGGCATGCTGTCACAGTACTACGTATAGTACGAATCACAAGTTAAAGGATTGGCGAACTTGCGGCCGCGGACTTGCGAAGGCGTTCACCAGTCGCTGCAACATTTGGTTGTTGGCAACAGCAGCATCTGCGAGGTCTTCGGCGGCTACAGCTAGCCGCTCCAGTGTCGAAGCAGTAGCTTGAGCTACCCTGTTGTTCTCTTCGGCTGCTGTTGCTAACCGGTCAATTGCATTCGCCAATCTATTTTCATCCTTCCGGGGCACCAACATTAAAACGGTTGCCTGAAAAAAAAAAGTTAAATTGTATAAACTTTATTGGTGCATCCTGAAACATAACACATACCGTTGTATATTTTTTCATTAGTATTGAAGTAATGATGACATTTGGCCTACCCTCTCCTTCCCCGGTGTATTTTTGAAATAATGTATTGTATGAAAATAATATGCCTTGTTACATCAGATAGTCAGTGCTGTCATATTGGTGGTGTTATAGGGAATGAACCAAAGTAGAAATTATTGTCATAAGATTATTAGCACATAAACAAAGACAGGAAGAAAGTAACAAAAACATGCGTAAGCCTTGTTATACCATAACCCTGGCAGTCATTAATAGATGTAACTTGTCAGTATTTTTAGTTTTGACTAGATACATACCTATAGTAGGTACAGACACTTATAAGAGATACGTATGAACTGCCTAATGACATGGATTAAACCATTTCAATAGGTAGTCCACCTATTGTTTTGTAGGTATACCTACAGTATCAAACACAAATTATTTACTAAGATATCTGTACGTCTGATTCTCGGCTCCTGATTATATATCTCTTTTGTTGACTGTATGTTGTTTACATAATGCAAATTCATAACAAAACATCAGAAAAGTACTTACGTCTCTCCATTTTATGGGGGGTTTGGTGGTTCCAGACCCCACCGCGTTCAGCCTAGCTGCAAGTGACACCCACTTGTCGTTTGGACAAGGGTGCCGCATGCGAGGAAACACGCCCAGTTGCCAGCGCAGGATTCGCGTGCATATAATCCAAGAGCAAACGCTCTTGGGCATTTGATACAACCATAAGCGCTGGCATCTAGAAAAATATAAGTCGACCGTAGTCAGTCACTTGTACACTTCACCTCTTATGTTATTTAATTACAGATAGATGTTTAAAAAAAGCCGTGAAATATCACCTTCTTCAAATAATTTCAAATAAAAATAAGAATTTAAATGTAGGTTATGTAAACAAAGACACACAGTCTAAAAATACTTCGTTTACCACAGATTATAAATTATACCCCACTACATTGTAGTTTTGCGTTTAGTTGTGTTTAATTTGTTTTATTTTTTTTATCAAAGTAATAATCACAATTTAAAATAATAATTTACAGTAAAAATAAAAACTATATTTTCTTAAAAATTATATATTATAAGTATTTCTCAAATTCTAGACAAGCTACAACATTATTACGAAACGCAGGTCTTAAAACTAGATAAATCATTCGTTTAAGAACTGTCCGCACTAATACGTCTAGAATTTTGTCTATGGTGATACCCAGTGATTACCACCCAGTTGTCCAACGTTTCCCCGGTACCAATTGGATGAAATTCCATGGGTGGGAATGGACATAAATACCAAGAAATTGAATGAAATTCACTGATTTCCCCGGTAGGCCCCCGGGTCTTGTTCACCTATATATCCTAGATCTGTGATTCATAATACTATATTATGTAATACTATATTATGTAGCAAGTGATCATGAGAGCGCTAAATTAGTGGAATCTTTGATTTAAAGTGTTTATGTCGCACTGTTGTTCCAAAATGTCGCGCAGAACAGTGGTCAAATTACACTATCGTTTTTGCGGTTGAATTATTGAGGAACTAAGTGGATTTCTGACATTATTCTTCGGCATATCGCTGAAGCCGGGAGAATATAATTGTATAAAATAGCTTAGTAATGGAATAGTATTCCATTGAAGAATTGTCGCCAATCAATCAAAGAATAAAACTTGCATAACACATTTTTTTTAAGGCCATGGATAAGAGTTTTTTAGACTTAGATTTTCCATGGTTTTTTTCACAGACATTCAATCTATTTGAATGTCTGTGGTTTTTCTATTGTTTTTTCTTCAATTATCCGAACTTTACAAAATACTCCCTTTGAGTATTAATCCACTGGAGATGCCAACGAAACTCTTCGAACAAATTTTTTCACCACTTTTAGCGGGGGGCGAGGTAAACACGTACAGCACACCACCAAAAGATGTAATTAACTCGCAACACAAATTTTGCGGTTGCGATAAACGCAACTACAAAAAAAATGAACAAATCAAAAATTACACGCACACAGACACAGTTGTCACGTAACCACAACGTAACTATGCAGCGACCACCAAACACAAAAAACACTAGAAATAGTAAGTGGGCGTTACCCGCGTAGGTCATTATACTCCAATTTAGCATATCTCGATCGTCGCATATCTCAGTCGTCATTTGTCACAGCCGCGGAAACGATCATGGCAAAAAAACATATAAAAATGCCTTCTTGTGCCATATTATCGTGTAAGAATAATAGTAGCAAACATAATGTGTCTAATGGTGGCATTTCATACCATCGGTAAGTAATATTTCTCATTATTTTTATTATTTAATAGAATTTAAGCATATTCATTAGAATGCACAAATACGAACAAACTAAAGTAACCCTTATGTGCTTATTTTTAAAGTCAAATTTCTAACGCACGCTTGTTTAGAACATTCTAGCGTTAATCGATTAGTGATGTGATTCATGTATCGTCAGTATTTATTTACTTGATTATTTACTCCCTCACGATATTGAAACAGTATGATTTTATAATTGTGAAAACAATATTATATCATATGAACATAATATAATTGTAAGAAATGTTAAATATAGGCAGGCATGGTAGGGACCGATATTGAACTGACTGAGTTTCTTTCGGCGTTTCCTTTCATCTCATCAGTAGTTGTTCCGAAACGCTCGTAGTTTGTAGCTTTGATATAATATAAATAAAATATAACTTAGAATTTGACGATTCGAATTACTGCACACTATTAACTTGTCTACTTCCGATGATATCCATAAGAGCTTTGATTACTTGCTATTCTGCATAGATAAGAGCGTTGGGGGTAAATAATTGTAATAAATCTGCTTACGTAAAACTTACGGCCCCTTATAAGAAACTAGCTGTAGCGCGAGGCTCCGCTCGCGTAGCACTTCGTTGGCACATATAAAGTACTCTATATATTAATCCAGATTATCTATATGTGTGCAAAATTTCATCTAAATACGTTCAGCCGTTTACGTCTGATCGAGCCACAAAGATCTAAACATCCTCACAAACTTTCGCATTTATAATTATTAGTGTGAAGTCATAATTAACAAGTTTGTTTAAAAAATCATTTTTGGGACAAGCTTCTACGACAGCTTTTACGTTTATCATGCATTGTCATCCAAACTAAACGTGTACTACAAAATTTCAGCTCAATCCGTGAAGATCTGTCTCAAAATTGAGTTGCAAGATTCCACCCGAACAAACATTGTTACACACTGACATACATATGGACATACATACATACATACATACATTGTAAGTTGAAGAAAAGATTGTAAAAATATACAATTTTATGGTACCAAAAATTGTAATAGGTAGATATTCATTACTCCGGTAGTAGTATTCGGTGTTACTTGATGTTCCTCGTTACTACATCACTATCGAAAAGTAGTGACATCGACATTCGTGTAGTACAGTCATTCAAATATCGGACTTAAGTCAAGGATAGAAGTCATAATATTAAAATCAATATGAGTAGCGCCACCTTGCGTCGAGTAGCTATACTGTTTTGAATCTGACATAATAAGAAGTACAGCTATTGCTCACTAGATGCTTGTTCGGGATTCAATTGTTTATGAACCGTGTTATAACTGCATTAGGTTGAATTTGAACTAACTTTTTTTTGTATATATGTCATTTTTTACAGTATTTTTAGACCAATCACAGCACAAACATGCATGTAGTAACACGTTAATATTTTGCTTTACATGTGTGAGTTTGGCGACAAAGGTTTTCATACTAATACTAATAGGTCATCATACGATTTCTAGTAGTTTTTTATGTTCTGTGGCAGCGACATACGAAAAAGATAGTGTTGGGGCTTGCGGCACATCTGAAGAATGAGTCAAATCAGTTTGATGAATGAACTGAATTGTCATAAACTATTTATTATAAAATTGTAAAAGTGAAAATTCTGTACATTAAAGATATTATCCAAAAAATATGTTTGTTTGTATGTATGTCTGTCTGTATGTATGTGTCTTGTGTTATTAGCACTCTCGTGCAGCTAAACTGTGGTATAAACTGTCGCCCGCGGTTTTTCCAGGCTGATACAGTCACTGTCTTCTACTGTCACGAGTACGCTGGACTACGTACGTACTTTTAGGTCAGTGGAAACAACCTTCAAGAAAAGAGCGTACGCCCATCTATGCACTTGTATCCCTTCATGCAGTTGCTTTAATGATTTCTTATCCTTTATTTGATTTTATCGGACAAAACCCTGTTTGAGAACATGAAATATTGTCAATTTTAAATGTGAACATCCAAAGATCCAAACTTCTTCGTTTGGATGTTTAGATCTTTGGTTGTTACTCAATCACGCAATAACGGCTAAACGGATTTAGATGAAATTTGGTATGGAGATAGTTTGAGTCCCGGGGAATAGCATAGGATACTTTTTTTTAGGATTAATACTCAAAGGGTCTGGGTACTAACTTAATGTTTGTGTTGTGTTGTTTTAGATCACTCATTGGACCCCCGCTATTTGGTACCGATCATTAGTCACATTGATTTCATTGTGTCTTTCTCAACCTCGACATTGGCAAAATCATCGTCAAATAAAAACGATGGAGCCATTTAATTAAAAAGAAGAAGAAGAATAAGAGTGTAGGGAGTGTAATTGTTACCCGACTGGGGAATGTACCCCCGCCTCACAGAATACCGCAGCGTGCCTTATTTCTGCACTGCCCAGGTCTCGGATCTTGATTTTAACTAGACAAAAAAATTGTCGCTCTCCCGTTAAAGAGCTATAAGATTTTTTTTTGTGGCAGTGCCGAACTAAGTTTATTTCGGCACAGCCCACTCTGCCTACGTTAAGCTCACTGACTACAACGTGAATTATTAAAATACGTATAACTTTTTAATTACGCATCGACCAGTTGTGTTTTATTTCCGACAAATTCAAGGTAACATCGTGTGCCTTATTTCGGCACTGCCCAGGTCTCAGATCTTGATTTTAACTAGACAAAAAATTAGTCGTTAATTTGTCGCCCAAAGCAAAAAATTTGTCGGTCTCCCGTTAAAGAGTTATAAGGTTTTTTTTGTGGCAGTGCCGAAATAAGCTTATTTCGGCACAGCCCACTCGGGATCTATTAAACTACAAAACATAGCGAAGATATGATTTTCCCCAGAATTAGTCGAATTCATACACCAAGTATCAGAATTAGTCGACCTCCCGTTAAAAAGTTATAAGTATTTTTTTGTGGCAGTGCCGAAATAAGGCTTATTTCGGCACTGCCCAAAAAAATTACACCACCTAGCGAAAATCTGATTTCACCCAGATGTTGCCTTGTATTTGTCGAAATTTGTCGGAAATAAAACACAACTGGTCGATGCGTAATTAAAAAGTTACACGCATTTTAATAATTCACGTTGTAGTCAGAGAGCCTAACGTAGGCAGAGTAGAATAACACCACCCCATTCACATATGGCTATCGTAAAAAGCAACTAATGTAGTGCTAAAGAACACTTAAAGCATTCGTAGATCAGAAAACAGTTGCATGCATTGACAAGCTTTGCCAGACTCTGAAAAAGGAAGGAAATAAAACGTTTACTGTTGCATTTTGTGCATGATATAATTTTGATGCAAGATCTCGGACTATACTTATTATGAGAATTATTAAAATGCGTGTAACTTTTTAATTACGCATCGACCAGTTGTGTTTTATATCCGACAAATTTCGACAAATTCAAGGCAACATCTGGGTGAAATCAGATTTTCGCTAGGTAGTGTAGTTTTTTAGGGAAAAGAAGTACTTATAACTTTTTAACGGGACGTCGACTAATTCTGATACTTGGTGTCTGAATTCGACAAATTGACGACTAATTCTGGGGAAAATCATATCTTCGCTATGTTTTGTAGTTTAAGAGATCCCGAGTGGGCTGTGCCGAAATAAGCTTATTTCGGCACTGCCACAAATAAAACCTTATAACTCTTTAACGGGAGACCGACAAATTTTTTGCTTTGGGCGACAAATTAACGACTAATTTTTTGTCTAGTTAAAATCGAGATCTGAGACCTGGGCAGTGCCCAAATAAGGCACACGGTAACATCGGGGTGAAATCAGATGATGGCTAGGTGTTGTAGTTTTATTGGGCAGTGACGAAATAAGGCTTATTTCGGCACTGCCACAAAAAATACTCGTACCTATATATATATATAACTTTTTAACGGGAGGTCGACTAATTCTGATACTTGGTGTCTGAATTCGACAAATTGACGACGAATTCTGAGGAAAATCATATCTTCGCTATGTTTTGTAGTTTAATAGATCCCGAGTGGGCTGTGCCGAAATAAGCTTATTTCGGCACAACCTTATAACTCTTTAACGGGAGACCGACAAATTTTTTGCTTTGGGCGACAAATTTCGACAAATTAACGACTAATTTTTTGTCTAGTTAAAATCAAGATCTAAGACCTGGGCAGTGCCGAAATAAGGCACACTGTTACTATATCAGAAAATAACTCTGAGCACTATGCCGTCATTTTTGAGCGGTACAGGTGAGTACATGAGTAAATGGAATTTGCCAGGTACAAGTGAGGAATTATGACTAATTATAGTATTTCAATATTCTAGCAGTTTCTACTTACGCCAATAATTAAATAATAAAATTAAAACAGCAATTTAATGTCAATAACTTTTATTTTAGTTAAACAAAGAAATGTATAATATCATATATATTTTATTGAATAAAATTATTTCTTATAAACAGACAGACATGACAGCTCTTGTCCATTGCAAGAAACAGCCACCAAGTTCCCATCCTAGCCGAAATATGGCAAACTTAAAAGTAATGCGAATGGTCCAATTAACAATAAATATATTAGAATACATAAGTAAACTTGCTGCCAACGATTATTGTAAAATTAACATCGACTACGACAGTAAATCGGTGTTCAAATTGTTGATGCAATGGATGAATGCAATAACAATGCTCGTGCTTACCATTTGTTCAAATGTATGGTCAGATGAAAGTCATTCAACTTGATCTTAAGGGGATTCATCCCGTAACGGTCCCTTCTACAGAAAGAGAAGAAAAGAGACGCTAATTACATGCCGTGTGGAAATTAAAGAGAGAGCATCTTAGAATAAATTGGCGTGATTGTCGAATCAATAATATAGATTTTACGGTAAGATATAGAAACATATTTAAAATAAATTTAGTTTATTATTAAACCTATGGAAAGTGAAATCTTGCTTGAAAATGCAAATTTCCGCCACTTTAATATTTAAATCATCAATGAGATGTTTTTTTATGCTGATTATAATTTAGATAAAAATGTTTAATAACATATTCAAAATGCATGCTCGTAACCAAAAATATAATATTATTGCTTGGAACATAGCGGTAAGTTATATCAAGTTTTGAAGCGGCGGCGTATTTATAACTTGAGACCCCCTTAAGGTACTGTTTATTTACAGAAATAATATACAATTGGACCACCATCAACGCATTTTCTTACAGGAGAAAACATTTACATGTTTCGAAATAGACTTCTAGCGTGGTCAGAGGTTACTACAGAATTTTACGGCTGAAGCGTGAACATAAAAAAAAATATTACAAAAATATATCACAGCAATTTTAATTAAGCCCCAACAGATAGTCTATCGTGATCACGATTGAGATCGAAGAAACATAGTCCTCGGAAAGGAAAGAAGAATGCTTTCGGGTCAATATTACAACAATTTACATGGTATCAGTCATTTCATAAACTTTTTGGAACACCTATATTAACAAACGATCGTTATGCTCCATTTGGAGTAGTATAAAATCAGACGCGGGTGGCGGGTCGTCGACGAGGGAGTGGTGTGATGTGGAAAGAGTGAAGTGAAGTCGCAGAGTGCGGCGAGGGAGCGAGACTGGCAGCGCAAGACGAGGCTGGCCGCGCGCCGCGCCGGCCGAGGCACCACTCTACGTAGACAACGCTATTTCCAGCGCCTCCTTGTGTTCGCTGCTTAACTGCATGAGGCACGAATTGAATAATTCTGTATTGCTCTGAAAATAAAAAACGAAATAGTGTTAACGGTGTATTACAGAATATGAATAATTAGGGGAAGTATATATATTTTAAATTCTAAGGACATCATACTAATAGACTTAAACACCTAGTGTTTAATTTTTTTTACATAATATTTAACCTCTCGCGTGCCGTGAATTTTAGCGCTGTACCGACCTATGCACGCGAAAGCTTAATGAAATATATACATATATATAACATAAAGATGCTACTTAGATACTTTGGTCAATAAAGAGCCCTCAACCCTAAATGAAAAATATATGGATAAATTAACAGGGCGAGGAAATGACATTGTTTTTTTTTAATAGTATGCAACAGACAACAAAATTGTGCTTTTAAACATTTGTTGTAATTTAGTGCCGATTATTGATATTGGTTCATAATAGTGTATTATGGTGCAAGTGATCATTAAGTATTATTTTATTGATCATCATTAATAAACAAGCGTATGTATTTATACCTATCTAAGCGACTCGACCGCGAGCGCTTCATGTTCTACGTGGTTCAACCCTATGAGCGACACACAGCCCGGTTACGTCAAGGCCGTGACAAACCATTTTGTAAAAGCAGCGGCGGTCGCTCGTAACGCGTTACATATAGCGGTTACTTTCGATTGTCCCTGCCGCTGAAAGACTTAGGTACGAGTACAGCTGCAGAATTATTTTGGACCGTATTAGCGCGTAACGAAGGTTGATATTTTATTAATTTTTATTCCAATTGTGTCGGAAGTGGATCTTCTGTTAGAGTATATTATTCTGTGGCCATATTAACAATTGTCGTGTATACCTGTATTTGCCTGACGAGGGCGACCATTTGCGCGTAGACAGGGTTGTCAGTAGGCACGGCGTCCCTGAGGAAGGCCTCGGCGAGCGTGGCGATGACGCGCTGCGGGGCGTCGGGCGAGGCCAGCGCCGCGTGCCCGCCGGCCGCCAGCTCGCACAGCAGCGAGTACACGTGCGGCGCCTCCTCCGTGTCCTCCACCACCGGCAGCCACGTCAGCCTGCCGGAACATATGACGCATGAATTAACACGTAGCGTAGCGTGTACGGTTACTGATCTCCAGGATATAACTCATCACTACTGAATATACGATTATCGTGGAAGTTGAGGCATTCCGCGATGGTAAAGATTAAATGTACTAAATAAAATATAGTTTACTTTGTATTGATATAGACCAGTTAAAGCAGATAATCAGTTCTTTGCAGTACCCTCGAGTAACAACAGAACCACATGCTGCAAGAACATACACCTAGTACTCGTCCATCATTTAGCAAACTTTTTATAGCAAATAGAACAAAGATACTGCCCATTTGATGAGTAGCAATTTCCAGGCAAATAAAAACGCTTTTCCCACTAGTACATGTGTTACCACCCATGTTGCTAGTGAAGTGCCATTTAAAAAGCTTCTCGATGACTGTATACATAGTGAATATACATATATTAGTTCATCCGCGCAACTTCGTCTGCGTGTGAAAGAGGTCCCTCTTTCACACGCAGACGAAGTTGCGTCGAGAGTGAATTGTAGGATTATCATTAAAAAGGTTATAGTGAGCCAATCTTAAAAGATAGACATATGCGTTTTTTTAGAACTTTTTAAGAGGAGCAATTCTGTTATACATTTGCGTAACTTTAACTGTTCACTAACTTTTCAATAAATTTAAAAACGAGAAATGTCTTCATAAAAAAAACGAGTGTGCTTTAGACCACACGACTGAAGTAAAACTTCTTTAGCTCTACTAACTTATATCTCCCTCTCAACTTCCGTCCCACGTTTCCGTAACGCTCTCGTCACGCATTCACCAACTTACACCCCAAGTCAATCGTGCGAACAGAAGTCTTACTTCATAAATAGTTTCAAGTAATACATTCACTCACCAGTGCCTGATGATCTCGTCCCTGTTGATCTGTTCGTGGTTGTACTTGATGATCTTGGTGACTGCGGAGATGGCGTTCTCTGTGGCGTTGAGGTTCTCTGGCGAGCGCGCGGCGGGCTCTGCGATGAGCGCGGCCAGCAGCGGCACGGCGCGCGCGCACGCCGCCGCGAACTGCCCGCCGCCGAACTGCGCCAGCACGCCGCACCCGTACGCGGCCGCCTGCCGCACCTCCGCCTCCGGCGACTGCAGCCCGCTCAGCATAGGCTCCAGGAATATGTTCTGATATTTAGCGCACGCCGGACCTGTTCACGAAGATACAAACTTCTTAGCTTCCGTGGATTCACCGCGCGGGTGCCGGGTCCATCGTGTGGCAGAGAGAAACCCCAAGCAGATCCCTAGACTTGTGACACGGGTGTAGGTTTAAGGGGACGTATATTCCATTATAACCATCGATAAAAAATTTATAAACATATCGTGACTTGCGTATCTCTTTCGGTGTCGTCGTGTCGTGCCCGTGTAGCTACTATATTGCACTCGTGCTTTATGTACATATTTTAAAACATTTGTCTCCACGACTATTTATTAACCATATATTGTTTTCAGGGATTACAATTGTTAGTAGTAAGAGTTCAATAAATAAACTTTGTCAAAATGGATATGGATATTTGTGATTATTCCACATGCAAATGTACAAGATTTGGATGAAATTTGGCACAAATGCTATGTTCAGGTTAACCTGAAAGGCAGGAAGTCTTTAAAAGATGTAATGTTCACCTCCGAACTCTATGACGTCGTCGAAGATGCACAGTGCCCACTGACGGTCTGCGTAGGGCCGGCCAGGTGCCAATAGTTGCACCAGGTGCGGCAGCAAGCTGTCCAGATGCGGGAAGAAATGTTCGCGGTATGCCGAGAGCAGCGCGTGCAGTACGTCCGCCACGCGCGACAACCCGTACACGTCTTCGTTGTCTTCGTCGACCAGTTGTTCCTCCACCACCTATACAACAATAAATGTTGGGATGCAGTGGATTTCAACATAATCTGGGGTTCAGGATTCAGTCGGAAACAGAGATGTTAACACACGCGAAGATGGAAGAAATCACATTAAGCATTGAGGCGTAACTTGCAAGACATGATGTTAGCTCGGCGGGTGCGTTTCTGTTTATTGGCCGGTGCGTTTGTATATTTCTATCTAAGTAGGATATGTCAAATCTGTCTAGAGTAACAACTTTTTTTACGACGAATAGATGTGCATGTGATGTGAACTGCATTGTTCATTGCCTTTTTGGTGGTCGCCGTAGTATCGCTGTTAATACTCGCTATACTGGAGACACAGTGGTGCAAATGTGCGGTGGGCCCCTATTCCGACCAGAATAAATATTCTTTAACATATGTACCTAATATTTAAACTTGAGTAAGATAAAATTCGTTCATTTCAATTACCTCATCGTAATCTTCGTCCGATCTCTTCTGCCGGCGCTCAGTAGCACGCTCGAAGTGTTCTGTAAGTAACTTATTGAGGATGCGGAGCACTTCCGCCATGGTTTCGTCGGAGAGGCATCCCGTTCCAAGAAGTTCTATGCACTGAAATATTTGAAAGAAAACAATGTGATACGAATAATACATGTGGCTCGCCTAATGTGAAATGGTTACCGCAACTTATGCTGGCAATACTTGTGTTGTATTTAATGTACCATTTTCTCAAAATTTATGAGCAATTTTATTCACTAACAGCGCTCTCCTGTGTTTTATTGCATGAAATTTGTGCATCATGATAGGAACTATGGGACGTAACATTATTTACCTGTGCAAGGCTGTTAAGTAGTTCGACTTGCACCTCCAGTTCTGGCTCGGAATCGATAGCCTTGAGCAATTCAGGCAGGATGTACGCCCACATGCCTTGTATGTATTGCGGGCCGCGGATGCGCGCGCATTCTAGCAGATAAGGAAGCGATTCGGCAGCGGCCGTGCGGACGTTGTCGTGGAAGTAGAACTTCAACATGGGCACCATCAACTTCACTACGTCCTCAGCATACTCCGCGAACGCCTCCTTCAGCTCGCGTGCGTAGCATACCAACATGTCGCATGCAGATGCTTTATCTTCCAATCCTAACAAACAGATACCAATTTTGAACAAAATAATATTTTGCATTATTATTTAATCTACATGTTATAAATATTTTAAAATGGAAAAATCCACCTAAACGCATAGGTGACATTTGAACCGACGACCTCTCGATTACTGGTCGAGTGCTCTTTCAACTGAGCTACCTGGAAGGTTTGTGATAATGGCGACTTTTTTTATTTCGATTTCATTTTTTTATTTTAACCTATTCATAATAATAAGGATTATTACACACAAGTTCAAGAAATCTACTATTAAAATAATAATTAATATCTAAATAATAAACCTACTACTAACATAAAGTTCAGTGTACTGTTATAGGCAGTGTCTATCAATTCGAATTGTAGATGTAGTGTAGAACATCATTGATAACGGATGCCTTACCGGCAGTTTTGATGCCGAAGTTCTGCTGCTCGCCCAGCGTAACGAAATGCCAATCCACATCGCCCTCGATGTTTTCTAGGTCCTCGTTGTCTAGCAACGCCACTTCTGGTTTCATAGCGGCGGTTCGCATTACGGGCTCCATTACCATTGGTAAATACTGAGCAAACTTTTTGCCTGAAAATATTAATATAATGAAAAATAAGAATGTATATAATGAGAATGAGTTTAAACAATTATTCATTGCTATACAGATGATTAGCATCGGGGACATTTTACATGGGTCTCAAGTGGAGTGCAACCTCACATGGAGTACTGTCGCCATATCTGGGCGGGAGCATCCAAATACCAGCTTGCATCTAGTGACTCAGTTCAGAGATAAACTCCAAGGATTCTTGAAGATTCCGAGCTAACAGATGGTATTGAGCCATTAAGTCTGAGGAGAGACTTTGCCTTTCTTTACGTGTTCTACCGTCTGTATGGGTTGTATTCAAAAGAATTGTTTGACTTCATACCCACAGCTACAGGTCGCACCACTCACCATAGCCAGGGATGTAATACATGTTGGAACAGAAACGGATGCATACTGTGCGGTTCCAGGGAGGTCGTTTTTTGCCCCGAGCTTATAAGTTGTGGAATGAACTCCATGCCAAGCCATAGTTTTCCCAGTTGACTGCAGTGTGGGGGTTTTTCAAGAAGGGCATGGGGTTCCTGCAGGGTCGGCAACGCGCGAGTGATGTCTCTGGTGTCGCAAGCATCTATAGGACTGTGATATTGTATGTGTGATATCTACGATGACTGCTTTTAATCAGGAGGGTCTTATGTTTGTTTGCTACCCTAGCAGTATAAAAAAATATGTATTTCTTGAACCTAAACCTCGATTTTATAAAAATACAAATGAAATATGTAGCAGGAAACGATACTTTACTGCATTGATATGGATTGTTAGGTGCCTCTCACGTTATTTAATCATATTATTATTTCATTTCAATCATAGCCAATAAGTAATTGATACAACATAACTCGCTGTACTTTGATCTTGAAAGAGCAATCTCTAAATCTTGTGCACCATGTTTGTGAAACCATGCATCTAAAATGCGTATTTGAGCTTCAGGAATTATCAGTATCAATAGTGCTGTTGGTGGCGCAAATCTCACGTCCGAATCAACATCTATAAAACGGACTTACTTTTATGTTGACCTGTGATGAGAGAAGTCGGAAAATATGATATTTACCCATAATCCTGCAAATGCGCGACCATGCAGAAATAAGGTATGATGTTTGCGGATCATCGGCAGGCAGCTGGTCGCCTTCCGTATGCGTCTTCAGCAGCAAGTCCATTACCTCAGATGCATCCGCCATGAACTTCTCTTCGCCGACAGCGAGACCTTGGGACATAAACAATTTTATTTTTATATATAGCTCAGCATATTGGCTCGCTTCGCCTGATGGTAAGCGAATAAAGCCCCAATCGCATCGGCAATGAACAAGAGACCTTGATGTCTTGTCAGTTGACGCTACCATGCTGTCCTACAAAATGCTTCTTAACGCTTTGCTTGACTGTTTTTACAAATAACAATTGATTAATTTTATTGACCAGACATCTTTCGCCCCTGCTATAGTTCGTGACGTCACCGGTACATTTGGCGCCGCTGATCTCACCAACGAAGGATTTGCAGATGTGAAAGATACGGTGAATGACATGATGGAACAAATGATAGCTCTATGGATTTCACAGTCGAGACGTTTATCATGTACGGGAATAAATTCGGTTCGGATATAAATCGAATAAAAATTCCTTTGTAAGAGTCCTTTCGGCGCGATAACAAGACATTCAAGCGAACGGAAGCTAGTTTTATAATATATTTTTTAATAGATAGTTAAATAATTTCGTTTGCAATTTCATTAATATAGAATTAGATGCACAATGAGATACAAAAGCTAAGCAAAATGTCTGCTATAGACAGAAAATTACATAAATCTTGCTTATTTATGGTCAATATCAAAAGAAATATAAGTTTATAACATGTACTGGAAATTCGCCCTTAGAGCGTTTTCAGATTATCCAATCCGATATCGGTGTAGGACGACGGCAGCCGATATCCGACAGCCAAATCCATGTGCTGTTTTCACATATTTCCAACAAAATCGTTCCGATACGGCCGTTTGCTCGATAGCTTAGTGCGGGCAGGTCATAATGGTAGACTCTATTAGAAAACTTTATTTGCTGTATCTATTATATTTGGGACGCAAAATCGGCGCCCGATACCGATTTCGGATCGGATAATCTGAAAACGCTCTTACACTTTCGGTTTAAGATTTACAATTCAGAGTAGTTTTTATGTCAGTTATATAAAAACCATATTCAGGCAAACACATTCATTCCATTTAATCGTCCAATGTTACAAGCATTCTCTAATAGTCTATTCTATGCAGTTGTGTTGTAGCGTAAGGAGTTCATAATCTTAAGAGCTAAAAATAAATCCCACATATACGTTGTAATGCTAAAGTCAATAAGGGATAGCAGAAGGATACGTAGATATAACCATATTCCAACACTAATAATTTCTTCCCTGCATTAACAATTCCTGTTTGCAGTTGTTTCCTTAACTGTATCTGATAACCTGAAACAGCTTCAATGTCCTATAAGGAATATTATATATAACTAAACACCCACCGATAAGACTAACGCACTCAATTGTCTTGCCGCGTAGCATCTTCAATTCGGCCGTGGTCGCGTTGGCAATGATGTACTTGAGGCATGGCATCAGCCTGTCGTAGTATTGGATGAAGTCTTTCTCGACGGTATCGGCGACCGACGCGATAGTGGTCACAATTTGCTCGAGCACCAACTTGGTGCCGCGTTCTACGAGCTGAAATTATAAATTGACAGTTATGAACAAGCAGCTAGTCGCATGTAATTAAATTACTTGTGGATAGAAAAATAAGGATCAAGCACATAAAGAAGAATGTTTATTTATTTTATTTATAATTTGGTTGTAAAATAGGTAAATAGCTAACACTACCCTTATGTAATTTCCCTTTATGCATATCGTATCTGATGTTTCATATTTTTTTATCTTAATAAAAAGCAAACTGGAAAGGACTAGAATATGTAATTGATTTTCTTGTACTTATGATATAAAATAATGATAATAACAAAATGTTAGTGAACTGAGATCCCTAACTTTCTATAAATCAGAAAGAAAGGGAGCAAATGCCACTGTTTTTATTCCAATGCTATGGAAGTGATGCATCCACTAAGACGGAAATAATCACTAACGAACATTGGGTCGTTTAAGTTAGTGGTTCCCAATTACTAATTCCCGAAACCCAACTTCAAGGCGCTCAAATTTGTAACCCCCTTACCTATTGCAACTGTTTGCGTATTTGTATTGTAATTACTATGTTAACTTAATCAAAAGAATGACACGTTTACATCGCGTCTTTGACACGGCTCCCGTACGCCCACGATTATGTTTAGAACTATGAAAATCGAATAAAAAATAGAAAAATGAAAATCATTTAGTTCTAAACATAATCATGAGGGAACGGCAGCCATGTCAAAGACGCTTCGCTTCTGCATCTAACTCAGGAAAAGTAATTAAATTTTCAAACACCAATGTTAAAAATAGTATGTCTATTTGAGACCTTATTCGCGCATGGACACGAATCTGAGCACAATAAGTCAGAGATTTTTAAATGGCAGAATGTAATAGCTCTGGGAATAAAAGAGAAAGAATTGCAATGAAAGTTACCTCTTTGAATTTGGCTGTCAGGATTTCTTCAAGTTTGCTCATCAATGGATCCAAATACTGTGTCAATATAGGTTTTGGACAGTCTTCACTAAAGTTTACCAAAGCAGCTGCAGCATGTGCCTAAAAATGTATTAAATTATATAGGTTTTAGCAAATTTACTTAAAACTAACAATACTTTAAATAAAGAAACTCTGGTTTTTCAACAATTATAATATGAATTCAATTGTCAAAGCTCATTGACTTTTGTACATAGAACAGAACTTGTATGGTCAGCACCATCCCATTGATGTAGCCGGGTTAGCAAGTAGATTGTTGATTATTAGGTAGACTATATGCCGTTTTCCACCAATGTAAAAATCAAATTTAATTTATTAAATGGAATATGGGTTTCCTTTCAATTAAATGTGTATATGGTATACCTACTACTATGGCTATCCATTACAGATGACTTTATGATCCATGGTAAAAGTCTATAAACAAGTACAAATATAAGTTGCATATTCACCAAGTATACACAGTCTCCGATGTTCTCTGTTTCTCCAGATGTGTAGGCCGATAATGATAAAAGTGGGAATAAAAATCGTTAAGGTACCTGCACACGTGGATTCGCGTTGTCATCCAGCACCAACAAGAGGCCGGGCACTACTTTGTCGTGGAATTTCTTCTCAAAAATAGGAGCGAAGTCGGTCGACATTTGACCAATCGCATTACATGCTGCGTATCGTACACGTGGATGCTGAAAATAATCGTTTATTAATTGTAAAAGTTAAATATAGATAATCGTATGTTTATGCATGCACAGGCTTCTTTCCTACCTAGATTCAAAGTATCTTATATATTAATCAAGAATTTATTCCTAGTGCCAAGTTACAACTGAATGGGTTCAGATGTTTATATGTGATGTTCACAAAACGAGGGATAGGACGATCGATAGATCTACATGTCTCATAATATGATAGCTATAGAAAAAATATGGATGTCTGAATCTGGTGTTCTTTTCTTTGTATAAAGGTTATGGTAATAATTTCTTCTATCAGGAGTGTCGAGTTTATTTGGCATCAGTTACAATTTAAAAAAATGACACAATAAGCTTTGTAAAGTATGGCCAGTTCACAACACTTTCAGGATCATGAACCCCAACCAGTCAAGAGGAGCTTTACCCTCCCTAGTATCGCACCCGGTACTGGAAGCAACCAGGCACTGATCAGTGACAGGCATCTTTCACTTGCTAGCAGGTTTCTTGGTCACTGTTATTACTTACAGGATCAGTGAGATAGTTCAGAACAGCAGAGACAACTTGGTCGAGCAGTTGCTCCATTTGCTTGTGGCAGCCCTCGCCGGCCGACGAGACCGCCATGAGCGCGGCGTGGCGCCGCCGCCAGTCTTCAGACGCTAACATCGCGGGCACCTGGCCCACGATCAAATTCAGCATTATCTTGCCACTGAGACCGCAACACATGCGGTCCAAAGCAGACTCCGCGGCCACGTAGTTGCTGAAGACAAGTACAACAAAAATATCTATAAGAACCGTTATTGGCAGCTGTCCTCATACCTGACCTACATATACATATATATATATAAATAATATATACACACCCAGAGCCTTTTGTATTCATTTACATACTATTTGCTATCCATTTACATGTTAGTTAAAAAATATATTAAATTAAAAAAGCTATTTGAATATTTAAAAACAAATGTTTATTGGTTATTACAAGCAATTATTATTTTTTATAAAGCTCCTACATGACAAAATTCAAGTCAACTTTTCACTTTCTGAGATTTTGTTAATAGCCAGCAAGCAATATGGCTTTCAATCTGTAAGATTTATAGCTGTGTTCATCCAAGTTTTTGATATTTTGTTGATGCCTTCATTGAAGACACTATGTGTATCTTCAACGAAAGCACACCATAACAAAAATGTCAGCGAGGGACTGACACCCAAATGTATAAGGAACATAGGATGTTAATTATCTCGTTACTTGCTCTTGTAAAGTTTCTGTAAGATACATTATGAAAATGTAACTAATCAAAGGAACTTTACGTTTATTTAAAATTAGCACAAATCACAGTATATAGATATACGATAACAGAGCTAGGTTCGAAAAGTCAATGTGATCTGTAGGCAAAGTTTGGAGGGCCCAAATAGAATTTGTAAACTTGTACATGTTACTAACTTTTCATTGTCATCGTCTGCGACGTCGTCCTGTAGTGCCCAGTCGTCTTCGTCGTCCAATTCGCACATCATCTCGAGCACTAGCGGCGTGAGCATACGCACGCCGTCCGGCACTTGTTTGCGGACCATCGCCGGTGCTGTCTCGCACAGAGTCACCATCGCCTCCAGAGACAGCTGACGCCAGTTGTCGTCTGCATTTGTGTCGCCAACAACCTACGAAAGCAAATATATTTAATATAAAAAACAAAAATAATAATAAAGAGATATATATAAATAAAAAAAATAATAACAATAATAAAACACCTCGCGAGCAGCGCTCCGAAACATGCAAACATTTATTTGCCGTAGGATTTTCATATTAGGACAGCTATGGGAAGCCTCGTCCTTCCTAATCATTTTAGTACAAGTTTAGATTTGAGGATTCACCACTATTAGTACCATGGCAAGTAAGTATTTTTTCCACTGTTCCCATATCGGGACCTCAGCATGTGAAAGGATATATATAAAAAAAAAACGTATTAAAGTGGCCCATTAGGGCCCAATGGCAGAATAAAGAATTTAATTTCTCTTCACAGCTTGATTCATATTCATAACTTTAAATACATATATAATAAATAAATATGCATAGCGGGACCAAGTAGCCTGACTTAATATGTCACAATTCATTAAAATGCAATCAGCATCATCCATCAGTAAATAATGCAATTAAAAAAGTAATCCCAAAATTAAGTTTTGTCTTAATCCCACAGGTAATGTAATAATCATAAGGCTAAATAAAAACCAAAAAATGTAATTATCCATTAATTACATTTGGATTGTAAAATATCACATATAAATTTTTATTTCTTAGTATTAAATGAAGGGTTAATGAGGCAAGTCATTAATTTTGTAATTTGTAAATTATCTTCTCTATCTATCGTCTTAGTTTGTCCTTAGCAATTTATAAACTGGAGGATGAATAGAAGATACAAAGATAATGACTACAATCAAATATAGTCATTATTGACTGTAAAATATCTTATTGTAACATTTTCATCAGGAGGCAATTTTAATTTTATTATTTCTTGGGGTGTAAGTGGTTCATCAAGATCTTTGAACCAAAGCCAACTTCACCTGCACGTGGTGCACCCTGCTGACTGACAAACGAAGCTCTGGCGAAAAGAGAGGTAGGGAGCGTAATTGTAAGCTACCCGACTGGGTAATGTACCTCCACCTCACAGAATACCGCAGCCAAATAACAATTCCCTTAAAGGTTGTTGTGTTCCTACGAGTGAGTGAGGTCACCAGAAAGAAAGGAAGGAGATGCTGAGTTGGCAGCGGGGGCAGCGGCGCGCGAGCAATATTTTATGTTGCAAGCGTTAATATGGCTACGGTAACCGCTTTACATCAGGCGAGCCGTATGCTTGTCTGCCACCCGACGTAGTATAAAAAAAAAAACAAAAAGGCAAAACTACGGCTCCATTAGTAGAAGTAGGAAGCTTTTGAAATTGGACTTCCCCTCTTGGCAATGTGAGCCAGCAAAATATCCTGGTTATATAATTATGTTTTAGTTATTCTACAACATACAGCAGTGTTTTTGAAACAATTTGTATTAGTTATTGAAATCAGTTAGATCACCAGGAAATGTAACATTTCACCTTGACAAATGTAATCGGAACAGCAATTTAGAGTGAACACATATAATTACATTTATTCTGAACGACTACCGAAATCAAGACTCAAGGACTGCCTGTCAAAACGTAACACAGAAACAAATGTTATATTACAGATAATGATAAATAGGTGCTGTTTTTTCAATGAAGTACTGAGAAATGCGAACGGCAGTAAAGTTACAACAACATGAAGATCAGGGCTATAGAAGAAGATCACTTCACTGTATAGCGTGCAGGGGAGGTGTACTCTACTGTACACAAAACAACGCATCTGTCTGGAATATTTCGATTCTTGGGGTGTAAGGCACACTGCCATCTTTATAAACTAAGCCAACCTTACGTAGCGTAGCGTGTCGGCTTGCTTATGAGACTCTGGCGGAAGATAGGTAGGGCAGGTCTAAAACGTGCCATATAATAATGTTGTTTACCACCTTCCAGTGCAGTCTGGGATGTACAGCCCCCAGCCGATAATTGTATTTAGTTAAAAGTCTTCAGCAATATTTTTCAAAATGGGAGGAATCGCCTCTTTGTGGGCGCTGAAGACTTTCAGGGTAATATTTTCCTAATATTTCGAACTACAATGTTATACCGATTACATTCATAGAGCTTATGAACAACAATTGCAATTATAGCTTTTAACAAATGGTAAGTAAAATTAGGAATCATTAGAAAATTTTCAGATTCTCGAAGCTGGTGGCTGAAATATGTTTGAGACAATGGTTTGTCAATACAGTGTATGGAGTGCCTTTTAATAGTTAATAATAAATGAACAAACCTTAATGCAGATTTGGAAAATGGTTTCTAGTTGCAAACGTAAAAACTTTGGTGCAGATTCTGCTAGCTCGATAAGCACTTTCAGAGCTGAATCATCCTCTCCTTGTTCAAATGTTCGTGCCACAACCTGTTATAAAAATGTTTCAGTTAATGATTGATCATTTACATAAAGTAATTAAGAAAGTGAAATATTATTATATTATATAAATATTATTATCATAATAGATAAAACCACAGATTTAGTGAACCATTGAGTTTGTCTCACCTCCAGTGAGAGAATATGACTAGTTAAACGATGCTAGCAAGTCTTTTATATACTGATTCTAGTTGTTTCTCGCTCATCACAGGCGGTGAGACAAGTGTCTGAGATAGAGATAGGCAAAATGCCAGGCATTTACAATAAGTGCCCAGTAAGTACCTGTAAATGCCCAATAAATGCATAGTTTTGGGCATAAATAGAGAATTTATAGGTACTTTTTGGGCATTTATCGTAAATGCCCGGAATTTTGCCCATCTCTAGTCTGAAAGTCTGAGAGTATCTAAGAAGAGGAGCTCGTCATTTTTAAATTTGCTACCTCATTGACATGGCGGCAATTTAGAAAGCTGTTGATAACAAAATCATGGTAAATGATGGATATGTATCTATCTGACAGATGTTGTTATTGTAGATAATATATTATACATTGAGTGAAAGATTGTGATGCAACGCGTGCCGCGGAGGTAGAAACGCCGCCATTTTAAGGTTGTTACGCTAGGCACATAATCCATTACGTACATATATTCCCGTAAAACACACGGCTGTTCCACGACACAGCTGCAGCTCATTTTTTCTGACTTTGATGACGTCACGACAATGAACGAGCATGCGATTTAGTAGCTTGTGTTCACAAATATGAGTTATATTTGTGAACACAAGCTACTAAATCGAATTAATATTTTTTTTAAGAACTCGTTATAAGACTAACATTGCCAATGTCGTGTTTAAAGTTAATAGGCACGCGCGGTGTCTAGCCTGCTCTAACTAAATCTGTGGTGAAATGTCTTGGGAAGTACTATCAAACTCCACCCTAACAAAGAAGGTGATGTTAGCGAAATTCCCTATTTATTATTGCACACCTTGGCAGTAACACAAATTATGGATGAAATTGTGCACGTAGGAGTTTGTGTGCAAGTCTAATAATGCCTGTATTCCTACTACTACTATTAAAAATATCAAAATTTGTGAGAATGGACGTATGGATCTGTTACTCTATCACAGGAAAAAGCCTGAACAGTTTTGGATGAAATTTAGCAAAAAAATTGTGTCTTATTATAAATTTTTCTTCAATTCATTTATAACAAACTAGCTTGTATCCGCGGCTTTGCCCCGTTTGAACATACCAGGATAAAGAGTTTTCAATGTGCCAATAATGAAAAGTCTCCAATGTATGCCACATTGGAGACTTTTCATTATTGGCACAAAAATTTCATCCAAATTCATATTCAATTCAATCCAAATCCATTCAGGCATCCATTCCTATATCTTCACAACCTGTAATTATAGTTGCCTTTTTGTTTAGAAATAAAAGTCTTAAGTTTTAATAGTCAAATTAATAACCTGCATCAGAGGCAGCAGTAAATCAGCAAAATGCTTCTGAATTGCGGGTTCCTTTTCATGGAGCAGTATGAATGCTCCCACCGCCTTCACTGCCTGTATGCGTAGAGCTTCAGACTCGGTAGGCTGTAGTGCAGACAGCAACATGCGCTTGATCACATCTAGATTGTCATTTTGAAGGTTTCCGAAAACCCCTGGCACTGATCTATAATGTAGACATGTGTTTTTCTGCTAATATACACTTTCCCATGAGAAATAAATAAGTCTTTTTGACATACTGTGGGTAGAATAGTTATTTATAATATAATTATTTAGAAAACAAGCAGAAAATGAACTATAATTTTGTAATAGACAAAATATCAAAATATTATTAAACTTCATCACAACACCGTATCCATCAATGTGAAAAAGCCTGCAGTCAAAATACTCTTACATATTAATTATTATTATTATATTGACGGGCCGGGTGGTCGATTGGCTAGCAATGTCCGCTTTGACTCGGGGGTCACGGGTTCCATCACCGCACAAGACAAATATTTGTGTGCATGAACATGTTTGGCTTGGGCTGGGTGCTTTTTATATATTATATATACAAAAAATATATATGTATTGTATTTACAAAAAAAAATCTATTTAAGTATTAATAAAATAAATAAATAAATATTCCAGGACAAATTACACACGGCCATCTAGTCCCAAACTAAGCAAAGCTATGGGTACTAGATAACTAATATAATACTTAAATACATTTTTTTTTGTAAATACATACATATAATACATAGAAAATACCCAGACCAAGACAAACAGACATGTTCATGCACACAAATATTTGTCTTGTGCGGGGATCGAACCCGCGACCTCGGAGTCAAAGTGGCCATTGCTAACCATTCGACCACCGGGCTCGCTCGATTAATAGCAGTTTATCTAGTAACCATAATACAAGCCTTGCTTAGTTTGGGACTAGAACTAGATAGCCGTGTGAACATGTTCTTATATTTAATTTGTATGACGTTTCTAAGTGCTTTATAAAGTCCAAGGAATAAAGATATTTTGATTTAATTTGATTGATTTATATTATAATGGGAAAAATAGTGTCATCAGTGATATTTACGTGAACATTCTTATTCCAGCCTCCTTAATATTAGAATCCTGGGAGCTCGCACAGTTGAACATGAACTGCAGGAATTCTGGCCACTGGTTAACGCCATCATCGTCAATGTGGTTTCTTGCAAGCTCGGAAACTACATCACAGATCTGTCGACAAAATTATAAGTATAAGTATGTTATAATAGTAATTTGATTAAGATCAAGCAAAGCTGCAAGTCAGCAGCACAAAACATAGAATAGAGAAGACACGCTCATGCAGGTCCTTCACTTTTTGTACGTACGCTCGGCCATAGCAAATATAGCAATATTAACTTTTGTCGAGGTATGTAAAGTGTGTGCCTGAAAAATAATACTAGGTATCATCTCGCTAGCTAGGTATAAATAGGACGATGTTGTAATTCGTCGTCGTCAACCCTTATTCATCCCAAGGATATGGGTCTCCCCTCAATTGAAAGGGTTTAGAGCCTTCTCCACCACGCTGCTGAACTGCAGGTTGGCGGAGGGCAGTGTTTTCCACTGACTCGGCTTAACGACTGTCATCTATAATGACAACAGCAGAAAACGACGGGTTAACACGCCATTAGAAGCATGGAGGAACTCGAGATAAATAAAAACATCCATGGACAGGCTAGGGCCGACGTTACTTAACTTGCGCGTTCGATTAGACTGACACACGCAACGACGCCACCGAGCTTTAGAAGGGCAATTCTCGTAATTTTTCTACGAACGCAGATTGAAAGTTGACCGAATCGAGATTGAATTGTGAATTGACTAAAATTATATACTTGATTTCATTAATTAATTATTAACAATAGGCTAGACGACAATGATAAAAAATTATAAAAAGTACTTAGCAGTGTCATAAAATATACAAAACTAGAACGATCTGTGATCTTGAAATTTTGATAACTTATGTCCGACTTGTTCTATGATCGATCAAAGTGTAGTAGGAAAGTCCAATTTAAAAGAATGAAATTATAAAAAAAAAATATTAATTTTGGAAAAACAATAAAAAATACTATAACTTTTGTTATGGCACTAGCTACATAAACGCAGTATTTCACATAGCTGTCGTACAAATTTCTGTTTTAACGTATACAAAATACATAAGTGTGACGTCATAGTTATGTAGCCTTTTCTATGGAGCGTTTTCGGGAAAGTCCAAAATTGTGATTTTCAAGTTAACATATCTCGAGAAGTTTTTATGCTATCGAAGTAATTCTTTCACCTATAGTTATATTATTGTGACGTCCTTACATAACAAACCGAAAGAAAAAACTGTCGTCTAGCCTATTCTTAATTTGTTTAATTTTCACTCATATTTCGATATAATACCTTAAATTTAATTTTAAAGTTACATATTGTGTTACGAGAATACCAAATGTGACATTTGTGAGATCGAGACTGGATCGAAAATGAATTTTGACTATATTTTAATTATGAGAATTGCCCCTCTGAATGTAATTTGTACTATACAAGTATATTATATAATATCCTATAATGTGGAGCTCGATGACATCGTTGCGCGTGTCAATGAACTTGTACATGCAAGTCAAACAACGTCGACCATAGCCTGTCTATGGATGGGTTTATTTATCTCGAGTTCCTCCGTGCTTCCGGAGGGCACGTTAAGCCGTCGATCCCGGCTGTTGTCATTAGATAGTCGGTAAGTGCTCAGTGGCCGTTAGGTGGATTTTCAACACTGGCCTCCGAGATTCCATAATAGGCTATTTGACTAACATTTTTTTCGGTTTGATATATAAGGACGTCTCCATAATATAACCATAGGTGAAAGAATTACTTCG
Source organism: Hypsopygia costalis (assembly GCA_937001555.2). NCBI lineage: Eukaryota > Metazoa > Arthropoda > Insecta > Lepidoptera > Pyralidae > Hypsopygia > Hypsopygia costalis. The sequence goes on from OW443328.2 coordinate 22,409,324, forward strand.
ATAGCACAAAAATCTCTCGAGATATGTTAATTTGAAAATGACAATTTTTAGACTGCCCCAAAACGCTCCATACAAAAGACTACCGAATTATGACGTCACAGGTTTGTATTTTGAATGCATCAAATCAGAAATTTGTACGATAGCTATGTTAAATATTACTTTTATGTAATTAGTATCATAATAAAAGTTAAAGCATTTTTTATTGCTTCTCCAATGGAAATATTATTTTTTAATAATTTCATACTTTTAAAATAGACTTTCCCGCCAAACTTTGATCTACGCTAAAAAAAGTCTGAAGATATTAGAATGAAAGTTTGCAGACCTTTATAGTTTTGTGTATTTTACGATATTGTTAAATAATTTATACAATTTTTAAACATTGGAAAATAGCCTATTAAGCAGCATGATGGAATATGCTCTAAACCCCTACGATTGCGACCCATATCTGCGCAGTGGGATGAATATAGTTGACAATGTTTATATTATGGATTTATGTACTTATGTAAGTATATACCTATAATATTTTTTTCTATTATCTTATAATTCACATTCGGGTATATCTGATTTTCCCAAAGTTTGATGAAAGATCCTCTTAGCATTGAGTCCGCCTTTTTACCCTTATTTTCTGGTCAATAAAGTGTAAATCTATACTAATATTATAAAGCTGAAGAGTTTGTTTGTTTGGTTGAACGCACTAATCTCAGGAACTACTCATTCGAATTGAAAAAATATTTTAGTGTTAGATAGCCTATTTTTCGAGGAAGGTATAGCCTTCCTCGAAAAATAGTTATATAACATCACGCTACCACCAATAGGAGCGAAGCACCAAAAAAATGTTTCAAAAATGCAAGAAAAATATTGCGTAAACGGAAGTTACGCAACAATTATATACGACGGAATTATTCATCTTAAAAAGATTTTAAAAAAAGCCCGTGAAAGCATGTGTCTGTCTTTTAAAATTGGCTGACTATTACTTTTCAAATGGTAAGCTTTTGCTTCACTCTCGACGCTGACACTGTCTCACGCAGGCGAAGTTGCGCGAGTCAGCTAGTAAATAAATAAGACGGAGGAAGAGATGGGAAGACGACTTGAAAGAATTAGAGAGGCCAGCCTGGCGAAGGGGACCCAAGACAGTTAGATCTCTGGAAGTCTCTGGAGGAGGGCGAAGTCCAAACACATACTGATTGACAAAATTCAATAATTTAAACAAATTAACAAAACTGACAAATTAATTAATAGCATATGACTGGAATAGATAATAACAAATATAACAAATATTTTTTTTGTCAAATTATCTGAGTAATGTAACATGTATGTATGTATGTACTTCAAATCAAATGGGCTGGCTGTAAGTAAATAAGTAAGTAATCATGGGCTAAAAAAAACAAGTTCTGCAGATTGTAAGTCAGGTGTAAGTGGTTCATCAACATCTTTGAACCGAAGCCAACCTCATCTGCTCGTGGTGTACCCTGCTAACTGACATAAGAGGCTCTGGCGAAAAGAGATGTTATAGGGCATAATGTATTTTTAAGCTGCCCGACAGGGGAAGTACCTTCACCTCACAGAATACCGCCCGCAGCCAAATAACAATTCCCTTGAGGGTTGTTGCGTTCCTGTGAGTGAAAGAATGGAGTATAGCCTGGCAACGGATCGGCGACCACTTGGTGTTGCCGATCTCCACGGGCGGTGGTGGATTGTTTTCCATCAGGTGACCCACCGTCGTCACAGGTCGTTTACCGCATTCTCATACCATAAAGTAATTCAGAAAGGGTTGTGTGGTAAATTTTTAGGGTTCCGTACCTCAATAGGAAAAACGGAACCCTTATAAGATCACTTTTTTGTCCGTCTGTCTGTCTGTCTGTCAAGACCCTCTATGTCGAGAATGCGTGGAGGTATCAAGCTGAAATTTGAACTGTATACTCAGGTCTACGGTCCCATGAAGTTGTAAAAAAATCAAACTGCTAAGTTTACGTAAAAAAAAGTTACGGCCATTTATTCAGCAAAAAACGCATATTTCGACACATTTTCGACGAAGACGAGCTCGGTGATATAGAATGGTTAGCAATGGCCGCTTTGACTCCGAGGTTGCGGGTTCGATTCCCGCACAAGACAAACATTTGTGTGCATGATCATGTCTGTTTGTCTTGGTCTGGGTGTTTTCTATGTATTATAAGTATGTATTTACAAAAAAAATAATTAAGTACATTTATCAGTTGTCTAGTACCCATAACAAAAGCTTTGCGCTTAATTTGGGACTAGATGGCGCTGTGTAAATTGTCCAGAAATATTTATTTATTTATTTTCAAGGGAATCAAAACCTATAGGGTACTTCCCGTTGACCTAGAACTATGAAATTTGGCAAGTAACATCGTTATAGACTACAAGTACAGGAATAAATCTCAAAACTATACATTTGTACAAAATATCAAATTTAATAATGATCCTATGTACCCTCAGAACCATCGGTGGCGAGTCCGACTCGCACTTGTCCGGTTTTTAATTATTGTCTTTAACAGCACCAACCGACATTGGCGTCTTACAACGGGTTGTTGTAAGAACCAGATTTGCCAACATAGTGTTTAAAGTTAATAGGCACGCGCGGTGTCTAGCCTGCTCTAAATTTGTGGTGAAATGTCTTGGGAAGTACTATCAAACTCCACCCTAACAAAGAGGATGATGTTAGCGAAATTCCCTATTTATTATTGCACACCTTGGCAGTAACACAATTTATGGGTGAAATTGTGCACGTAGGAGTTTGTGTGCAAGTCTAATAATGACCGTCTTCCCTACTAATAGTATAAATATGAAAATTTGTGAGGTAGTGGGCGCAAGAAGCATTAGTGTAGATATATTATTACTTAGACCTGTCTATTCTAGTATTATTTCTTCTTGGTTACGGTATCTGCACTCACAGCTGTGTAATAGATATTTAAACTATTAAGAATGATGTTTTGGGAGGAACGACCTCAATCAGTGTTGGCTCTTGGCTTAGTCACACAATGACTCGTATTATCAGACAAAATTAGATCAGAAGGTTAAGCAAATTCTTGTGAATCATCATAATTATATGAATCTATTACACTATCTGTAACGAGAGGCTATTTCCACATGGATTTCAAGGGCAATTCACATGTTTATTATATATCAATGGTAGAATTGATACCAAACTGTATTTCAAGGTAACAATAAGATTCTCCATGTCCATGACCAATTGAATCACAATGTACGCAATTTAGAATCTCGAGCAAGACTAGACAAGGTCAGACAGACATGGTTTTCTCATTGAACAGTGAGTAAGTAACCAACAATATTTGAAACAAGGCAAAGAAACAATAAAAAAAAAAGAACTTCGTGTGATTTTGACTCCATGCCACTAAACATGTAAACTCTATTTTTAGATTATCAAGTTCAAAAACGTGTTAAATAGTGATAAAGTTCCTTAAAATATGAGCGATAACACATTATATTCAGAATGATGTGGAAAAAAAATATTAGAACGATTTTCTAGCACGATGAAAATTAAAAAAAATATATACAAAATAAAGAGTGAAAAAAAAAAAGACATTTCTTTTTTTTAGTAACTCAAAACCAAATAACATTTAAGAAATTAAAAACGAATCAAATAAGAGTAGGAAATTTCCAATAATAAACCCCTAACTATCAAAACGGATCTCCGTTATCTATAATTTTAATTTAACGCTGAAAATACGGTTCCGCGCGACCGTACTCACTTTTGAGGCGGTGCGCGCTTGCTGTATGCGCGCACCGCCTCAAAAGTGAGTACGCCATGCAAATAATTTTTAAGAGTAATAAATATTAGAGGTATTCAGAGTAAGACGGCGGTCGGTACGACAATTCGGCCACCGTCGTAGTCGGCGATAGCGCCGACTATCCGGCTTCTTACTTTGTAGGCATTTATTAATAAAATTCGTATAAGAAGAATAGGCTATTTGACTAACATTTTTTTCTATGTAGGGACGTCTCCATAATATAACCATAGGTGAAAGAATTACTTCGATAACACAAAAATCTCTCGAGATATGCTAATTTGAAAATCACAATTTTTAGACTGAATTATGACGTCACAGGTTTGTATTTTGTATACTTTTAAAATGGACTTTCCCGCCAAACCTTGATCGACGCTAAAAAAAAGTCTGACTGAAGATATTAGAATGAAAGTTTGCAGATCTTTATATTTTTGTGTATTTTACGATATTGCTAAATAATTTATATATAATTTTTTCATTATTAAATTTTAATTGGGCTATTTCAATTTAATTACAACATCAACAGTAGCGTAACCAAAAATTAAGAACCAATGCGAACTAAACACGTGGCTCATCGGAACCAAGTGAGCGTGAGCCCTGACGCGCACCTCGGCCCAACGGATGGCGCAGACCAGCAGACTGGGATGGATGGCGAAGCAGTACTTTCAGCCCGCGGCAAGACGTTTGCTTTACAAAGCTCAAGTACGGCCGCATTTGTCGTACTTACTGTAGTCATCTATGGGCGCCTAGATACTAGCTTGCACCTTGTGACCCAATTCAAAGGCGCGCTGTGAGGATTGTTGACGATCATAGACTGACAGACAATTTAGTAGAACCTCGCACCGCTCACAAATGACAGGGAATTCATGCTCACAATAAATAATGTAAAAAAAATCACTATTACTACTAGTATTAGGTATTTAGTGTCACTTATTACATGCATAAACAACCACAATACAAAAAATGCTTAAAAAAAAGCTTTATTTGAAAACTAAGTTTTCGTTGTAACTTAAAAAAATATAATAAACAAAATAAAGAATTATTAAAACTTTTTATGGTATGATCTTGTATATAGTTGTTGTATATTCTATTATAGGCTTCTTGGAGCCTTGTATTTACAAGGGTCCAAGAAGCAAAAAAATTATAGACTTATTATTTAATCATTCTTTATTGTCTTCAATGAAATCAGACCTGACAAAAATTTTGTTATTTAACAATAGTGTCACATCTTGAAAATTTAACCTAATTTTTATTCCAATGCACTATTATTCTTTCAAGTTTTATTCTTTAAACACCATAATTAATTCAATTTTTTTAATTGATATTTAATGCTTGAAAAAAATATTTTCTATGGGGTACTCACTTTTGCACCGCCTGTACATGCATACATGCTGTAACTGTCACACATAGTACGAATTTCGGCGTTAAAGTAAATTTATAAATAATGGAGGAGATACAAGTTCCTGGAGTTAGTAGTTTCTTTGGAAATTTCCTCCTCCTAATATTCATTTGTTGATCAGTAACAAAATAAAAGATCGTGGAGTAGGATACATAAACAAAAGAACAAACCATACACAGATCTCAGTGGGAAATTAAATTCTGTAACATCCCTAAAAAGTTGATTGTTTTTAGGTCAACATATAATTTGCAATTATTTAAGTCTATTTTGACAACTTGCCAAAATTAATCTACATAACTAGGGGTGTTGGATAAGTCATATCTAGATGGAAGATGATTATTTTTCTTTTAAATAGCCCTTAAACACATGGCTTGTTGCATATGTCTTTTTTTGGCTGCATGCAATATGAGAGTGTACTAAGCACATACAACATAGGCTATTTGACAATGTTCAAAAATTGTATAAATTATTTAACAATATCGTAAAATACACAACGCTATAAAGATCTGCAAACTTTCATTCTAATATCTTCCGTCCGACTTATTTTAGGGTCGATCAAAGTTTGGAGGGAAAGTCCATTTTAAAAGTATGTAATTATTAAAAAATAATATTTCCTTTGGAGAAGCAATAAAAAATACTGTAACTTTTATTAAGATACTAATTACATAAACATAATATTTAACATAGCGTACGTACAAATTTCTGATTTAATGCAAACTGAATACAAACCTGTGACGTCATAACTCAGTAGTTGTATTGAGCGTTTTCGAGAAAGTCCAAAATTGTGATTTTCAAATTAACATATCTCAACAGATTTTTGTGCTATCGAAGTAATTCTTTCACCTATGGTTATAATATTGAGACGTCCCTACATATCAAACCGAAAGGCTGCATATGGATTATGTCGCGCCGCGACACGTACAATTACACGACGGGCTGTGTGCTGAGGTGCTTCGCCGCGGGTTTAGAAATATGACATAACTAAATAACAACTCTCAAATATCTCAACTAGATGGATAATACAAAACATACCCTACAATCTTAAATCCTATGATTATTTTTGGAAATAACTGTACTACTGTTTAAATGAATTATTGAAAATTGTCCCCTGTTTGGTCGAGTAACGAGTTAAAACATTACTTACCTTTCGCCGTAACTGCTGGGTGACGTCCATTTGTAGAGTTATGAGCAGCTGTTCACGGAGCATTGCTTGCTGTTCAAATGCCATCTTCGGGAAGAATTCAAAAAACTCTGCACTGAATAGCCGCCGCAGGAATACGGCTGCTGTCTGTCGACCATCCTCTCCAATGTCCACATTTTGAATTGCTCCCACCAAAAGTACCACTTTTGTCTCAGTTGGGATGTTATTATATGTTTCCTAATTCATGACAAAGATACATTTATGTTTATCTAATCATAGTCTAAACAAATATAATATATTTAGAGTGGTGTAAAAAACTTGTTTTTTCTTTATTAGGCCAAAAATTAGATACACTATTTGATTTAGAAAAAAGGCATGAATAAAGAATATGTAGATATGTAAAAGATAAGAGAAATTAAGTTTGCATTTACTCTTCAGCCTGGCAATGTTTTGGAGCCTCCCTATTTGTCATTAATCTCTACATATAAGAACTACAATAAGTATAGTACATTCATTAGTAGTTAACAACATTTATTTTAGTACACAATCTCCTCCAAATACCAAGAAATATTTAACAAAATGTATTTTTTTCAACATAAGTACTTAATTGACAAATTCATTATTTTTTTTGTTATTTAAAACTAAACCCAACATTTATAAACTAACCTAAAAATCGGCTAGATAATGAAGTTCATCATAAAAAATTCGGACGTGTACGGAATAAACGGTCAAAAATTATTTAGAAAAAATATAGGCGGCATCGCGCGCAAGCGGTTCATTGTAGACATGTAACGGTTACACGGAGATGCTTACAGAAGTAATGGCGATAAAAATATGGAAATATGTTTAAAAACTAATAATTTGTTGATATGCGACTATATTATCATTGGAGTTAGGTGTAATAAAGGATAATTGCAAAAAATACCCTTGGGATCCTCCATGACCACGTTTTAACACGAGGCAGGCCATTGTATATGATATGCATATTAAATTTATATTCAGCATTAGTCGTTTTAATTATTAAGTTATTAAAGAAAATAGTGATATTGTTACTTACTTCTGCTTGGGATCTGATGTCGTTATCTGGAGATAATAAAGTATTTAGTAATTGATAAAACTGCGCCTGATCTCCTGCCATGTTGAACCTCTTCGAAAAGACATGATTTTTTTACATCGTTGGTCATTTTATTAGGTAGTGTTGCCAGTTTATTTATTTCAGTGAAAATACAATATGACAAGGGTCCAAGACAAGATGATTCCGTGATTACCGGTTTTTTGAAGTGTGGGAAATAGTGATGCGCGAGTACACAATATATTCACCCAAAAAGACTTGATATAATGAATTTTCATTCGTTCTATTAATTTTTTCTCGAAAATTGATTTGAATTTTCATTTTTTTTCTTTTTAACATAAAAGAGATCTAAACTTAATATATACAGCTAAAAGTATATACAATATACCTACAAAACGGAAGGAAAAGTTACCGCACTCGGCGACACGTAACGATACTGTAAGATATGCCGCACTTGAATTGCAGTGCCGTGACAGTTGGTAGCAAATTTTGTCTGTCAGTCGTTCGCCAATTTCCGAGGAAGATGGAAGAAACTGACTTGAATGTTATTTTGAGTAAGGTGGACTATAGTAACTTGGATATTGTAATAGTAACTTTGCTTTGTGAGGAAGAAGAAGGAATGGAAAAAGAGCAAACAAAAAATAAGAGAAAAATATTGGTTCCGAATTCACGATGAAGGGGAATATCACACACTTCTTCCGCGGCTTAAAAAGGATCGGAAAAGTTTTCATATATACTTTAATGTCTAACTTGAATAAAGAGACAATGTCTAACAAGAATACTTTACAATGTCTAACTTGAAGTGTCGCGTCACTTGCAATACCGCACTAACCAGCGTCAAATTTGATGAGTTGGTCAACTTTGACACGCAGTGTCGCGGCCCGTAGTTACGCGGCTGGGTAGTGCGTTATATATACTTCATACAGCCCCCTTCCCACCATCTCATAATGCTATTCAATAATTGATCAATAAGAATAAATAAAGTTGTAATTCTCATATCGCCTTTGACAATGGTGTGCCAGGAGTGTGTTTTTTTTTATCATTTTATTTAATTTATTTAGAACACCTATTGGATTTCCCCGCAATAGTCTCCTCTCTCTCACACCTACGGGAGTCGCAAAGCCGATGCCATGTGATAGTTTGACACAATACGCACATAAAGATCAGTTATGTTGACAAAAACTAGATAGCATCAGCATCAGTCATCGGTACCACATGCACATGGCATCCGATGCGCGCATCCAAACCTGGCATCGTTATTCTAAAAACGCCTACTACTACTAGTTGTTGGAGAATTAGTTTTATTGTTTATGGTTTTAATTGATGGCTAAAAAACATAGTGACATTGTAGGAATTTGAATTTAAATAAAAGAATGTATTTTGTTTGGGGTTTTGAGAAAATTTAGTTGAAAGGAAGTTGTCAAGAAGTATGAGGAAAAATATGTGGTAGATTGTGGTTTTATGGTTTTGAGTTTTATTTTGATGAAATATATTTTATTATGAGAAGATGTAGTTTTTAATAACATTTTAGATAGTGTGTTCCCAAAAGGTGATAGTGAATCGACCCTGAAGGAAACCCCTCTCAACACGATGTGATTCAACAACATGTCATGGGCCTTGCAAAAAATATTTTTTTTTGATTACGAGTTTATATTAATAAATTAACATGGATTCAGAAAATATGGGAGAGAAATTTAAAACTGATTTTTATCCTAAACTAAACAGTGACTGTGATTATACCATATGGAAGAAAAAGATGCTTATTCTTTTACACGCTAAAGATTTGCATGATGTTTTGACTGCCGAATCAAAAGAAAAGGTATGTACAAAGAAAGACAATAAAGCAAAATACCTAATTATTAATAGTTTGCACGACAAATATATTAATCATATTATAGAATGTAATACCGCTAAGGATATGATTACAAAATTAGATAATTTATTTTTGGGAAATAAAGAAACACAGATTTGCACTTTATTGGAAGAATTTTATAATTTCAAAATTACAGAAAACATCATGAATGACATTAGTAAACTGCAAAATAAAGTAACAAAAATTAGGAGCCTTGATTTTCAAATGGAAGACCAGCAAGTCATATCAAAAATATTAAGCTGTTTACCTACAAAATTTGACTACTTTCGAACGGCGTGGCAATCAACTGGAAAACAAGATAGGAATTTAGATAATTTGATTTCAAGAATATTAGTGGAGGTAAATCATCAAGACAGAAAGGAGAATGATGAAAGTGAAACAACTGCCAACACATTTTATATTAAAAACTGTTACAACTGTGGCAAGAAAGGACATGTTGCTAAATTTTGCAGAAACAGAAATACACATAACAGGATGGAATACAAGGGAAATGCACTACAATGTTTTAAATGTTTAAGAATTGGACATAAACATACAGCTTGCAAAGAAGAAAATAACTGTAGTATTTGTAAGAATGACTCACATTATACAAAATACTGCTTAGATAGAGGATCAAGTACTGTAAGTAATGTCAAATCTTTAACATTCAGTTCACATGAAATAGTTGAATTTATAATGGATTCTGGAGCAAGTAACCATATAATTAATAATGATAAATATTTACAAAATTTAAGCAATAAACAATATAGAATAGCAACAGCTGATGGTAACATACATACTGTTAATAAAGTAGGAAAACTGTACAGTAGAAATAACAATTGGACCTTCAGTGATGTTCTATATGTTCCAAAAATGATAAAAAATATTATTTCAATACCGAAGCTGACAGATTATAATTATGAAATTAAATTTTTTAGAAACCAATGTAAGGTCTACGATGATGGGGTCTGCTTTCTTACTGCGACCAGGGGCAGTGACGATCTGTACTACGTAAGAATTCCTATTGAATATGTTAACCACATAGGAAATTCAAGGTCAGTCAACTTTTCTAGAATATCAAAAGAGGAATTTTGGCATAGAGCATTAGGACATTCCTCGATTAATAATACTAAAGGTTTAGTACGTGGTATTAATCTTGATATTAAAGATAGTTTGGACATCTGCGAAGTCTGCACGCAATCCAAGTTATGTAGAAAACCTTTCAAAACAGAACGTCATAGGGCTACAAAGCCATTAGAAATTATTCATAGCGACATCTGTGGGCCAATAGGGGTTCCAACTTTTGACGGATATAAATATTTTATCACATTTTTAGATGATTACACACACTTTATGAAAGTTTTTCTCATTAAAAGAAAAGATGAAGCATATTCTAAAATAATTAATTATATTAATGTGGCAGAAAATCATTTTAATACTAAAATTAAAACTTTTAGATGCGATAATGGGGGAGAATACTCTAGTAATAGATTAAAGAAATTTTTTGAAGAAAGGGGAATTCAAATAGATTATAATATACCATATACACCCCAACTTAATGGGAAATCTGAGCGATTAAATAGAACAATTATGGAAAAGACTAGAGCGTTACTATTTGATATGAGTTTACCAAAACAATTATGGGGTGAAGCGGTACTTACTGCAGCATATTTAACTAATAGGTGCTCGAATAGAATTAATAGTAGAACGCCGGCTGAAATGTGGTTCAACAGAATTCCAAATTTAGAACATTTAAATATTTTCGGTTCTTTGGCTTATTTCAAAAATAATAAACCTAATGTTAGTAAATTAGATTCAAGGTGCAATAAGGGTTTATTAATTGGATAAACGAATAACGGTTATAAGATTTGGGATCCAATTAATTTAAAAATACATTATTCTAGAGATGTTAAATTTGATAATAATAAAACAAAAGTTACTGAATTTTTAGAAGAATTTATTTCGAGTGATAACATGATGGATTTATATAGAATTTTTTGTGATGAAAATGTTAATGAGTGTTCGGTGGATAGTGATTCTCACTTTGAGAGGGGAAATTATAGATATAGTCATGCAGGGTCGAATAGTGATGGGAATACACAAGTGATAGATATTGTCGATGATTATAATTTAGAAAATTGTGATGGAATTAGTGCGGTTAATAATGATGAAGAATTTTTAAATAATAATGAAGAAAGTTTAAAGAATAATGATGAGGTTTTAAATAATAATAATAGTGAAGATGATAATGGTGTTTGTGTAAATGAAATAGTGGAGCCAGAGATTTTAAATGAAAATGTTCAAGAAAATGAAGATGAAGATGATGAATTATTTGAAGATGCAAATGAAATAATTAATGAACAAATTCCTAGAAGAATTTTGCCTAAAAGAGAGAGAAGATTACCAGAGAGATTGAAAGATTATGATTTAGAAAGTTCGTTTTTAACTTATGGTGAAGCAATTAAAGGTGATGAGAAGTTGTTATGGCAAAAGGCCATTGATGAAGAAAAAGATTCTTTAGAAAAGAATAAGACATGGGTTATTGTAAATAAGTCAGAAGCAGAAAATAGAAAAATAATTACAAGTAAATGGATTTTTACAATTAAACCAGGTGGAAAATATAAAGCTAGATTAGTAGCAAGAGGTTTCTTACAGAAATATAATATTGATTATAAAGAAACATATAGTCCAGTGGTTAATACTACAAGTATACGTTTACTGTTGGCAATTGCGGCTCAAAGAGGATACAAGATGAAGCAATTTGATGTGAAGACAGCATTTTTATATGGAGATTTGGAAGAAGAAATTTTTATGGAAATACCAACAGGCTATAATATTGAAAATAGTAAGAATAAAATTTGTAAATTAAAGAAGAGTTTATATGGACTGAAACAAGCACCACTTATGTGGAACAAGAGGATAACCGAATATTTAAAAAAGTTAGGTTTTATACAATTAAAATTAGATCCTTGTTTATTTTTCTGTAAAGAGAAAGAAATATATTTAGCAATTTATGTTGATGACGGAGTTTTAATCGGAAATAATATTTTACAATTAAATAATATAATAACAAAATTAGAAAAAGAATTTGAAATGAGAAAGTTTGATAAAGTTGAAAAGTTTCTTGGTATTGATATAGACGTTAGAGATAATTTTGTAAAAATATATCAAAAGACATATGTAGAATCATTAATTAATAAATATAATTATGAGAATTTGAAACCAAGTGTTTATCCGGATATTTTGATCGATACACATCAAGAGGGGAAAGGGAGTATTGATGATGTGCATCGTTATAGGACATTTATAGGTTCTTTATTATATTTAGTGAATAAAACTCGTTTAGATCTTGCTTTTCATGTTGGGTATTGTAGTCGATTTCAAGAGAATCCTAACTTAAATGATTTTCTAAATATCAAAAATTTGTTTAGGTATTTAAAAAGCTCTGTTTCGAATGGCATTACTTATTTGAGAGGGAATGATTTAATTTTGAGAGCGTATTGTGATGCAGACTTTGCCGGTGATCCTGATACTAGGAAAAGTACGACTGGCTTTGTCATCCTGTACAGTGGTGGACCTGTTCATTGGTGTTCGCGTAAACAGTCCGTGACTGCTCTGTCCAGTACAGAGGCAGAATACATCTCAGCTGCCGAATGCATTAAAGATCTATTATACGTTCAAAAATTAATTCATGAAATAACTGGTAAAATACCAAAAACGGAACTATTTGTTGATAATCAGTCGGCTATTGTATTAATTAAAAATGGAATCTTGAATAGAAGAAGTAAACATATAGACGTTAGATTTCACTTTATTAAAGAAAAAATTCAAGAAAATAAAATTGAGATATTCTACTGTCCAACAAATTCAAATTATGCGGACATATTGACAAAAGGATTAGACAGAACAAAGTTTTTAAGACTAAGGAAATATATAGTTAGTGACACTTAATTAAAAATGAACATAGTGAAGTGATTTAATGTAATGTTATAGATATAATGATAGATTAAGGTTGTTTGGCTGATTAATTGGAAATTTAGTTTTAAGGTTGTTTTGATTGATTAATTTGAAATTTATATATTAAGGTTGTTTAGGTAGAATTATTTTAAATTAATATTTATGGGGTTATATTTATTTAGATAGATTTGTTAAGTGGGGAATATGTGTATGGGATTTAATAAGTTAGGTAATATTAATTTAAGAGGGGATGTTGGAGAATTAGTTTTATTGTTTATGGTTTTAATTGATGGCTAAAAAACATAGTGACATTGTAGGAATTTGAATTTAAATAAAAGAATGTATTTTGTTTGGGGTTTTGAGAAAATTTAGTTGAAAGGAAGTTGTCAAGAAGTATGAGGAAAAATATGTGGTAGATTGTGGTTTTATGGTTTTGAGTTTTATTTTGATGAAATATATTTTATTATGAGAAGATGTAGTTTTTAATAACATTTTAGATAGTGTGTTCCCAAAAGGTGATAGTGAATCGAACCTGAAGGAAACCCCTCTCAACACGATGTGATTCAACAACACTAGTTTCTTATAATTTAAAATAATTTGGAGAGGAATTTGTGTGGAATTAGAACATTCTTGCCTCTAATTCGGGGAATTTGTGTTGGATATTGGGGAATTTCATAAATTGGCATTGGCAACTCTGCGTGTAATACGTCATTCATACAATTACACATACCACCACATAGATAGTTAGAATAGAAAAAGAAACTACTATCTCAACCAAGAAGAAAATTCAGTTGTCTTATTTTATTTACAAGCTTAGATACACTTTATTGGAAGAATGCTCCAAAGTAACTAAGTGTAGTTTTAAATTATGAAAGATACGGTGCAGTAAAAACACTATGGTATGTATAAATTCGATACTACTTAGATAACCTATAATATTTCATAACATTGCAAGAATATTAGAATGATAATAAATTCTAATGATCAGAGAAACCGACTTCACTGACTTTGGCGCGTCTACAAAATAAACAACGATGTGAATACGTGTCGAGTTCAATGTAATGGACTCGTAATGTTTTATTTCACAACTTTTGCTAATATGGTTTACCTGCTGTAAACCATATTAGTAAGACAGGACCACCCTCTTTCGATCACTAAAATAATTTCGAGAATTAGTTTTCAGTCATACCCACAAATAAATATCCACATCCACAACAATTTTTTGTTTTTTCAAAGATATTAAAAGCAAAAATTTGAAATGGCCCTAATTCCAATTGATGTACTACATGACTCTAAATAATCGCTAGCTCCATTCCAGACACTGCATGTGTTCTAATTGATTTCACAAATCTACATTTCATCACTGCTATTACTATGGGTATAATAATTGATGCATGATAATTGTAACAATCATCTCTTTCTTCAATCAACTGATATCACAGAAATTTTAAGAAAAATACAAATATATTACTCTTTGTTTGCACAGGCCAGTTCAGTAATTTTGGCGGGTTTGGGGATGGCGGCAGTCGGGTTCGCCGGTCGTTACGTTCTTCGGCAAATGCCAAACGCCTCAGTTAAATTTGCTGAAGCTATGAAAAATTTACCGAAGTTTGACAGTGAATCTTTAGCAAATTCAAAGTACTATAAAGGGGGATTTGAACCTAAAATGACAAAGCGAGAAGCAGCGTTAATATTGGGAGTCAGTCCTACAGCTAGTAAAGCAAAGGTATGTTAGCCTAATTCTATGGCAGGTCATTTATCTTCAGACCTAAGAATTACTGCAGTATAGTGACACAATTGGTCACTATACTGCAGTTTCAGAGAAATTTCTGCCCATACACATTAGGGTTGTGTGGAGGCAACCCTGACTCTATATCATTTGGCTCTCAACATCCAATCATAGTATACTCAGACCATGTCCAACATCAAAGCTACTGTGTCCAAGTAAACTTTGATTGTGTCATTATAGATTTAAGGAAATAATTTTAAGAACTGCAACTCCAAATCAGTAATTTCACCTTAAGTATATAATATGGAGGAGCTCGATGGCGTCGTCACGTGTGTCAGTCTAATCGAATAGGCAAGTTAAGCAACGTCGACCGTAGCCTGTCCATGGATGGGATTATTTATCTCGAGCTCCTCCGTGCTTCGGAGGGCACGTTAAGCCGTCGGTCCCGGCTGCTGTTGTCATTATGTTAATAGACGACAGTCGTTAAGCCAAGTCAGTGTCCATTAGGCGGCTTGAAAACAAAGACCTTTGCCAATCTGCAGTTGAGTAGCATGGTGGAGTATGCTGTAAAATCTTTCGATTGAGGGGAGGCCCATATCCCAGCAGTGGGATAAATAAGGGTTGCCGACGACATAATATACAACTCAAACTGTAACTGAAAATATTTTTATGTTTTTTAAAGTTGAACAATTATTTTTCCAGATAAGAGATGCACATAGAAAAATTATGCTACTCAATCATCCAGATCGAGGCGGATCTCCACTTATAGCTGCAAAAATTAATGAAGCAAAAGACCTTTTAGAGAGTGGAAAATCATAACTTCAAACTAACATAGTACCAGATAAACAGGATTTTCATTAACGGATAAACTTGCCCAAGTTTTCATCTGTCACATCATTGTTTAGTTCAAATGGGGTCCATCAAATCTATACACAGGAACAACTGGCATTAGTCATTTTGCTTATTCCTAGCCTAATTTAATGGGTAACCATCCCCATTCATAATATATCAACTGTAATGCTCTGTTGCATCTACTGTATATGGTGGTTGCGCCTTCTAAAATGATGCCCATATCAAATTGTTGTAGATATGTCAAAACAGTAGACTCATAGTAGCGGATGAAGTGTTGTATCATAATGTGTATATTGTTAGAAATAAAATACATTACAACATCTCAATAATCTATTCAGTTACAATGAACATTCAAACAGATATGGCAAACTCCTAACACATTGAATTGGGGTCCAGGCAGCTTCCAGCATCCAGCACAATAGGATAATTCACAGCACATTTACAAGGAAACATTTATAAAAAGTGAACTTTACAAAAATACATTCATACATTCTAAACAAGTCTAAAAATGTACCTTGTAGGTTTAAGTATACATAATATACTTATGAAAATTTATGAATTTTCTAAAAAATAATTATAACCAGTGCTACCAGATCGTATATTATGTGTTCCCATTATATAATACATGAAACGCATATGGTCATGTCACGAGTGATTTGGGACATGGGGCTAAGTGTAGACCACACTGCGAGTGAGGTTCGCTTCGCTCTTGTCGCCCAACTGAGATGCATCGCTCGCGTAGTGTAACACTCCGCTTTGTTGAAGCCGACAATCTCTCTCGTTGATAGTTGAGCGAACATCTACTCGCTCGCAATGTGGTCTGCGCTATGCTAGCAACAGTCTCATCGTGGTTTAACAATGCTTCCCAAACACGTTGAAGGGGTCTTCAGCAAAAACTGTAAATAGAAACCAACCTTCTCCCCTTCCCATTTCCCTGAATGCGAATGTAAATTTTAATTTAATAAATATATACGCCTAGAAGCATTGGTCGACCTTATCTAAACATACATTGACATAATTGTCTATGTGTCACAATAGGAAGCAAATATCATACTATCTATAAAAATCCTTGCAAAATATTACATTGAGCAATGCTAAGGAAATAAAGTAGGTACACATTTTCAGGCAAGCTACCTGCATTGTAGATATTGCAATGCTTATTGTCAATGGACAGAGGACTTGCGAGATGTTTAATAATATTTGAAGTCTTAGAAAAATAACTAGTTAACAACTAAATTTATATTGAGCTCTTGTAATTTATCTATTGGCTAGGCCAACAATAATTTTCATACAACACAATCCTCGCGTTGAGGGTTAAATTCATGCTCCAAGCTTTCGTAAATAATTTGAATGTCTCAGACACATTATAATACACATGATTTGTTCGGATAATTATTTACATGTATATAAAACACACAACAATTCTCACAATGTAAAAATAAAAAAACAATTATGCAGTATACAAAATACTTCAATGATATGCAAACAAAATCATAGCTTACATCTAACTTAACCAAACGATATAAATAATGCGCGGCATTGTATAATTTGTCATGTGTTCGCGTAAGATTGGAACACCAAATAAATAACTTCATAATATTTTTGCTATACTTCCAAATGTGGGCAACAAAATAGTACATCAAATTTTAATATTTCTTGGGTTATCTGGGGTTCTGGGCAGTCAGTTTTGGCATATGATTATTATCCTATTAGTATAATAAATGTTGAATGTTTGTTACTCGAATTACGCAAAAACTTCCTGCTCTCCCAAACTACACTTGAGGAGGGGAATCTGGCGAGGCGTTTTATTTAATTAAAATTAAGTTTTTTTTAATTATTGAATGTTATTTTTTCGTAAAATTAAAAACAATATAGTTTAATTCGCCATAATATTTTACGCAATGCTATGGTGAAATTAAATTCTTTATTCTGTTCTGTCGTTGTGCTCTTAGATCTTGTTACATTCTTATTCTTTATCATATTTTTTTTATCCACTAGCATTTTGGTACGTGAACGTGAAACGTGAAACAATTAGCCACACAGGCACGATAAAAATATTATTCCGCCCGTTGCGGAAATAAAACAAAATGCCTTTGACGTCAGAATAATCATATCTGAGCACCTATGGAGTTAATAAAAAAAATTGTTAGGTATCAAAAAATGTATACAAGTTTTTCAGCATTATTGAATAGAATTACAGGTATCAAATTATCAATTATATAGCTATTGCAAGAGCCTACATACTACAATAAATGTTCAATCA
The DNA here is from genome assembly GCA_937001555.2 of Hypsopygia costalis. Classification (NCBI taxonomy): domain Eukaryota; kingdom Metazoa; phylum Arthropoda; class Insecta; order Lepidoptera; family Pyralidae; genus Hypsopygia; species Hypsopygia costalis. Next base: position 22,427,356 of record OW443328.2, read on the forward strand.
GGCAGGTTGTATGCTTATTTTTTATCATACTGGCAAAAAAATGAATAACAAACATTACCAACATTCAAGATAATATGATCAAAATCGTTATCTGTGTTAATGTAATTCTTTGCACAAAATTTTATGAAATAAAGACATGATTCTTTATGTCGAAACTGCTGACCTTCGATTTTTGTCCGAATAATACTGGAGGGTGAAACGTAATTTAATACTGCGTCTATGTTATAGTGAAATACTGCTGTCCAGGCGTTCCTAAATTGATCTAGTTTGAAAAGCCTTACATCAATCTTCGAATATTCTTTTTCTTCTATTTGTTAAACATAGGCATAAGGTTCAAATAGTCAAACATAGGAATGATAGGGCATACAGGTATAACTATAACATCTAATGGTACGCTTACACGCTAGCGTTCGACGCGACATTTAACGGTCACAAGCACGAGCACGAGATATAGATAGCTCGCGCCCGCGCCCGTGCTTGTGATCGTGATTACCGTGCGTGTGTTTGGCTGGCTTAGTCCGCCGACGCACACCGGACGTCTAAATGTACCATAACCTAGACAGGGTCTAGAAAAGACACAAGTCTGTGCAATAAGACTAGTTTAATTTGTACGAGATAAGTGTAAAGCCAGGTCTCTTGTTCAAAACAGTACACAAAAACATTTGTTTTCATACACAAGCTGTTTTCTGCGAATTCAATATTTTTTATTGACAGATGTTCTTGGCGTACTGTAAGCAGCTGTTGAAAATGAAACAAGGTCTTCCCGTCTACAAGAGGGAACTGTTTCTTCAAACGCTGCGTATAAAAATAACATGAGTTTATGGATACACATATACATATTCTCCACGCCACGCCTCATTCGATCACGTATGTACAAATGTGTACGGCCACGCCTCTTTCGATCACGTTTCTGTGTAATGTTTCGAAAAAACACGTCCAGGACACACGGCATATGAACATAAAAGCATTCTAAACGTTATTGCAGCAATATTAACTAAATGTCTTATTAAATAACATAGTTTAACAATAGTCCCTGGTGTAAAATATTACCGATCGAGTGTTGCAGTGGAATTGGCGATTCTACTACAGCCCTCTTCGATGCCATCAGTTGATCGACCCGCCCCGCTTCGACAGCAATGCCAATTGATCGATTTGCGTTAATCAGTCAAAGCTATGTGATGAGAGTTAAAATGGCGGGGGTACCATAGCGAATTAAATTGTACCGATTACCAAAAAAAAAATGTATCGGAAATACGATACCTCGTTCAGAACGAAGTAATTTCGAAATTAAGGTACACCCGTCATATTGATACCAAGATGGCGGGAGCCATCTTGTCACCAACATCGATTCTAGTGAGTTGTTTGTTAACTCAAACTTGACCTGATTATCAAAACCAATCTAGCAAGTCGTATGCTTGTTTGTCACCTTAAGTCATGAAAAACATAGTCTTTTTGACTTCAGTACACTAGTCATCAGAGTATTGCCAACTGTCGGTGCGGCAAGTTTTTGCAATATTCCACAAATTCCACTGACACGCTTCTATCTAAATTTATGTACAACGTACAGTAAATATGCACCTTGTAATCGAATAACACTTTAAAATCGAGACTATCCTTAAACCAGAAATAACACAAAAACAGCACTTTGTCCATAAAACTACCTATGTAGATATTGAATATAAAATAAATACATCTTATAACTTCATTATGAAGTTCTATAAATTCTTATTACCACATGGTGTGTATAATGTAAACAAATATCGTAGCTTATTGCCAGCTTCCTTAAAATTAACGTTGATTGTCGTTTTCCAGTACAGTGTTCCGCAAACTTTTTGTGTTTATTTAGGCAAACGAAATTTTTTGGAGGTACACCATAAATGAAAAATTAGTATTTATTTGTGTTCGATTTTTTCTACTGTCCCGTCTATTTAGCTTTATGAGATAGATAACTTTATTTTTCCGAGGCACACCAACTAATGACCACGGTACACCAGTGTGCCGCGGCATACACTTTGCGCAACACTGGTTTAGTACAATTGATTATATTTTGTAGAGATCAGAGACGTAGTGTTCATTAGCAGTGAACAGAGGCAATATGACATCGGCTGTACACGTAGACAGAGAAAGCTATAGACAAATTAATAGTTTTCATCGCATTCACACTTAGCAAAGAGAACTTACACCAGATGAAGCATAAGATAAGCAAAGAGACAGTTTAACACGATTTTTTGTTTCGCGTCATGTGCAGCTTGTATCTACAGAAAGCGCAATAGTGCGCGAAAGTTATAACCTGGTCGAAAGTCACCAAAATCATACTAACGTGCCCTTTTTAATTAGATAACTACAAATTCTCCAAATTTAACTCTGACCTAACACCAACAGGTGATGTTGAAAAAGCTTGTAAGAACAAAAGCACGCGTTCTCTGCCACGGCCGTTCGCTACAGACAAATAAGGATGTGGTCACACTAGCCTAGCGATATCAACGACATGGTGCAATCAACGGTGCATACGATACACAGGGACGCGACATTACTGAAAAGGACCTTGGTAGTCTACAATCATCGATGTGTAAGTTTAATGATTGTTTAGGGTGTTTAAGTTTCGATTAGGTAGTATTTTTACAATCGAAATCAAAATCCATTAAAATTTAAAATTATCTACCTGGTCCTGCTACATTATGTATTTACTACTATTACAAATACTTAGGTGATAAACCATTCCATTGTCATCGCCTTCTCTTTCGTGCACGTGATTTTCAGCGCTGGCTACACTAGGAATAAACCGAGGTTCGCTTCGTTTCGTTCAACTTGAGACGAGAGCAACAACGTCGAGTTCGCCAGCTTGCAAGTTCGCTGGCGTAGTTTTATGTACGTCAGAATCGCGGGTGTATTTCCCAGATTGGCATAAATTTATTATTGTTATATGGTACCTTCTGTGTACTTTTACGTACCTCTTCCGAAAATCTGTGTACCCATGCCAGTACAACGATATTTTGAAAATAAGGTACACCCGCCATTCTGATGTCAGGACCGCGGGTGTACTGTTAACCAATATATGTAGCTTAGTGCATTGTATAGACAGATTTGGTACCTCGTGTGTACCTGCAGAAACAAGTAATAAATAAATAAAATACGGTAAGCTTTCTGAGAAAATTAAAAAAGCTCGAACTGACGCCATTACTATTTTATGGAAAACATGCTAAATAATATATTAATGCGAAATTAAGTTTGTCTGTTGTGCTGTTACGCCTAAACTAAAATCTTTTGCCATGAAATTTGGTATACGTAGTTTATATCCTGAACAACAAATATAATAGAATACTTATGTACCTATATTTTATTCCGAAATTTCTATGGGAGCCCCGGGCAAAAGCTAGTATTTTATAAAAAAAAATATTATTAATATTATGACTAAAGTTAAAATTACAAACAAAAAGTATAAAAAAGACAAATATAATATTGCCTATTTTATTTAAAATATGAAGATGTTTGTCGGTGATACGACCTACCATACCTGCTTTAGAAAATGTACACTTCTGGACACATCTATTGGCCCACCTTGCATTTTCAGTTTCGTTTGGTCCTAGCTAAAATTTTATATTAGGTCGAGCAAAAAGTTTTTATGCAGTTTTGAACCTGGCACATTCATAATTTCATTCAATAGTCTTTTTTTGAATTTCGAACACAGAATTTAAAGAATCAAAAGACAATTTGGAGCCTGTTCGTTGATATCCAACAATCGAATACTAAGAAAACTTGATTTTATTGGTTTACTTGGATTTAATTCTTGAAAGTGTGATTTTTCTCTTTGGTTTTGCAACAAACATTACTTATTCTTAACATTAAAGTGAGGTTCTATCAATAATCTATGGATACTTCACCTGAAGTCGCCGCCCAAGCTGTGACACTTATCCAGGCCGGACACAGCCAAAGAAATGTGAGTGCTCAACTTAATTTAAGTCGATCTGCGGTCCGAAATGTTTATCGGAGGTACCTAGAGACTGGCGGCTTTGTTTGTCGCCAAGGAAGGCCACGATTTCGGGTCACAACTGAAAGGCAGGATCGATTCATCGTGACGACCAGCTTGAGAAATCGTCACCTTACCTCCATTGAGATACAAAACCAACTTCGTGACTTCCACGGAGTATCTGTGAGCGCTCGAACTGTTCGGATAAGGTTAAAAGAACGCGATATGGTACCACACAAGCCAGCTAATGGCCCCAAACTAACGCGAGCCCACCGAACAGCGCGCCTTCATTTCGCGCGCACTCATTTAAATTGGACTCAGCAGCATTGGAGCCGTGTACTCTTTTCTGATGAGTCTAAAATTGTGTTACATGGCAATGATGGAAGGAAGAAGGTCTACCGACGTAAGGGAGAGCGTTTCGCACAATGCTGCTTTGAAGAGAGGGTTGCTTATGTCGGTGGCTCATGGACTGTCTGGGGCGGTATATCCGCGAGCGGCAAAACTCAACTTGAGGTTGTTACGGGACCACGGCTGCCAACATTAAATGCTGAAAGGTACATTCGTGAGTGCTTAGAACCTCACGTGATGCCATACGCGGACTATGTGGGCCCAAATTTCCTTTTTATGCATGATAATGCAAGAGCCCATACGGCCGGCATCGTCAGGGAATATCTTCGGGATGTGAACATCACAGTTATGGACTGGCCAGCAAGAAGCCCAGACATGAACCCCATTGAGCACATGTGGGACGAGCTAAAAAGACGTGTTAGGGCTCGTCAGCCAGTTGCCCAGACGATGCAGGAGTTGAAAACTGCCATAGAAGAGGAATGGGGGAGGATCCCTCAAAATTTCATAGAGCGGTTGATAAACTCTATGCCTAATCGTATGAGAGCTGTGGTAGATGCCCATGGAGGCAACACGCGTTATTAAATTAAAGTTTTATTTGATAAAAAATGTTTTTTATTCAAAAATCAACTGCCTTAATCAAGGCGCATACCCGACTTGTTAGGCGTAGCTCCATGTCGTGTGGTATTCTGAATTCAAATTTAAAACAATATGATCGAAAAAGATGGTAAAATGTATCAGGTTTAAAACTGCATCAATAGTTTTTGTTCAATCTAGCAATCATATTTCGGTAGGGGCCATCGAAACCTAAACTCTAAGGTGGGCCAATAGATGTGTCCAGAAGTGTATTTCAAATAAATCGAATGTCAAGAATCGATCTATTGCGGGTCTTTTATCTAAAAGAGGGACATGAGTAGCTAGCTAAAAAAATGTGAACAATCAAATTATATGTAAAAAATATTTGGTTCGGTATCATTATGTAGGTATTACAATATTATGTAAGTATGTGTCGGTCCTAGAACTGAATAGAAATAATTTATACTTTATTAATATCGATATCAGCACATGGATATGAATAATTGAGAAGGAAATACGCAACACAGAATAATAATATCAGCAACATACGAATATGATCAGCGGTAGTTCTTGCACCAAAGTAATTCAAGTTATATTAAGTTAGTTATATCATAATACCTACTATGTTGTACTAAATCGGTCTAAGCGGCTTAACCACTTTCTTTGACGTTTATACTAAATATTATTAGGATGTTCTCCATAAAATAGTAATGGCGTCAGTTCGAGTTTTTTTAATTTTCTCAGAAAGCTTACCGTATTTTATTTATTTATTACTTGTTTCTGCAGGTACACACGAGGTACCAAATCTGTCTATACAATACACTAACCTACATATATTGGTTAACAGTACACCCGCGGTCCTGACATCAGAATGGCGGGTGTACCTTATTTTCAAAATATCGTTGTACTGGCATGGGTACACAGATTTTCGGAAGAGGTACGTAAAAGTACACAGAAGGTACCATATAACAATAATAAATTTATGCCAATCTGGGAAATACACCCGCGATTCTGACGTACATGTAGTTTTTGCTCTGTAGTTCACGGTGTGAACCAAAGCATGAAACGACGAGGTATCGACATAAGCGATGCATACTTAGCTTCGTTTCGCTTCGTTCCCGGTGTGGTCTGCGCTTTAGTCATGTTTGCCTCACAGATGCAAGTAAGTTACAATTTTGGTTTGTTTAAATAAGATTGAGATCGGCGGTAGGCGCGGTGTTATTTCACCGTGGTTTCTTTAGCTGCTGGTCGCTGGACTCTCGGCGTTGTTTCGCGAAGCGTGCCCTCAGTTTGGCTATTTGGTTGTTGGAGAGCGTTCCAGGTACTTTGAAAATTGACTGGAAAAAATACATTTTACAATAATAATTGGAGAGAATAAGTAGGTACTATAGGATACACGATAATGTGTATCTGAATTTAGTGATCCCTATTTAATTTTAAATAAAACCAAAACGTACATTTAGTCCAAAAATGCCCAAACTCATAACTGAAATAAAATTTATCACTCGTAAAGGATTGACGATATTGCCCACAATGTGGATCACTCAATTAAAAAATTTGATAAAATGGCTACAAGCTGAATTTAAGCAAATACACTGTGGATGTAATTTTCATATAAAAAAAAATGTCCCGAATTCATCATATTAATTTACAAAAATTCAAGATAGCAGAACAAGGTAAATCCAGACACCTGTGATAGTTTCATTCGATGTCTCAATTCTGACTCATTTAGATTGAGTAATTCTTGAAATACAGCACTAGGTTGTAGGACGCGCAAAAATACACTCTCTCGCATTATAATATCAAATAAGGTGAAAGTATATTACCTGCATAAATTCGTGGCAATGCAATGCGCTAGCATTTTTCACGATTGCTTTAAAGCACTCTGCGAGCGTAGCGAAGTCATTGCAGGCCAATATAGTTGCCCTGTTGGATTTGATCAACGTCAAGCAAACCCTAAATAGGATTTTAGAGCCCTCGTAGAAAAGGCAATCCCATATTCGCAAGACGGTCTCTATCGGCAGGACTTCAGCAAACAAACATATAAACCATTTTGTGGTTATGACAGCCCATGGCAGACCTAAAAATAGAAAAGATAACATACAAAATGTGGTAGGACTCCCTTAATAACACTTTGCGACTCGAGTGTTAAATAATAAACAATAATATACTTAAACAATGATACAATTATTAATAGGCATTTATTTAAACATTTATTCATGAAATTTAGCTTTATTATGTTTTATAAATTAAATTAGTAATAAAACCATACTACACGATTTGGCTCTTTGATGTCTATATTACTTACATCTGAGTAAAAACCGGACAAGTGCGAGTCGGACTCGCCCAACGAGGGTTCCGTAGGTACGTAGTATCATTATTAAATTTGATATTTTTCATTATAAATAAGAAATAATGCATCGAAAAAAATAAATAAAATATATTTTGCAATGTGTACATCAAGCCCTTTCATATGATACTCCATTTGAACTAGTAGTTTCGACACCCTATAAAAAATATAGACCCCCTATTTTTTAAGATCTATTTACAAATGTATAGTTTTGAGATTTATTCCTGTACTTGTAGTCTATAACGATGTTACTTGCCAAATTTCATAGTTCTAGGTCAACGGGAAGTACCCTATAGGTTTTGATTCCCTTGAGTGTGTCGAAATATGCGTTTTTTGCTGAATAAACGGCCGTAACTTTTTTCTACGTAAACTTAGCAGTTTGATTTTTTTACAACTTTTTTTTTTTTTTCCTTTTGAGGTACGGAACCCTAAAAACAAGATGTAAGTGGCATTTTGAGTCAAAGCCAGTCTCATCTGCATGTGGTGCAACATGTCGGTCAAGGAATGAAGTAATGACAAAAATTGAAATATAGAGACGAGCCCGGTGGTGGGATGGCTAGCAATGGTCATTTTGACTCCGGGGTCGCGGGTTCGATCCCCGCACAAGTCAAACATTTGTGTGCATGAACATGTTTGTTTGTCTTGGTCTGGGTGTTTTCTATCATCATCATCAGGTCCATTTTAGTCTCCACTACAGGAGCACGACCGAAGGAGGATTTGGCCTACACTCCCCACGCTGGCCAAACGGGTTGTGGAGGCCTGATCGATATTTGATAATGTATTTCCCTTAGTCGCCTTGTACGACATCCACGGGAAGAAACGGAGTGATTCTATTCTAGTCTGTCATTGTGGCAAGTTACAATCACTTTTTTTTTTAATTGAAATTTAGGTTTCATGTGCGCGTAGCCTAAATATCCTTGTACGGAATTTTAAATCTGTGTTTTGTAATTTTTCGTGTACAATATAGATAATACAAACAAATTTGTGATTGATTATAATGATTATATAAATAAGCCTGTTATTATCCTGTCTCATTACCACACAAAGTTACGGTAGTTTACAATAATGTATCTATATATTGTTCATAATTTAATCTCGCATTGATAGCATAGCGAAGATAAGCTGATAAGCGCACTTAAGCTAGAACTAGTAACGTAAAATTTTAATAACATGGTGTAATTCCCTTCAGTATAATTGCAGAATAATATTTCTGGACAATTTACACATCTAGCTCCAAATTAACCGCAAAGCTTGTAGATACTATGGGTACTAGACAACTGATAAAATTACTTAAATACACTTTAAGACGGAGAATAGAATTACGCATACATACGATAACTATTGAAGGGTACTAAGAACTGACTTTGGTATCAACCCATAATCATCCAACTGTTGGGATACGGGTCTCACCTCAATCGAAGAGGTTTAGAGCAGTGTTTCCCAAACATTGTTCTGCCATGGCCGGGTAATTTTCACACTGCCCCTTTGTGAACCACTTTAAACTTTTAAAACCCGAGCTGGTTCCATTAAGTAAAATAATACAAATTTATGAATAGTAAAAAATAATGTTTTATTAATACTACTTACAAATATTTTGGTATCGTACGAATATGCACGTTGGGTCGATCGATAGTAGATATTATTTTCAAAACAAGGCGGGAATGTTGCGACCCGGTATTTTATTTTGATGGCCCTGTACCGGGTCGCGACCCGGCAGATGGGAAACACTGGTTTAGAGCATACTCCACCACGCTCAATTGCGGGCTGGCGGAGGCCTTTGTTTTAAACCGCCCAACGGCGACTGATTTGGGTTAACGACTGTTCTACAACACTGTTCTACACACAACTACTGGGACCGATGGCTTAACTTGCACTCCGAAGCATGGACTTCAGTAGGATAAAAATAATGTAAAATCCTTGTATTATTTGGAGAAAACAAATGAATTTATCACAACATTGTATTGTGATTAAAATTTTACGCAAAACGGAACGCACGGACATAATTATACTGATTTAATACTGTTCAAGAATAAGTTTGTATATAAATATCGTCTCTTTCGGCCTATTTTGGGTCGGTCTACGTGTGACGGGCGATACAGTTTGTATGATATTAACTAGCTTTCACCCGCGGCTTCGCCTGCGTTTACTTTTTTTTGTATCCTATGTCCTTTCTAATACCTTAAAGAATATGTGTACAAAGTTTCATGATGATGAATACGCGTGTATTCATCATCATGTAACCCACCTTCATATAGTACTTTTAATTGTACTAAATACGGATGCAAGAACTTTCCCGATACTACTACACCTCGCTCCCGTCGCGCCGTCCGCGCATAAGCACTGATTGACTCCAAATACAAATTTAAAATCCTATTAGGATAACACAAGACTTAATCCATCAGCTTAAAAAGGATAAATCAAATTTAAAAAAAAAATTTTTTTTCGACGAAACGATTTCAAAAATCTCAGAAGGTAGTAGTAGAAGTAGTTATTTTTGGCTTTTTTCCCAGTTAGTTTATTTTATTTTTTATTTATTTCTTCTTTTAGTAAATATTTTTTTATCTCTATATTATAATAATGGGTAAGTAGTAGTGACATGCTGCCTTCTAGACGAAAATACATGAATAACTTAATTAAGAAGCACTCAATACAATATGCCTAACCGTTCCTCATCAGCTCAGCAGTGTCACATGATGACTTCCAAATGCAAATTATGTAACTTAATAATATCAGAAAACTCGTCAATTACTGTATCCATACCATGCCTATAAACTTCAACCCTTTCTCTCGATGAATCCCAGGGAGTCCATCATCAGATCCTATTATTCGATAGGCCTGTAATTCGATGGGTATGATCTGGCACCCTTCTTGGGTACAGGGTGTACGTTCGCAGTCTTCCACGATGACGGAACCTGTCTGGTGGAATAAGAGAGCGCGAAAAGGCGCGTCAGTACAGGACACAACTCAGGAGCACATAGCTTTAGCACCATTGCCGGAATGCCATCTGGCCCACTCGACTTATGAACGTCGAGGGATAGCAATGCCCGCCGAATATCTCGTCGAGTAAATGAGATTTCCGGCATAGAATCGCCACATCGCGGGATGGAAGGCGGTACGGCGTCCCCGTCGTTCAAAGTCGAGTTTGAGGCAAAGAGATTCCCCAACAGATCGGCTTTCTCCTTAGCACTATGGGCCAGACTACCATCCGGTTTTCGGAGTGGTGGAAAGGACGACTGACAAAAGTTTCCCTCGGCAGCCTTAGCAAGCGACCAAAAGGCACGGCTCCTAGATGGGTGCTTAGCTAGGCGCTCACCAATCCTGCCGATGAACTCAAACTTTGCCCTGGCAATTACTCTCTTACTGAACCTCGAGGCAGCATTGAACTCACGTTTCAAGTCAGAAACACAAGGATCTCCATTAATACGAGCCGTGGTCCAAGTCTCGTTTGCAGCTTGCTTGCGGAGTTTAGCTTCTCTGCAAGATCGATTAAACCACGGCCGCTTCTTAGCATCTGAAGTAGCCACCCGCCGGTTTGGAATAAATAATTCCATCCCAGCCAAAATCGTCTCAGCTACAGCAGATGCACAAATGTCTATATGTTCTGACTCGAAACAGAGCCGCCTCCACGGGTACGATTCGTAAAATTCACGCAGTCCATCCCAGTCTGCTGACTTATAGTGCCACATGCGACGCCATCCGGTAGACCGGGGAGCGTTAGGGCTAGCGCATGGCACTTGGGTCCGGATGAAACAGTGGTCCGATGAGCCAAGTGGCGCATCCACCGAGACTGTGTACCCATCCGGATGTGTGGTCAGCAGAAGGTCCAGTAGAGAGCTAGTATGGTCCTCAATATATGGTATTCTCGTTGGAGAATGAACCAGCTGTGAGAAACCATAGGCCAGAGCAAAATCATGTACAGACCTCCCCGCGAAGTCAGTGGACCGAGAGCTGAGCCACTCGGCATGGTGGGCATTGAAGTCTCCCAAAATCACTAACTCCGCGGAGGGGTACCTCTCGATGACTTTGTCAGTCGCCAATTGCAGGTGCTCGATCAATCGAGTTGTGTCCGTATCACCGCTATGAGACCTGTAAAGGCACGCGTAGATCCGGGTGCGGCCGCCCTGATCCACACATACCCACAACACTGACACGTCCCTGTCTTCTAGGCCGTGAAGACGTCGACAGCAAATATCATCCCGGACGTACATACATACCCCGGCTCTACGTACAAAAGAATGTTCCAAGTTTGTACCCGGGGTATATAATAAATAAGATGTATCGGCCGGACAAGATATTTGCGTCTCCGTTAAAAAAAGTAGGGTCGGCTTTGCAGTTTCGAGGTGATGGTGAACAGCATTTATGTTTGAATGAAGTCCCCTGACGTTACAGAAGTCCACGTCGAACATGGATGGGGACGCCGCTGGAAAAATCTTTTTTTTTTCTTTCTGGCCATTAGAAGGTGTTAGAGGTTTATAAATAAGAGAAGTTGTTACACTGACGGCGCAAGAGACAAAAAGCGCGGTGTCTACCCCCGCAGCACAGTGCAGGTTGTGCGGTTTGCTGGCGCGGCGGGCGGAAGGGCCCCCGGTCCCCCCTGCTGCAGCAGCCGGGTACACTCCGGTCTCCTCCTCCGGCACGACTACTACAACAGGGACTTTTTACAAGTTGGCGGTTCAGCCTCCCGGGGCGGAGATTAGGTGATCCCCGGGTTCGGGAACCCTACTAACCTGCGGGCGGCCAGCGGACAGCCGTTTCACCGGGTCTCCCTGACCGACGCGCCAACACGCCACGCCTACACCGCTAGCGGCGGTTCGACAGCCGCTGGTCCCTCCGCCGTCAGCATAACAACTATAACTATATACTTACATGTTACATTCATGAAAAACGCTCTAACGTGCCTAAGACTCGGCTACAATTTCATTTCTTATCTCCATTTGGCCTATTAGTACAGTCAAATAAGGCAAAAGAAGAAAGAAACCTTGGAATGAAAGATAATAAGCTGAAAGCTTGTGTAAACCTTTATTTAGGCTAGAATGCCAAAATAAAGGTTTACACAAGTTTCCAGTGACAAGTGTCTGAAAAGTCCCATAAAATCTTCGTGTCAATGTCGCAATATATCATCTTTTGCCTTCGAAAATTTGATCATATATCGCAGTATCGATCCTAACTTAGATGGCTTCCTATCCGCCAGCGTAGACAACAGAGGTTACTCTGCACTCTTTTCTCCATTCTTTTTAACCCTCTTTCTCCTGAATACTTAAAATGTAAGTTTCAGTATCTCCGAGACACCCATGATCGCGAACTCCGTTCTAACAACTCTCTTGTGCTCTATACTCCACTTTTTCGTTCTGGCTTCATGTCAGACTCCTTTACTTTACAATCATCGCGTTTATGGAATACGTTACCTGATTCCATTAGAGAATCTTCCAGTAAGTTCACTTTCAAAAAGAATGTTCAAGCTTATTTACTTGAGAATTTATCCAAGCATTAATCATCATTGTCCTAGTTACTGCTTTTCTTTCTATGCGTTTCCGTGTATAATCATGTATATGTGTATGATTATGTATATGTGTATGATTGTGTATATGTGTATGATTACGTATATGTGTATAGTTGTGTATATGTGTATGATTGTGTATATGTGTATGATTGTGTATACGAGTATGTGTATAATTAGTATATGTCTATGTATCATATATAATTTTATGTTTTCATTGGTATTTATTCTGTGTATGTTGTTACTATTATATTGTGAACCGCATTCGAGTTTTATCTGCTTTGCCCAAAGGTTGACTGGTAGAGAATGCTCTTAGCATTAAGTCCGCCTTTTGTACCCTTATTCTATGGTCAATAAAGTTTTAAATAAATAAATAAAATAAAAATATACCAAAGGTCACGAAAATCAGTTTTTGCAAATATCTCAATTTTAATTCAATTCAATCAATATATTTGCATAAATGTAGGTGTTACAATTGGTGTTAGAAAGCCATATTTATAATATATATTAATAATAATATTAATAATATATATTGTCCGCAGGGCAGCTTGTGTGGCGAGCTGTTGTGTGAGTAGCGACACCACGGACCCGAGTCTCCAGAGAGTCGGTCAGGGCTTTCGTCTCCGACGTGTCTTCATCGGTCGGAGTGTAAACACAAGAAGGCCCGCAGGACTCTCAGCTCTGGCTTGCCTTCATTGGCCGTCCAGAGAGGAGCCGCTAGAGCTATATGCTCCAGGGGTGGAAGTGTTAAAGGGCATCACGCCGCGAGTAACTTCGGAGAAAGCGCAGCACACCTCTCGACATCCCTGAGTCACTCACACCGGTGTTGCCTCCGGCCGTTTTCCTGGCATTTCGAGGGCCCATCTAGTGAGTGGCAAGCCACCGCCTGCCGCAAATAACTAGCAATAAAAGCAGTTATGGCAGGCGTCCGTCCCTCTTATGTAATAGCCCGGTATTAAGTTCACCCAGATCTCATCTCCATAGCCCATTTATTTTCCATCACACTTCGCAATAGTCTCAACGCCTGCCGAGACCTGCTCATGGGTATGTCGTTCCATTGACATATCCTGGAGCGGGTCACGGCGGGCGTACAACATTACATCAAACTTCTCAAAGGGGCCTCTACGCGTTGGATCCATATCCCCGCGCACGCCTATCAAATGACTGGGCTTGACCCGTGATTAAAAAGAGATACATATTAATAATATATAATATAACTAGCGACCCGCCCCGGCTTCGCACGGGTGCAATGCTGATACTAAATGTACTACAGAAGGTCTTTGCGCTTTGTCCTATCCAGTCCTTCCCCAGTTATAGGCACACGCCGCCGGCCCCGCGGCCGGTACCGCCACAGCCGTTATGTCCCTGCATTTTAAATGTGTAATATCTTCTAAACTATTCATTTAAATTACATGCTGTGAAGGGCCATATTGATCTATATTAAATGCGCAATGTATTTAAGGTACTTAATTGGATAAGGATTAATTCTGTATTGCTTAAAATCGCTTCGTAAATAAGGCATTATTTCTTGTAAAAAGCAAAGGATAAAATAACGGTTATTGTGTGTTACCACTAAGAGATAGACATATACCATCGCGAACTTTTTTGTAGACCATTTTAAGGTGAACAATACTGTACTACATTATTTTGATCTATCTCGTTGGGTTCAGCCAGCGTTTGCAATGAAAGAGCAAAAAAATGTGTTTATTTACGACATCACATTAGAAACCTCTAAATTATCAGTGTTTTTCTACTATGTTATGCATATATTATACATATAAACTTTCCAGTTGAATCACTCTATCTATTAAAAAAAACCGCATCATAATCCGTTGCGTAGTTTCAAAGATTTAAGCATACAAAGGGACAGAGAAAGCGACTTTGTTTTATACTATGTAGTGATAAATAATAAGTATTATTAAGAGAATATAATTATCAAATAAATGAAAAATATTACATCATTCCAAGGTGAAACCCCTTATATGACTGGGACATATTGTTATTAACTATGTTATAGATTATAAATTATAGACAAGTGACACATTGAATCTTACCTAAATTTATTACATGTTGGTGTACATCTGGTACTTTTGACTTGACAAGCTCCGACAACACTTCTATGTCTACAATCAAGCCATCCATCGTCTTGGTGTAGTAGTCTGGGAGGATTTTCTCCACTAGCACTTTAAGTAACCAAAATGACGTCTCTTCACTTTTAGTTGCCAGTAGCAGCAAACCTGAGGTAAAAATTTATGATAGTCATTACAATATTTACCAAAGTAATTGGGTGCTGTGTAAAGAGTAGGCAGTAATGCAGTGCTCAAGTGATATACATATTTTTGTACTACGGCGGGTGGCAAACAAGGATATGGTCCACCTTGTGTGATTTTTATAATTCAAATTAATTAAATTCAATTTCATTAATCTGTTTATAGCCAGGGTCCCTACCGGCTAAGTTGAAGCCGATTCGGATTTTTTGATTGCGAAAATAAACCTTTTCTAAAAGACTATTTTTCGAATCAAAATATTTGATGGCAATGGGATTCAGCTTCGGCGGCAGGGCGCCAGGTCTCCCTAAATAACATAAAATTTCACACTTATGTCTGACCTTTAGTTATCAATAAATAATACTTAAACTGAACTCTGAAACTTAAAATAAAAAATTAGACCATGATAAGTTATCATGGTCAATTTTTTTATTTTAAGTTACTTAATTTGTTATTTCACAGTACTTACCGGCTATATAATTGAGTCCCTGGCAATAACCAACAACCCTGTTATTATGTGCATATGCTATGAGTATATTAAACAAATGTGTTTGATGATTTGCCTCCTTTGTAAAGTAAATATTGTCAGGAAAGGTACGAGGTAAGTCAGTTTTCACAAGTTCTACTAATTGCTTTTCAAATGGTCCATCCAGTATCTTGTGGTAGAGGTCAGGGCTCTGTTCTTTCATTCTATCAGCTTCAGATATTGCCATCCATACTGATGGTCTGTGTTCACCTACAAGTACAAAATATCTTTACACAAATATGTAAATGACTTATAGTCTTATATATATGTATGTAATAATTAAGCCTAATTAGTATTATTATTAAACCAGTTTTGACTGTTTCTGAACTGTTTATCAGTTTTATCCTTGGTGTATTTGTAATGCTATAGTCTATAGTAGGGTTGCAGAAGTTATAATATTAGATGCTTATAATATTTAACAGATAATATCTGTTTAATAGCCTATTTTCCAATGTTTAAAAAATGTACAAATTATTTAACAATATCGTAAAATACACAAAACCATAAAGATCTTCCGGCCAACTTGTTTTAGGGTCGATCAGAGTTTGGCAGGAAAGATCATTTTAAAAGTATGCAATTATTAAAAAATTATATTTCCCTTGGAGAAGCAATAAAAAATAATACAACTTTCATTATTATACTAATTACATAAACATAAAATTTTACATAGCTGTCGTACAAATTTCTGATTTGATGCATACAAAATACAAACCAGTGACGTCATAACTCTAATATAAATATAAATACACAAAAGATTCTAAACAATTTACATCAACTTAAATATAGATCTTAAGTCACAGTTGAATTGAATTTTCTTTATGTGCAATAAAGGACATAAATAGAGAATAATTCAACAGGGGATGATAGACCCTACAGACGATTCTTTTTTATTGCTGTTGCTGCATAGACCTATGCAGCAACAGCTGCATAGATATTGCATATTTGCTGTTGCTGCATAGAAGGTCTATGCAGCAAAAGCAAATATGCAATTGGACTTTTTAAATAGCCTTCTGGGTACTTGCCACCCAGTTCTACAAGAAAATAAATGTGCTGCGCAGCATTTAGTATGTGTTGAATTGCTGACCTCAAAATGAAACGTGATGTTTTCATCTCCCTTTTCATTTGAAGTCATTGCATCTTGTGCTTTTCGTTTTAAGCCAATTCGCAATGCATTATGAATATATTGTATTCAGCAAATTAAATGTTGTAAAACTAGATCCTAACCGCATGTCTATAGAATGAGATTAGGCTAAATATTCATGTCATGTAGACATGAGGTTGGGATCAAGTTTTACATGATTTATTTTGTTGCATTGATTCGCTCAAATATTGCACAATATTTTTATGCCTTGTCTGGTGGCAAACAAGTACAAGGCCAAATGTAGAGCATTATGGCTTATAGAGTGCATATGTTATGGAAACTGAAAATAATTAGTATTTGTTGCTAACAGTGGAGGACTAAGGCTAAAGCGGGCCCTACGCAACATTGTATTTTCGTGCCGACTAAATAAGTTTTCACTTCAAAAATAAGAATTAAAAACCTACTTTTCGGACCCCAAAAATTATGGGCCCTAAGCACGTGCCCAGGTTGCCTAGGATTTAGTCCGCACCTGGTTGCTAACATCTAACTATAACTTTTAGACACTAGCGACTATTTTTTTATACTAGGGTGGGTAACAATAAGCATAAGATCTGGCTGATGATAGGTAGTCATTGTAGTCTATGCATGCTCGCAAGACCAGACGCACCACTCACGCGTTGACGACTGTATAAAATCTAGTAGCAACACAAAGTAGCGCTCGCACGCTGTCGCATTCATCGGGAAAATATATTAGCCTTTTTTTGAAAAGAGGCCCTTGCATCGTCATTGTGGATAACAATACTAGACTCACTGGGTATTCCTTTCCGAACATATCTTTTGACAGTGTTGGTGCGTTTGACCGACTTTCCTTCACCAAGTAACCCGGACCACTTCTGCGCTCTCGTGGCGAGAACCTTCAGATATACCGACATAAAATGCTCATAGCTCTCGTAGTCGAAGTCATCGTGCCTTTCGAAACCATATTCATCCACACCGCTAAAAATAAAAGTGGCTTTAGCAAAAACTCGGATTGTCATTATTGATTCGCTCTCAATGCTCTCACATTAATTACCTGAAGGTTGATTGGGCCATTATTGAATAATTTACGAACAAATATAAACTTTTATTTGGAATACATAACAATTATTCTGTTGTTTATCAAACAGAAAATTAAATTTTTAATAATTTACTCCCCCAAAATACACAGCACAATCCCCTCGTATCATAACGAACGAACAAACAATGAATGTAGACATGGGTAACACTGCGCTACGCCGCGCAATTGCGCTAACACACTTCACTGCGCTGATGTGTTAACACACTTTTACAAAAGGTGTTAGCGCACGGCGCAGTTTTAACGCAAGTGTCAAAGTCAACCATCCAACACATCTAGCGCACCACGCGCAAAGGCGCGCGGTGCGCGGCCGTGCGCCGCTCGGCTCAGTGCCGCGCACATAGGTACGCAACGCCGAGGCGCAGTGCGCGGCGCTGAGCCGAGTGGCGCACGGCCGCGCACCGCGCGCCAGCCGGCTCAGTGCCACGCACATAGGTACACAACGCCGAGGCGCAGTGCGCGGCGCTGAGCCGAGCGGCGCACGGCCGCGCACCGCGCGCCAGCCGGCTCAGTGTCGCGCACATACTGTACACAACGCCGTGGCACAGTGCGCTACGTAGCTCACTTAGCAGCTGGAAGCGCGTTCGAACTCATTGCGCCATGGCGCAATTTTGCGTTAACTCACTGAGCCGGCGCAGTAAGCTGCGCTAGCGCTACTGGGTTAACGCTCGAAATTTTACTGAGTTACCCATGTCTAAATGAATGAATGAAGTAATTTTGACAGTTTGATTTTTATTACACTCAAATATTCACAGGCCCTGAATGCGAGTCGTTTAGAGTGCGACCTTCTAGAAATCTAATGGAACCTCAAAGGTATAGAAATAAGATATGTACCTCAAAGACCTCAAAGGAATGTTTTTAACACAGACATTATATTGAATGTCTGTGGTTTTTAATATAATAACACAGTGCATGTTCCTGTAATAAAAAAAAAGATAATATGGAAGGACAAACTACACAGTGACATTTTAGTCTCATACATAATAGTAATAATAATAATAAATCTTTAATTCGTCAATTTATGGTCTTTGAGGGTTGGTTGGTTCTAAGTGACCTCGAAAGATACCGTCTGAACGACGTTCTACTCTACTTGGAAGAGAGAATTGTTTTAAATAATAGGGGCACATAACTATGTCGGACTAATCTCAGTCTGTGGACAGTAACTTAAGAGAGGTAGGGCATAGCGTATTTTGTAAGCTGCCCGACTGGGGAAGGACCTCCACCTCACAGAATACCGCAGCCAAATAACAATTCCCTTGAGGGTTGTTGTGTTCCTGCGAGTGAGTGAGGTCACCAGAAACGCAAGAGTTGCTGCGATGGCAGCGGGGGTGGCAGCGCGCGAGCGATATTTTTTGTTGCGAGCGTTAATATGTCTACGGTAACCGCTTCACATCAGACGGGCCGTATGCTTGTCTGCCACCCGACGTAGTATAAAAAAAAAGTAACTATTGTCGATCTCTGAGATTATGCCGAAATAGAGAGGGAGCGGAGGGCTGACTCGCAAGTTTGCGTGCTGCTCCGCAGAGGTGAAGGAAACGCTGTTCCGTGCATTCTGCACCTTATTGTATAGTGCAGGTTGTGGGATAAATATTCGCAGCGGGCTACAATGTCCTCCGTGTAAAATTCAATAATGCATTCAGGGCGCTGACGAGGATGGGGTTCGCCTTGGTGTGTACTGATTGCTTTTATGACTATACGTAAGAGGTGCGCGCGCGTCAATGGTGCGCAGAGTGCGGGCTAGTTCTAATGTCGTCCTTGCGAGGATACCAGATAGATAGGCTTGATTGCCCCTTTATCCGCCACTGCTGTGACAGACATGTCGGTTACAGTGCCTGATAGAGGTATGATCGCCTATTAAATAAATAATAATAATATAAGATAATGTTTTCCTTTCAATCTAAGTATGGGCTTAATAGGCCTGAAATAAAGGAATTTTATTTTATTATTATTTTTATAAGAAAGAAATAATAAAAAAATGTGTAAACCCTTATTAACAAGAACTCAAACATGAAACTGAATATGAAGTCGAAAGTGAAACCGATTATGAAATCGAACATAAATTTGTATATAAATCCAAATATTATTTCGAATATGAACATACATTTAAAATTATATGAAGGTACCTCCCTATTTGTGCTCAATATACCTTATGTACCTGTAGGTTAGAGCTTTGTTCGATAGACGGAAGGTAATTGCCCAATTACAACGTAAACTTAAAATAATTGCTGAGATACTTATACCTCTAAAAAAAAAAATTGGTTGCCTGTAAAGTCGGTATACGGGCGAAAGTTTTACGTGACAACGACTTTGAGTGGTAAAATGTTTTCGAGTGGAAGGGACGCATGCCTTTCACTTTTTATGTCTGTCTCTCTCGCTCTTAGAAGGGACGCGTGCCTCTCACTCGCTCTCATTGTGAGCGCATAACGTGAGCGCGTTTCTTGAAGTGTCACCCGGCTAACCAATTTATAAGACGTTGTCACGTCAAAATCCATAGTATACAACTATTTTTTTTAGATTATGCATTCTCGTATAAAATTTTATCTAAATTATATCTCGTTTATAATTTTATATAAAAGACAATGAGACTTGACATTTAGTTACATTTTCTTGAAAAATAATAATTGTTCAAACAATTTTGATTATATTTCCCCGCGACTGTAAAAAACCGACACCGGCCCTCGTTCAGACGAATGGGAAACTGAGACGAGAGACGGAATGACTCGTGACTGCTAGCCTACCGAGCGGACTAGAACCAGACACAGATTCCCGGCATTACATAGATATTTGAAGTTGAATAGGCCAGTCGATCGATTTAAAATAAAACATATCGATTATTTTTAAAATCGATTATAAATTCAACATGACCCTTTTTGAAAATTTTATACCGACTTTCATTCTATCGAATGAATTGATTGATAAAAAAATATCTCGAAATGGCCAACGCTACGACGCGACGCGACGTAGTACTGAACAGTCGTATGTAGTCGTCGTCAACCATTATTCATCCTACTGCTGGGTTACAAATTTCCCATGTGAATGAAGTAAAGATAGCCGCCATGGAAATGAGGCCTCGTTTCATACATTTGTGTTTTGTTCTCAGTGCTTGCGACAGACTCTTGTTAAATGGCGGAATAAACTAGGAGTCTTCGCCAATCAATCAAAGAAAGTAATTGGAATTCCCAATTTCTCATCTCACTCACGTATAGTGCCACAAACTTATCTGGCCCGGTGGCGGGGGCGGTACGATCGACTTAAGTGTTGCCATTAAACGAAATGCCACCCGTTTTAGAGGAAACATAAAAATCAAAGAAATATATACACTGTTAAAATAATAGCATTGATATACTTATTAATTGTGTTGTGTGGTGTTTCAATTAAATATCAACTGCCTTCTATTTTTTGTTGATTAGTTTTAAAAATGCACCACGTTAAGTCGCGATCATAGCTATTATACAATATTAGAGAGTTATAATATTGCACAGAAACAACTCGTTGACGATTTTTTTATTGTAAGAAATGAAATATGTGTAGAAAAAGATAATAAGTATTTAAAAAAATACACGTCAATGGATTGTGCATACGCGGTAAATAAATTAATTGTACCTGGCAATACTACATTTCAAGATGGCGGCTTTAGTTCTAAATTTGGCCACCGGGTCAGATAAGTTTGTGGCACTGTAATAAACAAATGCAAAGAGAATGTAACCACTACGTTTTAGGAGACGGATGTGCCATACAAATAGCGTAATTCTAATATGTATGAAATGGAAGCGAAAACAATCAGAATTTGTACCAAATTCGCTTCCGATTCATAGAGTCGTTTTTTTACTTTGAGTTGCGCCAGGCTGAACAAATGTTTTGAATGATTGAGATGAGATTTGATTTGATTGATTTGTTTTGAGTTTTTCTGATTATCATATATTTTTTTGTTTAGGCTCTATTGAACTAAAAGAATTATATAAATTCCGAATATATACATATTTGTGACAAAATCATGGGACCGCCGCCTGTAGTGACAGGTATTTCTCCCAAAGAAGGACCTCCTGGAACAAGAGTAACAATTCGTGGCGAGTTTTTGGGGACTTCTGCAATAGATCTAATTGGTAATTTCAGTTTTTATTGCTTTTTTTCATGGCTTGTCATGATTCATGTGGTCTGTACACATTTTTTTAATATATAATTTAAATTATGCACTTCGTAGACAAGTAGGCGTATCATAATGTTTATGCTAGATTGATATTGAAAAAAATATATTAGGTTTTAAATTCCGACTGGCGTAGTTGATGGTAGCATGTAAAGTAGATTAAATTGTCGGTAGATTTGACTTTATACAAAACACAAAAATTATAATTATTGTATTCCATCAGGTCTCAAGATATGTGGTTGCGACTGTCTTTTGTCCGCTGAATGGAAGAGCAAAAACAAAATAGTCGCTCGTTCTGGACCATGCAAAGGTCGTGGGGATATCATAGTCACTACAAAATCTGGAGGTGAAGGCACATCCACTGTACAGTTCAGAGGTAAAAACCAAGCAACAACCTAAAATGTTAATATTAAATTTTCTTATTGTGACATACTACAGTGCACCATAACTTATAACACAACATTCAATGGTAAGTGATGTAAAGTGAGACTTTGTTTTTTTTATATGAGAGTTATGGGGGCAAATGAGTATGTGGGGTCACCTGATTGAAAGCAATCACCACCACCCATAGAAATCAATAATACCAAGGGGTCATCGATCCGGTACCAGGCTATACTACTTTCTTTCTTTGTGGTGACCTCACTCACTCGCAGGAACGCAATCCTCAAGGGAATTGTTATATGTCTGCAGTACTCTTTCCTAGTCGGGCAGCTTACAAAATATATTATGCCTACCTCTCTTTTCGGTAGAGGTTTGTTTATCAGTCAGCAGGGTTCACCATGTGCAGGTAAGGTCGGCTTTGTTTCTAAGATGTTGATGACCCAATACACAATACACCCCAAAAAGACTTTATATTAGACTATATACTTTATATTAGGTAGATTCATGCTGTATCAATAACAATATTCTACAAGTAACCAGTGTTCACAAATTTGTAGATATTTGCTTTTATATAAGGTATATTTTATATAAGGTAATAAATAAAGTGGATATCTTGCTTGTGCAGAGGATATCACAGGGCAATTTCCACAAATAGTATTTTTGCTGAATAGCTGTTTTAGGAGGTTTCAAATACCATAGAGAGAACGGTTCAAGTTATCTTGTTCATCAGAAACTTCAAAATTTAAAAAATACTTAACAATATAAAAAATGTGTTTCTTGGTGTAATGTGATCTCCATGATGCTAATGATAATGATAAATGTCTATGAGAAACTGTAGTTTTTATGGCTTCTTTCAGGTTATCATGAGTCCATAGGACCAGTGAAGGAAAGTGCAGTATGGGTAGAGGAAGCTGCCCCACCATCACTGCCATGGGGGAGGAGACCCATGTCACCCACAGCATATACCCCTCCAGATCCCCTAGGCCTCTCGACAGAAGGGGACGACTGCAAGTTTCCTGAGGAAGAGCTTCATGAATTATTCCCTGATGGGTAAGATGCAGAACTTATTTTTTTTTAAATATAAATGCAAGCACTTATAAGTTTCCGTTCATTTAATTTATCAAGGTTTTCATCCTAATAAATAAGTTTCCTTTCATCTAATTTATCAAGGTTTTCATCTTTGCAATAAAAGAATTGGGTGTAATTTTTGCAGATTTTAGTCTTTTCGATTCCGGATGTGACAAGCGAATTTTCGAATATCTTTGAATGCAGTTTTCCTTCTTTTCAAAAATAAGGAATGTTTTCATCATGAGTAATACTTTCTATCTACATTAAAAAGATTATTTTCCATCCAGGTGGCATTAGAAGTTTCCACCCTGTATATAAGTTGTATAAAGAAACAATTGAATATTATTTGTGTTATAATAGGCTATTTGAGCAACATTTTTTTCGGTTAGTTATGTAGGGACGTCTCAATAATATAACCATAGGTGAAAGAATTACTTCGATAGCACAAAAATCTCTCGAGATATGTTAATTTGAAAATCACAATTTTGGACTGTCCCGAAAACGCTCCATACAATAGGCTAGCGAGTTATGACGTCACATGTTTGTATTTTGTATGCATCAAATCTGAAATTTGTATGACAGCTATGTTAAATATTATGTTTATGTAATTAGTGTCATAATAAGTTATAGTATTTCTTATTGCTTCTCAATGGAAATATTATTTTATATTAATTTCATACTTTTAAAATGGACGTTCCCGCCAAACTTTGATCAACACTAAAATAAGTCGGACGGAAGATATTAGAATGAAAGTTTGCAGATCTTTATAGTTTTGTGTATTTTACAATATTGTTGAATATAATTATACCTATTGTCTAACCAATTTTTATTTTATTTTATAACATTTATTTTAATAACTTCTGTGTATGTGTATATAGCTGAGATTACTTCAACCTTGATGCTTCGCTCTTGGTGTGTTGGGTGACTGTGAAGGGTTTTCTACTCTCAATTGTACTACTTTTTTGGGGTGTAAGTAGTTCATCCATGATCTTTGAACCAAAGCCAACTTCACCTGCACGCGGTGCACCCTGCTGACTGACAACCGAAGCTCTGACGAAAAGAGAGGTAGGGAGCGTAATTGTAAGTTACCCGACTGGAGAATGTACCTCCACCTCACAAAATACCGCAGCCAAATAACAATTCCCTTGAGGGTTGTTGTGTTCCTGCGAGTGAGTGAGGTCACCAGAAAGGAAGGATATGTTGCGTTGGCAGTGGTGGTGGCGGCGCGCGAGCGATATTTTATGTTGCGAGCGTTAATATGGCTACGGTAACCGCTTCACATCAGGCGGGCCGTATGTTTGTCTGCCACCAGACGTAGTATAAAAAAAAAAAAAACAAAAAAAAAATACTTGTTATGGTTAACATTATTAAATTAATATGAATTTTGTCATGATATTGAGTAGTATTTTGTCTTAAACAGATCTGGGAAGTTGACTGATGAGAATTTTCAACCTGGCTGGTACCTGTTGGAGCACCATAGCAACACCTCGTATGAAGACTTGAAAGCTGGAATGGTCTTCTTGCAAAGAAAAGTAAACTGAGAATTCATAATTTTTGTGAACATTCTAATTTAATCATTTAGATCTGTATTAAGTTATTTTTATCATAGAAATGTAATGTTTATAGGGTTGTATGTTTATATGTTCGTTTTGTTATGTTTTCATTGTTAAAACTTTTATCCAAATGACTGAAATTAGTTGCATGTTGAGTCCAAGATGGCTCATGCCAAAGTCTTGAGTCGCAATGTTATAACATTACTGTTTATTGCCCAAGATTTTGCTCTTATACATACGACATCAAACGATAATCATCCCACTTTTGGGATACGGGTCTCCCCTCAATCGAACGGGTTTAGAGCATACTCAACCACGCTGCTCAACTGCGGGTTGGCGGAGGCCAGTGTTTTCAAGTCTCCCTAAGGTCACTGACTAGGCTTAACGACTGTCATCTAATGACAACAGCCGGTACCGACAGCAATGCGTGCCCTCCGAAGCACGGAGGAGCTCGAGACAAATGAACCCATCCATAGACAGACTGCGGTTGACGTTGCTTACCTTGTGTGTTCGATTAGACGGACACGCGCAACGACGCCATCGAGCTCCTCAAACATGGGCTGAGCTGTTTTTTTCGTTGTATAAACATTCAAGGAATGTAGTTCAAGTATAATTTGTTGACTTTTGGGCCATTCTTATGTTTTTTTTATACTATATCGGGTGGAAAACAAGCATACGGCCGCCCGATGTACAGTGGTAACTGTAGCCATATAAACGCTCGCAACTTGAAAAATCGCTCGCGTTCTGTCACCCCCGTTGCCAACACAGCAACTCCTTCCTCTTCCTGGCGATCTCGCTCTCTCGCAAGAACACAACCCTCAAGGGAATTGATATTTGGCTGCTTTATTCCGTGCTTACAAAATACGCCCTACTTCTATTTGCCAGAGCCTCGTTTGTCAGACAGCAGGGTGCACCACATGCAGGAGAGGTTAGTTTTAGTTCAAAGATGTTGATAAACCATTTACACCCCAAATTAGATGGTTTTTCATGCCATCCGTTATATTCCATACATACAGTCAATAAAAATGTAAATGATAAATTTATGTCATCAGGTCGAAAGCCAAAAGGAAGGGCAGCTTAGCTTTTTGAAAGCAAATACAGGCGCAGTAATGGATCAACTGGATCGCCTCGTCTTACTTAAGAATATGTATGAGGAGGATCAGAGGAAAAATGGAAAAGAACCTTTGCCTAGTCTACAAGCCGCTATAGAAGGTAAACATTCAAACATTCGTCTTATTGCATTTGTTCAAAATTGAAATTATGTACAAATTCAGGCTGCTATTTACCTTCTGCTAGATATAGTTAAATTTGATATACTTTTATTAATATGTCTTTAGCTTTATAATAGTGCATAAGCACCTAGCGGTCAGAGGGGCAATTCATGTAATTTAAATGTAGTCAAAATTCAGTTTCGGTCGACAAATGTCAGATTTGGTATTCTCGTATCACAATATAAAATTAACTTTGAAATTTTATAGTTTAAGTGGAATTATATCGTAAAATGATCGAAAAGGACACAAACTAAGAATATTACTTTGCCAACAATAAGAATTGATAATAATTAAAGAAATCACTAGAATTGGCCTTCAGGTCGCCGCAGTAATTATGTATAACGGTGAACACGCGGCAGGGTCGCTCAGTGTGGAGGCGATTCATATTTTCTAGAAGTGTCATTGATTGTGACATAGGTGACACGTGAAACCACATAGGAATTTTCCTGTGTTTAGTGATTGCTCACAAAAAGAAATTTAAACAAAATTTATAATTATTTTCAGAATCAATCACCCTTGCGGATTCCTTATTCTCTGAGATCCTATCTCGCAAGGAGCACGCCGATAAGACCCGTGAGGCTCTGTCCCTTCTTACGCGACATAAGTTCCTGTTCCAGCTCCCGTCATCAATAGACAACAACATTAGGAAAAAGGAGTATGATCTAGTTGTCAACGATTACACCAGAGTTAAAAACCTCTTTGGAAATACTGATGTTAAGGTGGGTTTGCTGGATCGGATACGGATTAATTTTATAATTGCGTTGCGCTATTACATATATAATTTATGACTGACTGTATTTTTTCACAGCTCTTCCAAAAAATACTAGCAGAGATTGATAAAAAAATAGAAGATTTGAAAGAGAAATTGCATACACGGATGAAAACTATGCCTATCAATGTTCAGGAGCAGACAAAATACATCAGGTCTCTGTTTGAAATATTTGTTTTTTATATATTTGTATTTTTCTATATGTTAGGTCGCCACCAGCAATACTTATTTTAACATTAGTTTGAAATTGTAACATTGACACAAGTTGATTGTTGGTACTTTGTAGACATCATTGACATTATGTTATCAATAAAAGCTTTGAACAGTACTGTTTTATTAATAACACAATTAAATTAAAATTATGTTACAATATTTCAGATAAAACACGTAAATATATAAAACTAACTCAATTTTTTATGCAACATAACTTTAATTTAATAAACTGAATTTAATTTATTAAACTGAAAATAAGTTTAATTAATATAATAAAATACAGTAAATACAATAAAATAAACTTAAAATTTAATAAAATTTCTTAATACATCTAAATTAAAACTACTTAAAACACATCATAAATAAAATAAAAGCAAAACTAATAATCTAATAAATAACAAAAATATTTCAGATTATTAGTGAGTTTAAACTGGGAGGGCGATGCGGCGTGGACGGCGATCATTAGCCGTAAGGAGTACCTAATGAACTTGATGAACAAAGTGAAGGACCACTTCAAACAGAAAGAGGAACAGGAAACTAATGAAAAAGGTACCCCCTATGCTCTCTATTGCTCCGATGATTTCGTTTTTACATACATTCTGTCTGACTTCGGTCAAAATTTGCAAATATTACGTCGTAACTATTAAACAAAATGAAGTTTTGACAAAACGTGAATTTATTGTGTGTGTGTGCCGTCGAACAAATTGTTCCAAATTTAATACAGATAAGAGGTGATGTCAGTTGCGGAGTGCGGCAGTGAGGACTGTACGTACTACAACTGCCCTCCTGCTAAAAGTATAGACATATGACATAATGACAGTTCGATTATTTAGGATGTGTGAAAGAATAACTCTACTGCGGAATACAGGAAATTACAGGAAATTGCATGAAATTGTAACGTATGTGCTCACAGTCGCTGTTTACCTTCACGCTACGCCACGCACCCACTCCACGTGCATTGTAGCGTATTGGTGACGTTTCGCGCTAACGTATCAGATACCAGAAAAAAAATACATATTGCTTTTTCGTTATAGTTCTTTTTGTGAACCGTTTTTTTAAGTGTACCTTTTTTATTTGTTTGACAACAAACACAAAAAAGGTGTGTGTTTGACCACGCGACAGACGTAATAACTTCATCTCTCACTTCTTCTCTGCCGACTTTGTCCGACGAGCGTTACAGAGCCGAGCATCACGACTCAGATTCATTCGGCGTCAACCCATAATCATCTCACTGTTGGATACGGCTCTCCCTTTAATCTAAGGGGTTTAGAGCATACTCCACCACGCTGCTCAACTGCGGGTTGGCGGAGGAGGATTCGTCTCATTCACTACCCAAAAAATTTGTGCACAGCGTGGGTAAAGAAATTTTCACTTCAAAAATAACTATTCACATGGTTTTCTTAACTTTTATAGGCAAACGTAAGTCTCGTCCCTCTGAGAGCGAGGGCACGTGGAGCGCGGTGCGAATGTCGTGGTGCGGCGCGGCGTGCGGCGCGCTGGCGGCCGACCTCAACGCACTGTGGCCGCTCGCCCGCCGGTACTTCGCGGGGGAGCTGGGCGGCCAGCCCGCCGCCGCCATGAGACACCAGCAACTCAAGGTGACCAGCTGCCTCTGACTCTGTCACTGTACATGTCTACCGCTCGCCCGCCGGTACTTCGCGGGGGAGCTGGGCGGCCAGCCCGCCGCCGCCATGAGACACCAGCAACTCAAGGTGACCAGCTGCCTCTGACTCTGTCACTGTACATGTCTACCGCTCGCCCGCCGGTACTTCGCGGGGGAGCTGGGCGGCCAGCCCGCCGCCGCCATGAGACACCAGCAACTCAAGGTGACCAGCTGCCTCTGACTCTGTCACTGTACATGTCTACCGCTCGCCCGCCGGTACTTCGCGGGGGAGCTGGGCGGCCAGCCCGCCGCCGCCATGAGACACCAGCAACTCAAGGTGACCAGCTGCCTCTGACTCTGTCACTGTACATGTCTACCGCTCGCCCGCCGGTACTTCGCGGGGGAGCTGGGCGGCCAGCCCGCCGCCGCCATGAGACACCAGCAACTCAAGGTGACCAGCTGCCTCTGACTCTGTCACTGTACATGTCTACCGCTCGCCCGCCGGTACTTCGCGGGGGAGCTGGGCGGCCAGCCCGCCGCCGCCATGAGACACCAGCAACTCAAGGTGACCAGCTGCCTCTGACTCTGTCACTGTACATGTCTACCGCTCGCCCGCCGGTACTTCGCGGGGGAGCTGGGCGGCCAGCCCGCCGCCGCCATGAGACACCAGCAACTCAAGGTGACCAGCTGCCTCTGACTCTGTCACTGTACATGTCTACCGCTCGCCCGCCGGTACTTCGCGGGGGAGCTGGGCGGCCAGCCCGCCGCCGCCATGAGACACCAGCAACTCAAGGTGACCAGCTGCCTCTGACTCTGTCACTGTACATGTCTACCGCTCGCCCGCCGGTACTTCGCGGGGGAGCTGGGCGGCCAGCCCGCCGCCGCCATGAGACACCAGCAACTCAAGGTGACCAGCTGCCTCTGACTCTGTCACTGTACATGTCTACCGCTCGCCCGCCGGTACTTCGCGGGGGAGCTGGGCGGCCAGCCCGCCGCCGCCATGAGACACCAGCAACTCAAGGTGACCAGCTGCCTCTGACTCTGTCACTGTACATGTCTACCGCTCGCCCGCCGGTACTTCGCGGGGGAGCTGGGCGGCCAGCCCGCCGCCGCCATGAGACACCAGCAACTCAAGGTGACCAGCTGCCTCTGACTCTGTCACTGTACATGTCTACCGCTCGCCCGCCGGTACTTCGCGGGGGAGCTGGGCGGCCAGCCCGCCGCCGCCATGAGACACCAGCAACTCAAGGTGACCAGCTGCCTCTGACTCTGTCACTGTACATGTCTACCGCTCGCCCGCCGGTACTTCGCGGGGGAGCTGGGCGGCCAGCCCGCCGCCGCCATGAGACACCAGCAACTCAAGGTGACCAGCTGCCTCTGACTCTGTCACTGTACATGTCTACCGCTCGCCCGCCGGTACTTCGCGGAGGAGCTGGGCGGCCAGCCCGCCGCCGCCATGAGACACCAGCAACTCAAGGTGACCAGCTGCCTCTGACTCTGTCACTGTACATGTCTACCGCTCGCCCGCCGGTACTTCGCGGGGGAGCTGGGCGGCCAGCCCGCCGCCGCCATGAGACACCAGCAACTCAAGGTGACCAGCTGCCTCTGACTCTGTCACTGTACATGTCTACCGCTCGCCCGCCGGTACTTCGCGGGGGAGCTGGGCGGCCAGCCCGCCGCCGCCATGAGACACCAGCAACTCAAGGTGACCAGCTGCCTCTGACTCTGTCACTGTACATGTCTACCGCTCGCCCGCCGGTACTTCGCGGGGGAGCTGGGCGGCCAGCCCGCCGCCGCCATGAGACACCAGCAACTCAAGGTGACCAGCTGCCTCTGACTCTGTCACTGTACATGTCTACCGCTCGCCCGCCGGTACTTCGCGGGGGAGCTGGGCGGCCAGCCCGCCGCCGCCATGAGACACCAGCAACTCAAGGTGACCAGCTGCCTCTGACTCTGTCACTGTACATGTCTACCGCTCGCCCGCCGGTACTTCGCGGGGGAGCTGGGCGGCCAGCCCGCCGCCGCCATGAGACACCAGCAACTCAAGGTGACCAGCTGCCTCTGACTCTGTCACTGTACATGTCTACCGCTCGCCCGCCGGTACTTCGCGGGGGAGCTGGGCGGCCAGCCCGCCGCCGCCATGAGACACCAGCAACTCAAGGTGACCAGCTGCCTCTGACTCTGTCACTGTACATGTCTACCGCTCGCCCGCCGGTACTTCGCGGGGGAGCTGGGCGGCCAGCCCGCCGCCGCCATGAGACACCAGCAACTCAAGGTGACCAGCTGCCTCTGACTCTGTCACTGTACATGTCTACCGCTCGCCCGCCGGTACTTCGCGGGGGAGCTGGGCGGCCAGCCCGCCGCCGCCATGAGACACCAGCAACTCAAGGTGACCAGCTGCCTCTGACACTGTATGCGTCCGACCCAGAGCTAAACCAGGAATTGTAATTTGGCTGCTGTCCTCTGTTAGATGGAGGTACTTCCCCAGTCGGGCAGCTTATAATTACTCTATGCCCTACCTACCTCTCTTGTCCGAGTCTCGTTAGTTAAACAGTAGAGTGCATCATGTACAGGCGAGGTTGGCTTTTGATCAATGGTGACAGTGAGAAACTGTTACCCTAAAAAGTTTGTGCTACAACAATCTATGATAGAAGATGTTGTCGCTACATAAATTTGTTAATTTAATGTTTTTTTTACAGGAAATGATAATAGCGGCCGTCGAGCAGTTTTCTGAGCACATGCGCGTTTGCTTGCTGACTGGCGGCGGCACGGTGCCGGCTGACACGATGCGAGTGAGGCTTGTCGCCAATTTACGACATCTACGGGAGGCTTACGATTCGCTACTCAAGCTGGATCTACCTTCTCAGGTATTAGGCGTGTTTTGTTCAGAAAAGACATTAATATTTATTGTTTCAAATACAACCATATACACCTATGTATTTTTAGGTCCCCAATAGTGTTAGATACTTAAAATCCGTGGTGCACGACAGTTGAGCTTCACTTGACTAGCCATCGCTTTAGGCTTTTAATGCCTTATTTGCCATATTGCTATCTCTCACATTGCTAAGAGGGGAAGTTCAAAATAAAAGCATCTTACCCCTTCTAATTTCTTCTGATTAAATTCGTTGTGAGTTCCAAGGCAGCCGTAGTCATCTCCTGGACAGCAATGGACTTCCCTGTTCATTGCCTTTTTTGTCGGGCGCCGCTGTTAATCCTGGCTACATAGGAAACACAGTGGCGGGAATGTGTGGTGGGCCCCCGTCGTACATCTATGTAACATAAATTTATCTATATTAGATATGCAATAAGGAACATATTAATATGTATTTTGGTAATATTTCAGCCTCTAAGCGTGGTCGAGAAGGTGATATTCGACTACCGCGTGTACGGGATGACGGTGTTTCTACAGCGGGCGCACAAACGCGTCAAAGGTCTCGCTGACAAAGAGACCTGGAAGATCGAGGAGTATACTGATTACGGCGCGATTACTAGCCTCGTGAGTTATTTGGTTTATATTCGACTAATAAATTGTCTTAGGGTTGGACCACATCTGTCAGTTATTTTGGTTTTTGTTAGTTCATTGATAGTGTATTTTTATAAAAGAGTTGACTGTTTTATCTCAGTACATATTATAAAGAACGTCCATATAAAGCGGTGCTACAAACCGGCCTCCCCGAATCGTAGGTAGAAATGAATTATACAAGCAAAATTTGTGTCACTCGTATACATTGCCTTCTTGACCTGAGTGTCGTTTGTTGCCGATAATATTGTTGCAGTAGATTTTAATGTATTATTTCTCACGCTTCCAACTACGTCATTCCACTACATAGTTAATGTCATCTACTTTTAAACTGTGGACTCGACAAAAACAGAAGTATCCGGTCGTTTAGAAGGGTTTGATATGGACCCAAATAGTAGCCACGTATTAAAGTGTGCATTGTCATTGCAGCCTCACCTGTTGGAGAGCTACATGACCGAGGCATTAGGGTCGATTCACAAGTGCGTGTACAGCGGCGGGCGGCGCGAGTCGCCGTTACTGGTGGCCGGCAGCGAGCCGTCCGCGACGCTGGAGCGGCTCGCGCAGCAGGCGCTGGCCGCCTACGTGGCCGTGCTGCACGAGCACGCGCTGCAACACGCCGATCAGGTAACACAACGGTTCGCACGCTGGAGGGCAGGGGGGCGTGTGTGAACGGAACCTGTGGCCCTACTAGACTTCAAGCCCATGGAAAAAAAATACCTGTGAAATGAACCAACGTGAATAACGCTAAAAGGCTGTTACTATATCAGAAAATAACTCTGAGCACTACCTATACCTTCGAAGTATTCTTGTAGTCTATACCGCCGAAGCTGAAACCGATTACCGTCGGTTTTTTTTTATTCCAAAAATTTGGTCTTAGGTTAAAGTTATTGACAAACATCTTAAGCTTAGTCGGTAGAGCTCTAGGGTTTCTACCAGTTGTGCTACACGTAATTACCAACAATCATGTTCGAATGTTCCATGCATGTTGGTCAAAGTTACGCCACAGATTTTACAGTCTGTTAGCACTTAGAATAGATTTCAAGATTACATCTCGGTCATTGCCGGCGGAAAAACGAGTTCCATACTCAAAGAAATATATAACATAATAAACAGATATCACATTTCTAACGAAAACGCGACGAGCCTTCTACCGACTAGTCTCGAAATTATTCGCTGGCTCTTCCAGCCGCTGCCGGCCGCTGCTGTTTCAGTGGAAATTAACTCTTAATCTATTGCAATATATGTCTATTGCGCCTTAAGCATTTTCCCATGATTGATAATTAGATATATGTGGTTGTTTCCAGGAGTTCAACAACGCGAGCCTGTCCCTGGCGCTGGAGCAGCGTCTGGAGGAGGCGCCGGGTGCGGGGGCCGGCGCGGGGGGCGGCCGCAGCTGGCAGCAGCGGCTGCTGGTGGCGGGGGCCAACGCGCACTACACCCGCCGCCTCGTACTCAACAATATTAACAACGCCTTTCACAAGTATGTACCTACAAACAAAAATACAACATATTGGCCCACTTTTGCGAGCGCTATGTACTTGACCACACAGGTGAAGCAAGCAAGTTTTATAACATGCCGGGTAATCGGCTTCAGCTGCGGCGGTAGGGCCTCTGGTCGCTTTTAGCCTGTGTTTCAAACTGACGCAAGGCAATATCTAAGCAAGTAAACGCTTCAGAAGCACAATTACGTTTTCATCTTCATTATCTGAACTTGTAGTTGATGATGTGCTAGCTGTGGCGTCAGTCTTTATTAGTCATGAGGTCTAAAATTTCGGGCGGGCGCACTATGGTTCGAGTAGAACAAGCTAGCTAGACAAAAACGACCCTTAAATTTCTAGTAATTACTTATTAAGATGAACTCATTAGATATATACATTAAGGAATACACCTATGAATTTTCGTTACTTTCGTCAATAAGAGCGTCATTGAGGTAAGTATACAAAATGTTGATAATTCAAAGTGCATTCATTTGCAATTTTACGCCCTAATTGAAAGCATTATTTACGTTACTAAAAGAAGTTTGTGATAGTGTTTTTATGATGGATTGTGTACTTAAAGGTATGTAGTTTTGTTTAAATTAGTTTTTATCACAGGAACTTTATTTGATAATTTTATTAAATTAAATGTTTAGATAAAAGTGATGTTTTTTAACCGTCTTTTTTAGTTCAATGGACGAAAAATTACATGTCCACTCATGTCCACTCCGTAAAATCTATCATATATGATTCTCTAAGTATCTATATACTTATTTGAAAAAAAAAATATTGCGAATTATTTGCACAACTATTTTTTTTTTATTTTTTTCTTTTAACAGTTTTCACCATCTCGGAAATAGATTTTTTCGAAGAATGGCTGAAACACCCGAAAGAAATGCGGAATGAGGAGCTTTATCGGCTTGTATCTTTGAGACATGATTTTGATAGTGTTACGGAGTAATCGGTGAGGGACGTCAAGGTTATCATCTCCAAATATTCATCAAAATGGCTGAAAAATGGAGCAGCTGTGGAAGAAGCCGATAGCGCTTCCTAGAGACGACTTCGACGTACCTAAATGGTGTTGACATATGTTTCGCCGTGTCCTTTTATTTATCCATGCCAAGGACCTCGATACAAACCCAACCGGGACCTGGACAACCAACTAAAGAGTTTGAAGATTCCAGTCTCAAAACAAAAAGACGTCGCGTAGATGACCTCTTACAGTCCAGGAGTGGAGCATCAGAGCCGGACTAAGGATTGCAGAAGAATTCGTGAATACAACAAAAAAAAAACAATCTACGAATAGATATAACTACGAATAGAGATTTACTTAATGTGTTATTGACATCTGACCATGTGAAGTGAATGTGAAGTCTTAGATTTCATAGTTCAGCCTAGCTGTAAGGAACAAATTGTTTTTCATAGTTTCATCATTCAGTTTCAGGATGATTCATCTGAGGATAGTGATGATAATGCGAGATAGATTTTGTTGCTGAGTGTTTTATGTATCTGTTATTAGTTATTAAGTTAGATTTAGAGATAAATTATTTTATAAAAATATAGATATTCTGTTCATATTCTTGAACTTTGTTCTTTTTTCACTCAAATGAAAAACTGCCCTCCAAGAAGTACAGACAACTTTACATCTATGCTTTATAACCTCATTTAGACATAAAAATCAAAGCAAATAATATTGTCCAGCTAACTTGTTCCACACGAACCATAGTGGGGCGTGATAGTTCGGATAAGCGGTAGTTCAGTTAAGCGACGTTCGGATAATCGATGCTCCACTGTAATAATAAATGGATACTAGGGTAACATGTACTAACTTTAGCATCCCCACTGTCATTGGCACTTTAACATTTAAACGGAGATATTAAGAATTGTCATGGCAATACAATACGTACTCTGTTTTTTTTTTAAATCTAGTATAGTATAATATGACTGTACTTTTGGATATTTTTAAATGTTTTCTATTTTCTTTTAATGAAAATGTTTCCTTTTCGTACTAAATGTGTTTTTATTTTAATAAAAATACATTAAAGAATTCCTTTTATGTCGTAAATTACGTCTAAATATGTTACATAAATTATAATTAATATTTTAGTGTAGATTTTTCTTAAGAGTGCCAATCATTGTACAGTTTCCCCTATTTATCGTAACATCAAGTAAATACATTGCTAACCTAACCTAATTTGCACATCAAAAAATACTTATTGCACACCAAATTCAGGATTTGATGTGCTAACAGATTAATTTGATGTGCAAATCAGGTTATTTTAGTGGATCAATTTAATACTTTCCATAATAATTCGATATTATTATTAGGCTGGCCTTACACAGCTGAAATCCGTCCCGGCATCACAAAAAAGAAATAGTACTAGTACAGAAGCGTTGCTTAAATAAGGTTATTTGAATAAATAGTGACTCTAAACGCGACGAAATAAAGACCTATTTTATCATCTATTCGAAAAGATATTTTGTTCTACGTTAATAAGGAATAAAATAGAGTTTCAGTTATTTCAGTTAGAAATGTGAATATTGTTAGTAAAAGTTCCAACCACCAAAGTTACGAACATTGTATGAACAAATCACAGGCTTGTCTTGTCTTTTTTTTATCAGCGACCACTCGATCGAAGATTATTCCGCAATTGTCCAGTTGTTTTGTATAATTTCATCATCTTGGATTCAGGAATATGCCGAAAAATAATGTCAGGAATCCATTAGTCAATCCATCAATAATGGGCTTGTATCCCATTTTTTTTTCGATTTGTTATTTAAAGACGTCACAATAATATAAATATAGGTGAAATAATTACTTCGATTGCATAAAAACTTCTCGAGATATGATAACTTGAAGATCACAATTTTGGACTATACCGAAAACGCTCCATCCACCACGTTATGACGTCACACCGTGCTATTTTATATGCATTAAATCAGAAATTTGTGCGACAGCTATGTTTATTGCGTTTATATAGCCAGTGCCGTAACAAAAGTTATAGTAGTATTTTTTATTGTTTCTACAATGGTAATATTTATTTTAAATAATTTCATACCTTTAAAATGGACTTTCCCACCAAACTTTGACCGAACATAAAACACGTCGGACATAAGTTATTGAAATTTTAAGATCGCAGATCGTTCTAGTTTTGTGTATTTTATGTTAATGATAGAGTTTTTATAATTTTGTAACATGGGCACAAGCCTATTCGACAACAAAAGTATATTTTTTTGTTAGGAAAATATATTTTTCACTTTTTAGCATTTCCTAGCCCTTCCGTTGCACTAGGATAGATTTCAGTTTTAATTTCGTTTTGGATATCTCCATCAATTTTTATTTATACTATAATTAATAATAAAAATAGCACGAATTTTGTAGTCTCTATCTATTTTGAAATTCTTTTACTGTTTGGGAGTTTTTACTGTTTTCATTAGTTTGACGAGCTCGGTGGCGTAGCGGTCAATGACGCGGCTTCGACACCAACGCTCGTGGGTTCGATTCCCACATAGGACAAACATTTGTGTGCATGAACATGTCTGTTTGTCTTAGTCTGGGTGTTTTCTATGTATCATAAGTATGTATTTACAAAAAAAATGTATTTACGTATGTTTATCAGTTGTCTAGTACCCATATCACAAGCTTCGCTTACTTTGGGGCTAGATGGCGCTGTGTAATTTGTCTGACAATATTTATATTTTATTTTATTTACATTTTATTATTACAAATAGACCTTGGCTTTGTGTGCTTTGTGTATGTAATAGGTAGGGGAAAAAGTCTTTTCGCATTATAGTATGTATGAACTTGTAATAAAATCTCTTTGGTTATACCATTTGTATCTGACAGGTTTTGATATCTTTAAAAAGTTTAAATTTTAAAAAAGATAATTCCAAATTCAAATTAGGTAAATGTGTGATTTTCATTTGTTTTTTTTACTGTCAAGATGAGTGAATCTAATGAAGAAATTCGATACATTTTAAAATTTTACTACAAAAAAGGTAAAAATTCAACGCAAGCTGCGAAAAAAATTTGTGACGTTTATGGACCTAGTGCAGTGTCAGTGAGAGTAGCACAAATTTGGTTTAAGAGTTTTCAATCCGGAAATTTTGATGTCAAAGATGCACGTCGCTCTGGTCGCCCTGTTACGGATAAAATGGATGCCATTTCTGAAAAAGTGGAGCAAGATCGGCATATCAGTAGTTATGACGTAGCTGAAGAACTAGGAATTGACCACAAAACAGTTTTGGCGCATAAAAAGGTCGTGGTCAAAGGCCGGCCAGGCATCACAGTCTCTGGCGAAACCCGGGTTAACCCGCAACAAGGTGATGCTGTGTGTATGGTGGGATTGGAAGGGAAGATATTCATTATGAGCTGTTACCGCCAGGCAGGACTATCGATTCTGAACTCTACTGTGAACAACTGATGAGATTAAAGCAAAAAGTTGAGAGAAAGCGGCCGGAATTAATTAATAGAAGGGGTGTGTTTTTTCATCATGATAACGCTAGACCTCACACATCTTCAGCCACTCAGCAAAAATTAAGAGAGTTTGACTGGGAGGTGTTAATGCATCCGCCGTATAGTCCTGACCTTGCACCTTCTGATTTCCACCTGTTTCGGTCTCTTAAGATATTCTTTAGGCAATGTCAGGTTAACATCACGAGTAGACTGCCAAAACCACTTGTCGCGGTTTTTTGAATAGAAGTCCCAAAAATTCTATAGTAATGGGATCATGTCTCTACCTACAAGATGGCAAAAAGTTATCGAACAAAATGGCACCTACATACTTTAGTTAAATGTAAATAAACTTTATTAAAAAATTTTTGAATTTTCATATAAAATACGAAAAGACTTTTTCCCCAACCTAATATATAGGGTGAAATTTTAAGTCGAGGGTAGTAGGCATTTTCTCACAACCGGCATCTCTTTTATTGACAAACGCTGTGTCTACTGTACGTCTCTTGAGCGAGTCATCTATTTGACATTATTGAATAGACTATTTCTTTTTATAAGGCACGTC
Source organism: Hypsopygia costalis (assembly GCA_937001555.2). Lineage (NCBI taxonomy): Eukaryota > Metazoa > Arthropoda > Insecta > Lepidoptera > Pyralidae > Hypsopygia > Hypsopygia costalis. The sequence goes on from OW443328.2 coordinate 22,466,094, forward strand.
CAATAAAGTTTTTGTTTACTTTGAAACTGATAGACAAATGACACACACTCGCTTTGCATACCACTCTCCGCTCCCCGCATTTTTCTCAGACGCCGCCGCGCCGTTCATTCAGTCAGGACTAGTTAGTAGACGAGCGATCTAGACTTGCGCAAAACAGTTCACTGAACTGAAAAGAGAGATGCAGTTCTTTTGACGCAAATGAACTATATCACTCATCTAGTTCATTTAGTTCATTAAGTTCAATTGCTTCTGTAGTTCTTTTGACTCATTTAGTTCGTTTAGTTCAATTGCTTCTGTAGTTCTTTTGAATCATTTAGTTCGTTTAGTTCAATGTATCTTTGATTCAATCGACTCAGTAGTTCTGTTGACTGATTCCTTCTACATTCTTCTATGTTCTATTGCATCATTTTGATGACATTGTATTTTTGTATTAAATAAATAATAATAATAAATAAATATTGTCAGACAAATTACACAGCGCCATCTAGCCCCAAAGTAAGCGAAGCTTGTGTTATGGGTACTAGACAACTGATAAACATACGTAAATACATTTTTTTTTTGTAAATACATACTTATGATACATAGAAAACACCCAGACTAAGACAAACAGACATGTTCATGCACACAAATGTTTGTCCTATGTGGGAATCGAACCCACGAGCGTTGGTGTCGAAGCCGCGTCATTGACCGCTACGCCACCGAGCTCGTCAGTAAGTAAGTAATTAAATATTTTATAAATTTCCTTCCAAATATTGATTTTCCTTCAAACTTTTCACAGGCTTAGGACTGTCAAGCTTGAGTAAAAAGAAATTATTTAGTGGTTAAAATAATAATTAATATAAAAATTGAGCCTTGTACTACTACTATAGCATATTTTCGCTAACAGCTTATGGTTCTTATGTCCTTAGCCTTAGAGTTCTAATTCGGTCAGTCAACCACGCACGAAACTATCTGTCACGTTTTATCACGAACAATTTCAGAATCTTCCGTCCTTTTCGCTCTCTATCAGCAATTTTGGCATTACAACGTATCTCTCTCATTCTAGCTCGTACGCTTTATGTATTTCCGTTCTTTTTACTCTTTGTCACTCATTGAACTAAATGACGCAGTGAACTACATGGGACAAGAAAGAGTGAGTGACAAGAACCGGCTTGTATGGTGAACTGGTACAATTGAACTACTCACTCAGGAACTACACAAGTCTAGAGCGATCGCGCTCGCGTAAGATTGTGTATAAACTACTTGACAGTCCTCAAATCACGCGGGATATCACGACCGTAATCCCGCAACACACGGAACTGATAAATGACGCGGGATCTCGGAATACCGAGATCTCGGTATTGCGGGTAGTCCTAGGTTTAACGTTGTAGCTGCAGACAAATGTTCTTAGGATAGTAACTGTAATACTTGGACCCATTCATAACTTTATCACAGATTATCGAGAAAAAAAAGAAAGCAATTAAATACAAACCGATTTGTGCAACTTTAAATACTTTAATTTTGTCTTTTGATTTACCTATATACTTTCTCCCTTCTGACAGTTTTGGTTTTCCAAAACCAACGCAAGCCATAGAAGCCACAACGGAGGCGCTGAGCCGCCTCGAGTCGAAGATAGTGGAGACGTACTTGGAGCACAAGGGCGACCCTCTGGTGGGCACCATCGAGCCCAGCATGTACATGGGCCGCCACCACGTCGACGACGTCGCGCTGGTGGACGACGCGCGACCCTACGTCTACGAGATTATAAACAATCTCATCGCCGTTCACGCTGAGGTTTGTACGAAATTTCGATTACTATGCATTTTTAAGCTTTTATTTAGATTCACCGCGGCGATTACAGATGTAATCAAATCTTGCAGGTTAAAGACGAACTTCTCAGCGTGAAGTTTGGCACACTCGTATGGTTCTCTCACAATGCACTATTACCTAAATGTCGTAATTTTTTCCCGATATAGCGGTCGCCACAAAATGGATATTTATAATTTCTACATTAAGGCGTATGATATAGGTAACAAATACTAGGAAGGACTTGATGATCGAAATAACGTAAGTAAACTTTTAGTTCTTTTTATTGTTATTATTTTTTTGTATAAACTTCTGTTACATTATTAATTAATTCACATCATAATATTTATAATGACAAGACTTAAGTTAATAATTACTAATTATTTAATTAATTAGGCCATTACAGCCGTTCAAAAATTGCCATAGCGGACGGTATTTCACGTCCACACGGCGGGGTATTGGTAAAGTTTTCAACTAGCAATAATCGCACCTCGGATTAACCTCATTGGTTACGATATTGCCTCTGCGCAAAGTTACCTAAAGTACGTTCTCTTTCACGGGTGTACGATTTATGAAAAACTTTTAATAGCGCGATTGAATATTGCCAGTAGCGCCATCTAGTTATCCGTTGTTAATATAGATTTTCAACGGACTATAATGAAAAGTGTCGTAATGTTTGTTCTTGGTGCAGTAGAATAAGCAAAAAAAGAAAAACAAATAAGGCATTAATTTACATTAATTGTTTGTAGTACTATTTTTTGATATATCGTTATCGGATATATCATTATCGTACAGTCATGTATGAAAATGATTACCTTAAATTCGCAACTGATTCCGAAGTACAGTTTTTGGGGTGTAAGTGGTTCATCGACATCTTTGAACCAAAGCCAACTTCACCTGCACGCGGTGCACCCTGCTGACTGACAAACGAAGCTCTGGCGAAAAGAGAGGTAGGGAGCGTAATTGTAAGCTACCCGACTGGGGAATGTACCTCCACCTTACAGAATACCGCAGCCAAATAACGGTTCCCTTGAGGGTTGTTGTGTTCCTGCGAGTGAGTGAGGTCACCAGAAAAGAAGGAGGGTGGCGGCGCGCGAGCGATATTTTATGTTGCGAGCGTTAATATGGTTACGGTAACCGCTTCACATCAGGCGGGCCGTATGCTTGTCTGCCACCCAACGTAGTATTAAAAAAAAAAAAAAAAAAGTTCGGAATAAGGATGAATTTTGATAACGTACAAATATCCATATTTATATCAAGATTATATTTGATTTATTTTTTTGATGTTTCCTCTAGGATTATGTTTAATATCTTCAATAAAATATAGTATCATTATATTCCTCACTCATTTCAGACGAATAATAAGTATACTGTAATATGAAAAGTTAATGAACATGACAAACAAGGATTTCCAGGAATCCTTTACTGCAATAAGCATGGGCCTGAATCTAAGTAGTATAGAAGCAATGGTTGCGTAGAGCGCAAAAAAATCATAAGAAATTGTCAAAGTAGCTTATTTTTGAACTATTTTACGCTCGCTCCAAGGTAAATTCCAGGTGTCCTGGAATCCTGGAACTGAAAATATTTAACGTTAACATCATTAAGAAAAATAGAAAGTCGTTTAGTATTAAAAAAACGGCGTCTATTGTTCTAAACCAATGCTAGCTTTTTCCTCCCAGTTCCAGGAAAAATCCAGTTTTTCCAGGTTTTTTGACACTGGAATGTACTGGATAATAAATTTAATGTTTCAGATGTCTTGTGTGTAAAAAAATTTGACCAAATGAAAGAATAAAAAGCGTTATTTATAACGATTTTAGGCATGCTCCAGGAACTTCTTTCAAAATCTAGTTTTTCCAAGATTTCCCGGCTATCCCACTAGGGAGCGCCTGGGACTTTTTTGAGCGTTATCCCAGAAGGTATCCAAACATATTCCAAAAGGTCCCGTTTAGTAATTTTAAATGTACAAGTTAAAACTTAATTTGACTGTACTATATGTAACTTCAGTTTAAAAGAATGAACAGACTAAGACATTTTCACATCAATGGTAAGTAAATTCCAAAGGCCGAACTTACAGTAAAGGATTTTGAAAAAGAGTGGCAGTTGTATAAAAGAGTGTTCAGTATAGAATTGTTTTTGTTGAAATTTGAATACCCTACAAGTACTTGTACCTTGGTGCGGACGGGATACAATATTTAGTAAAGAAACATGAGGATATGAACATTCCTTCTCTGAATTATAGAAAGTAAGTTAAGCATGTTACGGTATTCGGTGATGTGATCAAACTTGCATTTTTTTATACCACTAAAGCGGAAAGCAAGCATACGACGCGCGTGATGGAAACCAGTTACCGTAGCCTATGAATGCCTGTAACATCAGGGGCATCACAAGCGCGTTATTGACCTTGTAATAAACCTCTTCACGCCCTCTTTGAAGAACACCATGCTGTAGTCTCCTGAGTATAATGTTTATTAATAAAGCGTTTCATAGCAACCTTTAACAAACTGTCCATAACAATCTTTTTGGATCTATATTTTTTGTACTCATAGAACCTATTCAAAATTTATTTGCGTGGGTAGGTAAATTGATTATTTAATCATTTTTGTTTACTTAAATAACTACTTTTTAGTTTTCCATCAATAAATTTTGGGGTGTAAGTGGTTCATCAAGATCTTTGAACGAAAGCCAACTTCACCTGCACGCGGTGCACCCTGAATGAATGAATGAATGATTTATTTATTTGCTACTAGATGACCCGGTGAACTTTGTTTCACCTACATCTATCTACTTAACAAATATATACGATCTAAGATCTGTGTCTCTTTAAGAAGTGCCTACCCTGTGTGCCCGAACCTGGAGGATGTGCCATTGCAAAACATTTGTTTCCTAACTTTCCGCTTTCCATAAAATTTGACAATACCAGCTTAAATGACACTCTTGCAGTTTGCTTGCCATGTCCGAGAATTCCTGACGCGGTCCTTCTACGAAACTTCGCGCATACTGCGCAGCATATCAACTCCATGAAAGACAACACCTGTACGTGTCGCTCAAGTATTGATGATTTTTTACTAACTTATAAAATGGTCTAATCTTGGATTTATATATTTGTCCTTTCAACTTGACGAAATTTCGGAGTCACAGATGTCACTGGTTACCTCAAGCCACTTAGTCCAAGCTACTGAAATCTCGCAGTCGATTCTGTCCGATGATCGAAGAACAGATCCCAAGTACTTAAACCGTCCGTGCATTCGATCATATCCTTAAGTGCACGGTCGTGGGATCTGTTGTTTTGCAGCCCAAATCTTTCCCGTATTCGGATTCAGCCCATAGTTCTCAAGTGACCTCTTCCATTAATTCACTCATCGCATCAACTGCACTCTATCCGCATTCGCCAGTGCAAATCGGCCTGGCCGTTCTCGAGTTTTAGCGAGACTAACAAAAAGCAATTCATTTTTATATATAAGAACTACATATTTCAACTCCTTTCTTGATGTCTATTAATATTGTGTCATTTCTATGTCACTTCTGAGAAAGTCATATTTGACAACCAATAAATATGACATCGATTCTTTGTTACAATGACACTATTGATAGGTAGGTTCGCCATCTTTGCTGTTATGACATTCGACTATAGTAGGAACACTTTGTATGGGAAATTAAAATTGTTGTTTTCACTGTCTTTCTTGAATTTTTTCCAAAATTTCTCACCGTTTAAACCTTCCCTGGGGTAAGACAAACATTTCCAAACCAAAATCAGCTAAATCGGCCTGGCCGTTCTCGAGTTTTAGCGAGACTAACAAAAAGCAATTCATTTTTATATATAAGATGAATGTGGTTGAATACAGATATTATTCACATAAGTTTAGAGCCTTGACATTCAGCCAATAATGGCATGCAAAATGTACATAATATGCACGTGCAACATGCCTGCTGATAGACAAACGAAGCTCTACCGAAAATTATATTAGTTGCGCAAACAAATGTTTACTGCAGCGCCCCCTGGTGAGTTGTCACCGTAAAACCTATCTAAGAACATGCACCAATCAAACCTGAACCCATCACTGAAAACCGCATGAAAATCGGACTTGTAGTTTTGGAGATAAATGGCAACATTGATTTGCACAAACATCCTAGCACCCCAAACGCATATACCGTCTCCGTTTCGTTGTGGGTAAATAGATTAGAATCCCGTATTCAACAGTTCGCAACCAGTACCACAAATTTTTCTTCGGACTTATAGGCGAAAAACCATTTTTAACCGACTTCAAAAAAGGAGGAGGTTCTCAATTCGGCTGATTTTTTTTTGTATGTATGTTATTTGATTTCTTCGCGAATAGAGAACCGATTTTCAAAATTCTTTTTTTATTTGAAAGGGTATGATTGCAAGGTGGTCCCATATTCACCAAGTCAGGATCTGATGATGGGATCCCAGGGAAATCAAGGGAAACTCTTAAATTTTATAAGCGCGTATGGTCAAATTCTTTTTTTTTAATTTGAAAGGGTATGATTGCGAAGTGGTCCCATATTCACCAAGTCAGGGTCTGGTGAGGGGATCCCAGAAAAATCGATGGAAACCCTTAAATTTGCCCTGTGGTTGCCGGCAGAATAGAATTGTGCCACTCTATTTTTTGCTCTGCGCTGGATGTCGTACAAAGGAATCTTCCGGCGGGAAGACGGGCAGCAGCGTCTCCCGGGGTATTCCACCAATAAGCTGCGCTTGCCAGCTGAAGTCGGTTTTTATTTTTTCTTAAAAATCATTATTATTATGAGTTTAGGTGAGGTTCCAAATTTTCCAACCTTTCCAAATTACTTGAGAATTTAGGTATTGCCATAGTATTAATAATAGTACTATGTACAGTATGGCCATTCCCTGCCGTTCTCTCGTGTCGACCTCACCTCCCCTCTGTGACAAATCTGGAACATGTATGGCGCCTCACACACACACGCTCATTCCGGCGCTGCACATACGCCATTGTTGATTGTAGTAGTAAACGACGCGACGCGACGAAACTAGGGTTTGGGTCCCGGGACGTCTCGGGTCTCGAAGTCCCGGGACTTTTCGTAATTTTATAAAGTTGATACTGTTGATTGTTGGCACTTGGTGGAACATTATTATTATAATGTTATAATAAAGCACTTGTACTATTCCACGTTATTATATTTAATGTTTTTGAAAACACCATCTGTTTACCTTGATAATGCCTTAGCGGCGAAACCGGTCGGTAATATTAAATATAATAACGTGGAATAGTACAAGTGCTTTATTATAACATTATGTTCGTAATTTTAGTTGTCTCGAGTCCCGGGACTTGAAACTCGAGACGAGACAAGATTATCGAAATTAATTGTTATTCTCAAATAATTGAAGGAGCATAGCGCCATCTGTAAGTTTATTGAATAACTACGTGGTCTGCTAAGTAACTACAGGTTAATTAATAGGCCTTTTCATCACAATTTTTTTTATGCGCATGTGTTAGCATCAGCCATCTTTTTCGTACTATTTTTTGTAAACAACCATACTAAAGTACCCGCTACCCGTATCAAAAATTAAAATATTAATTAAAACCGATTTATTTTTTGGAAAAAGTAAAAAAAGGAATGTTAGGAATTATCCTAACATTTATTGACTTTTTGATTCTGCGTACATTTGAACTTTCATTGGGTGTGTTTAAGATATTCAGCTATTTCCCCTTGTCAACTGTTTGGTCCACTGGCACATTATTCTTAATTGCATTTTTGACTCTGTAAATATCATAAATCTTTTATATATTAAACATTTCCTTTATGATAAAAACTACTAAACATATTCAATTCAGCATTTACATTTGTCTAATTAATAACCTCAAATATAGAGTATAGCCCCAAAGTATTCATTACTTATTTTATAAATTATTTTATTTAATATTTGTTGTGTCCAGACTCTTTATAGCCTGCAGTACTTTATTGGAGCTCATTAGCTCCAATAATAAAAATAAAGTACTGCAGGCTATACACATAATTTACATTCCATTTTATCCTTACTTAAAACTTGATTTTGATTGATTTGTTAGTGTAGTATCTGGTTCAAGTCTGTGAGTTTTCTCTACAGAAGAAAAATCTAGCATTTGTTTATTCAGACTCCTGTGAACGTTGGTCCTTAAAGCAGGACTCTTTTTAACTGTATTCTGGGGAGTGGAATTACAGATACGTGCAAGTTTTTCATTTTTAAGAGCATACTGAGAATTTTCCTTCTTTAATTTGCTATTTTCTAGTAATAATATTTCTATCTCATTTTCTGCAATTGCTAGCTTCTGCTGCAATTGAAGAATGTTTTCTTTCATTTCCTTTAAAAGCTCTCTGTCACAAGCATTATTTTCCGGACAGCTTCTATTCAAATTATCCACTGTAGATAAGTCCAAATCTTCCGTATCGCCAAGTTATTGAAAGGAATTTTCTGTAGATATATTGATTATGTATTTATTTCTCATTGTAATGTTATCCTGTGTCTGTGTTTCCGGAAATTCCTCCATCGTGCTTATAATCTTTTTAACGTATTAAGTATATGAAGTGCTAAATTTCAATATTCACGAAGTCATCAATGTCAAGAAGTTATCAAAATTTTCCAATTCCAGTTAAAAATATAATTATAAAAGTCCTAACAGTCATAAAAATAGAAATTAGGCCGCAAAAAGCCTATCGACCGTAGCAGGTTTCGATACGGGGTTAGAGTAAAGATGTCAACGCGTTCTACCGCTTGATTAAACATTCATAGTTATACTTGACGAATTTTGTGATCTCTTCAAGACGTTTTCTAATAAATAATTAGTGAATGTGGGTTTCAGAAAGATTGTTAATCTAAGTATCACTTTAGTCCAAGATAAAAAATAATAAATAATGATGATGTTTATGATTTTATGGAATGAATACAATGAATAATAGAAAATAATAGAGAAGCTCGATGGCGTCATTGCGCATGTCTATTTGAACACGCAAGTTAAGCAACGTCGACCCTATCCTGCCCATGGATGGGGGTTATATTCTCTCGAGCTCCTCCGTGCTTCGGAAGGCACGTTAAGCCGAATGTCCCGGTTTTTAACATTTTTGTGACCGTCGTTAAGCCAAGTTAGTGGCTTTTAGCTGGCTTGAAAACACTAGCCTCCGCCAACTCTCAGTTGAGCAGCGTGGTGGAGTATACTCTAAATCCCTTCGGTTGAGGGAAAACCCGTATCCCAGCTGTGGGCAAATATTAAGTTCAGTACTTTACTGACACAATCAAAAATGAATACTAAGACACAAACAAATTGACACTCAATAAATATATCAATCCACAATACAAATCACAGACAACTTTCGCGATGTAACAGTGAGATCGATAAATTTGACATTTATTTGACAACCAATAAATATCCCAAGAGAGGTAGGGAGCGTAATTGTAAGCTACCCGACTGGGGAATGTACCTCCACCTCACAGAATACCGCAGCCAAATAACGGTTCCCTTGAGGGCTGTTGTGTTCCTGCGAGTGAGTGAGGTCACCAGAATGAAGGAGATGCTGCGATGGCAGCGGGGGTGGCGGCGCGCGAGCGATATTTTATGTTGCGAGCGTTAATATGGCTACGGTAACCGCTTCACATCAGGCGGGCCGTATGCTTGTCTGCCACCCGACGTAGTATAAAAAAAAAAAAAAAATCCCAATCCTTTTTTAACTGACACTATTTGTATGGGAAAATGTTTTTTTCTTTCATATTATATATTTTGTACTTAGCTAAAGATTATAAATACATCACGCATGATGTCCCATAGAGTATAAACATAACGAGTATTGACGTGTTCGTTGAAAATCGATAATGAGTCAGTTGAAAGTGTATATCAACGGATTACTAGATGGCGTTACTAGCAATATTCAATCGCGCTATTAAAAGTTTTTCATAAATCGTACACCCGTGAAAGAGAACGTATCTAAGTAACTTTGCGCAGAGGCAATATCGTAACCAATGAGGTTAATCTGAGGTGCGATTATTGCTAGTTGAAAACTTTACCAATACCCCGCCGTGTGGACGTGAAATACCGTCCGCTATGGCAATTTTTGAACGGCTGTAATGGCCTAATTAAATATTTAATACGTTATCGTTACGTGGATTTGGACTTGGACTTTTGCAGTAATTTGAGGTACACTCTAAATCCAAACTCTCCTTCGCTTTAGAGAAGACCTGTACCTGTGTCCCAGCTGTGAGATGAATGTGAGACTATGAGTTGATGCAGTCAGTTATTACCCGACTACGGCAAGGCAAAAAGGAGGTTGATATAGTTTTGTTTATTTTTTAAAATCCACGCGGACGAAGTCGCGGGCGGCCGCTTGTGAATAATAAAAATAATATCTTACTAACTACTGTTTTTTTTATTATGTGTTTAATTTGAATTTTTTATGTGATGTGATAGGAACTTTTTAATTGATTTGTGTACATCAGAATTTGATATCAGTTATTTCGTTATTTTCGATCCGGCTTTTTATAAAGTAGTGAAAAACCCTAATCAATTTTTTTGCGGAATAATAATAATCTTTTATTAAAAATTTTAAGTGACAACAATAACAGAAAAAAATAATAATTTAGATATACAACAATATAACTTATGTCTGAGCTAGGATGATCCTGTGTTTCAGGCTAAGACATCAGGAATGTACAGAATAATTATGTGCATGACGTATAAATTTTGTTGACATGGTGGGTATTGTGTCAGGTGGATAGCGTGTGCGGCGTGTCATCAGCGCGGTACGTGCGGAACATCTGCGAGACTGTGTGCGAGGAGATGGCGCGGCTCGCCGCCAGCGCGCCGGCGCGCAGTTCCCGTGCGGCAGCCTTCCAGGCCCGCCTCGAGTACACGCTGCTGCACGCCGCCACTGCCACGCATCTCACCAGGCAGGCCGAGTGAGTTGTAACGACATAGCACCCGGGGTGACTCAGGACGAGACCGCCTCGAGTACACGCTGCTGCACGCCGCCACTGCCACGCATCTCACCAGGCAGGCCGAGTGAGTTGTAACGACATAGCACCCGGGGTGACTCAGGACGAGACCGCCTCGAGTACACGCTGCTGCACGCCGCCACTGCCACGCATCTCACCAGGCAGGCCGAGTGAGTTTTAACGACATAGCACCCGGGGTGACTCAGGACGAGACCGCCTCGAGTACACGCTGCTGCACGCCGCCACTGCCACGCATCTCACCAGGCAGGCCGAGTGAGTTGTAACGACATAGCACCCGGGGTGACTCAGGACGAGACCGCCTCGAGTACACGCTGCTGCACGCCGCCACTGCCACGCATCTCACCAGGCAGGCCGAGTGAGTTGTAACGACATAGCACCCGGGGTGACTCAGACGAGACCGCCTCGAGTACACGCTGCTGCACGCCGCCACTGCCACGCATCTCACCAGGCAGGCCGAGTGAGTTGTAACGACATAGCACCCGGGGTGACTCAGGACGAGACCGCCTCGAGTACACGCTGCTGCACGCCGCCACTGCCACGCATCTCACCAGGCAGGCCGAGTGAGTTGTAACGACATAGCACCCGGGGTGACTCAGGACGAGACCGCCTCGACGTAGTAGTTGTAACGACGCAGCACCCAGGGAGACTCAGGACTCAGGACTATTTTATCATAGCTACTGTCTTGAATGTGTGCCACAATTTGTATTAATTTACTGGCTTCAAAATTCGAGCAAATATTTACTAAAATTTATGGATTGACAACAAATCCTGTGTACGTTTTTTGAAGTGTTGTTTTATTTGTTACAGAAACTATCTAATGGAGGCGTTAGCTAGCATCCCGCCACTAGAAAGCGAAGAGGATAAAAAGTAAGTACTATTATTATATAATATCTCTTTTTAATAACTGGTCAAGCCCGGTCATTTGGTCATCCAACGCGTAGAGACCCCTTGAGAATGTTAATGTAATGTCGATATACCCAGGAGCGGGTCACGGCGTGTATGTAACACGCCGTGACCCGCTCCTGGGTATATCGATGGAACAATATACAGACGAGCATTGAGATTATTGCGTAATGTGTTGCAAATTATATGGGCTATGGAAATGGGTTCTGAAAAATATAGAAAATAAAAAATAAAAATTCTAAATTTGGATGCAGTAAACTACTTACTCGTCTCTAAATGTAGGTAATAAGTTTTTTATTTGTTTTAGACGAATGGATAGCATAGTAGAAGGGCTTAAGAAGCGAATGGAACTTCAGTTAGCGAGCCTTAACTGCAACATGGAGACTGTGTAATATTAACTGTTACTTGAATAATGTTAAGTTTACAATCAGTATAATTTATTGTTATTAAATATCATATAACTATTGTACATAGCTATTTTCTATTATAAATACATATAAAGAAACAATACATGTCATAATTATTATTTATGATTATAAAAATATTATACAAATAATAAACAAATATTCCAAAATTGGCACGTTTTCTTTGCGGAAATCACTTCTCCTTCTTATAATTCTGAAACAAAGTAAGTTTTACGTTAGGGGCCATCCATAAATTACGTCACACGAATTTCATAATTTTTGACCCCTCCCCGTCCTTGCCACAGCTGATCACTATTATGAGACTCCCCCCTCCCACTAGGGAGGAGTCTCGCAACAGCAAAATAGCAATAGTCCAAAATTCGTGTTATTACACTTGAGATTATAATAGATTTTGAAATCCCTTAACGTGTTACGAAAATTATGGATGGCCCCAGGTAACGGGATTTTATGAATCGTGCGTTGACGACAAATTGACATTGTATGACATTTGTGCAAAGTATCAATTTGTGTGTGTGTGTTTGTGTGTGTGTGCCTGTGTGTGTGTGTATGTGTATGCGCGCGAGTGCGTGCGGTTGTGTGTGTGTGCGTGTGTGCGAGCGGTATCGAACATTCCAGATTCCACTCAGATGGGAGGTGGTGATGGTTCCAGAGAGCGAAGAGGAGTGCCTACTGTCTGTATTCTTACTGTATTACTGTACGTAAGTACATATTACTTAAGCTGTGTCTATAACTAAAGTCTATCAAAATTAAAGGAAACATTACTAATAAATTATGAACAATCACTATGGGATCAAATTTAAATCAAGAAGAACTTAAATTCGCAATACAAATTAGTCAATCAGCTGATTACTTCTGAAAGGGAAGTCGAATTTTTTATATTCGAAATTGGGCCCATAAAATTAAATTGAAGAGTTGATCAAATTAAAGAGACAAACCACATTTGGCTTGCTCTTTTTGACATGGCCGTTCATTAGTGTTTTACCTGGGCGGCAAGTTGATGCAGTACCCGCGCCATAGTTGGCCCCGTCTCCGCCACCATTCGACGGAAGTACCCCTTCTTGTTCTGCAGCAGTACGTGCGGATGGTCGAACTCCACGAGTCTGCCGGCGTCTAGGACTAGTATCTGATGGGAAGATGGCTTTATGGTGATTATTATGCTATAAGAAATTCAAAACATATGTACGCCTCGCATAAAATGGTTCATGTCAGTTTTGTACAATCTAAAATGTATTATTTAACCATAAAAAAAGTTTCATGGCCTATATTGTTATCCACGAAAAATATATTTGATTATCAATTTTTCCTCGAATTTTATGTGCCGCCCGGTACGTGCTTCGCTACGCATAAAGTGAAATACAAAAAAAAATAATTGGAACATCAAATTGATTTATTCAAACAAAAAAATATTTTATTAATTGCTAGCTATTTTGAAACTTAATACATACAAAACATTAGGATAAACAATATTTTTTGATTTTCCATTTTGAGCATGAATAAACAAACGGCTGGGATACCGACTCTGGAACAGGCAACATAAAGTTGAAGCACGTCCAAAATGAAATGACCGCATGAATGTCATAACAACATGCTTGTACTGTCAACACTGAAAAAAGTTTCAATTTGACAGTACAATCCCCATCTGAAAAAAAATTCAATTTGACAGCAAAATCCCCATTATAAAATGATCCGCCATTTATTGAATTCATTTATTACAAAAAATGTGATAAATGAAGAACCGCTCTACAGATTTTTTGCAAACTTCACATAAACCATCTACTAAATAGTCCGAACAAAGCCTAAACATTTGGTTTGGATAGGTGAGCCCATTCTTGAGTTATAAAATTACAACGAAAATTGGCATTGATTTTTATATATAAGGTCCTAACTTATTAATTGACAATACTGAATTGAGGATGCGTATTGCTTAAATACATCACATTACTAATGGAATTTCACGGCTAGCAATTATTATTTTTTTATTTTAAGAAAAAATAAATTATCATTTTAATCAAATAAATACCATATACTGAACGCTTTAGTGAAGAAAAGTGTTTGTATAACAAAATTTATTTATCAGTAAAACATGTTTAAAATGTTCTTTTTTATCTTTACATAAAACCGTCCTTGTTCACGAGTTCATACCAGTGCAAATGTTGGTAGTATCATGTGCGCATGTGCAGTCTACCTACCATTCATGCTTGCGCGCTGCGCGAACGGCGAAAGACAATCAGTCGCCGCTAAACTGAGTTTGTGAGCGCACGCGTGTTTTCTGCATTACCGGCCGGCGCCGCTACCGCCCGACAACGTAGTGCTCTTGCTCGTACGTTTTAGTTTTAGTGTGATTTGTTCAAATTTGCCATGCCAAACCGACGTTACACCAACCAGGAATTCCTGGCAATGGTAATTGCGTACCGTGATAGTGAAGTGATAGTGGGGAGATTGTTCTGCAAGCGTAGAATCTACTAGAGCGAAGGCTCGGAACACGTGTCAGCAGGAACACGATTCTCACAGCTGTTTACCCTTCCGAGAACATGGACGGTTCGACCAACCTGCGGTGGACGCTGGTAGGACTCGATATCCTGCTGTCTTGAGGAGGAAATATTGGACTTTTTTAGTCAGCATCCGATGGCAAGTACCTCTGACGTATCTACATATCAGCTGCGATTGCGAGTTCTCGACATTTCAATCTACGCTATTGAATTGAGACCTCATTAGATCGAAAGAAAAAATAAATACTGTACCGTTGGTCTCGATATACCCTACATCTTGCCAAAACCGCGTCTGTTTATCAGCTGGCTGCACCACGTGCACTAAAGATCAGCTTTAACCCTAGTAGGTAATTGGTAGTGCATTGATAATAATGATACTAATGGCCGTTCGCTTATGAAAGACAGCTGTGAGGGCGATGACCTTGTGCTTCCGAGAAATCAACAGACATCGACTTCCGAGAAATCAACAGATTTGACGAGCTCGGTGGCGTAGTGGTCAATAACGCGGCTTCGACACCAACGCTCGCGGGTTCGATTCCCACATAGGACAAACATTTGTGTGCATGAACATGTCTGTTTGTCTTAGTCAGGGTGTTTTCTATGTATCATAAGTATGTATTTACAAAAAAAAAATGTATTTACGTATGTTTATCAGTTGTCTAGTACCCATAACACAAGCTTCGCTTACTTTGGGGCTAGATGGCGCTGTGTAGTTTGTCTGACAATATTTATTTATTTATTATTTATTTATTTATCGGCCGTTACGGCTGGCCCTCTACTTTACTTATTGGGGTATGTACGGAAGTTAGAAAGCTAGCTACATACCTATGCCGTCAACTCGTATATGGGCGATGACTTCTTTTATTTAAATACGGCGCGATTGAGTTTAGATGAAATTTTAGGTACCTAACTAATTTTTTGACAAAGTTGTTATTATGATTTTAATGTTATTGAATGTTTCTTTTGAATCTTTTGCAACAATGAGTCTTGCGGCCCTATAAAAAAGTAAAGGGGTATGTTTGGCTTACCGCGATCTTTAGATCCAAAGCCTGCACGTGGTGCATCCTGCCGACTAGCGAAAGAGACTCTGGCGAAAGAGAGGTAGGGTAAAACGTATTTGTAAGTTGCCTGAGTGGGGAATACCTCTACATCACAGAACATCGCAGCTAATTTACAATTCCATTGAGGGTCTTGTGTTCCAGCGAGTGAGTGAGGTCACAAAAATGAAAGGAGTTGCTGCGTTGGTAGCGGGGTTGGCGGGGGCGCGCGAGCGTTGTTACCGTCGCGACCGTTAATACGACTACGGTAACTACTTCACATGGAACATGTCTCCAGACAAGCAGGGGAGAGTGACTAAAGGATTAGGGAGAACACAAAAGATCCATGAGGGTCGACGTGTCACCGGTGCTGCAGCACTGGACCCACTCTAAGATAACTACTTCACATCAGGCGGACTGTATACTTGTCTGCCACGCGACGTGGTATAAAAAAGTTAAAAAGAGAGGGAAAAACAGAGTTCAACGCTCGCACGCGTCACCGTAGCTGTCATATGTGGCAGGTACTTGGTCGTATACGTATCGTCGTACCTAACTAGTCATTATTACAATTTCATTCTTACGCGTGATGGTAAATGCGTAAGGGAGCACGTTAGAATATTTTTTCTTGGTATACAGAAAAATAATATCATTTTAAAAACATTTTTATTTATGCAAAATTTCATTCACAATACGATGTATACAAGCTATAGATGCCAACCATATAGTATTGTCAATTAAAAGGTTAGGACCTTATATATATATAGATTAGATATATATCAAGTTAAGCGTTCGGACGCTTACTGTTGATACGCGCGCGACGCAAATATCCACGAATATATCGCATGTCTACTATATACTTGGTCTACAATTGTTACCGCTCCCTCCTGATACTTGGACGTACATGAAAATATTAAACATTTATACGAGTAGATATGTGCTGGCTACCAGGTTACTGGTAGCCAGCACATATCCATATACCGTTAGTGGATTGCAAATTTAAGGCTACTTCTAATTTAGCTGGCTCAATTATCTACGTGTAGATATTAGTTACACTATCACCTTATCGGAATCTATGACTGTGTTGAGTCTGTGTGCTATAGTGAGCACAGTGCACGAGCTGAAGTGCTCCCTGATAGCCGTCTGGATGAGGGCGTCAGTCTGGGCGTCCACGTTGGCGGTGGCCTCGTCCAGCACGAGTATCTTGTCGTTGTGGACTATGGCTCGCGCCAAGCACACCAGCTGGCGCTCACCGACGCTAAAGTTTGAACCGCCTTCGGATACTTGTTTGTATAGAGCGCCTGGATGGAGATAAATAACCTCATAATAAATATGGCCAGACAAATTACACAGCGCCATCTAGCCCCAATAAACATACGTATTTTTTTTTTTTGTAAATACATAATTATGATACATAGAAAACACCCAGACCAAGACAAACAGACATGTTCATGTACACAAACGTTTGTCCTATTGTGGGAATCGAACCCACGAGCGTTGGTGTCGAAGCCGCGTCATTGACGGCTACGCCACCGAGCTCGTCATATTATTTTATGAACTTTATCCGGAAACAAAAAAACAGTGATAATTTTAAGGTCTGTAGAGTGATAGGCTAAATACTTACCAAGGCCCTCATCTGACTGTAGCTCCACATTGTCTAAAGCTTTCAGTAGTATTGCATCAGTATACTGGTCGAATGGGTCTAAATTCTTCCTCAAGGTGCCACTGAACAGTACTGGTTCCTAAAAACACATTGACGTAATGTCTAGATATAATCAAACACCTTTGGGCAATGGTATATAGGATGTACTGCATCAAAAACACACGATACGTATATTTTGTTTCGGACTTGTAATATTTGTTTATACTTAGTTATAGGCACTTATAGGCGCATCAATGAAGACTATCCATAACAGTTGGAACTTTTTACTTCGATCATTAATGCTTTATTTCATTTCATTATCATTTCTTGAGGTGTTAGTGGTTCACCACCATTTTTGAGCCAAAGCCAACCTCACATGCACCCTACTAATTCACTAACGAGGCTCTGGCGAAAGAGAGGTAGTAATCGAGGAGGAAATGTTTACAATCAATAAATATTACCACCACCGCGACAAACTTTCCAATTTCAAATAATGTTAAACAGTCCTTAATTTTTTTACTTAGATCTTATTTTTTTTATTTTAATATACTGTGGCAGACAAGCATACGACCCGCTTGATGTGAAGCGGGTACTGTAGCCATATTAACGCTCGCGACATGAAATAACGCGCTTGCGCGCCACCACCACCTTTCAGTTGACCACGTTCACTTGCAGAAACACAACAACCCTCAAGGGAATTGTTATTTGGCTGCGGTATTCTGTGAGGTAGAGGTACTTTCCCAATTGGGCAGCTTACAAATTCATACTCTATATTGCCGTTAAGCCGTCGTTGGTTCCGGTTGATGTCTTTACACTATGTTGACTTTGTGCGGCTTGAAACTCTGGCCTTCCGCCAACCCGCTGTTGAGCAGCGTGGTGGAGAATGCTCTAAACCCCTTCGATTGAGGGGAGACCCGTATGTCAACAGTGGGATAATCATGGGTTGATGCCGTATTATATACCTGTACAATATCAGTACCTGTGGAATTATAGACAGTTTTTCTCTCAAATCATGCAGACCGATGGTCGTGATGTCCACGCCATCTATCGTAATGTATCCCTCCAGATACGCCAGTCTGAACAATGCTTGTATTACTGATGACTTGCCCGCTCCTGTCCTCCCTACTATGCCAATCTACAAAATGTAATTATACATATTAAGTTAGTATTTATAGTAATAAGTTTCCAATTAACAACTGCTAGCGACTAGTAACGATATTTTTAATTCCTTCACAGAGTTTAGAAATTTATATAAATAAAAATGTGTTGCTAAGCGCAAAACTCGAGAATAGCGCAATGAATTAGGCTAATTTTAGTTTTCATGTTTTCGTTAATGCCTAAAGAACGTTCTTATGGAGAGAAAAAACGTAAAAACTTCAAGGAAAGCGACCTTTGTGTGTTCTGTTCTTCTACCCTTGCGAAGCCGGGGAGAGCCGCTAGTAATAATAATATAATAATAAAATAAACATTTTAAAAAGAGATAAAATAAACATTTTATTATTCTCTCCACAGTCGACAATTTTACGTAGTTCATACATAGATGATAAGCAGCTGTCATATTATGTAGCGAAAATCTGGTGTTAATAAATATAAATTTTCGCTGTATTACTGGTCACCAGGCTCTCTCCTTAGTACAATAGACATTGGTAGCAATTTATCACCTTTTCCTGCGGCAGGACGTTAAATGTTAACTTATGTAACACATGGTTTCCTTCTGGGGAGTACTTGAGGCTCAGATTGTTGAAACATATGGCTCCTTCAGCGGGCCATCCTGCGGGAGGCTTTTTGTCTGGAGCCTGCGAAAAGGTAAGTAGGTATGCTACTATGTACTAATCTCAGAATTACTGAATCGTCGTGTATATGTTACGGTAAATGTGATTATTATTAATAATTAATATTAATTATTAATACTTACCTCAAGATTTGGTAATAGTGATGAAAACTATGAAATTCATCACTTTTACTGGTTTTTATTAATAAATGACTATGTGGTGTGGTAATAAAACAAACAAGAAACAATCCGTGTTGGTCAATATTTATATACATATAATAATGCCAATGTAATAAATTGTCAATTATTAATAATTAAGCTTACTTGGCACAGTTGGCACCACATCATTCATCATCTAGGTTGACGGAGCTCCGCTTCGCTGAGCTCCTATTTCCGATAGCAGGACACAAGAAAACCGTAACCTAACCAAAAATCAACTCAAATCTAACCAAAACATGTTTTATAACATTACCGCCAGCCTCTGTTGCTTGAAACAAATGCTTAGCATACGTTATTTTTGAAAATTTATTACATTTACCAAAAGTAAGGTTTAATTATTTATAATCTATATATATAAAAGAAAGTCGTGTTTGTTACAACACTTATAACTCGAGAACGGCTGGACCGATTGCCATGGTTTTTGATTTGTTGGATTTGTTTCCGTCCCGAATAGCAGAATAACTCTTAAAAACATTGGAAAATTCTCGAAAAAATAAAATAAAAGAAAAATCATTTTCCCATACAAATGAAAGTGTCAGTTGAAAAAGGGATTACGATATTTATTGGTTGTCAAATATCAAAACGTCAAATCGATTGGTGTCACTTTTATGTCGCGAAAGTTGTCTGTGATTTGTTATGAAAATTTAAAAATGTCAAATCGATAGGGGTGAAAACGCTTTTCCCATTGGGTTCGAGCGCAAGAATCAAATCAGAGTAAACATCAAAAGACAAATCACTAAAATGATAAAACCTATTTCAAAACTAAAAAAAATAAAACAAAACGTTTTTTTTTTTTAAATTAACAATAAGGAAATCTTTATTTTTATGAAATCTTCAGTTTTTATGGATACGGGTCTTCCCTCAACCGAAGGGGGAAATGCTCAACTGCGGGTTGGCGGAGGCCAGTGTTTTCGAACCGCCTAAAGGCCACTGACTTAACTTAACGACTGTCATTAAATGATAACAACCGGGACCGACAGCTTAACGTGCCTTCCGAAGCACGGAGGAGCTCAAGATGAGCTAATGATAACAACGGGGACCGACGGCTTAACGTGCCTTCCGAAGCACGGAGGAGCTCAAGATGAGCTAATGATAACAACCGGGACCGACGGCTTAACGTGCCTTCCGAAGCACGGAGGAGCTCAAGATGAGCTAATGATAACAACCGGGATCGACGGCTTAACGTGCCTTCCGAAGCACGGAGGAGCTCAAGATGAGCTAATGATAACAACCGGGACCAATGGCTTAACGTGCCTTCCGAAGCACGGAGGAGCTCAAGATGAGCTAATGATAACAACCGGGACCGACGGCTTAACGTGCCTTCCGAAGCACGGAGGAGCTCAAGATGAGCTAATGATAACAACCGGGACCGACGGCTTAACGTGTCTTTCGAATCACGGAGGAGCTCGAGGTAATATAAACCCATCCGTGTACAGGCTACGGTCGACGTTGCTTAACTTGCGTGTTCAATTAGACTGACACGCGCAATGACGCCATCGAGCTTCTCTATTATTTTCTACTATTCATTGTTTTAATTCCATAAAATCATAAATTTAGTTCAGCTAATATGTACCACGACATTCATTGATTGTTAGGCGGTACGAAGTTCGCCGGGACAGCTAGTAACCAATAAAAGTGAATCATTCATTACTTTTGCCTTCAATTTTGGTAATTATTAATAATTTTCAATTAATCACACTTACCGTGACATCATTTTATAGTATTAAAGGAAGTCCCCGGCTATATCTGTCTATATGACGACGCTTATCGACACTGGTCGGATTTCTATGCGAATTTTTCCGTATCGAAATCTTAAGTCTGTGCTTTTTCTACTATGGTCTGCGTTCCGTCAGGATTTTTTTAACTACTAAGGTGGGAAACAAACATACGATCTGCCTGTTAGTAAGCAATCACCGTAGCCTATGGACGATCGCAACACCAGAAGTAGGCATCACTCACGCTTTGCCGGCTCTGTAAAACCCCTTCACGTCTTTGTTGAAGATCCCATGCTGTAACCTCCATATTATGTTCAATAGTTGTGCAATACCGTTATTTTTGTATACTTAATATTTTTGTTGTTAATGTATCAAACTGGATAAAATATTTGAGATCCGAGGAAAGCGTGAGCCTGGTTGACATAGTATGAAGACTATTCACTATGAAGTTCCCTGATGTATGTAGGTATTAATCAGAGAGTCTTCTATAGAGATTTTGGTTTAATTTTTATCAATAAAATACCACTTCCATGTATGTACATATTTTTTTATATCTTTTACCGATCTGAGACTAGCTTCCTGTGGTAACTTCGTATACTCTAGGACTCTTTCGACGCTGGTCATCTGGTTTTCCATCTCTGCTGATTGTCGCATGCCCCACTGGAAGATACCGGTCAGCGATATGGACTGCGTGATTGCTAATCCCACATGACTGCCTCCAATATCTGATGGGTAGGTACAACAATAAAATATTAAGAGAATTTGATCGATAGATTAAGTAAGACACACATAAATACACATAAATAGTGGAAAAATGAAGACACTCTAAAACATGTTACAAATCGAATATTACCTAGGTCAAACTTGTGGTTTTAAAATCATCTCGATTTGCGAAATAGAGCTGCACAGACGACACGTCCAAATATCAGGATTGTTATGAGTGGAAATGTTAGCAAAATTAACTAAAAACAACTTCGTACGTGCTACTACAGGAGATGTAATCAACGGATATGTGTAGCTATGACGATGACACACTCTGGCCACCCCATGCAAAAAGCGACAACACAAACCACATTTGTATACGTGCAAATGTGTGTGTCTTGCCTTGCCTTAGGCACAGCATAGTAATACAACCAGTACTTTGACTTCATACTAGAGCGCCCAAATCGGCGCACGCGCACAGCCAAGCGTCATTTACACGACCGCTCAGGAAGTTAACCCTAGTAACAATTTCCGTTGGGGTGTCGTCGCCAACGGTAGGGAAAAGGTAGGGAGATGGTAGTGTTATTGCCGACAAAGTCCCATCATAGGGCCAACCGCGTAATGTTTACGTTATATATCCCACAAAGTCCCATCATAGGGCCAACGGCGTAACGTTTACGTTATATTTACCACAAACTACTAACAGTGGGCCTACTACCTGTGTCGTTGGTCGACCAACAAGAAAATTGCTTCGCGGGTTTAACGTTGGCCTAACTGCACCACCATCTACAATTATGGCGTAATGTTTACGTTAAATTTCCCACAAAGTCCCATCATAGGGCCAACCGCGTAATGTTTACGTTATATATCCCACAAAGTCCCATCATAGGGCCAACGGCGTAACGTTTACGTTATATTTACCACAAACTACTAACAGTGGGCCTACTACCTGTGTCGTTGGTCGATCAACAAGAAAATTGCTTCGCGGGTTTAACGTTGGCCTAACTGCACCACCATCTACAATTATGGCATAATGTTTACGTTAAATTTCCCACAAAGTCCCATCATAGGGCCAACCGCGTAATGTTTACGTTATATATCCCACAAAGTCCCATCATAGGGCCAACGGCGTAACGTTTACGTTATATTTACCACAAACTACTAACAGTGGGCCTACTACCTGTGTCGTTGGTCGACCAACAAGAAAATTGCTTCGCGGGTTTAACGTTGGCCTAACAGCACCACCATCTACAATTATGGCGTAATGTTTACGTTAAATTTCCCACAAAGTCCCATCATAGGGCCAACCGCGTAATGTTTACGTTATATATCCCACAAAGTCCCATCATAGGGCCAACGGCGTAACGTTTACGTTATATTTACCACAAACTACTAACAGTGGGCCTACTACCTGTGTCGTTGGTCGATCAACAAGAAAATTGCTTCGCGGGTTTAACGTTGGCCTAACTGCACCACCATCTACAATTATGGCGTAATGTTTACGTTAAATTTCCCACAAAGTCCCATCATACGGCCAACCGCGTAATGTTTACGTTATATATCCCACAAAGTCCCATCATAGGGCCAACGGCGTAACGTTTACGTTATATTTACCACAAACTACTAACAGTGGGCCTACTACCTGTGTCGTTGGTCGACCAACAAGAAAATTGCTTCGCAGGTTTAACGTTGGCCTAACTGCACCACCATCTACAATTATGGCGTAATGTTTACGTTGAATTTCCCACAAAGTCCCATCATAGGGCCAACCGCGTAATGTTTACGTTATATATCCCACAAAGTCCTATCATAGGGCCAACGGCGTAACGTTTACGTTATATTTACCACAAACTACTAACAGTGGGCCTACTACCTGTGTCGTTGGTCGACCAACAAGAAAATTGCTTCGCGGGTTTAACGTTGGCCTAACTGCACCACCATCGACAATTATGGCGTAATGTTTACGTTAAATTTCCCACAAAGTCCCATCATAGGGCCAACCGCGTTTTGTTTACGTTAAATTTCCCACAAACTTCCATCATAGGACAAACGGCGCAATGTTTACGTTATATTTACCACAAACTACTAACAGTGGGCCTACTACCTTTATGGTTGGCCAATCAACAAGAAAATTGTTTCGCGGGTGTAGCGTTGGCCTAACCACACTACAATCTACAATTTTGGCATAATGTCAGGCGTGTGAAACTCTGCGCGGCAAGCTCGGATGGGTACATACGACATAAAACTGGTTAGACGACACGTCCAGGCGCCTTACCACAAGCTCTTAGCGCAGGAATAAAACTATGATGGTTGCGTATTTATCAATGAATTTCATTCATAAATTCGTAACCATGATGGTTTCATTCCTGCATTAAGAGCTTGTGGTAAGGCCCTCTGAAGCTCTATTTTTGAATCATTCGTCGCGCGAGTGGCGAGGCGAACGAGGAGGCGATCAGGCGATTAACGACCTTGCGCATGTAGACATAGCTCGCTTATCGCTTTGCCCTTCCCGCAGGCGGTGCTACAGGCGAAAAGCGAAGCTATGTATATGTGTGCAAGGTCGCTATTACGGAATACTGAAACTCAAACGTCGCACGAAAATCAGTAGAATCCTCTAAACGAGTGAATCAAAAATCTAGAGCTTCTGACGGGCGTTACTTGAACGGGCGTTGTCACACTCGCGCAATCATAGGTACAGTTTTTTTTTTGTAGGCAGTAACGCTAAGCATATAGGTAGGCAGAAAACAGGCTCCGATCGCGGTCGACGCGGGGGACGAGGCAGCTCGATTCAGCGTACCATAGACCGTTACACATTACAGATACGGTTCAATTTGGCTTGCACAGTTGCACTGATTTATAAATCGGTGCATTCTTGTCTGCCGGGCTTAGTATGACAGTTACATTTCTGTAGGTAATACTATTAAGTATTCTGTGGTAACGTAACGGCAGGGCCAACCGCGTAATGTTTACGTTAAAACCTATCCGACAAAGTCCCGTCATAGGGCCTACGGCGGCGCGGCGCGGCGGCGGCATGCTTACGTTAGATTTACCACAAACTACTAACAGTGGGCCTACTACCTCAATGGCTAGCCAATCAAATCAACAAGAAAATTGCTTCGTAGGTATAACGTTTGGCCTAATCGAACCACAATCACAGATTACTATATAGTTACTACGTACTAACCACAACCTACAATTTTTTAAATCATCATTATGTATTTATTTATTGAAGCTACAAATAGTTTTTATATATTTTTGGCTCTGGTTTCTTGGACCTTACGATCTACAAATAGTTGCATATCAGTGTTGCCAGATACACCGCTTTCCGCTTTTTCTCCCGCTTTTTTGACTAGGTATCCATCCACCTTCCGTTTTAACCCTACGTGTGGGTCCGCTTTTTCAATGAGCAGTTTTCTTTTAGATATTTAAAGCATCCTTTATCTCTCGCTTTATAGCGCTGGAGCCACTTTATGACCACAGATAAAAAATACATGGAAAAGTAACTAGGGAAAAGGCGTAACGTAAAAGGCAGTGAAAAAAGTAGATTCTCCTTCCTTGTTACCCTCAAGAGCCACAACAACTTTTCTGTGTTCTACTCTACAAAACGTTTATTTCGTCATGAGTTTCATAACCGACAAACGTCACTTTTTTAATACTTACTTAAATAATTAAAGATTAAAGTTTGATTGAAGAAAATAAAAGTAGCCAGTAGATAATTCTAAATTTAAAACTGGATTTATATTTTATCAGTTCATACTGTTTAAAACAATATGTAATAAAATAAAATATTCTCCACTGCTGTGATAGTACGTTTATAGGTAAATTCATAAAAGCTATTCTACAGTGGTATTTGAAAAATATAAATTGAGAATCACGATTTTCGATTCGATTTACAGGTTTCCCCGTGTGGCAACACTGTTCCACCATAAAGATGTCCAAAATAATCGTTTGTATCGATATATCGTATCGATACGTATCGCAAGCGATCGTATCGATTCAGCGATATAAATGCAACGTCTTGTATCGATATTTATCGATTTTTTAAACATTATATTTTTTGTAGTTAAAAAGCTTTGGTTTTAATCGTTCATCTTATAACCATACATCTGAAAATTTTTACCTACATAAGATTTTCAGTCCAGGGGCTTAAACCCACCCATAATTTTAACATTGCGCATTTGTGACCTTACGTAAGAACTATCAAGACTCCCTCCCACCTCCTTGTAAGAAAAAATAAGACATGGGTGACTCCCCTTTCCCCCCCTAAATTGTCTTACGTAATAAATGAATGGGCCCTTAGACATGGATTCGAAATTTTAATACATAAATACACCGATACGATACATCAGATTTCAGATACGATATATCGCTGAGTATTGTATGGTCGTGTATCGATACAAAATATCGATATATCGCATTGCTTTGTATCGATACAGCGTAAAATCGATTAGTATCGCGCATCTATTCCACCATTTTAATTTTAGGCTTGGGCGGTTGCTCGTTGCGCGTACAAAAAAAAAAGTGGTAAATAAAACAGTGAATACGGACGGAGGTAAGTACCTAATTTATTAATCTTTAGACTTAATAACTGATCTAATTTGTGATAATAACTATATAATAAGTGCAGTGATCATTGTGAGATTTACTTATGTGGTCAAGGTACAAAAAAGTAACGCTAACGCATGCTTACTCGCGCGCAAATTGTATTTTGCTCTTTTATGGCGGGCAGGTTGTGGCAGCGGCATTAGATGTCTTTATGTAATGTTAAGGAATCTTGATCTTTTATATTATGTCTTTTGTAGCTAATCTTTTGTCAGATGTGTGCGATTCGTGTTAAAATAAATGAGACGCACGCCCACCGCTCGTGGCTGGGGTACACTAGAAATTATAACCTTTTTGCATGGCAGCACAGCAGGAGGAAAATACTTGTGGTTCAAAGTAGGTAGCCGTACGGCTCTAGAGAAATTACCTACTTTGAATGCGCAGTTTTTTTTTTTGGTTTGGGATGATGATAATATAATATTACTTTTAAGTACCCCATGCATGACCATTCTATTTGACCATAGAGCTCCAAATTACCTCAAAAGCTGCTTCAAGTTTTCCTCTTCTTTCCATAGTTTATCTCTTCGCTCGTGTGAAAACCTTACTCTTTAACTCATTCCACAAAATTTTTCGATCAGTCTTTTACTGTCCAGGCTATAAGGCTCTGGAATACTTTACCTGTCACCATCAGAAATGCAAAATCTTTAGAAGTTTTTAAAGGACAAGTTAAAAATCATTTCCTAGGACTTTGATATACTTATATATTATTATATATATTTATGTATTTATATATATTGTTATTTATGTATATATATTATATGTATATATATTATATGTATATATTATATAATTTATTAATCTATGATAGTTTACATGTCTTCGTATATGCATAATAATGTTTGTCATAATATTACTATACTTATGGTTTTCATAAATTTCTTTTGATCAGCGAATCCTGCCCACTCCATGCACAAATTCGTTACCCTAAGGTTGCCTTGAAAAGATTGCTCTCAGCAATAAGGCCGCCTTGTTGCATATATACAAGTCTGTAATAATTTATTGATTTACTGTACTTTAAATTTGTATTTTGCAAATAAAGCATATTCTATCTATCTATCTATCTTAACCCCTGGATTGCTCCTTTAAGTTGCACCTCAACCCATGCAGATAAGAGTAATAGGAAAGGGTGTGCATGAGAGGCTGCTCGCTTCTTTAATTTTATTCAGAACTTATTTTGGTTTCAGATAACTTGAGTAAAGCCAGAGAAAAGGCGAAACAAGCTGAAATAGATTCTGAAGTAGGCAGCGATTATTCCCACAGTGATAATATAAGAAGACGCAAAAAGACCCGAAGAATCTACGACAGTGACACAGATACCAGTGAAAAATCAGATGATGCCATAAGATATCCATCACCACCATCCACAAGATCCATTTCAGCTACTAATCTAACACCACTGAAAACATCAACATCAGCCACCAATCCAGCACAATCACCGATAAAATCCACATCATCCACCAATTCAACACCACTACTGATAAGACCCACTTCATCCACCAGAGAATTCAGTGAAAATGCTGAAGTTGTACAAGTAGAAGAAGAGTCTTTTACATTGGGTAAGCAGATACAAGTTTGAATTTTAATAACATTTTCACATCTTAACGTTATGTTTGAGTTTTGAGCTCCTTACCTGACTTGGGATCCCTGCTCCACTGTATGTATTAGGTGTTTCTTCACTAGCACCAACTAGTCTACCTTGCCTCTTTAGCAAATGCCTTTCGTATGTTACTAAGACTAGTGCAAAAAAGGCATTTTGCTTCGTAGTTAATTTGATTTTTAGGTAATATGATCAGGAGGGGATTAATTGGACATTGTTATTTTCAGGGTCACTTGATCTTACGGTCACACCATTTTTAAAGGAATCAAACTCGCACACCTTAGGTAAGAGAACTATGTTTATGATTTATTATTAATATCTATGAAAAAAATAAGAAAATTAATATGAGATTGCATCCAGTATTTGGTCCGATTCATTTTCTTTTTTACCTTCTTATTTCAGATGTTATTGCAAAACATTTAGCCAGTATTAGCTTGGAAATCAAAGAATTACAAGTTAAACAAGATGAGATTTTACTCAGACTCAGATCAGATCGATCCGCTGGAAACTTGGGACTTCCAGATGAATTAAAACTACCGTGCGACGATTCAAAAGATTTGGAAGATCTTGAAACTTGGCTCACGTCATCGCCTCAGGTAACGCCGCATACGTCATCTTTTTCCGTGCGTGCAGCCGGCTCCATTGAATTATAGACGTCACGTCAAAACTTGGTGCAGCTATCCACGCCTGATATCATGACCAAGGGAGCAGAGGATGCATTTTTATAGGTTCACATATACCTTGATTTCCTATAATAACAACCTTTTAGAATGGTCTCAACTCAATATATTTGAATAGGTGTGGTGTGTGTGTGTGAAAAGAGTGTAACCGTTTAGGTACCTATTCATTTTTTTAATTGTCTTAAATCAAGGTTTATAAGTAAAATTTATTAATGATAAATCTATAGTTAATAATAATATTCACAGAACAACACTGTAATAATTTAAGTTTACTTTAAAATAAAAATAATGTTGTAACAACCATATTGTTTTAATTTATAAGTAGTAGTGTGTACGTACAGTTATTACTATAAACCTACATTTGTTTTTTGTTGGGTAAAGGTAGACAGGCTTCCGTGCATCCCGGCCCATCGCAGCCGCCGATGCGACAATACTCGCACTCTGAAAGTAAAAATGGAGCCCTTTCCGACTGCTGAGGTCTGCGACGGACGCGCGCCGCAGTCTACGTCAGTATCGTCGGCCGCGCGCGATATTGTCTATCAAACCTTAGAAGCGGGGCGCCATAAATTTTCGTGTGCGGTATTGTCGCGTCGGAAGTCTACCTATACCCAACAAAAAACCAGCGTAGGTTTATTATATAGTAATAACTGTACGTTAGGCCCTACCGTGGAAACACATGTTTGGCCCTACGTAAAAAGCTATCTTTAGGCCTACGATGCAGAAACTACTTTTGGCCCTAAGTAAAAAGCTATCTTTGGGCCTACGTTGCCGAAACTACTTATGGCCCTACGTTAAAAGCTATCTTTGGGCCTACGTTGCAGAAACTACTAATGGCCCTACGTAAAAAAAACTATCTTTGGGCCTACGTTGCAGAAACTACTTTTGGCCCTAAGTAAAAAGCTATCTTTGGGCCTACGTTGCCGAAACTACTTATGGCCCTACGTTAAAAGCTATCTTTGGGCCTACGTTGCAGAAACTACTAATGGCCCTACGTAAAAAAAACTATCTTTGGGCCTACGTTGCAGAAACTACTTTTGGCCCTACGTAAAAAGCTATCTATGGGCCTACTACTGTAAAAACTACTGTCGGGTTACTCGTAGTTGGGCTTACATTGGTCCTACGGTTGGCCCACCTACAAATAGGTATGACAGACCTCACCGTTGGCCAACAATTACGTACTCAAAGGCCCAACAAAACGCCAACTCAAATTGTTACTAGGGAAAGTAATGGTTGTATTAGTATGCTGTGCCTTAGGGTTGACTGCATAACGAAGTAGGTACCTTGCGCTGTGACGTAGAACATTATACTTTAGCGGTCATATTGTAATAATAAATATCTTTAAACGTTTATTTTGAATGATTGTGAGATTGCATTAAGTCCAGCTACATTACCATGCTACATTAAATGTTTCACGCAGGTTGTAATTGGTTATTATACAATTAATATCTAGGTTGTTTATTAAGAATGTGGAACAGAACAGAAAATGCAACTAAGATACACATGTTTTCAGAATAATTACTCTTTTCATACTCACCAGTCTTCATCAAACAGCTGAAAGTGACGCAAATGATAAACATAAGGCAGATGACATCGAGGAAGTATCCGAAGGCGCGGCTGCAGGTGATGAAGAGATACCATGCAGCGCTGTGTAGGTCCTGGTGCCGGTCGAACTCCTCGGCCAGGAGGAGTTGGGCGCCGAACGAACGGATCGTCGCCAGGCCTACCACCGTAGCGTTCACGTGCCCGAACACTGGACTGCGAGCTGGACGTCGGAAAGGTTTAATACTTTTTCTTCAAATACAATTTAGGGTACTTAGTTAATTTTAGGCTTGTAGGTATTATGGGTTTTTTATTGGTAGGTATTAGACAACTGATAATGTACTTAAATACTTTTTTTGTAAATACTTACGTATAATACATAGAAATTATAGAAAACACCCAGGACAAGACAAATAGACATGCCCATGCCACAATAGACTTATAACCAGTACTTAATCGACTTCATACTAGCGCCCAAATTGGAGCACGCACACAGCCAGGCGTCATTTACACGACCGCTGAGGAACTTTTGGCACAATAGGTTCTCAGTGTATTGTCCCCATGCACACAAATGTTTGCCTTGTGCGGGGATCGAACCCGCGACCGAAACGAAGTAGCCATTGCTAGCCATTCGACCACAGGGCTCGATTAATAGACATCGTCATAGAAAATAATAAAGTGTGTCATAATTATTTGTTTTAAACTAAATTTTATATCCTAACTGGGTAAAAATCTATAAGTCCTTGAGGTGTAAATTATAATCAGACGATTTTTTTAGTCAATACGTTCAGGAGAGATTTACTACGGTTGATATTTTACAAATTAAAATAATTACTGATTCCTTCCAATCTCTTAACAGCGCCAGTGGTTCGGATGTAAATAATTCTGAATATGTAGAATATTATGAGGGCCGTGATAACCGGTATTAAGAGAGTGATGTCCGTCAACAGTATCACCACAATGACGCCCACTAAATTGAGAATTATCTGCAAAAGTAATTACGTATGTTATTAATCTGGCAAATTCAAGTGAGGTAGTAGACAGTAACAAAACAACAATTAAATAAAAAGACATTTAGAGAATGTCCTTTACATTATGAGAAAGGACATTTCGAAAAAAGGACCTTTTGAGAAAGGACATTATGTAAATATTTTTAAAATAGAAACATTCACCTTCCAGCCTAGATGGGATTTGAACCCATGACCTCTCGATCGAGTGCTCTTCCAACTGCAAAAATTCGTCACCAAGTCAAACCTTCCTGGTAGCTCAGTTGGAAGAGCACTCGACCGGTCATCGAGAATTTTTAAAAATATTTATAATATCCTGGGAAGTTGGCCGAAAAAAACTATTTTAATAATAAATTCAGAACATTATGAGCTGAGAGGAGTATGAGGTATTTAAATCGTGGAGTTGCTCGTCATCATAATCAGCTTGTATTTACCTACTCACTCGTTGCTAGATTTAATATCATCGCACTAAGGTTTAGACATAAATCAGAAAATATTTATTTAACTTGCCTGAAAGCAGTCAATCATAGCTTGAGGTAGCAGCTCGTCGACGGCTCCCATATCTTTACTGAAACGATTGAGTACCCTTCCCGAAGGATTGGCGTGGAAGAAACTCATCGGAGATCGTGATATGAATTCAAACATTTTGTCGTGCAGTCTGTCTTAAAAATAATTATTAAAAAGGCAACGGAAATTAAAGAATGGAAATATAACGTATTCTAATTGAACACGCAAGTTAAGTTGTAACTAATTTGAGGATCCTTTCGTCGCTTTCAATTTCTAAATTTATTCTGTTACTTTTATTTATATTACTTACCTTATTGAAGATTTCATACACAAAGAGAAGAATAAGAAAGCACGAACTAGAGCTACGAATACGGTCGCCAACGTGACCATTCCGAAAATTAGCACGAACTGATTTCGTGTTAGACCTTGCTCTGACCAGATGAGGTTGTCTAACGTGTCATCGCCAGTTAGTTGGTCTTCGACGTTACTCCTAGGAATAGAAACGATGTTAAAACCTATAGAAACTGCATCTATTCTGTTTGCACACGTTTTCCCTGGAGACTATAGCATGGGGTTCTTCAAGTAATACGTGAGGGGATTTTTACAGGATTGGTAACGCGTGCGTGATGAATGGTGACGCTGGCGCTGTAGCTAATGTCTATGACTGTTTTCCATTGGGCAGGTCGTAAACTTGTAAAAATATTATTAAAAATAATTTTCTATCCACGTAAACAATGTTTATGTAGGTAGATAGAATATAATTTTTAATACGTTCAAAATTGGTAATCGAATCCTGTTATGCAGAATAGATCCAAAGGACATATTTGAAGTTTAATAGGAATAAAAATAGCACGCAGTATGCGTTTTGGAAAGCATATGTCATCAAACTGCTAGAATCTGTTGCGAATATAAATTCGATTTGAAGTTTCTCGTTATGTACAGTCACGAGCAATAACATAGAAACATCCTGACATTTCAAATTCATGTAGCAACAATAAATCGCAAAAATAAGTATGCTAAGCAGTGCCCAATAATTATGTAAACGTTAAATTGTGTCAAAATAAACTACACATTTTTATCAAATTATTGTCAACAATAGATTACCAAAGAATAATATTCACTTTTAGTTACATATATATGTACCCACCAAGTAAATTTCGAAAACATGTACACAGTAGAGTTTTAAAATTATGTAAACAATTACAAAATAGCTGTTTGAAACAGCTCGAGCTCGGAAGTACCCACTGACTAATTCTCAAAAACATGTACACTGTACAATTTCGAAATTATGTAAACAATTTTAAACTAACAGTTTCTAACAGCTTTGAGCATGGAAGTATCACTTATCTAGTACTTATAGCATTATTTATTTAGGTAGACATTATATAGCTCTAGATGTTTTATCATTAATTCATTAATTTGCGTCATTACCCATAATGTTTAAAAAAAAATATAGGTCAATGTTTAAAGTAAAGAAGGTAGTGCCATCAGCAAGTGTTAACGGCTCGCCCGTCGACTGTTTTTTTTTTTCGTATACCGCTCTAAAATTATATTGTGATAATTTTAACAAAAAAAAACCGACTCCGAACTTTACTCTACATTTATGTATGTAGATACAGGCTGATGATGATGATGATGAAAAAAAAATGGGACCAATTTGGAAGTGTACTCATTTAAATATAAAAAGATATTTTCAAATCGGTTTATAAAACACGGAGTAATTAAGTAACAAACATTAAAAAAAAATACAGCCGAATTGAGAACCTCCTCCTTTTTTGGAATCGGTTAAAAACGTTGCAAAATATACAGAAGAAAAAAGCGAGTATTACGGTTGTTTTTTTTTGTTGTCGTGCAGTGCAGGTAGATAAATATTTCCTTTTTTGGCAGTCGTGCAAAAAGCAGGTATACACTTCCAATGCCATTTTCATGTATCCATGACAATTTCTATTACATGTGTACAATTCGTATACATGTAATAGAAATTGTCACAGATACTTTAAAATTACATTGGAAGTGAATAGTTCTTATTGATTTTGTTTCGTTTATATCAATTTGAAACCAATGTATACCTAGTTTTGACACAGTTTGATGGTTAGGTAATTTAGAAAAAAATGTCGTACACTTATTTCTGCAATGTTAGAAGTAACATAATTTAGAAAATGTGACAATGTATATATATTAATGCTCGTGACTGTACCTATGTCTCTAAATTCGGTATAGTTTCTCGGTTGGATTTATTCTGCATAAAGCTGCGGCTACACTACCTTACCGTCTACCGGGCCGTTACCGCAATAATTGTGGCATTAAATTACCGTTTAAATTACTGCGTGAAGTGGTGTGGTTACACTAGAGTTTACCTAGCTAAGTCAATAAATTAGGCGGTAAAAATATCATTTTTCAAGATGGCGGTTGAAGCTGCAGCTGTTATATTTATTTAGATGGTTTCGGTCTTTTTTCTTCTTCAAATAATCTTAGTACACTGCGATTTTTATCGGGGGATACCCAACTGAAAGCCCATAAAAAGATACGGTTCGCATTGGAATAATTCCAAAACTAAAGCTTTTTTCATTTGACCACTCAATGTCGGTCGATACGTGCGTCGCCGTTGAGCTCATGTTGCACACTGGACAAACGGTAGTGTGGCCACAAACGCATTATTTACCGCGGTAATTCTCTTTGATTTTTTTTTTTTTTTTTATACTACGTCGGGCGGCAGACAAGCATACGGCCCGCCTGATGTGAAGCGGTTACCGTAGCCATATTAACGCCTGCAACATAAAATATTGCTCGCGCGCCGCCACCACCGCTGCCAACGCAGCATCTCCTTTCTTTCTGGTGACCTCACTCACTCGCAGGAACACAACAACCCTCAAGGGAATTGTTATTTG
Source organism: Hypsopygia costalis (assembly GCA_937001555.2). Classification (NCBI taxonomy): domain Eukaryota; kingdom Metazoa; phylum Arthropoda; class Insecta; order Lepidoptera; family Pyralidae; genus Hypsopygia; species Hypsopygia costalis. Next base: position 22,500,558 of record OW443328.2, read on the forward strand.
ACTGCGGTATTCTGTGAGGTGGAGGTACATTCCCCAGTCGGGTAGCTTACAATTACGCTCCCTACCTCTCTTTTCGCCAGAGCTTCGTTTGTCAGTCAGCAGGGTGCACCACGTGCAGGTGAAGTTGGCTTTGGATCAAAGATCTTGATGAACCACTTACACCCCATAAGTGCGAAAAAAGACCGCCGCCGGAGCTATTGTCTACCGCCATTTGCCATATTGATTGGCATTGTAAAATTATGGCCATAAATCGTGGTTACACCTAGGCGTTGTTGAAATTATGGCAATAATTATTGGCATATCACGGTACTGTAGCCGCAGCAGAACAGGGTCCAATTATGAAATGATATATGAAGTTATAGTTCCGAAGACTAGGCGGAGCATTACCGTGGTTATTTATTTCAAGATTAACAATTCGTTTATAATTGAAACTGGGAGATCTCGCAGGCATTTAATGGGTTATTGAGGCTTCCCTTTACATGCCTGTGAGAAACGTAAGTTGTTAGTTGATATTTTACCATCGGCTTATCCAATAGTCGCAGGTACTAGCACACATCTGCGCCAAAAGAAACATGAAACACACTAATGAGACGTAAGGACAAGAGGCGGCCGCCATGAAATATTCTTGGTAAACAGATCGACCTACACGACCTGTCATCTGGGTCTCGACTTCTGGCCTTTGTTCCTGGAATAAAATTGTACAATAAATACATTATTATTATTATTTCTCTCTTGGACTCACGGGTCAAGCCCGGTCATTTGATAGGCGTGCGCGGGGATATAGATCCAACGCGTAGAGGCCTCTTTGAGAAGTTTGATGTAATGTTGTACGCCCGCCGTGACCCGCTCCAGGATATGCCAATGGAACGACATACCCATGAGCAGGTCTCGGCAGGCGTTGAGATTATTGCAAAGTGTGATGGAAAATAAATGGGCTATGGAGATGAGATCTGGGTGAACTTAATACTGGGCTATTACAGAAGAGGGACGGACGCCTGCCATACTGCGACTGCTTTTATTGCTATTTATTTGCTCCAGTTATTATTATTTATTATTATTGTGTTACGAGTATTAATGTAAGAATGTAGTAAAAGTAAAAGTAAAAGATGCGCTTGTTATTTACGCAAATGATTTCATTTAATTTGAATTTTATTCTGATATAAACATAAATATCTGGGTGTGTTCTCAATGTGGTTCTCCACAATGGGAGAATTTGGACGCTTAAGTATTTGTACATCATTTTTAGTTTAGGACCAATTAAAGATACCTACTATAGTGGTCGCTCAGTGAACGAAATTCGACCATACAATAAACTAAAGAGTATACATGCGTGTGTGTGTGTGTAAATGGTAGTATGTTTAATGTGTTTTATTGATTTAATGTATTTTTATGCATATTTTTTAAAAATAATTAATATAAATTCTCTATATAAACTTTATGTGTGCGAAATTTCATATTCCTCCGTCCGCGCAATTTTCTTAAAAAAGGGTACGAAGTTTTTGCTTCACGTATTATTATTTAAATATCGAGTGAAGAAAAATGTACGTACAGGTACGCTTGTTTCAAATGCGAGAGACCAACGACGTCTAAGCGTGCTCACGGTACTATTAATTTGGGAGGTGGCTCCGAGCGACGACGTAGTGTCCTCTTCGTGCACTTCTCGAGTATTGCTATCCATCAGTTGAATTATCTTCAGATTCATTTCCTTTGAGTTAATGGTATGGAGTTAAAATTTTAATTAGATTTGTATTATGTATTTTCTCATTACATTGAAAAAAAAATAGTTACTTTCAAATCTGCCCAGCCTCCTTCAGCTAAATTTCTCCCTTTTTCCATTACAACGATTTTGTCGACGGATTTAATGAATTGAAGTTGATGTGTCACCAATATCACTGTTTTATCTTCTAAGTATCTGATAGGAAAACGACAAACACTTTTATATAGCTTGAGCAACTATGTACATTACACCTCAAAATAATCTCATGTAGAATATTAGTTAAGATTTATTGTACAATACTGTACTTATTTGCTTAAAACATAATATATACAGTTGTTACTATATTGAAAAGGTACCTTTTGATGCATCTTTCAAATATGTGTTTGGCTACTTGCGTATCTACTGCTGATAGCGGATCATCTAACAAGTAAATATCAGCCTGTAATTAACATTTATTTCAACTTCAAACACTTTTTATAATAAGCATGTAATTTTTAAGCATATTATGTCGTAAATCAATCTACCTCTTTGTACACCGCTCTGGCTAAGTTGACTCTAGCTCGTTGACCTCCGCTCAAAGAGACGCCTCGTTCTCCAACTACGGTTTTATCGCCGTGAGGAAACAGTGAAATGTCTCTTTCTAGTGCACAAACTTTACAAACTTCCATGTAACGCGTTCTATTAAAAGGATGGCCGAATAAAATATTCTGTCGAACAGAACCTGCGCAGATTAAAAATATTAAGAATCATAATACAAATGTTGAGAATTGTCTAATCTCAAGAAATTATTAAGTTAATATTGTATTATGGCGACTTGGTCAGCGGAACCATTTCTGACTTCATGCCATAAGTATATACTTCCAATTTACTTCCCCATTTTCTGTGTATTTATAGCTGATATAAAATCACAATGTTCTTTGCAAGTATCGTATTATTCTTACCCACAAAAAGCCACGGATCTTGGCTCGCGTAACTCACGGACCCCTTCGTCACTATCTTACCAGTAGAACACGGCAATTCTCCTAATACCATGTGTAGTAAAGTTGACTTTCCTGAGCCGACAGCTCCAATGATAGTTGTCAACGAACCTGACTGAATCTGAATTAATGTTGTAATTAGTCAGATACATAATCTATTCTATTCTTATCATAATGTTCTTATAATATCTTACTTTAAGATTTATATTTTCCACATCATCTTGGTTATTTGATTTTATCCAACGACTGCATGCATCCATAAAAGTTATTACTGCTTCTCCGTTTCCTAGTTGGAGTTTACGTATTAATAATAATTTAGTGTTATTATAAAGAACTACCATGGGCACTACCAGGACTAATTTCTGGAGCATCTGCATCTACTTACATAATAATAAAATGTTATAATTATAATCTTACATTTTCATATCAATTAGGTTATTGTCAGATTTGATTCGCGTTGATATTTGTATATATACCTATATCAATAGCTTTGTGGTCGAAGGATCCACATTGCGAATTTTTGCTTACGGCTGGAGTGCAAATGCACCGCTGTGTATTTGCTTCCCCCTGCCGGCCCACATGAGAACTACAGTCATCATCATCAGGTCATTATAGTCTCCACTACAGGAGCACGACCCTCTCGTCCGTCGCAGACAGAAGGAGGATTTGGCCTACACTCCTCACGCTGGCCAGACCGGTTGGGGAGGCCTGATCGATGTTTTATAATGTATTTCCCTTAGTCGCCTTGTACGACATCCACGGGAAGAGACGGAGTGATTCTATTCTAGTCTGCCGGAAATCACACGGCCAAAGAGAACTACAGTGCTCGTTTCTAAATTCATATTACCTTTGTTTACTCGCTTTGGCTTATGTTGAGACGTGCTCGGCATTTCGTTAGATCGAACAGGAGTTTCAATTGGGATATCTACACAAACATGTTTTATGTCAAACAAAATGATTAAGTTAAAATATCAAACTGCATCATGATCCTTACCTACTATAGTAACTCGTTTCTTCGTACTGCTTATCACGGTTCTTTGTTGGGCTGTGTTTTCTTTCACTGGAAGTTGACACTCTTCACTTAGCAAATATTCTCGAATTCTTTGAACAGCTACGTTCATTTCTGCAATCTATGAAAATCTGATTTAATTTTCATCTATGAAATTTACTTTAAAAAACACAAATCGCGGGCGCCGCGGCTCTCTTCATGAATCGTCATCGGAACTATATAGAAATGTAAGTAGATAGAACTATACAGATATAACTTTGTAACTTTTTTAAGATGGCTTGGGATTGAGTGACGGGTAAGCATTGCTGTATTTACCCTGAATCTTTCCTTACATCCCCTATAGTGGTATCCTTTGACTCGCCTAGTCCTAATTTTATTTGGCCGAAACCATAGGCCTAAACTTCTAACGCACAATTATTGTCTCGCCCTAATTTTAGAATCTCTAATATTCAATGTACTAAACTCTATTGGCATACGTATCTTTTGAGATAATGATGATTAAGTCGAAGTAATGTAATCCCCTAAAATTTCACGCAGCCCTGTCTGCCCATTACTAGTGTGTTATTCTAAAACCGAAGGCGTGGAGACAGAGCATTCCCCTCCTGCTGTAATAAAGGGCAGGCACCGTGCGAGCCGCAGTGATGGAAACCGGCCACCACCGGTGGTGGCCGGTCGGAGCTGCGAAAGCGAGCGTGAGTATCACTCCTTTAATACGCAAAGGCGGAGGTACTTCCCGCAGCGCTGGAGATGTCACAGACCTCTGTTTTTTACATTTAACACACACAATTATTCGATATTAAAAAATGAGATATTAAGAAAATTTCAAATTGCTCAAATTACCCGCTTGTATGCATTTTATGAGTATTCACTTTGTGAGAATCACAATTTTGGAATTGGTTCGTAATGAATGGTTCCGACTAATATTTCATTTGGGAAGTTACAATACTTACAGTGAAAACAAATTTTTGAAATTGAAAATAGTCTAAATAATTTTTAGACAAATGAAAATTGTGCGTAAATAAATCAAGCTCATGGTTTGTATGCCAATAACAATTGGGGGTACAAAAACTCCAATACAGTGGGTATTGGAGTTTTTGTACCCCAAATTAAAGATTTGTATAATTTTCTGTAATGCTTAGAGATACAAGTAAAATTACATGTCCAACTGCTTGAGGAAAGTACAGCGTCATCGTTTGTTTCATGATGTTGTAATAACAGGTCAGGAAGAATACGTTTTGGACGGTGATGCGGCTCACTGTGCTGACGTACAGAAACACGGTGATGAAGATACCGAAGCGGGTGGTGAACATTATGAATGACATCACCATGCCGCGGATATATGAACTCATTTTTATATGGTGGATCTCGCTTCTGTTAAAGAAAAAATTCTAATAATTTTGGTCCGTTCGTAACTCGTATTACCTTTCTATATGTGGGCTATGGCATTTTATTTATTAGTATTATTTGATCGTTCAAAAAAGCATTACCGTCTAACGCCTTCAATAATTTTACGGAAAGGTTGTTCCCAGTTGTACATCTTTATAACTTCCATTCCCATCACGATTTCCTTCATCAATTTGACTCTTTCGTCGGATTTCAAAGCTGTGCCTTTTCTGTGATATGCTGTCCGGGTGCCTAGATATACTAAAAATAAACACAAACGCCGAAGTGGTAATTACAAAATGAAGGTTTAATAAACTCAAATAATTGCAGTGTGAACTTACTAACTTTGGAGTGGAAGAACTGCTATAATGATTAATACCCCATATACTGCAGGCATTCCCATTTCTCGATACAAGTAAACTGTCATCAGCTGAAAAAGAAAATATCAACTCTAATAAGTACATAATGTTTAATAACTAAAATTAATAGGTTATCTTCGCAATTATTCTTTTTCTGTTAAGTATTCTGACCGATTCTGATGATTATTTTTATACATAGGAAACGGAAACAGTAGACGGACGCTCCGCTGCTATCAAGCAAAATCCAGATTTTTTTAAAGATTTTCTGTGATGTCAAAAGTTAAGCTAAAGGCGCTGCAAGACTGAAAATTTTGATAAATTTACTTTTATTTTCTGTGAGAAAAAAATGGTCGGTTTAGGTCTGCTAATTTATCATTTAATTAATATAACTCGCAGTTTCTGCAATTTAAAATTAATTTAAAAAGCATATGCAAATATGATCTACCACTGTTTCACAAGGTCCAATCCACAGGTAATGAACGAAGAGTGGACCTGTATCGAAGCGATTCACGTCGTTGGCCATTAGGTTCACCACCGAGCTCGCGTTGCTCTCAGACAATGTTTGCAGACTGATTTTCAGCGCCTGTAAATATTACATTCAGTGTACGATGAGTATGTGCAGACACCGTTTGCAGACCGTAACTTTATAAGAATGGCCCTTCATAGGCAAGATACGTACATGCGAAACCCTGTTATAGTGGAAGTGACTGATCTAGAAGTGGTTATCCATGCCGTCTGCACGGATAACCACTTCTTGATCCGTGCAGACGATTGCTTGTAGACCGTAACCACGCCCCGTAATACTTCCAGTACAGGTTGGTTCTGTGTAACCATGAGACGTACATAGCATTCGTATCACTACGTGGGACACTCTTATAGCCAATGTGATGCGGCTGTCTGTACAGACAATTGCTTGTAACTCTTACAGCATAAGATAGTCCTGCGTAGCCATGAGACGTACGTACACGTAGAATTCACAGCTATATGCGGGACTCTGATACTAAAAGTGAAACGGTTGTCTATACAGACAATTGTTTGTAGACCTTAACTTTTCCAGTATAAGAAGGTCTCGCGCGGTGCTACGAATGTTACGTACGACTGGTGGCTATGCAACGTGAAAATAGAACTTCAATAAAAAGTATCCTTATGTGTTCATTCAGAACATTTATATATGCATGCCAAATTTCATGGAAGCTCTTTCAGTCATTTGCCCGTGAAAGAATATCAGCGTGTTTGTAAGCTGCCCGACTGGGGGAGTACCTCCCACCTCGCAGAATACCGCAGCCAAATAACAATTCCCTTGAGGGCTGTGGTGTTCCGCCGATTGAGTGAGGTCATCAGAAAGGAAGGAGTTGCTGCCTTGGCAGCGGGAGTGGCAGCGCGCAGCGATATTTTAAGTTGCGAGCGTTAATATGACTACGGTATCTATATATTTTCTCTATTTTACTTTCTTCTACCACCCGACGTAGTATAAAAAAACATCCGTACATCTCACAAAGATTCACATTTACGAGTATAATATGTATGATAGTAGAATCTAATACCACTTTCAAATCTACGCCTCACCTACATCTAACCTTTCTGTAAATAAGACTGCAGACGCCGACACGCATCTTCATACCAATATGCATGACGGCCATCATGAAGGGATGTGCCACCATCACATTGACTGTGCTGCAGAATACCACGCCGAACGAGAAGAATACTGCCTCTCCCCAGGACACGTTATCCTGAGAGTCGTAGTAGTTGAACAGACGGGAGAAGTACGAGACCTCCCTGGATATGAAATATTTTTCACAACAATAATAATGCACCGACTGCTGAAAAACCTGGACTGCTGAAAAAGGTGGAGGCTACTTATGGAAGGTTACTTGACTAACCTAACGAAGTAACCATATACATTGACTCTAGAGGAGTGTTGAGTTTCTGTACTACGCGGGTACATGTATTAGGTATATCTACATGTTATATGTTCATTCTTCATTAAACGACTGTGATTCAGTTATATTTTAACTTATTCATTTTATACGTATCTGTAAGGATATCAAATCACGTGCTGGTTATGCCGGAGTCTCGTGTCTCGTGTCAGAAAACATTCCTGCCAAAGTGCTGTGCCAAAAGATATTTATCAGTATCGTTAAAAACTAGAACGATCTATTGTCGTACAAATTTCTGTTTTATTGATGTTGTATACAAAGTACGAACGTGTGAAGTCATAATCTAAAAGCCTGTTGTATAGACCGTTTTTGTGAAACACCAAAATTGTAGTTTCAAGTAGTAAGCGAGAAGTTTATGTACTATCGAAGTCAGTAATGTGAAATCCATAATAAATTGAAAAAAAATGTGAAGTAGTCTTAATACATGAAAACTTACGTTGTACTATTACGAGATTCTTGTGAGGGGCTGTAATAGCGTAGCAGCAACCCGAGGAACAGTGGTTGTTGCAATCTATTAGAAAACAACAAAAATGCGGTTTGCGTTAGCTTAAAAAATGTAATATAATAAAATAGACGTTCAGAGAAATCAACAGTGGCTTACAGCTCGGTAACGGCAGCCTTAGACCTTGATCAGGATGAGCGAGATTATCCACAAATGAGGATCCACAGTACATAATCAATGTAATATAATTCGAAGTGGTAAATAATAGTGATCAGTCGGCTATGTATTGGAAGATAGATGGAACATAGATAAAAAGAGAAATGTCAATAATTAACGAACGAAATTTCTGTGAAATCTAATTTAATTCTTAGCATGACGTACATAATTATGCATTGGGTATACACGCATTTAAATATTTTGCACTGCTTTTTTTATATTTTTAGACAGAAGGTACTTATTTGGCAGTCATCCGCCGCCGGCGCCGCAAGTGCAACTGTTTTAATAGTCATTGATCTCATTTCACTCAGTCGCCGAGACGCAAAGAATATTGAGAATATTGACGTCAAACTTTACTTTTTCGAAATTATTTTTCGCATTTGTCGTCATTGTCTCCTGACACCTTGAGCATACCTTGAGCGTCCACTCCACTCGGTATCCTACAGCCGGCGTAGTTATCTAACAAACAGGTGTGATGATGTACGTGTAGTGGTCACATGATAGCCGTTAACGTAGCCTGAGTTCGCAGCACGTTACAACATGTTACCTAAGTATCATGAATGAGTAATGGACCTTATGAGAAACTCCACAGCGGCGAGTATCAGTCCATACAGCATGAGCTCAGGTCCAAATATTTTTAGGAAAACTTTCCATAAGCTTGGTTTATGGCCGTCACCCCGATGACGGCACGATTCCACTTCCTTGTTCCACGCTGCTTGTAAATCATCACCTGCCAACACTATGTATATAATCGATGTCTACCAGTATTACTATTATGGTCTAGCTACAGAAGAGAAAAATAGTTGAAGTTTTGACTAGCTTGGATTAGCAGAGCCTCTGACTTTATCTGAGTGGATTAGATCTGATCAACTATGTTCTGTGCAACTAATCAAGCAAATATATTTTTTTTCTTTTTTTTTATAGGGACACGGCTGCGAAAACCAGCGGCTGCATGATGTGCCGCAGAACATGGGAGTCCAGGAATGGAAGTGACGAAATCACACGCTTCATGACATCTCGTCGCATCTACTATGCCGACCTATAAGGTGCCCCTTCACATTCCTTTTAAAGGACCCAATATCGTGCACATGTGAAGCAGGAAATACATCGCCGGGCAGTCTATTCCACCGGTCAGGCACGGCACGGAAAAGATTGGCTGAACCTTTTTGTGCGAGGTAGCGGGTAGGTGTTTTCAACTACGTGAGAATGTGGACACTGAGATGGATGTAGTTCCGGCACTTAAATGGAGAAAGAGGGATAAGGCCGTAGATCTCTACCGCCGCGCCGTGATATAATCGGTAAAAGTGACTCATAATATCTTCTGATTAAATTCGTTGTAAGTTCCAAGGCAGCCGTAGTTTTACCCCCGGGACTGCATAGACTTCACTGTTCATTGCTTTTTTAGGTGGTGTGGTGGGCCCCCGGTCAAAAAAAAAAAGTGACTCAGTGCAGCGGCTTCTCTGTGGAGTTCCTCAAGCGATGCTTGCAGCTTAGGATCGTCTGTAATAATATGGACTGCACGCCTTTGCAATTCATCAAGGCCACCCATGAGGTATTTTGCAAGGCCTTCCCAGTATGCGAACAATATTCCAGACACAGTATAATTTGCGTGCGTAAACCAATAGTCGTTGTGCGGGTGCGAAATACTACCGCTCCCTATTCGGACTCTTAAGTTTACGGGAAGCATTCACTATTATATTTTGGGTCTGTTAAATGATGCTAAGGGTCTGGATATTTAGATCACTCTAGCAGGCCTCTTCATTGAGTACGTCATTCAGCTTATATCCAACAATAACATTTTAATGATTAATTAATTTTGATGACTGTTAGATATATGCAAGTAAGTAATATTAATATCTATGTAATCGAAATATTGTATTTGTGAGAGAAATAAATAAATGCACGGGACTAAACGCGGTCCTTTACAAGCTGTGCGCGGGGATATGGATCCAACGCATAGAGGCCCCTTAAAGAAGTTTAATGTCTCGTTCTAGAATATAATATCAATGGAACAATATACCCATACATTACGTTATTTGTAGATATACTCGTACCCAGTAAATCAGAACGGTGTTCTGGCAACGGTGCATACAAGTCGGCATCTTTGATATCCCGGCTATATCCTAGTTTGAAGGTTTCTAATGTCCATCTGCAAAATGAAATAAATTTTGATGCTTAGCTTATTTACATGACGCGTAGGTACACTGTACAGTGTACACCAATAAAGGAGGCGAAAAGTCGATTTAGTTATCTAAGTCTTAATTCTGAAAAATAATGTTTTCTCCTAAATGCTCAAATTCATTTAATAATGCCACATACAGCAATCGGTTAGCAATGCTAACAAATTGCTTTATGTTAAAACAATAACATGTCATATTATTATTAAATTGATATGAGAGCACATCATCATTGCACATAAATTGTGCGAAAAATGCACTGACTAAAGTGGGAAACATGGCATTTCTCTTACTAAAAGCACCTAAAAGTTCTATTTTTATTAATACCTGTATATGACAATTGTATTTAAGAAAAAGAATAGTAATTTTCTAAAATAAAATGTAATTTGAAACAAAATAATAATTATTATTATAATGTGGTGTCAAAACGTTTGGCCTATAGGCCACCATCTCTTATTGGGTCCGAGCGCTCGCATTTTGTTTCGAAAGATCTTAAGCGTCTTGTCAACTCTTCAGCAGAACGGCCTTTTTATTGCCCATCGAATAAACAAGCGTGGCAAGGCTGCTAACCTCCTGGCTACATTACCCCTTGACTGCGATGAGAAAAAGTTTTTTACGCTATTGCGTAACAGTTACAGCCCCCTTACCACCATCTCTTATTGCGATTCAATAATTGAATAGATTGCTTATTCATACCAATGAATAAGCGACTCTATTCCATTTGAAATAGAGTCGCTTATTCATTTTTTATACTACGTTTTTTTTTATATGTATACTACGTCGGGTGGCAGACAAGCATACGGCCCGCCTGATGTGAAGCGGTTACCGTAGCCATATTAACGCTCGCAACATAAAATATCGCTCGCGCGCCGCCACACCCGCTACCATCGCAGCATCTCCTTCCTCTGGTGACCTCACTCACTCGCAGGAACACAACAATCCTCAAGGGAACCGTTATTTGGCTGCGGTATTCTGTGAGGTGGAGGTACATTCCCCAGACGGGTAGCTTACAGTTACGCTCCCTACCTCTCTTTTCGCCAGAGCTTCGTTTGTCAGTCAGCAGGGTGCACCGCGAGCAGGTGAAGTTGGCTTTGGTTCAAAGATATTGAGGAACCACTTACACCCCAAATTTTGGTATGAATAAGCATTCTATTCAGTTATTGAATCGCTATAAGAGATGGTGGTAAGGGGGCAGTTCTTTTTTTCGGAGTAACTGTTTAAATAGGTATACTATATATAATTTTAGTTATTTATATTAAATTTACATAGATTTTTAAAGTCATGTAAAGATATAATTGTATATTTCTTAAAATAGTTTTTCTGTGACTATTACGCTTAGGCTTACCGCTCTTGCTTCCCCATTTTAATTTTTCACCCTGAATATCAATATACTTGCTGAGGTAAGATCTCATTGTACAATCGTATCACAGACGAAATGAATATCAATTAGTTAGGAATTAATAAATTATACATAATTTCTTCATTCATAATTAAATCTTTATAAACTACTTACCAGTAATTAAAAATATACAATTAAATAAAAACTAAATAAATATGACTAACTATATAAGTATACAAACAAAACGGAAATAACAAAAACTAATTAAAAGCATAGAGTAAATAAATTAAAAGTAACAAAATATACCGTGATCTAAATATTAGTTAGGTATCTGGCACTGGTAATGCAACGGGGCAGCAAATAAATCATAAGTATGTATTCAGTTTTGAAGTAAGGACCTAGATTTAAAAATTTACCAACCCAAATGTTAAGACAGAAAATATATTAGCCTTGTAGCGTGGATTCATTTGTCTCTTCTGTTTTGGATTCGTATCCATTTTCAATCCTAATTAGACTAAATTTGTGAGCTAAAGCACAGAATAATATACTTTAGCTAAAGCTGATTGCTGGAACCTATATTATGATATTTTGAGATCTTGTTGGTCATGCTATTTGCCATATTTGTTAGTTTGTTTTTGGTTGATAAAAGTTACGTAGAAAGATATCTCAATGCCGAATACGACGCGACGTCATAAGTAGTTACCGCATGTATGAAGGGGCCGAAGGCGTAGTGTGGACGATAGTTAATAATAATGATTTAAAAAAAAAAAAAAACCGACTTCAGTTGGCGAGAGCAGCTTATTGGTGGAATACCCCGGGAGTCGCTGCTGCCGTCTTCGGGGAGAAAAGTTAATGCGTTACGTTATACAAGATTCCTTAGTCGCCTTGTCCAGCGCAGAGCAATAGAGTGGCGCAATTCTATTCTGCCGGCAACCACAGAGCAAATTCAAGGGTTTCCCTCGATTTTTCTGGGATCCCATCATCATATCCTGACTTGGTGAATATGGAACCACCTCGCAATCATACCCTTTCAAATAAAAAAAGAGAATTTGACCATACCTGCTTATAAAATTCAAGGGTTTCCCCTGATTTCTCTAGGATCCCATCATCAGATCCTGACTTGGTGAATATGGGACCACCTTGCAAGCATACCCTTTCAAATAAAAAAAGAATTTTGAAAATCGGTTCACAATTCGCGAAGATATCGAATAACATACATACAAAAAAAAAATCTGTCGAATTATAACCTCCTCCTTTTTTGAAGTCGGTTAAAAATTTAAACGAAGTATCGGTTATCGCGCAAACTTTAGGTCATACCTCGAGGACAGTAAATTTTTTTTCGGGTTATAAATATTAATAAGAATTAGTTGTTTTTATACTACGTCGCTTGGAAAACAAGTATGCCGTCCGCCTGATGTGAATCGGTTACCGCATCATACGCCACCCCCGCTGCCAACGCAACAACTCCTTCCTTCTTGGTGGCTTCACTCTGTCACCTGAAAACGTGATGATAATTATTAATATTATATTAATTAATCAATATCATCATCATCACCAAAATAAGAAAGGAGCTGTGCCTTGGCAGCGTGGGTGGCGGCGCGCGAACGATACCTACTTCATGTTACGAGCATCAATATGGCGACCGTAGCGCTTCGCAGGCATCAGGTATGCTTGTCTGCCACCCGAAATGGTATAAAAAAAAACTCAGCGAAAACAAAGAGTGCGAATATTCTGCAAAATATTTTTTTTGTATTCTGACGACGGATTGCAAACAAGCACATGGCCCGTCTGATGTAAAGCTGTTACAATGGCCATATAATCGGTCGCAAATTGAAATACCTCTAGCGGGCCGTCACCCCTGCTGCCACCGCAGCGACTGCTTCCTTCCCACGATGGAAGCACCTCCATCTGACAAAACAGTAGCCAAATTACAATTTCCTAGAGTCTAGAAGGTGTTATTTCATCCGAATGATTCAGGTTACCAAGATCAAAGAAGATGCTGCGTTGGTAGTGGCGGCGGCGTGTGAGCGCTCGCTCAGACATCCTTAACGTATTTTATGTTGCAAGCGTCTACCGCGGTTACCGCTTCACATCACGCGGACCGTACGCTTGTTTGGCGTAGACGATAAAGTTTTTGCAAATACATAGTATTTTTTTTTTGTAATTTTATTTATTTGTGTGATTGTTCTACTGAAAGAGAGCGATCCCCTTTTTAAAAATATACAGACGAGAATAAATTTAAAAAGCCAATATGGCCGATGTGGACATGGACGTGCTCAATTAAATCGACTAAGTACGTGATGATAATAAATATTCCTAATAATAAAAAATAATGCCTTATCAAAAAAAGTCTGTGAAATAAACACACGTCCTTTGCCCTCATTGATAGTGCGCCTATACTTTTCAGCCCAAAGAAAGACTTAGGCCATCTACGTGTTGTTTCACATAAAAAATAATACTTTGTTCTTATAGTCAGTTCATTGTTCTTTGTTGATTGTATATGTCGCAATAACTAAAAATCCAGGCTATAAAAGAATAAGGCTATAATCTATTTACAAACAGTAATAATGAACTGCGTTCATCTTTTAACTTGGGTTTTGGTAACTCTAGCTTGGGTGAGTGATTGCCACGTATCACATATATCTTGATTCTTCTTTTTTCTTAATTTTTTTGTGTACATATGCACAAAGAATAATGCATATTGCTCAACTTTACGTAGCGGCATAATTTTGTTAATGTTATAAAATAATATTATAATCATTTATTTGCTAGAATACATAAGATCACATGAGGTCTTATTAAAGTACATTGGTAGATGTATTTAGCCTGCATGTATTTTTGTCACAATAGTCTAGAAATTTTAATATTATAAAAACAGTTAAATTTCTTTAATATTATAAAAACAGTTACTTATTAGCCAGTCACTTAAATTCTTCTTAAATATATTTCCTTGTAATAATTTAAACATAATCAGTATTTGATTATAAATTGTTATGGCATTATTAAATAAAATGTGATAAGTTTGGACGTTTGCTATTCAACCACGCAAAACCAGCTCAACGGATTTTCATAGAATTTGGTGCACAGATAGTTATAGTTTAATAATACATAGGATACGTGTTATCCCGGTAATGTGTATACGGAAGCGAAGCTGCTGGCAGAACTTAATATAGCTAAGCTAAGAGCACTTCAAACTTACTTGACATTTTGTAGTAATATACCATACCAACTTATCTATTAATTTGGACAAATTAAGAACTAAATCAATTATTACTAAAATGACAGTTCGAATTTACAGTTTCTTCGCCACTAGCGCCACCAGTTACTAAACAGATAAGTTGGGCGCAATAAACTCGCGTTTTTTATCTTCATTATAAACGAGTACTTAGGTAAGTTTGAGTGATGTTAACACATATTTTTTTTTTTTTATTAACAGGTAACTCAAGCTCAAGTGTATGGTCGCACAGTACGCACTTACCTCCCGCCCCCAGAACCATGCCAGCCTATTCCACCATGTTACAGCCCTTCTGATGACCTTAGCACCGTGCTAGCGGTTTCAAAACTGCTCGATCATGACTGTACTCCAAAGTCCAACACCAACGACATTAATACAGGAGTCATTATTGATAAGTTAATCAATGCATTGATATATACTACGACGCATAGCGTTTCCGGTAGCGGAAGCAACAGTGGATGTAATACTGGATCGTCTGGAGGATCGGGAGATAGGGACGGTTTAATTATTAGTTTACTTAAAGCATTGCTTGGAAGTGGTGGCACTGGGGGCAGTGGCGCTGGCGGAGTTAGTGACGGGAGTAACAGCAGTAATTTCGGTGGCGGCAGTGTTAACGGTGGTAGTGGTGGTAAAAAGTCGAAAGGTGATCAAGGACTAATAGACTTGGGTTTGTTGGATAAAAATGATTTGTTGAATCTGAAGATCGACAACAACGACATTCTTCGGTTGGGTCTAGGCTCTCAAAGCACCTCAGACTCCAAATCCAGCAGCGGCAACGGAGGAGCACTTGGTGGCGTTAGCGGGGTACTTGACTCGGTCTTGTAATCATCTACTATGTATTATTTTTACTTTTTTTTTTATACAAATAAAACATACAATAGAGACGATATTTTTATTTTTTGGATTCTTTTTAGGTTTCCGGTTTTGGCACCCTTATAGGATCACTCTGGTCGATCGATCGATCGATCATTAGTACTATTAATAATAGAAGCTCTAGTAGGAGAGTTTTTAATGGGGGGGGGGGGGGGGCATAACCTCAAAACCAAAAGTTGTAGCAGGATAGATTTCTGAAAATGCCCCCGAAAGCCTGGAAATCGAAATTATGACCAAACGGTTATATTATAGATAGATTTATATATGGTATATCTAGGTTATACACAATCTGCAAAATTCCACACGCTCTATAATTTGCCGTCCTTGTGATGTGACGCCTTCTTTTCTTCTTCTTTTTTATTTTAACGGTTCCATCTTTTTTTCCACGATGATAATATATGATGTGACGTCTTAAACAATTCGCAGGACGTCTGACAGATTTGAATCAATAAAACTATTTTGTTTAGAAAATATGCCTAATCGAGAGTCAAGATCGCCGAACCAAATGGAGAGAACAGACCTACGAGCACATCGTCAACGCCAACAGTCTGTTTGACCTACCGCATTACATGTATCACATCAAAACATTAGCGCTAAAAGCAAAATACTGAGTAAACCACTAAAACTATACAGAACGGCAGATTGTACCTACTCTGTAGTTTACTGTTCAATGGTCTAAAAGTTTGTTTGTGGTCCATGGTGCTCAAGCCTTTTGGAGCAAGCAAAGCATTGCTTGGAAGTGGTGGCACTGGGGGCAGTGGCGCTGGCGGAGTTAGTGACGGGAGTAACAGCAGTAATGTCGGTGGCGGCAGTGTTAACGGTGGTAGTGGTGGTAAAAAGTCGAAAGGTGATCAAGGACTAATAGACTTGGGTTTGTTGGATAAAAATGATTTGTTGAATCTGAAGATCGACAACAACGACATTCTTCGGTTGGGTCTAGGCTCTCAAAGCACCTCAGACTCCAAATCCAGCAGCGGCAACGGAGGAGCACTTGGTGGCGTTAGCGGGGTACTTGACTCGGTCTTGTAATCATCTACCTATGTATTATTTTTACTTTTTTTTTATACAAATAAAACATACAATAGAGACGATATTTTTATTTTTTGGATTCTTTTTAGGTTTCCGGTTTTGGTACCCTTATAGGATCACTCTGGTCGATTGATCGATCGATCATTAGTACTATTAATAATAGAAGCTCTAGTAGGAGTGTTTTTAATGAGGGGGGGGGGGGGGGGGCATAACCTCAAAACCAAAAGGTGTAGCAGGATAGATTTCTGAAAATGCCCCCGAAAGCCTGGAAATCGAAATTATGACCAAACGGTTATATTATAGATAGATTTATATATGGTATATCTAGGTTATACACAATCTGCAAAATTCCACACGCTCTATAATTTGCCGTCCTTGTGATGTGACGCCTTCTTTTCTTCTTCTTTTTAGGGTTCCGAACCTCAAAAGGAAAAACGGAACCCTTATAAGATCACTTTGTTGTCCGTCTGTCTGTCTGTCTGTCCGTCTGTCTGTCTGTCTGTCTGTCAGTCTGTCTGTCAAGAATTTCTATGTCGAGAATGCGTGGAGGTATCAAGCTGAAATTTGTACTGTATACTCAGGTCTACGGTCCCATGAAGTTAAAAAAAAATCAAACTGCTAAGTTTACGTAGAAAAAAGTTACGGCCGTTTATTCAGCAAAAAACGCATATTTCGACACACTCAAGGGAATCAAAACCTATAGGGTACTTCCCGTTGACCTAGAACTATGAAATTTGGCAAGTAACATCGTTATAGACTACAAGTACAGGAATAAATCTCAAAACTATACATTTGTAAATAGATCTTAAAAAATAGGGGGTCTATATTTTTTATAGGGTGTCGAAATTTCAAATTGAAACTACTAGTTCAAATGGGGTATCATATGAAAGGGCTTGATGTACACATTGCAAAATATATTTTATTTATTTTTTTCGACGCATTATTTCTTATTTATAATGAAAAATATCAAATTTAATAATGATACTACGTACCTACGGAACCCTCGGTGGGCGAGTCCGACTCGCACTTGTTGGGTTTTTTTTATTTTAACGGTTCCATCTTTTTTTCCACGATGATAATATATGATGTGACGTCATAAACAATTCGCAGGACGTCTGACAGATTTGAATCATTATAACTATTTTGTTTAGAAAATATGCCTAATCGAGAGTCAAGATCGCCGAACCAAATGGAGAGAACAGACCTACGAGCACATCGTCAACGCCAACAGTCTGTTTGACCTACCGCATTACATGTATCACATCAAAACATTAGCGCTAAAAGCAAAATACTGAGTAATCCACTAAAACTATACAGAACGGCAGATTGTACCTACTCTGTAGTTTACTGTTCAATGGTCTAAAAGTTTGTTTGTGGTCCATGGTGCTCAAGCCTTTTGGAAACCCAGCCTATTCCGGTGGGTGGTAATTATGAAGTTTTCGAGCGAGGTGATTCATGATAACCTTCAAAAACAGTTTGTACATGTGAGCCAGGTGAGCGATCGGTCTATAGTTCTTCACATTAAGATTTTGCCACATTTTTTGAAGAACAAAACCTCCCGGTCTACGCGACTGGTACAGTCCAGTTGTGATACCAGAATCAAACTGATGCAGTAGTTTCTTCACAACCGGGGTTCATCAAGCTTTCAACAGCTTTGGTATAATTCGTTCTATCGGGAACTTGACCACATTTCAGCTGTACTAGGGCTATTCTAATCTTGACCATACTGATGTCTGGAATGTTTTCGGTGAAGTGTCGGATTGCAAGGTACAGTAGGATCCGTAGTGGGCAACAAAAGGGCTAAAAATCTTTTCTCGGTCTAAAGGCAAACGTATCTGTCGAAGCTCAAACTAGACAATAGCAATGTCGTCTCTTCGAAGTCAATGATCTTTATAGAAGTAGAGAGATTTTCCTACTAATCCTAGGAATAACGTATTTAGTATTAAAGGAGCGATAGCCGCGCCGTATCAACCTTCTCAAAGCCGCATATTCTGTTCAAGCTCTTCCAAATGTGCAAATAAATGTTGTTACCTCTTTATAAGATGTTGTTATCTTTTCATCCTAGTGGCTAGCGAGCATAACTTCTCGAGCTTTATGCTGCCGTCCAAAGTCATTTTTGTCCGACTTCGTGTAAAGTCTGATAATTCATTTATTATTTCGTATAAGTACGTCCGTGGTGGTTTCCAGCTAAATGAATAGGTTGAAAATCCAAGTGAAAAGTGATTTCTTTCAGCATGTTTCCAGCCTTTGAGCATTAATACTAGGCCAACCGACTCTATAGGCCGTAAGAGAAATGTCCTTGACAGAGATAATTACGTTACTAGTAAGTGTATTATTATTAAAGAAAGAAAAACATGTACAAATGACATTTATAATCTTAAAATTTTAATAGCAATAAGTATTAATATCTGTACACACAGATAAAAGCATTATATACTTTGCATCTCTGTGGGTAAAATTACACTATCGGTGGTTTAGCTGTTGAGTTATTTTATTAAACATTTATATTGGGGAACTAGAAGATTCCTGACGATGTTATCATAGAAGCATATTCCTGAAAGCAGGAATCTATCCTGCTTTCAAGAATATGCCCGATATAGAAATAATAGAAAACTTGAAAACAATATTAATAATATTGGACTGAAGAGTGATTGTCATCAACGAAACGAAGAATTATCATATAAGTGTCAAATAAGTTGTCAAGTTAGCGTTCCCATCTGGCCAAGGCCAACCGAAATTCAAAGCAGTGTTGTAGTATAACTTTGACAATTGAGACAAGCATTTTAAACGGTATGTGCTTCGTAATAAGAGTCATCTTAATTTCTCTTCCTTAATCGGACCACTCCGTTCGTATCGTTGAGGACGTTGACTGGATTGACTGTTGACATTGACATATATTCAAACAAAAGTCAAGTTGTAACTAGACTTGCGCAAAACAGTTCACTGAACTGAAAAGAGAGATGCAGTTCTTTTGACGCAAATGAACTATATCACTCATCTAGTTCATTTAGTTCATTTAGTTCAATTGCTTCTGTAGTTCTTTTGACTCATTTAGTTCGTTTAGTTCAATTGCTTCTGTAGTTCTTTTGACTCATTTAGTTCGTTTAGTTCAATGTATCTTTGATTCAATCGACTCAGTAGTTCTGTTGACTGATTCCTTCTACATTCTTCTATGTTCTATTGCATCATTTTGATGACATTGTATTTTTGTATTAAATAAGTAAGTAATTAAATATTTTATAAATTTCCTTCCAAATATTGATTTTCCTTCAAACTTTTCACAGGCTTAGGACTGTCAAGCTTGAGTAAAAAGAAATTATTTAGTGGTTAAAATAATAATTAATATAAAAATTGAGCCTTGTATTAATACTATAGCATATTTTCGCTAACAGCTTATGGTTCTTATGTCCTTAGCCTTAGAGTTCTAATTCGGTCAGTCAACCACGCACGAAACTATCTGTCTCGTTTTATCACGAACAATTTCAGAATCTTCCGTCCTTTTCGCTCTCTATGAGCAATTTTGTCATTACAACGTATCTCTCTCATTCTAGCTCGTACGCTTTATGTATTTCCGTTCTTTTTACTCTTTGTCACTCATTGAACTAAATGACGCAGTGAACTACATGGGACAAGAAAGAGTGAGTGACAAGAACCGGCTTGTATGGTGAACTGGTACAATTGAACTACTCACTCAGGAACTACACAAGTCTAGTTGTAACAACTTTGAATGTTTTGAGAAAAAGTAATGAAAGAAATCTGTGAATAAAATAGTGTAGCTTGCTTTTTATACAATTTGTGTAAAGAAATAAAACTGCATACATATTGATATTAATTTACATTAAAATTCCCGTCCATGTTTTTCAATTCTAATTACGAATAGTATTTCCGTCAGATTAATGTCAATATGACTAATGAGATTGAAGGTATAAAAACAAACGAATTTCTACGGAGACGAAAACTTAGGCTTCAACAGGTTTGGCAAAAAATTATATTAAAAAAGAGTTAATTCAAAAAATTTCGTTAAAAGACCTTTACATTGATACGTGAATTTTTAGGTTAGAGAACAGTCTAAAGATATTGCAAAGAAAATAAGACAACGAGCTAAAGTTGAAAACTTGAGGCAGGTTACTGAGCTAGACGCACACAGGGAAAAGGAATATTTGCAGCGACAGGAAAAGTTGGTCAAACGCTTAGAACAATTATATGCTAATGGGATTAAAAGTGTTGGAACCAGCCATAAGAGTGCTGCAGAGTTGAAACAAGGTGAAATTCGTGTTACATATCATTAGTTTTAGCACCTAAATAGACTGTATGTATTTTTAATATTATGTTTTGTCCATCATAGCTTCTACAGAACAAATAGACTTATCAAAACATCGTGGGAGGGAGGCAGCAGCTGAACTAAAAAAGAGAAAACAAGAACAGTTAGATGAGCGGAAGAAATTGTTGGATAGGAAACTACAAGCAAGGTATAATAATTTTAAAATTGATATTGAAGTAGGAATTAAGTAATAAAGTGTTTTTAATTTTACATACATCATTTCTTCCTAGGGAGGCAGCTAATGAACTGAGTAGAGAGAAGTCATCAACGGTGGTGAATAAACTGTTAGCGAAGGCTTCTAGTAACACTGTTTCTGATGGCGCTACTGACAAGGGAGCTGTTGGTGATACTAAGGAACTTAATAATAATACTAAAGTTGAAGTAACCCATAGTAACATGGGCACCCAGTGGGAGGATGAGGTACCCAATGAATGGGTTCCAAACGTACCTACCTTATTATTACCAGGGGACGACAGAGATAGTCCTAAAGAACCATTGAACTATAACACTGAGGGAAAATCTGACAAAAACAAGAGACTGGACTTATTTGCAGTTAGTGAGGAAATGCCATCAAGTTTGCGGGGAGGGCTAGCTGACATACCTGAAGAGAGAAATATTGTGAAGCCATCTCTTACATTGGTTTCGGAGTATATACAGCATCGAGACCTTCGTTTACGAGATACTGACACAAGACTCAATAAAAAAGTGACTAGTGACCTAAGCAGTCTAAAACAAACAATATTGAAGACTAGAGCGTCAAAAACTGACGATGGTATGTATAATGATATATGTCACGTACTTGACGAACAAATTATACCTGTGCCATTGTGGCAGGCGGAGAATTGTGGCTCACATGTTTCATGCCCTGGACAAGCTGGTGATAGCAGGCAATTTAAAATGACTAATACTGAAATAAATAATTTTTTTTGTGGTTTCCATCCCAAACCTGGAGAATTGCTACCTACTCCCATGCTGAGAGGTTCAAGTCCGTTTCGCAGGAATAAAGTAACCCCAAGACTTGTCAAGCAAACAGGTGACAGAGCATTGTCATAAATAACAATCATGTCATCAGTTAGTTTTATTTTAGAGCATATTAATATGTAATGACTTACGCACTAAGTACTTTTATATTTAACCTAAATCCATACAAAATGATTTACTAGAAGTATTTTGTACATGAAAAAGTAGTAGATGATGTATTTTACTCAGTAGTGTAATACTATTTAGATAATATCATGGGTAAATGGTGTTCCCTTCTTGCAGACACATATTACATCATATTCATTTTCATACAATTTTGTCTATTATTTTCGTAGAAGTATTTTTCATAGCACTACAATTCAAGAATCTTACATTACATATTTATATTTCACAAAATAATCTAACTAGATTTAAAAAAAAATAAAGATTTTGTTCTGTATTAAGTGTGTATTAAGTTTCAATGAAAATGTAATTGAAATGAATATAACAAAATGAAAATAGATGTCATGTTACCCATAATTTTTGTTATCACAAAAGTAGGTTAGGTTAAAACCAGAAATGCCTAAAGACCTGCTACATACCAGAAAACTTATCGCTATCAGGAACGAACTGCTATCAGAATAGTGGGATAGGATAAAACTGTGGCACGGTCAGAAACAAATCTACCAGAAGAGTAGGTTTGGTTAGGTTAGATAGTGACCTCACCGGAAAACAAATTTCTCAGTCGATACTATGTTGTGTTAAAAACAACAAGTTCCCAAGTTTAATATGAAAACTTGGGAACCAAAGTTTAATGTCAATACTTGACTCCAATGTATTTATCATGTAATTCAACTTGTTTATATATTGATACTGTTTCAGGTAAAAATAAAACTGGGGACAGATCTGTCATTTCAAGTGCCCTACCCACTGGCTCCACCAGAAAGAGTTGTGTTACAATATACAACCACGCAACTAGAGACACTAGGGACATACCACACGAAAATGATGGACTAGTAGTTGCAAACTCTCAGACTGATGAAGATGCCTATTCTCAGGCTATGAAGGAGTCTTCTACAACCGATGCTAAAGATAGGGAACACCAGAGAAGATTGCAGGATATGAGAAACAAGATAGCTATGACGAAACAAAATGTTGAGAAAGAATACAAAGATACTATGACGTTTTTGGGTTCAATCCCAAAAGATAAGCCCAACAGATCTATTGTAAGTGTTAATAATATATATTTTTTATACATACACTAATAGGTAAACATTACAATAAATGTATAAACCTTAGAGATGCCATAACTTATTTCGTCGAAACTCTGAAGAAATGTACATTCCTTAAAGTTTTTATTAAAAAAAATTGACTAATCTATCATCATACAGCTCAAACAACTGGATGGATCTTGTTGAAATTTGGTACATACATATATATTATAACGTAAGCATTCACTAAAAAAGGTTTTTTAAATATTTTTATGAGATACTTGAATATGCTTGCATGAAATCGTGGGCCCAAGCTGGTAAAATATAAAAGACGCAAGCGAGGCTGCAGACGGAAAGTTAGTATCTAATTAATTCAAAGTATGCGCAACTACTTTGCTTCCGTCCTATGTCTAGAGCCATGGTGACCAAGCGGTAGCTCGCAGGCACCTGGTAGCCCACAGCCTGTTTTCGGGCGCCCGCGAAACAAATCGGATCAGGAATACACAAATAAAACTTTAAGAAACTTTCTGAAAATGTCAACAGCCAAGTATTGCATCAGCTTTTTGCTGTTCCGGTCTATTCTGTTTAGAAGTATGTCATATTATCATAATAAATAAAAAGTGGTGTAGTTGTATAATGTAGTTTCCTTTACATTAACTTGTGTTATTTTTATTAAATCGGCGGTGCCCGCGTGGCGTATCGGGATTTTCAAAATAGCTCTTGGAGCAATACCAGTTGGGCACCACTGGTCTAGAGCCTCATCTCTCATCACTTAGCGTATTTTACCTAGGCGGTAAAATACGTCCGGACCCAATGTGCTATGGCGAGTACTCTGATGAACTGTGAAGAAACATCTTGCAGGCCAGCATGGCTATGTCAACTGACAGGACACTAAGGTCTCTTGTCCGTTGCCGATGCGATTTGGGCTCCTCTTTACGCTTATCATCAGGCGACATGGAGCCATTATGCTGAACTATTATAAAAAAAAACCCTATTTAAATATTTTGTTCCAGAAAACTGCATATATGGATGAGCGGAGACAGCAAATGATAAGAGACAGTCGCCAGCAGAAATTACAGAATGAATATCGGAAAATCGAAAAAGAATGCAGAAAGCATAGCCACTTGGTAAAAAATGTTTTGTTTAATTCTGTATTTTTGTTGGCCCCGCTTGGCGACGCCAAGCTGCCCCTCCCTGGCCTCGCTTGGCGACGCCAGGTAGGGGCAGCTGAGCCCCCCTCCCACCGGAGATTCTATTTATTTATAAGTTTTATTCATTGTACAGTCAAGAACTCGTGAAGCTTTACACGTTGGACTCTGTACCATTAATTATTACAATCGCTGTAGATGTAAGGCTCGTACTACAAGTACTTTACCTACAATTCATACTTTTCTCATTCTCCATGCTTGCCCCCCCCCCCCCCCTCCGGCCAACGGCTGGCGACGACTTTGTGTGTGTGTAAATTATGTCCAATGTATATTGTTGCATTGTAATGTGCAGTGTATAAACATTCTATCTATGTATTTATTTTTACTACAGTCATACATTTTTTTTTTTGGTATTCAGAGAAAAACAGCAGGTGTCAGAAGCCGGAGTCAGTCCAAATCTCCGTCAAAAGCCGATGGTGACTTTGAAGCTAGAGATTTCCAATATTCTTGGATGCCAGTTCCCGATAGCGACAGTAGCCTCGCCATACATACTATTCCTACTGCAACAAGAGAAGGAAAATCTGGAAACACTGTTAAGTTCAGCAAAGTGGACAGCTACCACGAGTACAGATCGCGTCACAAACATACGCCGCCCACTAAAGACACGGAGAACGCGGCGCAAAACAAGCGAGTGGTGGAGACAGTTATCGTGCAGAATGATGATGATGATTCGTCTGATAGTTCTTCTGTGTATTCAACAAGTTCTGTTGAAGATTTAGGGATCGCAACAACACGTTCAAAGGGAGCAACTGAAAGCAAAAGCAAGGAATTGAGTGACGCTGAACGAATTATAATTTACAAAATTTTGGATTCAAAACAGAAGGCTAAAAAGAAGTCGAAGCTTATAAGTGACATTGCTAAATCTTTAAGCTCACTCAGTAAAGACAAAAACGAAAAATTGCAAAAGGAAAGAAGAGGATCAGACAAAGAGGAATTTAAACAACCTGTAGATAACAAACACACTGACAAGAGAGTATCTACCAAACATATTGAAGAAGGTAAATTTTCGCTTTTTTATTTATTAGAGGGGGGGCAAACGAGCATGCGGGTCACCTGATGAGAAACAGTCACCACCGCCCATGGAGATCAGTGACACCAGGGGGTGACCTCACTCACTCGCAGGAACACAACAACCCTCAAGAGAATTGTTATTTGGCTGCGGTATTGTGTGAGCTGGAGGTACTTCCCCAGTCGGGCAACTTAAAAAATATGCTATGCCCTACCTCTCTTTTTGTCAGGGTCTCGTTTATCAATCAGCAAGGTGCACCACGTGCAGATGAGTATGGCTTTAGTTCAAAGATGTTGATGGCCCCTTACACTTAAACTTAATTTGTTAATAGTAAACAATTATTAACTTTAACCAAACTGTATGTTAGTGAAGAAAAAGAAGAAGGAAAACATTTATTTGCATACTCATTTGTGTTGTGTGAAAATGTTTAATTATTTCTCATTAAGATTATTATTGATCATATATTTTATTTATTACAGGCGTGTACAAGGCGACAAGTAATAATGGGTGAGTATTTAGTTTAAAGGTCTATAAATGCTATTACTTCCTCTTTCCTCTAATCCTGTCCTTCTTCCTTCCTCCAGGCTCTCTTACAATGTAACCAGCTGTTATTCTACTAACATTGAGATGTGGCACACTAATGCAGATAGAAAACCATGGTGGTAAATAATTAATGAGTATGTAGTATTCATAGTTATAAATATTTTTAAGATGGAAAAATTCACCTCCCCCGCCAAGGAAGGACTTGAACCCACGATCTCTCGATTACGGATCTTCCAACTGAGCTACCAGCCTACCTACCGCCGAAGCTGAAGCTGATTACTATCGAATATTTTGATTGCGAAAATCCATCTTCAATTTAGATTTATGCTACTTGTGTTTAGCTTTGCTGGTAGAAATGATGGAGCTCTATCGACTAACCTAAAGATGTTTAGCAATAACTTAAACATAAGACCTATTTTTCGAATCATAATATTCGGTGATAATCGGCTTCACGTTCGGCGGTAGGGTCCCAGGATGGTTTCCATTTAAAAAATATTTATAATATTCCGACAGGTTAACCGAAATCAACTATTAAAATAAGAAAAATATTAAATAGATCCACAAAAAAACACTGTTTTGCATATCAAATTAATCTGATCGCACATCAAATCCTGCATTTGATGTGCAATAAGTATTTTTTAATGTGCAAAATACCTAACCTATTTTGATGTTACGTTAAATAGTATCCTTAAAATAATAATTCATAGTCATACCATTCATGGCCGTGTGGTTTCCGGCAGACTAGAATTGAATCATTCCGTCTCTTCCCGTGGATGTCGTATAAGGCGACTAGTCCTCCGTCCCCCCCGTCTGGCCAGCGTGGGGAGTGTAGGCCAAATTCTCCTTCCGTCTAGGACGGATGAGAGAAGGTCGTGCTCCTGTAGTGGAGACTAAAATGGACCTGATGATGATGATATCATTCATGCAGTAGATGTAGAGACCTGCCCACCGTATCAGAAAGTCACATATCCAGAGGCGGATTTGTAGTGTTGGCCGCCCTAGGCCTTGTCGTCGTCGCCCCAGGTCGTATCGTGGCCGCCTTAGGCCGTATCTTGGTTCTTATTCTCATTATATAGTATATTGGTTCTTGTTTATCAGCTTCATGCCTAGTTATGTAATTCTTCTCTGTAAAACCGCCATAGCAGACAGTAGTTTTGTGTAATACCCTGGAACTATGTATAACTAACAAGGAGAAATTTGTTAAATGCACTTGAATGTACAATAACGCATAGCCAGGTAGTTTTGTCTAACATGACGTTTTTCATTTTAGACATTCTCCTAGTGTGACTATTTTAGATTTCAGACGTTTATGCATCATGGTCATTTTTCTAATTGACCTTCTAATAAGGAAATTAACCGGGGTGGAGAATTAAAATATTGGTATCTTCGGAAGTTATTTATGTATGATTGATTTTTTTTATACAACTCTGTTAGTCAAACAATCATAAGACCCATCTGATGCATTGGAATTAAAGTAGCCATATAGAAGCTTACAATATAAAAAATATTGCTCGCGCGATGACAACCCTGTTGCTAACGCAGCATCTCACATCTGGTAACTACACTCACTCGCATTCTCACAACAATCCTCAAGGGTATAGTTATTTGGCCGCTGTCGTCTGAGGAATTAATTTATTGACTTGATTTTTATTATCCCCGTAATAAAAGTTTAAGATCTGGAGGGTATACTTTTTATCTCGGAAAAACATCTTATATTCTATCATAACTGTCATGTTTGTTAAAGAAATCCATATGTTATCCTGTTTTTTTTTCAGGGATAACATTTCCTCGTTATATTTTTCTGATTCACGAGACGCTGATGTGATAATACCGACTGAAGAAGGCCGGCACGGCCGACCTTGCTGTTGTCGCAAAAATGTTACTAAACACCATCAGCACGAAGCAGGTACGTTTATTATTTTGTCTTGCTTCAAATGGTGCTATATTAACTCTAAATTGTATTTTTTTGACGTGATAACGTCTTATAAATCGATAACGAGAACGCCGGCTGCACGCACGAAAAAGCATGACTCATTTTCACGTTCCGCCTGAGCCGAGCGTGCGAGCGAGAGCGCGGAACAAGCGACAGAGAGGCACGATCGCCCTATGTTTCTTATGACGTTACCACGTAAAATTATCATCACTTAGTTCTTTTACATTTAATTTACTAGTTGTTTTACAGATAACCATTTTTTTTATTTAAGACATGTCTAAAGCTCACAAGAGCCCAAGTGCAAATAAATAATTTTCATTTCAATTTTATTATAATTATTAATGTTATAATAATTATTATTTCCTCAGATACCAACAACGCCTCTCGTCAGGAAAGAGATGATACTTCACAAAAGTGAGTAATTAAAAGAATAAACTTTATTTTTTTCTTATAATATAAACACTTATACTCTTCCATTGTTTTTCCTACCTGTTTCGATTTTACAAAAATCGATCAAGTCTAAATTCTACAAAAAAAAGTTTTATTGGAAAACACGCTGAAGATAACTCGATTAGTACTCACAACCTGCTCCCAACTCCACTCCTAGTGACGTCTGGTTTATTAATATTAGCTAATATATAGTAATGATGGATAGATAGTTACTTTTTAAGTATTTTGTAATCCACGAGCAATATAAGCCTTTCATTTATTTAATATAAATGGTTTTAATAGTAAAGAGTTTTGAGATGGGTTAGGAAAACCACACATATGAAAGTATCAAAAATTACCCCGATTTGAAGAAAATTTTAAAAAATTTCGACCCTGGTGAATAAATACGATTATTAAATACCCTTTTAATATTTTCAAAATTAGTTGTGTGTTCTACAAAACAATACCTTAAAAAATTAATTAAGTACCTTGAAATCACTAGAATAGAATTCACGTTACCTGAATGTTTGCAGAAAGGACATCTGAATGACTTGATAATGCTGTAAAGGCGAAACCCTTAGAATAGAACGAAGTTATAAAAGGTACAACTACTTTTCCTAACCAATATTAATAGATTTATGATACTATTTTTTTATTTTTTCAGAATCCAGAGTAGTTACGTGGCAAGCAAATGTAGTTGTGATAATATTGACTCAAGAAGAGAAAGCCCTGCTGCAACGCAACCTTCGGCAGCAACTTCGACTTCATCGTTTAAAACAGCTGCGAATAATAAAACTAGTATGGTAAATAATAGTAATACTGCAATACCAGATGGTGGTTACATTAAGATTACAGATGACGACGGTCAAGAAGCTGGAAAGTTCTACATTGGTGCTTCTGGATTCCTCAAAAATGACGCCTATGAAGTATTAATACAGCTTAGAAAAAAGGATTTACCAACGGAACATGGAAAAAACGTGGCCACAAATCTGACTGAGGAGAAGATATTACCTGCGCACGACTTGAAACAAAAACAACATGATGAACAGCCCGCCCCTCTTGATAATTTAAGTGAAGTTCAGCCGGCAGCTAATAAATCTCATATTATTAAATTATCTGACAAATCATTAGGTAATAATACAGAGGAAAGATTGAACAATAACACTGACGCTTCGTCTTTAGATAAAATTAATAATGCGAATATACTGCAGGCGTCACAGGTTTATAATGTTGAAAATAAAGAGTATGATGAACCGAAGAGGTATTCCGATAAAGGCGTATCTACTTCATTTCAACTACCTTATGCAATACCCAGTCATGTCGCAATATCCGACCATCCCCCTAAATCTGCTACATCAACTTATACACAGACTACAGCCACTCCACCAAATCAACGCCCTGTTTTCATTCACATGAGTTCATCTACTTCTACTGCTTATATGAGTCCTCCGGAAATGGTTCTTCCAAAATTTTTAAGACAGGATTCTGATGAAATGTATGATGATAGTCAACAAAGATTCAATTTTGGGAGCGGTAGACCAGAAACATATAATTGCCGAAGAAATTTACAAGCCTGCATGTGTAAAAGTTGTTTACAAGAAAATAAAAATATACCGTCCATAAAAAGCAGCAAATGTTCTAAAACTAAATTGCACACTCCACCCAATTCTACACGAAGTTACACTACTAATGAAATTCCTGATAATCGAATTAATGTACATAAAGTCTTTAAAAATAAATGTCTTAAATGTTGTAGCCGAACTGGATCTGTTAAATGCTGTGGTAAATGTAATAAAAAAAGTACACGAAATGGAACATCAACAAAACGACCTTGCCGACAGTGTGTATTGCATGTTAATTCTAGTGCCTCATCTAAAAGTAAAACATTGGAATCCAAATTGAAGCTGGATCGTAAATCAAATCTGAATCCATTTATTAAAAAATATGTACATAAATTGCTATCAATTAACAAGGAAGGTATGAAAGCAATAGAAGTGGTCAACCAAGAATGCAGCGCTGTAACTACTCCAGGAAGCTCGATTATCGATGTGCCACGAAACATTGATGACCAGAAACCAAAAGTTGAACAAAAGATATCATTACAGCAAATTAAAACCGATTTAGTAACACACTTATTTAATGATTTCACAAGAAAAAGCCAAACTCAAAATATACACGGGTCAAATCAAGTCTCGCAATGTAGAATGTCCATGCCTCGGATGCCTAAAAAAAAGACTGTACATAAAGTAAAATCTCTAAATATATCAAAACGTGTTTTAAAAAATAAAAAAAATGAAGCAAAAGTTCCTCTCAAATCGTATTCATCTAAAATTAATAGGACATCATCGTCCACTCAACAGGAATCCGCTTATGTGGAAAGATTATCATTAATTACTCCAAAAAAGATCCGTAGCAAAAGTTCGCCCACTCCTAGACGTGAAAACGAACGGGACTTGAATCAGAAAAATAAAATCCCAGATGTGACTAGTACTAAAAGATTAAGCCAAGTTCCTACAATTCAAAATCGCAATACTGATATAAATCAGGAAAATTTTAGAACAAGGAATCGTGTACCAGCCAATAAAGTTAGCAGTGAAATTCTCCATATACAACCTAGTGAAATTACAGCATCTACTGCAGAACGAGAAGCAACTAGGACATTTGATGAATTTCCAATAAATACTTCTACTCAAACTAGTCGAGATATTGATAGTGACGTAAATTACATGAAATTGGCTGAGGATAAACTTCAAAACATGGAAAAAATTGCTGACTTGACCGAAAAATGTACGAAACGCTTATCAAGTCTTGCTAAAGTTTTAGAAGAAGTTAGAAGAAATAAATCTTTAGCTTATAGCCAAATATCGACATCTGATTCTGCATCTGATTCTGATCATAGGTCAGACAAGAATGCAAATACTAATTTAGTGCAATCTAATGAACCAGCCGTTGATATTCAAAGAATACTTGATACCAAATCTTCTACATCAATAGTTACAACTGAAGGCGAAGGAAATGAAACAGTTGATTCATCAAAATATGTTCCTTTCTTAACAAATATTCCTAAACCGGCGTTATCTAAGTATCCAATAAAAACAATAGCGGAAATAACTGTTGATAATTCACTTAATGAAGATCAAAATGCTATTAAAAATAAGCTTCGGCCCCCTCCTGCTTTGTCACGCTTGAATCTAAAGCATAGACAAGGTTATATTACGCCGCATGAATTATCAACGGTCGTAGAAGTTGATTCCCCAATGAGCGTAAAAGTAAAAATTCAATCTTCGCGTACTGACACAAAAGGCGAAGTTGCAGATGTTTCAGAACATGTACCTATTGGTAACACTGACGATGTAATAATAGAAGCACGAGAAAGTATTAGAGACAGTAGAGAAGAAAACAATCCTAATCCTGATTTACTTCAAAGCAACAACAATATATCTACACGACATAGAAAAAAATCTTCCACTGATTCCTCCGATGATTCCAAATTGCAAATGATGGATTTAAAACAATTTAATGATATTATGTTGCAACCTTTTATAAGCATCCAAGAATATGCTAAACAATGTAATATTGAAACACTTGAAGGTACCAATATCGATAACATTCCAAAAGATGATGCAAATGACGATGTAAGTTCCATGCAATCAGATGGCAGTTTACCAGATGTCATTGCAGAACTACTAAAACGCAAAATAATTTCAGAACCGTTTAAGTACGACACAGCTTCCAACGTTAATTCTACAACGGGTTCCTCTGAATCTACATTATCCATTTTAGCGCTATCCAAAGTTAAGAAAGACAAAAAGAAGCCAAGTGTAATGTTTCAGGATAAAGAAAATGTGGCTGAGACTTCTGATACCTTAAGTTTTTCGTCAAATCCAGATTTGGAGAACGCATTTAAAAAGCTCGGCATGGGTTGGGCTTCCTCCACATTAAAAAAGACAAAAGAACGTTTGGCTTTGTCTTCTTCCTCCAATACGTCTAGTTCCAGCATGTCTCAGTTTAAAATGAAGGCTTATAACAATCAAGATATTCCGGCTCTTGTGACAGATTCGGTTTCCTCTATTTTGAATGTATCGAAAAGACCTGTCGAAGGTCGCCGTGTAACAGAAATTTCCAAAAATACTGGACAACAGACATCTATGATAAAGTCGATGACGGTCAAAGAATTTTTGACTAATGAACTGGCTGACAAAATCACTTTTACAAATAAATCTAATCGAAATGACACAGAAGAAGAATTTGTTTCATTGTTTGAAACTAAAATGCCTGAAGAAATGAAACACTCTTCTAAAATGATACACGAGGAGCACACTATGGACAGCGGTGTGACTGGAAATAACAGAGCTAGAACTTCAACGCCAGTACAGATTTTTAAGTCCATCACTTATCACTCCAGTTCTAGTTCAAACGTGTCCAATGGACTATTCAGTAATGCTGATGATTTATCGTCTGTCAAGGTGACTTCCAATTCCATACGAAATCATTCCACGTCGGATAAAGACGACTTGACCATTCCTAATTGTAGTTTACGAATTAAAAAAGACGCTAGTAAAAGTGACTAGCAGTGTAATAAAATTACAACTGTCGGGTTTAAATTCGCAATATCATGTGTTCTACGTTTGTGATATAGGTGTCCAAGAAACGATAATGTTGTGTTGTTGTTGTTATAATGTATTGTATATTTATGAGCTATGAAAATGAAATTACTGTGTAATTATAATAAATCAATGTGCCTTTCTAATATTTGGTATTATTACATCGTAAGTTGGTCAGAAATCAAAATTAATTTAACTCAAACTTAGTGTGTAGAGATGATATATGTACCAGTTTAAATACAAATACAATACAAAAAAAAATACAAAATAATTTATTTCAGTAACTTGAGATACAAAAACAATAGTAGATGCTGGAGTCTCTTTTTAAGCAAAAGTATGCTTGTGCGAGGAGGCTCCGCTCTTTCTTAGCACTAAGATTTTTAACATTAGGTAGGTACTAAAACAAATTTCTGAAGCTATGTATAGTAAAACAACGAAAATTTTAAACAATAATAATACAACGAAAACATAATGATACGACTAAGTACATTGACTCGGAGTGTTGCTGTGTGAGCACTTGGTGTGTTTGTGTGTGTATATGTGGAAGTGATGTGTGTATGTGTGTTTGTGAGTAGTAAATTGTGTAGTGTGGCAATTGTGGGTGTATGTTTGTTTGAGCGTATGACAATTTGGGAAGAGAGCTAGTACAAATGGTGCAATATAGCTATATAAACGTTTTATTAATAAGAGTCTCGACTTCATCATAACATAGTTCTTTTAACCAGGTTGTTAATATTGCCTTACACTCGTAATATGGTTTATTATATAAATATATTTATTTATTTTATTGTATAAGAAAGCAGAGCGTGGGTTGAATCGCACTCTTGCAAAATCAGTTTTAACGAAGGGAACATGCCGTCTTCTTCTGGTTACAGTCTCAGTGATATAAGGTAGGGATTTGTGTTTCTTTAAAATTATTTCTACGATATATAGTTTCCTTATTGATAGCAGATCACAAGTCTGATATAAGATAGTAGTGGAAAAAGTTCTTTTCTTAAAATACATCACCTTTAGGAGGGCTCTTTGAGCTCTTTCAATCTATAGGAAACGCGTTAAGCGAATACGACCCGGGCCTCTAGTATTTGAACTGTGAAAACCGCATCCAATTTCGTGTAATAGTTTTCACATGCATAAAATTATAGCAAATAAAAACAAATTATATTTAATCTAACTTATTACCAACGCATCATTCGCGCTTTACCGACACTGTAATACAAACCATGTCCAAGTTTGTTAAACTTGCTCTGCTCCTTTTTATATCACGCCGGGTGCCAAACAAGCGTACGACCTGACTAACGGCGGTCAACATTGCCCATATACTTATAAGACAAGTAATATTGCTCGCTCGCCGATTGCTGCCAGCGTATTATCTTACGACAGGTATCCTCACTCGCAGCAATGCCTACGACACTCCCAACAAGAAGGTTCCATGCTTGGGGTCGCCATGGCCTACCTCTCTTTTGCCAGAGCCTCGTTGGCTAACGGTCAGAGTGCATGTTGTGCAGACGAAGTTGGGTTACTCACCAAAAACCTCGCAAATACCTCGGCGTCTTTTTTGAAAAACCCCAAGATTAGTCTCCAGGAGGCCGTAGCCCGTGAGGGCATATCAAACAGTTTCTTTGAATATAACTAAGTAATTGTACAGCCAGTAGAACACAAAGGGCAAAATCTCTACTATGTGATTCGTTTATAGGTCTTGACTTGACAAATGAGACTCGTCCACCGACTGAGAATGAATGCGGCGTTCAGGAAGATTTTGCGAAACGGTACAGTCAACAGCAAAAGTAGATGATAATTGCACAGATTTAAACATGTGTATTTCAATCAAAATTAAAAGCTATTTTAACAGAGCACATTGTATTATCAATATCATATATAACAGTTTTTGGGCGAAGTAATTTACAAGTGCGAGTGATTCCGTGGGGGTACAATTTAACTACATTGTAGTTAAACTGTAAATTACTTCGCCCAAAAACTAATTTTTAAATCTGGAAAATATCAACTTTCATCACTACGTCAGTGATGCACTGTGATTGACAAGCCCGGTGGCCGAATGGCTACTTTGAATCCGAGGTCGCGGGTTTGATCCCCATGACAAACATTTGTGTGCATGAACATGTTTTCTTTGTCTACTATGGCACTCAATTTTATACAAAAAAAAAACATATGTAGGGATTAAACTAAACTCAACCCCCACGGAATCACTCGCACGTTGGCATATTGACGGCTCTGGCGCTTCGCGTGAGTCTAGGCATCAGGAATGAAGTTTGTTGAAACAGAAAAGGATATTTTGTGCTTACATGGATTTTTTTATGGGGATACTGATCGTTGTTGCTATACATGGCATAATAAAGACCACTCTACTTGAATATCTGATGAAGCTGGCGATCGGCATCTAATAATTATAATAGTAAGTATATGTGAACTTGTGATAGTTATAGATATTTTATTTTGACAAGCTCGGTGGTCGAATGGTTAGCAATGACCTGTTTGACTGAGATCGCGGGTTCGATCCCCGCACAAGACAAATATTTGTGTGCATTAATATGTCTGTTTGTCTTGGTTTAGTCCGTTCCGAGTGTTTTCTATGTTTTATATGTAGGTTTGTATTTACAAAAAAAAGTGTATTATATCAGTTATCTAGTACCTATAGTGCAAGCTTTGCTTAGTTCGGGATTAAATGGAATTGTGTAATTTGTCCAGGAATAATTATTTATTTGTTTGGGTTCTTAAGTTCATATTTACTAGAGATGATAAAAATTATAAGCCGTTTAATAAAATAGTAATTTAATTTATTAAGTCTGCAACTTGCCTACACATAAATATTTTTACTTACAATATGTATGACATTTTATATCACAAGATTTCAACGATCTCTAACAATTCACAAATAAATATGAAAACCACGGAAAAATAATATTTTGTCATTAAAGTGGCTTCAGACTTATACCATTATGTTTTGCTATATAGCTTATAATACTGTTGTTGGCGCCGCCATTGTTTAAAAGTGGATGTAACTGGCAAAATAAAAAAGTAAAACTTTTTTATTTTAATTTGGCTTTTCAAACTAATAATATTTTTGATATTTTTTTTACAGATCAAGATCATGAGACGTAATATATATGTCATTTCAGTGACAGTATCATATGCATATTATGCATATGTTACTGTCAATGTTATTAATAATTACTGGTACCTATTTATTACAACACCACATTATTATTTTTTTAATTTATTATAATATAAACCATAAGATTTGCCTTTTTTTTAAACTAAAAAGTAGTGAACGAAACAAGGTTTATCTGTCGCTCCACTCACCCTGCACTAAAGCGCCGACACGAACAATGAACACTGTTACATGGATGCTCAAGCCCCATACAACTGATTGAAAATCCACTCTGATAATATAATAATAATAATAAGTTTAGTCACTTCTCACAAAGGTTGTGCAGCAGTACAGATAAACAGTAGGTACTTAATTACAGACAGGTCTAACTAAAACATGATTTAATACGCTTACCAAGGGTGAGTAATAAATTATTAATAATTTTCGATTGACCGCAACATAATCTTAAAAGTATACAAAGCAGTATTACTACCTTTGTAGCATAAAAGTCTGAATCCAGCTTAATTGGCGAACTATTTATTGCATGGCAAATTGGAGAATTAAGTGTTCCTTCTCCAATTCTTGAGAATCTCTTAATAGTCATTGATTTAACTGTTCATCAATTTCAAAAAGATATTAATTTCTATCTTGTTATTTAAAGCAACAAAAGGTATGAAAATGGTTTCTTTCAAGTTATTGATTGCTCAATATAACATCGATTAGCAAATTAAAATATATGTTACACATGTACAATAACAACTAATAATCACAGAACACAAATTAGTTCCTACCTATAATAAATAAGTTACATTACAGATCATAGCTGTGCATCTAAAATAGAATGATATTCTATAAATATTCGGATTTGAAAACAATGTTGTTCTTTAGATTCCATTGTGAGATTCTATGTAAACAATACTGCACATGTTTCTATTTGATTTTACAATATTTTTTAAGTATTAGCTAACTAAAATTTACTTATTCCTTTTTATTATCATCTTTGAATAAATGACGTTTGGCCATTGTGTATGCCAAGCCAATAGTCAAGGCTGTCACAACAGTGCCTTGTGCTGCGACACGGAGTTGCATTAGAAACACGCTCGTGCTCATTTGACCTCTATGTTTGTATTTGTAAGCTCCAAAGCCACAAACACCCAATAGCCCCACAATGCCTAAAACAGAACAAAAAAGAATTGTTAGTTAAAAGGTTGAGTAATATGTTGTAGTATTTTCCTTATCGCCAAGGAAGTTTAGTCACTGAATACTTTGTATATATCCATACACTACCCTAAAACTTAAAAAAGTAAGAATTAAATATAATTATAATTAACTAAAGACCTTTCTGATAAAATTACTATTATTTTTGCATTCATATGTTATATTATTTATTATTTATGTAAGTAACACTGCAGAACCATTCTTTCTTTTAATATAATTTAAACAAGGGAGTTCACATATGCTCGTACAATAAAGAAACCAAATGATTTTACAGTACCTACAATAAAAATAATTCTTAAAGTTATATCAAAATTAGATTACAATTAAATGTATCAAACACAGAACCAAAATGCATTCTTAATTACAGTTAAGTTACTTGGGTATATGTTAGTACTTATATCTCAATCACACTGAAGAACATTCTTCAGTTTACTATCTTTAAACATACTTGTTAGAGTGAATATTGCAATAACGATTTATTATGTATGTATGGAAGAAAGAATTGTACATAGAGAAAAGCAGAAGGTTAAAATGTCAATCAAAGAGCTAAATATGCATTTACGGTAGATACACACCTATTATCATAAAAGGAGAGTCCTTAGATTTTCTGGATAATCTGTCGGCATGGGATTCCTCTTGATAATCAAATATTTTTTGAGAATTTGCCATTTTCAATGTCAAACTGGAAAAGAAAACTCAGAATTAATTCTCATAACATGATGAGAGATACATATAACAAAACAATGAAAATTATAACCTTACCTGTTTATGGCAAATGGAATAATTTAACAAATTATATAATTTTTGTAATTTTCCTAACATTGCATCACATATCTTGTGAGCGGTCCAACCAAGACAAGCAAGCACGACACTTCATTAAACTTCACTTCACGACAAACCAGGGTTGCCAGATGCTCGCATGTCACAATGACCAAATTTGGAATTTAAAGTAGCTTAATATATCGCTCAAATCGAACAGCAAACAACAAACACCAACATGTGTATGGGTGTTTACCTATTTCGGTTTGTGTTTGCCAGTGATCGACAAACACAAGGCGTTCTGTGTTTGCGGCAAACACCAAGAGTATGAAGCAGACGAAGCAGTATTTATTTGTGTTAGATGTTTGTAATCGGTGATTGGCATGTGTTTGGTGTTTCTGGCGTATAGAGCCGGCTTAGCTAAAACTCTAGGTGTCAGTCAAATCGTAGAAATGGCCGCTGCGTGAAATTAGGATGTGATTTTTTAGGGCGTCGATTGCTTTCGTGTCATTTAAATCTCTTCGTCTTTTCCTTTTTTTTAAAGATGATATTGGATGATATGGCTTTGTCGAGCAACGAGAATCTAAAATAGCCCAATCGGCGATAAATCGCCAATTGAAATTTTTTATCGCCGCTATGAGACCTGAAGCCCGGCCATTCTATACATGTCGCCTCTGTAACTACTACATAACCAATATTCATCTGCGTATACCGTAAATGAGCATGTGTGCGTGCGGCGCCGTACAAACTGTTCCAGATTCATTTCAGAGGGGAAATGAGGTCGACACGAAAGGGTGGCTATACTGTACGTACTCATACTGTGTCTGAAGTTGTCCAATCGATGACAAATCGCCTAATCTGGCAACCCTGCGAGAAAGATAAACGTCACATTGTCACCATGACAGCAATCTAACCCCGCCGCCACACTATGCTCCTCGCGCTGCTCATCGCCTTGCTCCTCGCGCTGCCGCGATGTTTTCCTCTCTGCCCACACACTGCTCTACTCGCGCAATTAATCGCGACGCTCCGCACTTGGACATTTGCCTTTGCTATACAATGGACGTTGAAGCTGTGGCAGCGTGCGCGATATGCATTTTTATTATAGCGAAACGAAGCTTTTTTTTATGGACTAACGGTCTGAAAAATACCATCAAACATTTCTTTTTTGCTACCAGCTCTTATGGGAAATGTTCATGACAGACATGATTTAAAAAAAATGATTTAGAAAATATGACGCGTGTTACGCGCCCGAGCGCTCGATGCGGAATGCGTCCGAGGCGATTGTATGGCCGGCCACTCGCGCTAACTCCTTTGACTCGCGCCCAAAAAACCGACAAAACAAGGAATGATGGGCAAGACGAAGAGCAAGACGAGCGGCATGACGAGTAACGTGGCCACACTACGTTCCTGCCTACTTCCCTCGCCACTCGACGAGTGTATAGCCGGGCTATTTGACAATGACAAAATAGCGGCGTTGTATGTGCATCATTCCAACCACAGACCACATAAACGCTTAGACGTGAAATAAAACTCTTTCCATATGCCAACCGCTTGGCGCTTACTTTCCATCACGTTGTCCATAACAGAATAATTCTCTTTGAAATTTGTAAACATTACAAGTCTTGTAAGTTAGTTTATCTGTGATTTTTTATAGATAAAACAAAAGATGGAAAATTTTACTTGAAAATCTTTGAGTATAGATCGACTGGAGATGCCATACGCGGACGATCCCCTCCGGCAAAGTACATTGGTCAACTGGTCATACACGTTATATAAAACTACTTAAAGTCGCTTCACCGTCATTTTGCATCGCTCCGTGTCGCGTGATTTTTCTCTCGAAAAATGGTGAGTTGTGCAGTATTATCGTGCAAAAGACGATCTGATAGCTTAAATTCGCAACAAGATCGCGTTTTCTAGCATAGGTAAGTATTTTTACTAACTATTAAATGTGTATTAAAGTACAATCTCCATTTAAAGTAAAAACCGTTGCGATACGTAAACGTCAGAGAAATGTAAACATGAATAAAGTGGTACAGGCTTTAGGGATGTGACAAAGTCAAAAAAGCGATTCAACATTTGAATGAATTATCCACTCATTCAATTACTGCAGTTCGTATAATAGTCAGATTTTTATTAGATATTGTATTAAATAGTAGGTATAGATTGTATTAAATAGTATGTTACATTTAAATCTTGTAAGGTGAATTAGAAAAATTACCTTTCTCTGGACATACGATGTTGAAATTTTGTCTGAAAATGAAAAGAATTGTTGGCTAAAAAAAATGAAGTGAAGAAAAATATGAGTGTATACGTTATACAGATACTATTATTCATAGGCTTTATTTAATATAATTGTATTTCCTTTTAGATTTCCAAAAGATCCCTATATAAAAGAAAAATGGAGAAAATTTTGTAATGACGAAAATGATTCTTGGAAACCTACACATACAAGTGTTATCTGTTCG
Source organism: Hypsopygia costalis (assembly GCA_937001555.2). Classification (NCBI taxonomy): domain Eukaryota; kingdom Metazoa; phylum Arthropoda; class Insecta; order Lepidoptera; family Pyralidae; genus Hypsopygia; species Hypsopygia costalis. The sequence goes on from OW443328.2 coordinate 22,541,017, forward strand.
GAGCACTTTATCATAGTAAAAATAGAGAAGTAAGGTAACTTCATACAAACGCACCGAGCGCGGTTTGTATGTGAGCGCGGCCGTACGTATTGGCCGTCGCACGCACACAATGACAACATTTGTAGGAGTTTATATGGAGCGTCAGTCGGGGTCAGGGCTGCGTCGTACGCAAAACCGTCCGCTCCCACGCAAGATTCGCGCCTGCGCTGACGTTCGTTAATAATTTTAACATTTAGGTACCTACCTACGTCGTATATAACTACAAATACGTTAAAGATGGCTACAAAGTCGACTAGCCATAAAAAAATGCAGTGTTCATGGATGTCTCGGACACCCTAACCATTCGGCCACCGACACTCCTAATAATCACATTATAAGTGTGTAAATTAAAAAGTAATAAAAATAGTTTAGTGTAAAAAATAATATATAATAGGTACTTAATAAAAATATATTTTCATAATAATTTAGATTATTTGAATAAATATTATGATTCAGTAAAGCTACGTTTTAATTTATCCTATTCCTATTTAGACCGTAATTTTTTGTTTAAATAACTTTATATGTGGGGACAGATGACCCTTACTTACTATAATATAATTTCATATACATAGGTTCTTACAAATACCAATGTACTTTATATAATACTAGCTACGCCCCGCGGCTTCACCTGCGTTAGAAAAGTATCCTATGCTATTCCCCGGGACTCAAACTATCTCCATACCAAATTTCATCTAAATCCGTTTAGCCGTTATTGCGTGATTGAGTAACAACCAAAGATCTAAACATCCAAACGAAGATGTTTGGATCTTTGGATGTTCACATTTAAAATATTAAATAAGGATATCTGTTAAAAAATCAATTGACAATATTTCATGTTCTCAAACAGGGTTTTGTCCAATAAAATCAAACAAAGGATAAGAAATTATCTAAGCAACTGTATGAAGGGATACAAGTGCGTAGCTGGGTTTTTAGATGGGCGTACGCTCTTTTCTTGAAGGTTGTTTCCACTGATCTCTATACTACAAGTACGTACGTAGTGCAGCGTACTCGTATAATAGAAGACAGTGGTTGTATCAGCCCGGTAAAACCGCGGGCGACAGTTCATACCACAGTTTAGCTGCACGAGAGTGCTAATGACACAAAGACACATAAATACAGTACAGTATTTTCACTTTTACAATTTTATAATAAATAGTATAAGACAATTCAGTTCATTCATCAAACTGATTTGACTCATTCTTCAGATGTGCCCCATCACTAACTTTTTCGTATGTGTGCTGCATAGTTACATGAAAACTGTGTCTTTGGGCGGGTAATTTTTGATGTGTTGATTTTTTTTGTAGTGTGCGTTTATCGCAACAGCAAAATTTGTTTATGCGAGTTAATTACATCTTTTGGTGGTGTGCTGTACGTGTTTACCTCGCCCCCCGCTAAAAATGGTGAAAAAATTTGTTCGAAGAGTTTCGTTATGGCATCTCCAGTCGATTTATACTCAAAGTTGAAAATGGTTAAGAATAATCTTCGACTGAAAAAAAGGTTGCCAGCAACCAGAAGAAGAAGTGTCGAAATTTGTATTTAAATTTTCTTTCTTTGTTTGATTGTAGTAATCACTCTTCGACGAAAATTAATTTTACCATTTTAGAGATGATTTGTATAATTTTATCGTAATGGCTTCAGAGTTAAGCCAAAAACATCACACCAGGAATGCAATAGACCCTCAATATTTCAGCAGGAAAATCGATATCTAATGTAATTTTGCACAACTGCTTGGAACAACTCGACGACGGCGGACATTTATACAAGATTCCACGAATTTTTAGCACAGTAATGAATACTTGCACCACAGTACAACTGATTATACTACTAGATCTAAATATAAATAAATGACAATTGATGGTTAGGTAATAAAAATAAGCAATTGCCTGTAGAAATATATATTCTATAAAAATACTATAAAGTAAATATACATCCCTCGAACAAAGACATTAGGTTGGCCCCATAAATGATTATTTTATTTAAACTTACATAAAAGATAGACTATAGTTAATAACTATTATCCCTAATGTAAGTAGCTATTAACAAAATCTTGATATTACATATTCACAATCAGACTAGGCAAAAAAAAAAATCAAAAACATTTGTAAAAAATGCATATAAGTTCCCTTTTATGCATCGAATTTTATCTTTTTTTTTAATTATATTGTTATTTCATGAAATAGTTACAATTTTATTTTTGAACAATTCTGAATTTATATTTTGTAATTAAACATTGACTTCGACTATTTTATTTGGTTTCGTATCAAAATCAGTCATAATACCGAGGACGAAAGGGTTTATTTCGAAAACACCTAATGCACAATAAATCGAATTTCAAAACAAACGGTACTTTTCCCAAGTCTATATACCTACTTATAAAGCCACCTTCACAAACTTCGCAATTATAGTACCTAAAATACTTAATGGGCGGTTTGCCGACCTAATTCGGTTAGTTTAGGTTATGCTTGCGATCAACAAAAGACGAGTGAGGTTAGGCTTGCTTTGCCAATGGCTTTTGGAATGTGTGAGTACCTCTTCTCTCTCTCCAAAAGCAAGTCGAATTATGTCAAGTAAGGTGATCCCACACATCACAAGCATAATCCTAGCCCAACTATGATGTAATCATAATGTTATTAGAACAATTTTATTATTTTATTCGATTGCTATTCCGTCGTGAGGTTATTTAAACTTAGACATTATAAACTTAGGTCTTTAGGTTAAACAGTGTTTAGGTCTCACAACGATTAGATGCTTTCAAATTTTTTTGGCCTTTCGTCCCTAAGTATTATGACTTTAGGGCATTCGACTTTAAAGGTTCTGTTACCCACGTAATCTTTTAATTCGGAGAAATGCATAACAATGTGCTTTTCTAAAATAAAAAGTGATTATATTCTTTTTTATATAATAATGCCTTTCATATATTATAGTAAATCAAAAGGGCCTTTAAATAGAACTAGAGTTTGTAGCGAAAGCGACGGACGGATATAACGAGGATTAACGCTAGGATGAAAATGACGAAAAAACGCTCAGAGGTGAACACTGTGAACAGTAATTAATTTCAATATGGATGAAATAGCTGAAATCAATATTTAATATTTATAATTATTTAGAGTTGTTCAGCAAACGGATTTAAAAATATTCTGTTAGACAATAAATTACAATTTAGCCTAAGCCTCTACAAATAGTGTCGTTGACTATGAATAATATCGTCGTACTTCAGCTAAGATACATTCGTATGAAGATTCGTCTATTATGATAAATCTTTTGTATCGCCTACTGAAATAGTATATGTCACCTGTGTATATATCAAACCATAATGCGTGAATATGCAAATCATGTTTTTCTAAGCGCTTTTTTAACATTCCATAAGACGCCACATTCTGTAGTTGTTGTAGTGTATTTACCTGCAAAAGTAGATTAAATTTGCGAGATTTATTTTAGAATTTACGAGAAGTGTAATATAGTAATGGCCTGTTGTTAATTACATTTATGCAAAATTTATCATAAGCAGATACTTCATCAAGAGCTTTTATGATCGCACGCAGCTCAACATTAATAAGCGCAGCCTTTTTTTTTAGCATTAAATTAACCGTAAAGTATAAAAAAAGCTTTAACGTTGTTATAAACTAGGAAGTTGGTCACTCGCCCAGTATTTATAATATTTCTAATTTAGCAAAAAACTGTTGGTTAAGTGACATTAAAACAATACATAACTTATTGTTTTAACATTACTCTCTTTGTATCAATCTGAGTTGGTGATGTGGTTGATGAACATTGTATTTCTAACAATGATAAAACCATAATTTATTTTTCATTCCTTTGTCACGACTTAGGATGTTTTGTCCATGCCAGCTAAGATTTATACTTGAAGTTGAACTAATCTCGCACGCATATTCAATGCGTGCTGCATTTATTAATTACTCCCTACAGATATATATAGAGCAATGGAGTGCGTGCTGTAAGGCAGGGCCGCGGGGTTTTAACGAGTAATAAACATTTTATTTTTTTGTACCTGTGATAATTTGTCTTCTATACTAAATTTGTTTTCAGGATCTATGTACGCAACAAATTTTCGTTGTGGTGTTTCAGCGGTAAATATTACTGGCTTTTCAAAGTCGTAATTCATATCGAGAAATTTCTTCAAGCTAGAATGAGCATGTGTACAGAGCCACGACCTTAATGGAGATATACGTCTTTGTTCCTGTAACGAAAATGAACGCTTATTATGTATCTATAATTTTTGTATCCAACTCTTGTGCTCCACAAATCTTCATGGATCGTATATATATGCTACGGCTAAAGGTGGGTGTGAACATAAACTTAAGATTAGCCGGCTAAACTTAAGTCTAACTTCGAGGAGGTGTTAATGTTAGTTTCTTCTTATCCGGCTATCTTTAGTCGGCTAAATTACCTTTCATATTTCATAGACTGTGGTGCTATTTCGACGGAGCCCCGCACACTTCGCGGGGCTCCTATTTCTGTGTAAAGGGTTTAAAGAAACTCGGGGTGCCCTTCGCTCGCTCTTGCATCCTACGTCGTAATTCATTAAAATAGTATTATATTCGGAAGTTTCATTGCCACGTGTGCACGCATTGTTTCCCCACCGCCCCCTCAAGCCCTCCGCCGGCCCGGCGCGTCCATCGAATACATTTTTAGCCGTTTCGTTTCGGCTAATGTGCACATTAGCCGGCTAACATTAAGTTTATGTTCACCCACCTTTAGCCGTAACATGTATATTACAGGGTGTCGGGTTTCTAATGGTCCAAACGATAGATGGCCCCGTGGGCTATCCGAAACACGCCTATGTATGTTAGCCGGAAATTTGTAGTTTTCGATAAAAATTGATTTTTTTGTTTTTATTTATCATCGCTAAGAAAAATTTTTCGGCCTAACTATTCAGCGCACGACCTTAGTTTTTTTTTAACGTGGTCAAATATCGTAGCTTTCAGAGTATTATAAATGCTAACACCTGCAGTGGCAACTTTCTTAGAAAAAAAAATCTTAAGTCCATATTTTTATCTTCACGATATTTTACACACATTTTAAGAATTTTTTACTACAAAAGTTTAAATAAAAAATAATTGTGGAACATACTCTTGAAACTTGTACACATAACCAAGATTTATTGTGCAAAATTTCATGTGGTTACGACATAAAGAAAGTAAAGTATTCATCGAACAGGTTTTACGCTACAAATTGTTTTCTTTTTTAATTATTCTAAAATGGAATTAAAATGTTTTCGAACCACTTTTGGAACTCACCGCAGGTAGTAAGTACATGAAAACAGAAGATAGTGCTTATTTACCTCTCGCTCACACTAACCCTTATCGCTTGGATTGGCTTGAATGGATTCAATCCATTGGTTTTGAGTAATGAAACCGTTACTTACACTTTAAAATAACTGTATTTATCAAGGTTTTGATAATAATATTTGAGCTTAAAGTTTTATTGCCTTCATTCTATTTATGACTGTTCTCGGTTTCGCACACTGTATTATCAGTTTTGGTGACTTAGGCTTGTTTAACGGACATTTGATTGTTCTTTCATTTGGCATTTTGACGACTTTGGAACAACGACTTGGCACGTTAACTGTACTGAATTTTAATTTTATCTTGGATTTTGTTATGTTAAAGGCATAATGCTTTACACTGAGCGAGATTATGCAGAAATGCATTACTATTATGGATATGTCAGAGGGAATGGTCGACTCGCTGCACGGCTGTATCGAGAACTACAGATACGACGGTGGTGGACGACAACCGGAACAATATCCAGACCATCGCGTATTTCATCGTGTACACGCTGCATATTTAGAAGGTCGCCGGTCAGGGGCTCCATATGGCGAAGGTAGAAGGAAGAGAGGAAAATGTACTAAACGAAGTTGCTAGAGACCGGAACTCGGCACTCGTGCAATTGGTCGTCGCCTAGCGTTTCTCATCAACCTGTACTGTCGAAATATTACGAACAGAAGGCACCATCCCTACCATCTGCAGAAAGTACAAGATTTACTGCCTGGACTGCCTGGATCCATGCTGCCTGGATCCATAAAAGGGTCATCTATCTATAGTTTTCGTTTGGACCATTAGAAACCCGACACCATGTATCTATATGTATATCAGAAACTATAACATCTGTATATATATATGTATATCAGGTACTATAACACCTACAAACTTGAAATGAAATTTGGCAGTTAGGTTCCTTATAGGGTGTAGACATCCGCTAAGAACGGATTTTACGAAACTCCGGGGGTTGGAAGTTTGTATGAAAGTCTTATGTTTTTGAAGCAAGAGACTTGAAATTTAAAATGTATATTCTAAAGATACATTATTTTGTACACCTCGTACAAAATAATGTATTTAGAAATCAACCCTTTTTTGTGGTTAAAACGGAGGTTGGAAGTTTGTATGAAAGTCCAATGTTTTTGAAGCAAAAGACTTGAAATTAAAAATGTATGCTCTATTGATAGATGGTGTGGAGGTGTGACTTTAATAATGTATGTTTAGAAATCAACCCATTTTTGGAGTTAAAACAGGAGTTGGAAGTTTGTACGAAAGGCCAACGTTTTTGAAGCAAGGGACTTGAAATTAAAAGTGTATTCTCTATAGATGGTGTGTAGGTGTACTAATAATGTATCTTTAGAATTCAACCCCTTTTTGGAGTTAAAACGGGGATGGTAGTTTGTATTAATGTCCAATGGTATTGAAGTTAAAGTAATTATTGAAGAAGGATTTTAAATGGTATTTAAGTATAAGAATTATTCAAAACAAAAGGGGGGATGTTTTATTATAACAATAAAAAATATAGAGGTTTTGAAAAAATAATATCCGTCAACTTCATTGATTCTAAAAATTCATCTAGATATTGCTTGTTTTTATCTTTCTTTTATTTTTTCCTTTCATTAAGTATTTAGCTTTTCGAATATAATTAAAAATTATCTGCAAACAACTAACTCCACGCGTACGAAGTCGCGGGCGGCCACTAGTATATAAATGAAACAAAGTCGTGTTAGTTTTTTATTTTTAAGATTTTTGTGTTTTTGCATTTGTCTTGGTCGGGAATAGGATGACAAGTATTAAAAATATTGGAAAATTCAAGAAAAAAAAAAAATATTTTCCCATACAAATAGTGTCAGTTGAAAAAAGGATTGACATATTTATTGGTTGTCAATTTGTACATTTTTTTTTTTTTTGTGTATATAGGTATTTATTAATTCACTGTATTACTTCCGAATCATAAATTTAGTTCAGCTATATACATAAGTATACATGTCTGTGCATGTTTATACTTACTACACTTGATTCTTCTTTACTTTTCATTTTATATAATAGATTCATAGCTTTACAGTCACTGTGCCCACACACAATAATATGTCTTATGTCGTTAATGATACAACCGAGTTCTAATGCGGCCGGTTCACAGCTAGTCATTTCATCCACGAAATATTGAGAGTGAGGTATGACATTGCCAGCATTTCGCACTGTAAAAAAAAAAACACATTGTTTATATATTCTTACAGGTGCTTTTAAAATGCAATTAATTTGTCATTACACACCAACAAACATATCGCCGACGCTAGTTTCTGTAAATCTGGTTGGAATCATTCGACTGTCCATGCAGGTGTAGAAGACTGCCTTTGGCTAAGATATTTGTAAAGATATTAGTAAATAAATAGTTATGATTAATTTGCACAAGAACATAAAGTTTCACATATCAAACACAACTTACTTATGTACTCAATAACATGAGTAATATATAGAGACATAATGATGACTTTTTTTTATACAACGTTGGGTGGTTAACAAGCATACGGCCCGCCTGATGTGTAGCGATTACCGCAGCTATACAAAACACGCTATGCCCTACCTTACTTTTCGCCAGAGCCTCGTTTGTTAGTCAGAAAAGGTGCATCACGTGCAGGAGAGGTTGCCTTTGGTTCAAAGATGTTCATGAATCTTACACCCCAAAAAGATTACGTTTATAGAGAGGCGCGGCGTGGCAAAGATGAGATAAAAAATGTGGTAGATTTTTATTCCGCAATCATTATAACAGTGACACTATTCTTTGAAAAACTGGCATGTGACGCAATACAAAAAAAATTATCTGTCTATCTAGGTATATTGATTTAGTTTTAACAATCAGTCATAATATTATTGACTGATTGCTAAAACTAAATCAAGAAGAAGTCTCACTGTGGCTGTCATTGTATGTCAATGTCATTTTTGTCAAAATAAAATCGAATCGTATCGTCATTTAACAATTTTACCATCTCGGAAAAGATTTTGAAAATCTGAAAATAACTACAGCGTACGGTGAATTTATATAATTAAAATTGTTTAGAGCAAATTGTTATGAATTAATTCACGTATACACAAGTTATATATTTATTACAAAGGTTAGTTGTATGTGACGTACTTACAGTTGGATTATCTTGTACTTGTTGAAATTGTTTTACCATGCTTGCTCGATCTAAAACACGATATCTCATGATACCTCTTAATATTCGTTCCATTTTAGTTATATTAGGCACTTACATTACAAGGACACGTTTATTACGAACACAGAATGCCGAGAAGCAGACAAGCTGTACTCAGGGCATTTGGCTTGAGATTGACAACTCTGACCTTCATTCGCGAGCTTATCGCGGGAAGCACGAATCGCTGTGGCTTAATAGACCCATGTAGGGTCAATGTCCATTATTAGTTTATATCTTAGATTATTTTATCAAATGTGATAGATAGTAATAGTTTAAAACAAATATGTGATATCCTATAAAGTTCCCAAGTAGGCAAGGCCCTGTACTGTGCTTTTATCTGTTAGATATATTATCTACGCATTGATTTTGCGAATTATGATAGTAACTATTTAGCTACTATCATAATACACATTTAGTTTGAAGTATTTTATTATGTTTTATTATTTATTTCTGCAAACCTACAGTCAACTTGATGCTTATTTATGCCTTATGAACTGTTCCAGATGGATGCTGAAAGTGTAATTGGTGATGGACAGACAAAGGGTGATGGTGCACCTTCAATCCTGCCTTTAAATCATCGGTTTGTGGAACCTGAGAGAGCAGTGAAAACCATCACAGATATGGCTATTTGGGAGAAATCAGAAGCATATATGGAATACACAGGTTTCATTGCTACTCTTAATGAAGCAATTAAGGGTAAACCCTTGTCAGTGGATTGCAAAGTTTCAGATAATGTCAAAAAGATAATAACTTTGCTTGACAAAATTGACAATATGATAGCAGCGTTTCCTCCGGTTGAACAACCGCAAAGGTTTGGTAATACTGCTTTCAGGGATTGGCTAAAACAAGTAAAAGCTAACAGTACACAATTATTGCAAGAAGCCTTAGATTCTAAAATGCATCTGGCAATACCTGAAGTTAAGGTATATTTGGAAGAAAGCTTTGGAAATGCCACTAGAATAGATTATGGTACTGGTCATGAGATGTCATTTGTCATGTTTCTTTGTTGTTTGTATAAAATAGGTTTTCTGCAGATAGAAGATAATGTGGCTACAGTATTTATGATATTTAATAAGTATATAATAATTTCAAGGAAATTACAGCTGACATACAGAATGGAGCCAGCCGGCAGCCATGGTGTCTGGAGTTTAGATGACTATCAATTTATTCCATTCATTTGGGGAAGTGCACAGCTTGTTAACCAACCTAAAATATACCCACCAGGGAAATTCCTGGAAGATGATATAATTGATAAGTATGCAGATGAGTACATGTTCCTTCAATGCATAAAGTATATAAAAGAGGTTAAAACAGGCCCATTTGCTGAACATTCAAATCAGTTGTGGAGCATAAGCGCAGTGGGGTCATGGACAAAAATCAATCAGGGTCTGATCAAAATGTATAAAAAGGAGGTCTTAGCCAAATTCCCTGTTGTACAACATGTACTGTTTGGTTCCCTTCTACCCATTAGGCGATTCCCAATCAATCATTGAAAATTATATTGCATTTTTATTTATTTTGAAGAGATTGAATATGTTCTTTGTAGCTTAATTGCCAGAAACATGAGATTGTGTAGTAAGGAACTACTAATGTATTGTGTGACTAATTTTATTGTGTTGTGTCTGAAATTTGGAAGTACATATGCTAATGAATATCATAAGTCCTAACTTTTATTCTACTTTTATGTTTGTGCAATAATTAAAAACTGTGGCCGCCTCTACAAAAACCTCCCTCAATTTATCATGACTGTCTTTGACCAGGAACTGATTTTATATATGCTCTGATTTTAAGTGTACCAATTATTTTTCAGATAATTTCAGTATTACAAGTTCTGCAATTGCATCATTATACCATTTTTTTGAGGCAGAATTAATAAAATGTGATATTAAAATGTTAAGGTATGATAATTATCGAAAGCCCAAAATTTGAATATCTGTTTAATATTATTTTATTTCTAAAAATTTTAAATAGCTAAGAATATGCTAACATGTGCCCTATGAAATAGCTGACATGAGTACAACATTTGTATTATTTTATGTTGCAATGAATAAAGTATTCTAGCTAGTTGGTATATGTTATTATTTGATTGTGTTAAAAACAAATTCTCTTTTAAGTATTTCCTCTCCAAAAATCTTATAAAACCAGTAGGCATTGAGTTGTGACAATTGGAAATATATTACACAAACGGTTAATTAATCAATTACAAACTTGAGTAAATCAAGTAAAATCGATCCACCAAATATTTTTCAAAATACAGTTATGATACTGTTTTTTACTTGCGTGAACACTATACCTACGAAATAAAAAGTGTCATAATTAAGCTGAACCGAATGAAACTAATTTTAGAATTATTTATATGAAATCGCACACCTATCTATATTTAAAAAAAAATATCCCCCCACCTATCCGCGGTGTACCTTCTGAATCATTTTGTATTTGTATTTGAGGTGTAATATTATGATTTCATCGAATTCTATAATTCGATTTCATCGATTCGTTCGGCTCATGTGTGTTCACCTCTATGCATCAGCCCAGATAACAGTCTACAGGTGTTTTTTTTTTAAATTAAATATTATTTTATTTATGAAAAAATATTTTATTGCTGATTGGGTGTGTGGTTTTCCTTTTATTTAATTTACCATATTTGTTAGAGAGATTTACACCTAGTGGTTGATAAGAATAGGGCCCGCTTGATGTAAAGCTGTAGGTGCGCCGCCTCTCTGATGCCGTGGCCACCGTGCCGTTAAAAAAGTAACCAACTACTCTTTGTTCTGAGTTTGTTTAGTTATTATCTGAAACCTTCTGGTTTCTACATGGTTTTCCTGTTTCTACAGGGATACCATAAGCTTCGTTAGACTTAGTGTTAGGTGCGCCATCAGGCACCAGCCCATCTGGACGAGATTGTACTGGTTATACTTACCGCTATTCGTATATCACCTAACTCTGCCCACATTTCTACTTCTTTTCTTATTTCTCTGTTTCTAGCTTAACATCCCTTGCACATATTATGAGAAAACCTTCGATGGTTAATGACCGAAGGAGAAAATTAAACCTCTGTATATATGTGTGCGAGTATAGTATCTTATAGGTAGGATATCTATCTACTTATATCAAGTATTAATATAAATCTTGTGTCACTGTGTCTGTTGGTCGCACTTACCTCCGAAACGGTTCCACCAATTTAAATATGATATGAGAATAGGTCCCGGCTATTGTCACCAGGTAACAGTCGTTAAGCCAAAGTCAGTGGCTTATGGGTGGCTTGAAAACACTGGCCTCCGACAACCCGCAGTTGAGCAGCGTGGTGGAGTTTGCTCTAAACCGCTTCGATTGAGGGGAGACCCGCATCCCAACAGTGGGATGATCATGGGCTGAGTTAATGCCGCGAATAGGTCGTATTGTATATTTCAGAACGCTAAAATAATTTATAAGGCAAAACAACGTTTGCCGGATCAGCTAGTTAGTTAATATATAAATAAATATTTTTTTAAACTATCTCTATTTCATAAGACAAGCAAATAAAATTTATTGCTGTTAGTTTTTAGTGTAAAAAAGTGCCTTTCGCTATTTAGATGACGGCTAAACATGGGAGCATGGTAAATTCAATGATTTTTTTTTATTTTTTATAGGTAATATAAATAAAATTTAATATATTTTTAACTTTTATGTTTAATGGAAACAATGAAATCATTCGCTCTGTCTCTAACATATTACAAGTAATCGATAAAACGCCGTATAGTCGGCTGGCCTGGCGCGGATTGCCGGCGGACCTTGGCCCGCCGAACTCCTATTTCCCCATCCCTGATCTAGCCAGTAGGGGTCTGAGTCTACGACCAGCACAGATCTCAATGTTTGTTATGTTCGCTGTGTTCTGGTTTGTTGAAGTGGTTGTTGTACAGCGTGTAGGCCATGCCTGCAGTGAGGGCCCCGACGGCGATGCCTTGTGAGATCACTCTGAACTGCATTAGAAAAACGCTGGTGCTCATTGAACCGCGGTTCTTGTACTTATACACGCCGAATCCAACGGCTGATGCAAGACCCACCAGTCCTGGAATCAGAAGTATTATCATATAAATATTAGTACTTATGTCGTTACTACTATGTCGGGTGGCAGACAAGCATACAGTCCGTCTAATGTGAAACAGTTACCGTAGCTATATTAACGCTCGCAATATGAAATATCCCTCGAGCGCCGCCTGCTCCTCTACATACTCAGCAACTCCTTCCTTTCTGGTGACCTCACTTACTCGCAGGAACACAACCCTCAAGGTATTTGTTATTTGACTGCGGTATTCCGAAGCGCTTTGAAGTGGTTGATTCATAGGAATCCTTGACTATTGAGTCGATTGTTATCGAAGTTAATTACTCTGCTATCAATCTACAGCGTTAGTATAACCTACTGGTCTATAATGGATTTGGTAACAGGAAAAAGAAAATAAAACAGTAACTTTGCTATATAAGTTAATATAAATGGTATTTGATCACATAAATTGTCATAACGTAGGTAGGTAATAAATGAACTACAGAAGCCTGTTATTTTTTTTCCTCTGAAGTCTTTCCAATAACAGTAACAACCTGCGGCTTCCATAATAATCTAGATCATGTTCTACCTAAGTACTTTTCCATTTTAAATTTGTTTCATTTACTAATAATAAAACAATAAATTCAGTGACAAAATAAACTAAATTTAACCACATCTAATAAATAAATCATACACTTTTGATCTACTTAAATACAGAATAGATCGACGGCCCCTACGTATAAAGCGACATGTCATTTCAGACATGTCTGCTTATACTACGATATAGTAATTAAAGAATATTATTATTGGACAAATGAGTTAATTTCTTACTTTTTGATTATATACAATCAATAAAATAAAAAGAGAAAATGTTAATTACGGGCAATCTATAGCAATTTATGCAATAAAAAAAAATTGACATTGACATGTCGCTTTATACGTAGGAACCGTTGAGATAATACATAGGCTTATTATTTTTATATACTTATCTACTCAATGTTGAAATTGACGTAATCTATATACAAACACGGTATTAGATTCTGTCGGATCTAATTGACGGTGCATGCTCACAAAACTGTCACCTGTAGTGGCAGTTTCCGCTACGAGGCAACAAAATGTTGGAACAATATACCGCCACCAATTAGAAACATGGCATCTATTTCATGTAAAATATTTTTATTAAAAAATCGTAAATTCGGTAACCCAAAGAGGTTCCTGGAACGATTGTTGTCATTGAAGCCGACTGCATAACGAAGCTCAGAAATACAGATTGGTTACAGTTATTTTTGCTCCCGATTGTATTAATATTTTATATTTGATATAAGGATATTTTTACGTTCATAATTAATTTTATTAGCTCTTTAAGTATGCCAAATATGTTCATCTAACCACATCCGTTCACCCCGTGAAAAAGACACATACACCACACATCGTCACAAACCTTCACCTTTGTACCATATAAATTCGTAAATATACAATTAAATAAACAAACTTTTAAAAAATACGCACTCATTCATACCTACCTAAGGCATAATTTTTGTAACAGTCATACATCCATAACAGTTTCCTAACGCAAAGAACATTCATGATTTTAATGGTCTCATGGACTGTTAATATATCTGCTAATCTACTAAATACATACATAGGTACATTTCACCAATCCCATATTAACAGATTTTAAACTCTTCAATTGCATCATCAAATAGGTCGATAAAAGTAAATAAGTATGCTATATTTAATTAGGCTGTGACATGACGAGTTGTTATCCAGCTTGTAATGCATTTTCTTCAAAACTTTTTTGGTCGAGTATTTTTTTTATAGTTAATATGTCACCACTTCAGTGTAACGGCTACTGTAGCCATATTAACGCTTACAACATGAAATAACGATCGCGCGCCGCCACCCCCGCTGCCAACGCAGCAACTCCTTTTTTCTGGTGATCTCACTCACTCGCAGGAACGCAACCCTCAAGGGAACTATTTGACTACGGTATTCTGTGAGGTGGGGTCGTTCTTCCACAGTCGGCCAGCTTACAAATACGGCGCACCCCACCTTTCTTAACATACTCGTACGTTACTAATAGGAAAAAACTCACCGATAATCATAAATGGAGATTCCTTTGATTTACGAGCCAATTTCTCGCTCTGAGTTTCCTCGTGGTAATCAAACGTTGGTTTTTCCTGAGCCATTATTTACAACTGCAACAGTATGATGAAATTGTATTCTTAGTCCCAGTACCTAATAGAAAACGAAATTCAGACGTGCAGTAAAATTCACACACCTTAAGTAGGTATATGATAATATATTTGACCTTGACATTATCACGGTGTGATTTGTAACACCTACTTACAGAGCACAAACTTGGAAATTTAGAAGTTTATATTACAAAAAAAAAACGAGTTTCTTGTAACATTTCTATGGAAGTACACACCCAATATGATGCAACAAATAGGTTCTTACCGGTTTCACATGTATGTCCAAAGTCTTAATCACCGCCTGCGATAAGCTTAGTGTTCTGCACAGCTACTAACTCGATACTATCAAGAATCGAGGCACTCAAGACTATTGAATGATGCATACGTAGTTATCGTATGACGTCAGCCGCCAATTTATAGCTGGAGTCCTAAAGTAGTATTTTGTAGAAACGAGCAAATAACAGTCACGTATTCACGGCCACAGAGTACAGACGCCACAGTATAAACACAAAATACAGATAAGGCTGCCAGCGCAGCGTTTGTACGTTTGTATTGTAGTTTTTAATAGAGTATTTTTATGTAAGTATATTCATATTGTGGTCGATGGCGTCGTTGCGTATCAGTCCAATTGCATACAAAAGTTAAGCAACGTCGACTGTAGCTTGTATATGGATGGGTTTATTTATCTCGAGCTTCTTCGTGCTTCGGAGGGCACATAAAGCCGTCGGGCCCGGCCGTTTTCATTACATGACGGTCGTTAAGCCTTACGTCGGTTTGAAAACAATGGCCTCCACCAACCCGCACTTGAGCAGCATGGTGGAGTATTCTCTAAACTTCTTCGATTACGGGAAGACCCGTATCTCAACAGTAGGGTGATTATGGGTTGATGAAATATGGTGCTATGCTTACTAAGTATATAAACACACTATACCGAAGATACGCGACCGAAGCTCGGCGTCATTACGCCTGCAATACTTTTATATTTTTATACATGCAATATTTTTATACAATAACTATCGACACATTTGGCCAAAATTGCGTTGCGTGTTTTACATACCAGTCTTAATCTACGCGGAACTTCGGCTTAGTGTGGTTTGACACTAAATGTAACGTAATCATATGAAGTTAGTTGACCAGGAAAGTTTAGAGTTAATATATTATGTACTCGTACATACATTATACGTGGCATAACGTGTAAAAATTCAGTGTTAGCAGCGGGGTCTGCGGGGTTCCCAGTCCAGCGAGCAATACTTACTTGTCCTATTGCAGACGTTTATAGGCTAGGCTATGGAATCTAATCGCTTTATATCAGGACAGCCGTATACGAGGAGAGGGATTATTATTTGAGTTATTGGACTTTTCAAAGAATGTATTTTATCGAGACTGTGCGGCTAATTGCCATAAAAAAAAAAAAAAAAAACATTTAAGGCATCCATCGGAAAATTTCATATCTATTCGCAGCTATTTTGTAAATACAATAATTACGTATCCCAAGCATCCAAAGCTATTTTTAACAGACTTCAAAAAAGGTTCTCAATTTGACTTAATTTCTTTTTTGTATGTATGTTATTTGATATCTTCGTGAATTGTGAACCGATTTTCAAAATTATGTTTTTATTTGAAAGGGTATGATTGCAAGGTGGTCCCATATTCATCAAATCAGGATCTGATGATGGGATCCCAGAAAAATCGATGGAAACCCTTAAATTTGCCCTGTGGTTGCCGGCAGAATAGAATTGCGCCACTCTATTGCTCTGCGCTGGATGTCGTACAAAGGAATCTTGTGTGGCGCAATAACTTTTCTCCCGGAAGACGGGCAGTCTCCCGGGGTATTCCACCAATAAGCTGCGCTTGCCAGCTGAAGTCGGTTTTTATTTTTTCTTAAAAATCATTTTTATTTAGGTAATTTGTTCTGCAATATCTAATACACTCTACAGTGGGATAGAAGAGATCTTTTTGGAGACAAATCCGACCCAATTTATCGTTTTTACAAGCTTTTATTATACTTGTAAGTGTAATTTTGATCAATAAAATTATGGCATTTATGCTGATAGTTTGTTCTTTCGCCATAATAAAATTACATGTGCACCTATTGCGTTGTTACTGACATTGATAGCGCTTTCCATTGCTGGCATGCTGCCAAAGAATTCGATTTTGTAATACAATTATAGAATTGAAACTCACATAAAGTATGAAACATAAATTATATTTCTCGAGTAATAATAAAAATATTATACTGTCTTTGTGTAACATCATATACAAGTGTACCTACTAAAATTAAATATGTAATTCGAATCATGTGAGGAGTCGCAAGTACAATAAACTGTTACAAGTAGTTGCATAAAAAACACACTAAACGGTACGCGAACTTCTTATAGGTACAACACGAGCAGTGGCGTAACTATACCATCGGCGGCCAGTGGCAAATTCATTAGATGGGGCCCTCTCTTCGATCAAGTACAGTGCGACACAAAAGAGTAGACAAAAATAGGGGCGCCACTTTCTTCGCAAGAACAGTTCTCACATGGCAACCCTTGAGCACTTTTGTATGAAAAAAGACAACGTTGCTATTGTTAATAAATTTAGTTCCCTTTCTACTCTTTTGTGTTCCACTGAATACTTGATCGAAGGGCCCTCTCCGTAAAAAAGTTTGACGTTGTTGGACGTTGTAGTTTCATTTTAATATAACATAGGTAACCAACACTAAATACCTATTTTGGACATTTTTGGTTAACAATCTATAGTTTTATTTTTAAGCGATATGATGCCTACCTACTTAAATTCATGTATGTTCTATATGTATTGCCTAAACTAAAAAATACTATTTTTGTAACAAGTGTTAGGTTAGGGGTAAGGGGGCCCTTTTGTCCGGGGGCCCGTGGCATTTTGCCCTGCCACCCTGTAGTTACGCCACTGAACACGAGCAAAAAGTAACATATATATTATGTGTTATTAGTTGTATTCGAGATCAGCCAATGTCCGCGTGTCCGTTATTTATGAGACGTCATCCTTTACTGCGGCCTTCGATCATAGAATAAACAACCTGCGGCCGAATTTACGTGGCGCCATTTTTACTGTAAATATTGGTTCTCCTCATGTAGACCCGCTTTGTTACTGCCCGGACTTACCGGGGCTTGTCGCATCATACACTATACATTATGACATTATGTATCTACTGCTTTTCTTTTTGTAATAATATTAGCGTGGTTATTTTAGGAAAGTACCTACCTACATTAAAAAAAATTGGTTGTCTATAAAGTCGGTCTACGGACGATAATTCTACCTGATAACGTCATAAAAAACATCGGCCGAGGAAGTGGAAAAGAGACAGATCAGACAGGTCACTTCTTCCGCGCTTTCGCTTGCACGCTCGGCTCAGGCGGAACGTGACAATGACTCACGCATTTTTGTGCGTGCAGCCGGCGTTCATCGATTTATAAGACGTTATCACGTCAAAAAAATAAAAATATAACGCAAGAAACTTGCCTGTATAACTTTTATGAAGTTACTGCAAACTGTCGATGTTTACTAGCGACAACTGACGGGTTAGACAGCCAGCAACCACAGTAATCAAGCAACAATAGGTACGACATAACGTTCGGTAATAATGTTCAAGTATAAATGAAAATGTGCGTACTTTTGTTACTAGCTGTATAAATAGGTACAACCTATTTGATGGTTCCGGTTAGATCTTGTAATAAGGGATCGTTATACTTATATAAATGTGCATAAAAGACAATGATATGTCGACATAGTCCGTAATACGGTAACAAATGTGTCCATTATATAAATAAAATATTAAATAAACGTATACTTATTTTTAATGTTTTATAAATAGAGGCTAATTATAAAGGTTCATTTAGGCTTTATTATAACGAAGAATATATGATTTAAATCTTTTAGAATTTTAGATAATATAGAAATACGCGCAATCAAACATCGGAACAGTGGCCCTGACATGATACCACTATTAAGATGACTAATGGTGGGAAAAGGGTGTACTCTTGGGATTGGAACGACTGGGATAAAAAAGAACGCATAAACGACATCCTCACAATACCGCAGCCAAATACAGTTCCCTTGAGGGTTGTTATGTTCCTACGAGTGAGTGAGGTCACCGGGAAGAAATAAAGGGGTCGCCGATCCGTTGCCAGCCTATACTCCTTGTATGTGCTGGCAACGGATCGGCGACCCCTTGGCGTTTCTGGCCTCCTTGGGCGGTGGTGATTGCTTTCCATGAGTCGACTCACATGCACGTTTAACCCACTCTCATATGAAAAAAGATAAATCCGTTAAATAGGGTCATTTATGTAACCTTCAACGTGACGGAAGTTATCTTGTTTATACTTCTAGTCGAGGATTTTCTTAGAATTCAATTTAATAATTCCATTTATACCCAGGTCTTCACAAAGTACATAAAATAGCACAACCTTTTCCGGTTTTTAATGATGACATAGGACATTTTAGAGATCGTCAGATTTATAAGTTATATTATAACTACAAAAGATTTTTCTATGCTGATGTTATCATTAATTACACAAGATGGCACTGAGTGCGCACTTCGAAGTAGAGGCGGCCACTTCAAAACTTTTTAACCTATAAAGTTACTTTATATTTTCGTAATCACAGCCAGGATCCTGATATCCTTTGTTTCACATGCAAAATCTATTTCAAGCAAACACGAAACGTAAAATGATCTTTAACACTCATAGAGTTGTACCTTTTTTAAATTTTTTTATATGAGATGGGGGCAAGCGAGCATGTGGCTCACCCGATGGAAAGTAATCACCACCGCCCATAGAAATCAGCAACACCAAGGGGTCGCTGATCCATTTCCAGCCTTTTAAGGTAAATATTGACTCTGTTCTTGAAGGCCCCCATGTCGTATTTATTTGGGAATAAATACCTGGCCGAAAGCTCAATAAAAAAGGTCCTGCAAATTGATATTGATGTTTCTAGATAAAATGCCGATCGTGTTAAAAATGTAGACTTCAAATACAGATAGAAAACACATGACAAATTGTTACGATAGATACCTAACATTTGCCGAACGAGTTTCGTAACTATTTGTCGACGAATAAAAAACGAATGTCATATGCAATGCACCTAATTGGCAACCACAAAATTATTTCCTTCTTTGACAACCCAGATTCCAACTAAGAAATCACTGAAAATGTGGTAGCAAATGAATAATCTATACCAATATTACAAGGAGGCAAAGTTTGTGAGTTTGTGGGGAATAATCTTACTTTTACCAATAGAAAGTCACGTTATTTGTCAGTGTCATATGCTATATATTAATCCGAAAAATGGAAAGTTTTTTTCGTAAAAGCGGGCGAAGCCGCGGGCGGTAGCTAGTGTGTCAATACACCAAGCTACAACAAAAATGTAACGATAGCTGACAGAAATTCCGCCGTTTACAACTATTATTATATTTATACCAACATGTCAGTAGCTAGTCGTGTAAATGGCGAATCAATTTGCCTACACTCGAAGTGGAGGACTGTCTTAAATTTCAGTAGTTAAGCCAAGATAGAAAGATTGTATTTAAGTATAAACTTGTTAAAATGCATTGCGAGGCAGAAAGTAAACATCTTCTGTAACAGTACGGGGTTATAACCCCTACTGTGAAAAAAAAAATACTTATAATGGCGGGTACTGGTTGCACAAAGAAGAATAAAACTACGTATTTTGCGACAGGTTGAGTAGGAAGAAAAGTCTGTGTTGACAAACGAAACTCAGTTGGCGAAGAGGTCGGAAGGTAGAAGTGCACTGCATCAACGCTCCTTAGACTCAGCCGCCTCTACTTCGAAGAGGTAATTGTAGTATCT
This sequence comes from Hypsopygia costalis, assembly GCA_937001555.2. Lineage (NCBI taxonomy): Eukaryota > Metazoa > Arthropoda > Insecta > Lepidoptera > Pyralidae > Hypsopygia > Hypsopygia costalis. Next base: position 22,561,576 of record OW443328.2, read on the forward strand.
TCCCCGGAAAGTAATCTCACCGTAGTACTACAATATATTACAAAAATGTTTTACTATAGTTGGGTCGTTCTTCTTTTTTATAGACAGTCTACTCGATTTATAATCAAAATAAAACACGTCACAAAAAAAAAAGTTTCTATATTGTATGTTCATAATTATTATATTACTCGTGCTCAAAAAGAAAATAAACATTTATTTTTCTACACCTTAATATCTCCAAATTCTTATTGGAATAATAAATATTAGATATCGATAAAAAAGAAGAACATAGTTGCGACTTACGTACATACATACATTCATCTTGACATGAGTTACAACTCATAAACTTAGACTATGACAATAAAAAATATTTAAATCAACTGTCAATTTCTAAACCGATTAACGATAAACATGTATTTAAATATATTCTTAAAATTTTAACATACAATAGCAAGTAACATATAGAAACTAGAAATAAAGTAAAGCATAAAAGCTTGCCAAATTTTGTCCATCGAAAAGAAGTTATATTTTCTAGCAATTTTTTTAACTAAATCTCTTGTAACACATAAGGCTCAATTTATACCGCCGCGGAATGGAAGCGTCAATTTCGCCTCATGACGCGAAGAATTCGCCGGAATGCTATATTCTTACGCATTCTACTGCTGTGACCCACCTGACCGACTCCCCATTCGCGCTACTTCCCGCGGATTCTACAGACGGCAACGACAGTAGCTAGGGGAATTCTCGAGAATGTGCGAAGATTCCCCGGAAGACGCGCGACCTTTTTTGGCTAGTATTTAAGTTTATATGTTATACAATTAAATTAACAAAAAGTTCATTATGCTATGAACAATTTCGATGCAAAAAGTCGCTTCCATTCCATTCCGCGGCGGTGTAAATCGATTCTAAAAAGATAGAAAACAGGCTATTCATGTATGTATCTTTTTAAACAGGTACTTAGTTACTCACTTTCAATTCGACCTAAATCGACCTCTGTTAAACTGTCACTTTATTGATAAATCGTGCAACTTAAATTTATATTATATTGGTAGCTATAGCCATAGTAGATACGAGTATATTAATAAAGCCCATTAAGAAGACTAACATGGGTTTGGAGTTTGTATTAATAATATTCACGAGCATCACAGTAAAATTCACCTAAAATTCCGCACAGTGTATCTTGTATTATATATTATCTAAATATTTTGGAACGATAAGTGCACCCGACAACGTCCTAGTTTTTTGTGAGTTTGCAAATCAGTCACATTTTTCTGCCGGGACGGACAGAGTATTTTTCCTGTGTATTTGGTATATCAAATACTGATTGTACTCTGTATGCCGACAAATTAATCGGTCACCGATTGTGTGGGTGCGCTAACCGGGATATAAATTAATGTGTCTATAAGTTACAGTCAATATCCGAAATCTAGGCGCTCCTATGTTAGACTAGGTAAATCTAAAAGCATGTTGAAGCTAGGTTAGGGTTGACTTGTGATCGACTTGCTTTTCAAGAGGTAGGTGACGTATCTTAGGTTTAATTAGGCAAACCTAGGATCGCCTAGATTTCGGGTAGTGACTATAACATATACAATACGTTCTATGAACTCATCGACGATTATAAACGTCAATGTACCGAATGTAATATATAGCTAAAACTGACATGTGCACAAATATGTGCATCATTTATAAACAAAACTATTAGAGATTTATTTCAAGAATTATTGATGATGTTCGGCAATATAAAGGATCACACAGACTAGTACTTTTTGTATTGAATTGGCATTTGAAAGTCCGCGTCATGAAGCGAACGTTTAAGAAAAAAAAGTTCAGACGCGCATGGAAATAAATTCCTACACGTGATGAATTTGTAAGTAAAAACATTTTTATATTGAGAAGTAATTGTCTAATCGGTCGATTTTTTAATCTGTCACACATAAAATTATGCACCGATATAGTTATAAAATAATGCACCGATATAGTTATCGGTGCATAATTTTATGTGACAGATTAAAAAATCGACCGATTGTAGTGATTACTTCTCAATATAAAATGTTGTTACTTACAATCAAGCGGTGGCGTATCTTGAACTATACAATGAGGGGTCACGCATGCGCCGCTGTAGTTATCGCCCATGAGCCTTGGAGTACGGGTCACGTCTGGGTTTTATTTGACAATGGGCACAACGAATAAAAAATTAGAACAATTTAAAGAAAAATACAATGATTGTAGATGAGAGAATAATGTGAAAATCTTACGGTTTGTACAAGTATCCATGCGTGCTTAGATTATCGCCCGTGTACCTTTCATTCGGGCCTTGCCGCTCTTAATTTTCATCACAAACACTTCCATAACTGAATTAGGTTCAATTGCGACTAATTGTATTACTTACAAGACTGGAGAGATGTATGAAGAGTTATTAAGAGGGTATATGTATATGCAGTACAGTCGCACAGCCATTGAAGAAAAAATCATAGCTTTTTATAAAGTTAAAAGACAGATTATTGTTAAAAAATGATCTGGATCTGGATAAAAAACAACTACATTTTAAAAACACCCCAAAAATAAGTCTTTTGGACGGGAGTAAAGAACATAATTTACTCTGTCCAGTGTGCTATATAAACGTTCTTAAATATCGTTTACGTACGGAACATTAATTTGTCGTCGGACGTTGTATTTTGTGATGTTCTAATTTAAAAAGCTCAATTTTGTACTTTAGCTTTGGTACTGCGATTTGCCGTGTCAATATCGAAGATTGAGTTGTGTACGGTTTTCCATCTATTTCCCCATGGCTGAGAACAAATTAATATTTTTTTACCATTGCAAAATTTGCCATTCAGCTGTTTTTAATAAAAGTACGTAGTCTGAGTGAGCTGAAAAGGGCGTAACAGGCCGAAAGAGCAATTTTAAATCGTAATCGAACAATTTGTATGGGAAATATTGAATTTTTCTAGATCCCGAAGTTCGAAATAGTTCGTACAGATGAATAGAATCACTGCTTTCGGGGTTGATAAGTTCTGTATTGTATGCCTGCCCATTGTCTATGTATTTGTGTATGTATGTATTGCCTATTGATTAATCAAAGCCATGAATACGATATCATACAATAACATGGTTACAATTTACCAATTAACAATAGGCAGATTTCCACTTTTAGATTGAGGCCATCTTGCTTTGGCAAGAATTCACTTGTGCTTAGCACTGTTCTTTACAAAATTAGCTATAGTACAGGTCGCGCGGCGAGTTAAGATCGCTCGGTAAAACTAGTGGGGGCAATTGGCGCATGTGTACAATCGCGCACAAAATTACTAAGAAAAAATTTTTTTTTTCCTTATTGTCTTTTTTTAACCCTTAGTAACTTAACATAATTATAATAACACTAGTTTTTGATTGTGATTTATTGCTAGTATATTAAGAAAAAGTTCTTGTTTTAAATTGTTCATAATTTGTACTAACTTATTATCATTTGTTGTGCTAGCTTCGGCAGCTTCTTCCCGAGTTTGCTTTAATTTATTGCAGATTTCAATTAATATGGATTTATCAACAGCATTTGTAGTTATATTTGCAATCAGTTCTAAACATTGTATAGGTGTTGACAATTTTTTCTGTAATGAAATCGCAGCTTCTGCTGTTGTATTTTTTACCTGCTTTAATTTACTACCGATTTCATTAGTTTCCTTTTTAATATAACAATTCACGTCGTAAACCATTTTCTTGGCTTGCCGTGTTAAAACTTTATTTTTCGTCATTTTTTCACTACGATGTACTACTAATACGAAAACCAATTTGTACGCAACAGTACCCAGGAGACACGAGACGCGCGGACGCGAGGCGGGAGGTAAAGTGCGACTGATCCACCAATTACGCGTCGGTATTGTCGCGCCCGCTCCCCTTACTCCTCTGCCCCGCCAAATAGACCTAGAAAGTGAATACTGCGCATGCCCCTTCTACTTTTGCCGAGCGATCTTAACTCGCCGCGCGACCTACACGCGCGCGGGTTTCATTGGTACTGGCTGGGAGCACTCGAGGACACCTTCTCTAGCTTCTCGAAGTGTTTCCGCGCGTTCCTTATGTTGATCAGTGTTGCTTCCGAGGGTATCTTTGGGTCGGACATCTCTACCATTACGTACGTATTGCTCGTGAAGCCGTCTATGAACGCTGCGAACACGCTGTTACGGACCTGCAATTAGATAATATTCATTTATAATTAAATTAAATTAAGTGTGGCCGCCGAAAGAATAATGTGAGCTAGATATGTATGACTTGTAGGCATCTCTTTCTGTGTCACACGTTCCACATCTTCTATCCTGCTGTCAGAATCGCATTTCTTCGTTAGCCACACTAGGTGAGTTGAATACAGAAAAAAGAGGTCGGTTTTAAATCTTTTAATGGTTGAATTTCATCATTTCAGCCGAAGGACCGTTTATTACTGCTGAACAAACTTTTGCAATGCGCGACTTTGTGCTGTATTTGCATTTATGGGCTCCCTGCGATCTTTAGCAGATTTCCGTCTATCTAATGAGGCGTTGAACTTTCCGTTCCGGAATTTTCGTTCATCCATCATAACTGCATTCGTAATTTTTTTCACTCTCAATGATTGGCCAGGTAGTAGATAAGGCAATTAGCATTAAGACCGCGTATTGTACCAATTCATTGTAGTCAATAAAGTTTTAAATGAGTAATCTTTCTGTCCCAACAGTTATCCTTGAGCATCCACAAGATACGCTCTTTCACACAGCGACCCGTTCAATGTTATACTGTTTCTTTCGGCGATTGCTGTTTTAGCATAATCAAGTAGTGAAGAATCTACTTTTTTGTAGCATTTATAGAACAATAGACGGGTTACATTTACAGAGATATGATCTCAACTACCCAATTATTAAAAAAAAGTCACCGACTACAAAATAAATGGTTCTGTCATCGCGACAGATTTATTTCCTGGCAGCCTGTCATAGACATACTCTACGTATTATATACGCTTGGTTGGCGTGGTAAACATGAAATAAAGAATTCCGTACATTTTATATAGCGCTGTAATTTAACTGTTTCGCACATTATTGTGCTTTTCTTCGAAATTCCCAGTCTGTCTCATTGTCTTGATGATGGCGAAGTTACTGTCTTTCTTATGTGAATGCGATGGAAATTATTAGTTTGTCTAAAGTTTTCATCTCTATGTAGCCTGTATAGATTTTTTCGCCTATGCTGATAGTATAGACATTAGCGTTGGCCTATTTAATAAATGTTATTAAGCAAGTCACACACTTAGCAGATACGATATATTTAGAGAGAGACTGCTATAGGTTAGACAAGAAAGGCAATATAAATATCTTATCTGCTTAAGTGTGTGATGCGCTTTACTGAATTTCTGCTTCATCTTATTGTGACATAGGACTATGAGTAAGAATGTTTTCTTGCTATTGACAAACCTCCATGCTCTGGAACTGTGCAGCTAGCTTAGAACAAGAAAGCTTGAACTGTTTGACGATGTTGGAGACCTTTTCGAAGCGATGTGCGTCGCGGTGTGGTCGCCGCTGGCAGTGCGATACCACGAGGAACGTCGCGCGCTCGAACAATAGTACCTGAAAGTAGATATATCTCGATTCAGTCGATTATGTGAACACAGAACTTTGCTAAGTACCTACTACATATTTGAATTATATATGGGGTGTAAGTGGCTCACAACGACCTTTAGATTTAAAACCAACCTCACCAGCACGTGGAGCATCCTGCTAAGTAGCGAAAGAGGCTCTGGCAAAAGAGAGGGTTGTTGTGTTAGAGCGAGTGAGTATGAGGTACCAGACAAGGAGTTGATGCGTTGGCAGCGGGGGTGGCGGCGCGCGAGCGATATTTCATGTTGGGAGCGTTACGGTAACCGCTTCACGACAAGCGGGCTGTATGCTTGTCTGCCATCCGACAGTATAAAAAATAGTTTCATGAAAATCAACTCAGCTATTGTTACGTGACGAGAATTTGAAACTTTTTTAAAAATACTAGAATTATATTAAGCATCTTATTTTATAAGGAAAAAACATCAAAGTTATGTTAATGAACGATTTATGAATTGGTGATAAATAAATTCATCTATTTGCCTTTCATAATCGAAAGATAAAGAGAAGAAGAAATGGATATGCATTTAATTACCTCATCAGCATCTACAATAGCAGCAAACTGCTTTAGTGATGACTCTAGCGCCTTAACATTAGGTATTAACTTGTACACTATACTCGACCATGCCCTGAAAATTAAAACAAAAATGGGTTGTTGTCCATTGATTACAAAATAATTATTGTAATACATTTTTATTCACACAAAATTATTTGACGTAGAATGTATTAGACTAGCCCGGTGGTCGACTGGCTATCAATGTGCACTTTGATACCGGGGTCGCGGGTTCGATCCCTGTGAAAAACAAATATTTTTGTGCATGAACATCTTCGTTTGTCTTGGTCTGTGTTGGTGGTGTTCTCTTTGTATTATGGATTTACAAAAAAATATATATTTAAGTATAATATCAGATATCTAGTACCCATAGTACAAGCTTTGCTTAGTTTGGGTCAAGATGGCAATGTATAATTTGTCCGGAAATATATATTATTATTTATTAAAACACAACTCACTTATATAAAGTTTCATCCCATATACTTGTCCGAAAACATGTACATTCTAGTGGTTTAGAGAGCCCTTTGAGGTCTTCTTCCCTAGCTCTGAATATTTCATCCCTCTGTTCTTCAGTTACGAGATCCATTTTGTGAACTAAGCAGAAGATGCGTGCTTCCGGAGAATTCTGGATTTTAAACGAAAACATATATAAATCGTAAAAAAAAAGGTGAACAAAATAACAAATTCAAGTAAAACCGAATTTAGTATTCGTAACCAATAAAAATTTATTAATGTTGCTATTTTTTATTAGTAACGATCCCTAATGACGTTTTGTTTCTATATGTTCATTTTTTAAATCAGTCAAGCACCATTTTCTCGCAGAAGATACACTAATCCATGCTTACATTGTGAGAAAGAAAATTGCATGATATTTGTAAGTAATAATAAAAAAAATCCGTCAATCAGGTTTTTGGCTATATAATATACCCAGATTTTATCCATTTGGCTTCTATAGAAGCCAGTGGAAGTCGTTGGAGGAGGCCTATGCCAAAAGGCACACTGAAATTAGAGACATATTGTAACTTGTTTGTTTGTTTCTAACAAATTATGTAGTTTTTTTAATTTATATGTAATAGGTACAAATTTCAGAAATAAAGGGCTTTATTATTATATTATTATTATTATCCATTTGGGAATTTTCATGGGTCTTTTCCCTCCGCCAATCTCTACTGGGTGAAATTTCAAATATTCATTTCGGAGTAGGCCCACGTCTCTTCTAATAAGTTATGAAAATTTACCTGTAGAATGGCTTCCAAACATGATTGATAGTAATGCATGTCTTTTTCCATTTCTCTACTCTCAACATCAAAAACATAAATCAGCACTTCTACATTTCGAAAAATATTGTCCCGTTGGGAAGCAAAGTAGTTCTCCATGAATGCCTCCTGTCCACCACAGTCCCATAAGTTAAGGACCAGATTCCCCAGAAATCGGACATGTGAATGTTCCACATCAACTAGAAAAAAAAAATTGCTGTTATCACAAAAAGATATATAAAAAATGTATAATACTTCCTTCGATAAATTTAAGGTTTACAACACACACACTTACAACAAATTTACTGCAAGGTGTACTGGTGAAACAAATTAACAGTTATATGTTAAGGTATTCACATGATGATTAACTTACTTGTAGCGCCCAACCTCCGAGTATCTCTGGCTATATAATTGGCAAATATGATTGACCTCATGCTAGTCTTGCCAGATCCACTCTTCCCCATCAACAGTACCTGAAGGCAACGAATTCACTTTTAAATAATTATCTAATGGAATCAGTCCTGCGGTGTAATCAAAAATTGCCATCAAGACCTTAAGGCAGAGATAGGCAAAAGTAATCAATCTACTATGGTTACAGTTTATGGTTAGAGACTGTGAATAGAAACTGTAAATATTAACTATATTGCTTCCTTCCCATTCCAATGCCTCAAAGTTCAAATCTACTGCTATTTAATCTCCTCACCACTCTACTCATTCCCCCCTCCCCCCGTTACGCATATTTCTCGAGACATGGGTAGACATAGTAACTCAGTAAAATGTCGTGCGTTAACCCAGTAGCGCTAGCGCAGCTTACTGCGCCGGCTCACTGAGAAAATTGCGCCATGGCACAATAAAAAGGGTGTTAACACATCAGCGCAGTGAACTGCGCAATTGCGCGTCGTAGCGCAGTGTTACCCATGTCTATATTTCTCCTCTTATGGTTAAACAGCAAGAGAGTCAGGATACAAACATATTTAAGCATTTTTATTGTTATATTGAAAGGAATCTCATGGACTGCATTTTCTTCAGAATAGCAGATACAAATGAACATTATGTAAGAAAAATTACAACACTTTAATCTTTAATTAATTTATGACCTTGTACATGGACGGCATTTTTTTTTTTTATATTAGCTCAACATATTGGCTCCGCTTCGCATGATGGTAAGCGAAAAGAAAGAAAAGCCATACAAAACAAAGTCAAAAACAGAACACATTTATATTTCAATTTAAAAAATATTTGACAGTATGAAATGTATGCTATTATAATTAATTGTTATGATTAACAACTACTTTAGGTGATTACTTGGAGTTATATTACACATGGAATAATAACTACTAATTATGGAAGAGTCCATTTCTCTTCTATAATAATAATAATAATAACCCAGTGTCCACTTCCAGATCATCTCCACAGCCCATTTAATTTTCAACACACTTTGTAATAGTCCCGATGCCAGCTGAGACTTACTCATGGGTCTATTGATATATCATGTTGTGGCGGGTGTACAATCAAACTTCAACCAATCAATCAATTAAACTTCTGGAAGTAACCTCTAGGCGTTGGATGGATATCCCCACACCTATCAAAAGACTGGGTTAAACACCCGTGGCTTTAAAAAGAATGCTAGTAATTGATTAGCTCATAGACATGTCTAAGGTTTTTTTTACTAACCCCCCTGCATGCTATAATTCCACCTGCAATGGTCTTGATGAGACACAGTTGGTTTCCAACCAACTGTGTCTCATCAAGACGACATCTATGTGACGAGGTGGTGTTAAATTGTTTTTTTCAGGTTTAGGTACATACTTAGTTGTTACATTCTTCATTTTCTTTCTACAAGGACTCAGGAAATTTCCAGTAGCAAAGAAATGCTAAAAGATGCTATTATAGGTCGTTTTATGATTATCATTAGAAAATACAATAGATGTAAGCATGCCAATTCAATGATTAGTCAAATAATAAAATTAGTTATTAGGCCTGTGCTGAATCTTTTCGCACAGAAATATAATAGGAAATGATAGGAATGATAGGTTACAAGCAGAATATCTTACTGACGTACCTTTTTCTTCATAATGACAAAGTAATGCTAGGTCAAGGGTCTAAATAGTTCTGTGGATCTAAATGTTTTTAGTAAAACTAAACTAAATTTTACACTAATAATACACTAAAAATATGACAACGGGAATATTCTATTATACAGATTTTTTATAACTTAGTTTCATAAAGTTGGAGAGTACGGAAAAAGTAGGCGTAAATTACAAAATTCCTATCGCACACATTCACAAATTACGAAGCACGACATTCGCGATTTCACGATAATCACGATACAAAAGTCACAAAACACAAAGTAAAGCAAGAAAATAAATTGATCAAATCGTGACATTCGATGATATTCTGACAGTGACAGACGCTGTGTTCCAATACAACCCATTTTACCCCCATGTTTGTTTTAAGCTGGGTCTCCTGCTAGTGTTTTTTCTGAAACATTCTACATGATACAGCTTATTAACAACCTTAAAAGGTAAAGTGACGTTTCTTCGATGCGATGTTTGTGCAAAATATTTAAAAAATCATTTGCAGTAGACTTCAATTAGACCAAATTCCCAAAGCAGTTAAAAACGGAATACCCGGGGTAAATACGCGAAACAGCGAAATGTTGTTAAAAATAAATTACATTATTTTTACGGTATTTATCATACTTTAGCGATAAAACTTTATCTATGTAGTATGTAACACGATGATACATTTTATTGATGATAATGAAAGTAACTTACCAACAATTAAGTATATACAATTTTGTAGTTAATTTAACATATATTTTGAGCATTCTAGATTAAATTAAATGGTGTACATACTGTGAAGTTGTCAGAAATTTTCATCTAAACTGTAGGTATAAGGTATGTTGGGAATTTGAATTTGAATTCCTTGCTCCTGAAGCCGGGGCCGCCCGGGGATAAGATAAAAAAATAATACAAAATTGAAAAAAATAATATTTGCTTGAAGAGTGGTTGCCAGCAATGCAAAGAAAATTAAGAGATTTTGTTTATGTCTGGCTATGTGACAGTGACATATTATCATGACATGACAGTCTTGATTTTCTAATTTCTGTCTGTTCTCTGTCTACAAAAATCAAGTGTTAATGTAAATTTACACCTTTGCATATAATCTAACAGCTGCTTACCAGAATGTGAATAATTGTACATTTAAAGAAGTGTTTAAAATGGCTCGCCATCGCAATATACGAAATAGAAGCTTCTCTGATGACTACGACTATGATGATGTTTACGGACATTCCGTGGAAGAAGATAATTGTTTATCACCAAGCGATACCGCTCAGTGGATGTATGATCGTTCCCGCAACCAACAGGCTATCTCACATTTCTTGGAGAGTCACAACAATATTCAGGAGGAAGCAGAGGATGAGATTCCCGAGCGTCCAACCCTCGATCGACGCGAGTCAGTCGATCTACGCAGCTTGAACCTCGATGAAGACGAAGAAGCCAAGCTAATGTCCTGTTTAGATGAGTTGCGAAATATATTAGGAGATACAGTTTCAGAAAATATATTGATTCAGTCTGTACTGAATCATAAATTTGATTTCGACAAAGCTTTAGAAGAAATTTTAAAAGGTAAAGGTCCTGGGAAATCCAATGTTGAGCCAGGTAAGCCTCCTGCTGTTGTTTTGATTGAGCCTATCAAAGCTCCTGTTATAGCGACAGTAGAAACAACTCCCAAAGTCATAGCATCCAAACTGGAGCCTAAAACTGGTATAATTAAGGGATTCAAAGTGAATAACAATGGTGGTTCAGGAACTCAAACACCTAGAGATCAGTCACCAGCCACCGAAAGAGTTGCATCTCCAAAGGTTGAACAGTCAGAAGAAACCAAAATTCCTGCTAAAGTTAAAGACAACAAGCTAGATGCTAGGACACAATACTCAAATGAGAGAGGTTCTGAAAAGGATCATCTTTACATTGTAGTAATAGGTCATGTTGATGCTGGAAAATCGACTTTAATGGGTCGCTTACTGTGTGAGCTTGGTGAAGTTAGTCAAAGGACTTTACATAAATATGAACAGGAGAGTAAAAAGATTGGGAAACAAAGTTTTATGTATGCTTGGGTATTAGATGAAACTGGTGAGGAAAGAGTCCGGGGAATAACAATGGATGTAGGAAGAGCTCAGTTTGAGACGAAAACTAAGAAAGTTATTATTTTAGATGCTCCTGGTCATGCAGACTTTATTCCAAATATGATAACGGGAGCAGGGCAAGCTGATGTCGCACTTCTAGTAGTGGATGCCACAAGGGGAGAGTTTGAATCGGGCTTTGAACTTGGTGGGCAAACTAGGGAGCATGCTCTTCTTGTCAGATCTCTTGGAGTCAATCAACTTGCTGTAGCAGTGAACAAATTAGATACCAGCAATTGGTCAGAGGAAAGGTTTAATGAAATTACTAAGAAGCTTAAGTTATTTTTGAAACAGGCTGGCTTTAAAGAGTCAGATGTGACTTATGTACCTTGCTCTGGATTGACAGGTGAGAATCTTGTTAAAACACCTACTGAATCAGAAATACTGAAATGGTATAATGGACCTTGCCTCTTGGATGTCATTGATAAATTTAATGTGCCTGAGAGACCTGTCTCAAAACCACTGCGATTGTCAATTAACGATGTTTTTAAAGGAACTGGCTCAGGCTTATGTGTAGCTGGCAGGATTGAAAATGGAATACTTAATAAGGGTGATAAAATTTTGGTTTGTCCAATAAAGGAAATGGCCGAAGTTAGGAGTTTAAGTATAAATGACATGACAAGTAATGTTGCATTCGCAGGAGACCAAGTTACGGTGACATTGTCAGGAGTGGATATGCAAAATGTATCCGTTGGGTATATTTTAAGTGACCCTGTACAACAAGTGCCTGTTACCACTCGCTTTGAAGCTAGAATTGTTGTATTTAATGTGAAAGTACCTATTACAAAAGGTTATCCTGTTTTAATACATCATCAGTCTTTAGTTGAGTCTGCAAATATAGTGAGTTTGAAGGCATTGTTGAATAAGAGTACTGGTGAGCTTGTAAAGAAGAAGCCTCGATGTTTGGGCAACAATTCCGTAGCTGTTGTGGAGATTGAAGTTTGTAGGCCAATCTGTATTGAACGTTACAAAGATGTGAAGGAGCTTGGACGTGTGATGCTTCGAGTAGCGGGCGTTACAATAGCTGCTGGCTTAGTTACTGATATAAAGAGCATGTGATTGATCTGATATTATGGACTCTGCTCGCTATTAAAATGTCATTCCATTTGACTGCAGTGATGGAGGGTGTACTTGCAAGTTGCTTAGACATTTTAATTGCACAATGTTAATGATAATGTACAATAATGTATCGTGCTATTATAAGAATTGGATACAATTATTAAATGATTATTAATATTATTATTATTTATAATAATGGTAATAAAGTTGTTGTCATAGTTATATTGTGTTTTCGTTCAACCAGTATTATAAATTAATTGTTCTTAACTTTTCAGAGATAGACCCTTTTGGAAATTACTTATGCAATGCTACCCTGTCTGAGGGGTACTAAAATAAATTAAACCTAAATATTACAATGTGTGTTATGTACTTGTAGGTAACTAAATAGATCACTTGATCCAGCCTTAGTGGTGGTAATCCAGAATCGAATTGAAAAAAAACTTTTTGAGACGAAACTTTTTAGCTTCCATGAATTCACCGTGCGGGTGCCGGGTCCATCGTGTGCCAGAGAGAGAAACCCCAAGCAGATCCCGAGACTTGTGACACGGGTGTAGGTTTAGAGGGCCCCTTTCCGACGTACATCAACACTCAACTTCACTACTTGTGTTTCTCTCCCTGCCCAGCCAAATCTGGTCTGGTATGAAATGCAGCTTTAGATACTCGCTCTAGTATAGAATTTACTGCACTTCTGGACAAGCCAAGGTCTTTCAGCAGGTTATAGAGAGATTTTGCTGGTATACCTCTCGCTCCTTCCATTAAAATGGAAGTAACGAAGAATACTTACAATCTAATTGATGCTAAACAGACATCGCAGCCTATGGATTATTAAGTGTCAGAATCTTAAGATTTAGAGGTAAAGAGATTCCAGGGTTCGAGGCCTATTACATTATGACATTTTCAGACAGTCTATCAATAAACGTCGTGATGTAACACGATGACCCTTTACAGAGTAGAGAGGTTTTCTTCCGCTAACTCGCAATTAATGAACTTCTTGCGGACGTTTTATCAGGTAAGGAGTATTGCTATGGAGTTTTTCAAGAAGGCCTTAAGGGCTTGAAAAATTACACAGGATCGGCAACGAGTGAGCGAAGCCCCTGATGTCGCCAGCGTCCATATGCTCATTATTTTTTTTTAATAAAAATAAAATATGCCTTAGACTCTAAGGCATATTTTATTCACAGAATATTAGAATCCTCTATGGCTTAGAGGATTCTAATATTCTGTGAATGAGGATACCAGACGTGAGATGTTTTGGCAAAACTTGCTAACTTTACATTTTGTATTCCAAGCGCTTAGGCTACAGTAACCATTTTCAGACCTATCAAATGGACTCGGTTATGCAGAATAGATCCAACTAACAATTTGTTACTTTTAAGTTAAAACTATTTAAAGTTTAATGGGAATAAAAATACAGATATCTCAATATCTGCTTATTATTAGCAGGTCGTATTCTTGTTTGCCGCCTTAGTTGTATTTTTATACCATACTAGCTTACACCAGCAGCTTCTCCCGCGTTTACTTTTAATAAAAAGTATCATGTCTTTTCTAATACCTTTGAGAATATGTGTACAAAGTTTCATGATGATCGGTTATTCGGCGTGAAAGCGTAACAAACAAACTCACTTTCACTTCACATTTATAATATAAGTAGGAATAGTAGGGGTAATCCCTTTGGATTTTGGTGGCTGTTGCTGTTTCTTAAAATGTTCATGCACACAAATATTTGTTTAATGCGGGAATCGAACCTGCACTCTCAGAGTCAACGTAGCTATTGACTAAACTATTAACTAAATAATTTTGATATAAATAACTGAGCTCAAAGTGTAGTCTTGAATGAAATTGCCGGCATATCTGGAATGGAATTGAAAATGCCAACTTACATTATTGACGACTGGGGGCTTACCACCATCTCTTAATGAGACTCATTTGAAGACCTTTTCTGAACAGAATCGTTTATTCATACCACCACACCACATGTTATAAACGCCTGTGTTTCAGACTCTTTTTTTGACAGCGAATCAGCTGATAGGTGGACCGCAATCTCGATATCATTCATTCGATTTGTATGAGATTTCGTACCACCATCTCAAGTCATCACAAGCTGAACCGCCACCCATTCCTGTCATATTGAGCGATTCAAAAAAAGTTCCATTATTTTAGCTTAAACTGAATAGAAGTTTTGTTGATAATATAAACTAATTTTTAACGTGAGTTACTTGTGATGTGCTGAAACTTGGTTGATGAAATTTTATTACTAAATGGTTATGATGTTAAAAACATACTAACCAAATTAAATTAACACATGATGAATGGACCAAATTTAAGTTTTTAGAGAACGACTACAGCCAGTCGAATATTAACTAATTTAAGGCGAAAGCGCCAGCGCCAATCTGTGAGTGAAGCCGGTCTGAGAAGATAGCTGTCCAAACAAGTGATGCAGTGACTTTGTGACGAGGAAAAAACCGATGAAGCGTCAGACAAGGCGATCTACTGATCTGTCTGTGTAGACAACGGTAGGTAGAGCATTCTATGGCTCAACAAACTGTATCATCGGCTATAGCTCAAAATTACATACCTGACGGTCATTCTTTTATAAGGAGAAGGAAGTCTGTGGTGTTTCCTAAATCTCTACAAGAAAAATCCGTCAGAACAGAGTAAATTATGATTAGATAAGACTTATTTTTTAATCATGCAAGAACTTTTTAGGTGACTTCATATCCGACATCAATTCCACGTACCCAAATACTCCCAAAGTTTGACTTGTATCATGCATGTTGCATGTAACAGTTAAAATACAGTCAATAGTTTCATTGTACTACTAATATTACTAATATGAAAGTGAGGATGTTGGATGTCATTCTTCATTCAGTCATATTTCATGGTTGGATATTGTTATATAGAATTTGGCAAACAAACACATATTCATCTAGCTTTCATCATATTATGATAAATACTTGGCTACTTATTCTTTTTTTTATTAATACTACGTCGGGTGGCAGACAAGCATACGGCCTGCCTCATGTGAAGCAGTTACCGTAGCCATATTAACGCTCACAACATAAAATATCGGTCGCGCGCCGCCACCCCCGCTGCCAACGCATCATCTCCCTCCTTGCTGGTGACTCTCACTCGAGGAAATTGTTATTTGGCTGCGGTATTCTGTAAGGTGGAGGAACATACCCCAGTCGGGTAGCTTACAATTACGCTCCGTACCTCTCTTTTCGCCAGTGCTGCGTTGGTCAGTCAGCAGGGTGCACCGCATGCAGGTGAAGTTGGCTTTGGTTCAAAGATTTTGATGGAACCACTTACATCCCAAATTATTACACTTATTCATCCCATGTAATAATTTGAAGACAGATACCAAATAGAATATGAAGTTAATAAGTAGAATAAGAAGTCAAGTAGAGGTTAGGGTTTAAAAAATACTCGTATGTATGAGATCATATTATTTAATATTTACAACATATGTTTAAATTAATATATTTAACATTTAAAAGGTTCTACAAGAAATTGAACATGACCGGAGTGATTGGATATAGATCTTACTCATGTAGCCATAATCCGACCTTCGCAACAAGATAAATAGTATTACTGTAGAACACTGTCATTCCCTGAATGATAATTTTTAACCAATATAATATAACCCTTTACTATACAATAAATAATACATCCCGTTGCATCAAAATTAATCTATACAATCTACGAGTATATCCTTATATAATAATCTTGTTTCACAATGTTCGTTTGAGATAAAAACTTTTGAACCAATCAAACCAAATGATGAAATTTGGCTCATTGTGTGTGGTACAACTTAAAAGATAGAAAAAATTGTATCCCCATTATTGGCCTCAGTATCCCAGAAAATCATCATTATAGTTTAGATCGAACCACCACATTCTAGCAATCACTGGCAGCTAGTCTAGTATATATTAAGGAAAGATTATTATGGATTTAATAATCTTATGCATGTACTAAACATTATTCTATTACATAATATCCTTACGTTATAATAATATTATAATATTCCGTAGTTATAATTATTATCAAAATGTTTCAGGTGATACTAAGGAAATACATGATAACATCTAATGTCAATGCTTTATCGGACACTCGAGAGGTCCTTTGTACTCCGAAAGTGGCTACCTCAATTGTGAAAGCTTATGTGATCCTACATAATATTTGCAAACATAGAAGGTCCAGAACTAGGTGATAATGAATTTCAACAAGAAGCTTTGATGCAGGCAGGAACAGATGTGATCATAATCCTGAATTGCAGCTCGGGCAGCATAATCCTGAACAGCCAAGGGCAAACTAAAATGAAAAAGAAGAATAATTAGACATATATTTTAGGGTGTAAGTGGCTCACCACAATCTTTACACTTTTAGAGCCAAAGCCAACCTTACATGCATATGGTGCATATGCCTATTCTGTGAGTTGGACGTACTTCCCCAGTCAGTCAGCTTACAAATATTCTGTACCCTAGCTCTCTTTTGACAGAGCCTATTTCACTAGTCGGCAAGGTGCACACAATGTTTGTCTTTTGGAAGGAATCGAACCCACAACCCTTGTACACACAAAACAGACAGTTGGACGAACATGGTGAAACTAAAAGGGTTCTTTTTTTGTAAAAATTACTACTATTAAATAGGTATTTTTTTGTAGACAAGCATACGGTCCGCCCGATGTGAACGTAACCATATTAACGTTCACAACATAAAAATATCGCTCACGCGCCGCCACCTCTGCTGCCAACGCAGCATCTCCTTTCTGGTGACCTCATTCACTCGCAGAACACAACAAATCTCAAGGAATTGTTATTTGGCTGCGGTATACGCTCCCTACCTTTTTGCCAGAGCTTTGTTTGGCAGTCAGCAGGGTGCACCGCGTGCAGGTGAACTTGGCTTTGATTCAAAGATGTTGATGAATCACTTACACCCCAAAGTTTATTTATGATAACTGTCTTCCTTCAATTGTTTTTAACAACAAAATTATTATATGTATGTATTTATAAATAACAAAGGAGATTTTGTGTATGTAATTTTATTTTTAAGTACTGTTGTTGTTGAATATGATTGTATGTAAAACATATGTATACAATGTATAGCATTTCTAATAGAAATAGATATTAAATAATAATTCTAATCTGTCATATAGGAAATAAGAACAATAAACTTATAACTTACCAAGAATTTATTATGTTTTTTAAATCCTTCAATTCTCAATCTGCTTCTCAGAAGAATTAATTTCTCCTGAGACTGGTTCGCTCCTGGGAGTCTGCCACCAATGCCCTTCTTGTGGCCTGTTGCGACACTGGTAGTTTGCCTTTACTCTGCTTCTGACGTGCAGGCTTTGTCATTTAATTCCGCCTAGGAGTCTGCTACGAGGGCTGCGATGGAAGATTGGTCTGTAATAGAAGTATTTTCTATGCATATCATTCAATTAAGTGAATAAACTCACTTTTGCATTTATAATTAGACTCCAACGAAATGTACAAAATAATAATCGTCAAAGAATTGATCGATGGATAGATTGCTTCTTTCCTTTAAGTATAAAAATCTTTTAGATTGTAACTTGAAACAAATTATATATTCAACTAGTGACCCACTTCACTTTTATTCTAATTTCAAGCAACATATTTAAAATACCTACTATACAATAATATTTTAAATATGTTAGGTTCCGCAGAAAGTTCTGCTATCTATCCGTTGATGTAAATGGGGACAAAATTGATCTACAACTTTAAACAATAGACTGCAATATAGCTTATCTAACCCATTTTGCTTTATATTATGCGTATTAATACACATAGTATAATAGTATAGTGATATTGACCACTTACCTTGCAATCTTTAGTGGCAAAAGAATTTAACGATTCTACCACTGTCTCCCATATTCGTCGTGATAATTGTCGTGCTTGGGAAGCTTTATTTTGCCCGATTCCGATTCAAAATCTCCCAAAGTCCCTCAAACTGGCTATAATTAACTCTGCGACGAGATCCAGAACTAAAACTATCGCTTCGTACGTAAATTTACATCAAGCAAAGTTGTGCAATGTGGACAAAATCTAGTAAACCACATATCTATACAAATTATTAGGTTGTTGTAAGTACGGATTGTTTGGTGTAATATTGTATATATTTTAATTATTTATTATTTTGTTTTTTAACAAAACTTAGCTCTATAGACCTTGACATTGACACCTGTGATTGACAGGTGTCAATGTCATATATAGTCCATGTGTCACAACACAAGGCTACGTTTTGAAATTAATGTTGGCGGAATACACTGCTAATTGTGTTTGAATAAAATCAAGTGTAATGCACTATAAATATCACATTTTTCCACTTTAAACTTATTATTAATATACTTTTACTTGAGGTAAATTTATTTTAAAATATATTACGTAGAATAAAACAAGTTTAAATAACCGGTAATTACCGAAATTACACAAAACGTAGTTTTCGAACGTATTTCTTATATGACTTTAGAGAGAGACACAATTATTGTAATTTTATATAGCGACATCTCTTTCCCTCCAAGCGTCCCATTATTAGATCAGCGGCAAATTTCATTCATTCAATAGAGCCATTTGCTTCTCAGTTGAAATATGCTGGTGGTACGAATTAAAACAATTCCTCTCAATGAACCTCAACTGAATCGGATAGAACTAGAGTGTTTTCTAAAAAGATGGTGGTAAGGCCCTAGAAAAACTGCAAGTGTATAAGTAAAAACATTTTTGCTAATAGTTTTTGTATAGGCGTTGCATAAAGTAATTAAATTTAAATCATCTAATTTCTTACTGTTCTAACAACCACCGCACCGTAAAGTTTTTTTATAATCAGCATCTGTTCTTAGAAGCTAATACTTTTTGGGGTTCCTTCGCAGATTAGGTGAAAGAAATAGGTAAGAGCGAAACGGAGAACTTATACCTAACAAGCTATCATATATCCTATTAAATAGTAAATGAATTCTAGTATTGATTCTAGTGTTGCAGAATGCACATTTAAATATTAAATATTCCTGGACAAATTACTCACGGCCATCTAGTCCCAAACTAAGCAAGGCTTGTACTATGGGACTATAACTGATATTATACTTAAATACATTTTTTTTTGTAAATACATACATACATATAATACTTAGAAAACACCCAGACCAAGACAAACAAACATGTTGATGCACACAAATATTTGTCTTGTGCGGGGATTGAACGGCTGCAACCTCCGAGTCCAAGTGGCCATTGCTAACCATTCGACCACCGGGCTCGTCCATTTTAAATTAAATCTGTAGAGTGCAAGTGTTTATTTTGCGGTTAAGACATCTGAGTTACTTTTCATGCTTCCGCTAACTATTAGTTCATGTACATACCTAAATGAAGTCATGTAATATAATGATGAATGAAGTATGGCTTATTCTAATAGAGATATAGAGGAAATATTTTCTATAATTTTAAAACAATGTCAAAAATCGATTCGTACCACAGGTTCATAGCGCATACCAGAGATACAAATATACTATGGTTGTAGGTATCTGTATGATGCAAGTGTCGCAGCCGCATTGAAGGCCGCATTACATAACTGGCTAACTAGCTATGGCTATAGCTAGCTGTTTTAAAAAATGTTTTTGTTCTGTAGATCCATAAATTAGACCACACGTTAAGGGGGGGAGGGAGGGGGTCGACGAAGTGTGATGTTGTGTGACAAGGGGGTAGGAGAGGTCCTAAATTTAGTGACTATTATATTCTAAGTATTAAAACACGAACTGTTAACGAAAAATTCAAAAACATTTTCAACTCTAGATGAAATATTGCAAAATATGTGACGTCATTCTAGGGAGGGGGGGAGTCTCACAAATGTGACCAGTTGTGACAAGGACGGGGAGGGGTAAAAGATCATGTAATTCGTGTGACGTAATTTATGGATGGCCTCTTAATGCGGCAGATTAACGTTTGCAAACTTTTGCAAAAAGAAAAAAGATCTAACCTACATAGACCTTTTCAATATTCCTCATACTTAGCTATTTAAATAAGGAAAACCGGCCAAGTGCGAGTCGGACTCGTGCACGAAGGGTTCCGTACCATTATTTATAAAGACGGCAAATAAATCACGTTTGTTGTATGGGAGCCCCCCTTAAATATTTGTTTTATTTTTATTTAATTATTTCTTTTTAAAGTGAATATATAACTAAATATTATGTGAGTATTTCAAGCGTCTACATATTGCCGTTATCAATTGCGAGCAAAAACGAGCAAAAAAAAAATTGGTTGCCTGTAAAGTCGGTATACGGGCGAAAGTTTTACGTGACAACGACTTTGAGTGGTAAAATGTTTTCGAGTGGAAGGGACGCATGCCTTTCACTTTTTTTGTCTGTCTCTCTCGCTCTTAGAAGGGACACGCGTCCACGACACGCTTACAATGAGAGCGAGTGAAAGGCACGCGCCTTTCACTCGCTCTCATTGTAAGCGCATAACGTGACCCAGTTTCTTGAAGTGTCACCCGGCTAACCAATTTATAAGACGTTGTCACGTCAAAATATCACATTTGTTGTATAGGAGCCCCCTTTAATATTTAATTTATTCTATTTTTTAGTATTTGTTGTTATAGCGGCAACAGAAATACATCATTTGTGAATATTTTAACTGTCTAACTATCACGGTTCATGAGATACAGCCTGGTGACAGACGGACGGACGGACGGACAGCGGAGCCTTAGTAATAGGGTTCCTTTTTACCCTTTGGGTACGGAACCCTAAAAAAAGAGTTACACATCCCTATTATCTAGGGCTAAATCCTTCTCGCTTTTCACCCTTTATTCATGTGTATTTGTTTCCGGCATATATGTAACCTTTATCTGCATTGAAATGGAACTACTTGGCACAAATCCTTACAAATGATCCGTATTATCAGCGGATTGAGCGTATTTATTGTGAGCTCGAGGCAGGTGGGGGCACTCCGTCGCCGCCGCCTGAATGTTTAGTGAGGCTTACAGTTTTATATTGTATATGGATTTTATGTTATATAAGAATCAATTCATTTTTGAAGTAAAACTTATTTAACTTGGGAAGTAAGCTGGTGAATGCGTGAGGAGAACGTTACGGAAACGGCGCGGCGAACGGACGTTGAGAGGGAGATAGAAAGTTAGTAGAGCTAAAGAAGTTTTACTTCTATCGTGTGGTCTATAGCACACGCGTTTTTTATTTATTTATATTAAGTAGGATGGCGATGGATAAAAAGCATACGACCTGCCTGATGTAAAGCGGTAACTGTAGCCATATAAACACTTTGGCATCAACCTGTAAACATCCCACTGTTGGGATATAGGTCTCCCCTTAATCGAAGGGGTTTAGAACATACTCCACTACGCTGCTCAATTGCGGTTTGGCGAAGGCCGGTGTTTTCAAGTCGCCCAAGGTCTTCACTGACTTGGCCAACGCCTGTCATTTCATGACAAAAGCCGGGAATGGATTAACATGCCTTTTGAAGCACGGAGGACTTCCAGATAAATAAACTCTTGAGCATTGTTGTGTTCCTGCGAGTGAGTCAAGAAGGTAGGAGCTGCAGCGGGAGCGGCCTGTATGCTTGTCTGCCACCCGACGTGGTATAAAAAAAAGGAAATTTAGAGGAATTCCTTTGCCTCGTATGTCTATAAAATACAAATCTCTGTTTAAAAGGTACACTTTGCATTTTTTTTCTGTTGTAAAAGTTAACAATTCGTGTAACGACAACTGGCATAATGAAGGTCATTACGTGAAGTATCAGGTAGTTAAAAATTACATTCGTACATTTTGTAATTGCTGGCGAAATAACCAAAACCCTGCCTTCAAAAACATCAAGGCTTTATCTTATATAATCAAATATTTGTCGAGCTCCGTGGTCGACTATTGCTAGTAGCAACTACTTTGGCATCGAGGATCTCGGGTTCCATGCATGAGAACATGTCTTGGACTGGATATATATATATTCTATGAATTATCCATATTAAAAATGTATGTGTTTTAAGATGGAAAATATGTACCACCTTTCTGCTCCATTGGGAATAGAACTTACGACCTATTGTAACCGATTAAGTGCTCTTCCTACTCACCTTTTTGTCAGTTTGAAAAATATTTAGATAATTAACAATATGGGCAGCATAATGTGAGCATACTAAATATAATATACAGAACAACATAAAGGCTATGTTGGTATTATTACGTCTACTGATGTATTCCACAGAAAAGGTTTCGAGACCACATTTCCACTTCGTTAAGCCATCTAATGAACGGAAAATTCACTTAGAGCGTGCCCTTTAAAACGGGGCGAAATTAATCAGTAACATTTCGAGGCATGGATTTAGTGCTATGTACCTACCTCAATTTATATACTTATAATTCCTTTTTAAATTCGGTTATATGTAAGAAAATCTATATATATGTGAAGCAAAAACTTTGTATCTCTTTTTACGAAAACTGCGCGAAAGAAGGAGTATGAAATTTCGCACGTTTATAGTTTTTAAAGAGAAGGAGTGCAGAATGTTAAGTAGGTAATTTTTTTTAAAATTATGCATAAAAATACATTAAATTAATAAAATTAAAATATTACAAACACTGTCATGTATTTGACACACGTGAATATATAGTCTTTTGTTTATTGTTAAAGTCATAATTTAAATTAATTACGGTCAAAATTCAACTATTGCCCCCTTACCACCAGTGGCAGTAAGGGGGCTGGGCTAGTAAATATAAATTGAATAGCCAACTTGGGTCAGCCCCTAGACTAGTTGTGGCACAGCCATTAGTGGTCTAATATTTTATTGCCTGCCATTTCATGAAAGTACCAATTGGGTTTTGTCCTGGCGAGTTTAAGTTCCAAGGTATTTTTTTTATTTTATATTTTCTTACTATTTCCATATAAATTGAATTAAATTTGAGATAATTGGACGTGAAACAAGTAGATGGGCAAGGACAAAGAAAAATCTGCAAAAATATGAAGGAACAAAAATCAAGGACAAATTGTCACCCTCGTCTGTCGTCAGTCGTCACCCTATAGCCCTTTGTCTAAAAAATACAAAGAAAATATTGTCCTATACGTATCTAGCCAAGACTGTGAAAAGAGATTTTGGTGGGAACGCAGTCGGTTCACCATCTGTCCTAATTAGCTATCCAATCAATTGGGATTAATGGAGATTTTTTTATCCCATTGACGAAGAAGGAAAAGTTATGTTTTTCGAGTATGTATGTATGTTAGATATGAGCGTCGATGGGTCGGCGGCGGCGGCGGCGGTGTGCTGACTTTTTGAGGTCGGCGCGGTGCAGCTGTGTCCTTCATAGTATTTTATTGATGGACATTATAAAAAAAAGCGGCCAAGTGCGAGTAGGACTCGCCCATGAAGAGTTCCGTAGCAGCAAGTAACAATATAAAAGTTCTTGTAGTTCGTTGTAACTTTGATCGATGTTTTAATAATAGTGTATTTTTTTAAAATAAGTTATTGATAAGTAAACATTATAATTAGGTACCTAAATGATGGGATTTAGATCTAACTATATAGGAACCCATATAGGCTTGTGATAGCTAAACAGTCGGGAACCTGCCCCCCGCGCGCCCCGCACCCGCTACCGATCAAGCCACGCCCCGCACGAATTATAATTATTATTTACTTAGACACCTATTACAGATTTATTATTAGAAAATAATACTTATAATGCTTATAAACAAATGTATGTGTCTTTCTTTATCTTACATCTATAAAAGAAGAAACTGATCGATTGAACCCATAAAATTTTTCACTAATCAGATACTGGTATCAAAACTAAAGAACGAAACGAAACGATCGATTAAACGAAAGGTTTAATCGATTTCCATGGTAGTATAGTAAACCGTTTGTAGACCGTAACCAGTTGGCTGTATGGGGCAACAATTGGGCAGCAAGGGTAACTATCACAGATTTATATTATATATTATATGTATATGCTGCAGCTACCTTAACATTTTGACATGATTCGATCCGGTTATTTACAGAGTACTATAAAAGTTAGAAATCATGAAAACCTTTTCGCATAGATTTAGAAAATAATAATAATAAAGTAAGAAAGAAAGAAAGTCTACGTTATTAATGATAGACATTTTGATTGCTATTACAGAATTCATTACATTGACCGCAATATAATATAATATGTTAAACACAGCATTAGTTTAATGTTACGTAAGTCAAATTAAAATTTTCTAGGTTCTAGTACTGACTAACAAGTAAGTAAATAGTAGTAAGTAGGTCGTCGTCGACAACCCTTATTCATCCTACTGCTGGGATACGGGTCTCCCTTCAACCGAAGGGATCTAGAGCATACTTTACCATGCTGCTCAACTGCTTGTTGGTGGAGGTCACTGTTTTCAAGCCACCTAGCGGCGACTGATCAAAGATTTAAATCTTTGCCACTGATTTGGTTTAACGACTATCATCTAATGACAACAGTCGGGACCGACGGCTTAATATGCCCTCCGAAGTACGGAGGAACTTGAGATAAATAGACCCATCCATGGACAGGCTAATGTCGACGTTGCTTAACTTGCCTATTCGATTAGACTGACACCCCACACCATAGAGCTCCTCTGATGAACAGACATAATTACCAAGTGCAAGACAAAAATAGCACGTTGTTGAACGGACCATTAAAAATCATGGGT
Source organism: Hypsopygia costalis (assembly GCA_937001555.2). Taxonomy (NCBI): domain Eukaryota; kingdom Metazoa; phylum Arthropoda; class Insecta; order Lepidoptera; family Pyralidae; genus Hypsopygia; species Hypsopygia costalis. The sequence goes on from OW443328.2 coordinate 22,586,874, forward strand.
GAAACTGGACTATACTCCTAATCCTCCGTAACTGTAGGTAAGTTTCACAGCAAGCCCTCACTGTGGTTATCCGTGTAAGAGCGTTTCCCGGGGAACTAACTGTTCGTTTACCACCAGCGGACCTCAGTTGAAATTGCTCCGTAAGCCGCTTACGGAGCAATAATCAGATTAGACGGTCAACCGGCTCCCACCGACCTGAGACCGGAATGCTTAAGGCATCAGCACATAGAACATTGAAACTCGAATGCAATTTTAATGTCAGTTTTACCCAAGTCGTACTAAAGCTACTTTGGTTTAACTATCAATAGACAAAGAGAGGTAATAATATAATCGAAATGCTTTAAATATTACGACGAACTCGGTGGTCGACTACTTTGACTGCTACTTTGACTGTCGATCCCCGCAATAGACTAACATATGCATGAACATGTCTGTTTGTCTTGATCTGAGTGTTTTCTATAGATTATTATGTATTAACAAAAAAATATAAAGACAATCATATTTATCACTTATCTAGTATCCAGAGTACATGCTTTGCTAGTTTTGGGCTAGATGACAGTGTATAATTTATCCAGAAATATTTATTTTTATTATTTATTTAAGGAAAATAATAATATGTGCGAATAAAAATTACTAAAACAGCGACAGGATTACTAGGTTAGGTTACGTTTGGTATGATTTAATAATGTTTAGTCGCCAAGTTAATACAACAGCCGCCCAGTTTTGTAATTTTTATTGGTTCGGTTTATTACTATACTTTATTTAATATTAACAAGGATACTGAATAAGCTAAGTGCATCAACTTAATAGGGTTTCCTACTTGAGTGCGAAAGCCGTATCGTCGTATTTTGTTACTTCGAAAACTTTTCAACGACATTTCTATACTGCGACGACTTGTAACGAAACATTGCAGTAACAAGACGTCGGTTTACGTCTTGTTACTGCGATGTTTCGTTACTTCGAAAAATTGTACTTTCGCACGTATTGACGCAGTATAGAAATGTCGTGGAAAGGTATAGGGAGTAACAAAATTCGACGATACGGATTTCACACTCGAGTAGGAATTAATAACAAATTAATAACAAATCACACCCAAGTATTAACCGAAACAAAAAAAAATCCGCCTGAAAATATATTTTTTTAAATCATTATTTATCATTCTCCTATTCCTTTTTTGTGGGCGACGTATGAAATAATATACCCTATTTCCACATCTGAGATGAATATAATGATACCTCATAATTATGTTGATATCCGTCAAACAGTTTAGGCTGTAGGTAGAGGCGTGCCAAACATTTAGAGATACATACTTACGTACTTAATTCATTATATTTGCTACTTCCGTGAATTCTTTCACAAACCCATTTAGCTTACCGCAACCGTTTAGCTGGAGGGGATGAGGGCACACAGGGTCGGACTGGGTGGGCCGGAAGGGCCCGGGTGGCTGACAAGCCCGGGGCCCGAGACTAGATGATGGTAGATGGTATATTATCCTACGGTTGCCGCAAGCCCCGCAAGCCAGGACCGTGGGGGGCCCGCGCAGGCTGGGGCCCGGCTGGCAAATGCCACCTCGACTATAGGGCCAGTCCGACGCTGAGGACACATGACTCGATCAAAAAATTAGGGGACGGAAAGACAGACAGACATGGCGAAACTATAAGGCTTCCTTGATTTCTACGGAACCCTACAAACGACGTTTCTTGAATAAAGTTGAACAGAATGTTGTTCACTAATAGTAAAACATAGCACTATTACTATGCTGTGACATAGCTGCTTTAAGCCGTTTTAATTTCGTTCCCCCGTTATTGCGTCGCTCGGTCTGGCGTTGCCTTAGCACCCTTACTTAAATTACTACTTGTCCTGCTTTGTTCCGTTAATTAATATTGCGTTTTAGTCCTCGTATAACAGAGAACAGTGATCTTGGTTAGTGGAATGGACACAAGGTACCTATACATTTCGCTTCGAGCCATTAACTCTCAGGTGAGGTCAGTAAGAATGCATAACAAATAAGGCTTTTGTGATGGTAGAGCAATAAGGAAATGGCTTTATCAAGGAACCTTTTGAACATTTGTATAAATCTTAAATTTCTTCCGGTATAGACATTTAATATCGTATCGATAAATCAATATAAAAATACATGCTTAATATGACTCCGGTCTAGTAGAGGAGCTCGATGGTAGCGTTGCTCGTGGGATTTTAACCGATCACATAAGTCAAGCAAAGTCGACCGTAGCCTATCCATGGATTGGCTTATTTATCTCGAGCTCCTCCGTGCTTCAGAAGGCACGTTAAGCGGTCGGTCCCGGCTATTGTCGTTAGATGAGAGTCGTTAAGCCAAATCAGTGGCCTTTAGGTGCTTGAAAACACTGACCTCCGTCAACCCGCAGTTGAGCAGCGTGGTGGAGTATGCTCTAAACCCCTTCGATTGAGGGGAGACCCGTATCCCAACAGTAGGATGATTATGGGTTGATACCGCCGATGTCGATGACTGCGGCCTGACCTGTTTATCATAATTATTGTGTTATGACAAGGAACGTTGTCTTACCACCAAGGCAGAGCTGACCATTCCGCTTCAGGTGCTGCCGTAGAGACAGTATTTATTGTCTTTTAGGCATTACCAGGGTAGGACACGGTTCTGAGTGGCTACATTATGTTCACGAAAAAAGCAATGTCCAATAGAGAAGATGACTAAATAGTGAAAAATTACCAGTATTGTACAATACACAAACTAGAACGATCTGCGATTGCAGATCAAAATTTTAAGATTTTAAAATTTTTTATAACTTATGGTAGACTTGTTTATGGTCAATCAAAGTTTGGTTGGAAGGTCCATTTTAAAAGAAATCATTAAAAAATATTAACGTTATAAAAAACAATAAAAAAATACTATAACTTTTGTTACGGCAGTTACATAAATGCATTATTTAATATAGCTGTCTTAAAAAATACAAAATACCTAGCTGTGACAAAATACTCAGTAGCCTTTTATATGGAGCGAAAAAATCCAAAATTGTGATTTTCAAGTTAAATAATAAATAAATAAATATTTCTGGACAATTTATACAGCGCCATCTAGTCCCAAAGTAAGCGAAAAGCTTGTGTTATGGGTACTAGACAACTGATAAATACATTTTTTTTTTGTAAATATATACTTATAATACATAGAAAATACCCAGACCAAGACAAACAGACATGTTCATGCACACAAATGTTTGTCTTGTGTGGGAATCGAACCCACGACCTCGGAGTCAAAGTGGCCATTGCTAACCATTCGACCACCGAGCTCGTCAAATATATAGTTATCATATCTTGGCCGTGTGGTTTCCGGCAGACTAGAATAGAATCACTCCGTCTCTTCCCGTGGATGTCGTACAAGGCGACTAAGGGAAATACATTATAAAACATCGATCAGGCCTCACCAACCCGTCTGGCCAGCGTGGAGAGTGTAGGCCAAACCCTTCTTCTGTCTGGGACGGACGAGAGAGGGTCGTGCTCCTGTAGTGGAGACTAAAATGACCAGATGATGATGATGATCATGATCATATCTCGAGTAGTTTTTATGCTATCGAAGTAATTCTCTTATCTATAGTTATATTATAGTGACTTTCTCACATAACAAATCGAAAAAAAAGTCATCTTGCCTATTGCAATGCAGACAAAAAAGCCCCAATATACAAACATACAAGTTTACTTCTTTAGATTATATATTAGTCTAGCTAGACAGACTACCCATATATGTATAAGTAGTAGGACCATCTAATATATAAAATTCTCGTGTCACAATGTTAGTGACCATACTCCTCCGAAACGGCTTGACCGATTTTTATGAAATTTTGTGTGCATATCAGGTAGGTCTGAGAATAGGTTGATAACTATTTTTTATGGCAAAACAACGTTTGCCGTGTCAGCTAGTATAAATATATTAGAAATACTCCTTATTTATAACAAGCAAAGCATAGATAAATATAGAACCGTTTAAACGTAAGTGTTACATAGTGTACGAGTTTAGTTAGTTACATGCACGCAAGTCGCCCAGTTTGTTAGATGACATGTTAATGTACAGAACTAGTTAAAGTGCCATCTACGCCAGCGCTTAATTGCCAACCGGCGAAGTTGCGCCTCTGGAGGCAAATGTAAAGTTTTAGCAAATATGACACCGCCCAGCCGGGCGGGGCCTTCGCTCGCTCTGTTTCCGGCCGTCGCTTCGTACGTTGTTGACGTGTCGTGTCGTTGCGTATATTGAAATGCTAGTATTCATCTCGGCCACCGATCTGAAATGCGGGAGATTTTTGAGCATTAGGTACACAAAATACAGGGAATATAGAACTAAAGTTACATACAAAACGCTGTTTAAGAACGTACGCATAGACAAAGCTCACGGACACGAAATACCCGGGTATCGGGCCCAGTCGGACGAGTACGCGTGGGAGTATCGCACGGTTTTTCGTGGAAAAACGTCGAAAACTGTCGAAGTAAAATTCGAATCAACGATTTTGACTATACAATAGCAAAATTCATTGTTAAAACTGGAAAAAAATAAATTTATTTTTTAATGAAAAGTCAAATAGTTTTTTGTAAAGATTAAATAATAAGAAATAAATCATTTTACAATTTAAAAGTTCACTTGAAAATAGATTATATAGTACTAACGAACTTTCATAATACGCGGTGCTGTTTGGCAGCCTTTGAGATTGGTTCCACATTCGACTCAGAGGGGAGGTGAGGTCGCCTTGTGAGAGCGGCAGGAAGTGTCTATAGTGTATGTAGTACTATTACTTAAACTGTGGCGTAAATAAGCCACAAGGGATTGTATTGAAAACTAATTCTCGGATTATAATAATTTGTAGACTTTCCAAGCCTACAGGTTCACTGTCTAGTAAGCAATATCTTACAACACTTTTTATATTTTGGTTCACAAAAAATAAATCGCATCTTTGACCTCTGTCTCTCCCTTTAACCTTATACTGTCTAGAAAAGTTGGAAGCTATAAATATTCTGATTATTTCAGTTGGCTTAAATTATATTCATTTTCAGTGTACAAAATTGGTCAATCTAAAATTTTAGAAATTTATCAATATTTATTACTATTATTATATGAGAAGGTATTTGGTCCGCTAGGAGTCACTAAATAAAAAAATCGTAATATTAACTGTTTCTGTTTATGTTGTAGTTATCGACGCGAAATTTGTATGGATTGGGCGCGTGTGGTTCGATAGTATATGTAAGACCAATTATGGCAGCCCGATTAATAGGCTATTTTCCAATGTTTAAAAATTGTATAAATTATTTAATAATATCGTAAAATACACAAACCTATAAGGATCTGCAAACTTTCATTCTAATATCTTCAGTCAGACTTTTTTTAGCGTCGATCAAAGTTTGGCGGGAAAGTCCATTTTAAAAGTATGAAATTATTAAAAAATAATATTTCCATTGGAGAAGGAATAAAAAAGGCTATAACTTTTATTATGATACTAATCACATAAACGTAATATTTAACATAGCTATTGTAACCTCCCCCCCCTCTGTTTACTTCTCTCTCTCCTCTCCTATACTCTATATTATTTTTTTTCGACCTACCTATTTGCGTATGTATACCTCTCTCTCATCTTACATCTTCCTATTCATCTTACATCATCATCATCATCATCATTTCCTTACTACTATTTTCTCACTACCTTTCTTCTTCTTTCGCTCACATTAGTACGTCAAATCTATCACACCACATATACCTAATTAAATGACATTAATCTGATATACATCTCCCTATAATTTACACTCTTACACCTTAAATTCAAACCAAAACTTATGTTGTTGTTGTCGGAATAGGATGAATCAACCTGATGGTAAGCTATATTACTACATAATGGCCACGTGATCGCGTCTAGTGTCCTACATTGTACCGTAATTTCCCCAGATACTTTTACACGCAGAATAATGACTGATTAAACTCCTATCACCCCTACGACTTATATATATATACTCATTGAATTAGTTGTATTACCTAATATCCACTATAAGATAAAACTATGTGGTTGAAATTATATTAACTAATGACCCGAATATTAATTAGTATCTCTTATAATGACAATGACTCTTCCAGTCACTATTTCCAGTATCAACCCTGTTATAATAGTAAACCAATATTGAGCTTAAATTAAAGAGAAACACTTTGCCATAATGGAAAGACTTTTAGACATTAAGTTTTAGTGATAAAAACAATATGACATTAGACACTTATGTTAACTAATTAACATACTCAAGGTTAAAGCTTTTAAACATTATTTCATTTGTGGAAAATGGATAATATGATATGAAACTAAATAAGGCATTTTATTGGATTATGGAAATGTATACCTTCAAACATTATTTCTTTGTGGTAAAGATAAGGCCCCATCTCACGCCTTTATCCATAGAGTTCATCCATTTCAAAACTCTTCTGCCACAGTCTGAGCAGATTCTACTGTAAGAGGCATCTCTTCCTCATGAAATTCAAAAACCAAAGGACGTTCCTTCCTTTAGCCTGCCTTAACTACAAAACTCAATAACTATTTGAGATGTTCCTATCCTTAAATTATCTCTAAATGCTCAGACTTATTTACTGATTCTACATATTTACTACATTATATTATTTACTTGGAACGTTTATAGATATTTCTCAAAAGAAATTTAGGAAACTTATAAATTCCTTCGGCAATTAAATTCATTAACTGGCAAAATTAATTTCTGCATTGATTCTAGATATGAAACCAATAACTCTCTTTAGTCTATTTTCATACTAAATTAATTCTTATTTAATTCAGATCATCCAAGGTTTAGGAATATTGATCCAGTGCTTTGACTGATCCCTTATTTTAATAGTATTAAACCCACCACTTGATTATGAAGATACTCCCCATAAATGTTACATTTAATGTTCCTCAGAAAATATAATATAAAGTTATTCACTTAATTAGAAATACTTTGTCAACTTACAGGTTTTTGATTCACTTATTTTCCGAATTCACCACCATTACACTTAGATAAATCACTTTCACAACAACTCTTACATGTCACTAAAATTCGTTAGAACTTCCCTAAAACATCTATGAATTATAATTCCATTCTTGTATGTAATGAAATACACTAAATTTGTTTTAAGTTATGACATATTGAAGAATAGTTGTTTAATGTTTTTTTATTCACATCAGTGACAACAGAGGTACTTTTGTTACCTGTATGTCCAACTTACAACATCATCCATGATCTTTTGATATGATTTTAATTAAAAATACTGATGAAAAGGAAAGTTCCTTCGATAATTCAATGACCTCATAGCCTGTTTAAACTCCACTTACTAATTCAAGTTAATATATCAATCACCTGTAAACTAACTCAAATATTCTCTTAATCAATAATTCCCTTCAGAATTAATCAGTTATGTCAGTAAAATCACAGAAGAACTCCAATATCATTCCTAATATTCACAGAAGACATATATACGAGGGGAGGCCAATAAGTTCGCGGAATGGAGGGGTTGATGGGGATAAATTTACCCGTCCAGGTAGGCACTAGTTAAGCACCTCATTAAGAGTATATATACCAAGTTTGAACCTAATCGTGTCATTAACTTTTGAGTTATCGACCTGCAAACAACTAAATCGGGAAGAAGTCAGCCAGTATGGAGAAAATTGAACACCGTGCCGTTATTAAGTTTCTTACCAAGCAAGGAAAATCCGCTCAGACGATTTTTCAAGAGCTGTTAGCGGTTTACGCGGACTCTGCCCCTGGTAAAACCATGGTTTACAAGTGGCATGGTCTTTTCAAACAAGGAAGGGAGTCCATTGAAGACGACCCCCGCTCCGGACGGCCAATTGAGGCCACCACACCGGAAATCGTCGAAAAAGTAGAAAAACTTGTATTGGAAGATGCCCGACTGAAGAAGAAGCAACTTGCAGCAATGGTTGGAGTATCCGAATCAAGTATTTTAAATATCCTACATCATCATCTTGGGATGACTAAAGTCAGTGCAAGATGGGTTCCGAGAATGCTCACGCCACTTCAAAAACGCGAGCGTGTCGAGTGCTCTCACCAGTTTCTGGAGCTCTGTGGAGAGAGAAAGGAAGAAGTTATGGCCCGGATTGTTACTGGAGATGAAACCTGGGTTCACCACTATGAACCTGAGTCGAAGCAAGAGTCGATGCAGTGGCATAAAAAAGGCACACCTCCTCCAAAGAAGTTCAAAGTGTCACAATCGGCCGGAAAGATCATGGCGACTATCTTTTGGGATACAGAAGGTATTTTACTGATCGATTATAAAGAACGTGGTGCGACTATAACGGGACAGTACTACGCTTCTTTACTGGAAAGATTGAAAGAAGCCATTAAGAAAAAAAGAAGAGGAAAACTGTCAAAAGGTGTGCTCCTTTTGCACGACAATGCACCCGTCCACACGTGCCATGTTGCGACGGCTGCCATTCACCGATGCGGCTTTGAACAATTAAACCACCCACCATACAGTCCAGACTTGGCCCCCAGTGACTATTATTTATTTCCAAAAATGAAGAAAGAGCTGCGTGGAAAGAAATTTGACGACGATGATGAAGTCAAGTCGGCAATTTCGGCCTATTTTGACACCAAAGACAAATCATTTTTTTTCGATGGTATAAACAAGCTATTTGAGAGATCCGAAAAATGTATTAGGGTTAAAGGAGAATATATTGAAAAAGAAAAATAATTTGGTGTTTAATTTCAACCTCCTTCTCTCTCATTCCGCGAACTTATTGACCTCCCCTCGTATATATATAAATAAACATTCTCAACTCATATTGAACCCTTAGTTTACTTCTCACTATATAAACCCATCTAACTATTAATATTGGCTTTACCTACTTGCTATGTTTACAACCTACCTTTGTAACTTGAAATCTAAAACTAACACTATTGGTTTTTATCGCGACCTAACTTTGAAGATGACGAAACCTACCTATCTTATGCCTAAATTAGATTCCTACAGTTTCCCTAATGTGTGATACCTTTAACTGGAGACCCGAGCTCTCACATTTAAGTGTGTTGGTGTGTAAAGTGAAACAAGTACCTCCCTGACAAGGCTTGTTTACTAAGCTGCTAAACGGGATGGACCGACATATCCTATATACCTAACCTACGTCGTGTGTAAGGTAGGGCTGCCCAAATTGGACTTGGAAAGGGTGGATGACTCAGCCCAGGACAAAGTATGTGCGGAGACATTCTCAAAGTTTTCGCCGGCAGTGACAAGTCAGGCTGGTTACTCTTCTTTGAGAAAGGTAGCATTTAACGTTGTAATAAATAACGCTAGTGATATGAGCTACAATCAATCACTTCCCAGTGTGAACTGGTTGAAAAGGTCCTCTCCCTTCGTCTACATAGGTAAACTAGGTTGCGAGTCCCTCCGAATCACTTCGATTCTTGAGATTTCAAATTACAATCCAAAACATCTAAAATTCCACTATAAATCTGATAAAAACTAATTTTAAATCTAATTTCCAAACAATAATATAAAACTCTAAAGTTGTAACTTGAAATATCGGCATTTATTTTAACAAATAATCGGATGCCAATTGTACGTACTAAACCGCCGAAAATTACACGAGCAATCCCGCAAAAAATTCGCGTTTTTCCTTTTATAGTCCTAAGCCCCGCCCACTTTCGAATTTAGTGACGTGACATACCTATTTTTTAACCATAAAATCTAATTCTCCTAGTTTAATCGAGTAATCTATTTGTATCAATTTATCTAACTAATTTTTACCATATAATTTGTTTCATGTTTAATCTTAAGTACATTGAAAATACTTGATTCTTGCTAAAATTATTTGAATCTTTCTAAAAGGATAATTAAATCATTTTAGTTTCACATTTTTACCTTTATTTCCCATAATTTTTATCTTCAATCCTCAAATTAATCTAATTTTGTACTTATATTGATCACACTACAACTTCCATTCACTAATTTTAATAGTTATAAAGAAAATATAAGATTTTCAATCTTAAACTTTATTCGTGTTTTCTTACATTTCACTCCTTGAATCAATTCACCCGATTAATTATGAACGCCACTAATATCATCCAACGCTTATTATATCTAAATTCCCTTAAATATTGTATACAATATCATTGCATACTAATATATTATCAAATTAATCGATATTAGTACAATCGATTATTCATTTATTTATCAGAATTTTCCCGCCATTTTGCTTAGCAACATAATTTCTTGTGTCTATCCCTATCAATGCTATTTTGCTCATCCAATCAGAGATCCCGGTTTGTCCAATTTTGTCCAAAGCTTTTTCTGAGAATCGCACCTGCTATAAGGTCGCCCCATAGACTTTTATTTGTTGAATTAGGTCAATCACAAACTGATCTTAGATATTTTATCTAAATTTCAAAGTTCTCATGTTAACTAACGCTATTAATCGTATGGGTTAGTTACAATTCGCCTCCAGATAAAATTATAGAGTAATCCTGCATTACGGTGAATTTAATCTCACCATTACCTAACTTATTATATTATTATAATTCTAACATCCTAATCATAGATCAAAAAAAAAAATGACTCAATTATGTTCCGATTTATCGATTCAAATATCCAATGATGTCCCTTCACTAGTACCTTCGCATTAAACATCTTCCGAATGACAATTCGTCTTTATGGCTTCGTAAAACCTTTCTTATCCTATATATCCTTTTAAAAAGACACAAAAAAAAAAAATATATTTAACCTCAATCATTCAAGTGATTAGTGTCTATTGTTTTATTCAACAACCCAATTGGTATGCAAATAAGTACTAAACAAAAGTGATCAAATTATACTCAAGTTCCCTAGCTTATAATCATTTTCATCACCTATTCAACTTAAATATTCAACGTGAATCCGCTTAAATAATTCTTTCATTATAATAATCATCTGTTTATTAAGGTGCAACCTAGCTATGTAATTTCTATACCCTCAAAATCCCTCTACTTAATAACAAACCTCATTATACTGCAAAATTTCGATTTCCTTTTAAATGTTGGCATTTCTGTACATATTTGAATTATATGTCATTGCAATGACTTTTTGTTTTACTAATATCCTTTACAAATATAAAGATTGTCTTTTACACAAATAGTCAAGTTATAATTCATTGTCAAATTTTTCCAAAGATCTGATCTATCGTTTAATACAACTAAATTAATGAACTCTATCACTATAGGTAGACGCTCCCTAAAACTACAAAACAACGCTAGCTATATAAAATATATAAAGTGGTTTTTTAGAGAAAAAACACCTAGGCATTTGCGTATACCCTACCCGTAAGCTAAATTAGTAAATAAGTTCACCTAACCTAACCCTAAATCGAGCTGGAAGATCAATCATAAAAATCTGAGTGCATCGTATCCTTCAGAGTATGATAATTTTGCAATCTTGGTAGGCGAATCTACGTTTCTTCGATTACATGACGGTAGCTACCATTTATATGTATAGACTACTTGGTCTTGCAACCAACATTGAAGTTATTATATCCGACAGAATACCATATTCACAGATTCTTAGGTCAATTCCGCCACCTGTTCCAGATTCTTATCCATCTGCGGTTGACTTCAATTTTAATGTGTGCGAAATCATTCGAACCCAGATCTCCGGATACAAACTTGGAACTTCTCATGTGTAACAATTTAAAATTACATCCTCCCCTCTGTTTCCTAAATTATACGAACATCCCTGTTTATTAGCAATGTCCTAGGATTTAGTCACATTAAACACCACTAATACGAGTAAAACTTTTGACAGATTCACTCAACTAATGTATATCATTTAATTAATGTTCCAAATTTGACCCCAATTGAAGCCGATTTCCGGTTTTTCGGTCCCAATTGCATTGGATCAACCTTGGAACTATTCAACAGGATTCAAACCCTTTAACAACTAAACTAATAAGTGCTAAATTAATATTTTTAAATAGTTAACCTTGCTGATACGCGATCAGCTGAACAAATGGAGCGTCTTCCTCTAAGCAATTTCCCCTTACTACTTAATTCATGTTAAACTCAAAACTGAATCTTTATTAATGTTTTCTTATCCTTTCTACTTCATATCTATGAAACAGATCAACATTACATCATAAGAATCTTTTCAATACTGTAAATATCTCTTCGTAATCTTATCCTTATTCTCATTACAGATACTGCCTGCCTAACATTTAGCATCTTATTCACCATTCTACTAACAAAATTCTGAAGCCAACTGTCTGCAGTTTGTTAGCAATAAACAATCTTAATGTAGATAGTAACCTACAGATTTAAGAAAATATTTGCTACTTACTATCTTAAAGTACTTCATCATAGTCCTTGTCAACTACTAGTTAAACCGCCTAACCTCTTACTACCTAATAAACTATTGTTAATACGTTATTTTGCCTACACAAATACCTCCCACCAGTCCTCGTACATCATGACATGGTAATAAACTTCAACTCACTAAGTACTATTGTAAATAGCCTGTCTAAATTATAATAAAGTTAAGAAATTCTTAAATTTCACGTAACATAAAATCAAACTCACTCTTCAAAGAATATTTTAAAATTATTAACAAAATTGGTTCATCCATATATGAAATTCACCCTTCGCAATCTTTCTTTCTTACCTATGAACTTATGCCCCTAAATTTCTCAATAAATAATCTTTACTAAACTATGTTACCATACCCCAGAATTTACTCTTAATTTTCTTTATACTAACAATTTGTTTACTCGCTTTCAGTTCTGTGGTTCTAAATAAACATCCACTGCTCAATGGTTTCCTACCATGCATCAGTACAGACCCTCGCCCCAACTACTTAAGACATTATCACTGTTAAAGATCTCTATAGACTACGCGTGAATTTTATATAAAAACTTACTCTTTAAAAAACTTATTTTCCAAATATCCTCACAATTTAAATATCACTACAAAAACACCCTTATTAAACTATTCGTTGTTCAACATTAGCTGCTTGTACTTATGTAAAAGATTTCCTTAATAAGTATATACTAAAAAGACAGATCACATTCATTTGAAATTTATATCCAAAACTTAAATTCCTACATATATAGAACTGTAATATATGTCAAAATATAATATTTCATATTTTCTCCACATAATACCACTCTTTACCTACCTTAACTTAAGTAAAGTGCTCTGAATTTTCCGAACCATATATACTTCCCTTCTAACCTTCTATTAATAATAATATAGTAATCTTAATTAACAATGTCAGCCAACTCACACATCGTCAACCAGTTCCACTACACTCGAAATCTGTGTTTTATACGCCAATCTAATTACACATCTCGGCCGGTACACACTAATGTCTCGTCCTACACCACTACATAAACAAAGATGTCTATATGAATTGCAACTTAGCATGTGTGCAGGCAACGTCACACAAACCATTCCAGACCTTTCCCAAAGATCAGCTGGATCGACACGAATGAACGGCCGGTAGTGAGTACACTGTACTAAGTACTACTAATTTTACTATGTTCCTAATAACATAACATACGTAAATAAGTTCCTTCCTGTTTCACAAATATTCACACTCACAGGAAATACCCCGACCTATTCAAACAGCCACGTCCATGCAAAAATCCGCCCATGTAGGAATCGAACCCACGAACGTCAATAATAGCTTCGCATCTCCGACCGCTGTCCCACTGAGCTTAACTTATTTTTCTAAAATCTATCTATCTCACCTTATCTCCTCAATTTATTTCATTGCTTACTAAAATTATTTTTAAACTAACTTCAGTGTTCCTGTACTTTCAACTCAATGCAGCCGTATGCTCACTCTTAAATCAACAACCCGCTTCCAATCTGGATCTAAATCTTCGCTCATCTCTCTACTCATCTATCGTTACGGAAAATGACGATCGATCTTAATTTTAATTTAATATTACTACACAATATACTCATCACCCCCCCTCAATTAGTCACTCCTTCCACCAATATACTAGTTATTTATATCATCTATCCATTCTACACTCATCAACATAGCCCAGTATTTCATCAAGTAATATCTCTAACTAGGTCACTTTCCCTATCACTTAAGAATGTTATAGAATGTTACATCTCTTTATCGCTAAATCTAGGTTTTCCTATTTTCCTTATTGGTTACTTATTAAATCCTCTAATCACATTATTGCCAAAAATTCCTCTCATCATTCTATAATTAATATATATATATATATTTATATATTTTTATATTTGCCTCCCAATGTCTAGCATAGCTGACGACCTTTCGTACTCACTTATCTACTATTTACAATTCTCTTGTAATTACTACCTTCGAACATAAACGAAGCCACTTTATAAAAATAAGTTGCATCCGCCTCCAGTTTTCTTGCAAGACAATCATCTAACAGAATGTTGACAACCAACGAGGTCATAAGTGAGCCTATAAACCACTCAACCAACATCTCCACTCACTTCACAGAATTAAATCAATTATATTACAATAAGAGCTGTTGTGTTCCTGCGAGTGAACGAATTCACTAACCAAATGGACCACCATACCAGCAACGCGATCGACCACACGCAAAGACAGTAATGGGAGAGCCCAATATAAGCGCTAAACACGGCCATCATAATTGATTCCCATCAGGCGGGCTCCATGCTAGTCTGCCACCCTACATAGTAAATAAGAGATATACATAACCCTTTTCATGCTTAGACCCTATGAATTGTTATTACCTAAATCTAATTACGAGAGAAAATACGAAACATAAATATTCTCATTTCAAATAAAATTATACGTTAAACTTAATTAGTGTCCTTTGTGTCATCGTAATAAATGAATTCTAGAATTAAACTCAGTATAAAACATTAGTAATATTCATCATTAATAAATAAATCGAATTTAAATTTTAACTCATAGTTTATTATTTACTTCTAAAATATTTTGTATCTGACTGTACTTGTATCATGTAAAAACTATTTCTTAAAAAAGTAATACTTCCTAATTCTCATTAGTCAATAACCAACCTATTTATACGTATAACAGTATTGAAGTCTTATCAATATATATATAAAAAAAATTGCATATTTTAATATATTTATAAAGTCCTATTTCCCAAACGATCCCTAATTAATATGACAAACGTCACATACTACCCTATAACCATCTAGTTATATTAAACTATTAATGTTTCATCTTCTCGTAAAATCTTAAAATTCAACTAAAATTTACCTTTCACCTTAATGAACTTATTACGTATCTATTTTATATTTCCTTCCAATAAAATTGATTGCTATCTCCAAATCACTATACCCTACAACGTTTTCTAATATACATATATTTATTTTCATTATTTCTTTTAAGCTGACTGTAAATTAAATAGAAATTAATAAAAACGAATTAAGTGTCATAATAAATTTTAATTAATAATAATAATAATGAATATACTCAGGAAAAGACTATAATAAAACTCTATTAAAAAATAAAATCGCAAAAACAAATGTTGGTCTTGAGATTCGAACCAGGAATCTTAGATCCAATAGCTCTATTTTCTACCGACGCGCCACTGACTCGATAATGTAAGCGACAAAATTCGCATATGTATTTTAGAGTACCACGACTTTGCCAACATAATGTATTCATTATTAATTACGTAACTATGTTTTTGTTAAATAATAATTGTTGCTAACATTTTTATTCGCATTTTCTACCGCATTACCCTAGTTTAGTTCAAAGTTTCACCAATGCTTCTACATGAAAATTTTAATTAACTGAAAATTTAGACGCCTCCCCATTCATAAAATTTAAGAACCATTCAAATAAAGAAAGCAACTATATAAATGTAATTTTTAAGCTACTATTGAATTAAAATATCAATTCTCAATAAAACTTGTACACCCGCGCCATCTGTGACCCAAACCCCGAACTAATTCCTCTTTCGTCCATCATGCTATTTTGGTCGAACCATTTTTTTTTATAATTATCGATAACTTTACACGGACAATATATTACAATATGGAAATATGAATATATATATTATATGAAATAATCATATTGGTTCACGTTCAAAGATCAATACATCTCTTCGCAATTAAAATCTCATTGATGCTAATTGTACGCGCTCTTACCGCCCTCCCACGATACTTGCATAAACTATTTCCATTCGAGTTAGACATACACCTAAAATATAGGTAATTTCTTCGTCTCTAATTTTGCACAAAATAAATACTGCTACATTAAATAAATATGTTAACATTATTGAGAAAATTCCTACATGTTGTGTACCAAATTGTAAAGAAACTGGAGGCCACCAGTTTCCTCGAGATGAGAAACTTAAAAAATTGTGGTTCAAAGCGATAAATATTATTAACCATTTTAATTATTTACTCGCATATTTTCCAAATGAAATACATGTTTTAAATCGTGAAATTGTCAAGAAATCAACGCAACAAACAAATCCAAAACGTTTATTGATAAATGACAAAGGTTCATACAGTGGTGGCGCCATCTGAGATCAGCTTTAACTTGCCAACCCCATTCTAACCGTAAACCCCATGTAAACGTCTTTATTTTGTCCTTTCCTTTCTTTTTAAAATATGTAATTGAAATAAAGTTATCTTATTAATCTATAACACAAATTTCATTTACTTTAACTATTCATAATGTAATTCTACATCGAATTTAGGTTCTTATTTTCGACAAAAGAAATGAATCTCTTAGCAATTCTTAGTGTTGCCACTTCTTTGCAAATTTACCATATAAAGGTATTTCAAACTTTCAGGGATTACTAAAACTCAATTATCAATATGACAATTTCATAACCTCTCAATTATTCTAGTCGCCTCCACTACCTTTCGTCCGAAAATCTCACACATAATTTAATCTTAATTTACCTATTACCCCATATTTGCGTCAGATACCCGGAAATAGTTATTTAAATGTATTTATTACTACGTTATCGTTTATTTTATGAAATTAAAGTATTATTTTATATACAATTATGTTAATAGCTCATTGTTATTTTGCCCATTTTTATTTTATTTTAATCCTTTCTTTATTATCATTCTAACAGAACTATATCTAGATATTTTTCATACTTTATTATTAATATGAATGAACCAATTAAGTTATTCTTGCTTAAATTATTTATGATGTTATGATTAATAATGTAACGTAAAGTCAAAAATGCTTATTTTATATCAAGATTCCTAAAACTTTCCTTTCAAAATTTTAAACTTATATTTTATGGGAATGTTGGTAAGCCAACGATGGCAACCCTATTTTTGTTCTAACTCATGTCAATAATATCAACAACGCGTAAAAAACATAACAATAAATCCTATTCGTATTAAAATTCCAATTGCTTGTTATAAACCCCAATTTCATCACAAAAAAAAAGAAATTATATATACTAAATTACTTGGAGTTTATAAAATGTCACCAAGCTAACCTAATTGTTTCTAAAACAAATTTGTAAGTATAACTTTTCATTATATGACTGCTAACTATTCTACCTAAACCACATATCTCAAAATTAATCTTTAATTTATTTGTTTCAGTTGCTTTTTCTTCAGGGGGTTATATGTAAAATTCATTAACACAAATTCCTGAACAGAGGTTATCAAACGTTATCATTTACCATTTAAATATCGAAAGTCTACAAGTAATCTCATGTAAGTATGATGTATCTTATTACATTTCTTAATTACTTTCTCTTTTTATCATAAATTTTCCTAATACATACCTACTAGGCAAGCTTTCCTATTAAAAAGGAAAGTCTGATATGTGATTTTATTAATGTAATTACATATTACTTTCAGATTCCTGTCCAATTAATATCAACTGTGAATGGGCATATCGCACCCCCATATGGACTAATTAGTTCAATCTGTCAACGCTGAAATACTATATTTGATTTTACTCAAGAAGTAAAAGTGAATTTTTCAATACTTTTAGTAAGTATAACCTGAAATTCTTATGTTTTTAATTATTTATCTCTCTTTAGTACTGGCAAAATCTCTATGAATGCTTTATTTATAGTGAACTATAAGTTTTTGAAATCAATTATTACATTTACCCCGCTCTCAAGTGCATATGGCTAACT
This sequence comes from Hypsopygia costalis, assembly GCA_937001555.2. NCBI lineage: Eukaryota > Metazoa > Arthropoda > Insecta > Lepidoptera > Pyralidae > Hypsopygia > Hypsopygia costalis. The sequence continues at coordinate 22,604,972 of OW443328.2, forward strand.
AAACTAATTTATAACCCTTTTACTTTGTTTTATACCAAATTTATACTCGGTAACATTTCAAATTTACATATTTTCAATTATAATCCTACTTTTAATTAACTTTAGATAATTCTAATATTCCGTTATCCCATAATTATGTATTCCCCATTTGTAACTCTGTTTTAATTTTCATTTTTAACTTATTTTTCAGGATCATGACTCATCGTAGATACTAACTGAAGCCCATCCATGAAAAATAATTGAAGAATTTTATAACTCAAGTCCTGTGTTATTTAATTATATTTAAACCTTAGTTGTAAATATGTGAAATTAATTATATACTATTAATCTGCTTTAGGAATCCAAGAGGATTCCTTCTTCTGAGTTAATTTACTTACAAATCCTATCTGAGTTAAAACAGTCATATATCCTTTGTGTTCCGATTTCACGTACAGCAATTGTAGGTTTTCAAGAAAACCCAGACAACTAATTTATACCACAATTAGATTCACTCCATTCCAACAACATTTGTATATTTGTAAAATTACTAATACATATACATATATTTTAACTTATATATAATCCTGGTCATGCGCTACCAAATTGTAACCTCCCCCCCCTCTGTTTACTTCTCTCTCTCCTCTCCTATACTCTATATTATTTTTTTTCGACCTACCTAATTGCGTATGTATACCTCTCTCTCATCTTACATCTTCCTATTCATCTTACATCATCATCATCATCATCATTTCCTTACTACTATTTTCTCACTACCTTTCTTCTTCTTTCGCTCACATTAGTACGTCAAATCTATCACACCACATATACCTAATTAAATGACATTAATCTGATATACATCTCCCTATAATTTACACTCTTACACCTTAAATTCAAACCAAAACTTATGTTGTTGTTGTCGGAATAGGATGAATCAACCTGATGGTAAGCTATATTACTACATAATGGCCACGTGATCGCGTCTAGTGTCCTACATTGTACCGTAATTTCCCCAGATACTTTTACACGCAGAATAATGACTGATTAAACTCCTATCACCCCTACGACTTATATATATATACTCATTGAATTAGTTGTATTACCTAATATCCACTATAAGATAAAACTATGTGGTTGAAATTATATTAACAAATGACCCGAATATTAATTAGTATCTCTTATAATGACAATGACTCTTCCAGTCACTATTTCCAGTATCAACCCTGTTATAATAGTAAACCAATATTGAGCTTAAATTAAAGAGAAACACTTTGCCATAATGGAAAGACTTTTAGACATTAAGTTTTAGTGATAAAAACAATATGACATTAGACACTTATGTTAACTAATTAACATACTCAAGGTTAAAGCTTTTAAACATTATTTCATTTGTGGAAAATGGATAATATGATATGAAACTAAATAAGGCATTTTATTGGATTATGGAAATGTATACCTTCAAACATTATTTCTTTGTGGTAAAGATAAGGCCCCATCTCACGCCTTTATCCATAGAGTTCATCCATTTCAAAACTCTTCTGCCACAGTCTGAGCAGATTCTACTGTAAGAGGCATCTCTTCCTCATGAAATTCAAAAACCAAAGGACGTTCCTTCCTTTAGCCTGCCTTAACTACAAAACTCAATAACTATTTGAGATGTTCCTATCCTTAAATTATCTCTAAATGCTCAGACTTATTTACTGATTCTACATATTTACTACATTATATTATTTACTTGGAACGTTTATAGATATTTCTCAAAAGAAATTTAGGAAACTTATAAATTCCTTCGGCAATTAAATTCATTAACTGGCAAAATTAATTTCTGCATTGATTCTAGATATGAAACCAATAACTCTCTTTAGTCTATTTTCATACTAAATTAATTCTTATTTAATTCAGATCATCCAAGGTTTAGGAATATTGATCCAGTGCTTTGACTGATCCCTTATTTTAATAGTATTAAACCCACCACTTGATTATGAAGATACTCCCCATAAATGTTACATTTAATGTTCCTCAGAAAATGTAATATAAAGTTATTCACTTAATTAGAAATACTTTGTCAACTTACAGGTTTTTGATTCACTTATTTTCCGAATTCACCACCATTACACTTAGATAAATCACTTTCACAACAACTCTTACATGTCACTAAAATTCGTTAGAACTTCCCTAAAACATCTATGAATTATAATTCCATTCTTGTATGTAATGAAATACACTAAATTTGTTTTAAGTTATGACATATTGAAGAATAGTTGTTTAATGTTTTTTTATTCACATCAGTGACAACAGAGGTACTTTTGTTACCTGTATGTCCAACTTACAACATCATCCATGATCTTTTGATATGATTTTAATTAAAAATACTGATGAAAAGGAAAGTTCCTTCGATAATTCAATGACCTCATAGCCTGTTTAAACTCCACTTACTAATTCAAGTTAATATATCAATCACCTGTAAACTAACTCAAATATTCTCTTAATCAATAATTCCCTTCAGAATTAATCAGTTATGTCAGTAAAATCACAGAAGAACTCCAATATCATTCCTAATATTCACAGAAGACATATATATATATATATAAATAAACATTCTCAACTCATATTGAACCCTTAGTTTACTTCTCACTATATAAACCCATCTAACTATTAATATTGGCTTTACCTACTTGCTATGTTTACAACCTACCTTTGTAACTTGAAATCTAAAACTAACACTATTGGTTTTTATCGCGACCTAACTTTGAAGATGACGAAACCTACCTATCTTATGCCTAAATTAGATTCCTACAGTTTCCCTAATGTGTGATACCTTTAACTGGAGACCCGAGCTCTCACATTTAAGTGTGTTGGTGTGTAAAGTGAAACAAGTACCTCCCTGACAAGGCTTGTTTACTAAGCTGCTAAACGGGATGGACCGACATATCCTATATACCTAACCTACGTCGTGTGTAAGGTAGGGCTGCCCAAATTGGACTTGGAAAGGGTGGATGACTCAGCCCAGGACAAAGTATGTGCGGAGACATTCTCAAAGTTTTCGCCGGCAGTGACAAGTCAGGCTGGTTACTCTTCTTTGAGAAAGGTAGCATTTAACGTTGTAATAAATAACGCTAGTGATATGAGCTACAATCAATCACTTCCCAGTGTGAACTGGTTGAAAAGGTCCTCTCCCTTCGTCTACATAGGTAAACTAGGTTGCGAGTCCCTCCGAATCACTTCGATTCTTAAGATTTCAAATTACAATCCAAAACATCTAAAATTCCACTATAAATCTGATAAAAACTAATTTTAAATCTAATTTCCAAACAATAATATAAAACTCTAAAGTTGTGTGTAACTTGAAATATCGGCATTTATTTTAACAAATAATCGGATGCCAATTGTACGTACTAAACCGCCGAAAATTACACGAGCAATCCCGCAAAAAATTCGCGTTTTTCCTTTTATAGTCCTAAGCCCCGCCCACTTTCGAATTTAGTGACGTGACATACCTATTTTTTAACCATAAAATCTAATTCTCCTAGTTTAATCGAGTAATCTATTTGTATCAATTTATCTAACTAATTTTTACCATATAATTTGTTTCATGTTTAATCTTAAGTACATTGAAAATACTTGATTCTTGCTAAAATTATTTGAATCTTTCTAAAAGGATAATTAAATCATTTTAGTTTCACATTTTTACCTTTATTTCCCATAATTTTTATCTTCAATCCTCAAATTAATCTAATTTTGTACTTATATTGATCACACTACAACTTCCATTCACTAATTTTAATAGTTATAAAGAAAATATAAGATTTTCAATCTTAAACTTTATTCGTGTTTTCTTACATTTCACTCCTTGAATCAATTCACCCGATTAATTATGAACGCCACTAATATCATCCAACGCTTATTATATCTAAATTCCCTTAAATATTGTATACAATATCATTGCATACTAATATATTATCAAATTAATCGATATTAGTACAATCGATTATTCATTTATTTATCAGAATTTTCCCGCCATTTTGCTTAGCAACATAATTTCTTGTGTCTATCCCTATCAATGCTATTTTGCTCATCCAATCAGAGATCCCGGTTTGTCCAATTTTGTCCAAAGCTTTTTCTGAGAATCGCACCTGCTATAAGGTCGCCCCATAGACTTTTATTTGTTGAATTAGGTCAATCACAAACTGATCTTAGATATTTTATCTAAATTTCAAAGTTCTCATGTTAACTAACGCTATTAATCGTATGGGTTAGTTACACTATCGTACAAATTTCTGATTTGATGCATACAAAATACAAACCTGTGACGTCATAATTCGGTAGTCTTTTGTATGGAGCGTTTTGGGGCAGTCTAAAAATTGTGATTTTCAAATTAACATATCTCGAGAGATTTTTGTGCTATCGAAGTAATTCTTTCACCTATGGTTATATTATGGAGACGTCCTTACATATCAAACCGAAAAAAATGTTAGTCAAATAGCCTATTGTATCCTCAATAAATCAACCGTCAATGGTACATGAATTTTCATGATTCCCAGCCCGCATTTCCGCATGCTACTAAAACGTTACTTAAATTAAGAGTAATCTCAGTCGATGCATTTGAGAACCAGCCTCAAGAGGAGGATACTTGTCCTTAATATTTATTGAACGGGAACTCTCGACTATGACGATGTGGTCGGGTGGTTGGAAAGATTAAAGTAACCTTTCCAACATCCAACCACAGTATGGATTTAATTCCCGCAGAAGATAAACATTTGTGTGCACCACTAGTCCCTGGTGTGCACGAAGATGGCTGTTTGACTTGGCTTAAGTTTTTTCCATGTTTTTAGGAGATTTGCCCAGAATCATGTTACTATGTCAGTCGTGAGGAGATCTGTAGGAGAAGGTTTATCTTGAGTTCGAGCTTTGGAGGTTATGTGAAGGCGTCGGTCTTATTGTTATTAGAGGGTAGACGCCAAGTGAGTAGCCTTTGAGGGGAGTGGTATGAAGTTCATGCAGCATGTAAGTAAAGTGACATGTAAGATGGCGTTATATTGAATGTCAGCGTACACGTTTCTAGGCGTTTTTTGGAGAAAATAAATTTTCCTAGAATAGAGATCTAGTTAGATCGATTTTTGCCCCCGTAAACCCATCTATTGTAAATTTAATCGAAATTGTTCAAGCTGTTTGTGAGATCGCCGTAGCATACATGTACCTATTTATTTACTAGAATTGCTCTTTTAATGGTATAGGACAGGGTTTCCAAAACATTTTCAGGCCGCGGACTTGCAAGTTTAGTTTAGTTTTGGGGGTGCAAGGGGGTTCACTGTTGCAAAAATTTGCAATATGGATCCTTCGACTATAAAGATTCAAATTCAAATACCCACGCGAATCAAATTTGAAAATAACTTATTATAAATAGTATTTTATTAGATATTTTTAGTGTTTAGATGCAGATGCACCTTCCTAAAAGCAAAGTAATCCTCGCGGCATCCATATCTCGGCGTCGTCGTAGAGAGCGAATAGTTTCCGAAGAAAGGTAAAGAAAAGTACGTCACCGCGCTCGTGTTTGTTTTCTACGGTGCACCAGGGCACAGCCGCGGCGACCTTTATTGGGGATCCCTGCTAGCTACTACAGCATGCATTAAAAAATTTATTGATATATTAGTACTACCTTCTTATTTGTTGCTAGATGATGGTCTCTAATTTGTGCAGATTTTTTTATTTATTCCCCACTCGGCTAGGTTTCAGCAAAAATTCAAATAAGCTTGAAATATTTAACACGAAATGATAATCAATTTCTCTGAAAATTATGTCATAGCTACTTATATTATTATGTAATGTTACAAGTAGTACTCTAAGCGAGAAAGCTACTCATGCATATATATTTATGCGACGAAGGACTCGTAAACGGATGTGACGATTTCGATGAAATTTGCAAGTCTCTAAGGCTATAGGGACGAAAAGTAGCTTTAAATTAGGTCTCAATTCGGGAAAAAAAATCATGTTCTTAAAAATAAATGTACCTACTGAATTTGACTCGGCAGTGCGCAGTAGCTAATTTGCCTACACCTCTCAAAAGGCGTCTTCTAAATTTTACTACCCCACTGCGGTGAAGCAAAAAAGGGGTGTTCTATGTTTGATCTGTATGTCAGTACCTACATATATGTATGTGTGTATGTCCGTCCCTATGTTTCTTCGTGCAAAAAGGCTGATCGGATTATGATTCAAAGTGATATACTATCACTATGAATCATAATCCGATCGTTATAATTCGTAAATACCGCAGTCAAGTTTTTTAGAATTTTTAATAACACAACTTGTTTTGTATCGGAAGTTTGTTGCTCATATCACATAGAAATTATAACGTTCTGTTTTATAATCTCGTCGTCAATACTTTCCAGTAAATTAGTTAAAAAAAACCAGTAAAATAGTTTTATAGTTAAGGAATCTTTTGTGTACTTCTTAGCTCGGTCTCCGTTGCGCTGGAAAGTAGTTATTCATAAAAGCAAGAACTGTGAATAGACATACAATTACATTTATGTACCGTATCGTCTTACAATTTTATGGTACTATAAGAAATCATAGTATTTCATTTGAAGATGTAGAAACGTAAAATTGCTTGCCACTTTCGTAACACAAAAGTGTGAAGGTAATTTTAGTAATGTCGTAAAACCGTATTGACGGCGGCACGGAGTTCCCAGCGCCTTGGGTTGCCTGTTATGTTCCTTTTTATGGCAACCCTTCGAACATTTGAGTGTTGCTACACATAAATATTACTGAGGTGGAGATTGCTCACTATGTTTTCGGGTAACTAGGAAATATCCCAATTTGATGACTGGAGTTGCTTTCGTATTGATTTGAATTTGTATATTTTACTAGCGACACGATACTTTTATGATCTCCATTTTTTTTTATAAAAACCTCGCTCTCAGAATTACGAATACAGTAAAGAAATCAAGAAAAAATAATCATCTAAATCGACATCAAATGTTCTCAAGTGACGCTCCGTCATACATTTGGGACGCGGAGATTAAAATATTGTGATTTGGGAATTATTTTTTATGCTAGGATACTTAAATCGGTAATGGAAAATGGAATATAGGTTTATCAAGGTATAGGTTATGTTGACTATTAACTTACTCTTTCCTCAATATGGCGATAAATTAATGATTAAGTCAGAGATGATTTGCTGGCCCTAATTGCTGAAAAGTCTATGTCTCCACATGAGTCATCACACAGAAATCACACAGTCATCGATTAGTATATAGACTAGATTCAAAATAGATAATTACTTTGAACGTTTATAAAACTTCCTTATTTAATTAAAGACAATGTTTGTTGAGTGTACCAAAGGAAAGATCTCTTAGCTAATGCCTTTTATTAGCTAACTAGTTCGCACTATTACTAATCTCCACAGTGCCCTCCACGTTGCTAAAGATTGCATAGTTGAAGGAAAATTGTTAAATAGAAGGTGATTCTACAGCGGACTCACAACCTTCAGTTTTAATGTGCACAACGTCAGGAGGAGAAGTTTGTGCGTGTATCCACCGGGATACCGTGGATCCCGTGAAAATTTTCAAAATATTTTTTTAACGAATGCCTTCCTCATAACAACCACTTACACCTGAGAAGTTTATCGCGAACAAATATTCACAAGTGATTTTTGTGATATCGATAGCAGTAATTAATTCTCCAGGTGTATTAAGTCGACCAGGACTAGGACCTGGTGAATTAAATTAGTAAGAGATATATAGATGTTGCTGTATTTTTGTAACCATCCGTATATATTATATATCCTTAAAATATACCATTTCATAAGTCAATAACTTTTACCTGACCCGGCAAAAGAAGGTGCCAAATAAAATTAATGTTCCTATTATTTTAGCTAATGTACGGCAATATCTATATATCAAAGCAATGGCCTCGACTCCACTTAGGTACAGGGCTAAATCTTTTTTCTATCGAGTAGCTACGGGTTTCCAAACGATTTACGAATGCGATAATATGCCAGTTCTCTACGTTCTTCTTATACATGTTGTTATATTGTCTATAGTTTTTAGATTTACCTAGTATTTTCTGGTTAATGGCTTATTAAACAAACATATCAGTGGCGTAACTACAGGGTGGCAGAGCGGGCAAAATGCCACGGGCTCCGAATCAAGGGGCCCCAGGCTCGAGAGCTTAGTACAAAAATAGTATTTTTATTAAGTTAAGGCTATAAATATATTATAACATACAAAATTTTAATAGGTACATACGTTATCATATCTCTTTAAGTTCCTAAAATAAAATTATAGACGATTAACTAAAAATGTATATAACACTTCTTTAGTGTTGGTTACTTAGATGATTTATTAGAGAGGGTCCCAACCTCTGAGGCCCATCTGATGAATTTGCCACGGGCCCCTGATGGGATAGTTACGCCACTGAAACATATATTCTTGTAAATATGTACAAGGTGAAAACGATAAGTGGTCTCTTTAGACTATTCCTAAACTATACAAGATTTTGAAATACTGATTATTGATCCTGAAAGTGCTTCACAAGCTCTAACAAATGGTTAACAATAATAGTTTACAATATAAACGTGTATTTACAACCTGTTTCAATTATCTATTGCTATAACTGTTGTACTGTTTTACCTTCCCGGGACATCAAATAAGGCGCGACGGTTGAATCTGCTGAATACCTCAAAAAACGCAAATATATTAACCTCGATAGCGGGCATATATTTGAGCATTTTGGGGTCGAAGCGGTGGGTTTGGTCGGTCGTTCTCAAAACAGTGGCATCTACTTTGCCCAAAGAATTACGTGTTGCGATCTCACGAGGCAACGGGTCCAGCATATTGGGAACGGAACTATTTTTTTTCTTTTTAGTCAAAAAGTTAATACTTTTAGGGTTCTGTACCTCAAAAGGAAAAACGGAACCCTTATAAGATCACTTTGTTGTCCGTCTGTCTGTCTGTCTGTCTGTCAAGAATTTCTATGTCGAGAATGCGTGGAGGTATCAAGCTGAAATTTGAACTGTATACTCAGGTCTACGGTCCCATGAAGTTGTAAAATAATCAAACTGCTAAGTTTACGTAACAAAAAGTTACGGCCGTTTATTCAGCAAAAAACGCATATTTCAACACACTCAAGGGTATCAAAACCTATAGGGTACTTCCCGTTGACCTAGAAATTTGGTAAGTAACATCGTTATAGACTACAAGTACAGGAATAAATCTCAAAACTATACATTTGTAAATAGATCTTAAAAAATAGGGGGTCTATATTTTTTATAGGGTGTCGAAATTTCAAATTGAAACTACTAGTTCAAATGGGGTATCATATGAAAGGGCTTGATGTACACATTGCAAAATATATTTTATTTATTTTTTTCGACGCATGATTTCTTATTTATAATGAAAAAATCAAATTTAATAATGATACTACGTACCTACGGAACCCTCGGTGGGCGAGTCCAACTCGCACTTGTCCGGTTTTTTTTCATTGTTTAATTACTATTTAGTTGGAATTTATTTTTCAAAGCTCATAAAGTGGCTCGAATTTCACCGCAATTAGGCATATGATATCTGTAATCAAACTGTGACATTATGAGAGTGACATAGGGGCTCATAGGGCATATTATTTCATTATACCGGTAAAGCGAAAAAAATTGAAGTGGTAATAGAAAAAAAAATTTTGAATTTTTAGTTGGACTTTTAATTTAGGTTAATAATTTCTGGTTTCAATTAATAATTTCTTATTATAATTTCAAGCTTGATTATTTATAGCTCCACTTTTGAATACTTGATATCAACTCAATGCCTCTTTCTTGAGAATGCCTTGTTCCTGAGAAATAGGTTGTTTAAAGACTAACGCAGTTGCAGATCAGAAGAACAACGAGGTGGATTCTATAATTGTTCTTTTTTCCTGCTACGAAGCGAGCTACGAAACCATAAAAAAAAATATATATATTCTGAAAAAAGATAGTTAAGGTGTTATTTTGCGGAAGTAAAATTTTACAGGCAATTTGATCGACACCATTTTGCGTGTTTCCGCCACGAATTAGTTCATACAAACTATTGACGGCCCGCACCCACCCACTACCGTTAGTATATGCATGCGACTGCCGTGCCGTGGCTGCTTTGGTCGTCTCTTCTCCAGCTGCTGCGGTCGTCTCGGCGAATTCCAAAAATTCTAAAAAAGTCTCTGAAGCGTATTTTTTTTCAGTAAAGCTGTGTGGTGTATGGGCCTCCTAGGTTTAATATATGTCTGGTGGTTGTTCCCCGCATCTCGATTTATTTGCAATCAGTTCGTCTCGGGCGTGAAATTGCCTCCACAATCACACAGTTCGCGTTTAATCAACTTTGTTTCACTGTGATTCGAACAGCCTCCTGTCCCATGTAAAAAAGCATTGGAACGTACAATATTTTTGTTTACGTTACATGCAGACACTTATTAAACTGTCTTTTTTTGTATTTACCTACTAATGAACTAGTTTCGCCCGCGACTTCGCCCGTATGAATGTATTGCGCCTAAAGATGGCCTATATTGTATAGCGGGATATAATCGATGTCCATACCAAATTTAAAAAAATAATCAGTTCAGTCAGTGAAATAGTAAAAAACAGAAAAACAGTCAGATAGGCAGACAGACATGCTTTCATTTAGTATGGATGATATTAGTATGGATTGTACTGACTGGCATGTCAAGTAAATAACATTTTTTTCGGGGCAGTACAAATTTGTTCTATCAGTAGGACTTAGGACTACGACGGAGAGCTTTTTCTCTGCCATATAAATTGTTCTGACAAACATTGTTCTGCCATATAATGAATAGAATTTCTGGACTATATAATCAGCTAGCTGTATGATATGTACTTTACGTCTACGGAAATACAATGTTGTAATAATATATATATATATATATATATATATATATATATATATATATATATATATATATATATATATATATATATATATATATATATATATATATATATATATATATATATATATATAATGTTGTATAATAAAATGTTGTAATGTGCGTAGGGCCCGCTTTAGCCTTAGTCCGCCACTGGAGGTAGACCTATTACCTACATATCTAATTATCTATATAGGAGGTATATCACTGATAAAGCAATCAAAGCTTCCACTTTACTGAAGACTGCAGCCAAATAGTGACTGTGACCTTGAGAATAGTTGTGTTTTTGCGAGTGAGTGAGGTCAATAGTGTGCAGAGTTATGCCACCTTAATCGCGTTGTGTGTGTATATTTTTGGCATTCGATGTATACAAAAAAGCTACTTTTATTCGTCTACGATATAAAATTATTATCTAAGAGTATCTAGGTTGAATTTACACATTTTGTAAATACATTAATCTAATTTTAAATTAATTACAGTGTGCAAATATAAGCTAATTAGGAAAATTTATGCCAAAACCGAGGCAGATATCAAAGTGGTAATCAGTTTTACTCCCACGCGTGACTTTTAAATACTTGAAGATTCAAGTTGAAACGAGATTATATAAACAGAGTGATGCATTAATAATTCGATATGTATTTAAGTGCCGGATGCTGCGTTTTTTACGCTCACATTAGTCTTCCTCAAGCGAAATTTATTACTCATTAATAGCAGAATATACGGAATTAAAAGTATATTACAGTATTGAAGGAAATACCTATTCGAACTTTTAGTACCAATCAAGGCGCACCCGTGAAGATAAGAAGATTTATAGTGTCTTAAGTATACGATCGTGAAAGCAAGCATCCGTAAAATTCGGTAAATATTTTCAAAAAATGCCTCATTAAAAGACCTTACTGGCGCTGGTATGCGGAAAGTTAAAAGGTGAATCGGACGACTGATACAGATAATAAAATCATTCAATAGCGGATATAGCATAGAGGTGCAAACATTTTTTCTTATTTCCGTGATATATATTTTTATTAGGGTTCCATATCACTAAATGAAATAAAGCAATGTTTCTTATTCTTAAACTTTTCAATATTGTTTATGACCAATAAAGGAAACTGATAAATTAGATCTTATTAGTCGAACTAATTTGTTTTCTTTATCAGTTTTATTACCCCTACAGAAACCCTGTTTACCCCTGCGGGGGTAATTACCCACAGGTTCGGGCACACTGAAATAAAGAAACGTTATAGGATCACTAAGTTGTCTGCCCGTCCAGCCGTCTCTATGTCAAGACCCTTTTTCTTAGGTAAGCTGAGAGATATCAAGTTTAAATTAATATCAAATACCTATATCTGTCGCCTTTTAAAGCCATAAAAATCAAATAAAGTTTTATCTTATCTTATCTTAAATCAAAAATGACTGTCATTATGTTTCATATTGTATCATTTCCCAGGTAAATCAAAAACCCATATAATAGGTAGGGGAAAAAGTCTTTTCGCATTTTAGTATGTATGAACTTGTAATAAAATCTCTTTGGTTATACCATTTGTATCTGGCAGGTTTTGATATCTTTAAAAAGTTTAAATTTTAAAAAAGATACAAATTCAAATTAGGTAAATGTGTGATTTTCATTTGTTTTTTTTTTACTGTCATGATGAGTGAATCTAATGAAGAAATTCGATTCATTTTAAAATTTTACTACAAAAAAAGTAAAAATGCAACGCAAGCTGCGAAAAAAATTTGTGACGTTTATGGATCTAGTGCAGTGTCTGTGAGAGTAGCACAAATTTGGTTTAAGCGTTTTCAATCAGGAAATTTTGATGTGAAAGATGCACGTCGCTCTGGTCGCCCTGTTACGGATAAAATGGATGCCATTTTTGAAAAAGTGGAGCAAGATCAGCATATCAGTAGTTACGACGTAGCTGAAGAATTAGGAATTGACCACAAAACAGTTTTGGCGCATTTGCAAAAAGCTGGGTACACTAAAAAGCTCGATATTTGGGTGCCTCACGATCTCACTGAAAGAAACTTAATGAACCGTGTACTCATTTGCGATTCTTTACTACGACGTAATGAAAGCGAACCGTTTTTGAAAAAGCTTATAACTGGTGATGAAAAGTGGATCACGTACGACAAGAACGTGCGAAAAAGGTCGTGGTCAAAGGCCGGTCAGGCTTCACAGACTCTGGCAAAACCCGGGTTAACCCGCAATAAGGTGATGCTGTGTGTATGGTGGGATTGGAAGGGCATTATTCATTATGAGCTGTTACCGCCAGGCAGGACTATCGATTCTGAACTCTACTGTGAACAACTGATGAGATTAAAGCAAAAAGTTGAGAGAAAGCGGCCGGAATTAATTAACAGAAGGAGTGTGATTTTTCATCATGATAACGCTAGACCTCACACGTCTTTAGCCACTCAGCAAAAATTAAGAGAGTTTGACTGGAAGGTGTTAATGCATCCGCCGTATAGTCCTGACCTTGCACCTTCTGATTTCCACCTGTTTCGGTCTCTTCAGAATTCTTTAGGCAATGTCAGGTTAACATCACGAGAAGACTGCCATAACCACTTGTCGTGGTTTTTTGAACAGAAGTCCCAAAATTTCTATAGTAATGGGATCATGTCTCTACCTACAAGATGGCAAAAAGTTATCGAACAAAATGACACCTACATACTTTAGTTAAATGTAAATAAACTTTAGTAAAAAATGTTTTGAATTTTCATATAAAATACGAAAAGACTTTTTCCCCGACCTAAATATAAACTCTTGCTTTGGGTATTTTATTATTGGCCTTGAATCATGATATATGGCAAGAAGCTAAGTCTTTTAGCACGAATAAAGTAAAATTTTCAATTAGTTATTGAGCAGCGTGGTGGAGTATGCTTTAAACCCTTTCGTTTGAGGGGAGACCTGTATCCCAGCAGTGGGATGAATAAGGGTTGACGACAATGCAATTACAAACTTACACTAACTTGTAGTCGGAGAATTGACTGTTACATACGCTTATCTTTTCATTATACTTCAATAGAACGATGTATGGTGCTTTCTTTTATAAATACGGAACCCTCAATGTGTGTATTATTTCAAGAAATATTTATTTATTTATTATCATGACACTACCTGTTAACCGCGACTTTAACCCCATGGTTATCATTTTAATAAAACTTTCTTTTTCCATGGAGATAAGATGTTTTGTCTGGATAAATAGTAGTAGTTCCGGTTCTTAAACTATGCCCGAAAAAAAAAACCAATGTTAACCCATTAATTCCTCTCAACATGAAAGAAGGACAAACAAACACATTTTCATATATATACTCGTAATATTATTATTAAATTATTATGTATCTCTTTTTAAATTATTATTAAATTAAATTATTCATGGATGTGGACTTCTGCGTATGCCTGTATTTTTACAAAATAACGAGGTTAAGCAGCAGTCATGAAATAATTGGGTGCCTTTCTGAGGTAAAACCTTTGAATAGGTTACAGAACAGTTTTTGAAACTCTTGCATCTCAAAAAATGGGTCGAGTCCTCTGCAGTACTTTAAAGAGCTCTATTGAAAATGTCTTTTACTTTAGTCTTTGGCAATCACATCGGTGTAATACTTCAATAGTTTGGGCCATTCCAATAAGTCTACTCTGTGCTCTATATCCACTTTCTGTTCTTGGTTGTTCGCTTGACGCAGGCCGTTGAAACATGGCGCAAGAAATCTTTACAAATAGCAATAGTTGTTTATCAACAAATTATTCTATCGGTATGGGTTCTCATCGCGACATTTCATAATGTCGATTAACATCGATCATTAGCTGTGTGTTTTGGTGCGTAGGCAGCGGAAGAACAAGATTTACATGAAAAATTAAAAACACGCAACATTCGGGTACATTAAACCGAGATTACAATTTTTTTTTAAAGAAATGTCCTCTAATATAGTATCTGGTGGGCAGGTTAATCATTCAATAGCATCATGGAGTTCTCCAGATATACTTGAAGCAAATAGATGTACCGGAAAAAATATTTTTGCTTTCAAATTACTTAGCACGTAGCGGTCCTAAGGGTACGCTTGGGTACTATTTCTGTAATAGGTATGTGTATGAGTATTAGTCTCATGGTGCGCTGTAAGTGCTAACAACGAATTGAGACTGGCCCGATATACGTATCGCTGTAATTACATGTTTGCAGATGCGATTATACAGTGAATTGTCACAACACCTGTTAATAGGTATATTATACTCTGTGGCAAGTGTTCATTAGCGAATATTGCTGTACATTATTGAACAAGTACATTACTGAATTATGGCTGTTGTCAATAGATGACTATCGTTAAGCCAAGTTAGTGGCCTTTGGGCAGCTTGAATAAACTGGCCTAAACCAGATTGAGTCGAAGACCAGTATCCCAACAGTAGGATAATTATGGATTGATGCCGAAGCCGGGGCGGGACGCTAGTTTTAAAAAATACTTTGGTCAGCAGTTAGAATATATTCCCCGCGTCAATTGAAAGCGATACATTATTCTGTGGCGATAGCGATACTCCAAAAATCAGACAAGAACAGTGTGGCTCAGTAGCTCTTGTCTGATTTTTGGATGACGTTTTCAGATGACGCGGGGAATATTTTTTTTCAATATGTAATGATTAGTTCAATAGTATTGTGTGTAGATGTAGATGTAGATGCATTTCTTTGAAAGTAATTCTGGCACTCATACCACCGATATAATACTCATAAATAGTACACGAAAAGCAATAACAAAACGACAGATGACAAGTATGAAATTTCGGACGTCACATTGGGTCGGGACGGGACGGGAGTCGCGTTGCAAAATGCGAATATCGAGTCGGTAGGAAAAGGCCATTACATTTTTACGACTGCTTGCGGTGCGGGCAAATAAAACTTCAGCCTTAATGGATGTAGATTTGCATTGATTTTCCTATTAGGGATATTTTTAATAAAGGAATAACACCATACTGTATGTGTTTATCATTGTTTTCAACGAAGAGGTCGCGTGCGACACTCGCGTTTCTTAATGGAATTCGTCGTCAGTGTTATATGGGGTTAGGCGACACTTAGGTCTTATTTCTTAATAAGACCTGTGTAAATATCCTTTGGTTTATATATTTAATTTTACTAGTGTTTGACCAGTGTAAATTCGGCCATAATTAATTTAAATTATAAGTTTGAACATTTTTAAGGTTCTATTGTCAAAAACTATACCTCTATAATAATAATAGTAAGACTAATAGACAAATAATATTAAACACAAACAATATTCCAAATAAATATGCGTGTGCATGGTAGTGTGTGTAATGTTTTTTTTATTGATTTAATGTATTTTTTATGCATATTTTGTTTTTAAATATTAGTAATCTGCACTCCTTCTCTGGCCCAGGTCAGACAGGGCCGTGTGGTTTCCGGCAGACTAGATAGAATCACTCCGTCTCTTGCCGTGGATGTCGTACAAGGCGACTAAGGAAATACATTATCAAACATCGATCAGGCCTCCACAACCCGTTTGGCCAGCGTGGGGAGTGTAGGCCGCATCCTCCTTCTGTCTGCGACGGACGAGAGATGGTCGTGCTCTTGTAGTGGAGACTAAAATGACCTGATGATGATGATGATTATGATGACTCTTTCTCTATGTAAACTATAAGTGTGCGAAATTTCATACTTCTCAGTCCGCGCAATTTTCTTAAAAAGGGGTACAAAGTTTTTTCTTCACCTAGTAATATATAGATATTTAATATTATTATGGTAATAGGTGATTAAATAGTTATTGTAAGGAGGGAGTCGCAGTATGTATATATATTTTATTTTTCGCTATTTAGGGCGTCTAATAACGTTGAGAAACAATGGTTTACAAAATATTTAGTTGAATTAAAAAAAAAACATCAAATGGTTATATTGCAATCCAATTGTAGCTTTTTACATATGTACCTATCAAATATAATTGTAGTTCGAACTACCTTTGCGTTTATATTCTACATAGAAAAATATGCTAATCCTAATACAATAAAAAAATATAATAAATAAATCATCTAGTATTAAAATAACTTCATTCTAAGAATGGGTTGATATGTTTTGGCTACAATAATATTTAGTCTATAAAATATAAGCAGCCGTAACGGCGACTTAGGATTTCCCCAGCTAGATGTATCATAATTTTGCATGTGTTTATACTAAAGTTGAATTCTTTATGTTTATATTAAAGACGCAGTGTACTCGTATCTACATTTAATAATACTACAGAAGGTTATATTATATGACATATGGGATAGGGACATAGGCGAACATCACGGTAATAAAAATTGGCTACAAAACGCTTACTCAATTCCTACACATGTATACATGCAGTACGCAAATAAAGAAACGTGAACACACAGGAAAGGAAGTTTTTATCTAAAACTTTTCAATAATTGTTTTTGATTAGCACTAACGTATTGCCGCAGCGGTAAGTAGCGCAGAACTGAGTGAATGCCGGGCAATTACCTTGCTTTTTGGGAATTCTACCTTAGTGAATATACCGTCACGTTCCGTCGCCTCGTTCGTTGAACAGCAGGGTGTACCACGGGCAGGTCACGTTGGCTTGAGTCACATGGATGTTAATGTGCCTCCCAACACTCGCGTGTAGCAGTATACATATAAAAAAAACCGGACAAGTGCGAGTCGGACTCGCCCACCGAGGGTGCCGTAGGTACGTAGTATCATTATTAAATTTGATATTTTTCATTATAAATAAGAAATAATGCGTCGACAAAAATAAATAAAATATATTTAGCAATGTGTACATTCATATGATACCCCATTTGAACTAGTAGTTTTAATTTGAAATTTCGACACCCTATAAAAAATATAGACCCCCCAATTTTTTAAGATCTATTTACAAATGTATAGTTTTGAGATTTATTCCTGTACTTGTAGTCTATAACGATGTTACTTGCCAAATTTCATAGTTCTAGGTCAACGGGAAGTACCCTATAGGTTTTGATTCCCTTGAGTGTGTCGAAATATGCGTTTTTTGCTGAATAAACGGCCGTAACTTTTTTCTACGTAAACTTAGCAGTTTCATTTTTTTACAACTTCATGGGACCGTAGACCTGAGTATACAGTTCAAATTTCAGCTTGTTACCTCCACGCATTCTCGACATAGAAATTCTTGACAGACAGACAGACAGACAACAAAGTGATCTTATAAGGGTTCCGTTTTTCCTTTTGAGGTACGGAACCCTAAAAATGATGCATTATCAGTCTATTATCTATACATATTGTTCCTTTACCTGTACAATGTTGTCTCTCTATATTTGTTATTTGTACAAAATTTCATGTGACATAATATTTTCAATAGAAACTGTCTCGCAGAAAAATGTCTTCAATATAAAATACACTTCAAGTCTCTAGCCCACCCAAGACCCAATCGCGCGTAAACCGAGCCAGCACTACCGCAGCGCTCAATATTATCTTACAAAATATGTGAACAACTTATTCGAGTATGGAAAACAATTTTTCAAAGTAAACTAAGTCCTGTAGGAGTGCACTGTGCGGTATGCAAGGCGCACGATATCACGTACGCTGCATCTGTACCTTCCGCAATGATATTGCACCACTGGGACTCTCCAAGAGAATATAAACGACAAATTAAATAGATGCGTAGGTTGTATTAAGTGCTACTATCACTACCTATCATGTTCTTAATATTAAGCAACCTGTGAGACCGACGGTGACCATGGCCACTATGAAATTGTCTGAACGAGATTAGGGTTGCCATACGTCCAGGTTTCCAGGGATTTGTCCTAGTTTGGAGGGCGTGCGGGGTGCGTCATTTGTAGTCCAGCCCCCTTACCACCATCTCTTATTAAATAAATAATAAATAAATAAATATTGTCAGACAAATTACACAGCGCCATCTAGCCCCAAAGTAAGCGAAGCTTGTGTTATGGGTACTAGACAACTGATAAACATACGTAAATACATTTCTTTTAAGTACATACTTATGATACATAGAAAACACCCAGGACAAGACAAACAGACATGTTCATGCACACAAATGCTTGTCCTGTGTGGGTATCGAAACCACGAGCGTTGGTGTCGAAGCCGCGTCATTGACCGCTACGCCACCGAGCTCGTCAAATTGCGATTCAATAATTGAATAGATTGATTATTCATACCAATGAATAAGCGGCTCTATTCCTTTTGAAATAGAGTCGCTTATTCATTGATATGAAAAAGCATTCTATTCAGTTATTGAATCGCAATAAGAGTTGGTGGTAAGGGGGCAGGGTTAGATTGAAATCATTACCGCCCGCTCCATGCTGCGAGTAACCGTCTTGTCACAGAATAAAAATTAGTACTAGTACTAAAATCAGTGATGACATGTCCGGGTTTTAAGATTCAAAATCCGGCGTTTTCACGCATCTTGTCCAGGTTGCTAGCGTTTGTAGGTGGCAACCCTAAACGAGATCGTGTGCCTTATTTCGGCACTGCCCAGGTCTCAGATCTTGATTTTAACTAGACAAAAAATTAGTCGTTAATTTGTCGAAATTTGTCGCCCAAAGCAAAAAATTTGTCGGGGTCCCGTTAAAGAGTTATAAGGTTTTTTTTGTGGCAGTGTCGAAATAAGCTTATTTCGGCACTGCCCACTCGGGATCTATTAAACTACAAAACATAGCGAACATATGATTTTCCCCAGAATTAGTCGTCAATTTGTCGAATTCAGACACCAAGTATCAGAATTAGTCGACCTCCCGTTAAAAAGTTATAAGTATTTCTTTGTGGCAGTGCCGAAATAAGCCTTATTTCGGCACTGCCCAAAAAAACTACACCACCTAGCGAAAATCTGATTTCACCCAGATGTTGCCTTGAATTTGTCGAAATTTGTCGGATATAAAACACAACTGGTCGACGCGTAATTAAAAAGTTACACGCATTTTAATAATTCGCGTTGTAGTCAGAGAGCCTAACGTAGGCAGAGTAGAATAACACCACCCCATTCACATATGGCTATTGTAAAAAGCAACTAATGTAGTGCTAAAGAACACCTAAAGCATTCGTAGATCAGAAAACAGTTGCATGCATTGACAAACTTTGCCAGACTCTGAAAAAGGAAGGAAATGAAACGTTTACTGTTGCATTTTGTGCATTATATAATTTTGATGCAAGATCTCGGACTATATTTACTATGAGAATTATTAAAATGCGTGTAACTTTTTAATTACGCGTCGACCAGTTGTGTTTTATATCCGACAAATTTCGACAAATTCAAGGCAACATCTGGGTGAAATCAGATTTTCGCTAGGTGGTGTAGTTTTTTTGGGCAGTGCCGAAATAAGGCTTATTTCGGCACTGCCACAAAGAAATACTTATAACTTTTTAACGGGAGGTCGACTAATTCTGATACTTGGTGTCTGAATTCGACAAATTGACGACTAATTCTGGGGAAAATCATATGTTCGCTATGTTTTGTAGTTTAATAGATCCCGAGTGGGCAGTGCCGAAATAAGCTTATTTCGGCACTGCCACAAAAAGAACCTTATAACTCTTTAACGGGACCCCGACAAATTTTTTGCTTTGGGCGACAAATTTCGACAAATTAACGACTAATTTTTTGTCTAGTTAAAATCAAGATCTGAGACCTGGGCAGTGCCGAAATAAGGCACACAACGAGATCGAGTTACAATTTTCTAAATTTATCAAAGACTATTGAATGACATAATAAAGATATTTCTTTATGTGAGGTCTATGGATTTTTTTGAAATCTGCATTTTAATTCGTGTCGTAGTTAATATTATTACAAATTCTAAATTCTTATAGCTACCTTTGCCCCGACGACATTAATTTGAACCTTTTTGGTATGGGTCGTTATACTCTAAAAGATTCAATGGCTTGCTTCATCTTTTGCATAATAAAAGTTACATATCTGTTGCTTTAATTAGAAAAAAAAGTCTAGCTTACTTTAACATGTCGGGAAATAAGCATACGGCTTGCCTTATGTAAACTGGTTACCGTATCTTAGATGATTGCTATACAAAAAGTATTTCTCGCACGCTGGTGTACCCTCTGCTAACGCAAGATCTCCAAACGTCTGGTAACTTCACTCACTCGCAGCAATACAACAATCTTTAATGGTAGGTATTGTTATTATGCCGCGGTCTTCCGTAACACGGACGTGGCTACCCAGTCAGGTTCGACATGTCCTACTCTCACCAGTGTCTCGTTTGCCAGACGACAAAGTGAACCATGTGTAGGTTAAGATGGCTTTGGCTCTAAAAGTAGTTTCATACCGCATGAACAGAGTAGAAAGTATCCTAGTCAATCTAGATCGCTTTCTATTCGATACATATTATTAACAATTTTCCATTATTACCAAATTTTATTTAAATCCGTCGATCCGTGTTCCCGTGAAAGACTAAAACATCTATGCATTCATCCATACATCAATTCTTGCAAATCTTCTCATCTATAATACTGTCATCTAATGACAACAGCCGGGACCGACATCTTAATGTTCCCTCCGAAGCACGGAGGAGCTCGAGATATGTAGACCCATCCAGGCATAGGCAGGTGGACGTTGCTTGACTTGCGTGTTCGATTAGACTGACTCGACGCAACGACGCCATCAAGCTCCTCTGAATATGAACGAAATGATTCATCAATGATGAAAAATCAATTATGATATGAATCATGATGAATCAATGTAAATAACTGTAAATTGTGGGAAAAGACCAACTTATTGCTGTATTAGTTGATATTGATGTCTTGAATATGTTCTTGAAAGTGTCAATAGATGACAGTAGTTAAGCCAAGTCAGTGGCCTTTAAACAAACACTGCCCTCCGTCAACTCGCAGTTGAGCAGCATGGTGGAGTATGCTCAAAACCCCTTCGATTGAGAGGAGAGCCGTATCCCAACAGTGGGATGATTATGGGTTGTTGCCGAAACGAATTATTCCTGTTTGAAACCTATATATTAGCTTATACAAAGTAAATTGCCCATGCTGTACGGAGTCTTAATACAATACAGGAATTAATGTGATTAAACTAACAGCACCTGGGCACACTTGTTTTCAGGAGAAAATGAATTTTCCCAGAATCGAGACCTAGTTGTATCGATTTTTCGCATTTTTAACAAAACCGGTTGTTTGCGAGAACGTCGTGGCGTAAATATAAAATTACAAATATTATTTTATTATTATTATTAGTATATTATTTTATTTATTTACAAGAATAACTCGTTTAATAGTTAAGATAGGAAATATTTATTATGTTTTTATATAAGAAAAAAACAATGTGAAACTATTTAATTTAATAAATAACGTGTGACACCGTAGGTATTAATTAAATATTAAGGTGGCACTTATCAGACGATAAAATATGCAAACAAACAAAACGATGGAGGTGGCACAGTATACATGTTATAAAACAGTAGATCAACTCAACGCAAATGTTCGAAATCGACGCACCCACATAGAGACGGTGCTATACGATTGTGCCGCATAGCGTCGGCACATTTCGAATATCGATTAGTTTTACTGTGAATAGTGTGCTTTGTATGACTATATAACCAATTGACTGCGTTTGCGCGAGCGATCTCATCGGCTAGGATGTCGATCGCTTCGACGTGTCCATAAAAAGCGAAAGTAAAAAAAAAGGTGTACAAAAGGTTTAAGTTAAAGTGGTGTGCAAAGAATACATCTGCCTCAAGTTATGAAATGAATGAATAACATATCACAGAATATTTTGCTAAAATAATTATTAATCGAAAGTAAACGCTTAAAATTTTGGCATTAAAAGGATACGAGCTCGCTGATTTCTTTTTATCTAATCAGTGCTGCGCCAGCCAGTCGCAGTTTCTGTTTTTTCACGTCAGAGCTACATAAATCACACTGTGTTGTTTTTGAAACTGCCTCTCCAGCTGTATGCAGTCTCAATGAATAGTTGAATTAAGCACCCTTAATTTGATATGTGAACTGTGGTACAAGTGCGTCGATTTCGGATTTTTGTACGGAGTTGACGACTGCTCTATATGTCTACTGTGGACATGGAAGCGGTTTTCCTATATCATTCATTACCTTTATCATTTTAATTATGCGAGCGTCCGAGAGAGATTTATTTGCTCTGCAAAACATTAGTAAGCAGCTTTATTTCACACATTAGTTTTATGAGGATATAAAAATTAGCCTTAATACGGAATTAAGGGAAATGGTCCGTAATAAATTAAAATATGAATGCCGTATTTCATTAAGTATCTAATTTGAAACTTGTAAGCCGTATTCATCATCAATGAGATTACGTATCCATCCAAAGCAAGTATATTAATTGGATTTTGTACCAATTTACTTAATTACACGTGCCTTGTCTTATTCCAAGATCAAAACAATAGGGTTATATCTACATATTTGTTATGGGTATAATTAATTTATTCGACTGTTAGCTGCGTCTTTGTGTGTGGTTTATAATAAACTTCATAACTTTTTCAGTTGCATTTTATATTGGTTTTTATTTTGACGTTTGATTATGTAGTTTTCGTTTTGGTTTTGTTTATTTCGTTGACGTGTTCGGTGGTCGAAAGCAATGGCTACTTTGACTTAGAGGTCGCGGGTTCGATCCCCGCTCAAGACGTAAACGATACATTTGTGTGCATGAAAATGTCTGTTTGTTTTAGTTTGGGTATTTTCTATGTATTATAAGTATGTATTTACAAAAAAAATGTATTTAAATACATTTATCAGTTGTCTAGTTCCCATAGTACAAGTTTTGCACTTAATTTGGGACTAGATAACGCTGTGTAAACTGTCCAGAAATATTTATTTATTTATTTTCAGGTGCAATATTGTCTTTTATTTTCAATCAATAGCCCTACATATTTCACTATTAAAAGTATGTTTAGCCTCCACATAGAGATAGTGAGTATATGAAATTTTCCGGTCACACTTTTTCATATTCACGTCGATTGACAATTTGATGTGAGAAGTATTTTTATTATGTTCAGAGATTTTTTGCGAGTCGGCACCTCTACTGTCGAATACCTACACTATTGCTATAGCATTCGATTTCAGATGCTTATTATATTATACATAGTTTTGGATACAGGTTTTTATTGTCTCAAACTTAAGAATTTTAAACATTGGAAGTTGTAATTAAAGCAATAAAAAATAACGAGCCTCTAAAATCGAAACCTATATCAACAACACACACAATAGTGTTAGGCCGTAGATACCCGGTAGACTACCGGGTATCTACGGCCTAACTAAGTGGAATGATATAGAAATGGCTACTTTGGCACCGAGGACTTTGGACTAATCTATTCTCTGGAGAATTGATACATACCCATGATGTCGTTAATCACCTATAGTTCGCCCATAAGCTCGTTGAAAACTGCCCTGCGCCACAAACTGCACTGACGTTACGTTCACATGTAACCATCTAGACCCCAAAATGGTTGTTATAGGTTTCGATCTTACAGGCTCTACTATGCTATATCTACTGCTTTAATTACAGATTATAATGATAATGAATAATGTTTTAAATTATTATTGCTTTCAGTCTTAAATTTGAGACCATAAAAATCTGCAACAAAGTAATGAGCACCTGAAATCAAAAGCTACAGCACTACCTAGTCAAAGTAATTGTGTGTTAGGTGGTAAAGCGTGGGCTTGTCAAAAAATCTTTGTGAATAATAAAAATACTTTTGACGCCAAAATCTCAATAGAAGTGAATATGAAAATGTGTTGATCGGAAAATATCCTATACTCACTTATAGTGATATATGGGGACACAACAGATTGTCCTCGTGTGGTCCCGCCGCTGAATGGGTGTTCCTAAAGGGACGGAAATGGCCTTTCAGCCGAAACACGCGCCCTTCGAATTACGCCCGGAAATAAGTAATCGAAGGGCCAACGTTCTGTTTCCGGTTAAACGTACCGCGGGAATGTGCCAATGTGCAGTGGAGCAATGGTATTATATAAATTTTTGGATATGGTCTGTATATATATGTATATACAACCAAAACATACATTTATTCCAATATATAAAAAAATACATGTTGATGTCTGAAGAATTCATTTAAACAATTACGTCACTAAAAGACACTTTGCACAATTCATCATTCGCAGTTTTAGATTTTTTAGTATATTCTTTTTTACTTTTGTATAGTGATAAATAAGAACACGCGTGCACTTGAATCCGTTTATTTGCAGACTGAACCTTTTCCATATAGTAATACCGTCATTTATCATAATAATTATTTTACCTTCATACATAACACCTCCACCCTTATTTAACCTTATATTTTTAAACACATAATTATTGGTTTCTAATTAACCTAACATACATAATTAGTGGCATAGTTCTATAAACATAATAAGTATATAAATTTAGTACAGCTTTGTTATATCACATAATCTAACATAATTATCCCCAAATAGACACATATTCATCCACTCCATATCGGACGGGTGGCCTACGCTCTCTGACATCCGCCGCCGCCGGCCTGCAAGCGCGCTCCGCTACCGGCGGCGTCCTCGAGCCTACCGACTGGTCCCCTTCGTCCCGCATAGGTAAGGACAACAATTCTGGGCACAACCTAGAATCCTTGATTTGTGCATTATCGTTCAAAGGTGGCCCTAGATCGTGTCTCCTTAGTTGATCAATATGCCGGTGTTTTATTAATTTATCTTTTGTCTCTATGTTATAATCAGTGTTGCCTAATCTTTTTATAATTATTCCCTCTTCCCATTTGGTTTTTGTACCAAATTGCCTAAACCAGACCCTATCACCTTCTTCAAAATGCCTCTGCACCCCTCCAGCGGCTTTTTCTTGCTTACGTTGTGCGGAAAATACATATTTCTCTCTATCGGGTTTTAGACAATCTAAACGGGTCGCCGGTGGTATTATGCACCGTATTTCTATAAATTAACAAAAATCGATGTAAAGCAATTTCAGGGTCAATTTTTTGCGCTATTCCTTTTTTAATAACCTTTTTGCATAATTCTGCATTTTCCGCTGCGCCATTTGAGGCCGGATGATATGCGGCTGAAAAAATATGTTCTATACCGTTTACTTTACAAAAATATTTAAGTTCCTCATTCGAGAATGGAGGGTCGTTATCACTTACTATTTGTTTTGGAATTCCGTATCTCGAAAATAATTCTCTTAATTTACCTATCACTTGTGAGGCGGTGGTTGAAGTCATTTTAATTGCTTCCACCCACTTTGAGCATGCATCTATTAAAACTAGATACTTAGTTCCTGCTACAACAAAAAAATCAAAGTTAACTCGCGTCCATGGCTTGTTGGGCCAAGGCCATGAGCGTGGTTGGTGGCGATGCGGGGCGTCCGCCACCTCCGCGCAGGTAACACACGCAGCGCACTGCCGCTCCACGGCTTCATCGATGCCCGGCCACCAAACATAGCTGCGAGCGACACTTTTTGTCTTTACGATCCCCATATGAGTATCGTGTAATTCTTTTAAAACCCGTGCCTGTAGTTTGTGTGGTATGACTACTCTATGGCCCCACATTACGCAATCTAATTCTGTATATAATTCATTTTTACGATTGAAAAATGGTTGTAATTCTTTTATTGGAACCTCCTTAGGCCAACCCTCTCGAACATAACATAGTACCCTACTCAGTAACGTATCTCTTTTTGTTTCCCTCCTTATGTCATTATATTCTAACAGTAAAGCATCCGCGGCAAAATGTAAGTACGTTTGCTCTGGAGTATCATCTTCCGTTTCCCCTTCTGCCTTGTATGAAGCCATCAATCTTGAAAGTGCGTCAGCTGTGTTGTTTTGAGAAGACACGTACTCTATGGTGAAATCGTAAGCAGATAATATGAGAGCCCAGCGTTGCAATCGACTAGCTGTCATATTTGGAATTCCAAAACGTGGGCCAAAAATACTCACTAAGGGCTTATGATCCGTTCGTAACACAAACCGCCGACCATACAAATATTGATGGAATTTTTTTACCGCAAAAACTATAGCCAAAGCTTCTTTGTGGATCTGACTATACATACGCTCGGCGGGCGACAGCGCGCGCGACGCGTACGCGATGACTCGCTCTTCATGGCCGCCGCCGACGCCGGGCACGCGGTGCGCCAGGACGACGCCGATGCCCTGACTACTGGCGTCACAAGTAACTACCACCGGCAGTGATGCGTCAAAGTGCGTGAGCACTTCACTGTTACTTAATAATGTTTTTACTTTCTCAAAAGCCGACTGGTGACCCTTTTGCCAAACCCACTTGCAATTTTTTTTTAACAAGTTATACATTGGACTCAAATAACTACTCAAATTTTTAATAAATTTTCCATAAAAGTTAATCATTCCTAAGAAAGATTTTAATTCAGAAGTATTACTAGGGGCTCTCATTTGTAATATTGGCTGAATCTTTTCTGGATCTGTCCTAACTCCTTCCTGAGTAATAATGAAACCTAAATATCTAATTTCTCTAGTCAAAAATTTACATTTTTGTTTCTTTATCTTGAGCCCGTAATTCTTTAATTTTTCTAATACCGCCGTCAAACTTCTAACATGCTCATCCATTGTTTTTCCCCCTATACAAATATCGTCCAAAAATATCGTTACATTCGGTATACCATTTAACAAATTATTCATGATACGTTGGAAGACCCCAGGACTCGAAGCGAGACCGTAAACTAATCGTCGGTATTTAAATAATCCACGATGCGTATTGATAACCGTCAGGTTGGCCGATTGCTCTGATAAACAAATTTGTGCATATGCTTGTGACAAATCTAATTTACTAAATATGATGCTCCCGCTCAACCTAGAAAACAAGTCTTCTATTTTTGGAACCGGATATTTATCAACCAACAAGACAGGATTCAGAGTCACTTTATAATCCGCACATAACCGTAAAGAACCATCTGGTTTGTGAACAATTACTAACGGAGTTGCCCAGTCGGAGTGCTCAACAGGCTCGATGATGCCGGTGCGTAGCATGGCGTCCAGCTCGGCGTCGACTCGCTCTCGCAGCGCATACGGCAGCGGCCGCGCGCGACAATACACAGGCTGCGCGTCCGGCCGCAAGCGCAGCGTAGCTCGCTCGCCGGTGAAACAGCCGAGCCCATTATCAAAAACTTCAGAATATCTGGAAATGATATTATTTATATGGTCACTAACAATTAATTTGTTCGAGTTATCATTACTAATATTATTGACACATATTTTTGGAATCTCGATATTAAGTTCGGCCAACCATTGTCGTCCCAAAAGACTCGTTGTACCTCTATTTATGATATATAAATCTAATATTTTTACTATTGAACCATATTTTACATTTACCTTAATTAATCCAACAGGTTTTATTCGACTACCATCATACAATTTTAATATTAAGTTACAAGTTTTCAGGGGAATATCACTGAATTTTTCTACATACATGCTTTCACTTATGCACGACAAAGCCGATCCGGTATCGACTTCCATAGCGATCACTCTGTTATTAATGTCAATTGACACGCTTACCGGTTTATACCGTCCTAAAGACATCTGGTACACTGGTTCTTCACTGTCCGATGCGTCGCTGTAGCTGGTTTTTCTCCCAGCTTCCGTCTTCTGTTCTTTTTGGTTATCCTCCTGAACCCAGTGAGCCCGCGCATTGCTCCTCCAACTGTTTCCGGGCCGATTCCGCCCTCTTTCTGTTGGCTGCTCACGGCCGCTAGCGGCCGTACCTCTGCCGCCTATGGACCGCGTCGCCGGCCCGCGCTGTGTGAACCTCCCGTGCTGCGTGTTAAGTCCCCGCTGCACCCGGAGCCCGGATCCGGACGCCGTCTCGCTGTCCCGCACCGGACATACTCGCCGCAAATGTCCCTTGTGATTACATTGACTACATACGTAATCTCTAAACTTGCAGTGTTTATATACATGGTGAATATCGCCGCAACCCCAACAGCTGGCCGCCCGTAATGCATTCACAAGTATACTGCCTCCATTGTGGCTGCTATCCACCGCCTGAGCGTCCCGCTCCGCAGCCTCTAAGGACAATGTCAATGAGAGCACTTTTTCAAAAACAATCTTTTCCTCTGCGAATAATCTTTGCCTAATACCGTCGCTTAGTAATCCACATATAAATTGATCTCTCATATTTTCGTTGAAATTTGTCCCAAATTCACAGTTAGCCGCCATTTTCTGTAACTGAGCCACGTACTGTGTTACCGACTGTCCGTTACTTTGCCTGCATTGTCTAAAACGATATCGTTCTGCCAACACCGATGGTTTGGGTTGTAAAAATGTTTCCAATATCGACACAAGTTCGTTAAACGTTTTATTACATGGTTTAACCGGACTACACAAATTTACCATAAGTTCATATGCCGCGTCACCTACCACCGATATGAGTGTTGGCACTTTGACTTCCTCCTTTATCGCATTTGCTTTGAAATACATATCGATTCGGTCAATATAAAGTTTCC
Source organism: Hypsopygia costalis (assembly GCA_937001555.2). Lineage (NCBI taxonomy): Eukaryota > Metazoa > Arthropoda > Insecta > Lepidoptera > Pyralidae > Hypsopygia > Hypsopygia costalis. The sequence continues at coordinate 22,634,264 of OW443328.2, forward strand.
AATTACCGCACTGCACATCAAACTCGTTTAATTTTCCAACCGACATTGTTTTATCGTTTTGTAGGTAATCCTCGTCGCCACTGATAAATAAGAACACGCGTGCACTTGCATACGTTTATTTGCAGACTGAACCTTTTCCATATAGTAATACCGTCATTTATCATAATAATTATTTTACCTTCATACATAACATTACTACACTATTCAAACCTATTAGAGGAACTTTGAAAGTAGCACCTGTGACGGAAATGATGAGAGGAAATCGCCTTTTGTGTCATGATTGCGGAGGGATGAAAAACATGTGACAAAGAGAACGATGAATTTGAATGTGGATGAATAGAATTAGAGAGGAAGACCAAAAAAGAGGTAGTTGGATTGTGTGAGAGATGATATCCATAAGAAAGGGGTACTTGTAGATATGAAGGCTGATAGGGGTGAATAGAAGAAAAATACATAGGGCGCCGATCTTGAATAATGGGAAAAGGATACGCTAGCAATATAATACTAAATAGACAGGCTAATAATGATGATGACATAGGACAAACATGTCGCGAGTCATCATAAAGCTCCAAAGGTGTGTCTGCTGCTTATACTGACTCTATGTAAGAGTCTATATCGTTTACTAATGTTACTTTGATATCGTATCTTTTTCCTCAATTCTAAAACGTTGTCCTTCCAGATTATAATGCCAATATTACCTTTGCAATTTCATAATGGTTCTTGGTCGATTCGTTTCTTTTGTGCATGATATTGAACAGGAAGGACAGTGCAAATGGTGTGTGCATTAACATTTCCACTCATCCGTAGAATAAAGTCCGATCTATATTGTTGAGTTATTTATGGGGAGCTAATGTTAGATTGAACGTTATTTGATTCTTAATATAGGAAGATAAATGAGAGAAGAAAATTATAAAAAAACGTATGTCTGAAGAATTCATATTCCTTAATTAGTCTAGCTAGCTTAACACGTTTTTGTTGGTCACATAGGACTCTGTTCTACTGATGATTCGTTTGCGGTCGTATACTGGGTGTTGTCTACGTATTACATTCGGAGGTACCTATTAAGAAAAATAAAATAATATGTTTATTAGTTATCTAGTACCCAACCTTTACTTAGTTTGGGGCTAGATGGTGCTGAATAATTTTATATATATATATATATATATATATATATATAATAATAAATTCGTTTACTAATGTAATGATATAACGATTTTATTGCCAGATATATATTTAAGGCAATAAAATCGTTATAATTATTGGTATCGATTTGGTCGGCGCCGCCGCCGGCTCGCCGAGTATCCGGAATGACCGTAACACTCAACAAAAATCAACTTAAAATTTATTTTTTTAACATCTCATTTACACTCAAAAAGTAAATCGATGTCTTGCAGAATCAAAAACATTTCAACTCGGGTTGAATGAATGGGATAATGACGAGTGGTGACCACTTTTTGGTGAGCAAACCAGTTTCGGTGTTCGCATCAAACAGACGTTATCTGTCGCGGAATCTGGACATCGATATAAAACCTGTACGTTTTGTATTGTAAATACATTTTATATCTCGGAACCAGCAACAAGTGAGTCACGAGCTCTGGAACTTGCGTCTGTTCTCTTGGTTTATTTTTGAGACCTTCCGAAGAGGAATTTTAGTTGACGCCATCGGTGCAAGGGGACTGAAATGGTTATTTATTAGCGCACCACCAGCCTTTATTTTACTTCAAATACCTATGCTTAAGTTAGTAAATTATTGGTTCGGTTTAGTCCATACAAGCAAAATATACCAATAACTAGCGATTCGTAAAAAAAATTGATACTACATAGATATTTTTTTTTTATCCTACGTCGAGTGACAGACAAGCATACAGCTCGTCTGATGTGAAGCGGTTACCGTAGCGACATAAACGCTCGCAACATGAAATATCGCTCACACGCCGCCACCCTCTGCTGTCAACGTAGCAACTCCTTGCTTTCTAGTGACCTCACTCGCAGAAACACAACAACTCTCAAGGGAATTGTTATTTGGCTGCGGTATTTTGTGAGGTGGAATGTACATCCCCAGTAGGGCAGTTGATAAAATACGCAATGCCCTACCTCTATTTTCGCCAGAGCCTAGATTGTCAGTCAGCAGGTTGTACTACGTGTAGATGAGGTTTGGCTTTGGTTCAAAGATGTCGATGAAGCACTTACACCCCTTTACTTAACTAACCTTACCTAACTTACTATTTAATTTAGTTAAAGTGAATTATGGTATAGAAATTGTGTTTTCTCGAGTTCTCAAGTTGTGGAATGAACTCTCTGTCAACGTTTTCCCAAGAGACTACCTACAGTATGGGGTCCTTCAAGAAATACGCAAAGAGGATGGCAGAGCTGGCGGCGTGTGAGTGAAGCCTCTGGTGTCGCAAGCGTTCATAGGCTGTGATGACTGCTTGCCACCAGACAGATTGTATGATTGTTTGCTATCGTTTGCTATATTATTATTTTTAACATGGTGTTTTAAGTACGTAAAGTTCAGTATAGAGTATAAATAACTTGAGATATTCGTATTTGCCGAATATTTATTCCATTTTTAGTGTTCTATTCCGTATCAAAAGCACAAAGAAAACCTTATAGGATTACTTCGTTTATCTTCTGGGATAGTCCAAATATAAAATGGATATAATAATTTTGAAAACACCAGTTCAGACTGGTGTTTTCAAAACAAGAAGACTGTGTAAACCAGTGAACGCAATTTTGTCAGTCCGGTGGAACTTAGAAAATTTCTAAGAGAGTATCTAGCGACAAACATCTTTCTATATACTGATGTCAATAATATGTGCAAACATAATGTTTTATCTATAGCATATATACAAGTAATTGTTAACTGAAGCAAGAAATCTGACTGAAAAATCAAACAGTTTTTTTGTTCCAATTTTTTATTCCGGGCGACCTATGGAAACATATTATACCCTAAATCAGTCTCACAGCTGAGACGAATAAGTCAAGAGGTTTAGGCTGTAGAGCGTGTCATATATATACATACGATCGAAAAACATAAAAAATAACCCTTCCTTCTTCATCAGTCGGATAAAATCAAAAATAATTGTCTTACCCACTGATCGATCTGACTATAAAACATTTACATTATTCTTTGAATATAATACAGACGATATTTATAATCAAATATACAATGACAAAAACAGTCTTCAGAGGAGCATTGATTGCCACAACTAAAAAACATTTCACACGGTGTTATAATGAAAGTATTTATTATGTCAAGAGTACTGTTAAAAACAATCATTATTTCTGCATCTCAGTACGACATATCAAATAAGTATAAATGAGGTTGTAAATTTTTTGCGCATCAATTAAATCAAGTATTATCGCGGTAGTTTTTAGTGGCGAGTGAGGAGGATGTGTCGGCTTAGTGTCGTGGGAGCGAGGCTTCTCCGACATTGATTTGGACATTGACAAACTCTTCCGCTCCACTAGCAATATTTGATTAACCTACTAATTGAAGTGCAAAGCGTTTATATTGATGAGCAATGATTACTTAAGACCGGATAAAACTTCTGAGTTGGCAACGCTGGACGTTAAGCAGGAGCGTCTACATTGCACTTTTTTTTTTATACTACGTCAGATGGCAGACAAGCATACGGCCTGCCTGAAGTGAAGCGTTTACCGTAGCCATATCAACGCTCGCAACATTAAAAATTTGGCTTGCGCGCCGCTATCCCTGCTGCCAACGCAGCATCTCCTTCCTTTCTGGTGACCTCACTCACTCGCAGGAACACAACAACCCTCAAGGGAATCGTTATTTGGCTGCGGTATTCTGTGAGGTGGAGGTACATTCCCCAGTCGGGTAGCTAACAATTACACTCCCTACCTCTCTTTTCGCCAGAGCTTCGTTTGTCAGTAAGCAGGGTGCACCGCGTGCAGGTGAAGTTGGCTTTGGTTCAAAGATGTCGATGAACCACTTACACCCTGATGAACCACTTACACTTATCATGCATTGCTATGTTTGCTCCCGCTTTGCGGTGACTGACGCCCTCGCTTCACGTTCCGCGTCCCGCAGCAAAGGTTTGGCCGAGCGATTAAAGGTATATGTAAAATGTACTAATAATATTAGTGTTGTTGTTGTAAAATATTTATTGTACAAACGAAATTACATAAACAAGACGATAAAAGAGTTACATGTGTACAATGGCGGATCCCTTAAGGAATCTCTTCCAGTCAATCATTCAATGAGTAGTTAAAAAGATATCATATTTTGGCGAAAACTTACGTACAATCTGATTATACGAATTGTTAGTAATAAGATAAAAATAATTATAAAATAGGGCTAATTATGACAACATATTTATGGGTATAATTATGAGTGTATAAACTATAGAGTCAATTTTACTACTGGCTTTGGTGTCGAGTGTCTGAAATGATTTTTACACAGTGGTAACAAAAATCCTAGGTCAGAGGTGGAAACGGTAAGTGATCAATAGATTATTTTTAAATTATACAAGATAGATATAAAAAAAAATGATTACAGATCCTGAAAGTGCTTCACGTGCGATATAAAAACCGGCCAAGTGCGAGTCGGACTCGCGCACGAAGGGTTCCGTACCATTATCTATAAAAACGGCAAAAAAATCACGTTTGTTGTATGGAAGCCCCCCTTAAATGTTTGTTTTATTTTTATTTCATTATTTAATTTTAAAGTGAATATAAAACTAATTATTATGTGAGTATTTCAAGCGTCTACCTATTACCGTTATCAATTGCGAGCAAAAACGAGCAAAAAAATCACGTTTGTTGTATGGGAGCCCCCTTAAATATTAATTTTATTCTGTTTTTTAAGATTTGTTGTTCACAAGTAACTATCACAGTTCATGAGGTACAGCCTGGTGACAGACGGACGGACGGACGGACGGACAGCGGAGCCTTAGCAATAGGGTTCCTTTTTACCCTTTGGGTACGGAACCCTAAAAATGATTCCAATGTATTAAATAGACTTTAGAAGCTATGTCCGAAAATTTGATGTTTCCATTTACCATACATTTAAGTACACGGCACTCATAGAGGCACTCATCTCAAGCGAGAATTAATTATAAACTCGTATAATAAACTAGTACTTATATTGTGATAAGAAGTATTTCTGGAAAACGTTTGTTAGGCGTTCGATTTAGGCTTTAAACTTGCCATAATATTATTAAACATATACTTATTTAATCGTATCTAAAGTCTAATCGAACACGCAAGTTAAGTAACTTATGCCGTAGCCTGTCCACGGAAGGGAAGGGAAGGCTTAACGGCTGTTGTCGTTAGATGATAGTCGCTAAGCCAAGTTAGTGGCATTTAGGCGGCTTGAAAACACTGCCCTCTGCCAACCCGCAGTTGAGCATCGTGGTGGAGTATGCTCTAACTGAGGGGGACCTACGGGTCCATCTCAATCGAAGGGTGTGATACGTCACAGCATGGGATATACTTATTAGTGGGATATACTTATATATTCGGCGATGAGTGCTACATGGCACTCATCGCCGAATATAGTCATACTAAACATATGGTACCTACATGGAAACATGGAATTTTCGGATAAATCCAGTCGTTTCAAAAACTACTGTTGATCAACCGTATTATATAGCTCCTGAAACACATGCTGACAGATCGACCGACGCACAGCTCAAGCTACTGGATGACTGGACGGATGTAAATCTCACGGGATGCAGGAAGAAGGTGTAGCGGCGCGCGAGCGATATTTCATGTTGCAAGTGTTAATATGGCTATGGTAACCGTTTCAGGTCAGGCGTGCCGTTTGCTTGTCTGCCACCCAACGTAGTGTAAAATGCAGAGATACAAGCGTACGGAAGTCGCGGATGGAAGCTTCTTTTCAAAGATTTTTTTTTGTTCAGAGCACCGGATTAACTTTAGATTACAGTAATAAAATAATAATAAATATTACAGAAGAAGTACACACCGCCATTTAGTCGCTAACTAAGCAAAGCATGTAATGTTACTATCTGTATATAACTAGATATCTGATATTATACTTATTTTTTTTTAATACATACATATAAAACACCCAGACCTAGACAAACAAACATGTTCATGCACATAAAGCTTACGCATTTGCTATATCAAGATCTCTCTCCAGGCAAACTATATAGTTTGCCTTGAGCGGGGACTGAACTGGCGACCCCGGAGTTAAAGTGGACATTGCTAGCTATTCGACCACCGGGTTCGACCAATAATGTAGCGATGAAAGAGATTTGAAGATAAGTTGTTTCGTAACTTCGAAAAGAGCTATAAAAGGTGGCAACAACAACTGAAGACATGTGACTATCGGAAATTTCCAACTTAGACAGCTGCCATTTGTAAGAAAATAAAACTTGTGTCCATTGTACAAGTCCTTTGTCGGTTTGTTACGTAATATACATAGTAGATATCATTAGTACAATGGATATATATACTGTCTATTATAAGTTCGATAACAACGTAAGATATCTTTACAAAGTTACGCCTAAGAAGAATAAATCCAAAAAATATATTTTGTTTTGTTTCTTTTTCTTTTTTTATCTGTATGTAAATATTTTATTTCTAAATATTAAGTTTAGATTTTACATACGTAGTAGTACTATCGACGACATAGCTCTAAGGATTGGCAAGTATACGAGTATCCGTAGTAGAACTTATCGAGGACATAGGTCTAGAGATTAGCAAAACATTGTTTTTTTGAAAAGGAAGGATGAAGTGGCATTGGGCAGGCCACGTAATACATAGAACTGATGGCCGATGGGGCAGGAAAGCACAACGTAGGACGACTCTCCACTAGATGTATCGACGATCTAATAAAAATTACATCAGAGTCGATACAACGATACAAAACCCTATGCCTATATTCAGCAGTGGACATCCTAAAATTATGATATTTTCTTGCAAGAATGTTGCTTCATTTTCTTTATAACAGTGTTGCATGTTAAGTACGAATACATCGTGCTTTCCCTTATATTGAGATGTAAAAGCGGTTCGTAGGTGGCGGTCAAGTGCCTTATGCATAAATAATAAAATTATTCCGACCGTCCGCGCGGCAGACGCTCGAGAGAGTCCATTAACACAGATTAGACGAAAAATATAAAAATATAATTTAGTTTTCTGGCGCGTGCCGCACCCGGGTCGATGATTATTATTGAAATTCGAGACATTATCGTAGTCGCATACTGATAAATAAACTATAATGTTATTGATTGTCTTATTGGAAAATTTACGGCAGATATGCAACTGTTTAAATTTTGTTGCATTCTTTTACATTATTTGATTATTTTTTTAACCGACTCCAAAAAAGGAGGTTCTCAATTCGGCTGTATTTTTTTTAATGATTGTTTTTAATTACCTACTCCGTTATTTATAAACCAATTTGAAAAAAAAAACTTTTTTTATTTGAAAGTGTATACTTCCAGATTGGTCCCATATTTTAGATACATTGCATATTTTTCTAGTTCCATTAGAATAGAATAGAAAAATATTTATTTTAATCGATCCATAACATTTCAGTACATATCAGTAATACATGAAAAAACCAAAAAAATGTGTTACATATACATGAGTCCTACAATATAATTTTGACAATATCTATAATCAAACTAAATAAGTACCTTAATGCTGTGGAAAAATTAATAAATGTTCACTTAACATTTATTTACTTTTCAGGTCAAATAAGTTATTGTTGACTTTCGATGATCGATGCATTGGATTCACCCGTCGTGTGGTGGTGGGTTGGTACGGGAAAATCTATAAAAAGTGAGAATTGCGGATTTTTGACACTAAAAAGGAATTTTTTTTTTCTTCTTAACCCATTAAGTAGGATGTCAAAATAATGCGATTAAAGAGACGATCACAAAATATTGAATACACTATGACTGTTTATAAATATTTGTCTAATGTTATTTATGATATCATTTAATATAAATAGAAAAACATTTAGGTGATATTTTGTATGTACTGCAGTTTTGTTTTTTATTTTTTATCTAGCTGGCCCGGCGAACTTCGTACCGCCTAATTGTCAATGAATGTCGAATTTATGATGTCTTGAAATTAATATAGGTATAATGAATAATAAAAAATAATAGAGAAGCACGATGGCGTCATTGCGCGTGTCAGTCTAATTGTACACGCAAGTTAAGCAACGTCAACCGTAGCCTGTCCATGGATGAGTTTATATTATCTCGAGCTCCTCCGTGCTTCGGAAGGTACGTTAATCCGTCGGTCCCGGTTGTAATCATTAGATTAACTCGAGGTCCTCCGTGCTTCGGAGGGCACGTTAATCCGTCGGTCCCGGTTGTTATCATTAGATTATCTCGAGCTCCTCCGTGCTTCGGAAGGCACGTAAGACGTCGGTCCCGGTTGTTATCATTAGATTATCTCGAGCTCCTCTGTGCTGCGGAAGACACGTAAGCCGTCGGTCCCGGTTGTTATCATTAGATTATCTCGAGCTCCTCCGTGCTTCGGAAGGCACGTTAAGCCGTCGGTCCTGGTTGTTATCATTAGATGGCAGCCGTTAAGCCAAGTGGCCTTTAGGCGGCTTGAAATTACTGGCGTCCGCCAACTCGCAGTTGAGCAGCGTGGTGGAGTATGCTCGAAACATATTCAGTTGAAGGAAGACCCGTATTTAATATTATCCAGCAGTGGGTAAATATTACCCAGCAGTGGGTAAATATTAAGTTCAGTATTTTACTATGTCACAAAATAAAGTACCATGACACTTGACAACCAATTAATATTCATTTTCAAGCATTCATTCATAAACAATTTTCAAAACAACAACGGACAACTTTCGCGACGTAAAAGTTAGACCAATCGATTTGACATTTAATTGAAAATCAATAAATATCCCAATCCGTTTTCAAATTTAATTTTTCGACAATTTTGTCAATGTTTTAATACTTATTATCCTATACCCACATTTCTGAACGCACGCATACATTTGACGTACGCACGTTAACGTCACGTATGACAGGTCCGACATCCACGAACATTTTGTATGGAAAAATGATATTTCTTTTATTTTATTTTTTTCGTAAATTTTCCAACGTTTTTAATAGTTATTCTGCTATTCTGGACGGAGACAAATCCAACAAATCAAAAACCATGGCAATCGGTCCAGCCGTTCTCGAGTTATAAGTGTTGTAACAAACACGACTTTCTTTTATATATATAGATAATTATAACGTCAGATGGAAGACAAGCCCATAGACGTTTGCAACCTAAAGTATCTCACGCGCCACACTCTCCATTATTTCTAATAACTTTAACACTAGCGTGGTAAGTAAATATACAACCCACCTGATGGTAAGCAGGTTGCCGTATTAATAGCATATCAATTGCTATTTTATTCAATCGGCTACGCTAAACAAAATCATTTTGTAGGGCGTACACTACGGTTCACACTAATGAATTAAAACAATGCTTTCAGATCAGATAGAAGCCGAGTAGGCGGGCTCTAGCGCGTGGGAGTCAATACCACAATGATGGGCAAAAGCGATGATGGGAGTAGGTACTCGCATCCCACTCGTGGGCTAGACATAAAGACGTGCCGATGGAATATTGTGTGAAATTGCAATTTCATGTTAGAAAGTTCCGCCATATTATTTTTTGGAGCTCTCAACACCTACGTGGGTGGCAGCTGTTAACAATCATCGTGAACGTTCAATAGTTAATTCTTTCAATTACTTGAGAAAATTGTACGTGTGAACAAGTTCAAGTGATTTTGTGTTGCGCAAAACAGAAATATGAATTTGGTAAATTTGGTAAAGAGAGAGAGGTAAGGTAAGCTACCCGACTGGGGAAATACCTCTATCTCACAGAAAACTACATCCAAATAACAATTCCGTTGAAGGTAGTTGTGCTCCTGCAAGAGAGTGAGGTCATCAGAAAGGAAGCATCGGATGTGGCGGCGCGTGAGCGATATTTCATGTTGCGAGCGTTAATATGGCTACGGTACAGGAAGTCCGTTGTTGGGTTGTTGGGTTCCTGTGAGTATGTGTGTCACCGGAAAGGAAGGAGTAGATGCGGTTGGCAGCGCTGGGTGCCGACGTGCGAGCGATATTTCATGTTGCGAGCCTTAATACGGCTACAGTAGCCGCTTCACATCAGGCGTGCCATATGCTTGTCTGCCGCCCGAAATAGTTAAAAAAAAATCATCTCTGATAGATATGACAAGTCAAATCCGATTTAAAGAAAACTTTCAACTTTTCTGCCAACAGTCACACTAAATGATTTCCATCTTATTTCAGCAGCAAGTTAAGAACAACGGAAAAGATCCTCAACATCCGGTCGTTACCATGAGTTGTGTCATTAGCCTTAATTATGTAGGGTCACACCCCAGCCACTCCATACAAACGTCATGACGTTAACTACTACATAAACAAGGGCATCTAAGTGTTAGGGCGACTTTTTTTTTTTTGGTCACATTCGTTTCAATCCGACCGCGCAGGGGTTCCTTGCGGTGGGGGAGCAGCCGCTTGCGGTGGGACCTCCCCAGGGGAATCCGGCGCTGCTTGCAGTGCTGGAATCCCCACGGTCGGGAGGACCCTGCTGAACCATCGCGGGGGCCTCGCTGGTGTTTGCCCCTTCGGGCTGAGTGCACTCGGCATTCGCCCTCCCTCTCACTAGGTTAGAATAGAATAGAAAAATATTTATTTTAATCGATCCATAACATTTCAGTACATATCAGTAATACATGAAAAAACCAAAAAAATGTGTTACATATACATGAGTCCTACAATATAATTTTGACAATATCTATAATCAAACTAAATAAGTACCTTAATGCTGTGGAAAAATTAATAAATGTTCACTTAACATTTATTTACTTTTCAGGTCAAATAAGTTATTGTTGACTTTCGATGATCGATGCATTGGATTCACCCGTCGTGTGGTGGTGGGTTGGTACGGGAAAATCTATAAAAAGTGAGAATTGCGGATTTTTGACACTAAAAAGGAATTTTTTTTTTCTTCTTAACCCATTAAGTAGGATGTCAAAATAATGCGATTAAAGAGACGATCACAAAATATTGAATACACTATGACTGTTTATAAATATTTGTCTAATGTTATTTATGATATCATTTAATATAAAAAGAAAAACATTTAGGTGATATTTTGTATGTACTGCAGTTTTGTTTTTTATTTTTTATCTAGCTGGCCCGGCGAACTTCGTACCGCCTAATTGTCAATGAATGTCGAATTTATGATGTCTTGAAATTAATATAGGTATAATGAATAATAAAAAATAATAGAGAAGCACGATGGCGTCATTGCGCGTGTCAGTCTAATTGTACACGCAAGTTAAGCAACGTCAACCGTAGCCTGTCCATGGATGAGTTTATATTATCTCGAGCTCCTCCGTGCTTCGGAAGGTACGTTAATCCGTCGGTCCCGGTTGTAATCATTAGATTAACTCGAGGTCCTCCGTGCTTCGGAGGGCACGTTAATCCGTCGGTCCCGGTTGTTATCATTAGATTATCTCGAGCTCCTCCGTGCTTCGGAAGGCACGTAAGACGTCGGTCCCGGTTGTTATCATTAGATTATCTCGAGCTCCTCTGTGCTGCGGAAGACACGTAAGCCGTCGGTCCCGGTTGTTATCATTAGATTATCTCGAGCTCCTCCGTGCTTCGGAAGGCACGTTAAGCCGTCGGTCCTGGTTGTTATCATTAGATGGCAGCCGTTAAGCCAAGTGGCCTTTAGGCGGCTTGAAATTACTGGCGTCCGCCAACTCGCAGTTGAGCAGCGTGGTGGAGTATGCTCGAAACATATTCAGTTGAAGGAAGACCCGTATTTAATATTATCCAGCAGTGGGTAAATATTACCCAGCAGTGGGTAAATATTAAGTTCAGTATTTTACTACGTCACAAAATAAAGTACCATGACACTTGACAACCAATTAATATTCATTTTCAAGCATTCATTCATAAACAATTTTCAAAACAACAACGGACAACTTTCGCGACGTAAAAGTTAGACCAATCGATTTGACATTTAATTGAAAATCAATAAATATCCCAATCCGTTTTCAAATTTAATTTTTCGACAATTTTGTCAATGTTTTAATACTTATTATCCTATACCCACATTTCTGAACGCACGCATACATTTGACGTACGCACGTTAACGTCACGTTTGACAGGTCCGACATCCACGAACATTTTGTATGGAAAAATGATATTTCTTTTATTTTATTTTTTTCGTAAATTTTCCAACGTTTTTACAATACAATACAATATACTTTATTGCACCAAAATAAATGAAAAATATACAGTGAAAACATTAAGTACTAGTACAAAGGCGGTCTTATCGTCGAGCGATCTCTTCCAGACAACCTTAGGGTAGAGGACAAATAATATGAAATCAAGGTAGGTGGCGCAGATATTATTAATTACTATAAGTAATAAATTGTAAATACTTACATACATGCTTAATTATATAAATAAATAAATATGCTCATACATACATACATATATACATATACACACATACACATACATACATACATATACACACAAATTATATAAACCTAGTATAGTACTAATGAGTCTAATCAGGTAGAGATTAAAATTGTGACTAATGAAAATTAGATAACATTAAGAGAAAGATAGTGGCTTTTGACAAGATTTTTAAACAAAGCTAGCGATTGAGCATTCCTGATCTGAGATGGTAACGCGTTCCAAAGGCGCACTGCCTGCACAGAAAAAGAATTGGAGTAAAATTGGGAAGAGTGAGACGGTGTTTTGAGGCGGAGCAAAAGTGTGTTGCGCAAGGCGCGGCCCTGCACTTCGGTATGAAACAGGAAACGTTCTTTTAGGTAGACAGGAGATTTAGGATTAAAGAGAATAGAGTAAAGAAGGGTAAGTATATGCCAGTTACGGCGAAGTCTGATGGGGAGCCACTTGAGCTGAAGGCGAAATTCAGAGACATGGTCATATTTGCGAAGTCCAAATATGAACCGTATACATAGATTTTGAAGACGCTCAAGTTTATTTAATTGCTCTTCGGTGATATCAAGATAACAAGAATCTGCATAGTCTAGTATAGGGAGGAGCAAGGATTGTGCAAGCGCAATTTTAGTGTCAGTGGGCAAAAAATTTCGCAATCTTCTAATAGAAGCGGAAGCGGCGAATAATTTTCTACTGACGTCAGCAATCTGTGCTGACCAAGAAAACGTACTGTCAAAAAGAATTCCGAGATTTCTCACTTTATTACTAAATTTTACAAGGGTGCCATCAAATGTAACAGAAGAGATATGATTCCAATCAATTTTACAAATTTGTCGAGAACTACCAATAATAATGGCTTGCGTTTTCGAAGGATTTACAATAAGGCCATGTGACTTGCTCCAGACAGATATACGTGATAGATCTTCGTTAATAGAGGATATGGCATTTGGAAGCTGCGTCAAAGGAGCCTGTGTATAAATTTGTAAATCATCTGCATAAAGATGGCAAGAGGAGCGAAGTTCAGATGTAATGGAGTTAATGAACAAAGCAAATAAAAGAGGAGACAACACGCCACCCTGAGGTACGCCAGCCGTAGTAGGGCACCAGGTAGAGAATGTATTCTCAACACGCACCCGTTGCTGACGTCCATACAGGTAAGAACGAAACCAATCAATCACCGTAGGAGATATGTTGATAGAACGCAGTCGAAGTAACAATACATCAAAATCGACCGTATTAAATGCGTTACTAAAATCCAGCAAAGTCAAAACAGTAAGGTCTCCATTGTCCATACCCGACCGGATATCTTCGGTGATTTTCATGAGAGCGGTAGTCGTGCTATGACCTGGGCGGAAACCTGATTGGAAAGGATTGAGAATATCGTATTTATCAAGAAAACTACTTAATTGCATTTGAACCAGGCGTTCGAGGACTTTGGACAAGAAAGGAAGAATGGAAATAGGGCGGTAGTCGGAGGGTAACATGGGATTCAGTTTTTTAGGAAGGGGAACAACATAAGCATTTTTCCACGCAGAGGGAAAAATTCCAGATGTAATGGAATTGTTTAGGATCAATGTGATAATAGGAAGGATAATATCGAGGATAGGTAAAATCATAAGACGACTAACGCTGTCCTCCCCCACGGCATTTGATGCCACCAAACGTACGTTCTTCTCAACATCACTAGCGGTAAATTGAGTAAAGAAAAAAGGTGGATAATCAGGAGTTGGGAGCGATGAAAGATGATTAAGTGTATCAGTTTTAATGCTATTATCAATAACAACAGAAGAGGAGAAATGCAAGTTAAGGGCATTAACATCGATATTCTTAGGATTACTATTTTGATTTTTCCCAATTCCAAGAGATTTTAAGAATTTCCAGACCTTTGCTGGATCTCCGTTTTCAACGGATTTGTGAATATGGCGACGCTGTGCATCCCTGCACATCTTATTGCAGATGTTGCGAGCTCGAATGTAGTGATCACGATATCTGTCAGGATTAGCCTTGTATTTAGCCTTGGCTTTATTTTTCCTCGCAATAAAACCCTTAATTTCTTCCGTCAGCCACGGCGCGGGTAGATGTTTAACCCTTACTGGTCGAATGGGAGCATGGCGATCGTAGAGTTGAATCAACTTAGCAGTAAGTAGGTTAACTTGGTCATCAACAGACGGTTCCATCCCAATTTCTAACCAATCAACGCTAAATGCGTCCTCACGTAGACTATCTATATTCATGCCACCAAAATTGCGCTGCAGGAGTATTTTAGGTTTAGGTTTAGGGGCGCGAACTTTATAGGACAAGTAGATGAGGTCGTGAAAGGAAAAGGCTTCAGCAGGACACTGCCCATGCTTTGCAACATGAGCGGAGGAAGAAACAAGAATGAGGTCAAGGAGAGAGGGCTTGCAACTAGGAAAAAAATGAGTCGCATTGAGAGGCAAAATAGACATATTGCAGGCATCCGCCAGTGATCTAAGGGAATTTGAGCGATTGTCGCCTTTGAGAAGGCAGGTGTTAAAATCACCCATAATTATAGTGTGATTAAATGAGGGGACAAGATTTTCGAGAAGTGTCTCAAGAGAGGAAAAATAATTAATGTTGAGAGAAGGGCTATATACAACTCCAAGAAGAATGTGGGTATGAGAGAGTGTTACATCAATAAAAAGATACTCTACTTCCTTAGAAGGATCAGAAACATGAGATGTAGAAACAATATCAAAAGCGATATGCGCACGTAAATAAATGGCAACACCGCCACCGCCCCTCCCAATCCGGTCGTTTCGTATCAATTGAAAACCAGGCAATGAATAGGACGTAGATGGTAAGCAAGGATTAAGCCAGGATTCCGAGACTAAAACAGCATGAATATCCTTACTATCAAATGTGTCTAGCAGATCATTATAGTGAGCAGGAATACTCTGAGCATTTATATGAACGATATTAAAATTTTTGGGTACATCCTTAAAGTTTTGTTGAAGAGTTTCATTTAAAGTTATAGGCATGCTATGAAAGCTATCATCGCTCGAAGAAGAAGATGCTGAAAAGTATATATCATTTTGGTTACTCATCAGTGTGTATAATATAATAATATATAAAATAATAGATAAACAAATGTTTAAAATATAAGCTTCAAAATATTGCAATATTAAATACGATAAAAATAAAAATAAAAATACACGTCTAAACCCACCCGCCAGCAGAATGGAAGATAACAGGAAAAGAAATAAACAAAAGAACTACAATTCTAAGAGTAAACAAGAATAGAATTTTGCCAACACGAGTTAAACAAGTCATTTGTAAATATACCCGTACCTTGGTGACATGGAAAAATTTCACACAAGACATTAACACAAAATACAATTATGTTGCCTTATAGAGAGAACTGGTTGCCAACTATTAAAAATGCGAATGAGAAAAGTCAGTGAGTTTCTACCTGTCATTACTATAATGTAGTGTCAGTGTCAACTTGCAACGCATGACACATCGCGCCGTCCAAGACGGTGTGATTCGTGCGATTCGTGATCGTGTGATTCGTGCGTGACACTTACTATCTTGAATTATTGTGTTAATTGGTACCCAATTGCTTTTATGTACCGTCTAAAATTATTAAAAGTATGGATATCAAAATAAAAAGAATTATGTACCGAAAACAGTCAAAATATGCAAGTCACCAAAGGTTTACAAGATGAGAGAAGAGAGTACAGCCTGTACTCCAAATCACTTCGGAATTCTTATTTTTTATTAACTCGCTTTGAACGGCCACCACCGACCCTAGCAGCGGGCGCATCTTCAACAGATGGGGCCTCCGCCGGAACAGTCGCCGCCGGCAAAGTTGCGAAGAGAAGATTGACTTCGGCCACACTTAACACTCGGTGCTTCGTCCCGTCAGATTTGCAAATGATTATTTGGCCGTCACGTGTCCAACATTTGGTAATACCAAATAGCTTACGGGCTAGCATGAATGCATCATGACGGGCTTTCGTTAGAAATTCGGATATAGTAATACCTGAATCCTTGAGGCAGGTCTTGGCAAACCAGATCTTTCTTCGAATCACAGTGTCCCGAAACTTAACCAAAATGGGTCTAGCCTTATCTTCAGAAGACTGCCCCATTCTATGGCATCGACTAATGTCACCCGCAGCGCAGTCATCGATTTTAAGTTTATCATGGATAATATTCATGACCGCCTGCGAAGTATCCTCTTTACTCTGCTCAGCAACACCATGAAGTAGAAGAATTTTTCGGCGTCCATGCATCTCTAGGTGATCCAGCTGGCGAGAAACAAGTTCTACTTGTTGTTGCAAATCACTGAGAGCAGTGTTGATGAACATCTTGAAACTCTGAAACTCAGCTGTTATAGTTGCCACAGTGGGTGTAGGGTTAGCCTTCTGTAACTCCAACCGAAAGTGCTCCATCTGACTGTGAAAGTGCTCCATCAATTCAGTGATTGTTTTCTGCATTTGATTATTTTCCATTGTATACGAATATGGTGAAAGGAAACACTTCTGCTAGCAAGTAGGTATCAAAAAGTGTATTTCAAGTGCATTAATACTGTATAAAGAATAATAAATATAATTTTAAATATTATTTTAAGAGAGAGCAGTTATTTTAACACCTAGCTTATACCACAGCTACCCTCTTTTTTTTTTTTTCTCTCTTTTTTTGTTTTTAATAGTTATTCTGCTATTCTGGACGGAGACAAATCCAACAAATCAAAAACCATGGCAATCGGTCCAGCCGTTCTCGAGTTATAAGTGTTGTAACAAACACGACTTTCTTTTATATATATAGATAATTATAACGTCAGATGGAAGACAAGCCCATAGACGTTTGCAACCTAAAGTATCTCACGCGCCACACTCTCCATTATTTCTAATAACTTTAACACTAGCGTGGTAAGTAAATATACAACCCACCTGATGGTAAGCAGGTTGCCGTATTAATAGCATATCAATTGCTATTTTATTCAATCGGCTACGCTAAACAAAATCATTTTGTAGGGCGTACACTACGGTTCACACTAATGAATTAAAACAATGCTTTCAGATCAGATAGAAGCCGAGTAGGCGGGCTCTAGCGCGTGGGAGTCAATACCACAATGATGGGCAAAAGCGATGATGGGAGTAGGTACTCGCATCCCACTCGTGGGCTAGACATAAAGACGTGCCGATGGAATATTGTGTGAAATTGCAATTTCATGTTAGAAAGTTCCGCCATATTATTTTTTGGAGCTCTCAACACCTACGTGGGTGGCAGCTGTTAACAATCATCGTGAACGTTCAATAGTTAATTCTTTCAATTACTTGAGAAAATTGTACGTGTGAACAAGTTCAAGTGATTTTGTGTTGCGCAAAACAGAAATATGAATTTGGTAAATTTGGTAAAGAGAGAGAGGTAAGGTAAGCTACCCGACTGGGGAAATACCTCTATCTCACAGAAAACTACATCCAAATAACAATTCCGTTGAAGGTAGTTGTGCTCCTGCAAGAGAGTGAGGTCATCAGAAAGGAAGCATCGGATGTGGCGGCGCGTGAGCGATATTTCATGTTGCGAGCGTTAATATGGCTACGGTACAGGAAGTCCGTTGTTGGGTTGTTGGGTTCCTGTGAGTATGTGTGTCACCGGAAAGGAAGGAGTAGATGCGGTTGGCAGCGCTGGGTGCCGACGTGCGAGCGATATTTCATGTTGCGAGCCTTAATACGGCTACAGTAGCCGCTTCACATCAGGCGTGCCATATGCTTGTCTGCCGCCCGAAATAGTTAAAAAAAAATCATCTCTGATAGATATGACAAGTCAAATCCGATTTAAAGAAAACTTTCAACTTTTCTGCCAACAGTCACACTAAATGATTTCCATCTTATTTCAGCAGCAAGTTAAGAACAACGGAAAAGATCCTCAACATCCGGTCGTTACCATGAGTTGTGTCATTAGCCTTAATTATGTAGGGTCACACCCCAGCCACTCCATACAAACGTCATGACGTTAACTACTACATAAACAAGGGCATCTAAGTGTTAGGGCGACTTTTTTTTTTTTGGTCACATTCGTTTCAATCCGACCGCGCAGGGGTTCCTTGCGGTGGGGGAGCAGCCGCTTGCGGTGGGACCTCCCCAGGGGAATCCGGCGCTGCTTGCAGTGCTGGAATCCCCACGGTCGGGAGGACCCTGCTGAACCATCGCGGGGGCCTCGCTGGTGTTTGCCCCTTCGGGCTGAGTGCACTCGGCATTCGCCCTCCCTCTCACTAGGTTAGTTTTCGCTTTAAAAGCCTTCGGGCTAAAAGCATAGTTATCAATTTCGAAAAAAAAAAAGTCACATTCGTACTTGTTAACGTTTACAAGTCGACCAAATTGAGAAAAAGTTTCATATTGTGAATTTACCAGACGCGTGTTACATTTATAAATTACCCTGATTGCTCACTTCTAAATGTGAGCAAGTAAGCCGCATAATTTAGATATGTAATTGTACACGTGTCTTATAAATTCACAACATGAGAGTTCTTCTTTATCTGGTCGTTTATTTACGTTGACATGATCGAACGCGAACAAAAACCTCCCACTAAGCATTCTGTGCAGAACGTGAATGAGCGTGTGTGCCTGCAGCGACTTACAAACTGTTCCAGATTTAAATTATAATAAACACGGGAATTAACGCGATCATGCATGTAAGGTAGTTTTACATACCTTTATTATTGTTTACAAAATAGACTGCAGTTGCGGTAGTTCCTACAAAGGCCAAACGCAGCGAACCAATGCTGAACGCGTTATAGAACATATCGCCGCTGTAAAGAACCGCCAGACTAGCAAATCAGCGATTGCAGAACACATACTTGTCACAGGCACTAATCACTGGATCGAATTCCATCGCACGCAAGTTCTCTCTACCGATCGCCAATTCTTCTCAAGAGTTGTGCGTGAAGCGATTTAAATGAAGAAGTACACCAATTTCAACCGAGAGGATGGTTACAAATTATCAACAGCATGGAATCCAGTGATAAATTTCACTCGACCTCGTTTTGGTTTGCAGTCGGGTAATTTGCAGAATAAGGATCCGTCGATAGTTTCGCAGAATAGGGACGTCGTTAGTGTGATGGCCCCTCTTCACAATGGCCCATGATGGACGATTACAGACAAGCACGATTGTGTAGAGGGCGTGATCGTGAGTGTTTGTCTGTGATCGGGCGTCATCGTCGATAATCGGTAAGTTGTCGGTACATCAAAGGAATGTTGGCCCATGATTGTGTGCGCGTCCACACATCGCCGATTAGTCAGTACGTAGTTGTCTCGGGTACAGTGTAGACGTGTAGACGTCTCGGTAAAAAAATAAAGAGGGACATATTCTTAGTGTTCTGTACTTATGTATCTAGTTCTTTCTGTCGATTTACAAACACAATATGGTGACGTGAACGAATGAAAAACCTTTTCGGTTCATAGAACTATATCAAAAATTTGGGGTGTAAGTGGTTCATCAAGATCTTTGAACCAAAGCCAACTTCACCTGCACGCGGTGCACCCTGCTGACTGACAAACGAAGCTCTGGCCAAAAGAGAGGTAGGAAGTGTAATTGTAAGCTACCAGACTGGGGAATACATTCCCCGAAGTACAACCTCCACCTCACAGAATACCGCAGTCAAATAACAATTCCCTTGAGGGATGTTGTGTTCCTGCGAGTGAGTGAGGTCACCAAAAAGGAAGAAAAAGCTGCGTTGGCAGCGAGGGTGGCGGCGCGCGAGCGATATTATATGTTGCGAGCGTTAATATGGGCCGTATGCTTGTCTGCCACCCGACGTAGTATAAAAAAAAATAAAAAAAAAGAACTATATCAAAATGAGAATTGGATTTTACAATTCACAATTCTGTTTTTGCGCATATTAAGTAAATGATTATAAGAGCTAAGTAGAAATATTGCCGCAGCCGTGATCACTTTGATATCCATCATCGATAGACGTCTTATCATAACAGTAGACAGTCAGTAAATGAATAGACACGATTGTGTGGAGAGCTGCCCGATCATGGCGGCGATTATGGACGATCATTTGATGGCCCAACACGTCCCATTGTGAAGAGGAGCCATGATGTGTCGCGGTACGTGGATATTCAAGAACACGGGGGAAGATGAAGATTCATCGACCACGACAACGGAGACAGAGTGACACCGCTGAGACAGTCAGCCTGTGACCACGGCCGGTGCAACCTGGTCGAAACGTCAGGCAATAATAAAGGTATGTAAAACTACCTTACATGCATGATCGCGTTAATTCCCGTGTTTATTATAATTTCAATCATGCAACGCGAAAGTTTAAAAGTTATTGTTCCAGATTTGTCTCAGAGGGGAGGTGAGGTTGATACGAGAGAGCGGCAGGGTGTGGCCATACTGTACGTAGTGTAATTACTTATCATTAGCTATGGTTGGGTACAATAATTAGATTGTAGCTACATGACAAGTTTTCTATGTCAAGCACGAAACTCTATGAAAACAATATAACCTTTACTGTCATAGATATAGAGGTCAGTAAGATCCAATGCGACCTTTTGGCGTTGGCTGTAGAAACTAGCAAACTACTTCGCATAATAAGGGAATTACAAAATTTAACCAAAAGCAACTACAAAATTTAACTCGTAATGTTAAAATAAATTTGGATAATATTTTCTTTGTAAACGCGATATTACATTACTTTGAAACTAAGTATGCAAGTTGTAGGTGTAAGATGTTTTTATCTACAGATGCGTTCTATCTACATCCACTGTGGCCAGAATTAAGAAAGGTAATTGCCCGGTATTCACTCAGTCCCTCGCCGATGAATAGTTGTTGATGAAATGCCTTCCTGTGTGTTCGTGTTCTTTTCCTTTCTTTGCATACTTTTTTTCATACTACGTCGGGTGACAGACAAGCATATGGCACGCCTGATGTAAAGCGGCTACTGTAGCCGTATTAAAGCTCGCAACATGAAATATCGCTCGCACACCGGCACCCACCGCTGCCTACCGCATCTACTCCTTCCTTTCCGGTGACTCACACACTCACAGGAACCCAACAACCCTCAAGACAATTGTTATTCGGTCCTCAGGGGCATCTGACATTCAGGTGCGGTTGGCTTTGGCTCTAAAGATGGTGGTGAGGTACTTACACCACAAAAACTGAATATATACATTTACTCCGCTAACTCGCAGTTGGCAGCGCAGTGGAATATGCTTTAAAACTCTTTGTTTGAGCGGAGGCCCGTATTGCAGCAGTGGGATGAATTAGGGTTGACGACGACGATACATAGTAGATATTGAGTAAGCTCTTCATAGTCAATTTTTACTGCCGTCATGTTCTCCTATGACCCGTCTATATATAAAACATCGTGTAAGTACGATTCAAACCGTACTAGGTTAGTACTAAGTGTAGCTTGCACGGAATAGCGGTCGAATTTACTACGGCCCGAATGAAATTTTCACCGCACTCGGAGACTATTTGCAAAATGCATTACATTTCACGTAGATAAGAGAACAAAAGGAGAACTTAATTTTGGCTACAAAGTGTTTCTTGTAGTATATAATGGGCTCGTATGTAGACATGAACCTTGTAAACATTGTAAATGCAAACTATATACTCTGGCCGCATGTGGCCCGCAAGCCGTGCTTTGGACAGCCTTGTTCTAATTCTTTCGCTATGTCACAGAATAAGTAATAGTATAAGCACAATATAAGTAATAGTACTACGTAGTACAAACAAGGGAATTGCACTTAATAAAGACGTTAAACAAATGGCGACGCTAGCAACGACTGAATAAAGCGCGCAGCCCCCTTACAATGCTTGCGACTCAATGTCAAATTAAATAGAGTCGCTTATTCATTGGTATGAAAAAGCATTCTATTCAGTTATTGAATCGCAATAAGAGTTGGTGGTAAGGGGGCTGAGCGCTTGAACGAGTGACAACCGACTCCAAAAAATGAGGAGGTTCTCAATTCGGTTGTATTTTTTTTTATGTTTGTTACTTCGTTACTCCGTCATTTATAAACCGATTTGAAAAACCTTTTTTTTATTTGAAAAAGTAGGTATACTTCCGGATAGGTACCATTTTTTTTTATATCATAAAATTCAGTTCTGATAGTGTTTTCAACATTTTAGTGGTGCGATTGTAGATTTATTTGTGGAGTCGGTTTTTTTTAGTTAAAAGTATTATACCTAAAGTGTAGATAAATGTTGCGAAATGTATTGTCGGTACGGTTAAAATTAGGTTATCATATCGCTCATTTGGTGCAACAACGACACAATTAAAGTCAACATACATTTTTCGAACGACATTATACTAATTCTACTTACTGATTCTTCTTAGCAGGCATATATCATTTTATTTTTTATTTTATTAAAGACAAAATGAGAGGTGGGGAAGTACCTCTCTTTTGTTCTTTTGTCAGTATTCTACTCTATGTACGAGGCTCGTTTGTTGGTGCACCAAAGGATATTTGTTAGCAAGTATTTTTACATACACACTTTTTTTACCCGACTGTCAAAGAACTGGGTATGTTTTTCGAGTGTGCCAAAGAAATATTTCTTTGTCAACCTCCACAGCCTATACCGCTTGACGGATTTCGACATAAGAGCTGTTATTCAATTCGTCTCAGCTGTGACAGTGACATAGTTTATAATATTAGTATATGACTTCCGCGAAAAAAAACTAGGATGATAACAAAAAGAATTGTTAGCATTTTCAGTCGGGTCTTTGTTACGGTTAATTTCTTGTTAAGTTATATATACGTTATATGCTAAATACTTCGCGTGCATTGCATGGTATCTGACATCGTGACTGTATATTACTAGACAACGTGAATATTTTTTCAATTGTATATTATAATTGTATATATTTTTACCTGACTTACGAAGGAAGAAGTGATGAGGGTTAAGTTTTTCAAGTGTATGTACCTATGTATCTTCGTTTGGCACGCTCTAAGGTCTTGACGGATTTCAACATATGAGGTGTTATTCGATTAGTCTTACTTAGTCACTCTCAGTCATGAGAGTCACATAGAGTTACAGTATATAGCAGCGAAAAAGAAAAATGGAGGGTGGAAACAAAAAAAATGTTAGTATTGTCAATCGGGTTTTTGTTTTGATTAATTATTACTATTGTTGTCATCATGTCTTAATAGTTCTTTTCTTAAATACTGGTTAACAGGATTTAAAGATTTACTAGTGAAATGAAGTTCTCGGTATTGTAATGAAATTTCTTTGCATTGCTTGTCTTGTTGTTTGTAGTATCTTTGTTGTACATATGTACAAGGGCATATTGTACATATATATTCATACACAATATAACTAGCAGAATTTCAAAAACATGTACAAAGGCGGGCTTATCTCTATAAGAGATCTCTACCAGCCAACCTTAATTTTTTTGTGGTGTAATAAAGTTCAATAGTTTTGTGGTATAATAAAGAGATTACATACATACATACGAATTCCTAGAGAAAGATAAAGTCGGTGTCTACTATTTGAACGGTTGTGGCAAACTCAATAATAAATAGCTATATTTGACATGTACTTAAGCTTTAGACTAACTGCACATAAATTGTGACCACTCCGTTCATTCGCGTGCATTACACGGCGAAAATTAGATTCCTAGCCAGTAGCATCATAACTTTCCTGCAGACAGTTCACCAAGCGTTATTTCCTACAAATGCATTGACTTTAAACATTCGTGTATTTGCATTATTTCCTTAATAATTTAGCGGAAATATAGTGCTGTTCGAACTGTCTGGGATATTTGAATATCGTGTATGCTGCAATATTAACCAAAAGCCCAAATACTTTTCAAATATTTCTTTGTAATTTCTGTATCATGTCGTAGTATGACGGGTCTTTTACAGAATGGCGTATTGTGATAGCCCCTAGGATGACTCATCATGTAACCAGCTTGATGGAGATTGTCTGCTTATGACGTGAGACATATCAAAGAGGGAAGTTAAATTTCAAAAGTTTCTTACTCTACTAATTTCTACTGAAGGAATTCGTTGTGAGTTCCAAGGCAGCCGTAGTTTTACCCCCGGAGCTGCAATGGACTTCACTGTTCATTATCTTTTTTGGTGGTCGCCGCTGTTAATCCTGGCTACACAGGAGACACAGTGGTAGGTATGTGTGGTAGTCCCCCCTAACCTAACTCACTAGTAGAGAATTCAAAACATACGAAACATACGAGTATGTATGATCTTTTTTTAAATCTTCCCTTCTAACGAAAAAGGACCAATTGTTTTTTCTTACGAATAAAACATAATAAACATATTATGCACATGAGGCGGAGCATATGTTTATTTGTATCCCTTTAATAGTAAGAAAAATATTTCCCTCAATGAAAATGGAGCTTTGTACAGAATAGCAATGCAATGCAGCACGTCAACCTTATTCATCCCCCTACTGGGATACGGGTTTCCCCTCAATCGAAGGGTTTTAGAGCATACTCCACCACGCTGCTCAACTGCGTGTTTTCAAGCCGACTAAAGGCCACTTACTTGGCTTACCTACTGTCATTTACGACGGCTTAATGTTCCCTACGAAGCACGGAGGAGCTCGAGATAAATAAACTCATCCAATTACAGGCTACAGCCGACGTTGCTTAACTTGCTGTGTTTGATTAGAGTGACAAACGCAACGACGCCATCGAGCTACTCGTCTCGCAACACATACTGAAAATATAATTGTAGCAGTATTTAATTCGGGACGGGGGCCCACCACACATTCCCACCATTCCCATCACTGTGTCTCCTGTGTACCCAGGATTAACAGCGGCGACAACCAATGAAGGCAGTGAAGTCCATTGCAGCCCCGGCGATTTTATGAACGAACGAATTTAATCAGAAGAAATTAGTAGGAGTAGGAAGTTTTTGGAATTTTACTTTCTCTCTTAGCAATGTGAGAGACATCAATATGACAAATAAGGCATTAAAAGCCTAAAGAGATGGCTAGTCAAGTGAAGTTTAACTGCCGTGAATCACGGATTTTAGGTATCTAACACTATTAAGGACCTAAAAAATCTTCTTAACCCATTAGCGCCCGCCGTACACGGGAAAGTACACCTAAACATTGTACAGTTTAATATTATTCGTTTAGAATTTATACTGATATAATTAGTAATATCATAACTACACAATGCAACTTATCGACGAAAAAATAATACATGACGGTAGCAAGAAAAAAATATTCACTTTCGTTTGTCACAAATTGGCATTAACTATCGAGCTATTCCGGTAAGTTGTAATAATTTATTTTAATTAATAAATCATGAGTTATTTGCTATTTTTTTTTATTAAAAACGATTGTTAGTTCATATTGAAACGTCTAATAACGTTTTAGTAATACTTAGTTTTGATTATCTCCAAAAAACGATTGATTTTAGTTGTATGTACCTGGCTGTGTACAACGGTCACTTATGTACTAATATTTTACAGGCATACACAAACTTATTATATAATGGCGAGTCGACGTGTACAGTGTTTTACAAGTCGAAACAATTATGACAGACTAGAAGAAGCAATTGAATCTATAATGGCTGATGATAATGATGATTCGGAGTATGATGTATTCTTGTTACCACCGGATCTTGCAGTAGTAAGTGATGAAGAAGAAGGAAACGAAGACGACTTAACATGTTCAACTATTCCGAGAGAGGTTCCTGGATCAGTTGAAGTGATTCCTCGCCGTCCAGATCATGATGTATCTGATTGGGATGACAGTGATCATGAGCCCCTTTCAAATCTCACCCAGCCTCCAAAAAGATCCAGAAATGAAAGTTTGACTGAGCCTACATGGAGAAAGACCAAACCAATATATAGCGCAAACCATGAAGCTACCGATAATATTCAGAACAGACAAAAAAACATTGTAGATGAATTGGCTGGCTATAATCCAGTGATGTTATTTGAAAAGATTTTTGATGATGCGACTGTAAAAATGATAGTTGACAATAGCATTTTATATGCCGGTCAAAATAACAGACACAATTTTGAAATGGACTCTGTTGATTTCAAAAGATTTTTGGGAATATTGCTACTAACTGGATACCACGAACTACCATCTGAGCGTGCGTATTGGAGTCTGGATGAGGATCTTGGCATTGAGATGGTTACGAACTGTATGTCACGTAATCGTTTTCTGGACATAAAAAGAAATTTGCATTTTGTGGACAATTCTATAGCTGGAAATACAACCGATAAAATGTACAAAGTAAGATCACTATGTGAAATGATTCAAAAGAGCTCATGCCAGTGGGGGGTTTTTCATGAATCTTTATCAATTGATGAATCCATGATCAAATACTTTGGCCGCCATCCTGCCAAACAATTTATTATGGGCAAACCTGTTAGGTTTGGGTATCGAAATTGGGCGGCAACAAGTTCAGATGGCTATTGTTATACTTTTGATCTGTATTGTGGTAAGTCACACGAAGAATCTGTAGATCCTCTTGGTGCAAGGGTTGTGAAATCCCTCCTAGCAAAAATGCCAATCGTTCCCAACGAACACATGGTGTACTTCGATAACTTTTTTACCAATTATCAGTTGCTGCATGATCTCCGTCTACTAGGTTACAAAGCAACAGGTACAATAAGAGATAATAGAACAAAAAGGTGTCCTGTTACTCCCGTGAAGATTATGAAAAAACAACCAAGAGCGGAGTACGACTATCGTTTTGACACTAAAAATGAAATTACAATTGTACGCTGGAAAGATAACAATATTGTTACAATGGGCTCCAACTATGATGATATTGAACCTTTAGGTAAAGTAAAGAGATGGTGTAAAATAAGGAAACAAAAAGTGGATTTCAATATTCCTAGGCTTTTTATAAATTACAACAAGGGCATGGGCGGAGTGGATCAAATGGATCAGTCAATAAGTCTTTATCGAGTAGCTGTAAAAGGAAAAAAATGGTGGTGGGTCATATTTACTTACGTTGTAGACATGGCTGTTTCTAATGCTTGGAGGCTGCACGTTCTGCTAAAGAATCACGAGAAGGTAACGACATATATGGATCAACTATCATTCAGACGAGCGATAGTACGTGCCTATCTGCAATCATCAAAAGTGAAGACTAGGCCTACATCATCCTCTGTAGTAGGAATTGAGCGCAAAAATCATGGCCACAATCCTGTGCGTATTACAAATCCGCTACGATGTGTTATTTGTCACAGTCGCGTTCGTTGGCAATGTGAGCTTTGTGATAAGACGCTATGTGTGGAACGTCCTTGCTTTGGACAATTTCACTATTGATGCGTCCATTGTACACGGCCGGGTACACCCATGTAATTCCAAAAGTAAATAATTTTTCCAAAATGTTTTTTTATACGTCATTTAATTTGTCTATTCTTAAGCAATAAATAATATAAAAATATATTTTTTACACGCAGTTTCATTTTGGGCGTTAATGGGTTAATATAAAAAAATCGTGTTACGTTGTTTGTCCGCGATGGAATCCTGCTGGACCGATTTTAATAACATTTTGCACAGTGAGAGATAGGATAGTTTAAAACTCATATAAAAATTTACGTAAAAATATTTAAAGGCGATACGAAGTTCGCCGGGCCAACTAGTTAAATAAATAAATATTGTCAGACAAATTACACAGCGCCATCTAGCCCCAAAGTAAGCGAAGCTTGTGTTATGGGTACTAGATAACTGATAAACATACGTAAATACATTTTTTATTTTGTAAATACATACTTATGATACATAGAAAACACCCAGACCAAGACAAACAGACATGTTCATGCACACAAATGTTTGTCCTGTGTGGGAATCGAACCCGCGAGCGTTGGTGTCGAAGCCGCGTCATTGACCGCTACGCCACCGAGCTCGTCACTACTACCTAGTATTATATATTTAATATATAGTATATATAGTACTAACTAGTTGTATATATAGTAGTATATAGTAGTTATATATAGTACTAACTAGTTGTATATACTTATTTGTAGTAATTGATCTGTGGGAACGGTGCGGAAATGAACTGAAGCCAAAAAATAAACAATAGGATTTAGTCGATGTCTCATTCAAAATTAATACAATAGGCTATGAATTAATTTATGGTTTGAGTCAATTATAGGCACTTTGCGGTTTACTCTACTGAATGCGGGCTATGAAATGACTACCTTAGTAACAATGATTATATCATCGAAGTTATGTCATCGTTCCGTTTTCAGCTTAATTAAGGTGACGCGTTCCACGGCATCAACCCATAACCATCCCACTGTTGGGATGTGGGATGCCAACGGTGGGATGGTTATGGGTTGATGCCGTGGAACATGCCACTTTAATTAAGCTGAAAACGGAACGAGGGGAGACCCCTTCAATATAAGTTTGTTTTTGTAAACGTTCTATGTGTATTCATTTTTGAAAAAGATACACATACGTAGACCCAAAGAATGTTAGTAGGATTTGGGCACATCTCTGATGGGCGCGAAATTTAAAATGGTAATGCAACGCACGCAACGTAGGTTGAGTATATCGGGTATAAAGCATACTCCACCACTACTGCAGAAGGCCAATTCTCGTAATTTTTCTACGAACGCAGATTGAAAGTTGACCGAATCGAGATTTAATTGTGAATTGACTAAAATTATATAGGTACTTGATTTCATTAATTAATTATTATCAATTCTTGTTGTTGGCAAAGTAAGTAATTCTTAGTTTGTTTAATTTTCACTCATATTTCGATATAATCTCGCTTAAATTTAATTTTCAAGTTACATATTGTGTTACGAGATTACCAAATGTGACATTTGTGAGATCGAGACTGGATCGAAACTGAATTTTGACTATATTTTATTTACGAGAATTGCCCCAGGATTGCCGTAGACGTACGTTAGTACTCGTAATTTCGGATTTTTAGACCAGATTTATTAGATTGAGCACCACGATTTGTTACACGATTAGCTTTATTTCACTCGTTAGAAAAAAATCGTGATCATATGGATTTTATTTTGAATTTTCTATTTTTTTTCTGCTGTGTTTACTTGAAGTTATTTGTTGAATGAAAAATATATCAAAATTAAAAACCGTCGAAATAAGTGTGCCTTATTTCGGCACTGCCCAGGTCTCAGATCTTGATTTTAACTAGACAAAAAATTAGTCGTTAATTTGTCGAAATTTGTCGCCCAAAGCAAAAAATTTGTCGGTCTCCCGTTAAAGAGTTATAAGGTTTTATTTGTGGCAGTGCCGAAATAAGCTTATTTCGGCACTGCCCACTCGGGATCTATTAAACTACAAAACATAGCGAAGATATGATTTTCTCCAGAATTAGTCGTCAATTTGTCGAATTCAGACACCAAGTATCAGAATTAGTCGACGTCCCGTTAAAAAGTTATAAGTACTTCTTTGTGGCAGTGCCGAAATAAGCCTTATTTCGGCACTGCCCAAAAAAACTACACCACCTAGCGAAAATCTGATTTCACCCAGATGTTGCCTTGAATTTGTCGAAATTTGTCGGATATAAAACACAACTGGTCGATGCGTAATTAAAAAGTTACACGCATTTTAATAATTCTCATAATAAGTATAGTCCGAGATCTTGCATCAAAATTATATCATGCACAAAATACAACAGTAAACGTTTTATTTCCTTCCTTTTTCAGAGTCTGGCAAAGCTTGTCAATGCATGATACTGTTTTCTGATCTACGAATGCTTTAAGTGTTCTTTAGCACTACATTAGTTGCTTTTTACGATAGCCATATGTGAATGGGGTGGTGTTATTCTACTCTGCCTACGTTAGGCTCTCTGACTACAAGGTGAATTATTAAAATGCGTGTAACTTTTTAATTACGCATCGACTAGTTGTGTTTTATATCCGACAAATTTCGACAAATTCAAGGCAACATCTGGGTGAAATCAGATTTTCGCTAGGTGGTGTAGTTTTTTTGGGCAGTGCCGAAATAAGGCTTATTTCGGCACTGCCACAAAGAAGTACTTATAACTTTTTAACGGGACGTCGACTAATTCTGATACTTGGTGTCTGAATTCAACAAATTGACGACTAATTCTGGAGAAAATCATATCTTCGCTATGTTTTGTAGTTTAATAGATCCCGAGTGGGCAGTGCCGAAATACGCTTATTTCGGCACTGCCACAAATAAAACCTTGTAACTCTTTAACGGGAGGCCGACAAATTTTTTGCTTTGGGCGACAAATTTCGACAAATTAACGACTAATTTTTTGTCTAGTTAAAATCAAGATCTGAGACCTGGGCAGTGCCGAAATAAGGCACACTCGAAATAAACGCTCGCGGGGGCCAATTTTATACCAGGCGCTCGGCAATGCCTGTAAGCCAGGAAGCGACTTACAAGTGTATATGCGGCCTATGCTTGCCCATTCGTGACCTACTAAAATGTTTAAAATTATATAAATATATACTACAAAAACAGGGTATCTGTTTTTGTAGTATATATTTATATAATTTTACAACATGACAACATGACAATAATGCCATGAGACTTCATATTTCACTATCCTGGCCCGGTGCTCGGTCTCGATACACCCTTTGAGAAAACCTACTTTATGAAGATTTTTAATTTTATTTTATTATACTGCGTCGAGTGGCAGACAAGCATATGGCCCGCCTGATGTGAAGTGGTTACCGTAGCCATATTAACGCTCGCAACATAAAATATCGGTCGCACGGCGCCACCCCCGCTGCCAACACAGCATCTCATTCCTTTCTGGTGACCTCACTCACTCGCAGAAACACAACAACCCTCAAGGGAATTGTTGTTTGGCTGTGGTATTCTGTGAGGTGGAGGTATACATGCCCCAGTCGGGTTGCTTACACTTACGCTCCCTACCTCTTTTTTCGCAAGAGCTTCGTTTGTCAGTTAGCAAGGTGAACCGCGTGCAAGTGAAGTTGGCTTTAGTTCAAAGATCTTGATAAACCACTTACACCCCAAAATTATGAATGAGATTGCTACAATGAATAGTTATGTACTGAAATACGATATACATACCGGCCTGCCTCGCATCCCAGGCGCCTCCGAACCAATAAGGCAGCGAGACTATGATTCCACGCCGCGCCGCCCATATTAGGCTGTATGATTCAACATTGTCTACCATATTGCTACCAATGTCTTAATTTATATTCAAGAACTACAAAACTACAAATCATAATAAAAAAACCGGCCAAGTGTGAGTCGGACTCGAGTACGAATGGTTCTGTACCATTATCCATAAAAATGGCAAAAAAAAAATCACGTTTGTTGTATGGGAGCCCCCTTAAATATTTGTTTTATTTTAACTATTTGTTTTTAAAGTGAATGTATAACTAAATATTCTGTGAATTTTTCAAGCGTCTACCTGTTGCCGTTATCAATATCGAGCAAAACCGAGCAAAAAGTCACGTTTGTTGTATGGGAGCCCCCTTAAATATTTATTTTATTCTGTTTTTTAGTTGTTATAGCGGCAACAGAAATACACATATGTGAAAATTTCAACTATTTAACTATCACGGTTCATGAGATACAGCCTGATGACAGACGGATGGATGGACGGACGGACATCGGAGTCTGAGTAATAGGGTTCGTTTTACGCTTGGGTACGGAACCCTAAAATCGTTCATTCAACGTATGACAGACCTATATACGGAACAAGGTCACTATGTCGACATTTTGTCATTTCATTGAATGGTTTTAATTATGCATCGTCGGTTCAAATACGGACTTTAGTCTTGATGAGGATGGACATAGCACCTGTCCACGTTAACATTATGTTTAGACCACTTTAATTACATACATTAGCATATTATCTGTCACTTATATCTATGAGTAATAGCTATAAGTCGAGGATGTCTGTAATGTCTGTAAATAAATCAAATTGGAGTAGACCTCCTCACAGAGATTAGCATACACAAATTTCTCTGAGATAACTAAATAATCCATCCATCCACTGTAATCTAATATCGCGTTTATAGTAGCTAAGCCCATTAGCAGCGAGCGAAATTAATGTATCCTATAAGAAATATTCGTGATGCGATTCACGATAATATCTTCAATTATTTATATGACACTCGCGTTTACTTATGGTGTCTCTGCCAGAATAAGTTGATCTCTTATGCTGTTGTTGAAGTGTATTGATGCGGATCTTACGTGGACGAGTTTAAAGCGAGCTTCGTGGCGAATAAAAACGTTGAACGAGCGATTTGCGGAAATTGTTGTTTAATTGGGAGTCGCCCACGGCCCACACTCTACCGTGCATCGGACCGGTTTTCGAAGGATGCACGTGATCGAACCCCTCCAATTGAGATTGTTTCATTACATTTATTGGTACAATAACGGAACAGAAGCAATACAAATCGGCCGAGTTATATATGTGCGGTTACTGGTAATGGAAAACTCGTTCAAGATCGAGACTTTGAACTTGAGACGAACAGAACAATGATGAATAATGATAATAAGATTATTATAATGGAACTATTTAAATATGTTTTTGTCTCAAAATAATGAATTATAGGTACTCGTATACTAGCTGATCGATGTCGACAGACAGTCTTCTTAACTATGAAAGTTGTCAGTTCTATCAAACAATATAAAGTTACATTAGAAAAGTCAATATGGCCGTTCAGTTTTCTTAAATTTTCGGCGCTACTTTCTCATTTTTTAGGGTTCCGTACCTCAAAAGGAAAAACGGAACCCTTATAAGATCACTTTGTTGTCCGTCTGTCTGTCTGTCTGTCTGTCTGTCTGTCTGTCTGTCTGTCTGTCTGTCTGTCAAGAATTTCTACATCGAGAATGCGTGGAGGTATCAAGCTGAAATTTGAACTGTATACTCAGGTCTACGGTCCCATGAAGTTGTAAAATAATCAAACTGCTAAGTTTACGTAAAAAATAGTTACGGCCATTTATTCAGCAAAAAACGCATATTTCGACATTCTCAAGGGAATCAAAACCTATAGGGTACTTCCCGTTGACCTAGAACTATGAAATTTGGTAAGTAACATCGTTATAGACTACAAGTACAGGAATAAATCTCAAAACTATACATTTGTAAATAGATCTTAAAAAATAGGGGGTCTATATTTTTTATAGGGTGACGAAATTTCAAACTGAAACTACTAGTTCAAATGGGGTCTCATATGAAAGGGATTGATGTACACATTGCAAAATATATTTTATTTATTTTTTTCGACGCATTATTTCTTATTTATAATGAAAAATATCAAATTTAATATTGATACTACGTACGGAACCCTCGGTGGGCGAGTCCGACTCGCACTTGTCCGGTTTTTTTTTCTTTCATAAGAACCTTCTCCTAACAATAACAAATACAATAAGAAAAGAATTAGTGAGATCGGTCTAGCCGTTCACGCGTGATGCGATGACATAGGGAAAAAACATTCATTTTTACATATATCGTTCATTATTGTCGTTGTAAAATGTTATAGTTTCTTTTATTCTACTGTAGAGAGAGATGTTATAGTCAATACTCGAAGTCTAGGCACTCCTATGTTAACTAGTCAAACCCCAGTTACCTTATCTTCCTCTCCAAAACTGTTTTTGACTAAGTCAGTTAAAAACGGGTTTTGACCAACGCCTTTAGTAAAAAATACTCTTGATAGATTATTGCGGTCGAAAGTTGTTTTGACCAATGGCGTTGGTTAGGTTAGATTACGCTTGTCTTTAACAAAAGCCGAGCGAGCGAAGCGACCGAAGTTCAACTAGCTTTTGTAGAGGGAGGTAAGGTTAGGTTAGGTACCTGAGCTTTGGGGTGCTAAGGCCGGAAAACCTCCTCGTGTGCTCGGGACTGTTGTTGACCCGTCTTTGTTGCTGGATACGTCCGGTGAGAACGACGTGTTAGCAACAGCCTGAGCCTGGTGCACCCTGGGCAACAACGGTCAGTAACTTCTCTTCGCGGAGATCTTGCTGACCGTTGGCCAATGTTCTGGCAGTAGAGGAAAGCGCAGTACTCGTACTGCGCTTTTGGGCGTCTGCGCCTCCCGTCCCTCTGAGCTAGCAGAGGTCACGGTGAGGCGCACAGTGGAGGAGCGCTCCCCAGTGTAGGTAGCGAGGGGTACACTGGGGTGTGATTTGTCGAGGAAGAAAACCTCGTTAAAAAATTACAGAGGCGGGGGGAGGTGAAACCGAGGCCGGGTGCATCTGACGTCGCCCGGAGAGCCGGTTTCACCAGCCCCAAACAGTCGAGGAAGAAAACCTCGTTAAAAAATTACAGAGGAGGGGGGAGGTGAAACCGAGGCCGGGTGTGTCTGACGTCGCCCGGAGAGCCGGTTTCACCAGCCCCGAACAGTCGAGGAAGAAAACCTCGTTAAAAAATTACAGAGGAGGGGGGAGGTGAAACCGAGGCCGGGAGCGTCTGACGCCGCCCGGAGAACCGGTTTCACCAGCCCCAAGCAGTCGAGGAAGAAAACCTCGTTAAAAAATAACCCTTGGTGTCGGCGTGCCGCATGTCTCCCGGTGCGCCACTAATCGAGGAGGGGGAGAAACTCGGGTTCCCCAGGAGGAGGGTCCTTAGGGACAACCGTCGGCGGGGTCGCGGAGGTTATGCTATCGCAGTTCCCGTGGCCTCGCTAATGGCGGAGAGGAGGAGATCGTGGGGTTTTAGTCGGTATGGCTGCCACTGGTCATGGCAGCAGAGTCCGACATAACCACGCTTGGGCAGCGTGGTATCCTTAACGGATTTCCCCACGTAAAAAAAAAAAAAAAAAAAAAAAAAAAAAAAAAAAAAAAAAAAAAAAAAAAAGGTACCTGAGCTTTGACTAGTCAAACCTAGGAACGCCTAGACTTCGGGTATTGACTATGACATGTTTTTATAAAATGTCGACGTTGACAGGACTATGTATGTATTATATTATTATATATATTATTATATTATATACCCACCTCTTGCTCGTGCCACTAGGGTTGCCAACCCTACTACAACTAAAACAGTATTTTACTTTACTACTGCTACTTTAACAGTATAATACTGTATAAACATACAAAAATACTGTTTTCATCATCACTGAGAACTAGAGCCATAGATAAAAGTGTTTATAAAAGTAAATTATCATGAAGCATTATGTTCACAATGAAACTTCAGATGACAATGTGAAATTAGACACTGTTTGAACTCATTTTTTTTATTTAATTGTAGAGAAGCTTAGAGTTGCATATATTTTTTTAAAATAATATTTAATAATTCAGTTGAGGGGGAACTCCGAAAAGATGTTGTTAAAAATAATATTTTCCATTGATACTGTGTATTTTGTGTCTCCTACCTTAATTTACCTTTTTTCTTGTAAAAAAAAAATGGTTATTGTAAATAAGAAAACATCGGCCGATGGAGTGAAAGAGAGATAGATGTGTCACAAGCCGATCGCTTAGGCAGATCGTGCCACTCTATGGCTTGTTCCGCGGTCTCGCTTGCACGCTCGGCTCAGGCGGAACGTGACAATGAGTCATACCTTTTCGTGCGTGCAGCAAAATTTTCAACTGTATTTGTCTTTACTTTTGACATATTGGGTTTGTTACCAGTAGTCATACTAAGGTGGTAAACAAACGGTAGCACGAGCTACTGGAAATGATTTCTATCAGACTTGTGAAAACTATTATGCTAATTTATAGACATTTTATCGTCACGGCGCCTCGTAGACATCGCGTTCCGTATAAACACAAGATATACAATAAAATATAACATTATATGGAAATTATTCTGATGTGTTGACCTGTAGGTCACCGTTAGATTTCCACAATCGCCCGACATTTCGTATGATAATGGTCGTAATAAATATAGTAGGACTAAAACACGAGATATGAAAATCTTCTCAAATGGTCGATAGTTGGTCTTATGCCCATTATTATGTTCTGTGAACAGATTGATAAGCCTGATTAGTAAGTTGTTATATATTTAATACTAATTTATGTTAATGACGAGATTTATCTTGATTTAGCACCCAAAATGTGGTAAATATAAATGGTATAAATATAATAAAATTTTAAATATAAGTGGCTCACTATCACCGGTGAGCCAATGCCAAGCTCACCTGCACGTGGTGCACCCTGCTGACTGACAAACGAGGCTCTGGCGAAAGAGAGGTAGGGCGGTTCAGCTTATTTAAGAGGTATTTATGACCTGCCCCACTGGGGAAGTACCTCCACCTGACACAATACTGTAGCCAGATAACAATTCCTTTGTGGGTTGTTGGGTTGTGTAATTTTTTTTTCAATTATTCTCTTGGACCTTTTCTGTAAAGTAAATAAAATAAATAAATATTCCTGGACAAATTACACACGGCCATCTAGTCCTAAACTAAGCAAAGCTTGTACTACGTACGGGTACTAGATAACTGATATTATACTTGATTTTTTTTTTTTTGTAAATACTTACATATATATATATATATATATATATATATATATCCTCGTCCTGCCCATTGTCATTTTTAAATAACAAATTATACTAAACGGGTCCTACCCAAGCTATAAATAATAAAGTTAAAATTTCTGCCCAGTGTCATTTATAAATCACATTTTCAAACTTCGGACGTATAATTTGAATTTTCCTCTCATTTGCTATTTTATTGATTTTGTGTGATTGGTTGGAACGTCACCAATGAAAGAGCAAGCATAAATTGAAGAATTAAAAAAAAAACTACTGTCATTGACCACCCATGTGTTCAAATGGCACCTCGTCGGAGAACAGGTATGTTAAAATCTATGTTTATCAATATAATCTTTGATTTTTTTTTAACGAAAATATATAACATTTGCAGTTAAATAATCAGTGAGGAGGTATCAATCACAATGACTGTAGAACTATTAATAATTTATTTTTCATGAATCAAAATTATAAAATGTTCTACCAAAATCACATTGGGCATAATTTGTTTATGAGTCTTGTTACTTTCATAGATTTGAGGGACAAAGAAATTGAAGACGTATTGGAAGATTCCGATATCGGAGATTACGTGCTTCTGATGCGCAAGACTGCGGTGATCCTGAATTCATTCCACAACGTGTGAGAGAATCAGTAAGCGAGAGCAATACGTCAGAATCCGATGGGGAAACTCATGTGGACGACTTCAACGCCATGAGAGGAAGGATTCACGGGAGAAGGGGACGGGGTACCCGAGGGATCTCACGTAGACAATCAGGTGGACATTCACGAGTACGAGGAAGCAGGAGCTGCAGTACCAGATCTCCTAATGTACCATCAGCAGCAGTTAATGATTGGTCTCAACAAGAGTACCCTTCTAAAACACTTCAGTTATCAGAGCCTTCCTATGTCCTGTGAACACAGAAAATTTCTCCAAAATAGATCTTTTCAAAGTATATTTCAACATTTTCAACGAGGAATTATGCTGCTGCTGTAAAATTAACCGGAAACAGTTAACGGAAATAAAGATTTATTTGACTGAAATTTAAAGTTTTACTCTAATGTACCCAACGTCTTCTAAAAAGGACAAATACTGAATTTACAAATTTTGAAAATCTGCCCAATGTTCTTAAAAAAGAACAAAATCAATTGACTTTACAACTACGTAAACTACTTAAATGAAGTCTCTTCATATCCTAAAAAATAATAAAAAAAATATATCTCGCGTTTAAGACACAAATTTCGTAGGTATTTGTTCTGGGCAGTAAGCACTTAAAATATTTTGTACTTCGTAAATGACAATGGGCACAAACAAGCAACTACGAATTTTACACTTAGGCAGGACGAGGATATATAGATATATCTATATATATAAAAATCAATGCCACTTTTCGTTGTAATTTTATAACTCAAGAACGGGCTTACCTATCCAAACCAAATGTTTAGGGTTTATTCGGACTATTTAGTAGATGGTTTAGGTGAAGTTTGCACAAAATCGGTAGAGCGGTTCTTCATTTATCACATTTTTTGTAACAATTGAATTCAATAAACGGCGGATCATTTTGTTAATGGGCATTTTGCAGTCAAATTGAAACTTTTTTCGGATGGGGATTGTGCTGTCAAATTGAAACTTTTTTCAGTGTTGACAGTACAGGCATGTTGTTATGTCATTCATGCGGTCATTTCATTTTGGACGTGCTTCGACTTTATGTTGCCTGTTCCAGAGTCGGTACCCCCAGTCGTTTGTTTATTCATGCTCAAAATGGAAAAACAAAAAATATTGATTATCCTAATGTTTGATTTGGATTAAGTTTTAAAATAGCTAGCAATTAATAAAATATTTTTTTGTTTGAATAAATGAATTTGGTGTTCCTATTAATTTTTTTTATTATTTCACTTTATACGTAGCGAAGCACGTACCGGGCCGCTAGTAATACATAGAAATAATAATAGATAAATATATATAATGACGAGCTCGGTGGTCGAATGGTTAGCAATGGCCACTTTGACTCCGAGGTCGCGGGTTCGATTCCCGCACAAGACAAACATTTGTGTGCATGAACATGTCTGTTTGTCTTGGTCTGGGTATTTTCTATGTACTTTAAGTATATATTTACAAAAAAAAATATGTATTTAAGTACATTTATCAGTTGTCTAGTACCCATAACAGAAGCTTTGCGCTTAATTTGGGATTAGATGGCGCTGTGTAAATTGTCCAGAAATATTTATTATTTATTATAATAGGTAGGGGAAAAAGTCTTCGCATTATAGTATGTATGAACTTTTAATA
Source organism: Hypsopygia costalis (assembly GCA_937001555.2). Classification (NCBI taxonomy): domain Eukaryota; kingdom Metazoa; phylum Arthropoda; class Insecta; order Lepidoptera; family Pyralidae; genus Hypsopygia; species Hypsopygia costalis. The sequence goes on from OW443328.2 coordinate 22,673,331, forward strand.
AAATCTCTTTGGTTATACCATTTGTATCTAGCAGGTTTTGATATCTTTAAAAAGTTTAAATTTTAAAAAAGATAATTCCAAATTCAAATTAGGTAAATGTGTGATTTTCATTTGTTTTTTTTACTGTCAAGATGAGTGAATCTAATGAAGAAATTCGATACATTTTAAAATTTTACTACAAAAAAGATAAAAATTCAACGCAAGCTGCGAAAAAAAATTGTGACGTTTATGGACCTAGTGCAGTGTCTGTGAGAGTAGCACAAATTTGGTTAAAGCGTTTTCAATCCGGAAATTTTGATGTCAAAGATGCACGTCGCTCTGGTCGCCCTGTTACGGATAAAATGGATGCCATTTCTGAAAAAGTGGAGCAAGATCGGCATATCAGTAGTTACGACGTAGCTGAAGAACTAGGAATTAACCACAAAACAGTTTTGACGCATAAAAAGGTCGTGGTCAAAGGCCGGCCAGGCTTCACAGACTCTGGCGAAACCCGGGTTAACCCGCAACAAGGTGATGCTGTGTGTATGGTGGGATTGGAAGGGAAGATATTCATTATGAGCTGTTACCGCCAGGCAGGACTATCGATTCTGAACTCTACTGTGAACAACTGATGAGATTAAAGCAAAAAGTTGAGAGAAAGCGGCCGGAATTAATTAATAGAAGGGGTGTGATTTTTCATCATGATAACGCTAGACCTCACACATCTTTAGCCACTCAGCAAAAATTAACAGAGTTTGACTGGGACGTGTTAATGCATCCGCCGTATAGTCCTGACCTTGCACCTTCTGATTTCCACCTGTTTCGGTCTCTTCAGAATTATTTAGGCAATGTCAGGTTAACATCACGAGAAGACTGCCAAAACCACTTGTCGCGGTTTTTTGAACAGAAGTCCCAAAATTTCTATAGTATTGGGATCATGTCTCTACCTACAAGATGGCAAAAAGTTATCGAACATAATGGCACCTACATACTTTAGTTAAATGTAAATAAACTTTATTAAAAAATGTTTTGAATTTTCATATAAAATACGAAAAGACTTTTTCCCCAACCTAATATAATACATAGAAAACATCCAGACCACGAGAAACAGACATGTTCACCGCGACCTCGGAGTCAAAGCGACCATTGCTAGCCATTCGACCCCCGCACTGGGCTCGTCAATTATTTTTATGCATAATTTTCAATTATTCTGATGCACTTTTTCTGTAAAATAAATAATGTGCTTATTTCTGTATTATTACCCAAAGGATGTCTCTGCAATTTAATCATCTCACGGGAGCACTCCTATGCAAACTTACGATAGCTGCCGCCTTAATTTAATTCTGCACTTAGAAGCATACAGTCAACATAGTATCGTTTATAATGTAAGCAGTTTAGATAGGGAATACCCCTACCTTATCCCGACATATAAGCTACTTACGTTTTAAATAAAACTTCATCTAGTTAATTGATTCAGGTGTTATTTTGCGGAAGTCAAATTTACAGGCAATTTGATCTACACTACTTTGCGTGCTTCCGCCACCAATGGTGGCGGAAGCACGCAAAGTAGTGTAGATCAAATTGCCTGAAAACTTCATCTGCCTGGCCTAAGTAGTTTTCGAGTGTTGTGTGTGATTTTGTGTTATTTTAGATTGTGTGTAGGTAGGTATGTGTGTGATTTCGTGTATACGATTCAGGTTTTAGATAAAAAACAGGCTACTTTTACAGTCGTTCCGCTCGCCATTGGAGTCATGATGGTTGCGAACTGTGCGGTTTCAGAGAGGTTTCCTTCCACGGAGTCTCATCGGTTGGAATGAATTACCTGCTGAGGTTTTAACAGGGTTGGCTGCAGATGACTGCTTACCATCAGGCGGGTCGTATGCATGTTTACCACGTTAGTTGAAAAAAAAAAAGAGAATTGGTCCTGATCACATCAATAAATTCAACACGAACAGTCGAGCCTGAGCTGTCAACCGAAACCAAATCCGACAATGCAAAGTTAATCTATTTATTTAAGGTGCTAACTAGCGACAGCAAAAAAGTCTAGCTACTAAAACCGACACAGGAAAATAGTACCTACTACATATTTTTTACCGACGTGTACCAACGTTGGCGAACGAGTGGTGAGACTGAAGTGGCATTGAGTCGTATACCTGGAGCCCTACCGCCGAAGCTGAAGCTGATTTTACCATCGAATATTTTGATTCGAAAAATAGATCTTACGTTTTAGTTTTTGATAAACAACTTCAGCTTAGTCGGTAGAGTTTTAGAGTTTCTACCAGCTAAACTACATATAAATATCATAAGTCTAAGCTGAAAATCGCAATCAAAAAATTCGATGGTAATCGGCTTCAGCTTAGCCGGTAGGCCCTCTGTATCGTAGAGATCACGAGATATTTTCAAAAGATTTTATTTTAGAGACCCAGAACAGGGGAACGCCATGCAGGTAGACCACCAGCCATATGGTCGGATGACATAAAAAAGATGGCAGGACCTACTTGGAATAGAGCCGCCGCACTGAGAGTGGAATGGAGAGCACTTCAAGAGGCAAATGATAATCTGAAAAGAAGAAGAGACATATTTTCTTCTGTTTCTAACTGCCTGTACATGTAGGGAACATAGGTAGGTACATATTTTTGCTGCTGTTGTCTCTGAGAGTAAGTGTACAAAATAATATCGCATACTATTACCACAGTATAAGTAATAGTACTAACGTACAGTATGGACACTCTCTGCCGCTCTCACTAGTCGACCTCACCTCCCCTATGGAACCGATTTGGAACCGTTCGCAAGGAATGCCACTACGTACGAATTGACATCGCTTGTATTTTATTCTCCATTCAGTTTAAAATAATATGCGAGTATGTAAAAGATGAGAGTTATTTGTGCAGTGGATGGATGTCTCAAAACATGGAAAGTAAAAAAAAACAATTTGGATGGATGGATGGATGGACGGACGGACGGACGGACGGACGGATTGATGTATGGATGGTTGGATGGATTGATGGATGTATGGATGTATGGATGGATGGATGGATGGATGGATGGATGGATGGATGGATGGATGGATTGATGGATGGATGGATGGATGGATGGATGGATGGATGGATTGATGGATGGATGGATGGATGGATGAATGGATGGATGGATGGATGGATGGATGGATGGATGGGTGGATGGGTGGATGAATGGGTGGATGGATTTGGATGGGTCGATGGATGGGTTGAAGGATGGATGGATGGGTGGATGGATGGGTGGATGGATGGGTGGATGGATGGGTGGATGGATGGATTCATGGATGGATGGGTGGATGGATGGGTGGATGGGTGGATGAATGGATGGATGGATGGATGGATGGATGGATAGATGAATGGATATGGGTGGATGGATGGATGGATGAACGAGCAAACGAGCATTAGTTGTAAAAAATGCTATGCAATAGCTTTACCGCGGCAGTTCCCGAGTGTCACACGTTTTTTTTTTCTTCACTACGCCCACCTGATGTGAAGCGGTTACCGTAACCATATTAACGCTCGCAACATTAAATATGGCTCGCGCGCTGCCATCCCCGCTGCCAACGCAGCAACTCCATCCTCTCTGGTGACCTCACTCACTCGCAGGAACACAACAACCCTCAAGGAAATTGTTATTTGACTGCGGTATTCTGTGAGGTGGTGGTACTTCGTCAGTCAGGCTGCTTAAAAAATACGCTATGTCCTACCTCTCTTTTCGTCAGAGCCTCGTCTGTCAGTCAGCAGGGTGTACCCCGTACACGTAAGATTGACTTTGGTTCAAAGATGTTGATGAACCACTTACACCCCCTTACATGTCCGACTAATAATTGAATAATGTCAGCCCTAGAGAACGTCACTCAAATATAGGCACTACGTGTACAAACGTCATTTGGTTACTACATGCAAAAGCGCCATTTTTGTATGGAGTGGCCGGGGTTTGCTATTACTTATACTGTGATATTAGTATAAGATGATTTATAAAAATAACAACGGAAATTAACGCGATCATGCATAAGGGTATTTACATACCTTTATTATTGCCTGACGTTTCGACCAGGGGCCCTGCCGCCGAAGCTGAAGCCGACTGCTATCGAATGTTTGATTCAAAAAATAGGTCTTACTATTAAGTTATTGACAAACATTTACAGCTTAGTAGTAGTAGGCGGTGTAGCTATAGGGTTACTATTAGCTAAGCTAAACACAAGTACCATAAATCAAAGTTGAAGTTTGATTTTCGCAATCAAAAAATCAACCTGGGGCCCCTGGGGCCCTACCGCCGAAGCTCAAGCCGATTACCATCGCAATTATGAATGCGAAAGTGAAACTACTGCTTAGATTGTTGCTAATTATGTTTAGCACAGCTTTGGTAGAATCTCTAGAGCTCCACAGACTAAGCTGAAGATGTTTGTCAATAACAATTTTTAGAATCAAAATAATCGATGATAATCATCTTCAGCTTCGGCGGCAGGGCCCCTGGTTGAACCACAAACAGAATATGGACGCGTCTGCTAATTCGCAGAATAGGGATGTCGTGAGTGTAGTATGTCGCGGCACATGGATATCGAACAACACAGGGGTAGATGAAGATTTATCGACTTCGGGAACGGCAGAGGCACATCGCTGAGACAGTCAGCCTGTGACCACGGCCGGTGCAACCTGAAGGCCAATTCTCGTAATTATTCTACGAACGCAGATTGAAAGTTGACCGAATCGAGATTGAATTGTGAATTGACTAAAATTATATACTTGATTTTATTAGTTAATTATTAGCAATTCTTGTTGTTGGCAAAGTAACATTCTTAGTTTGTTTAATTTTCACTCGTATTTCGACATAATCCCGCTTAAATTTAATTTTGAAGTTACATATTGTGTTACGAGAATACTAAATGTGACATTTATGAGATCGAGACTGGATCGAGACTGAATTTTGACTATATTTTAATTACAAGAACTGGCCCTCTGGTCGAAGCGTCAATAACAAAGGTATGCAAATATCCTTATGCATGATCGCGTTAATTCCCGTTGTCATTTTTATAGACTATAAAAGTAGTATTATAAAAACTTCACGGCAAGTCTGCAAGCTGTTGGAACTAATAATAAAGTCATATATTATATGTTTTTTGAGGCTTGACATTGATATAAAGGTCGTTGACCGTGATATGAATTTTACTAAAATTTGTGAAATCGCCGGCTGTGACGACAGCAAAAAACCGTAACTAATCGGCAATCAATATACCTACCTACTCTGTCACGAGTCCGCACAATAGACGCCTATTACTGAGTCAAAATTTATTTTTTAAGATATTTTAGCGTTGATGGTGTTTACAATTTTTAAATTGATTCCGTGACGTTGATGTATTTCTTAATTACTTTTACTTTATATGGCCACGAAATAAAATTACCGTATGCAAATTATTGGTTTTTATAGCAAGAATAAACACAAAATTAATTAATAAAACATTTAATTTAATATAAGCGCTTAAAAATTCTTCCCACTACCCTATCAAAGTATATATGTATAATATACTTTATATTTGAAGAGCTTGGTGGTCGAATGGTTAGCAATAGCCACTTTGGACTCCGAGGTCGCGGGTTCGATTCCCGCACAAGACAAACATTTTTACGCATGAACATGTCTGTTTGTCTTGGTCTGGGCGTTTTCTATGTATTATAAGTATGTATTTACAAAAAAAATGTATTTAAGTACATTTATCAGTTGTCTAGCATCCATAACACAAGATTTGCGCTTAAATTGGGACTGGATGGCGATGTGTAAATTGTCCAGAAATATATTATTATTACATTACTATGTCAAGACCGTATCGACACAATGTCATGTAAAAAATAATATGTGACAAGACACACTACCACTACGCCGCGCCGTTCCATCCTAGAGGTGACCGGCAACAATTTTACTATTTCTCTAGCAATAATATTTTGCAGGTATATACGAGTATGTTGCAGTCAATCTAATGAATTGAACAATATTGACATCTAGTTTGGCCCAACTCGTTTAATATTAACTCAACTTAGGTTGGCTAAGATGAGCCATCTTAGCCTATCTAAGCGCAACTTATCCAAATAGGCTCAGTCTCTCATATCATAAATTTAATGAATTGAACATTATTAATAACCGGATAGACGTCGTATTGTCTAGATCAGGGTTTCTCAAACTGGGGTACACGAACCCCTAGGGGTTCGCCATTAGACGGTAGGGGGTTCGCGGCAAGATTTACGTAATTGTGGTTTGATGACTGGCTGGCACGTGCAGCACACATGGTGGCAGGAAAAGTATCCCGAACTCTCACGCAAAGCGGTGAATTCCTTTTACCGTTTGCTAACAACATACTTAAGTGAAAGTGGGTTTCCACACCCTGGCCATGATAAAAACGAATTACAGAAATCGACTTGATACCGAGTCAGAATTGAGGTTGAAATGTCCAAAATTATCCCTAATAATGACTCAATTTGCGACAAGAAACAAGCTTCACATTAAAATTAAAAATATATTTTCTTTAAGTATTATTAAATTTTTAACTGTAACTTTAACTATTATTAAAATATATTTTCTTTAACTGTAATTTTTTTCTTTAACAGTCAATTTTATTATGAAGCGATTTGGGGGAGGGCGGGGGGGGGGGGGGGCAAAAGTTTGAGAAACCCTGGTCTAGATCACAAAAAAAAACTTGCCTGACTTAGTTCTTGGCCCAGTTTGGACAAACGTACCTTAGTCAAATAAGTCTATTTTAGACAAGTTTATTTATGACACGATTTGGTCACATTTGGATCAATTTGTTCGAAATTCGTTTAATTTATCGTATCGTATATTAAAAATAATTCACCTTCGCTCAACTTAATTAACTTGACTCAATTTGACTTAACTTGACTTGGTAACTCAACATCGTCCAATTTGGCTAAATTTTAACCAACTTAGCTTAACTTGGACCACTTCAAGAAATGAGTGAAGAGGTTTTCATAGGGCAAAGCGTGATGAATGCGCTGAATGTCTCTGATGAATACAGCTTAACCACATTAGCCACATACCCATCTTTAGGGCTTCGCTGCAGCACACCCCGGTCACTCCATACAAATGTCGCGTCGTTTACTACAACATAAACAATGACGTCTGTGCACAGCGCGAATGAGCGTGTGTGCGTGCGGCGCCATACAAACTGTTCCAGATTTGTCTCAGAGGACAGATCTCAGAGGAAAGAGGGAGGTGAGGTCGATACGAGACAGCGGCAGGGAGTGGCCATACTGTACGTAGTACTATTACTTATACTGTGGCTGCAGTAAAGTCATTCAAACGTTAGTTTATTTATATAGTCGAACAGAGACAATACATCCATAAATGCAAATCGAGCTACATAAAAGTGCATGCTACTGTGTCATAATAAGTTGAAGATCAATATGCACAGTAGCGAAAGGAAGTGTCCTCGCCTGTCTGACAGTCTGTCTGTGGATCGTTGACCCGGCATTGAATTCCGCGATGTGCATCTCCTTGCATGCAGATATGATCTACGAGTAATATGGCGAAATGACGGAGCGTGCCATCGCCAGGGCTGTCAGTACAATAAACACATTTATTTGTATGTTACAAATAATGTACAGCAGCAGCAATGTACAGCAGGAAAGCCATAAATTTTCTTTACTATAATATGTTGGTGCGTAAGTGGTTCATCAACGTCTTTGAAGCAAAGCCAACCTCACCTGCACATGGTGTACCCTGCTGGCTGCCCGACTGGGAAAGTACCTCCACCTCACAGAATACGGCAGCCAAGTAACAATTCCCTTGAGGGTTGTTTAGTTCCTGCGATTGAGTGAAGTCACCAGAAAGAAAGGAAGGAAGGAGTAGTAGAAACCTATAAGCTAGCAACGGATCGGCGACACCTTGGTGTTGCGGTGGTGATTGCTTACCATCAGGTGACCCATATGCTCGTTTGCCCCCTCTCATATAAAAATAAATGTGGTCACGTGATTTGGAGTTGGTTACGTCATGAGCAGTACTTTGTATGGAATTTGACAACTAAGCTCGTATTCTTGTCAATATAACATGATGAGAAGAACATACCTGGTTTTTTTATTTATTATTTATTTAATACGAGTGACTGTATGTCACAAAATAGATGCAGGTTTCTTGAAAGCGGATTCTTTGCTTCATGTAAGCGTCGCCTCTACCGCAATTCTTTTTTTTTTTTTATACTACGTCGGGTGGCAGACAAGCATACGGCCGGTAAGGGAATTGTTATTTGGCTGCGATATTCTGTGAGGTGGAGGTACATTCCCCTGTCGGGTAGCTTACAATTACGCTCCCTACCTCTCTTTTCGCCAGAGCTTCGTTTGTCAGTCAGCAGTCAGGTGAAGTTGGCTTCGGTTCAAAGATGTTGATAAACCCACTTACACCCCACAATTCCTTACAAGTTCTGCGTTATCTGTCTGTCTTTTTTTTATACTATGTCGGGTGGAAAACAAGCATGCGCAGCCATATAAACTGTCTAAACATGAAAAGGCCTATTTAATAGTACCTATTTACAAAAAAATCGTGAAAGAGTTCAAGACCATCGGCTCTACCGCCGAAGCTGAAGCCGATTACCATCAGATTTGTTGATTCCAAAAATTGATCTTAAGTTAAAGTTATTGACAAACATCTTCAGCTTAGTCGGTAGAGCTTTAGGCTTTCTACCACCTGAGCTTAACACAAACACCAACAATTTAAGCAGTAGTATCATTTTCTCATTCGAAAAAAACAAAAGGTGATTGGTTCAGCTTCGGCGGTATCCCAGGTGTTCAGCATAATAATATTATCCTGTGGTACGAATGTTAATTCAGTTTGATTGATAACTAAGCAAATGAAATTTGAGTTCGACTTTAAACAATAAAATAATAGGAAAGAATCTGATACAGCTGGTGCTTTAATTCTGAGGCAAACTTTATATTTAAATACAAATGCAGTAATACTGAGTAAATTTGTGAAAAATCGTAAATAAAAGGTCGTAATGCCAACCAATTATTTTTTTCTTTATGCCGACAATATGCTCGACGAGTTCGGGGATCAAATGGTTAACAATGGCCACTTTGACTCCGAGGTCGCGGGTTCGACCCCGCACAAGACAAATATTTCTATGTATGAACATGTCTGTTTGTCTTGGTCTTACATTTTTTATTTGGGTACTAGATGACTGATATTATACTTAAATACATTTTTTTTTGTATTATATGTATATATTTACAAAAAAAATGTATTTAAGTATCAAAAGTTATCTAGTACCCATAGTACAAGTTTTGATTAGTTTGGGACTAGATGGTAGTGTGTAATTTGTCCAGGAATATTTAAATTTATATATATGACCCGAGGAATTAATTATATGCCAACCCTGAGTGTATGAATACTCTATGTCGAAGTTAGCTAATCGCCGAATCGTTATGACAAATTGCATGATCTTGCTAATTGGATTTATTCATGGATTCGTCTCTCACAGATCTTGAACTGTCTTGAATGTGATCGACGATAGGCGCGAGATTTATTACCTTGTATGATGAAAATATATTCTTGCGCGCGTTCGATAATGACATCAGTTTTATTAGTTTGTGTGATGTTTTTTTAAATATAAAAATGTAAAGCAAATTAACAACTGTCAGGTTGTTAATTTATTATATAAAAAAAAATTGTATTTTTAATGTGTAGCAAAAAATCTGTAAACAAGATGTACGTATAAATATAAATATTTCTGGGCCATTTCCACATAGCCATCTAGTAGCAAATTAAGCGCAAAGCTTGTACTATCTGTACTAGACAACTGATAAATGTACTTAATTTTTTTTTGTAAATATATACTTATACATAGAAAACACCCACACCAAGACAAACGGACAAGTTCATGCACACGAATGTTTCTCTTTTGCGTTGTGTACAAGAACCGTTTTGTTTCATTTAATAAATGAGTAAATGTATAATAACAAGTAGTTAATAAAAATATATATGCAAATATACCAGTAGATAAGTTTTGCAATATATAAATGACGAGCTCGGTGGTCGAATGGTTAGCAATGGCCACTTTGACTCCGAGGTCGCGGGTTCGATTCCCGCACAAGACAAATATTTGTGTGCATGAACATGTCTGCTTGTCTTGGTCTGGGTATTTTCTATGTATTATATGTATGTATTTACAAAAAAAAATGTATTTAAGTATAATATCAGTTATCTAGTACCCATAGTACAAGCTTTGCTTAGTTTGGGACTAAATGGCGCTGTGTAAATTGTCCAGAAATATTTATTATTTATTTATTATAAATGAAATGGAATATATAATATACTTAATATAAATATAGAATATACTTAAGACCCTTGTAGTCGCAAAAGTGGCGCCACTTCAAATAAAAAATCATAAATATTTTGCATTTAGGACGAATATCAGGAATTTCTATGTCTAGTTATTCCTCATATTCATCCTAAACGCTAAGGTGTGATTTTTCTATACAAAGTAGCGCTACGTTCGCGACTACAAGTGCTTTAATATGTATAGTGCTCGTTAATGCTGACTTTATGTTAGCAGTTATGAGGTTTATGTATTGCAATTACTTATATTACTCGTGTGCATGCGCTGGTATCGTTATGTCAGAAATAGCAATAATCGAACTGCTAATGTCCCGCAATAGCCGCTCCCGGCCGGCAGCTGACACGTCCGACAGAGTAGAGATGTGCCGTTGTTAGCAATATTGCGAGAGGCAAAATTGGTATGGGATATTTAGAAATATAAAATGTCAGGAAATTTCCAAAAATCGGAATTTGTGAAATTTTCTGACATTTTATCGGCAATATTTTTCTATGTATTATATTGTATATATTTACAAAAAAATATATATTTAAGTATTATATTAGTTATCTAGTACCCATAGTACAAGCTTTGCTTAGTTTGGGACTAGGTGGCCGTGTGTAATTTGTCCAGGAATATATCCAGGATTATTGTCGCGAATGGCACATTTTTCATATGAATAATCTTATGAAAATAACAACGGGAATTAACGCGATCATGCCCCTCCGGATCAGTAGTACCATTGACTAGTACCATTGATGGTACTGCATAAGGGTATTTACATACTTTTATTTTTCTCTGACGTTTCGACCAGGTTGCACCCGCCGTTGTCACCGGCTGATTGCAATTAAAAACGTCAAGCAATAAGAAAGGTATGTAAATACCCCTATGCATGATCGCGTTAATTATTTTCCCGTTGTTATTTTCATAAATCATGCAATGCGAAACTTTAAAAGTATACTTATTTTATTATACCACAATACAATACAAAGAAAAGTAGACAAATAAATTAAATAGTATAAAGGCGGGCTTATCTCTGAAAGAGATCTCTTCCAGATCTTTTCTTCGTTAGAGAAATGTAGCGTGTAATACAAGTAATCGTTAATTGGTTCATGGTGACCTAAGTACATAGCTTAAGCCCCGCCCGGACGCTCCCCGGACGTCCTCCAATCTAGGACAAATCCGGGCAAACCCGGACGGATGGCAAACCTATCTAAACATGGTTCTCTCCTGTTTAAGGACAGTCATATGAAAATATATTCATATTGGACATTTCCCAGTCATGTTGCAAATTATTAACATACACGTGCGACCATAGAGTAATGCATTATGTGTCAATTATACATGCTGCTATAATTTATTATACAATTGCGTAATTTCTTAACCAAACACAATGGGAATGACTTCATACTCTCGGCACAGTACGCATATAGAACAGTACATCATCTTCATACTAACGCCCGGTCTAAAATCGACGTATTCACTTAAAAACACGTCCCTATGCGATTCTCAGCGGGCTTCTCTTTGCCGCAATAACTAGGATAGCATAAAATCACTCAAATCGTGTAGCGGCGGCTCTATGTGAGTGCATCATTGGACGATGAAGTTGAGAGATGGAGGAGAGATGTCTCCATCTCTGGATCTGGATGGAAGCTTGACTGTTTTATAATGTCTACTGCGCTTGTAGCATTTTAGCATAACGAACGTTAGAAAAATGTAGCGTGTAGTACAATTAATTGCTTATTGGTTCATGGTGACCTAAATACATAGCTTAAGACTGGGGGCCGACGTTGTACTTTAGCTTGCGTCTTACGTTTTCGCCTTAGCTCTTCTAGCGAGCAGACTCCTTACCACCATCTCTTATTGCAATTCAATAACTGAATAGATTGCTTATTCATACCAATGAATAAGCGACTCTATTTCAAATTGAACAGAGTCGCTTATTCATTGGTATGAATAAGCAATCTATTCAGTTATTGAATCGCAATAAGAGATGGTGGTAAGGGGGCTGCGAATGAGTTTATACATATTCTCTAAAAGATTATTCTCGTCCCGAAATGATGGCAAATTGCCTGTACATATACATATTGCACTTGCCTGTACATTAGTCTTGTTTTATATTTTTTCAATTTTAATTTTAATTTTATTAACAAGAATTTGTGTAACCATATTGTACCTAAGTTTTCGCCAAAATATGTACTACTACTACTAACTACTTATTGAATGGTTGACTGCAATAGATCCCTTATGGGATAAATCCATTGTTCATGTAGCTCTTTTATTATCATGTCCATATTATGTTGTTATATGTAAGGTTATTTCTTAAAACTTTACGGCAACAACGACCCGTGTAGAGTTAATATACACCTACTAAAGCGAGCGAGAAAATTCATTGGGTGCAATCGGATTTTGGACGCAACATGAAAAAGTTCATTTAGACGGATCGATCATATTATAAATTCTAATCACAGCACGTTGAACGATCTTTGCATCATATGTTACACTACAATACAATACAATACACTCTATTGCATCAATAATAAAATACAAAAACAAAGTACATGTACAGATTTAGAGTACAAAGAGCGGCCTTATCGCAATGCGATTTCTTCCATGCAACCATTTATAAAATTTTATTGAATTCGTAAAGCGAATGACATACATCAGTCGGTCAATTTCCACTTAATCCTCTTTTATAAAAAAAAGCAAAGGAGGGAGGAATTATAGAAAGGAAGGAGTGTAGAATGGCAACGGATCGGCGACCCCTTTGGTGTTGCTGATCTCTATGCCCATAGAGATCAGCAACAGCAGATCGCCCGGTCGTGATTGTTTTCCATCAGGTGATCCCCATGATCGTTTGACCCCCCCCTCTCATACAAAAAAAAACTCAACAAGAGCAATATTCAATAACAGATGTTGGAGATTCGCCGAGAAGACCACAGCAGCTGCAGCACGCAACGCAACTAGTAACGGTGGTGGGTGGGTGCCGGCCGGCAGTAGTTTGCATGAGCTAATTGGTGGCGGAAGCAGGCAAAGTAGTGTTTTTTTTTATAGTACGTCGGGTGGCAGAAAAGCATACGGCCAGCCTGATGTGAAGCGGTTACCGTAGCCATATGAACGCGCGCAACATATCGCGCGCCGCCACCCCCGCTGCTATCGCAGCATCTCCTTCCTTTATGGTGACCTCACTCAATCGCAGGAACACAACAACCCTCAAGGGAACTGTTATTTGGCTGCGGTATTCTGTGAGGTGGAGGTACATTCCAAAGCCGGGTAGTTTACAATTACGCTCCCTACCTCTCTTTTCGCCAGAGCTTCGTTTGTCAGTCAGCAGGGTGTACCGCGTGCAGGTGTTTACTTACACCCCAAAAGATAAATAAAGATAGTGTAGATCAAATTGCCTGTAAATTTGACTTTCGTAATTTTCGTAATAACACCTGAATCAATTAACTATCTATCTAATATTCAATAAAATAAATATGTTTTATTTTATGACTAGAAGTTATCACGTCTTTAATTATGTAAGAATATTACGACATTAAAACAAAAGTTTTACTATTTGTCAAACGAAATGGGCTCGAGAAAGTAACACCCGTTGCTAACTATATTTTACCGCAGTTAAACTAACAACTTTAAGGAATACGCCACATTTTGCTTATTTTATTGTTGCCCTATTATGAACGCAGCGTGTGTATAAACTAAAATATCTAGTAATGAAATCTGCCAACAAAAGTACTTGATATAATTTAATACTTAACTAAAAACGTGGTTGTTTAATTAAAAATGTGTTGGTTTCGTCTATAAATTGTAGTTGGGGCGTCGTAAACATCCGTACAGTAATGAAGCTTGGGATGACAACCATGCTTGTAGTCGAGCTGAGTTGGGAATGAGGAAATGAAACTGTAACTTGATATCGGCTTTTTAATAAGACGTTGCACTCAGAGCCGCTTGTTAACCATTTTGATATTAAGACATAACCATTGTAGATGTTTCTATTTCATTTATGAACTTTCTTGGTTTTATTTTTATTTCACTGCAAAACGTTATTTTACGCGTGTCCAGGGTAGCTGAAGCCGATTACCACCGAATATCTTGATTCGAAAAATAGGTCTTACGTTTAATTTATTGCTAAACACTTTCAGATTAGTCGTTAGAGCTCCATCGTTTCTACCAGCTAAGTTAAACACAAGTAGCATAATTCTAAGTAGAAAATAGATTTCACAATCAAAAAATGCGATGGTAATTGGCTTCAGCTTTGGCGGTAGGGTGTCCCCAGTATGTGTGTTTGTTTAATACCTAGTATCAACGTAAGAAGGATCTTACGTCTTTAAAATTGCTTACATATATGGAGTCAATTTAAAAATACGAATGATAACAAACTCGGGGGGTATAGTTGGTTCATCGCCATCCAAAATTCAATCACACTACTGGATAGATGAATGATCAAAGAATTAGTTACGCTAAGTAAGGACTATGGATGGAACATCGTGTGCAGGGGAGGGAGAGAAACGCTGCCATTTTAAGATAATTTTAGTGCTTATAACGTATTCACGTACAACACACGGCCGGTGTCATGGACACAGCCACACCTCATTTTTTTATACTATGACCCGGCATTAGAAATTATCTTCATCATATCACTTTTCATTTCTCTCTGTAGAATAATAAAAGTACAAGAATATCATGAAATCACTGAAGTTATTATGTAGTAGTAGAAAAAAAATTTCATATTCAACTGAAAATAATCATCCTGGACGGCGTCCAACTGGAAAGTTTCCATTTCGAAGGAAAGATTCCTGAAACTTACCTAAGCGTTTACAATTTAGGAATTAAAAAAAATACTTACCAACTAATGATGTCATTAACATTATATGGCATACTCATACTAAATTGCGTCAGAAAACGGTTCCTGGCCTGGGAGATATCCTGGGCTAGGACTATCACTGTCTTTATCATCTCGACGTTTTAATATACTTGCTGAGTACCTCTTTTTCTTGCTGAGAACCTAATCGGCGGAATGGTGCCTCTTTTTACCCGACTGCGACAGAAGGAGGGTTATGTTTTTCGAGAGTATGTATGTATGTATGTATAATTGTTTGGCACGCTCTACAGCCTGAACGGTCAAATGGATTTTAGCTTGAGAGGTGTCGTTAGATTCGTATTTGCTGTGAGAGTGACATAGGCTACATCAAATATAAAAAAAATCAATATGGCAAAATTGTCGTTGCAGTAATTTTTTTCTTCTTCTAAATATATCGAGATGGGTATCAAAATAAAGGTTTCGATGACCTGATTTCAAATATATATTTGATATATTAGTTTTTGCCTGCGGCTTTCCTTGTATGGAATTATATTATTGTTACACGTGATTAATAAATCTGTTGTAGGTGCAGTCGGGTTTTTGATTTTTTTAATTAACTTATAACTTGTTTCTTGCAAAAGTATTAAATTAACCTATGCGTGTTAACATAAAATATTATTGTGTACTATAAATAGTTTTTAAAAAATGAAAAAAATTTAGGTCATCGAAAGGTCGTGGGTTCAAATCCCACCTAGGCGGGGGACGTGAACTTTTCCATTTTAAATAATAAATTTATTGTGTATTTTCGTGTGATATGTGATCCTTTGAGCTTTATTTACTTTATCAACGTAAATTGGTCATTTTCGTAATACGGAAGACGGCATTTTTACCTATTTCAATCAATTGGGACAAAGGTAAGTTTCGTCGGCTTGTGCGAACTAATTGCGAGGTAAGACAATTACGTACCTCACTTTTTGGGTATACGATTTTGATGCTTGTGGCATATCTATAGTATTTATAAGATCATAGATCTACACTAAAAACAAATTAATATAAATTATTCCAGCAACCAGGCACATTGTGCATACTTCGGCGCTAAGGCACCAGCCTTACCCCCGAATCTGAAGCCGATAACCAGTGGATTTTTTTTATTGCGAAATTGACACTACTGCTTGCTTAAATTTGTTGGTAATTTTGTTTAGCTTAGCTGGATGTAACCCCAGAACTCTACGGATTAAGCTTTAGTTTCGGCGGTTGTGTTTGGATTTCTGCTGATTTTTTTTTTTGTAAAAAGTTTTTATTTTTGCACTCATCCGATTCAAAAAATATTAGAATAATGGAATGGGTGGATAATCTTCAGAACAGAGGTAAGTCGAATTATTCAGGAGTATATTTAAAAAATAATTTGAAATCTACGAATAATAATTAATCCCTAATTAATAAGCACAGTTAGTCTCTAATAATTTGCGTCGCCAAAAAGTTACTAGAATGTGTCACATTCTACCAGAACATGCCTAGTTGTTAAGTAGCAGGAAATTAAAGGCAGGTAGCCAAACAATCGCCCTCCTACAGTCCCTTTATTCTAACAAAATTGTCCAGAGGGCTAACGTAATGTAATTGCCTCAATAATTAGTTTCGTTTAAGTAATGAAACCTTTTACAACAGTAATAAAAGGGCTGTGGGATGTCTAGTAGAGGTATAACTATTATTTTCAAGAAATGTGTGTTCATGGCATAATATATTGTGTAAAATTATAACGTACTAGCCGATCCGACAGACCTTGTCCTATTTAACTATGAATATTGGTTTCCGGCAAGCTGTCAAATGACTGATAGTTCTGACTGAACATATAAAGAAATAGAGAAATCGGCGGCGCGGTCGTTCAAGGAAAATAGGAATTCATTTGTATTTGTATATATATAGATTTGGAGATGCAAATTTGTCAATATGTGTGACTTACCTTTATGAACATTATGTTTAAAGCAAAAAGATCAAATGAATGATAAAAAATTGAGCGTTGTTTACACTGCAAAATATTATGCAGTTTATTAGACATTGGTGTTATATACATTTAAATAGTAACTTTTTTTAAACAAAAAGCTGGTTTTGCCAAGAGCGACAGGGAGTAGTCAATTGTACCTACGTACGAGCACAGTATAAGTAGTTGTAGTTACTATTACTTATATTATGTCTCTGTCAAAATTTGCCCAGAAAACTCGCCATGGTTATAAGACACAATTTGCCTTGCTCCAACTCGTCTTATAAGCGAGCAATTGATAGGCATTTATAAATTTAGGCAAGCAACTGTAATCCGTATCAAACTTCTTTTTACATCATATATTGTTAATAATAAATAGCAGTAGTTTATCAATCCGCTACTATCTACAATATAACGGATCATTTGTGGACTCATAATCATGATTATATATTATATTTACGTCAAAAAAGTTAAAGAACACTAAAAATCATTACAGATAATATATCGCCCGCCCACCATATGTCTAATGGCCCCTCCAAATTAATTTCAGGCCGTTCATCTTCTCGTAACAATAGCTACTATATCGCTACTGCCAACTACAATTAGTTGGTAGCTGTGATGCCAGTGAAATGAAGTATGTCAGATATGGGATCTACTAAAGTAAAGGATGGACAACACTAGCTTCTTTTGATACAAATTTTTGTGCAGAAAATAAATGTGATTTATCAGCATTTTATTCTGCTGGGTTAAACTGTGGAAAAGCTATGTCGTATTTGTTCATGGGGATTAATGTGATTTTATTATTATGGTTTATCACATAGATTTATCACATTTGGGGTGTAAGTGCTTTATCAACATCTTTAAACCAAAGCCAACTTCACCTGCACTCGGTGCACCCTGCTGACTGACAAACGAAGCTCTGGCGAAAAGAGAGGTAGGGAGCGTAATTGTAAGCTACCCGACTGGGGAATGTACCTCCACCTCACAGAATACCGCAGCCAAATAACAATTCCCTTGAGGGTTGTTGTGTTCCTACGAGTTAGTGAGGTCACCAGAAAGGAAGGAGTTGCGTTGGCAGCGGGGGTGGTGGCGCGCGAGCAATATTTTATGTTATTATATGGCTACGGTTACCGCTTCACATCAGGCGGGCCGTATGCTTGTCTGCCACCCGAAGTAGTATAGTATAAAAAAAAGATGAGTCAAATGTGATAAAAATGTAAGAAAAGAAGCATTTTTGCAATATAACTCCGTTTAACCTAACCACTACTACTGACTAATTAAACTAGGGTTTTGGAAAGGTTAGGTTAAGTTTTAACTTTGTAAAATATAACAAATAACGATATTATGTAAGTTTCAGCTAAAATAGCTTCCTACGATTATACGTCAACGCAGACCACAGAGGTTGCCCTGCACACTTTTCTCGATTCTTTTTAATACCCTTTCTTTCGAAATCTTGAATGTAAATTTCAGTACCTACTTGAGTCCTATGATCGTGACCTTCATTCTAATCATTCTCTAGTGCTTTCTATCCCAATTTTCCGTTCTGGGTTTATGTAGGTACAACTCTTTCACGTTGCAAGCTTCACGTCACTGGAACACGTTACCAAAATCCATAAGAGAGTCCCCCGTAAGTTCAATTTCAAAAAGGTATGTTCAATCTGAATAATTTGTCCAGACACTACTTGGTGATCGTCCATCACAACAATCCTAGAGGATTTTTTATTTGGCTGCGGTCTTCTGTAATGGTGAATGCACTTCACCTGTCGAGCTGGACATGCCCTACCTTGTGCAAGAATCATTTTCGCTAGTCGCCAGGGTGATAGTACATACAACACGTGCAGGTGAAGTTGGCTTTGGCTTTACAGCAAATGGTGAGTCACTTACACCCCAGAACGACGGAGCCATACGATATTCGGCTTTCCATGATATTCACTTCCTCAATCGGGGAGCTTCCTACTCCTACTAATTTCTTCTGATTAAATTCGTTGTGAGTTCCAAGGCAGCCGTAGTCTTACCCCCGGGACTGCAATGGAGTTCACTGTTCATTGCCTTTTTTGGCGGTCGCCGCTGTTAATCCTGGTTACACAGGAGACACAGTGGTGGGAATGTGTGGTGGGTCCGCGTCTCGTTTTTTCTGAAAAAGGGAAGACTAAGAAGAAAAGAGGAGCAATGATCTCTAAAAATACCTAATATGACTGCACCTTAAACGAGAGCTCAGTTCTGACTTACTGACAGGGCAGGGCTCGGTAACAATTCCCATATTTGAATATGAAATGACATCCACGATTGTCAATATCCGGCGAGGATCGTTATTAGCTTGCCTTTACATGGTAAAAGGCGGGCAAAGTGGAACATATTAGGATAATAGGGCACTGAATGGACGTACTGTGTTCAAATAACAATGGTATAATAGGTATTGTATGACATATTGCGAAAAAGAAAATATTCGTTTCCATCTTAAGTATGTAAACAGATAATGTTTTCATACTATCCATATGAAAATAGCAAAAAACAATGATATTTAGAAATAATTTCATTGGCCAGGTAAAAGTTGTAAATAGCACTACTATACGTAACATAAAACGAAATTACAATATTGATATAGTTTTTAAATTTAAGGCATTTGTTACAAAAAATACGTGATAATAAAAAAATATTTCTGGACAAAAACACACTGCCTTCTAGTCCCAAACTAAGCAAACCTTGTGCCGTGGGTACTAGAAAACTGATAGATAAATATACTTTTAATACATAGCATAGAAAACACCCAGACAAACGGACATATTCATGCATACAAATGTTTGCCTTGTGCGGGCTTCCAACCTGCGACCTGGAAGTAAAATTGCTAGAAATGGCTATTTCTAGTAATTCGTCCATATGCCTGGTGGCATAGAGAACAATGCGGAGCAACACAAGGAACGTCCAAACGGAGGCAAGCAGCAACACGGAATGTTACGTCGCCCAACATCGTACCTACGTCGGGAAGGAACAATATAAAAGACATAATTTTAAGATTTTACTACCCCGTTTCAATTTTGTGGCCTATGGATGGAAATACGACGATTAAGACTAAACTCCAAAAATATAGCCTATCTTGATAATAACAGCACACGAATGTCGAATACGGCTCGAATCATTATGATTAATGACATCCAACCTATATCCGCCCATGACCACGCCCATATAGTTACCCTGAACGGAAGTTGTACGCTCGGTAGCTCTCAGGGCTGTCAACTATGCCTACAAAGCCAGATGTGTCACATATGTATGACATAAGGGTAAATTATTTATGTACAAACACGTTCCCAAGGTGTTTGCTACGTGATCAGACTGCTCGACCGCGTGCGTCATTCGGAGCGAGGAATCATCGGATATGCCATAAATGGTAGCGATTATTGATAAACTTTTAATATTGTTGTTACTTGTAAACATTACCGACAGCCCTAATTGGTTTTGGAATTCTGCCTATCTAATAATAACATAATGAAAGGAGCTTTGCTGCAAAATTTATTATACTAATACATAAATTAATACATTAGTATCTCGAAACGACTTTAACGATTTGTAGGAAAATTTGAACTTGAATAAATTCAAGTTTATCTTTGTAGGAATAGGAGCAATAAAATGTAGTTTTATATCATAAATTTTGGTTTTATTTCAAAATCGTACTATATCTTTAGAAAAAAAAAATAAACCTCTTTCGTCCTCAACTTTTTCAATCCCCCCCACTTAAATGATTCTTTGATTTTTAATCACATTCTCATGTCTTCGTGCAATGTCTTTTGTTTCTCCTGTTCCAGTATGACTTCTTGTTCCATAATTTCTTGTCATACTATCCCTCTTAATCTCTTAACAATCATTCAATTCTGCGAGTGAGTGAGGTCACCAGGACAGATTGAGTATAGGCTGGCAACGGATCGGCGACCCCTTGATGTTACTGATCTCCATGGGCGATGGTGATTGCTTTCCATCAGGTGACCCACATGGTAGTTTGCCCCCTCTCATATTAAAAAAACCGGGCAAGTGCGAGTCGGACTCGCCCACCGAGGGTTCCGTACGTAGGATTATTATAAATTGGATATTTTTCATTATAACTAAGAAATAATGCGTGGGAAAAATTAAATAAAATATATTTTGCAATGTGCTCATCAAGACCTTTCATTATGATACCCCATTTGAACTAGTAGCTTCAGTTTGAAATTTCGACCCCCTATAAGACGTATGCTTGTCTACCACCCGTCGTAGTATATATAAAAAAAAGTGATTAATCAGAACTAGGAGACTAAGCTAACTTGGTGATGCGCCTACAGGTGACAATGCTCTCGATTGATGATATGCTAAAATGGTGGTTTTAAATAATGGTTTTACGGCTATCCACTATATAATACGACGGATTCTACGAATCCTGTATAGGTATATCCTACTATCTATTGATTTTCATAATCATATCAATACCTACGCCACTTCAAATTATTACACCCAACACTTGAAGGTTTACTGGAATAGATCTCGAATAGAGATAAGCTTGCGTCTGCACTTACTCTACAAAGCTGTAAAAATGTATGTCTATTTTTTATATATTGCTCGATTGAGATTGATTCTTGAGCCACATGCGTCTCGTCCTTTTTCGAATACAAAAGACGTTGCGAGTGCTAATATGACAACAAAAGACGAGCTCGGTGGTCGAATGGTTAGCAATTGCCACATTGACTCCGAGTTCGCGGGTTCGATTCCCGTACAAGACAAACATTTGTGTGCATGAACATGTCTGTTTGTCTTGGTTTGGTGTTTTCTATGTATTTAAGTATGTATTTACAAAAAAAAAAAATGTATTTAAGTACATTTATCAGTTGTCTAGTGCCAAGCTTTGCGCTTAATTTGGCACTAGATGGCGTTGTGTAAACTGTCAAGAAATATTTATTTATTTAAAATATCACGTAATATGTCAAAGTTTCCAAATAATCATGCAATTTTATTAAACCAAACATTTTTCTAAATGTTTGGTTTAATCAAATTGCATATTACTAGGTTTTACTCACGGATTTTCAGTTGTGAAATTTTGATTTACGTGAGAGAATTTTTAACACACATAATTTTTTGCTAAACTAGTATTTTCAATTATTCTTATTAGCTTTTCAGGACACTATAGCATGGGGTTCTTCAAAGGGCGTGAAAAGATTTTTACAGGATCGGCAACATGCGTATGAAGCCTCTGGTGTTACAAGCGTTCATGTTATCATCATGTTTATTTCCAACAGGCGGGCCGTATGCTTGTTTGCTACTTTGTGGTATTAAAAAAATGATGTTTTCAGACAGTGTGACATGGTGTTGTCCTAGGTACTATTAGTGAGGTGTAAACAAGACGGCACTACCTGTCTGCAAACCTCACAAAGTAATAGGCTCTTTAACTAGGTAATGCACGATAAGTACTCCCAAGGGGATCACATCCTATAAGATTAACGTCGTAGATATACAGAGCAATCGCTCCCCCGTCCGTCGCTCTTTAACAATGAACGACGTCGGGCACAAAGGCGACAAATGTCGCACAATGACGCGTCCCTCGAGCCCCGCGACGTCTCGCCTTTTTTCGAATACAAAATATCAGGTAATATATCAAATAGTTTCCAAGCAAATCATGCAATTTTATTAAACTTTAATAAAATTGCATGATTTGCTTGGAAACTATTTGATAAACATTTAGAATATTACTAGCCTTTCACTTATTTTCTGCCTTTCACTTAGATTCACGGATTTGCAGTTGCAAAATTTTGATTTACGAAGGAGAATTTTTAATACAGATTATTTTTTGCTAAACTAGTATTTTCAGTTATTCTTTTTTTATATACTACGTCGGATGGTAGACAAGCATACGGCCTGCCTGTTGTGAAGCGGTTACCGTAGCCACATTAACGCTCGCAACATAAAATATAGATCGCGCGCCGCAGCGCCGCCACCCCCGCTGCCAACGCAACATCTCCTTCCTTTCTGGTGACCTCACTCACTCGCAGGAACACAACAACCCTCAAGGGAGTTGTTATTTGGCTGCGGTATTCTGTGAAGTGGAGGTACATTCCCAGTTCGGGTAGCTTACAATTACGCTCCCTACCTCTCTTTTCGCCAGAGCCTTGTTTGTCAGTCAGCAGGGTGCACCGCGTTCAAAGATTTTGATGAATCACTTACACTCCCATTCTTATTAGTCTATTCTTTTAACTTGAGTAAAGTAGCTATTCAAGTTTGTACGGAACCCTCGCGTGAGTCAGATTCGCACTTGTTAGTTTTTTGCTCACATGAGCCCAAATAAAATTATTGATCACGTAGAAAATATTAGATTAGAAAACCGCTCGCCGAACCGCAATATTCTCGTACTGCCCCCTTACCACCATCTCATATTGCGATTCAATAACTGAATAGAATGCTTATTCATACCAATGAATAAGCGACTCTATTTCAAATGGAATATAGTCGTTTATTCACTGGTATGAATAAGCAATCTATTCAGTTATTGAATCGCAATATGAGATGGTGGTAAAGGGGCTGTGCGATTCTAGAGAGGTTTTCTCTTATGTACTGTTCAATTTTGGAGCTGTGGAATGAATCTGTCGAGGTTATCTCTTAAGTTTTACTCGGCAATGCACATGTGATGCCCCTGTTATTACAGATGCATATAACTGCTGTCTTGTACTGGGTTGTATTATTATCAAATATCTTCATAGAGTTGTTACACATGATGCATTTTTTCGTCGCTTTTGTAGAGATACGGCTGTTAATCACCTTTATTGCCCTTGGCACTACTGCTTGGCACTATCAGTAGTTCACACACCACGGATATTGTAGTGCATTTTTAATAGAGGTTAGAAATACCATCGTTGGCGTTTTCCTACGAAACCGATGTCTGAATTCTAAGCCCCACCATTTTTACTATTACACATGCAAAGTAATATCCACAAGCTTACACAAACACACGCAATACGTCAAATCAACTATTGTGACTGGTCCGCGATTACACAGACAATAGATTCGATGAAATCTGCCAGTGATTAAATGGCATGTTCGCATGCACGGGCAAACATACGAGCATCCGTGCATACTTGTGAAATGCTTGCCAACACATAATTCTAAATTATTTATCTTATTATTTAAAATTCTGTGCTTGCCACATAATATATACGACCCTTTTAGTGTCTTGAAGTGTTCTATGTTACACACATTGGGTCGAGCGAGACATAAGTAAACGCACGTTTGTGTCACTGCAAAAAGTATCGAACGACGATTTCACAAATCGTCATTCGGTACTGCCTTTAATTCTATAAATTTCCGTTGAAAATACGAACAATAAATCTCTTCCATTATTCCATTACTTTATCATTAAAGAAATAATAAATTGGCACTGCCAGTTTATTAGGAAACAATTAAATTTTCAATAAAGAAATTTCAATCACAGTTATATTAATGGTTTCGAAAATAGTTCTTTTAATAGCTGGTTGGAAAGTTGCCTTTCGCTAATTTGCACACACTACTGATTGTGGATTACTTTCGAGCACAATTAAAAAACCGTATGGTCTGGAAAGATAATCGTTTCACTTTGATTTAGTCGTTTATTATTGTTAAAAGCTTTTAGTGTGCCGCTATCTGTTAAATCATCGAACATAATTTAGATATCACGTGCATCGCCGAAAAGGCGGAGGCTGGTACTGCGTTCCTGATCCGTATGTAATTTTTGTAATTAAATGATGACCAGCGTCTGGTCTGAGGTAGACCGATTGTACAATGGGACATCAGGTAGCAAAAAAGCAATCTGGCGCCCAAGTTTGGGTACAATTATAATAGGCGTACTTAGTGCGTAGTGAAGTGAGCGTGGCTACAGCTCCGGTACCCATCAGGGAGATTGGGGAGTGGTGGTAGGGCGCAGATGCTTGGGAGACCGAGCGTCGGTTCGCCACGAGCTACTCGACTTAAGAGTACCTAAGTAGCCTGCTTGAAGGTGAAAGGTGAGTAAGACCTGCTACCAATCTGCTTCCGTGCTTGGTTGCTTTACTGAGCCCAAGAGCGGTGCGGGTAAAGATCCTCTCGTCTGGTTGGTTTACTAGACGAGAGGCTCGTGTAGTAAACCAATCCTGTGATATAACCGGAAGGTTGGTGCACAGGGGCGCATTAGCTGTATTCATAGGGTCCGTTGTACAATGGGTTGTGTTAGGAGGAGGACATCACATCAAACATCATCCTCTTTCTATATTCGTATCCTTCGTTCTACAGCGATGTGGGAACCAATATGGGCGGAGGAATTCTTTGATAGGGAATTCATCGTCACTCACCGTGCAATTCCAGAGGAGTTTTCTACCTCGATCTTTCAGGTCGTGAGATTTTCCGAAAAGATTATAATATGGGCTTCTTTAAGAAAGGGCGTAAAGGGGTTTTTACAGGGTTGCCACGCGTGAGTGAAGCGTGTGGAACTGTCGCTCCAGCGAAAAATAAAATTTTGTTAACGTGTTGTGGTCACACTGATGACTTGATGTGATGAGGAGTCCGACATCCTTTTGAAAGAACCAAAATGAAGAAAGAAATGGGGCGGGGCGGGTTGAGCCATAGTTAATCTCACCTTCACGTGATACACCCTACTACTATTACTACAACGCGTCCAGTAGTCATGCTCACTAAAGTATTCAAACTGGTGGTGTCTGTGGCGGGTCGACGCGTTTCCAATAAAGTGGTTGACGCGGCGATGGCTGCCCCATGCATCAACTCGTGAACGGGTGCTGCCAGAGGGGACTGGTCTGCCGTGGTTGTCATGGTTGCAAGGCAAATAATAGGAGGATTTAGATAAGTAGTATTAGACAATTATTGTTCAATACTACTTATCTAAATCCTTAAATAATTAATAATTATTAGCACACCAGCGACGTGTAATTAATAAATTGGAAGAAAATTGTGACACAAAAAAATTGACGATTGTTAACAAAAGATACGGACCCCCGGTCTGTAGATTGTAACTATTATCAATAAAAAAAAAGCAAGCGGAAAAAAGTATGAAATAAATGCTTTTCTGTTTCTTTAATCGTCATACAAGACACTCCTACTCGTACACAAAAATTACCTTTATCAAGGTACAGACTGTCAAGATTTCCTCGTCTATCATATCACTAAATCACATTCAAATAAAACTTCGTAACATTTAGAATTAAAAGCCAAGACACAGTACAAAGAGATGCTTATCTCAAAGAATGATAAAATCTGATTTGTGGATAAATACATCAGTGGGCGTTCCTCTGCGGCCATAAATACCCACTGACAACGGGCAAAGCGCACCGTAACGCTATACAATTATTGATTATGTATCATCAGAGAAGTCTCATTAGCTTTACAAAAACATTAATCAGCTGCTTTCACGAGAGATTAACGTAAAACAAATTGAAGTGTCGTGCCGTGGGCGGTCCTCGGGCATGTTTACGGCATAGAAATTATATTCCACTGCGAAGATGGCTCTAAACTCCGAACTGTCAATTAACACCATTGCTATACCATATTATCTATCACACGCGGTCGCTGCGACCGGCCAGCGGCACGTGCTGTCACGAAACGCATTGATTTCAATACACATGTTGGTTTATTTATTTCTAGTTTATTTTAATGCGGTGATAGTTTTCATTATTATTGAAAAATGTACCAATAGGAATATATTAATGGTGTTTTGGGAGTGAATTAATTCGGGTTTGAAAAGAGAGCGCTTCAATAAATAACAATGTTGTTATTATCTTTTGAATATGCATTTTTATGTTCGAAATTATGGTCCGCTGTTAATAGTTACTGTTATTCAAACTTGTTCATGTAAACTTGAACCTAATCACTTCATCAATCGATATGTTTCGGCTTTTACTGATAATTATGAGAAACTTACAGGAAATAAGGTCTTCGCCGTCGATGTGAGATCGTTTCGTAGACATTAAAATATCGATTGATATGAAAGTGTGATAATATTTTTTAAGAAATCGAAATATACCTGTATTGTATTTTTGTTTTAAGTTTAAGTCGGTAGAGAGCAATGAAAGCTAGTTGGAATTTTAGAATCCGACATACCAACCAGCGTTATAATAATTATATTATAACGCTGGTTCGAATTGTCTGTTAACAAATTCCAAAAGCTTCCTTCTCCTACTAATTTCTTTTGATTAAAATCGTTGTGAGTTCCAAGTCAGCAGTAGTTTTTCCCACGGGATTGCAGTTAGGATTGCCACCTTTTTTCTCTGTAATTGACATTGTTTATTATAGGACAAAAAATAAAATTTCTTTTACAGTTTGTCAAATGTGTATTTCTACTAAACAATTGCACAGTATCTTTACAGTCAATATTTAAATTAAAGTAAATAAGTAATTCATTGAAACTTTTCAAAATCTCAAAGAAATCAAATCGTACGAAATAAAGTATTTTCGTGTACTTTATTATTCTCATAAAGTATAGAGTACGATTACCTGAAATAACGTACAATACTTTATTATAAAGTACGGGTGGTAACCCTAACTGCAATGGTGGTCGCTGCTGTTAATCCTGGTTACTCAGGAGACACAGCGGTGGGAATGTGTGGTGGGCTCAGGCGCGGATCCATCCTTCAAAAAAGGTTGTGGTCACAGTCACCCGAAATTGTTTTTGTTTATTTTTTTATTAAGGCATAGCGTTTATTATCATCAGCCTATCGATCTCAAGAGACCGTGAAAGTGTAACGTTATAAGTAAATTAGGGTTGTGGGCATGCCCACCGTACCCACAACGGTGGATCCGCCCTTGGGTGGGCTCCCATCCCGTTAATAAAATAAGCACATATCTCTACACATAGAGATGTAGCGTTTCTTTGCGTTCTATACAAATTATATCACGGGGAGTACTTGGATGAGCTGTTTGATTTGATACCTGCCGCTGAGTTCCACTATAGTACAACTCGATATAAGTTAAAATTCCTTCCATAGCATCTTGATAATTGGCGATCTACTACAGTACGTTTCCTAAGACATTTTATACCACGAACGGTGAAACTGTGGAATCAACTCCTTTCAGCGATATTTCCGAACAATTACGACATGAGAGCCTTCAAGAACAGAGTCTATATTTATTTTAAAAGGCTGGCAACGGATCGGCGACCCCTTGGTGTTGCAGATCTCCATGGGCCGTGGTTATTGGTATATACTTTCCACAAGCTGTCCCACACGCTCGTTTGCCTCCTTTTATATAAAAACCGGCCAAGTGCGAGTCGGACTCGCGCACGAAGGGTTCCGTACCACTATCTATAAAAACGGCAAAAAAAATCACGTTTGTTGTATGGGAGCCCCCCTTAAATATTTGTTTTATTTTTATTTAATTATTTATTTTTAAAGTGATTATAAAACTAAATATTATGTGAGTATTTCAAGCGTCTACCTATTGCCGTTATCAATTGTGAGCATAAACGAGCAAAAAAATCACGTTTGTTGTATGGGAGCCCTCTTAAATATTTATTCTATTCTGTTTTTTAGTATTTGTTGTCATAGCGGCAATAGAAATACATTATCTGTGAAAATTTCAACTGTCTAACTTTCACGGTTCATGAGATACAGCCTGGTGACAGATGGACGAACGGACGGACAGCGGAGCCTTAGTAATAGGGTTCCTTTTTACCCTCTGGGTACGGAACCCTAAAAAAACATACCATACTATTTCTAACATATCATATGTATGATATGTCGTGGTTTAGTAATATTGAAAATCGTGTGCTGTGAAACAAAATGTACTAAGATCGAATAACGCGAGAATTTCTCGCCGTCGCTCCGTGGTATTTCGAATTTGTGTTACATAGGCGACAATTTACGCCATTTTTCTCGTGTTTCTCGTTCCACTTTGAAATGGAAATAATTTTCGTCCTTTTATAACGAAAGGCACGTTCAGGCGAGTAAACTATGTCAACGCCCAACGTTTAGCACCATCTACGAGTATAAATTCAGTATTATTTATCCATACAACCCTGTAACCACACCACACCCCGGTCACTCCATACCAATGTCGCGCCGTTTACTACTACATAAACAATGGTGCAGAGTGTGAATGAGCGTCTGTGTGTGCGGCGCCATACAAACTGTTTCAATTCGTCTCAGAGGGGAGGTGAGGTCGAGACGAGAGAGCGGCAGGGAGTGGCCATACTGTACATAGTACGATTACTTATACTGTGGTGTAACAGAAAGGTCGGTCTTCTACTTAATAATATTAATAACTTTATTTTGTTATTTAAAAAACCACGAAATAATTCCTTCAAATATTATACAAATTCTGAAATGAAATATCTTTTGTTCGGGATCTCATTTTTTTTCGGTATTTATACATTGACTCTTTTCTTTATTAAAGGTAATTTCAGTTTTTCAGTAAAGTCACCCCTTTCGACTATTATGTATGTCAGTAGCTCTCTACTAATAGAAAAGAAAACATTTAAGAGCGTTTATTAAGTACCAACGCCACTGAAAAATCATAGTTAGTGAAGATAAAAATTCAATGAAATAATCATATTGTAAATAATTTACAGATTACTTAAAATTAAATATGACCTACGGCCTAGTGGCCTGATGTGAAGCGGTTACCGTAGCCATATTAACGCTCGCAACATAAAATATCGCTCGCGCGCCGCCATCCTCGCTACCAACGCAGCATCTCCTTCCTTTGTGGTGACCTCACTCACTCGCAGGAACACAACAACCCTCAATGGAATTATTATTTGGCTGCAGTATTCTGTGAGGTGGAGGACAGATACTATCCCCAGTCGGGTAGCTTACAATTACGCTCCCTATCTCTCTTTTCGCCAGAGCTTCGTTTGTCAATTGTCAATCAGCAAGGTGCACCGCGTGCAGGTAAAGTTGGCTTTGGTTCAAAGATGTTGATGAACCACTTACACTCCAAATACGTGTAGTACCAGCTATTTCACCTTTAACATTGAATAAAACGTGTATTTATTACAATATAAAAAATATATTTAATTAATTTTGAAGCCTTAATCATTCTCTTCCCCTCCGTCAACCCGTAGTTGAACAGTGTCTCCATCACACTGTGCTCTAAATCCATTCATTCATTATTCGTTCATTCCCATGTCCCAACGGGTGGGACATGGAAATAGAGAATGATTCGTAGTCAACCCTAATTGATCCCACCCGCCCATTCCCATGTCCCACCCGCTGGGACATGGGAATGGGCGGGTGGGATCAATAAGGGTTGAATACGAATCATTCTCTAGATTTATAAAACGGTCGTTTGTAACTATAAATGTTGACTTGAATGAAATCTTATTGAGAGATGATGCAGAAATAAATAACCAAAATTATATTTTTTTTAATTCCGATCAGGAGACATTATATTTTCTATAACGGTAGCGAGCAACATCAAAAGATATTCAAACAAATTTAGATTTTTTAGCGAAGTTCTTTTTTTATTGGTTTATATACGACAAGCGGCTCGTCCTAGCTTCGCACGGATTATAAAGCCTATGTCACTCATTGATCTTTTTATAGGTGAAAGAATTTTAAAAATTGATTCAGTATCTTCTAATCGATAGATTTCATAGTATATAAAATGTGTATTTCTATAACATATTATCTTAAATTGATTTGTCGTAGTAGCTACAAGTAGGTAAGCGAATATACACGGTGGAAACGATAAGTGATCTCACTCGATTATTATTATTGAAAAACTAATTATTGGTCATGAAAGCGTTTCACTAGCTCTAGCAAATAAACCCTACTAATATTATAAATGTGAATGTGAGTTAGTTTGTTATTCAATAGTTTTTCACTTTCATTTATGTTATGTAAATGTCCGTTTTTCGCTTTCACGCCGAAACTATTCAAATGATCATCGTAAAACTTTGTACACATATCTTAAAGGTATTAGGAAGTACATAGGCTACTTTTTATTTAAAAAAAAGTAAACGCCGCCGTCGAAGCCGCTTGAGGAAGCTAGTAGTTTATAATATAAACAGAAACTATCCGAAATGTGAGATTACTTCATCGTCCCTCTCTTCGAACTACGTTTCTCTTCTCTACTATGTATGATTTTTTAGGCCACCTGTGTACGTATAAACTGTGTATGTATAAACGCTCTTAAAGGTGCCTAAAAACACAGTAAGCAAACGTGAAGCAAGAAAGCGTTTTAATATTCCGTTTACTACATCCCATTTGGAAGTGGCACGTGACTCCGCTTTAATCTTGTCCCCTTTAGCGTTATCTGAGAACATAAAACAGTCTTTAATGGCTGTTACATGAGCGATTAAGTTTCACTATTAATGTCGTAGGTGTTGGTGACTGTGGTAGCCATAAGTGATTAATTCAGAAACAAGAAACAACTTATGATAGTGTGCAAGTTGAATAAAATAGCGTAATTTGTTGCTAGAAGAGTTAATACTGATGACTTAGATACTTAAACTAGAAATAAAAATATACCACCCACGCCTCGCTGTGCGCAATCTTCCCATTCCCATCTAATTCCTGTGGATTACCCTACAAACCCTGTATATATGATGTTTTTTTCATACATTTTCTGATATACGACAAGCTATTTTGCTGTTCGGGATGGAGACAAATCAAAGATCATAAATATCAGTCCAGCTGTTCTTGAGTCATAAACGCGAGAATAGCTGACCCGACAGACGTTGTCCTGTCTTTTTAACAATGAATACCAGCCTGGCGCAACTCAAGGTAAAAAAAAACCGGACAAGTGCGAGTCGGACTCGCCCACCGAGGGTTCCGTAGGTACGTAGTATCATTGTTAAATTTGATATTTTTCATTATAAATAAGAAATAATGCGTCGAAAAAAATAAATGTAATATATTTTGCAATGTGTACATCAAGCCCTTTCATATGATACCCCATTTGAACTAGTAGTTTCAATTTGAAATTTCGACACCCTATAAAAATATAGACCCCCTATTTTTTAAGATCTATTTACAAATGTATAGTTTTGAGATTTATTCCTGTACTTGTAGTCTATAACGATGTTACTTGCCAAATTTCATAGTTCTAGGTCAACGAGAAGTACCCTATAGGTTTTGATTCCCTTGAGTGTGTCGAAATATGCGTTTTTTGCTGAATAAACGGCCGTAACTTTTTTCTACGTAAACTTAGCAGTTTGATTTTTTTTTAACTTCATGGGACCGTAGACCTGAGTATACAGTTCAAATTTCAACTTGATACCTCCACGCATTCTCGACATAGAAATTCTTGACAGACAGACAGACAGACAGACAGACAGACGGACAACAAAGTGATCTTATAAGGGTTCCGTTTTTCCTTTTGAGGCTCGGAACCCTAAAAACGACTCTATGAATCGGAAGCGAATTTGGTACAAATTCTGATTGTTTTCGCTCCCATTTCATACATTTAGAATTTACGCTATTTGTATGGCACATCCGTCTCTTAAAACGTAGTGGTTACATTCTCTTTGATGAATACTGAATTCGAATTGGTTTCGCGCAATCTGTCAAATGATTGTTTGGCGTTCAATTCTTTTTTCTTTCATTCTCATTCATTTAATTTGTAAAGTGGTAGTAAGAGATAACATTGAACATTATAGTAATATTTGAATAAGAGTTCCGACATGGAACTAACGTAGCAGAAACAGCTCGCAATATCAATACTGTGTTTGGAGAGAATACGGCTAATGAACGCACTGTACGTTTTTTGTTTTATCGCTTTCATTGTGGAAACTTTACCTTGAACTATTAACCCCGAGGAAGACTAACCACTAAGGTAAATAACAATGAATTGAATGCGATGGTGGAAGCGGATTCATATAGATAGTTAGATAGATAACTTTTTTATTTGCACACTGAACACACAAAATACAGAACCTTAAAATAATTCTAATAATAAAACAGAACTTGGAACACAACTCCAGTCCAACCGCGAGCCATCATCTAATAATATAGGAGCTCACAAACAAACCGAAGCCCCATCCCCCGCTCCGTTGTTCGGCGTGTATTGCAGTGATACAAACAGGCAACAACTCAGTGTTGGACTTGCTCAGAGAGCAAAACACTGATTTTCAGTTATTGCCTATGAGTAGGTGCTGGGCGCATCCAAACGCGACAGACGATTATATCAAACGATCAAGGAATTAGCGACATGGTTTGATGTTAGTTTATTTTAGCTTTATGACACTGTTTTGTGGTTGATATCGTATGTTCACATATACATATTTACTCGTATATTTAAATGAATACTATAATTCTTAAATTATTCTAAAACACCTATTTAAAAAAGGCAAAAATAAACTATTGAAGACCATGCAGTTTTGTATAAGAGAAGTAGACAAGTTGGTTTCTGCTTGAAAATGTCGCTTTTGATATTAATTTTGTTTAGGATAGAACTCAAAAAGTTACAACATAATATTCAATTAGCGTGGACTAGTCTGCTTTTGTTGGCCAGCTCCTCAATTATCAATTAATTATAATATTTTCAATAAAGTTGTTCGAAATGTGCCACTATTAAAGGAACTGAACTGATCATAGAATTAAAATTGCAAATTGTAGAAGTAGGTACTTCAGTTTAAATGAATAATAGTAAAGAATATTATTAATGAAAGTAACTTGCGGTTTTTTTTACTACGTCTGGTGGCAGACAAGCATACGACCCGCCTGACGTGAAGCGGTTACCGTAGCTATATTAACGCTCTCAACATAAAATAACGCTACGCCACCCCCGCTGCCAACGCAGCATCTCCTATATTATATTACTAGCAAAGTACCCGTGCTTCGCTACGGGAACACTCCTGATTTGCGTCTATTTTTGTTTCGTATTGACCATTATCACAAACATACACCATTTAGGTTAAGACCAGCACCTTCGCACCAGGAGAAAAAAAATGCTTCCAGGAGAACTTACTCCTGAGCAAACTACATACAACTGATCATGAGAGAAGCAGTCCTGTCTCAATTCAACCCCAGCGACCTTTAGAGACTGCCCCTGAGCTTTGTTAATGGTCATAGCGAAACACCTTTATGGGAAATTGAAGTGAAATCTCTTAAATTGAACTGGGTGGTCTTATGGAATAATGGGAATGCGGGTTATCAAGAGAGATTTCTCAACAGCGCATCCTTTACTGTCCTCACTCAACAACTCATCGTTCCAGTTGTTTAATACGTGAACAATGGTGGCACGAACCTCCTGATGATACACCTCCATTCCATGCAAGTTGTAGGAGATGGAGCGGAACAGGCCAGCTCCATCACCTTCCAAAGCTATAATGGTATGGGGCATCATCACACCTTCCACAAATTTAAATTTAGTGAATCTTGACTTCATTGTTTGAAAAATACGGAAATTCTTATATTAAGTAGGTAAAAACCTATTCTAAGTACCGACTTTATGGGAAAGTCGGTACTTAGAATAGGTTTTTAATTAGTTTTCGACACCAGATGTAGCTTCATTTGAAGGACGCAGTTTCTTTTACGCCCTACGCGCGCGATGGATTCCTTCCGGGGGTAACTACTGGAATGAGGTGAGCGCGATACCGTCATGGATAACCCCATGGTTTGAAATAATCTCTCGTATATACCCTTTCCTTAATAACGAAACCATAGCGCGCTGTACAAATGCTAGGTATAGCGCCATCTATTGATAAGTTAATTCAAATATAAATATAACATTTTTTGACATTTCTTGGCTGGGCGCTGGTCAAAAGTTAATCAGTTACCCATAAACATCCCCTTTTTTTATAAACAACTATTCTACTAAGTCTCAAAATCGTAGGTGAATCGGTTTCCAAGAGCGTTTTTTTTCAACCCCCTATTTTAACCTCTTAGAAGTGAAATTTCGGAAAATCCTGTCTTAGTGCGCGCTTACATTGTATAAGGAACACATATCCAAAGTTTCAGGTTTCTAGCTTCAGGGGTCTGGGCTGTGCGTTGATTAGTGAGTCAGTCAGTCAAGTCAGTGAGGACAAAGCCTTTTACTATCTAGCTTTTGCCTGCGGCTTCGCTCGCGTGAAGTTCGCGCTTTTTAGATTATCCAAGTCAAGTCTAACACGCAACGCAACCACCCTCATGTAGCACCTATAATTGTACTAAATACGGATGCAAGAACTTTCCAGATAACTACTACTACACCCGTCCCGTCCTCACCGCGCCGACCGCCCGCGATCGTATAATCACTGATTTACGCCAAATACAAACTTAAAAACCTATTAGTATAACACTTCAGTCAACACACAAGTCTCATTCCATCAGCTTAAAAAGGTTAAATCAATGTTTAAAAAAAATTACATGATGATGGTCACGTTAGCCACGTTGAATTTTAAAATCGTTGTTGTTTTCGTATATAAAAACAACAATATCCTTCATAATTTTCAGACTTTTTGACCCCATTTTACTCCTTTTTTTTGGGTTGAATTTCTAAAAATCCTGAAACACGTGTTCACTCATTTATCTATAGTCAAACTAATCTCGTTTCCCTACACAAACTTTGGACCTCCGTTTCACCCTTTTAGGGGAAAAATTTGAAAAATCCTTTTAAGTTATTTCGTGTCCACTGTGTTATATTTTCAAATCGATGCGATTTTCGTAATTGACGTCCCAGAAAACCATAGAATCAACACCCATATTGATATTATGACATTTCAACCCCATCGCCCTCCCATAGGGGGATGATGATGATGAGGGGGGGATTTTATGTCACGTCGGCTATGTTGGATTATAAAATAGTTGTTGTTTTCGTAATCAGCGACCCGATAAACCATAAAAACAATACCCATGACGATTTTCAGACTTTTTCACTCCAGATTTTTCAAAATTCAACCTCTAAAGGGGTAAACCCCTTTAGGGGTTGAATTTTGAAAAATCCTGGAACATGTGTTTTTTCATTTATCTATAGAAGTACTCGTGTAAAGTTTCGGATAAAATAGTCCAACTAATCTTGTTTCCCCATACAAACTTTGGACCCCCGTTTCACCCCTTTAGGGGATGAATTTTGAAAAATCCTTTCTTAGTGCACCCCTAGACGTCATAAGGAACCTACTTGCCAAATTTGGAATCTCTAGACCCAGCGGTTTGGGCTGTGCGTTGATTAGTCAGTCAGTCAGTCAGTCAGTCAGTCAGTGAGGACAAAGCCTTTTATTATTATAGATTAGCGGTTGATTTTATATAAACTATATGTAAAAAAAATTGACACTACAAAATAATAAAAACAGAACTAAAGCTACGAATATGTACCTGCTCGTATTTTCGTACCATTTAAAAAACAAATTGTTGAAAATGGCTCGCTACTTTATGGCACAAAATACGGAATACTCTTCGTTTTTTTGTTTGTGGCTTTGCCGCAGTGTGATAAATAAATCGTGCCCCTACATAGTTACCTTTTTTATGAAACAAATAGCAGAATTAGACTTTTCTAGTCTTTCCGCGTCCATTGAGTGAGACGAGCTCGGTGGTCGAATGGTTAGCAATGTACTACTTTGACTACGAGGTCGCGGGTTCGTTCCCCGCACAAGGCAAACATTTGTGTGCATGAACATGTCTGTTTGTCTTGGTCTGGGCGTTTCTATGTATTATAAGTATGTATTTACAAAAAAAAATGTATTTAAGTAAATATATCAGTTGTCTAATACCCATAACACAAGCTTTGCGCTTAATTTGGGACTAGATCGCGCTGTGTAAATTGTCCAGAAATATTTATTTATTTTATTTATTTATTGAGTGCCTCAACTAATGACTAAGAAGTTAATTTTAAACGTTTACACTTTAGATCTGCGTACAATAGATGTCGTCATTTGATATAATAATAGGTAATTTGTCAACGTGTCTCTCTTATAATAACTGGATATAATAACTAGATTATTCACAGTAAAGTATACGTGCATTACTTACATGAATTATTTATATCTGCGTTTAGTTCCACTGATATAGCAATTCGTTAACATTCAGTAAGGCAAGTAAATTAAATGTACAACGTATGTACGTATGTCTCAAGTACTTAAGTATATTTGTTTTTCATATTATGTCGAGTGGCAAACAAGCATACGGTCCGTCATGTCGTTTTTGCATTCCTCCAAGGAAGAAGTCGAAAACAGACGTCACAATATTATAACTATAGGTGAAAAAATTACTTCGATAGCATAAAACCTACTGGAGATATTTTAACTTGAAAAATCACAATTTTGGGCTTTCCGAAAAAGCTCCAATCTGCTCCATACGAAAGGCTACTAGACTATGACGTCGCATGTACGTGTTTTATATGCATTAATCAGAAAATAGTATGACAGCTATGTTAAATATTGCGTTCATGTAGCTGGCGTCGTAACAAAAGTTTATTTATTTATTTTTTATTTGGGAGTCTAACAGCTTAATAAGCATGATTAAATGTGCAGCCTAGTAGTTATTTTTATTTTTTATCCAATCTAAATATTTATTTTAAGAAAAAAATACGCTCTATAGGACTAATGTTCAGGGCCGTTAAATATCGTATAGTTCACTAATCAAATATCAATGAGGAAATCACAAAGGAGTATTGAAGAACCACCATCATCTAAGGGCGCCCCGGTGCTCGCGTAGGAGTACAACTCGAATGCACAATCTTACTCATTATAAATAATAGACAGATAGCGACACGAGACAATAGATCGGATCGGTGGTGGGTGGCGTTTTACCATTTGACGATGACCTCTGGTGGGTCATTGCCTTTGACTGAATCAAGTTAGGGAAGAATAAAGCGGACTGGTCTTTTTAGTCTCCGACCCACAAAAAGTATATGATGGCTTTAAGAATTTAATTGTTTGAGGTGTTATTTTA
Source organism: Hypsopygia costalis (assembly GCA_937001555.2). Classification (NCBI taxonomy): domain Eukaryota; kingdom Metazoa; phylum Arthropoda; class Insecta; order Lepidoptera; family Pyralidae; genus Hypsopygia; species Hypsopygia costalis. The sequence goes on from OW443328.2 coordinate 22,711,193, forward strand.
TGCAAATCCAACCAGACAACGTTAATTACATTACGGAGTTTTGTTGAAAATCTAAAAACAATTTTTAATTAATCGATGAACGCGGGGTTGAAAATCTAAAACCAATTTTTTGACGTGATATCGTCTTCTATCGAAATTGATGAATGAGGGCTGCAAGCACGAAAAAGCATGACTCATTGTCACGTTCCGCCTGAGCCGAGCGTGCAAGCGAGACTGCGGAACAAGAGATATGAGCGAGGCACGATCGGTCTAAGCGCGCGTTGTGACGCATCTATCTCTCTTCCACTCCATCGGCTGATTTCTTATGACGTTATCACGTAAAATTATCTTGCGTAAACCGATTTTACTGACAACCAATTTTGTTTTTGTATTTTTGGAACTTTGAGAGCGTTATATCGTGATTGCAATAAAACCAACAATTTATTAATGAACACTGTTCCACATGGCGTCGGCTCATAAATACTTATTTTATTTTACGAAATCGTAAAATGAATTATTCAAGCGACGATTGAAGCGGCATAACTCAATCTGGTAACTGTGAATTCTGAATAGACGTGCAATTCGGTTTAATGAATTTGTCCTTCCTGTATCAATTACAAGGGTTGCCAACGCCACCGTATGTGACAGCAGTCAAATTTAATTGGCATGTCATCCATTACGATAATAACATAGACAGATAGAGAGATAGACTGTTTTATCTTTTTTTTTATACTACGTCGGGTGGCAGACAAGCATACCCGCCTGATGTGAATATGCAGCCTGAAGTGGTCATATTAACTCACCACCCCCGCTGCCATTGTAGCAACTCCTCTTTTACTGGTGAGGTGACCTCACTCACTCGCTAGGAACACAACAACTCTCAAGGGAATTGCTTCCCTAATCGAGCGGCTGACGCTGTACTCTACCTCTCTTTTTCCAGAGCCTCTTTCGCTAGTCGGCAGGGTGCACCACGCACAGGTGAGGTTGGCCTTAGCTCCAAAGATCGTGATGAGTCACTTACATCCCAACATATTATTAATAACTAATGAATAATGTTTAACAGTGTACGAGATTAACACTCGTAAGTCTTACCACGGTATAAGAATTAATACTTCTGTAGAATAGGGAAATATCTTCCCGCTCACTCCAGCCGATTTTGTCCCTTCTCTGAGATGAATCTGTAGTCATTAGTTCAATGCTGTCTACACACACACGCATATTCACGCGTTGCGCGCATTTGTATGGAGAGGCCGAGTTACACTTGCACGTTTTAATTCTGCTATTTAATCAACTGTATGCCTTTTTTTTTTGGGGACATGAACATGTACGAGTACCAGGCCCAGTAGCGGCTATATTTTAAATATTTATTTTTTATTTTTGTATAATCCGCAGTTCAGCGATTCTTAGTACTGATAGTGTAATATGAAGATAACATCTTAAAATATGCAGTGATGGAAATTTGCAATCGGATCTGTCTAAAATGAGCTTTTTTTTTGCTGTGTTTAAAATCCGTTTATATCGAAAAATTTGCATAGTTATGCCAAAAGTTTATAATACATATATAATTTTTACACAAATAAGTTAAATAATCCCATCGGTTCCTTAGAGAACTTCTGATAGATGGAACTCTTATCAATTCTCTAGGTTTGTGAAGATCGACGATGACAATTTAGTAAGATAACTAATTTCTTCAAGTAAACGTAAAGATTCATAAAAAATGTATTATGGAAGAAATAAAAGAAAATAAAGAATAAAATGCTGTCCCTGTGTTAATTTTTCGATTTTATATATTTTAAAATAACCGTGTGTAATCATGCAGTCTAGAAAATGTTAGGTCTATGTCGCAGCGAAGGGAAGCGATCCCAATAATAAATGAGCCAACGAATTGAGCAATACGACACTTGCTCATCAATCATAACATACTTAACACTAGTTTATTTGTGATGTCTTCTATTAGAATTGGGATTGTTTCTCACGGCGTCGACGGCGAGTTATGCTTTAGGCACGTGTGCATAGAAAAGCAATCTACTTTTTATGAACTCTTCGTAATCAGACCTTCATCACACACACGCAGATCGTCACACCCACTGGTGTCTCCAGGGAATCGATACAATTTTGGACTTTTGCACTGCACGACATTTGCAGCATTCGTATCAAGCATCCACAGTCCATATGCATCGATTCCTCTCTCCATCTATGTCGATGGGCTTTTTGTCTTCTCATCTTAAAATTGTCCACATCTCACACACAATAATAGAATCTTCCCAATAGCCACCGCACTATTACGCCAGTATTACAATTCCTCGAGTGATCTGAGGCATGCAGCTTCCATCGTTGTAGATACAAGAGCTCAATTATATGAAATTAATCACACCATCGATGTGTGGTCCCAAGGGGTGTCCGGCAAGCACTATCAAAATTAGGTCTCGTCGGGGGATGCCCGAGAAGAGCGAAGTCTCGCAGTGTGGTTGCACTAATGACGTTGACACACTCAACGTTTGCTTTCACAAAGTAGTTTTCACGACTAATTTGATGCTACTTTGATCTTGTAAGATGTTCCTTTCAAACGTATCGCTTAAAGACGTTTAATATGTGATCAATGATTATAGACCTTAGTAGCAAAGTTAGTAAATTATTTTTAAGTCGTATAATAAACACTATAAAGGCTTCAGGATTATATTCACAATTCGCCAAAAACAGCTGTTTCTAACAAATTCGAAATATTGTACCTAATTATCTTATCTAAAATATTTCAATTAAAAGCTTGGGACATCGAGATACTTTATGTTTTTTTGACAAAGTTATAGTTTATTTCTGGGCACGAAATGTAACTTTTTTGTGAAATGGCGATGCTAGTGTCATGGTCATAATTTCAGTAAAACTAATTTGTTTATATAGATAGATGAGATTTACATATACACAATTTAATATTCTCCTACTAGTATACAACATAAGAATTTTAACTATTATAGATTTTATTCGTTTACAGTATATTAATGATAATAGTCTTTTTGCCACGTTATCTCCCGACGAGGACACTTAAATAATCGATTAATCTTTGAATCATCACAAATATTGGATTACAATCTAAAATCAAACAACACTGATTAATAAACTTTAAAAAAAATAATTTAACAAAATACGAACCAATGAAATATGTAAATGTGCTACAATTAACATTGTAATTAGAGTGCTGAATGTTAAATATTGATTCGCAACTCGATTATGTAAATAAGTGATTGCCATTAACACGGAGAGGAAAATCGGAAAGAATATTAAGTAAGCTAATTTTGATGAGGCGAAAGAGAGCCTTCGACAGTCTTTTGTGGATAATTGGATTTTTAGGATGAAATTAATAGGTAGATAAAAATTCTAATTCATTGATCTAAAATTCAAACTAATTAAGAATTTATAATAATCCAAGTACTTATCAAATTTATTATTCCTCTTTTAATAAGTATTTCGACTTGATTCAAATGAAATGCGAAACACATGAAGTTGAGAAAAAATATCTGTAGAGATAACAGAATTTACATTTTACAGAATTGACTATTATTTTTACCTACTTTGCAAAATCGGATGTACACATTATAATATTTTTCTACGGCGATAATTTATCAAAAAAGCTAAAAAAACGCGCCTGTTATGACAATTGATATCTCAAACTATATATGTCTAATTATTATGTCAGATCAGTAATATGTAAATTATAATGTTGCAATCTTAATGCAGTACGAAAATAAAAGGGTTAACCCTTTACTTTGATACTTTTTAAAAATTTGTGCTGCAATTAATAAAAATAGATTAGGGGTTAATAGTAGAAATTAATAAAGTAATCGTATTGATAGCTCAGTTGATAATACGATATGAATACGTGGCGACGCATCACCACCACGCCCCAACAGCCGGCCTGCTTTAAATTATTCACATAAAAAATATCGCTGTCGGTTAGTTATGTTTTCTTTTTACATAATAATATATAGAATTTCAACTATTCCGTTGAATGTCCAAATGAAAAAAATATTCTCGTATTCTGTATGCATGTCAGTCATGTCGGTCAGTACCATAAATTAGTCATTATTTATAGTGGTCGATCAATGTCAATTGTCAATATTAATAATTAGGCTTACTTGGCACCAGATCATTTATCAATTAGGTTGACGGAGTCCCGTGTCGCGGGGCTCCAATTTCCATTGACCGAACATAAGAAAACCGTAACCTAGCCAAAAATCTACTCAATCAAACCAATAACTTATAACAAATATGGTTTGCTTTACCAAAAGAAACCACCAAAATACGTAAAACGTATTTTGGTTTGATTTAAGAATTTTTTTTATTTATAAAAAAGAAGATCTGTATCTTCTCTTTTTAAAGGATAAAATAGACCCTATTACTGAGACTCCGCTGTCCGTCCGTTCGTCCGCCTGTCACCAGGCTGTATCGGATGAACCGTGATAGTTAAGACAGTTGAAATTTTCACAGATGTATTTCTGTTGCCGCTATAACAACAAATTTTAAAAAACAGAATAAAATAAATATTTAAGTGGCCTCCCATACAACAAGCGTGATTTTTTTTTCCAATTTTTTCTCGGTCTTAATAACGACTCGTTGATGTATTTCTGTTGCCACTATAATATCAAATACTAAAACAGAATAAAATAAATATTTAAGTGGGGCTCCCATACAACAGACATAATTTTTTTTGCCGTTTATATAGATAATAAATAGTACGGAACCCTTTATGCGCGTGTCCGACTCGAACTTGGCCGGTTTTTATAAATTAGTGCAGAAATAAGTACATCTATGACAAGCATATTAATAAAAAAAAGTAGTTCTTGTAACGTTAATTTGCGTGCAAGAAGAGCAAAGAAATGTAACTACTATATTATGATTAAATGCAAAATTATGCACTACTAAACTGACTGGATAGGTATTCTTTTGAAATAAAAATCTTAAATATAAAAATCTAATTCATATAAATCTTAAAATATACTCAAGAATTGTTCTCTACTAAAAAAAAAGTTGTTTTGCGTTCTTATCAAATCCAATTTCAAGTTTTTCGGATTCGCTATTTTCGACATAAAAAAATGGACAAGCAACTTTTTTTGTTAAAACAACTACCTAATTGGATGTTGGCCAGTCCTGCTGAGTTGTTAATTAAACCACGCCGTCGGTATTTTATTTTAATATTAATTAATCGATACTAAATATGATAACATCATTTAATTAGATGAGAATTATTTTGATAACAGAGTAAATATATTATTAATTACATAATAATTAATATAAAAAAATATTACTAGTTGATGTGCTACGAGTACCTACTATGCCACACGGAGACGATTTTCTATATTATTGATTTAATACATTGTTTTTAGTTTTAGTTTATATTATTAATAGTCGACAGCCGACAACCCTTATTCATCCCACTAAAATTTAATGTTAACGAAATTAACAAAACGTTAATACTCATTTATATATATATATATTATATATATATATATTTATTTATATATATATATATATATATATATACTTTTGAGTCTGAGGTCGCGGGTTCTATTTCAAGACAAACATTTGTGTACATGTTCATGGTCTGTTTGTCTTGGTCTGGGTGTTTTCTCTGTATTATAATTATGTATTTACAATAAAAAAGTGTATTTAAGTACTTTGTATAGAAGTAAGAAGTTTATCAGTTGTCTAGTCATAACACAAGCTTTGCGCGTAATTTGGGACTAGATGGCGCTGTTTAATTGAACAAAAAATATTTATTATTTGTTATTATTTATATAAGTCGAACGTCGTACGAAGTCGCGGGCGCAAGGTAGTATAGATATAAAACTGTTCGGATATATCTGAACAGTAAGCGACTTCGTACGTGCGTATACCGGTATCCTGTCGGAATTTTCAAAAAACCCTTTCTTAGCGGATGCTAATAATAACCTACATATATTTTATATATATACATATTTGCATACCTGTATGCCAAATTTCAATCCAATGGTATAATCGGCTTCCGCTTCGGCGGTAGACCGCCTGGCTTCAGCTTAGCCGGTAGGGCGGCTAAGCTGAAGCCGATTCCCATTGATTTTTTTAGTAGGAATAACAAATTTTAACTTAGATTTATTGTAACAGTGTTTAGCTTAGTTGGTAGAAACCCTAGTTACTTACGATTTAACAGTAGGTACCTAAGTAGCCTGCATGCAGGTGAAAAGGGAGTAAGACCTGCTACCAATCCGCTTGCGTGCTCAGTTGGTTTACTGGAGCGCAAGAGCGGTGCGGGTAAAGGTCCTCTCGTCTGGTTAGTATATTATACGAGAGACTCGCAATCCTGTGATATAACCGAAAAGTTTGCACACAGGGACGCATTACCAGTTAGGTATAGGGTACGTGGTAGAAACCCTAGTGCTCTACCGCCTGAGTTGAAAATGTCAATAATTAAAAGTATTAAAACGTAAGTCCTAATTTTCGAATCAAAATATTCGAAGGTAATCGGCTTCAGATTCGGCGGTAGGGCCTGATTCGTTCAGTGATTTGAGTTGTGCGTTGATAGATCAGTCATTAACGATTGCGTTTTATATCTAACTAGCTTTCGCCTGCGGCTTCGCTCGCGTGACAAACACGTGTTTACTCATTAATCAATAGAAGTACTCGTCTAAAATTTAGGATAAAATAGTCCAACTAGTAATCTCGTTTTCCCATACAAACTTTGGACCTCCGTTTCACCCTCTTAGAGGTATTTGACAATTCTTTTTAAGTAATTTGTGACTACTATGTTATATTTTCAAATCGATGCCATTGTCGCAATTTCTGTCCTAGAAAACCATAGAATCAACACCCATATTAATATTATGATATTTCAACCCCATTGCACCCCTACAGAGTTGTCACGTCGGCTATGTTGGATTATAAAATAGTTGTTGTTTTCGTAATCAGCGACCCGATAAACCATAAAAACAATACCCATGACGATTTTCAGACTTTTTGAAAAATCCTGAAACATGTGTTTACTCATTTATCTATAGAAGTACTCGTGTAAAGTTTTGAATAAAATAGTCCAAATAATCTTGTTTCCCCATACAAACTTTGGAACCCCGATTCACCCCCTTAGGGGATGAATTTTGAAAAAATTTGAAAATACATGAGTAAAGTTTCGGATAAAATAGTCCAACTAATCTTGTTTCCCCGTACAAACTTTGGACCCCCGTTTCACTCCCTTAGGGTATGAATTTTGAAAAATCCTTTCTTAGTGCACCCCTAGACATCATAAGAAATCTACGTTGCAAATATGGAATCTCTAGACCCAGCGGTTTGGGTTGTGCGTTGATATATATATGAGTCAGTCAGTCAGTTTCTTCTTTTATATATTTAGATATATAAATTTCTCGTGTAGTGGTGTTTGTTAACAAACTCCTCCGAAACGGGTGGACCGATTTTTATGAAATCTTGTGTGCATATCGGGTAGGTCTGAGAATCGGGCAACAGCTATTTTTCATACCCCAAATGATAAGGGTGACCCACCATATTTTATTGTCAATTTTTTTTATTCTTATGTTATTATGATTTAGCATTGAAAAATACATACAACTTCACATTTTCACCCATCTACCATCAACCCCTATTTTTAATAACGAATTAATTACCTATATGACTAAACAACGTTTGCCTTGTCAACTATAACTATATTTATTATCATAGTGTGATTATACTAATTGATTATATGTAATAAGTACATAGTTTACTTGTACGTCATTTATTTTAGATATTAAAGTTATTATTTTAATGAACTAAATTGTTACTTTTATCAAAATTTTGTTCGATAATAAATATTTATTAACAGTGTGACATTGAATATAACTACTCGTACTGTAACATTTTGATTATTTAAATAATTAAAGTAACAAACAGTGTATCGTTGCCGGATAATGATGTATTAGCAAAACTAGATATTTTTACTATTAGGCAATGATATATGGTATATTCCAGGGGCCCTACTGCCGTAGCTGAAGCCTATTACCATCGGACTTTTTGATTCCAAAAATTGGTCTTAGGTTAAAATTATTGAAAAACATCTTCAGCTTAGTCGGCAGAGCTCTAGAGTTTCTTCCAGCTAAGCTAAAACATAATTAGCAACAATCTAAGCAGAAGTGTCATTTTCGCATTCACAAAATCCGATGGGTATCGGCTTCAGCTTCGGCAGTAGGGCCTCTGGTCAAATTACACAGCGCTCTCTAGTACCAAACTAAGCAGAGCTAGTACTATTGGTAGTAGAGAAGTGATAATCATATTGAAGTGATAAGGAACATCCAACAGACACGCGTGAGTGTTATAACCAGATATATGCTGTATATCGCGTTCGATAAGTGCAACAGGTCATTATGCTCTACTTGTCTTTCGCCAAAATGAGCCACGCCCGTTCTGGTTAATTTAATTTATCAGCAGGGTGCGCAACGAGCTGGCGAAAGTTGATTTTGGCTCTAAAAATAAAGTAAACCACTTACGGCCCAAGATGTAGAATGCATATAAATTTATTTAGAACGATAGTCGTTGGTAAATGCACATTTTATTATAATACATTGGGTGGCAAACAAGCATACGACCAGCATTATTTGAAGCGGTCACTTTAGACATATTAACGCTTGCAACCATGAAATATCGCTCGCGCGCCGCTACCCCCACAGCCAACGCAGCATCTCCTTCCTTTCTGGTGACCTCACTGACTCGCAGGAACACAATAATTCTCAAGGGGATTGTTAATTGGCTGCGGTACTCTGTGAGGGCTTAAAATTACGCTATGCCTTATCTCTCTTTCGACAGAACCTCGTTAGTAAATCAGCAGGGTGCAACACGTGCTGGTGAGATTGACTTTGGCTCCAAGATGGTGGTGAACCACGTACACCCTAAAACATTATAGTCACGTGGGGAGACCGTAAAAGTGAGAGAGTAGTATGTGATGGAGAGTATATGAATGCTTCGATTATGTTGGCTTTGTAACAGATGTACTATTCTACATCTACTATGATACAGTAAATAAGACAATAATGCAACTAGACACCTCTGAGCACAACTCAGTAGCCTGAGCAGTAGCAGCACTCACCTGTCACTAATGTCACAAGTGTCAACCAGCTGGCTACTCGGCTGTACATAATGTCACCATACACAAAACAAGACAAAAAATAAGCCAACCCTTTTTCTGTTATATGCATAGTACCATAACTAATGGTACCTCAGTTTCGTACTCAATTCCGACTTGACGGAGAGTATGAGAGCTATGTTGACAATATAGCTCTCAAAGTTAGCAAGTTGAAGTTACATCATTAAAATGTCGATGGGAATGGGCTTCAGTTTAGCCGTTAGGGTTAACGGCTAAACTGAAGCCGATTCCCATCGAAATTTTTGATTGCAAAAATAAAACCTCTGCTTAGATTAATTGTAATTGTGTTTAACTTAGTTGGTAGAAACCCAGAATCTCTACCGACAAAGTTAAAGATGTTTGTCAATAACTTAAACTTAAGAACTATTTTTGGAAGCAAAATATTTGATGGTAATCCGCTTCAGCTTCGGCGATAGGTCTGGCCATGTCTGCCAATTCAGAGATAGCAGCCCCCTTACCACCAACTCTTATTGCGATTCAATAACTGAATAGAATGCTTATTCATACCAGTGAATCTATGAAATACTCAATTATGAAATAGCATTAGCTCTTACTCAATCTATGAAATAGCATTCTATTCAGTTATTGAATCGCAATAACAGTTGGTGGTAAGAGGGCAGATGGAAGCGTTAGGTGGCAAAAAATGACACGAGAAAAGCGGCCGGAATTTGCAACGATTATGTAAATGGAGGATTGCATATGGTGTATTATTGTGCACATCGGTGAAGGCTTATATCTAGCAGATTGTATAAGGCTTTGTCAGCAAATACAGGCTGATTATGATAAGAATTCTGTGTAATGGTAAATAACATTACCTTAACGAGAACAGAACACAGTTAAGTGGTATTTCCGAAAATTCGCCAATGGATGTATAACGACCAATGTTTCTTGAAGAACCCCATATTGTAGTATCCTGGGCAAATGTTGACAGGGAGTTTATTCCACAACTTAAAAGTGTAAACACCACAAAGATCTGTACTCCACTTACACATTCATAGAAACTAATGTTCGCTGAGTGGTCGAAATTCGACAATAATTCATTTAAACTATGCCTTTAACAATAAGCAAAAGAGTATATATGTGTGTGTGTCAAAGACATGGTAGTGTGTGTAATTGATTTAATGTATTTTTATCTTATTTTAAAAAAATATTAGCATTCTGCACTCCTTGTATAAATAAACTATAAGTCTTCTTCACGTCACTTTCACGTATTAATATATATAATATATAGATATCAATTGTTCTTCATACATATATTTGTGTTGTAGTATAGTACGAAATAATGGCGACAAAAGATAAAATCGACTCGGAGCACATCTTCAGCCATCGTCGAAACTCATTCAATGGAAAACTTGGGCAACAGGAAAACATAACTTATTCGTAAAGGGAAGCTTGAAAGCCGGGGAGGTGAGAAAAGCATCTGTTATTTTTTTGCCTTTATATTAACGACGAACCGTATAAAAAGGGATTGCTATGAATGGTTGGCTATCAATGATTTATAGTAAATGAATTTATATAAAATTACCTATTTATTTGTACTAGCCTTTATTTAGTCTCTCTGCGGTGTCTTGCAAAGACTTGCAAGTTAAATTTGAGCCATCTTTCAGTGCATAGTTGAGATAAAATTAAACACACTAATTGGGTTCTCGTGAAAATGAATGAAGATCTAAATGCTGCCAGTTAATTTTTTTATCCGCCATGGCGGCCGCCTTAAAATGATAATTTATTTCCATATTACCCGCTATGATATGGATATCGAAAGTACGGGTTCGTTGAGAAAAATACAGTAACTAAATTGTTTAGTAATTTGTTTATTAACAACTTATAAAAGCTTGTTTATTATATATTATATTTGGAATGGTTTTTAGACGTTTTATGAAATATTCTTAAATACGGCCGCAAGACCCAAGCTTTTATCTTGTACATTAATATAAATAGAAAAACGAAAAATAAATAAAACACACACAAAAAAAAACAGGTGCCTGTTTTTTTTATTACCGATTATAGCGAGCAATGCTATGTAGGCCGCTTAGAATCATCTAGTGGTAATAATATTAAAACTCACGTGAGACATTATACAAAATTAATTAAATAAATTAAACGGGTCACTCACGTCTTTTTGTCGGGAAAGCCGAATAGTTTCGATCTCAAAAGGAGACCTTCATTAGTGGTATTGAGTTTGTATATAGCGCTGATGTACTACTGTAGTTGGTTTACTATGATTCAATGTTAAGGAGTCTACATGATGAATCCGTCGTCCCGGCAGCACAGCCCGGGCGACCAGGCAGTCTGGCTTGTTTGAAACAGAAATATTTAGAAATAAGACTGGCGCGTCGGCCCAACCCACCCGGTCTGACCCGCCAGGCTGGCGGGTAGGGTGTGTAGACCCCATTATAATGATTGGTAAAATAAGTTTTAACGAGCTTTCAGTAAAACAAAATTATAACAATATTCAGTCTAATAGATCAACTTTTGCCAAATGAAGTTTTAATTACTCTAATTCGCAGCTGTTCCGACATTACAACTTTGTCTCCTACGTAGAGTTCGTTCAGTTGTCGTCACTTTCACGCACTGCCCAGGGAACTTTATCGCGTATTCGTGTTAAATTACACCCTTGGGATTTCCCCAACGGATTTGTTACCATTATTTACTTCATATATGGTATAATAATAATATAATAATATTCCTGTACAAATTACACACGGTCACCTAGTACCAACCTAAGTAACTTTTCTAATACCCATAGTACGGTTGTACTATGGGTACTAGATAACTGATATTATACTTAAATACATTTTTTTTTGTAAATACATACCTACATACATATAACACATTGAAACACCCAGACCAAGACAAACAGACATGTTGATGCACACAAATATTTTGTCTTGTGCGGGGATCGAATCCGTACCTTGCAGTCAAAGTGGCCATTGCTAACCAATGGTCGAACCATTGAGCTCGTCGGTATAGGTTATAGGAGTGTAGGCAGCGTGTGGAGCTACGCTACGAAGCGATTTGCGCGTCCCCTTGATATGGACTGATAGCGGTGAGAAGCGGCTGGATGCGGAAAGCGGAGGATCTTTGATGGAAGGCATTGGGTGGGGTCTATATCCAGCAGTGAGTAGATCGATTAGCTAATGATGATAATAATCTAAAGGGTTAACAGGGTAACAGTCTATGTTAATAATCTAGTTAATAATTAATAGAATACGTATCGCAAAATTAATCCATGCTAATTAGACAAGTAACAAGGGCGGTGAAATGGTGTAAAGATTTTTAGAAAATTATTTATGTAATCTATATATATAAAAATCAATGCCACTTTTCGTTGTAATTTTATAACTCAAGAACGGGCTCACCTATCCAAACCAAATGTTTAGGCTTTGTTCGGACTATTTAGTAGATGGTTTATGTGAAGTTTGCACAAAATCGGTAGAGCGGTTCTTCATTTACCACATTTTTTGTAACAAATGAATTCAATAAATGGCGGAGCATTATGTTAATGCGGATTTTGCTGTCAAATTGAAGCCTTTTTCAGATGGGGATTGTGCTGTCAAATTGAAACTTTTTTCAGTGTTGACAGTACAAATTATTTCACTTTATACGTAGCGAAGCACGTACCGGGCCGCTAGTATTATATATTACGATCGCTATTATATGTTATATATAGCAATAGCAGACGGGGGATGAAAGACCTAGAGTGGAGGCCACGCATAAGGCGACGAAGCGTATGGATGCGGAAAGCGGAAGATCGCATATGGTGGAAAGCATGTGGATTAGGGAAGGCCTTTATCCAGCAGTGAGTAGATACAGGCTGTTGTAGTTATTATTAATATTGCAATTTGTTAACGGAGTATTGTTCACGCGCTGGCACTCCCACTGCTAACTCAGCATCTTCTCACATCTGCCCCCTTACCACCATCTCTTATTGCGATTAAATAATTGAATAGATTGCTTATTCATACCAATGAATAAGCGACACTATTTCAAATGGAATAGAGTCGCTTATTCATTGGTATGAATAAGCATTCTATTCAGTTATTGAATCGCTATAAGAGATGGTGGTAAGGGGGCTGGTAACCTCACTTACTCGCAAGAACGTAACAATTCCCAAGGGTATTGTTATTTCGTTGCGGTCTTCTGTAAGGTAGAGTTACTTCCCCGGTCGGGCTAGAAATGCCTTATCTCTCTTTCACCTTTAGCAGAGCACAGCGCGGCTAAAGAAGTTTTCACTCCACAATATCAATTAAGAATTAGATGGTACGATATGCAAAGTGACCCTCATCGGGTCGCCAGTCTGAATAATTTGCCAGGGTCTCCCGTTACCGAGGCGTATCTCAGGCGGAAAGAACAATTACTGAAGTTTTAGGCATTTGGGAGTATCTAATTTTCTCGGCTGTTAGGGTCTTTTGTTAGATACATAGCTACGTACTTATATACTCGTATAGTACTTATATAGGTACTATATTTTCACTCCTTGCTCTCATTTTTAGGGTTCCGTATCTCAAAAGGAAAACAGAACCCTTATAAGATCACTTTGTAGTCCGTCTGTCTGTCTGTCAAGACCCTTTATCTCGAGAATGCGTGGAGGTATCAAGCTGAAATTTGAACAAAAACAGTAAAAAAATCAAACTGCTAAGTTTACGTAAAAAAAAGTTACAGCAGTTTATTCAGCAAAAAACGCAGATGTCGACACATTCTCAAGGGAATCAAAACCTATAGGGTACTTCCCGTTGACCTAGAACTATGAAATTTGGCAAGTAACATCGTTATAGACTACAAGTACAAGAATAAATCTCAAAACTATACATTTGTAATTAAATCTTAAAAAATATTTTTGTCTATATTTTTTTATAGGAGGTCGAAATTTCAAATTGAAGCTATTAGTTCAAATGGGGTATCATATGAAAGGGCTCGATGTGCACATTGCAAAATATATTTTATTTATTTTTTCTGACGCATTATTTTTTATTTATAATGAAAAATATCAAACTTATAATGATCCTACGGAACCCTCGGTGAGTCCGAATCGCACTTGGCCGGTTTTTTTAAAGTACCTAGACTTTGGAGCATGGACAGAGAATACACTACATTTTATAGACACCTGTTTGGTGTGGCCAACGTGAGATAGAGAATGTTGCATATTTTATATACCGCTGTCATACAACAGTTTCGTACATTATTGTGCTTTCGTGTGAAAGAAGTGAAGAAGAGGTGCTCAAGGCGTCGTTGCGCGTGTCAGTCTAATCGATCACGCAAGTTAAGCAATGTCGACCGTAGCCTGTCTATGGATGGGTTTATTTATCTCGAACTCTTCCGTGCTTCGGAGGTCACGTTAAGCCGTCGGTCCAGGTTGTTGTATTTAGACGACAATCGTTAAGTCAAGGCAGTGGCCTTTGGGCGGCTGAAACACTGGCCTCCGCCATCCCGCAGTGGAGTATGCTCTAAACCCTTTCTATTGAGGGGAGTACTAAACATACCACCTAGGCGGGTGGAGGTGAATTTTTCCATTTTTATAATATTTATTATATTCTGCGAAGTTGGTCGAAATCAACGATTTAAATAACAACTGGTATTATAAAGAAAGAACTAAAAAAGTACTACAGTGTTTCGATCATCAAACCCTTTTATTTGATACCTATAACATAGGGGTTAATGTAAATGTACCTAATATAAATCGCCATTTTGTGGCTTTTGTCATATTAATCATCCATTGTCACGAGAACTTAACGAATTTGCCTAATTTCATTTCAATCGAACACTGGAAAGTGGATAAAATTTTACTTGTATGATTTGATAACAGAAACCGCAGTGAAACTATTGAGCTTGTAAAAAGATCTTCTCATGAATTTGTAGATTCAATATACTTGACTTTTGAACTGTCATTAATTAAAATGAATTTCCCATCTTGTTTGGACTAGTTAACGAAACTCGTTACCAGGCCCAACCCGAGCCCCGCCACTTCGATGTCTATCGATCCCGAGATGTATGACCTCTACCATCGGTGCTGACGGCTGGCGAAACTTCACTCCTTCAAAGTAACTTGCGGCTTAAACGTCTGCTTTGTTACTTTCAACTTTTACGACGAAAGGTTAAAATGGGAAGTCTAAATATGTTGAGATACATTCAGAATTTTTACGCATACAGCTACAATATATATACATATATGTAATATTGAAAATCGATTATAATATGTCTTTTGCGCGTAGTGAATTAGTTTACCATTTATATAGAACAATAGTCCTCTGATGTAAGAAGATCAGCTAGCACAATGGGTAGTTCTTCTCAGGAGACTACATCATGGGGGTTCTTCAAAACGGGCGTGAAGAGGTTTTTACAGGATCGGCAACGCGCGTGTCCTTGTGTTACAGGCGTTCATAGGCTATGATAATTGATTTCCATCAGGCGGGTCGTATGCTTGTTTGCCAGTTGCCACTTTAGTTGTATAAAATAAAACAAACAATAATTGTTAAAAAAAACAGCGGAGCATGGCATACCTAGTATGTATGATAATTAAGCATTTAATTTCACTTATATGGGAACCTCCTATCTCGAACACAAGAAGCATTTCGATAATCGATAGTTAGGGTATTTATGTAATAAACACTGGTGCTATCGCAATGTACATATACACACTTAAAAAAAAACAACAACAAAATGCCATCCAGTTGATAATATTCCTTTTGGGAAATCGATTAAAAAGAGTTTTTCAGAAGCGATCATCTGTATCGAGTTATCTGAAGACGGAGTGATCTTTACACTGAATCATGTTAGCAATTGTCCAAATTGAGAGCAGCCGACCTTGTGGCTAATGGGCCGTGAAATGCTTCTCCGATGTGCGTTCTTGAGTTATACTATCCGTTATTCGTTTCGATTCTTTGAACCTTTACTGGATATCACTAAGCATATTGGAGTTATGTAAACTGAACTTATGTAAACTGAACCGGGTTTCACTAGATGATTTATTGTGAAAATTGATTGGGATTTTCCCACATATCTAGAGTAACTGACATATTTACTAACAGGTATTGTTAACAGATGGCGTTATTTTGAAATGCCGAGTTTTTCTCGGTGCCTTTAAAAAGAAAACGAATTACTCCAATATTGTTACTAGCTAGATCTATTTTTCATCGCCATATCTTTATGCTAAATAGTAAATTTCATCAAAATCGTTAGGGCTGTTTGAGAGATTTTCGTGGCGTATATAGGAATTTATATAAGCATTAGCTTCCGCCCGCGGCTTCGCCCGCATAAATGTCGGTTATATCGCGCCAAAAGGTAGCCCTACGTCTTTCCTCGGAACATAATCTATGTCAAATACCATGACTCATGCACAATATCAAAATTAAGTGGCTACGGGCAGCCTAGCAAAACTAACTGACATGTCCATGCCAATTTTCATTCATATTGGTCTAGCCATTAAGTCGTGAAAATGTAACAAACAGATAGACAGACGAACGAACACTTTCGCATTTATAACATTATTATCGGTATATGATTATTTTACAAGACTTCTTGGCTCTTCTGTGTAGACAAAGTAGGTAATATACAATCCTTTTATTTTAGATCACAGCATCTCAGACTTTTTCTAGTAGACTCCTTGTCGTAGATACATACGCGTATCTCCATTTTACAGTCATCATCATCATCAACTTGTATCTACCCACTGCTGCATTTAGGCCTTCCCTAATGCTTTCCACCAAATATGATCCTCCACTTCCTCATACAGTTCTATAGTCTACAATCGACTCGTAAATGTGCGGTGTTAGTAATTGTTGCTGGTTGTAGTACCTGTTAGTAAAAAATTAAGCGATGATATTTATAAAAATATACATCCCAGATATTCCAGTATTTTTTTTTAGAAAATTTGTTGTATAGTATAATCGATGTATATGTTATTCGATGTATAGTATCACTTTTGCGCCTCCAAAAACCCCAATAGACATAATAGAAATATAGGTACCTAAGTTAAGAATGCTTACGAAAATTATGCAATATATGCGAAATTTAATATAAGAAAAGTAGTCTACAAAATATCCCTTCCATAAAACGATGACACAGCGCATAGTTGGAATCCAGACAATATGGCCGTATGAATAAAATATGGAACGGCAGGCCTCGTAGTCGTTGTATACTCGTAGTCA
The DNA here is from genome assembly GCA_937001555.2 of Hypsopygia costalis. Taxonomy (NCBI): domain Eukaryota; kingdom Metazoa; phylum Arthropoda; class Insecta; order Lepidoptera; family Pyralidae; genus Hypsopygia; species Hypsopygia costalis. The sequence goes on from OW443328.2 coordinate 22,728,470, forward strand.
AGAGACCTTTTATTATACTTCTTATGTTACTTGACGTCGGCTTCTATTGCTTCTATTGCTTTTTAACTGACTCCAAAAAATGAGGAGGTTCTCAATTCGGCTGTATTTTTTTTTTGTTTGTTACTTAATTACTCTGTGATTTATAAACCGATTGAATAATAGTAGTTTATGAAACTGTTGCATAATAAGGGTTATTAAAATACGAGTGTGAGTTTAAAACATGAGCCGAAGGCGAGTGTTTTAATAGACCACACGAGTATTTTAATACCTAATTATGTGCAGTTTCATACACTACTTTATCTAATCTCATGAAATATATGATAATAATATTTTAAATACAACCATGAAGTTAATTTAACAGCTATAATTCTTACCTATAAATCCATTTGCAGATCGAGCATGCGTAGTGCGCATGCGCGACGCGCCGCGCGGCGCCGCGTTCACAGATTATGTAGAAAAATTTTGCATAGTTGCAATGTATTTGCATTGCAACCTGTTTAAAATACCTGTATCCAGGGCTGAAGCTGTATCGAAATGGTAAAAAAGTTATTTTACGATACAGTTGTCCATAGAAGAGCTGTATCGAAAAATAACTTTTTAAATTTATTTTGATAGCTTGTGCGTAAAGACTGTCATTAAGATACTGTGTTCAGTTTTTTAATGTGTAAATTTCAGTATGAGATTAGATAAAACTTTTTTCTTCCAACTATGCTTTAATTTCATCACAATCACACTAAAAACTCAGTACAAACCGAGTCTTTAATGCTCTAGAGCAATAAAAATGTATGAAATTTCATTATTGCACAGTTTTTTTTAATCGCACCAAAAGGTGCCAATCTCAATGGATTAGCTCTATTCAGCCAGCCGATATCAATACTTTTTTTTCGTACGTATTTTTCGTTTCTATCCTACTTGTTCCAAATTTAAAAAATGATTGCTGCTAACTCTGAGTTAAAAATGAAAGAAATTTAAAAAAGTGATTTGGCGGGAACTTTGTTAATTTTGCTTGACAATATTTTTGGAAACGATAAAAGTGTGATACTATCTGATTTTGAGTGCTTCGGCTTCGAATTAAAATGGAATCATCTAGCGACATATTAACTCCGGAAAACATTCTAAATGAAGCCGACAGTGTTATAGAAATATAAATTTGCCCAACAAAACTCTTACCTTACGTTTAATAATTGCTCAAACATAACTTTTAATTTCAATAATTAAACTTCTATTTTAACTGTTTGATATGAGTTTCTTTTATCTACTATTCCTATAGGTATTAGTTGAAAGAAAAGCAGATTATGCACCTCGCCTTAAGTAATTTATGTTGCCCTCGTGCCTGTTAGATTAGAGCCCTCGCTGACGCTCGGGCTCTAAATCAGGCACTCGGTGCAATAATAAATTACTTTGTGCTGGATGCAATAATCTACTATTTTATTTGAAAGAGTATACTTCCAGATTGGTCCAATATTTTTTTCATCATCAGCCTGTATCTACATAAATCTATCCACACGTATGAGGAGCATACTCCACAACCTTGAAAACACTGATCTTCGCCAACCCGCATATGCATGCGGGTTGGCGAAGATCAGTGTTTTCAAGCCGCCTAAAGGCCACTGAATCGTCTTAACGACTGTCATCTAAGGGCAATATATATATAGCATAGGCATAGAAGAGCTCGAGATAAATAAACCCATCCATGAATAGACTATGGTCGACCTTGCTTAACCTGCGTGTTTAATTAGACTGACGCGTGCAATGATGTCATTGAGCTCCTTAGGACGCCAACGAGCTTCGAGAGAACGGGTCGACCGAAGAAAATTTTGGAATGTCGAAAAAACGTGCCGTTAATGGCGTATTATAGATATAAGATGGCTTACCGTCAACCTAACCTTTGAGCCAAAGCTCTTCCGCTCGTGATGTACCATGTAGAATGACTAATGAGGCTCCGACATAAAAGAGGAAGGGCACAAGGTAGGTATAAACTACGCGATTGGGGAAGTATATACTGTCATCTCAAATAACAACGCGGCCAAATAAAAATTTCTTAAAGGCTTAGAGGATTGTTTCTTTTAAGTACTTTAGAATTAGATTCTAGTAATTAGAGTGTTGTTCCATCGAGTGAATGAGGTCACCAAGACGGAGTAGTGGCGAGGGCAGGAAGGCAGTGGCAGGCTCCAAGCATCTATATATAGGTTTAGGTCACCGCTTCATCAGGTGAGCCGTATGTTTGTTTGTCACCTGACGTGTTATAAACTCTTCATCATCATCATCATCAGGTTATTCTCCACTACAGGACCACGACCCTCTCTCGACCGTCACAGACAGGAGGATTTGGCCTACATTCCCCACGCTGGCCAGACGGGTTGGGGACGCCTGATCGATGTTTTAAAATGTATTTCCCTTATTCGCCTTCTACGACATCCACGGGAAGAGACGGAGTGATTCTATTCTAGTCTGCCGGAAACCACACGCCCGACTAGATATATAAACTCTTAATGCCTTTAAAACCCTTGCTAAAGCTTGTCATCATTCATTGAACTCTGCCTAATTAGATAGTTAATTGATTCAGCAGTTATTCTGTCTAATTGTCTGTTATTCTGTCATTTGTCGACTGTATTAACTACTTATAGCTTAGCACTTGTTTTTCTGTATCTCCTAACTTTTTGTACATATGTATGTGTTTGTATAAGTATTTATTATATTTGTGAAAATTTTCTTCATAAATTTATTATTTTATTTACTTTGATTTTACTGCGCCACCTACCTGTTTTGCTTTTTTCACCTTTCATCTATCCTATGATTGTCTGGAATTTCCGCTTAGCGTAAAAGTACTACTTACTTTGTACCTACTCCAATTCTGTACTTTGTGTCTTTTGTAAATTTATATATTGCGGCAATAAAGTGTATTGTGTGTGAAGAGATCGATCGATCGAATCGAACACACAAGTTAAGCAACGTTAGCCGTAGCCAGTACATCGATGGGTTTATTTATCTCAAGCTCCTCCGTGCTTCGGAGGGCACGCTAAGCCTTTAGGCGGTTTGAAAACACTGGCCTCCGTCAACCCGCAATTGAGTAGCGTTGTGGAGTATGCTGTAAACACCTTTGATTGAGGGGAGACCCCTATCCCAGCAGTGGGATGAATAGGGTTGACGAAGAAGAAGAAGAGGAAAGTGTATTGAATTATCAAATTAATTTATTAATATATACTTAAAATAAAATAAGAATCACTTACATCTGAAATACTTTTTAACTATTTAACTGAGTTAAATAAATAGCTTAGCTGCAGACTGCATACGTTGCTATTCACCCCACGGCTTATCACAGCTGTTACTTAACTTTAGCTGTAAGGAACTGAAAGTAGGTCAGTCGGCCACAAGCCCTCGAGTCTTCCACATGAAATAGATGCACGAATGTTTTAACTGACAGCTAAAGGCGAATACACACCAGAGCATTCTCAAGAGCCTTTCCATGTAATTAATTGATTCAGGAGTTATTTTGCGAGAGTCAAATTTACAGGCAATTTGATCTACACAATATTGCGTGCTTCCGCCACCAATTAGTTCATGCAAATTACTGCTGGCCGGCACCCACCCACTGTTGTTTGTAGTTGTATGCGACTGTCGTGGCTGCTTGCTGAGTAAGTAGAGACGACCAAAGCAGCCACGGCAGTCTTATACAACTACTAACACCAATTAGTTCATGAAAACTACTGCCGGCTGGCACCCACCCATTATCGTTAGTAGTTGTATGCGACTGCCGTGGCTGCTTGCTGCGTGAGCAGAGACGACCAAAGCAGCCACGGCAGTATCATACAACTACTAACGGTAGTGGGTGGATGCCAGCCGGCAGTAGTTTTCATGAACAAATTGGTGGCGGAAGCATGCAAAGTAGTGTAGATCAAATTGCCTTTCCATGTAATCCAACGTTCGTACGAATGGTATCAAAATAACAAACGCCCAATGTAATAAAGCATTTCCATGTAAGGCTACTATCCTTTTTACTTTCCTCGGATTTGGATTTTGGGATGTATTTGGTTCACCACGATCCTTAGAGCAAAAGCCAACCGACTAGCGAAAGAGGCTCTGGCAAGTGGCAATAGAGAGGAAGGGTACAACGTATTTGTAAACTGCCCAACTAGGTAAATACCTCCACCGAACAGAATACCGCAGCCAAATAGTACAAGGAGTTGCTGTGTTGACAGCGAGAATGGTGGTGCTCGAGCGATATTTCATGTTGCGAACGTTAATAAATAAATAAATAAAATATTTGTTTATTTTGGCAATGACTGCCCATTTGTTAGTAACAATTTATCTTAGACGCTTTATTTTTAACAATTTATATTAGTGAATATAATAATAATAATTTTGAAAATAGCTTTAATATTTAATATGGCTACGGTAATCGCTTAACATCCGGTGGGCGGTATATAATGTCATAGTTTGTACGACGTTCGGGGAGCGTCCAGACTGTATATTGTCCGTAATTCTGGCCCTTAAATTTTATTATAAATTTGAAAAACCGGCATAGTGTGTGTGGGTCGTAGCAAAGCATAAAGCATATTTTGTTATTTTAGTTGTTCTGGTGGTTTTACATATATGTAACCCTATTTCCATGTAACGTTTCAGGGAATGCTTGGCGTTTAAATGCTCATAGCGAGTGAGAATTTAATTTTGTAATCTTTTCGTTTAACTATACGTCCATAATTAAGTAATAAGTTCAGCACTCGAAAATAAACAACTTTTATTATGTGGCGTTAGTCAAATCGCGAAAAAAAAATATACAGCTGTTTCTTGCATTTTTTTTTGTTCAGTAACTGGACTCAATCGGCGTCTTGCGTAGACGATCTTGATGCGAAGAGGCGCGGTGCGGCGTAAAGGCTACAGACGGTCAACGGCTAAGGAAGTGACCAAGTGTCGCGAAGTGAAGCGAATGTGATCATTTTTCTTGATATAACTATATCGTTAAATTGATTGCGGTGCGGCACTCTTTTGCTGTTTGCGATGGTGGCGCTGGGAATTCCCGCGTACGTAGGACAAAGCCATCATATCGCATCGCGTCACATTGAAATATCATGTCACAGCATTCGCGTCCGCTTTGAAGCGCTATGCGCCATCGGGAAGAAGGGACTACACGTAGCCTTAAAGATCTTATATAGGGTGTAATTTTTACTTTTATTTCTTATATAGGGTGTAATTGTTACTGATCAGGAAACAATAAAAAAACTATACATTAAAAAACAAAATCAGTTTAGTTTTTCTAGTCATTTTAGTGTATACTATGATGTTGATAAAACTGAAAGCGCGTCGGCAGTGCTAAAAGTCGCCACCGCGTTGTGACCGCGCGTGCGAGTGGGACGACTGACCCGTACGCAAAAGTTGATTAACTTTTAGGTTTTTTTATTGATTCGTGAATAATACAATACTATTCATATATACTTAATCGTCTCCTTGAATTTGACCAGCCTTTAGAAATACAGCCTGTATAATGGACCGGATTTATTAATCAATAAAAAAAAATCGTCGTTAATATGTTAAAGATCAAAAAACTAAAGATATTGTTTCAGTTTTATCACAAATTGTAATGTATTTTGTATTATATTATTATGTAAGTACAGTCAGATCCAGATAATTTTATAGAGAAAATAGCTAGTTCTGGTTGTGAAATATATTTACATACCTATGTAATAAAGCAGAACTAGCTATTTTCTTCTCTACTCTTCTATTGTTTTGATGACGAAAGAACAAAAAGTTGAAATCATTCAAATGCTACCTACTTGATAACTTCCAAGTGAACTTAATAGTTTAGTAGTAGCTCCACTAAATTTGCTCGTAAATAACGAGTCGACAGACTCGTTAACAATGAGTAGAGGTTCTCACTGGAGGACACACTCAAAATGTGACTGCAGCCTTCACCACATCTGCATAAAGCACACATTATTGCTGATAGCAGATACATCTCAAAAGAAAAAAAAAATAACGAGCAAATTAAGCGAAGCATTTGTACAATATTATTTCAACAGAGCATGCAATGCAATGCATGCAAAGCAATGGGGGTGTAAGTGGTTCATCAAGATCTTTGAACCAAAGCCAACTTCACCTGCACGTGGTGCACCCTGCTGACTGACAAACGAAGCTCTGGCGAAAAGAGAGGTAGGGGGCGTAACTGTAAGCTACCCGACTGGGGAATGTACCTCCACCTCACAGAATACCGCAGCCAAATAACGGTTCCCTTGAGGGTTGTTGTGTTCCTGCGAGTGAGTGAGGTCACCAGAAAGAAAGGAAGGAGATGCTGCGTCGACAGCGGGGGTGGCGGCTCGCGAGCAATATTTTATGTTGCAAGCTTTAATATGGCTACGGTAACCGCTTCACATCAGGCGGGCCGTATGCTTGTCTGCCACCCGACGTAGTATTTTAACAAAGAAGTTATTTTAACAAAGAAGACCATTTCAATGAAGTAGCAGCTGGAAAAAATGTCAGTCTACACGCTCGAGGATAAAATGAAACAAACAAATATAGTACAGAGTTTATTTTCGTAATTTTACTCAGATATAACAGCAATTGTCGCTCTTCAATCACGCTCTCATTCTAATAATATTTACACAAAAACTGGAACTATTTCTTGCCGAACTAGAAATCAGGTCCTGTCACGTGCCTTTCTATTTTCATTACGCTAGAAGAATATAATGTTAAGGCGATACATCGGAGAAACTAGCGTAGCCAGTGAAAAATATATAAAAACATAATTTTGTCAGAAAGTAAATAACTTAAATCACTTATACAATTACGTCGAAATGGGCGTCCATAACGGTTTCGACATGTTTTTAAATCTGTCTAAGTTCAGATAACTTGAGAATTTACATATTAAAGCATTTTGACATCACTTATCTTATGACGTCAGAATGCTTTAATGTCTACATAATATTGTTCACTTTTATTTAATTTCTTTTTCAATGGCAGCGCTAGGTTCTACGACGTAGCCTCGTAGCATGTAGCCCTTGAAATGTATAGGATTGACGTACGTACGTCAATTCATAATTAGAACTCTATCAACATAGCATTTCGAATACAGAAAGCCAGTTATCTAGAAGTCCGGGGGGTCAGGGGTCCTACCGGCTAAGCTGAATCCGATTGCCATCGGAGTTTTGATTGCGAAAATCAAACTTCAACTTAGATTTAAGGTAGTTGTGTTTTTAACTTACCTATTCGTAACGCTGAAGTTCTACGGACTAAAATGTTTGTCGGTAAGGTGTCGTTTTGGTGGTGTCAAGTGGAAGGAACGGTTACCGACAAACATTTTCAGTTTAGTCCTATTTTTCAACTTAAGACTTATTTTTCGAACTAAAATAATCGATGCAAATCAGTTTCAGCATTGGCGGTTGGTGCCTCAGATCAGATTTTAATATGAAAATTGACGCAAAACATAAAAATGCAATGGCAATTTTAACCCTTACATGTTTACGTATTTTACACTTGTTTCGTGTTTATATTATTTGTAGTACAAACTGTTTTGTAGTCAACGAAGAAACATTCCATTTTTATTTCCTTTCTGGTCCTCACATACCTTCAACAATTCCATTTACACTAAAATAAACATATACAAATTTGAAGCCCGCCATTAAATGACGACCTTGTTTTACAATAATTACTTAGATTTTGCTACATTTTTACAATAGAATTTGTAATACCTACGTGGTAATTATATTTTTATATCTTTTTCTTTTATTTTCGACGACATTACTATAATCTGTGTACATGTTTCCAGTAAATGTGAAGCAAATGACTTATTATCGTTTCACTTTTGTATGTAGAATATTAAGATAAGCCTTGTACTTACATAATAATGCAGATGTAGGCCTATGTGCAAGATAACTTATAGAAATATAAATTATATTGTATAGTATTGATATACTGGGCATGTAATATCATTTTATATATTATTATATAATACAACATTGTTGAATATTATAAATAATGGAGTGCAATGAATGCACAAATTTAATTACTAAATCTGTATCACATAACATAATGTTAGATTAAATTATGACTTATTATAATATTATAAATAATAATATCCGTAATATTAATATGGCAACAAAATATATTTACTAGCTAAGCACCTAGACCAGTAGGACTTTAGGTATTTACAGTCAGTTCTGTACAGTCAACCTTACGTTATTGTATCACTCGTGTCTAATCGTTATACATTTTTATAATAAAATTATTGCCAATCAGCTAATATTTAACAACGATTAAAGATTCTCAAATTACTATCAATTTATTATTATGATGACGATAAATTTCAGGGTTCACCATGATAAATGCAGAAGTACCGTAAAGTTTCCGTTACAGTATACTTTCTCTATGCTAAGTAGATACCAAATATTTACAAAATGAAGACAAACACGATATGCACTGTACATTTATTGCAGACTTGGGCAACGGTTTTTAAATGCATCAATATTGGGTCTGCATCTTATAACGACATTCTACGATACCTTTATACAACTATGTTAATAAGCAGAATAAGGGTCATTCACATATTTGTGTCGTAAACGATTACCATCGGATTTGTGGCTAGGATTTTTTGACTGGGAAAATCAAACTTCAGCTGAAATCGGTGGTAATTGTGTTTAGCTTATTTAAATTTAGGTAATTAGTTATTCACTTATTTGAGTCGTAAACGATTGCCATCAGATTTGTGTCGTAGCCGATAACCATCGGATTTTTGACTGGGAAAATCAAACTTCAGCTGAAATCGGTGGTAATTCTGTTTAGCTTGGCTGGCAGAAACCCTAGAGCTTTACCGACTAAGCTGAAGATATGTGTCATTGACTTTTAACTTATTGGAATCAAAATGTCCGATCGAAATCGGCTTCAGCTTAGGCGGCAAGGCCCCAGTTTTAATCATAGAAGGGCATCTATTGTCTACAGTGTAGACAATAGATGCCGACAGTGTAGACAATAGTGTAGACTCTACACTAATACACTTAAAATGTGCGAATGATCCTTAATATTAATTATGTGGTCTCAAGTGAATTTAATATTATGTACCTCTGTAAATTAATAAGTATAGCGACCTCGGACTAAGTAGGTACTTAGGCTGTGCTTTGCTTCTAAAAATTCGAATGCTGGACGTCGCCAAGCTGAGATCCCGACTAGGAATCACGTGTCTTTTGTAGTCAAACTAAGTTTAGTTTACTAACTTTAGTTCAGTTCTCACACACTGCGTAGCACACAGCACTTTCACACATGATATGGGGATTCTTTTTGTCATTTCTCACTGGTGATTAGTGAGCCGAGAGTAGGTCACAGGGTAGGGCTTGTTCTGGCGCAGTTAGGTGGTGCATCGGCTGAAGATCGCGATGATGGCCACACTGAAGATAACTGAAGTGAGAGGTCTGGAAATAGCCGTTCCCGCAGTTTTTGGTGTCGATGTGTATACGTTCTTCTCTTCACCAGAATAATGTTTGGTTCCTATTAGGACAAAATATTGTGTATTAATAAAGTTGACAAAATAAACGATTAATTATTATGAAACAAAGTAGTCATAGTATACGCAGGTCTGCAGCTGTCAGTTACTCCGCTTACTATACAACGGATTTTGTAGTTTTCCCTATCCTGTAGGAAATTTCTTCAGAAAGATTTATATATACATACTCGTATATGTCGCAGCCAAGTGGTTAAAATAGCAATTCAATTGAACGATTAGCTGTTTCATTAAACAACGCAATTCAGCCTCGTACCTAGTTTTATAGCTGAATCATTATAGCATTTAGAAATTAGATACAGGGACGGACGAACGGATTTTTAGTCAGCTGTGTGTTATTAGTAATCGAAGATTTGTATGTTTCTTGGTCACCGCGGCGCTAGTTTCGTTTTGTTTACGATATGGCGTAAAGTGTTTTTTGTCGTTTTTTTATTTTAAACTACACAGAATTATTGATTGGTAACAAATAATGAGTTTGTTACGGTCAAAAGGTAAATAACAATATAAAATGGTTAATGTAAAAAATACCTTACTTGGCAGTTGCACACCAGATTATTCATGTACTAGCTCGAAGGAGCTCAGTTACGAGTACTTACGCGTGGTTCTGAGGGTGCAAATATCGTTCTTAGAACACAAGAAAAACCTAACATAATCCAAAATAAATTCAAATTCATGATTGATTTAGTAAATTAGCATTTAATCAGTTAGCTGCGCGTGGTCCAGCTCTGTTGAACGTTACGTTCATCCACTTACCTAAACAACGTTTAGACATGTGGTTGAATGACGTTGTTCAATGAAACAACTAGGCGTTTACTTGATTGGCTATTTTAACCAGTTGGCTGCGACATATATTATCCCATACAAACGAAGCCGAAGCGGGTCGCTAGTATCAATACATATAATAAAACAGTAGGAACCGCGTGTCTGTACATTTGATAAAATTAACAATTAACAAAAATATAATAAAACAGTAGGAACCGCGTGTCTGTACATTTGATAAAATTAACAAAAAATGAGTGTGGGCGATAAAAAAAGAGTAACAGAACACAAAAAAGATTTTTTTGATTTTTTTGTCTGTCTGTCTGTCTGTCTGTATGTACTCGCTAATCTTTAAAACTACTGAACAGATTTTTACGCGGTTTTCACTAAAAGATTAAGGTCATCCCTGAGCAACATATAGGCTTTGTTTCATCGAAATCTGATGACAGATTAAAAAGTTATCGTCATTTAAAGTTTAAAGAAAATTTTTCTTTATAGAAAATCACTCATCACAAAATCTAAGAAACTACAAGTGCTAGGAGTCTCAAATTTTGTATGGGGGTTTCTTTCAGGACGTAGATGCTCACTAAGACGGGAATTTGGAAAATTCAACTCCTAAGGGGGTGAAATGGGGGTCCAAAGTTTGTATGGGGAACCAAGATTAGTTGGACTATTTTATACGAAACTTTACACGAGATCTTCTGTAGATAAATGAGTAAACACGTGTTTCAGGATTTTTCAAAATTCAACCCCTAAAGGGGTAATCGGGTGCAAACGTCTGAAAATCGACATGGGTATTGTTTTTATGGTTTATCGGGTCGCTGATTCCGAAAACAACAGCTATTTTATAATCTAACATAATCGACGTGACACAAGAGCACTCCTGTGGGGGTGCGATGGGGTTGAAATGTTACAATATCAATATGGGTGTTGATTCTATGGTTTTCTAACATGTCAATTACGAAAATGGCATCGATTTGAAAACGTGGACACGAAATTTCCATCTCGGTATAAAAATCCAAGATTTGGAACACCTGATGCAGAACCATAAAGGTTCAGCTAAACTATAAGAAATATAAAAATGACGCCTTAGCAAAAGTTGTTCAGCCTGATGAGTATAAATAGTTTAACAAAATATTGATTGTATTGTAAAAAAAATAACCACACGCAGTGCTACTTTTATTCTTACCTGCTACAAGTTAGACGCAATTATCTTATTTATTTTATATATATATATAAAATAATATATAAAATATTATATATATATATATATATATATATACATATATATATATATATTATATATATATATATATATATATATAATATATATATATATATATATATATATATATATATATATATATATATATATATATATATATATATATATATATACTAGCGGCCGCCCGCGACTTCGTACGCGTGGAGTTAGTTATTTGCAAATAATTATTAATTACAATAATTTTTAATTACATTCGAAAAAGCTAAATACCTAATGAAAGGAAAAAGATGAAAAAGTTAAAAACAATCAATATCTAGACGAATTTTTAGAATCAATGAAGTCGACGGATATTATTTTTTAAAACCTCTTTGTAAAACCTAAAGTACTTTTTATTGTTATAATAATACATCCCTCCTTATAATAGTAAGTATGTAGTTGTTTTCAATATTTTTTATACTTAAATATCATTTAAAATCCTTCTGCCATAATTACTTTAACTCCAATAACATTGGATTTTCATACAAATTTCCAACCCCCGTTTTAACTCCATAAGGGGGTTGATTTCTAAAGATACATTATTAGTACACCTCCATACCATCTATAGAGCATAGATTTTAAATTTCAAGTCTCTTACTTCAAAAACATAGGACTTTCATACAAACTTCCAACCCCCGTTTTAACACCAAAAATAGGTTGATATCTAAAGTTACATTATTAGTACACCTCCACACCATCTACAGAGCATACATTTTAAATATTTCAAGTCTCTTGCGTCAAAAACATAGAACTTTCATACAAACTTCCAACCGCTTTTTAACCCCAAAAGGGGGTTGATTTCTAAAGATACATTATTAGTACACCTCCACACCATCTATAGATGGTCTATAGAGCATGCATTTTAAATATCAAGTCTCTTACTTCAAAAACATAGAACTTTCATACAAACTTCCAACCCCCGTTTTAACCCCAAAATGGGGTTGATTTCCAAAGACACATTATTAGTACACCTCCACACCATCTATAGAGCATACATTTTAAATTTCAAGTCTCTTACTTCAAAAACGTAGAACTTTCATACAAACTTCCAACCCCCATTTTAACCCCAAAAAGGGGTTGATTTCCAAAGATAAATTATTAGTACACCTCCACACCATCTATAGAGCATACATTTTAAATTTCAAGTCTCTTGCTTCAAAAACATAGGACTTTCATACAAACTTCCAACGGATTTTACGACCTACCAGCCAAATTTTAAGTTTGTAGGTGTTATAGTTTCTGAGATTTCGTGATGAGTGAGTCAGTGATTTTCTCTTTTATATTTAGATATATATATATATATATATATATATATATATATATATATATATATATATATATATATATATATATATATATATCTAAATATAAAAGCACAAACCAGAAGAATGCGTGCATTTGCGGGACGCTAAGTAGCAAGATTTTGTGACTCAAAGTCTTTTAAACAACGAGGGGAAACTGTTTTTCTTAGATGCTTCAGTAGGGACTGGAAAAACATACCTGACGAGAGCAATCCTCGCTGAAATCAGGCGCCAAAATAATATCATACAGCAGCATCGCCAGGTATTGCAGCCATAATATTACCTCTAGGCGGAAGGACGCAAATACAATATTCAATATTCTACTCGATTTAAACAGAACGAAAACACCGACATGCTTTGTGACACGAAACTGTGACTAAGCGAAAATGTTTCAGGATTGCTGTCTAATCGTTTCAGATGAATTCGAAATGGCCAACAATGTGGCTTTATCGAGGATTAGTAACGCTTGAGGTCTTTTCATATTAGCTCCCGAAGGAAAGACTCCCTTCATTTATTTTATATTTTTTTTTGAAACTATGGTGACTATCTTAAATAAAAATAATAATTTGTTGACTTTTAACGTATAATACTGCCCCAAATATTTTCTTATGTATCTACTTTAGTTCGTATTTGTATTAATATGCCGGAATCATAAAGTCCACGCGAACGAAGTCGCGGGCATCAGCTAGTATACTAATATAATGGTAAATTAGTTGGCAGTTTTTTCATGGCATTCATAATGGCGTCTTTCGAAGTTCAGTATCGATAATATTAAAATTTTTGGGAGTTCAAAATGTCTAGAGTTACGAGTATGTCATGTTCTTAGATGAGAACTCATGAGCTACGTCGAGCATACAAAACGACTACAACTTAATAGGAAGAGACTGAATCGATATTCAATTCAATGCATCCGCTTTAACATATCGCACACAAATGCGTTAGTAAGTATAAAGTATGACAGACACCATTTCAACACGTTTGTGCTGAATAGCCTGTCGCTACAAAGTGCTCTAACAAACAAATAACTCGACGTTGTGACCTATATTCACAGTACTTTACACTATTGACCACAGTTTTTTATATGTCAATTTATTCTGCGTAGAATCAGCATCAAAAATTGCATTAAAATATGAATGCTGTGTTAATTGATTGTTTGTAACAATGATATTATATGTTACTATCTTGTAACGTCACGCATAAAACATGTCGAAATCAATAAAATTGACTCTGTTTTCTTCTATATTTTAACAATATAGCTAATATTATACTTAAACTCATTTTTTTGTAAATACATACATATATATATATATATATAATACATAGAAAACACCCAGACCAAAGCAGACATGTTCATGCACCCAAATATTTGTCTTGTGCGGGGTAAATGTTATATAGCCATTCGATGACCGGCCTCATCAAACGTACTCTTTCCTACTGTTTGAGAAAAAGAGATTTGTACAGCCAAATCCATCCACGTAACCCGAGTTTACAGTACCTAAATATCTTTGACTCAGCAATGATTAATAGCAAAATCTTGATGGTTAATTTCCGTGATGCTAAAACCCAACATCCTAATATTCTGTAATCTGAAGATGAACTCAAAACTTACCAATATGTATCCCTGATCCCTCCTCCCCGGAACCCTCCTGGTCGTAAGAACTGTCGTCATCGTATCCTCGTCCTGAACCAGAACCTTCTTCGTTCGCCTCGTCCCCTTGCATAAACGATTCTGCTGCGGGAGTATCGCTACCCCATGAGGTCGTCACCAATAACTATAGGGGAAAAATATACATCATATAGACCATGATTATATTACTTTTCTTAATATACTATGCCTTATCTAAACTGAACAAGTTCGGAATTTAAACACAACACGTATATACACATTACACACCTACTCCTTACAAACCAAAATTAACGCACTCAAACACTCACATCGATATGTAATAAATTAGTTATTATTCATACTGACCAATACTTGGTCAATGTAATAAATCATGTTTTGGTTAGCTTTGAGTTGATTTTTGTTAACAGAAATAGGAGCTCCGAGAAGCGGACCTCCGTCAATCTATATGATGAATGATGTGGTGCCAAGTAAGCTTAATTATATTATTAATAATTGACAATTTATTACATTGGCCAGCCATTATAAATAATGACCAATTTATTATATTGACTGTAACAGATACACTATATTTAGTGCGTTTAGTAATACGCATCACTAATGTGCTCTATGCTTTAGCGGGTAGCGTATTTATCTGAGTGTATCGATCTTCACGTTGAATTCAATTTCTTTATTATGGTGAATTGGCATAAGACCACAGTATAAGTAATAATACTACGTAATAATACTAAGTCGTTTTAGTACAAACAGTTGCCAAGTTTTCAAACAAATCCAGTCATTTAGACAAAGGTTAGGCCACACAATACAGACTCTCTGAGAATCTACAAACTGATATAAAAATATTTTACAGCTAGCGGTCGCCCGCGTGAAGTGTCTGATAAACTTTCTTCCCCTGTTTTCCTTAGGGGACGAATTTCTAAACATACCTTCTTAGTACGTCATAGCAATCTTTGTGCAAAATTTCATACTTCTTTCTAGTAGCGTAGTGCGTTAATCCATTAGTGTGCCAGACAGTTTCCTCTTTTATACATGTAAGGCCCCAGATATTAGTGTGAGTTTGGCGGCATTAGCATCGAGACTGGCTTATTCCGTTGATCCGACATAAAACCGTCACCTTAAGGTGTGGTAAGGAATACTCGGCAACGTATTTATCCGTCCTGATAAGTAAGATATTATGTGAATTCCGATAATCAACCCCTTTATTGAATATTCCTGTCCCAAACTCCTACTCCTACACTAAATCCTTTACTGTGCAAGCAGCTCGTCTATGAAATTGTTTTTCTTTTCAATATTAAATGGTTGGCAGGAAGAAATCCCATGTGGGATAAGTCCGCCATTGTACATGTAACTTTCCGATTCTTTATAATATATTTGCATTTCTTTTGTACAATAAAGATTTTACAACAACAACCCCGTTCAGTGTGGATAGATATATGATTAGGATGGCTGTTTTAGGGTGGATAAAGGAATAACACTCGATACTGCAAAAATATGACACACGAAGACTTAAAACAGGCGTTCAGATAGAAAATATCACTATCTATCATAAGTATAGTTTTCAAAAATTCCACAATCTCCAAATATATAAAAAGAAAAGGTGACGTACTGATCCATCATCACACAGTTCAAACCACTGACGGATCGACCTGAAATTTGGCATACAGGTAGCTATTATGACGTACGCATCTCCTGAGAAAGTATTTTAGAAAATTCTCAGCAACTACCTAGATACTAGGGTGCGACGTTGGCGAAGGCTGGCCATATATATATCTATAAAAGGCAACCATGACTGAATGATTTATCAACGCACAGCTCATACCACTAGACGGATCAAGGGCCCTACGGCCGAAGCTGAAGCCGAATATTTTGATACGAAAAATAAGTCTTACGTTTTAGTATAGTAATATCTTCAGCTCAGTCGGTAGAGCTCCAGGATTTCTACCAGTTAAGCTAAACACAATTACCACCAATCTAAGTTGAAGTAGGGCCCCAAGGGTCCCACCGCCGAAGGTGAAGCCGCAATTAAAAAATCCTATGGTAATCTTAATTGGCTGTAATTGGGATTACCTTAGCTGGTAGAAACCATAGAGGTCTACTGACTAAGCTGAATATGTTTGTCATTAACTTAAACGTAAGATCAAAAAATCCGGGAATCGGCTTCAGCTTCGGCGGTAGGGCCCCGGGTTGAAATTTGGCATAAAGAAGAAGTCGCAGGTGCAAGCTAGTATTGTATATAATTAATTCACGCAGGCTGCATTTTACATTAGTGGACTGGTTAACGAGCTTTGTAAATATGATTTCAAGTAATCGTGATAGGATCTTGGGCACACTGAGAGCTCGTAGGCTCGCACAGGTTCTACCCGTTTTATGGTGATCGCTTACGATTTTAATCACAGATAATGTACGTACGTAGTTTAATTAATGCTCCATTCACGTCTTGCAAGTGGGACCTTGTTAGGTTAGGTATTGTAATTTACAATCTTCAAGTTAGTAACATTTAATAATTAATTTTTATTTTAATGTCCAATTCGTTATTTTTCTAATTGAATGTTTAAGTGGATTACGAAACAGTATGGTAATTTAATGAAGTGTCGGTTTAATAAAGCAGTTTTGTTTGAGTGTGATGTTAACGATTTACATTTTTATGAAAATGTAATAAACATTAGAATTAATTAGAGGAATGATATTTTATAAATCGGTTTAGTGCTTTTTAAAATGGTTTCTATGTGAGTATGTCAAATGTTTTTTTAATTGTTTTTTTTTTAAACGTCATTACTCTTGTTGATTATTTAGCAAAAGTTTAAAAGTTATTACCTGTCTCGCTTGTCGCAGCTTGTCTCCCAAAGCAGCCACTTCAGCAACCTTGGCGTCTCCTTGTGCAACGCCGGTGGATACTTCAGGATTATACTTTTGATCGGCTAGAGACGCTGACAGCACCAACGGTTTCGTGTATCTGAACAAATATTAAAAGAACGTTAATCAATTTGCTAGGATTACTAACCATCAATAAGAATATAAATATTTCAAATTTCTATCATAATAAATAAATGCAATTTCATTGGGTGGGGCGCAATGTATAATAAATATTCCTGGACATATTACACAGCGCCATCTAGTCCTAAACTAAGCACAGCTTGTACTATGGCTACTAGATAACTGATATGATCTACATATACTAATACTTTTTTTTTTGTAAAAACATACATATTATAATACATAGAAAACAAATTTTCTTGTGCGGGGATCGAACCAGCACCCTCGGAGTCAAAGTGGCCATTGCTAGCCATTCGACCACCGGGCTCGTCAATCACCTGTCATTTTCCATACAAAAGTAACCTTCGAAGATAATAATAATTCATATAATATTCTTTATCACATGCAACAATTTAAAAGGTCACATGTGTATAAATGTAGTTTTGCAAAGTATCGAAATACTTTATATACAGTTTCTCAGTCTTTCGGTAAAATTACTTAAAATTACCTAAGTAAATTGTTCCGTCTTGACCGAGAGGTGAGCACTGGTGCGCTGAGATACTCTAAACTAGGCTTATGCCTAGTTTAGAGGCTCCAGTCTCACGCAATCGATACTACCAATGTTTGTTGTCGTATTGATGTATTTATCTGATTGTTTAATTGTACGTACAGATTGTGTTTGTATTGATTAGTGAGAAAATAAAACATTTTTATTTTTTTTATTTTACCTAGGATCAATTCCATTTGAAATAGAGTCGCTTATTCATTAGTATGAATAAGAATTCTATTCAGTTATTGAATCGCAATAAGAGATGGTGGTAAGGGAGCTGTTTATGTGACCTTTCCTTTTGTTGCGTGGTGTGGACCGTGAGCAAATATTAAATCCAGATTTATCGCTCCCGTACATTGTTTATATTCCCCTAAACCACCAGCTGTGATCTATGACCTTGTGACAGACTCCATTTCAGCTGCCACGGTTATAACCATAGAATAATTAAATATTCATATTTATACTAACTGACACGGCAAACGTTGTTTTGCCATATAAATTAGTCCTGGGATTATTTTAGTAGAAAAAGATAGATAACAACTTATTCTCAGACCTGCTGAATATAAAATTTCATCAAAATCGGTTAAGCCGTTTCGGAGGAGTATGGTAACCAAAACTGTGTCACGAGAATTTAGTATATATATTTATATTGGAGTCAACAGAACCTTTCGTATAACGAGTTTTTGCTGCAAAATGCAAAAAAAAAAATTATATATATATATTATTTTATGAAATCTTCCATCTTCCCGTTATTACAGCTTCTTCTTTGTCAATTTAACTAAAATAAGAAAAAAGTAATTCTTCATTTAAGTTGTCAAATAGACCAAAGGCAAAATTAAGTTGAATGTCGTATCAAAATATATATATATATAGTTTCTAAGTTCTAATATATATAAATCAATCCCTATTTCTCTTGGTCACGTTGGTTCTTATTAAGAAACAAATAATAAAATTGCGTGGAAAATTAGAAAAACTAAGAAAATTTAACCACTATACTAACCTTTCTAATGTAACTTTATGTCGTTTGACAGACCTGTCAGTAATTAGACAGATTGTGCGAAAGCAATTCGAATTCAAAATTAATTCTTAAGATGTCAGGAAAACGTCTGTCGGGTCCGATAGTCATAGTATAAAAATACTCGTGTTAATATCTACGAAATTTGCATAGCGATGCTCCGTTATTTTTGCGGCCCAGTGTAGTCCAGCCGTAGGACCTCAAATTTTTAGAACTAATAAAAACTCTCAAGGCTTCGTCATAACTTTCGTGACGCGTACTTTCTGAACATCAGAAGCTGAGTTGTAAGATGTTATCACAACTTCCTTACTCCAACGCTAACTCGACAAAATAGGCTAACTTTCGTAAGTAAACTACCTCAGTATAACTATGCTAATAGTACTAGTGCTTAACGGTTAGTTATATGCTAATTAATCAAATAACAAAGACGGATTAAAATAGTTGTAGGCGTTCTAGTAAACCAGTCTCACTATTAGTTCAGCTATTGCCGTCAGATTATGGGTATTAGTTTCCTGAACGTTTGGTTTATGGAAGCTCAATTTTCTTGATCTACACTGTAATGTATGAAATAATCAAGAAGGTACCATGAATAAATATTCATTAAAATAGAAAATTATACCTATGCGACATACAATGATTCGCTGGCTTGTGGACAATGATACATTTTATTATTATTACATACACATATATATGTTTAAAGTAGTGCTTGAGTGAAATAAGTGTGTGCATCTTCATATTGAGGACATCTGAGTGTTCATACTGCTTAACACTCAACACACTGCTAAAACTTGACAATGTATTGGAAGGTCATTAGAGGCAGCAATCGTGTTAAAAGCCTTTAATTATTAAGACAGTGTGACGTGCGTAAACTACAAAAAGATATGTATTGAGTGGAGCGAGTTTTGGAATTGAAGAGGCCCCAAAACCACTAAATCTATTTTGATGAAACTTGTTACAATTAAAGACTTCAACATGCTTTAGGTTTGTGTCGAAAAAAATTGAGATCGATCTTGTCCTTGAGGAATGATCATCTAATACGTTTTCCATTGAAATCAATGGAAAACATACACTCAGCGAATCTACTCGCTAATTACACTCGACCTAGAGTTTGGCCCTGTGGGCTAGATTCCGGCCTGTTATTATACGCTTCTGCTTTGTTATTGTTTGTTTGTTCTGTGCTGTACGTGTTAGTATTGTGGTTGTTTGTTATTTTTTTATCAATGCGTGTGTGATATTGAAGTAATTAATAAAGTTTCTTACTTAGTATCACATATAACATGCAATCTTTTTGCGAAAGTGCAACTGTGGTGAAATCAAAAGCAGAACTATCCAGCAGTAGGTGAAATACTTAGGTACTTACCTATAGCGTACGAACTAGTATGTGCTATTATTGCTGCTGTATTGAAATATTGCAAGATGATAGTTTTGGTGGTTATAAAGTATGATCTATACAAGCGTTTTTTAACCTTTTCCGGTCCGCTTCTAATGCAAGTACAATTTCAAGGACCCCTGAATAAAAAATACAGAAATAAACTTAAGACAATTTATTTTATTAGGTACTGAAAACCTGTTACATTTTTATAAAAAAATAAAATACTGTGTTAATGTGAAGTTTGGTGCTGCTGTTTTTAAAGTCTTGATGGCATTATTTACTAATTCAAATGTTCATAGATAAGAAGGCGGACCTACAAACACATATTCGCGGAACCCCAGGGGTCCGGGGACCACAGGTTAAGAAACACTGATCTATACGATGATGAAGATGATCATGATAGAAAACATAGAATAGGTTTAGATCAAGCAGTACAGAATTTAAGACAAGAAGTAAAATTAGATAAGTTTAATGGATTATCCTAAATAACTCGGAGTTACAAGCTAATGCATGAGAAGCATACTAACTCTCCAATAGTCTTTCCATCCCAGCAGTTGTCGTTCCCGATTTCGGCGAAGTCTGGTTCTTCGCACACATCGTCAGCTACGCCAGCGAAGAGTTTCTTCCTTTCAGCAAGAGAAGCAGTAAATTCCAGGATAAGTGCGTCGGGCGGTGGCACGCTGAATGAGTTCCTTCGAGCTGGAGGTGTAGGAGACGGTGCACTGAAGGTACCATCCATTGTGGACGTGGGACCACATTCTTGCCGCACCTGTTAAGAATAAATTTATTATTGCAAAACATATATCAAAATTTTTTAACGGGACGCGGGCCCACCACACATTCCCACCACTGTGTCTCCTGTGTAGTCAGATTAACAGCGGCGACCGCCAAAAAAGGCAATGAACAGTGAAGTTCATTACAGTCCCGGGGGTAAAACAAGGCTGCCTAGGAACTCACAACAAATTTAACAAGAAGAACTTAGTAGAAGTAGGAAGCTTTTGGAATTTGACGTGCTGCACGGCAGTTGAGCTTCACTTTACTAGCCGTGTCTTTAGGCTTTTAATGCCATATTTGCCATATTGCTGTCTCTCACATTGTTATATAAAAATTACTGGATTTCTGGAGGATTTTCTTTCATCAATTACGTAATTTCTGAGTCGCCAAAATTTCGAGAAAGATGTTACAAAAAATATTAAACCCTTTCGGATTGGAAGTTTTTTTTATGGTAAATACCTACCCGTCGTAATAGCTGATTCCTCAGACAATAATGCCCATTGAACAAATTATATAACCGCGCTGGACAGCAGCCAAGAAGCAAATCATTCACAATTCATACAGCTCTCAAATTAAATGGACATTTCACTGAACGGCAAATTAATAAAAAAGCTAATTTAAAAATTAAGAAATCTGCCTCAGTGAAAATCGAATCAATATAAAACAAACGTATGGTTAAAATTTTTCCTTCCGATATTTTTTTTTGTTTTTGTACCAATGGCAATAGAAAGCAAACGAAAAAAAATCCGAGCATTAATTAGCCAAATTAATACTCGTTTTTTTTTCCTTTTGCCTGATATTTCATAGTATCAGTAGATATAATCTTCTTTTTGTTTTGTGATTCTACAACTTTGGTATGTATAAACAATATCAAACCACATCGCTCGAATATTCTACCTGGTGTTTGCAGCATTCCTTTAACCTCAAACAGGAAGACCAGTCAACGACCAATCCATCAGATAATGCATCATTTCTGACGTTGTGAATGACAAAAACAGTAGATGTAATCAGGCAGTAGATGAAGATAAATTACGCGAGCGGTGTCGATGCTCATATCATTTGTCAGCGGGTATGACGGCGCGACGCATACAGCATCACCGGGCGAGATCGGAATTCGCGCGGAAATAGTGAGCGAAGGCGCGGGCGCTCGTGCCGGTGCGCGCCGCGTCCTCGTGTGAACGCCCGCAGCGACTCGCGACACACGCAAATAAACTATAACAACCGTCCAAGTACTGAGCATTGCAGCCGCAAATAGGCACAAACGTTAAAACACGCTGTACATTATAGCTGCATAACAATTTCAACACATACTTCTTAGAAATTATTCAGATAACTCGACATTCTCAGTTGTCTTTTCGACAGAAACAAACTGTTAGTTTTGCTGAAATCTTGTAAAACGTTGAAGATTTCGTGATAGATTCGAATCTTTAACACACATTTATCTTATTTAAGAGTTCGTCGTAGGAGTAGATATATGTAAGTATGGCAAAGAACCTAGATCTCGATTCCCGCTAGAGTCGGGAAAAGTTTTATTACGTCGCTGACATCTGTCTCGGCGCTACAGAAAATGTTGAGTTCAATTTCCTTGTAACGTATACTGATATATAAACTTTCTCGTTGAGCTCGGAGCGTTTTGATAACCACAAAACACGGCCTTCTAAATGCATGTTAGGAATCAATTTCGTATCAGCTATCGTAAAGGCGTTATTAATCTTTGAAATATATGGTCGTTGAAGAACTGCTCTCAACGCGGTTGTTACGTCTTAATAAGCAATAATAGTTGCAGTTCAACGTTCTTGTAAATAGACGATGAAAAAACTGGCGATTAATAAATGAGTAAATTTTCATTAGCGTTTTGCATGGCCGTAACCGGATCGCACAGCCTCCGGTGAAACAAAAAAGTATAGCAAAAGTAGTCTGGGTGTATATTGAAAAGCATCACTTGCCGCGGGTGGGCCGATAATTATAGTGGAAGAAAACGGGCATACACAAAGCCATATAAAAGCACCGGCGGCGCTGGCGGACAATGGATCGGCAGGAATTATCGCGGGCAAAGAGCCGCGGCTCTAATTAAAGGGGGTTTAATGCGCCACTAAGGTACTCAATGTCCTATCTGTTTCATAATTTAATACTACACGGAAACTACGAATACTTATTCGTAAATTTAAAAAAATATAAGTATATTGTGTAAGGGAAATGGCACTGGCCAAAGCCTAATAAATATAAAAACGTCTGTGATATTTTTTTTAATAATTATAAAATTAATGTCGGATAGCGAAACCCCCATCGAAATTGGATTTGCAGTTTAATCACAAATACACAAGGGTCAGAGGACTAACTTATTAAAAGTTGGTTAAGAATAACAAATAGAGGATTATTATGACCTACAAATGTTATCAAGTTTATCTTATTTGATTAGCCAATTTCATCCTCATGGAGTAATAAGGATATTGGAACACTAAAATATGTCGGCAACAAACGCAACGGTGGTGTCTAAAATTGACAATGACCAACAAAAAGTGTAACATCCGGACTGAGATGAGACGCCGTGAATTTGAATGAGCCAATGACGACATTATCGCACTGGGATTTCCGACTGCTATAATACGAGTTGACAACTAAAACTGTTCAGATATATGTTGGTAAGACATCATCATCATCATCTTAAGCCTTATTCTATAATTTTTTTGGTGTAGGCCTCCTTCAATCCTCTCCATTTTGTTTTATTTTGGGCAATTGATGTCATCTTTCCACCTCATCTGTGACCTTCCTGTAGGTCTTTTGCGACCCCACGGTCTCCACTCCAATACCTCCTTATACCACGAATCTGACGAGCATTCATGTTGGTAAAACATTGATGGTTAATATAATGACTTATATTGTCTTATTCCAAAACCAGCGGCCCACCCTAGCTTTGCTCGGGGCAATTTCCTTCTTGCGGCTTTGGTTACAAAATATTTTTTTTTTTATGCCATATCTTGCTGCTGCCAGCTCTCGCTCATTGCTCTCACATTGCCAAGAGGGGAAGTCAAAATCCAAAAAACTTCCTATTCCTACTAATTTCTTCTGATTAAATTCGTTGTGTGTTTCAAGTCAGCAGTTTTACCCCCGAGACTGTAGTGGGAAGCCCACTGCAGTTGTTCATTGCCTTTTTTGGTGGTCACCGCTGCTAATCATGGCGACACAGGAGATACAGTCAACTAAGCATGCGGTCCGCTTGATGTAAAGCGGTTACCGTACGCTAAAGTAGCTTGAAATAAACTAAGCGTGTTGTTACTGGCTGCGGTCTTTTTTGAGGTGGCGGTACTTCATCAGTTGGGCGCAACATTTGCAACTTCTCTTTTCGTCTGAGCCTCTTTTCTTTTAGGGTCCATCACGTGCGGGCGAGGTTGGCTTTAACCCTAAGGATGTAGATGATTTACGCGCCAATTATTATTATAAATTTACGGTTACGGTATACTATTCTATATTACAAAATAAACCTACATATGAATAACCGTAGATCGTTATCAAACTTTATATAGAAGAGGAATCTCCGATTCACCATTTATTGATAAGTATTTACCATTTATTTATTTATTTATATCCCTCCGGACGATTTCAGGCATTGCCTAAGGTAGGCAATTCTATTTACAAAGTTGTGTCTATGTCCACATCCTAATTCGTTCACTATAATTCAATACAATTTCTACTACTATTAAGTACTAGGCTATGAAGCCGCGAAGCATTCAAAATTATTTCTTTATGGTTTTGGGGTTTGGAACGCATTCATCCACTGTGCAATGTCTAATTAGTTGTTATTAAAACATAAATGGCAGACATGTACAAATTGCTTTAGATAAAGCCGATCGATTCGTATAATGAATTAATTATCTGTGAAGTAAGCCGTATACTCGGTAGACGTCACTAGAACGGCTTTTTTATACCACGTGTAGGCGTATCATGGGTCCAATTAATACTGCGATAGACTTTCGAAGGCCAATCGATGTGTAATTGAAAGATAGTGACACGCCTTTTGAATTAAAAAATAAAAATTGTGACATGCTCACATAATACAATCCCAGACACATCTATCGGCCCACCGCACGAAATTTTTCTACAGGAGAGACTTTCGTCATAAAGCCTCCCTCACATTGAAATTGCTGATGCGGGCCCGCGGTAAAGGTATGTCTTGAAACGCAAATCTTTAACAGTTACTACTCTCAGAACATTGTTTGCGACTATTTAAATACATGATGAGATATAGACTTGAAATAAGAAGCTAGATGGCCAGAGTCAAAGATTATTCTGTTCATCATAAAATCATTATAATTTTATTAGTAGACGGTTATATTCAACAAACAGTCAGATACGATGTCTATAATTTCTTGTTAGTTAACTAGTAGTAAAGTCAGTCTGTTGGTAATACCAGTAATACTAAAGAGTTTATATCGATACGCAAAAAATATAATGATAGGTGTCAGACGGTAAATCATTTTATCGAGTCTCGATTTCATAACAAGATAAGTGTGATTTGTAAAATCGATAAAAAATGTATCAATAATCATCTACGAGTATGTTCATATTGATCTTAGAAAGTACGGTATCAAATGATCTTACTGTATGTGTGTTCGTACATTGTACACGCTGTAGAACAAAATTACTAGGTACCGTTAAAAAAGTGGAGCAAGAAATGAATACGTAGGTTTTGGTTTATACTGAAATTATAAAAATAATATAGGTACATATAATTATGATACACATATGCCTTTTATTTTTTTGACGTGATAACGTCTTATAAATCGATGAACGTCGGCTGCACGCACGAAAAAGCATGACTCATTGTCACGTTCCGCCTGAGCCGAGCGCGGCCGATGTTTTCTTATGATGTTACCACGTAAAATTATCGTCCGTAAACCGACTTTACTGACAACTATATTTTTTTATGTCACGTGCATTGATGTACAAAAAGGGTTTTTTGTACATCAATGGTCACGTGGTACAGTTTGTGAAACTTATTTTTACATTATCATGTTTGGGTTACGGAAATTCGTTGTGTTGACCAAAATTTTTTTAATCAGTTTTTATAGGTACAGAATATTGTGACTGGTGACCAGAAACGAGTTATTATATAAGGATTTCGTTTTGTGTTTGTTTACTTAAAAACTCTATATTTATTGAAGACGACGATTTCACAGAACCATTTCTTTGTTCCCCTATTCTTATCCCACAAGTTAAAAGTAGCTTTAAGAGAATTTTCAATGCAATCCACATTTTACTCGCGAGTTAAAAAGAGTGATTTACCAAGTAAGTTTCTATCTCGCTACAAACATTTTGTGGAACGACTTCCGTATGCCATTTCTTTTCTTCCAACATTGCTTTTGGACATTTAAATCGTCGTTTTCATAAACAACATCTGTTATAAGATGTATAGTTTATTATAGAACTGTTGTACATGGTACAGTCAGCCTTGGAAAGGAATTACAGCTCTGTAAAGTACTACTGTAGCGAAAGTAGTGTCACGTTGATCAAAAAACCTATTTAACATTTAGATTAATATACAGATAGATTAATATATAAAAAAACCGGACAAGTGCGAGTCGGACTCGCCCACCGAGGGTTCCGTACGTAGTATCATTATTAAATTTGATATTTTTCATTATAAAAATGCGTCGAAAAAAACAAATAAAATATATTTTGCAATGTGTACATCAAGCCCTTTCATATGATACCCCATTTGAACTAGTAGTTTCAATTTGAAATTTCGACACCCTATAAAAAATTTAGACCCCCTATTTTTTCAGATCTATTTACAAATGTATAGTTTTGAGATTTATTCCTGTACTTGTAGTCTATAACGATGTTACTTGCCAAATTTCATAGTTCTAGGTCAACGGGAAGTACCCTATAGGTTTTGATTCCCTTGAGTGTGTCGAAATATGCGTTTTTTGCTGAATAAACGGCCGTAACTTTTTTCTACGTAAACTTAGCAGTTTGATTTTTTTTTAACTTCATGAGACCGTAGACCTGAGTATACGGTTCAAATTTCAGCTTGATACCTCCACGCATTCTCGACATAGAAATTCTTGACAGACAGACAGACAGACAGACGGACAACAAAGTGATCTTATAAGGGTTCCGTTTTTCCTTTTGAGGTTCGGAACCCTAAAAAAACTATGCTCAGTGTTTTACCGAAACAATAAAGTGTTTTTACATCTTAATACACTGGTATTTGGAGTGGAGCATGTACTTCTTAAACGAAACATTCGGAAAGGAGTCAGCACTCGACTCCAAAAGTTTCGTTTTAGAATACATAGTAGTAAAACAGTGGAACTGCTTCGATTTGATGTTATTATAATAACTTAAAAAAAAAATACTTTATTGTCATGGTAATAAATTGAGTATGGGTTTTATTTATATTCTTCTTAAATGCTAAGATTATTATTTTAAATTCAGTGGCGCTAGCTGGAAAAAAAAAATATAATTACAATTTATTCCTTTGGCAGTACTAAGGTCATACAGATTATTCAAACAAAAAATATAAAATATCTCCAAAAATAGTTCAGCGATGAAAAAATATTTATAAGATTAAAGAGTGTGCGCTTAAGTTACTTTGGCGTTGGTAAAGCTATTTACGCATTTTAATACTAGATGGCGCCACGAAGGCACTTGAATCGCGCTATGGTTACGTTTTTCTGCCACGATGACACCTTTCGTAGTAGCTTGTTCGTTGTGTAAGCCAAATAAATCCTAGAGATTTGTTGTGTTCCTTTTTTTTGTTATGGCGACTTATTAAATTTTATTTAATATTTATCGGCCATTCATACAAACTTATTATAAATATATTACTTTGGTACTAACTATGCCCCATCTCATTTACACTTTTAAGTTGTTTTCGTTTTTTATTTTTTACAAATGTATGTAATATTTATTTACGGTTGTATTTATTATAATAAACTTACTGTAAATAATTTTTACATAACATAAGTTTTGTAAGCTAAACAAACACACATACTTCAAAAATGTCTTATTGTCGGTCGAGTTCAAGCAGCAGCTGCTGCATATATATTAACTTCTTCTATTTTTATTTCATTGGCGACCCCTCTTCAGTTAAAAGGTTATTCCGCCATTATCAAGTTATTTTGTATAATTTCATCACCACGGCTTCAGGGTTATGCCGAAATGCTGTCAGGAATCGACCAGTTCCTCAATAACTCCACAGCGAAACCGATAGTGTAATTTTACTGCTGTTTTGCGCGACGTTTTAGAGCAACTCGACAGTGCGACTTAAACATTTTCTATATTTGTATCATATGTGTGTAGTCACATGAAAGCCTAGCTTAATAGAATTGCTGTTACACAATTGAGAAACATTCAACTTGTCCAAAACCTCATATTTCACATTTAAATGCGCAATTGAGCATTTAACCCAGACCTTTTTAAAATTCCTCTTCAAATTTGAGTTCATAACTTTTTATTACAAAACCAGTAGTCGTAGCGGGTTCCGTGTCATAAACAAGCGATTGAAGTTCAATAAATAAAGGTGATGCGGCTGTATATCAATAAACAACGTCTTCGATTGGTGTCTGCTGAGGCTGTACCAACATCTTCGCCCACGCACCACCCGCAAGGCATAAGAGGTTGCTGTTGCTCAAAAGTATTATAATTAAATAAATGAATGATCATTTTTCTTCCACTAATGCCCACAGCAATTTCATTAGGCAATCTTGTTTGCATTGGTTGTCAAAATATATGCGTGTTTTTAAGCTATAGGCTACAGAATATTTTTGGTTTATGGAGCTACTCTGTCTATTTATGAATTAGTTAATATTTTGCTACTCTATCTTTTCGTTATTTATGAATTATGTTAGTAATGAGTTTTTGTTTTATGATAAATTTTAGAGCTTTTTTGGGACGTAACTGAGGTAATTGGTTCAATGACATTGAATCAACGCCAACCTCAAAAAATAGCGGTAGACCTGGGTAGGGCACATCGTTACACATTGATAAGCTGCCCGACTGGGGAAGTATTGGAGATACTTGAATAATACATGATAACTACTATATTTGAACTCACAGATTAACATCCCCTTTGAATGTTGTTGTATTTCTGTGACTTCCTGGTTACTGTGAAGCTGTGAGGTGACCAGGAAGGAGTGAGTAGCTGCATTGGCAGCGGAGGTGGAGTTGCGCAAGCAATATTTAATATTGCGACCGTCCCTATGGCTGCGCCCACCACTTCAAACCAGGTACGTCTGTTTACCACCCGACTGAGTGTAAAAAGAAATTGGATAGTTTTTTCGAACACTCCTTGTGTATACTTACAAATCGTTTTATTTTATTTTTAATGTTAACAAAGTACAAACTAAACTAAAGTAAATAAAAATAAACTAACCTTAAATATACTTAAAAAAAACTAATAACAAAAAAAAACCTATCGGCCTCATGCGGCAGGGAGGCAATTGTTGTATTATTTTTCTATATGTTTTAATTTCAAAGAAGGACTTAGCTCTTTTAGAGATGTCCACATCGAGCTCGGTCGTCGAATGGTTAGCAATTGCCACTTTGATTCCCACACAAGACAAAAATTTGTTCGCATGAACATGTCTGTTTATCTTGGTCTGGGTGTTTTCTATGTATTATAAGCATGTATTTACAAAATAAAATGTATTTAAGTACATTTATCAGTTGTCTAGTACGCTCAACACAAGCTTTGCGCTTAATTCGGAACTAGATGGCGCTGTGTAAATTGTTCAGAAATATTTATTTACATAAAATATGGACACGTCTTTTCGCTTTCGCTAGCTCTTTTTCCTTGGTGCTCATTTCGCGAGGTGAAAGCACGGGGCACGCGTGGGCGGCGCCGGGCGGCGGTCTCTATATTCGCATCGTATAACTTGATGGAATATGAGATGCGGTACAATCCTTTGTAGGTGTTTTGTTGACGAGCAAGAACCTGCGACGCATGCCATCGACCCCTCACCTTTATTCAAGCTTTGTAATTGATGCTCTATCGATTTTGAACCAAATATAGAACTATCACTAAACCATCCCGTTCGTTTAGTGTTTTTAAGTGTAAGTTAATGTCTAATAGAAAAACTGCAACGTTTATTTATAAATTTAAAGCAAAAAATTATTTTGGCGCGTAAGCTCAAATTTTGTGACTAGTGAAAGGGACTGAGCCTGTAACCACTGTAACTCTCGTTCGGGTGAGGTCGGCAGGGAGCGAAACGGTGCGAGGTAAGAAGTTTTCACTTCTGTCGTGTGGTCAAGCAGACACTGTTTTTTTTAAGTAAAACTTCTTTACGCATACTTGATTTGGGGAGTAAGCTGGTGAATGCGTGACAAGAGCGTTACGAAAAGTGTGATAGGGCGAGGCGAACGGCAGTTGAGAGGGAGATATAAGTTAGTAGAGCTAAAGTAGTTTTACTTCAGTCGTGTGGTCTAAAGCACACACCGTTATTTTTTATTTTTATAACTATGATGGAAATATTATTTCACATCTGTAAATTAAATAATATGGCTTATTAGTGTTATTACGCCCTCGTCATTCTGACTTGGGTTCACTTGGAAGTCTTGATTTATATGTAAAAATTGCAATAGAACTTAATTCACATGCCTACTAAGCATGTGAACAAGGTTCTAAAATTATAAAAACTCTCTATCAGTAACTGTGTATTTTACATACATAAAACTAGAACGATCTGCTATCTTCAAATTTTAATAACTTATGTCAGACGTGTTTTATGGTCGATCAAAGTTTGGTGGGAACGTCCATTTTAAAAGTATGAAAAATAAATATTACCATTGTAGAAACAACTCCTCTTTTTTAACCGACGAAAAAACGGAGGAGGTTCTCAATTCGACGCGTCTGTTTTTTTTTTATATATCATATGCACAACTATGATCGCATGATCACAACTTTTTAAAGAGTAGTCCGATTTTGATAATTCTTTTTTTCCTTTTAATACAGAGAGCTCGAACTATCTCTTCTAATATGGAGGACTCAAGCCTTTCCTGGAACCCTGCATATAATATGGAAAGAATATTCATTCCTGTTCCACTAAAAGATTATAAATTAAATTTGCTATGTAAGTCGAATCTGAACATGTCGCTCTCTAGATCTATCGGAACGCTTTTTGGCAATGCCAATTTTTCTTTATGCGAGTATTTAACTTTTATTCACGGTTCACGGTTGTACATGAAAATAAACTCTTAAACATTGCTAAATTTAGTCTTCTAGAAACTATCTTCTATTTTTTTTATACTGCGTCTGGTGGCAGACTAGCATATGGAGGAACAAAACAACCCGCTGCGGTATTCTGTGAGGAACTTCTCCAGTCGGGCAGCTTACAATTACTCTTGCATTACCTCTCTCGGCTTTGGTTCAAAGATGGTGGTGAGCCTTCTACATCCCAATGAATCTAATGAACGAATGAATAAACTCTAGTTCATCTAAATTCAAATTGATATCAGAAAATTAGAGTGGCCGTCGGTTACTAAACATTCAACTTCTTTAGCTTCCAGACAAATTGCATTCATTAACTATACATGGGAGTAACGAAATACAAAGGGCAACGAGGTCATCTCAGTTAATTGGTCAATAGAATTAAATTAAACAAGCGGAGAACGATTAGAAATTAAGACAAAGATTAAAGTGTATTAACGGGTAAATTAAATTTATAGAAAGCGTAAGAACGGGTTTTGGTAAGAGCTTTGATAATATGAATTAAAATTAAGAGCATCGAAATTTTACAGTATCTAGATTATGTATAATCAAAGGGGCAGTCTTTTTTTTATACTACGTCGAGTGGCAGACAAGCATACGGCCCGTCTGATGTGAAGCAGTTACCATAGCCATATAAACTCTGCCAACCTCGTTGCCAACGCAGCAACCTATTCCTTCCTGGTGGTGACATTCACTCGAAGGAACACAACAACCCTCAAGGGAATTGTAATTTGGCTGCGGTATTCTGTGAGGTGGAGGTACTTCCCCAGTCGGGCAGCTCACAAAATACGTAATGCCCTACCTATCTTTTCAGCCTCGTTTGACAGTCAGCAGGGTCCTTAAATTAATTTAGAATGTTAAGAATAATGTTGAGAATAACATTTTCGAGAATTTCCCGTCACTATCCTGAATATATTCCTACCAAATTATGGAGAAGGATTAACGGAGGTCATATACCACCAAGCCACAATAGGCAGTGAAAGTTATTGTAGTCCCAAGGGTCAAATTGCTGTCTTGAAGTACCTACTTACGACGATTCACATGAGTATGAAAGTTCAAGGAGGAAGCAAATAACTTTAACAAAATATTTATTTTTATTAACGCTACGCTAAATATTTATTTTTATAAAAGCATTCTACATCAGTTAGCGTCTTTGGAAACGCAGGATTTAACGAATATATTTTAGGGTCAGCAACCGGCGTGTTATGCCCCTGGTGTTACAGGCGTTCATAGGCTACGGTAACTGCTTTTCATCAGGCGGGCTGTATACTTGTTTTCCACTTTATTTGTGGTATAAAAAAAACTAATCCAATAATAAGAAAAAAATGTTATACATATTTTTTATTCGTTTTTAGACTACATATATATTAAATGGCCTTCAATTGTCATCAGCGCCAGATTTTAATCTCTTTGTGAGATATGCCTAAGACATTGTCATAGAATGAATGGCAGTCATGATGTTGTTTTATGATTATTGTTATTATGAAAATATCGTTATGTGAAATTTACTGCGCAATAATAACTGTTAAGCTGGGCAAGTGTGTAAACGTCTAGAAAAGATACTTGCTGAAGACCCAGTTTAAGGCTATAACTTTTGAATGGAAACAAATAAATGAATCTTAAATTATGTTGAAACATATTTCCATTTCCTAACAATATTCAGACAGATCTGCCTACTTAGTACCTGCTGTCGCTTATTCTGTGTGAGTGAGAAATCGTTTAAATTACACAGGATGTAGCGAGTTGTCAACTTCTCGCTTTAGACGTTCATTATCTAGGAGGTCTTTACGTGACGTAAAGAGAATCTTATCTGTAAAACCGGTTCTCTAAACTATTGGAATATAACGACTTGATGACACCCTTTGGAATATAACGACTTGATGACACCCTAGCAAAGACTTTCCGGTAGTTCTAACATTCTTACAAACTTTTAATATGCCAATAGTAATTATATACATTACAGGGGTACATTATACACACGTATCACACTCAGGGATCGAAAAGGTTCGTAAAATACCGGTAAAGTACCGGTACTTAGAGGTTCTGATACTAGAACCCGTACCGGAACCGGAACCTAAATCTGGAACCTGGACCGAAACCTATATTTTACAGGTTCTTCTTTAAATCCTGTCCGAACTTGAATTAAACTTAGAGTGCGTCCACGCGGCGCGTTATGCCGTCGTAACGTAATAATTTTGGCGCATTGCCGGCCACTCATGCGCTATATACACTTTTTTATTAAAATTTTTAATAATAAATGCCGTACGTATTAAATTTAAGTAGGTATAGTTAATTAGTTACAAATTCTAAAATTCACAATCAAATGATCGTGAATAATGATTTATGAGCAATTAATCAAAAATCAAAGGAAATTCCCATACTTAGGATTATGGGAAATTCCCATACTTAGGATTATGGGAAATTCCCATACTTGGAAGTATGGGAATTATTATTGTTAATGTTATTAATACAATCAGTAGTAAAAAATTAAAGTTGCGTTCCATTATTCCAAGCTGCGTACTAACTGTCAGCTGCAAGAAATAAGAAATATGCCAGACACGGTCGAACGTATCACTTCTTTTTAAGGAACCTTTAATTTGGAACCGGTATATTGGAACCTTTATTCAGAACCGGTTCTTCGGAACCGGAACCGAACCGGAACTTGAACCGGAACCGTACCGAAAAGATGAACCTTTTTAGGAACCGAAATGACGAACCGGAACCCAAATTTGTACCGGTTTTCAATCCCTGATCACACTCAGTCCTAAATATGCCAGGTGAAATCTACGCAAGACCTTACTTCTATAAGGATGAAAGTTATCAAGATATATATGATCTGCCAAAGAAGTTTCAAGCATAGGTCAGTTCGGAAAGGACTCTCGGGACTTCAATCTTTTGCTTAAAATATTATCTTTCACAAAGTAAATATTTCTACAAATAGAAAACAAAGAGTAAGTTTCCAAATTGAATTCAATACGAATCCCAGTCCGAACTCCCACTATTATCAGGAAAATTGAAAACAAACACTTTTCCCTCGGCTTAAAATGTATAAAACAGAAAATTGGACTGTTTTCTTGGTGACTATTATTTGATAGAAACATGTTTCGATTTCATTCTATCCCAAAAAGAGTAGAATAAAATGTTTCTGTTAAATAACAAACTAACCACATGTACTAACTTCGCCTGGGCAGGTCTCGACATTATTGTCAGTTCAAAACGCCATTCATAGCGGACTTGCAAATGCTGTGAAAGGATGTATATCGGTTGATCATTTCCTCCTTTTTCTTCTTCTTTTCAGTCCCTAACACCTCTCTATTATTGTTACCTTATTTGAAAGATTCAAGGTAGGTAATTCCTTCTCGTTCCATTTCCCTTACTGTATTATTGTGAAAACATCTATTTATTTGCTTTTCCGTCCGTTCAGTTTCCATCTCATTATTTGGCTTGTCATTTTTTCTATTTTTCAATATTCCAAGAAATTACCTCAGAAGTCCTCTTTTTGGATTGCTTACGTCATTAAGAAAAGCGCCTCTTCAGTTTTACCTACATGGTTGCGTTATCTCTACTACTTTACTTTTAAAGTTCTTCTTCGTCATACATAAAATTCACTATCTTAAATTTTCTTTCAATTTAGTTAGCTATTGTTTCAAGAGCGTTAGCATGACTACAGTAACCGCTTTACATCAGGCGGGCCGTATGCTTGTCCGCCACCTGACATAGTATAAAAAAACGCATACCATGGCATTTTAATGAACGCAGTATTACTAGTACAGTATCCTCATTTACAAAGATCCTTCCTTCAAAGATAATTACTATTTCCACCATAAACACATTATTTACTATGATTTCATGCAGATGAAGTTTACCAGAAAACTAAAATAAAGAAGTCCACAGAAACTTGTTCAAAGTTACTAAGCAGCGTGTTTTCCGATCACAGTTCTTTAATCATAACTTGTGTAAACAAATAAGTTATGATTAAAGAACTGTGATCAGAAATTTGTTTGGAATTTTTATGAAATAATATTTCAACGGATATGGTGTCCTTGGAGGCAGGAAAGACATAACATTGCGTAGCTTTAAACCATGATTCATCAACGGGATGTAAGTACCTACGTCTGGTCGGCGTCTGCAATAACTCGCTCTATTGTCTTGATGCTTTGTTACTTTTTGTACAACGTCAAAACGTTACCCATTACGACCGTATGAAAGAGAATGGATCATGTAATTTGTTATGTGATGGGTAAATAAAATAACGTTATTTTCAATATCGATTATACTCATATTTTCTTAGCAATTTAAATTAATTAAATTATTGGGGTGTAAGCGGTTCATCAACATCTTTGAACAAAAGCCAACTTCACCTGCGCGAGGTGCACCCTGCTGACTGACAAACGAAGCTCTGGCGAAAAGAGAGGTAGGGAGCGTAATTGTAAGCTACTCGACTGGGGAATGTACCTCCACCTCAAAGAATACCGCAGCCAAATAACAATTCCCCTGTGGGTTGTTGTGTTCCTGCGAGTGAGTGAGGTCACCGGAACAAAAGGAGATGCTGCGTTGGCAGCGGGAGTGGCGGCGCGCGAGCGATATTTTATGTTGCGAGCGTTATTATGGCTACGGTAACTGCTTTACATCAGGCGAGACGTATGCTTATCTGCCACTCTACGTAGTATAAAAAAAAATAATGTTTGTGTTTCTCTCTCTAGCACTCTCAAGTATACACATACATAATTTATATAATTTAAATCCGCCATACAAACTGTTCCACAGCTTGCATGGCGCCGCACGTACACACGCTCACAGACGTCATTGTTTATGTACTAGTAAACGACACGACTTTTGTATGGAGTGGCCGGAGTGTGATAAAACTGTGGCTATGTCAATATTACACATCCTAATAAAGAAACCAACAATAAAAAAAATGTTGTTTCATTATTAAAAATCAGCGCTTGTTTCATTGAGACTATAATGTTTTTACGAGGACAATGTTCACAAAACGAACTATGCCATTTCGTCCTTTACGACACATATTACTCCGGGGAACATAACAAGCCAACTGTTTGCGCCACTTTTTGTTCAATTACTGTAAATGGGAGCGTCGAGCGGCGCGGGCATGTCACCCAACGACAGGAAATAATGTCCTTGACTGCCATCACTCAGTTAAGTACTCCGATGTAAGTGGTAGGTATAAAAGCCTAAAATATATTTCCATCGAATCCATAAATTACTGCGATTGAATTAGCGCGCTCCATGAAGACAGGATTAATACGTAAAGTAGAATTTATGTCCCTTCTCTCCATTTTTAGGGTTCCGTACCTCAAAAGGAAAAACGGAACCCTTATAAGATCACTTTGTTGTCCGTCTGTCTGTCTGTCAAGACCCTCTATGTCGAGAATGCGTGGAGATATCAAGCTGAAATTTGAACTGTATACTCAGGTCTACGGTTCCATGAAGTTGTAAAAAAATCAAACTGACGTAAAAAAAAGTTACGGCCGTTTATTAAGCAAAAAACGCATATTTCGACACATTCTCAAGGGAATCAAAACCTATAGGGTACTCTCGTTGACCTAGAACTATGAAATTTGGCAAGTAACATCGTTATAGACTACAAGTATAGGAATAAATCCCAAAACTATACATTTGTAATTAAATCTTAAAAAACAGGGGGTCTATATTTTTTTATATAGGAGATCGAAATTTCAAATTGAAGCTACTAGTTCAAATGGAGTATCATATGAAAGGGCTTAATGTGCACATTACAAAATATATTTTATTTATTTTTTCCGACGCATTGTTTCTTATTTATAATGAAAAACTATCAAATTTATAATGATCCCCCGTACGGAACCCTCGGTGGGCGAGTCCGACTCGCACTTGCCCGGTTTTTTATTATATCTGTGAGTTTCATGTTTCGCAACGAAACGATTTTAAGAGAATTGATTTAAGCTTTTAGATATGGAGATAATAAAATAAATAAATATTGCAGGGCAATTTATACACTGCCATTCTGCCATCTAGTCTCAAACTAAGCAAAGCCTGTAATATAAGGGTACAAGATAACTGATATTATACTAAAATACATTTTTTTTTGTAAATGCATACATATAATACATACAAAACACCTAGATCAAGGCAAACAGACATGTTTATGCACACAAATATTTGTTATGTACGGAGATCGAACCCGCGTCTCCTGAGTCAAAGTGGACAATGTTAGCCATTCGACCACCGAGCTCGTCATACAGAAGCACATTTGTTGTGTTCCTAAGAGAATGGTTGTTAGCAGCGGGGGTGTCGGCACGCGATCAATACTCTGAGTGTACGACCATATTTTTTTTAACTATGCATAACATCGCTAAGGGGTATATAAAAGCGTATATAGGACGTTTAAGAGCGTTTTATTGTTGTGCGATCTGTGAGATGCATCCATCGGTGCGATGGCCCGACGTGGTGTGGGCGAGAGCTGTAGAGCCGAATGCCGACCCGCGCCCACGACTGACCCGCGCTCCGAGACCTACATCTTCTTTATAGTCTGGTAATACGATGTAAACGTAATCTAAGAAGAGATTCTGAATTTTACGGTTATTGAATGGACCGCCGCTTGTGTAATGGTGATTGTATACTTGTACCGTCTCTCGTTTTATTGCGAAGGTATAGTTGCATGCAAAATAGCCTCTTGGACGACGCTAAAAGGAGAGTTATTGAAATGTGTCACTAAGCGGTATTCCGGGCACGTGTGGCGCTGGGCCAAACTCCGGGGCGCTCGATAACTTTATTTTGTACAATTCCGATGTATGTATTCAGATTTGATTGCTGGTATGGCCTACGCTAAACGACGGGCCACATTTCACAGGCCTGCTATAGAGAATCGTAACAGCAAATTTGTTTTAAAATGCAAAGCAAAATGTGTTACTTCTGTTAGTTGTTAGTGCAGCGGTAAACCAAACGGAATTATAGTGAGTCGTTAATTCACAGTCATATTTTATCGTGCAGAAAATTATCTGGTTCGACGCGAATGAATCGATGCTTGTATTGGAACGCCAGGGAATTGAGCTCGCTTACCGTTAAGAAACTAAGCACCTTGCTGGGCACTAAGCACTTTTGTAGAGGTTATTAAAAGGGTTTTTATTATAGAATAGCACATGGGAACCTACTTTTGTGAAATCTTTTGCAAGATCTTTGTTAAGTAACTGTGAACATGCTAAAATGATTTCCATCAGGTGATCCGTCTGCTTGTTTGTCACCTTAGTGGTATAAAAGAAACATGATATTGCGTTCCCAATTACTCTCATCATCACTATCATCTATCACTATCATCATCACAATCACTATCATCTATATCAAACACGCCTGTTTGATATAGATGATAGTGATTTTTATCAGTATTATTACAGCTTATGTGTATATGTGTGTTTATATAATGTATATGTGTGTTTATATTACTATATTTAAAGGCTTTTTTAGACTGAGTACTTGCTATATTTATTGCTACTATATTTACTTGCTATATTTATTGCTACTTCTCCCCTTTTTTATTATTTTCTCGTATTTATTCTTTATATCTGAAGGCACTCGCCACTCTACAGTTTATATCCAACACTCAAAGGTTGACTGGTAGAGATCTCTTATAGAGATAATCCCGCCTTTATATCTCTATAAGAGATCTCTACCAACTACAGATGTCTGTATCTTAAATGTTTTTTATGTAAATATACTTATGCTTATGATGTACAATAAAGATAATACAAACAAACAAACGTATAACCTAAGTGTCTACCGCCTAACACGATTGCTTACATTCGAAAAACTATATTGGTTTACAACAGTGGGAGCTGCCGAGCAGTGTCTAGGCGTAAGTGAAAACCTGATAATAACAACAGATTCATAATAATATCTTGTAAACTTACCTTATTTTCCAACGTGACTTGATTCTCCAGCGCGTACATGATTGCCTCCGACACTTTCCCCTCAATTTCGCGCAGCACCACGTCGGCTTCTGCCCTCACCAACCGCTCCAGACCTTCCACGTAGCCAGCCCACGGTGCGTCTAGCTCGGCGACTAGCGAACCTATGCACCTGAGAATAATGACCAAATTAGAATGTGAATTATTTTAATGACAAGCTTTTATTCAGTTTAACCGCAGTGCCTGTAATCAAATTTTGGATTTTTTTTTGTGTTAGAGGAGGGCAAACGAGAATGTGGGTCACTTGGTGGAAAGTAATCACCACCGCCCATGGAGATCAGCGACACTGGTGTCGCTGATCCGTTGCCAGCCTTTTAAGGGAAATGAAAACTCTATTCTTGAAGGCACCCATGTCGAAGTTAAATTTGACCAACTTCTCGGTGTTGGATTTTTAATCCGATATTGCGACCGCCACAAAATGGTGATGGATTATAATTGATATGGATATTAAATTAATGAGCGCAACATTAATAAGTAAACATATTAGTTATTTTTTTAAAGATCAATTAATAAAAGCCTGTTACTTTTCGTTTGTTCTTATGCACTTTGTTATACTATATTAGGAGCTCGATGGCATCATTGCACGTGTCAGTCTAATCGAATATGCAAGTTAAGCAATGTCAACCGTAGTCTGTCCATGGATAGGCTTATTTATCTCGACCTACCCCGTGCTTTGAAGAGCACATTAAGCCAAGACAGTGGTCTTGACCTACCGGCGGCTTGAAAATACTGGCCTCCGCTAACCCGCAGTTAAGTAGTACGAGGGAGTATGCTCTATGTCCCTTCGATTGAGGGGAGATACTTATTCCAGCATTGGAATGAATAAGACGATGACGACAATTTATTCCTTAAAACAAGAAATTAGGACATACACAAGAATGATATAGAGGAGCTCGATGGCATCCTCCGTGCTTCGGGGGGGACGTTAAGCCGTCGGTCCCGGCTGTTGTCATTAGATGACAGTCGTTAAGCCAAGTCAGTGGCCTTTACGCGGCTTGAACTGCTACACTGCCCTCCGCCAACCTGCAGTTGAGTAGCATGGTAGAGTATTCTCTAAACCCCCCTTAGATTGAGGGGAGGCCCGTATCCCATCAGTGGGATGAATAAGGGTTGACGGCAGGAATGATTATCAACATAAATATAATGATATAGAGAAACGGAATAATACTTATACATGCATATCGATACTTATACATCCATATTGACGAGCTCGGTGGTCGAATGGTTAGCAATGGCCACTTTGACTACGAGGTCGCGGGTTCGATTCCCGCACGAGACAAACATTTGTGTGTTTTTCTTGGTCTGGGTGTTCTCTATATGTATTATAAATATGTATTTAAAAAAAATGTATTTAAGTACATTTTATCAGTTGTCTAGTACCCAATAGTACAAGCTTTGCGCTTAATTTGGGACTAGATGGCGCTGTGTAAATTGTCTAAATATATTTATTTATATCAGCACGGCAATGCTTTAATTATGCACATTATAGAATTTTATGACTACAAAGTCAGGCCATTTTAAATTTTATGTTGCTGAATATTAAAGCTAAGCAAACTGCATGTGCTTTATCTACATTTTCATAATAAAATCTGGTTCAGATTTTAAAGTACCTAGAGCTAATTAACTATACAAGCTTGTAAAACCCTGGAAGTTGCTTCATGAAGTTTTGGCTCCAACAAGGACTTAATTAGCGCTGAACTCGTTTAGTGCTGAAGATCGTAAAATCTTATTAAATGCGAATTTAATTGTCGCTGCACCTAGAATTGGAATTTCGCAACTTTTCAAAGACTCAAAGGTAAGAACATTATTTACCTAGTAACCTTTGTAATGAGCAAAGATATACGTATATGATTCTTTTAGTAGTATTTGTTAAAAGGTAAATAAATTGAGAAGTACCGAGGGTTGAGGTGTAGGTGGCTCTCCATGATTTTTAGAGCCAAAGCCAAAGCTCATCTGCACGTGGTGCACCCTGCCGAGTAGCAAAATGGCCTCTGGCAAATGAGAGGTAAGGCAATGTATTTACAAACTGCCCGATTGAGGAAGACAAAATAACGCATTACAATAACGCGCGCACACGATATTTCATTTTGCGAGCGTTTAATGTTTTTATATATGTGCTTACTGTTGTTAAATAAATTCTTTATATAACTGCTTTAAATGGTAAACGCTTTACATCAGGCAGACCGTATGCTTGTTTACTATCCGACGTTGTATAAAATAACCGGCCAAGTGCGAGTCGGACTCGCCCACCATTATTTATAAAAACGGCAAAAAAAAAAAAACACGTTAGTTGTATGGGAGCTCCCCTTAAATATTTGTTTTATTTTTATTTAATTATTTATTTTTAAAGTGAATTTATAACTAAATATTATGTGAGTATTTCAAACGTCTATCTATTGCCGTTATCAATTGCGAGCAAAACGAGAAAAAAAAACACGTTTGTTGTATGGGAGCCCCCTTAAATATTTATTTTATTCTATTTTTTAGTATTTGTTGTTATAGTAGCAACAGAAATACATCATCTGTGAAAATTTCAACCGTCTAACTATCACGGTTCATGAGATACAGCCTGGTGACAGACGGACGGACGGACGGACAGCGGAGCCTTAGTAATAGGGTTCCTTTTTATCATTTGGGTACTGAACCCTAAAAAGCAACTTATATTATGGCACTGCGCGAGTATTATACTAAACTAGTGACTAAATGTAATACCATACCAAACTTAACCTAACCTATTATTCCAGTCGCCTATTTAGTGATTTTAGTCGCTCCTATTATTTCCTATGTTAAATTACATTGAATTCGTATCACTTATTCGTACTGAGTTAAGGAAAACATGGCTATATTATGCTATGAATATCATAGTAGTTGTGCCCCGTTGTTTTACTAGAGCTTTCGTCTCGTAATGGTCGTAGCGGGATGCTAAATAGCCAATAACCATCCTCAAGAATTTCGCTATCAAATACAAAAAGATTTTTTTTCTCTATAAATGTGTTGACATAAAAATAAACTCTTCGGATACATTACAAATAGAGTTTGAGTAATCAATTATAATTGTTCAAGTTATCTTATAAATTTATAATATCTTCATATTTATAACTTAACAAATATTGAATATGGAATGTAATATTATGGAATAAATTGCCCTTGCATATTCGCAACAGCCCATACGTCTATTCTTTTAAGAAAAAATTGAAAGATCTTATCTAATATGTCTACATAGTATGTATGTATGTATTTATATGCTTGTAAATTATATGTATTTATATATGTATATGCTTAGATAGATTACGATATACACTATATCGTGTTATATAATATAATTAATAATGTCAGGCACATAGCTACTTCTAACCGCTACTTAACATACTGTCCCACTGCTGAAGATTGGCTGGAAGAGCTATCGCTCGCCTTTGCATACCACTTACGTAACTGTTGTAACTTATTTTATTTTGTAATGTGATCATTTTGATTTTATTTCTTGTAGTCGATGTGAGCGGAATTTGAATCACTACAGTACTATTACTTATACTGTGTCATTACTCTGCCATATCAAAAAGCGGACTATAGTAGCTCAAATTAAAGACAGCAATATCAAATCTAATATTGACATTATACCCACTGCGTTAAATGTTTATTAAGTTAGTAAGTAGTACAGATCTAAGGCTGAAAAACCGACCATCAAGCTAAAAACACTAAAGTATATATTACTTATTATATTACTGTCAAAGCATATATATTATCGGGGTGTTGTTTAATGTCGCCTAATTGTACAACGTTTTCACACAAAAAAAGTTAAAAAGTGAATTACTTACCCTCTGGCGACGTTCAGACAGTACGCTCTACATGGTTTGACTGAGTAACCCTTGCAGCGTGAGCATCCAACAGCTCGGAGTAAATGGTTGGAGCACTCCTCACTGGCAGCAGACAGCACATGTTCACTGGCCGCAAGGACGCCAGCTCCGGCGGCTAGCACTTCGAGTAGAGCCCGCGCTGCTTTCAATGAGCGGGATAGTGATGCGCCCATCTATTCAAAGATATGTAATTTAGAGTGACACAAATAGTAGTATTAATCACTGTGTTAATAGCCCATCTGTATTTAGTTCATCATCATCATAATTTCAGCCAAAGGAGATCCACTGCAGAAAATATATCTTAGACTACCAATGTTGTTAGCTTTTTGCATCCATCGACTGCTCGTCGGTCTTTCTCTATAGTCGCTATCTTGTGGGTGGTGATAGTATGTACTCGACCATGAACGGAATTTACTTCCACTGGTGAAATTTTAAATTAATAAAATTAGTTCAGGGCTAACCTTTATGGCAGTAAATTAAACCAATGTTGGAATTACAACATAAAATTAAATGGATGTAGGGCATGTCGAACCCGACTGGGG
The DNA here is from genome assembly GCA_937001555.2 of Hypsopygia costalis. NCBI lineage: Eukaryota > Metazoa > Arthropoda > Insecta > Lepidoptera > Pyralidae > Hypsopygia > Hypsopygia costalis. The sequence goes on from OW443328.2 coordinate 22,772,147, forward strand.
AAATGTGGGGTGGAGGTACTACCTCACCCTGTGCTCCTGTGAGGGAGTGAGGTCGCCAGACGTAAGAAGAAGCTGCATTAGCAGCGGACGTGCCAATGTGCAAGTAATACTCCTTATAAGACTATGATATGCGCTTTAAGCGTCATATAAAACATAATATCATAATGTAGAGATACAGATTACTAAATAGTTACTTCAGCGATGAGAATAAACATAATAGAGAGATGAGAAGAACAAGTTAGGTTGTTCTTTTTATTATTATCTCTGTGTACTACACGGGTCAAGCCCATTTGAAAGGCGTACGCGGTGATATAGATACAATGCGTAGAGGCCAACCACAACCAACGACAACCCTTTGAGTTTAATGTAATGTTGTACACACGCCGTGAACCGTTCCAGGATATATCAATGGAACAATATACCCATGATCAGGTCTAGGCAGGCATTGTAACAATTGTAAAGTGTGTAAATGGGTTATGAGGATGATTTTGGTGGATTTCACTGGGCTATTTTAGAAGAGAGACTTACGATTATTATTATTATTGATATTGCTTACGCATCTAAAATTTACCCTTAGTATATAAAACTTACGATAAATTTAAAGAAAAAAGTCTTACCTTTTGTGGTACATCTCCGAAGGGCTTTACAGCGTTATACGCGTCTTTCAAGCACGCTTCGTATTCCACCGTAAATTGCTTCGCTTCTAGTTTCAAAACGCTCTGGTAGGCGACGGGAAAGATGTCTTCGAAGAACTTTCTCGCACTCTCCGCAAGATCTCTGGGAGGTTGAGTGCCGAGGTCATCACTCAGAGAGTCCCGTTCGACGTTCATCCGTAATGAGAGCCGGATATCGTCATAGAGGTTGGCCAGGGGTCTGTGGGCCCGCACCGCGTGGCTTCTGTATAGTTGGGTCAATAGACCGTTTGTTTTATTTTGAGACTGATGCGACAGCTGAAGTAAGTGCTCTGTTGGGAAGAAAATAATACAATTATAGGACAAGTTGTTCAAGGTAAACTAATGAAGAAGACTTAAGCTAAATAAAGAGGCTTGGTATTATATTTTAAATTTATAACAATTTACAAAATTTTTCATGTATAATATAAGTAATTTGAAAATTTATAATAGCTTATGCCTGACATTCGCGCTTCTTGTGGCCTTATACCCTTATACCTCGAGCACCATTCTTATTAAGTAACTTTTATAAATAAAAGCCGCGTTGAAATCTGTTCATCCATTAACTAAACACAGACAAAAGCTTTAAATTGATTCGACCCTATTATTTTGCAGTTGCGCAGTAAAAATATGTTTTTATATTTTTTAATACAATTCAAGTTATTATTCAGCAATTTTTCATTACCAAACTTTGCATGGTACAATTTGTAAAAAAATATCCGTGTTCATTAAGCAAAATTTTCATAAGCCTTGGGATCGGCAAACATTTTTTGTGTACACACACGTCCAATTTATTTCAACCGTTTACACAACCCCTAATTTTCAAATAGACTTTGATGAAATAATTAAAACATAACCAAGCTATTTCCTGTTGAACGCAAACAATACCCGGAAAGCTCCCAACTCAATAAAGTTACCAGCCATTTACGTAGATATTATAAATTAAATCCTAATATTAACTGAGCCTGTGTAAATACGTTTAGTTCGCGAGCAAACATCCCGACTGTATTTGATTTCATAGTCTGTGGCACCTGCTAGCTGTCCTACGATATCTTTAACGTAACGTTATCTCCTCGGAATGCAAGCGACGGCTCGAGAGGGATCAACGGCTCGACACATTCCTGCCTCGCGAGATATAAATTCATTTTAAACGTGACCAATAAGCCGGGGTTTAATTAAATAAACTCACGTTATCTTTATACGGCATTTTCATTACATATAACGTTACGTAAAGCGAGAGAAAACATTGTTTCTAATATTTAAGGGAGGATATGAAGCGCCTTTGAAGTGAGCGCGCTCTCGTCTCACTGTGATAGTGAATACGGTCAGGTACATGTTCATAGCACAGCACATAGAGTACGTTTGATGTCAGAGGATATCCATATCCATTATTTATTGTTAAGTGGATGGAACATTGCGAGATTGAAGTAATTTTGGAATTTCTTCTCTACAATTGACACTAAACATGTAAGAAAGAAAAGTAAAGAGATTCCACGTATACATTTATGTTATTGGAATCTGTGTTATTGTAGAAATAGATAATTTTTATATTCTATTAGATATTTTTATGCATTCCCGGCATTTTCATTAAACAACTTTATTTAACTTTGAATTATTTTAGTACTATTTATATTTTACGTACCTATTTATATGCTTTACCACGCTATTATTTAACTTAACTTTTATTTTATTGTTGTTTTTCTTAACTGTTCTTCTGGAGAATTTCTTCTTCTAATTTCTATATAATCGAATTTTCACGTATTACACATTTAACGATACAGCGACAACTGGAAAAATATAATGTACTAGTACTAAACTAGACTAAAGGTAATCCCGGAATCCCGTGGTCATATCCATATTAATAACAACATTCAAGTCCATTGGCCCCAAATGGCAATACTAACGCCGATCACTGTTAATAATTAAAAAAATGCCGGTATATCTCTATAACTGGCTCTGGCCCCTTAAAGGCACATAGACACGTCCTATATTTTGTTATAAATCATATTATTATACTTTTTAATTTTTTTATCTACTAGTTTTTCGAAAGTGACCATTATTGGTAAGAAGAAATGGCGATAAGAAACTTGCTTTAGTTTTTTTTTTTTAAAGTTCTCCATATGCATCGTTTAATTTCCCTGTACAAAGTAACAGATAAGGATGAGAATGATATCTATCTGCGGCTGTACCTTATTAATAGGTGTTCAGAAGTCTACACGGCCACAACACAGCTATATAGCTGAATAAATAGCAAGTGTCATTCGTCTTTTCAGCGGAGCCGCCGCGCGCCGACGGGACCTCCAGACGACCTTTCGTTGCGCGCCTGCGAGCAGCGGCGGCGTAAAAACTACATCTAACTATACGTACTACCTCTACATTATTATTAACTAGAGTACAAGCACTTGCAAAGTTGAAAGGTTTTATTAAAACACTGCGACTCTCACAATTTTCATTTTATGCTATGTATGTTTATTTTATTTTCTGCAGTTTATATAAATACTAGATATTTATTGAAGTAAATTTTTTTTACGCACACTTGCCTTGGGGAGTAAGCTGGAGAATGCACGACGAAAGCGTTACGAAAAGTGTGATCGGGCTAGGCGAATGGAAGTTGAGAGGGCAGCACACTCGTTTTTTTATTACTCGTAGTAATATTTTAGTACTTAAATCTGCTTTTGTTTTGCTTCTTCAGAACCGCATTCGAGATCTTTTGCTTGTCCCGAAGGTTGACTGGTAGAGAATACTTTTAGCGTTAAATCCGCTATTTACTTTATTAACCACAAACTATATACATATAAGGGTTTATGTATATAATTTGTGGTTAATAAAGTTTTTAAATAAATAAAATAAAATCTAAAAAAAAATCTAGACGAGCTCGGTGGTCGGATGGTTAGCAATGGCCTCTTTGACTCCGAGGTCGCGGGTTCGATTCCCGCACAAAACAAACATTTGTGTGCATGAACATGTCTGTTTGTCTTGGTCTGGGTGTTTTCTATGTATTATAAGTATTTATTAACAAAAAAAAATGTATTTAAGTACATTAATTATCAGTTGTCTAGTACCCATAACACAAGCTTTGCTCTTAATTTGGGACTAGATGGCACTGTGTAAATTGTCTAGAAATATTTATTTATTTATCTTCAAGTTCGATCAAACGAGTCCCGTTTACTATCATTCTCACTTGTTCGTTCGAATTTCATGTCCAACTCTTTTTACCTAACAAGCTTAACGATTTTGGAATGCGCTACCTGAACATATTTGAAAATCTACCAGCGTATTTGTTTTTAAAAAGAACTTGCAACAATCTTTTTGATACTTTATCAGAGCAAAGTCAAAGTCAAAGTCAAAATTCTTTATTCTGTGGGCCCTCGCGGGCACTTAGACACGTCTTTTACAATTAAGTATATTTTTTTATCTACCAGCATTTCGGAATGACCATTGACGAGAAGAAATGCCGAAAGAAACTCTGTCAATATAGGTCTTTTTTAAATAGCCATACAATATTATCATTATACATTATACAATAAAAAAATGGTATTCAACCAAAATAAGAGAAAAAAAAAAGAGCAGTAATTTATCATCAGTTTATGTAGTGTAATATATGTATTATGTACGTATCGATAGTTTATTTATGTATGTATGTATATTGGTTTCCGTTTATAAACACCGGCGCTATCGCATAACATAAATAAAAAAAAAACAATTATATATGCGAACAATATGCGACTTAAGAACCTCCTTTAAAAGTCGATTAAAAACACAAACAAACAGTCATTTAATACAAGTAAATAATTTCGTTCGGATGTACTTCAAAATACAAGCAGCGATGATACCGAGCGATGTTCTAAAAGTATTTAGATCTAAGCCCACGATATTGTAAACTTTGGCTCGTTTATTTAGAAACTGGTTTGTAAGAGATTTTCAGAAACAAAACTCCTATTTATCTTACTTGATAGATGTATCGGTTTTAGTATCAAATTTTTCAAAATAAATTATACCTACTCAAATTTTAAGAGATTTTATATCTCTGTCACAAAATTTATGAAATGATTATCTTATGAAAGTTTATGAAAGTCATTATATTATATTCTTATTCGCTGTCTTATAAAGTGTTAATTATAAAAAACTAGCTGAACCGACCTGTCTTCTTAACAAATAATATTGAATTCGAATTGGTTTCTCGCAAGCTGTCAAATGACTGACAGTTCTGTCGAATGACATAAAGTTACATTACAAAAGTTAATATGATCTTTCAGTTTTCTTAAATTTTCTAATTATCCGCGCAACTTTCTTACTTTTTGTTAAAGAAATAGCGAAATCGGTCCAGCCATTCACGCGTGAATCGCGACCAAGGGAAATAGGGATAAATTTAATATATATATATATATATATATATATATATATATATATATATATATATATATATATATATATATATATATATATATATATATATATATACATTATATGTATAGATAACTATCAATAATCATAATAAATTGTAACTCTGTGCACATGAATTAATTGCAAATATATACTACGTTACAATTTTTTGTTTTATAGCACATTAACAATATTTGTTTAAATTCAATGTAATCTATTTTTATTGAACCCTCAATATATAGGTAAATAAATATTAAATTATATAAAGAAATATGGAAAAGCAGAGTCCTCTAACACGAGCAAAACTTGCTCAAAGGAGGACCACCACGAAACTATGTATTAGAATTGTAAGGAAAAAAGAAAAAAGAAAAAAAAAAAGCAAAGTGTGCTTTTACATATAATAGTGACGTTTCCAAGCCCAAGCTATAGGCGAAGGATTACGCAGTCATGGTAAGACCGCCTGTACATCGCATAAGTTACTTTTTCTTTTTTTTTTTTTGATGCAAAAAGAGCATTGCATTGTACGCAAAATCAAATTATATTCATGCTTATAATCAATCATGTTATATATCATTGTTTGTAATTTAATCAATTCTGAATTATCCATGAAATGCAACCGCTTTTGTGAACGGAACGAAAACGCAATAAATAACGTTCTCTTTGTACAAGAGAACGTACATGTTGTACATGTACAATGTACATGTACAAGAGAATGTACATGCAGTGGTTACTCGGTCGACGATACGAACGTCCGATTTTCCACTACATTTATTTCGTTTACTACTGTATACTGTAAACTAACGTTGACCATAGCCTGTCCATGGATGGGTTTATTTATCTCGAGCTCCTCCGTGCTTCATAGGGCACGTTAAGCCGTTGGTCCCGGCTGTTGTCGTTAGATGACCGTCATTAAGCCAAGAAGTCTTTAGGCGACTTGAAAAACTGACCTCCGCCAACTCGTAGTGGAGCGGCGTGGTGGAGTATGCTCTAAACCCCTTCGATTGAGGGGAGACCTGTATCCCAGCAGAGGGATGAATAAAGGTTGACGACGACTACTGTATCCTCGTAAGTCCTTTTACCTAATTTTTGGGGTTTAAATGACTCATCATAAGTTTTAGAATCAAAGCCAACCTCGCCTGCATGTGGTGCACCCTGCCCACTAGCGAAAGAGGTACGGTACAGCGTGTTTCTAAGCTGCCCGACTAGGAAAGTAACTCTACCTTTCAGAATTCCGTAGCCAAATAAAAATTCCCTTGAGGGTTGTGAGTTCCTGCGAGTGCGTTAGGTCAAAAGAAAGAGTTGCTGCGTTGGTAGCAGGGGTGGAGGCGCGCGAGCGATATATCAAGTTGCGAGCGTTAATATGGCTACGGTAACCGCTTCATATCAGGTGGGTCGTATGCTTATCTACCACCCGACGTAGTATAAAAAAAAACATTATTTCTGTAATAGAGCCATTTACCAAATGAAATCTATTTCTGTGAGCAAATTTTCGACACGAAATTAAACTTCGTTGAAATTATTTGACTCAATACCCTGCCAGATTAATGTTGAAATTCAAATTTATAAATGGATCTGCGACTCAATTTTGTAATTATGTTTCATCTCATCAAATACCTTTGACATCATACCGACGTAGATATTCCGCTTTCAGATTAAAGTCCATTGAAGTGAAGAACCATAAATTGCATTACTTCGGATGCCCGGATCCGAGCCTTGGCCGGCACCGGTTCCAGTTATGAACGGCATTCGCGGAGTGGACTAATTACTTACTTATGCAAATTGCTGCACAAGTTGTTTCCACTAATGAACCCAGTAATAACTATGTTTTTGCATTTTATGTGGAAAGGAGAGCTTCATTAATTGAGAGAAAATGGTTCGTTACAATTAAACCGTCGTTTACTTCATCGAAGTTAAAAACCATATCTGTTCTCCACTAAGATGTTTTGACATGTAGATAAGTTCTAGACCTGCGTTCATTGTGGCAAGAAGAAAAGAAGGTAATTGCCCGGCATTCAGTCAGTCCCGTGCCATTAACCGTCGCGGCATGACGTTAGTGATAATAAAAAAAATGGGGTGTGGCTGTGTCATGGACACGACCGTGTGTTGAATATGTTATATGCACTAAAATTATCTCAAAATGGCAGCGCTTCCCCCTCCCTCTCACGGGATGTTCCATACTCGTAGTCCTTACTTAGCGTAATAAATTCTTTGATACTTCATCTATCCAGTGTGATTAAATTTTGGATGAAAATGATTATACTCCAACAACAAATTGTATCCCCTGATTTTGTTATCATTCGTTTTTTTGAAACCTCCTCCTCCTCCCTAAGGATGAAATTTTAAAATTAAAATAATAATTATTAAAAAAAAGTGTAGATAATATGCCTTCCTGTGTCTTCACGTTTTTTTCCTTACTTTGACTACAGCATGTATAAATGCGTAGGTATTGAGTAAGCGCTTAGTAGGCAATTTTTATAGTCGTGATGTTCGCCTGTGGCCCGTCTATATATAAAATGTCTCCGTTCTCCATCTGTTTTAGACGAGATAAGACTCGAGTCTGTTATATACTTGAGATGAGTACGTATTCAACTTAATAATATTCGTGTATTTTGTTTGTGTTTGACCAATGATCTTATTTTTCTATAGATATGGTATACCCTTACTAAATTGCATCAGAAAACTGTTTCTGTTCTTGCATATACAGCTTAGATATAAATAGTTACCTACATAGACAATCGCCGCCCTTATCATGTCAGCGATTTAATAAATTTGCTATCTCTTTTTCTCATCGAGGGCCAAATGGCGCTCGTTTTTCTTGCAAAAGCATGAAAGTATGCGTTAAAAACAACTATTATTGTTTACTTTCACGTTCTCTTGGGCTTTATCAACATGAGTTATGCATTTTATAAATACAGGAGACTTCATTTTTATCTCTTTCAATCAATTATCACAAACGTCAGAATCGTCGGCTTACTTGTGCGAACTTTTTTTTTTATACCACTAAAGTGGCAAACAAGCATAAGCAAGAAAGCAGTTACCGTATGAACGCCTGTAACACCAGGGGCATCACACGCGCGTTGCCGACCCTGTAAAAACCTCTTCACACCCCGTTTGAAGAACCCCATGGTGTAGTCGCCTGAGAAAACCTCGACAGGCAGTTCATTCCACAGCTTGACAGTACGCGGGAGAAAACTTCTCTGGAACCGCACAGTACGTGACCACTTAGGCTCCAATGTGTGAGGATGAATTCCGTGTCGATGGCGAGCGGTGCGACTGTAGAAGGAGACCGTTGGCATCATATCAAACAACTCCTCTGAACACACCCCATTGTACAAACTAATTGCTATGTAAGACAGTTGGCTCACTTCTGGAGTGTTTGACGTGTTTGACGCGTAGTGACATCTATAGAAATAAAACATCATTGTGTCGGACTTTCGCCGCGCTCCACTATCAGCCTGCATTTATATGGAAGGGCGAAATTGTTGTGTCGATATTGAGACTTCAAGCGAAATGTTCGGCAGTTTATCTCCTACGAAAAGGCGATTGCCTCCCCTAATATACATATGCCAACATGTACGAGTGTTTACGAGTCGTTCTCTCGCTACTTGAATCTTTAAGAATATTGTTTTTTCCATATACATAACATTATCGGTTGTTTCCTCTTGTTTTATAGCAAAGCTAATCTTATAATTATGTAGATATATATTATAAAAATTTGTCACTATATATATTGTAACGTATATAAAACATTAGGGCGTCCTGTATAGTAAAAAATCACATTTCAGAATAAATATTTGTAAAAGAAATTAGGCGTATAGAGATTTTTAGGCGGCAGGGAATGGCCATACTGTTGTTACGTAGGTCTATTACTTAAACTGTGATTTCAGCATGCTGGATATTTTGCAGTGGTTCGAGATTACCATCTAATGTCACTGGCAATTAAGGCATATGATTTTTTTAAATAAACTATTTATAAATATTCACCACGCTGCTCATCTACGGGTTGGCGGAGGCCAGTGTTTTCAAGCCGCCTAAAGGCTTGGTTTAACGACTGTCATCTGATGACAACAGCCCGACTGTTATGACCGACGGCTTAACGTGTCCTCCGAAGTACGTCGGAGCTCGAGAGAAATAATCCCATCCATGGACAGGCTAAGTTCGATGTTGCTTAACTTGCATGTTCGGTTAGACTTACACTCACAACGGCGCCGCTGAGTTCCCCGTTTTACTAGGATGTCAGAAAGATAAACAAACTTAAACTTTTTTATTTTCTTGCGTTGCTTGTCCATCTAGTTAAACAATTTATATTTCAATTACAAATTGTACCATCTTTTTCCCCAGGGATTTTTTTAAATTTAAATAATGCACAACAACGACCTTACTAAAGGTAACTGAGGATATACGACTTGGTATGGAAAACACAATGGTAACAATTTTAGTTCTTATAGATTTTTCCAACGCATTTAACACGGTTGATCCAGATATCTTGCTAGCCATTCTGTCATACTATAATGTGTCGTCTTCAGTGACTGATTGGTTTTCATCGTATCTTCGTGGGCGTCGACAGCGTGTGCGTGTCGATCAGACCAGCTCAGAATGGAGAGATGTAGCTGTCGGCGTGCCACAGGGCGGCGTACTCTCTCCTATTTTATTTTCCATATTTATTAGTACTCTTTCTAGAATTCTTTCATGTTCGTACCATTTTTATGCTGATGACTTGCAGCTTTATATACAGACAAATGTTTCTGAAATAAATGAAGCTATTACAAAACTTAATTTCAATCTCAAATCTATTAGTAAATGGTCTATCAGTTATGGCGTAACAGTAAATCCAAACAAATGTAAAGCAGTCATTGTGGGTAGTACACGACTTGTAAGACAATTAAATTTTGGCTCATTAAAATCTTTAACCTATAATGGAAATGTAATCCCCATCTCTGCCAATGCCAGAAATCTTGGCCTACACATTGACTCTAATCTTAATTGGGACACACAAGTTGCTGAGGTCAGCCGAAAGGTCTATGGCTCTTTGCATTACCTAAACCAACTAAAAAATTTTCTTCCCATGAAAACAAAAATAATGCTGGCTCAAAGTCTCATTCTACCTGTCATTGATTATGCTGATGTGTGTTATCTGGACCTAACAGAGGATCATCTGAATAAATTGGACAGACTTTTAAACAGCTGTCTTAGGTTTATATTTTGTCTGCGCAAATATGACCACATTTCCAAATATCGTTCTCAGCTTAAATGGCTAAATATCAGGCAGCGCAGAAACCTACATGTCCTTTGTTTGCTTTATACTATTTTAAATAGTCCAACTGCTCCCCCTTATCTTAAGTCCCAATTTCAACTATTAAGTTCTAGTCACGATAGGAATCTGCGCTCTTCCAATAGCTTAGTTCTCTCCTTCCCTTCTCACCGTACTGGGTTCTATTCAAATTCTTTTGCCGTCACGGCCGTACGACTCTGGAACACCCTCCCCGACAACATTAGACGTGCACAGTCTCGCGTATCATTTAAAAATCTGGTACATTTGCATTACCTGGATATGTCATGAACAATGGCGACCTCCTCGCTCTCTGCACTATTTGATATGTATATGTATGTATGTGTATATGTATGTATATGTGTATATATGTGTGTAAGTATATGTATGTGTATGTATGTATATGCGTATGTTGTTTAAGTTATTTAAAATAAGGCACCCCTCCTACAATAAATCTTACATGTCCGAAAGGTAAACTGGTAGACAATGCTTTAGCATTAAGTTCGCCTTTTGTATATAATCATGTAATGGATTGTGTGCAATAAAGAATAAATAAATAAAAAAATGCTCACACAGGCGAAGCTGCGGGTAAGCTAATAAAAAAAAAATCAACTGCGTATTGAGCGTATAGTTTCTTCCACCTAGGGTCGATGACATCTCTACTACCGATCTACGATAGGGCCTAAACACAAAAGCTCCATAAACCCCATTGTTTTAGCTGGGCTCTTAAAAACGCGTATAAAAAGAATCTCCCTCGCCATATCTGCGAAATATAATATTCCAGCAGTGCGACGACCTCCGTTTCACCCGTAACAAGTACTACGTCTAAAACAATGAAGCTCACTGAGCCCGGTGAGGAAATAATCAGAGTGTGCTAGACTGGAGGGTTTCTCTTTATGCCATTGTCCCGGCGGGGCCCGGGCGGGAAACGGGCGGGAGCCGCGCGGGACACCGCAGACCACACGCACGAACCCTCATTACCGCACTAAAATAATTCCACCTTTGTCCTTTGTGAACCGCGAATAACGAACAGAATGTAAATATCATCGGGGGACTATTATTATTACACTAATTTGTATTATGCTCACGGTGAATGATTTTTGCTATAACTTACGTTATCGTAAACTTCATCGTCTGTATGATCTTAATAAGGCTCAATAGCATCAAGCTCAGGCTACGAACTACTTTGAAAATAAGATCGAATGAGTTAGAAAAATTTGCAGCTAAGCTCCCAGATCACACAGAAGGCTAATATTGATTGTCAGTTGTCGCAGTCGATTCTATCTAATGTTGGTCAAAATAAATGAGGGGGCCTACGGCCTAAACTGAACTGAACCCAATTCCCATCGCGATATTTTTAAATCTGTTTAAATTTGTGTCTTCAGTTTAATCGGTAGAGCGTCTCCGTCCCTATGCTTAGCTTATTATTATAAGAACTAATTTACAGTGAAGTTACATTTTCGCAATAAAAAAATTCAATCATAATCGGCTTCAGGTTACGCACTGAAAACACTAATAATACTAATTTCAAAAGAAGAATCTCAAAGTACTTATTTTGTAGCCTGAGCTTGTTCTGTATAATTGAATAATTTAGCCAAAGAATCATGGATTGAAAATTAAAAAAAAAATGAAAATAATATACAAACAACGCAGTGACCAATGTAATTTCTACCATACCCCGGCCACTCCATACAAATGTCGCGTCAATTAGTACTACATAAACAATGACGTCTGTGCAGAGCTTGAATGAGCAATAGTGCGTGCGGCGCCATACTAACTGTTCCAAATTTGTCGAGAGGGGAGGTGAAGTCGACACGAGCGAGCGACAGGCAATAGCCATATTGTTCGTAGTACTATTACTTGTATTGTGTTTCTACTGTTATTTTTTTAGGTTATACATTTAATACTTTTAGAAATGTTCAGTTTTATAAACCATCCCTTTGAGGCACATATTGACTCGAAACCCGACGTCAAACTGTCAATTAATACTGACGTAGATAATTTTAGGCAAATGGAAATTCAGAACGACGAACAACATTATCATCACAAAATATGTATCACATTAATCACATTCTTAGTCTTCAACACGTACCCAGAACACACTGTAACATGAGCACGGCCATATTCCATCCCAGCTGGCACTGTTTCCGTGTAAATGGGTCTTTAACCCAGACAGGCAATTTATTCAGGAGATTAGACAGTTTATCCTGACTGAACATTGAGCTAGGCACTCAATTTGAAGTCTGAACTAAATGCACCTCTTGCCTTTGTACTGTTTAGTTATTCGGCGTACGCTTTATCTGAATAATCCATTTCTTAAGATAAATAAGCGGAAGTTAGCAGGAGTAGTAGTACTAAGTACATAGAACCTGGAGAGTACTATTTATTCCCTTTCTGCAAATCCATTTTGATCTCTAGATAATTTGCAATTTACATTATAATTTTGTTGTCATCAATCTTTATTCATGCAACTGCTTGGTAACCGGTCTCACGTGCTCAACTCAATTGAAGAAGGTTTGAACGTAATCTTTGGGGCGTAAGTGTTCATCACGATCTTTAGAGCCAAAGCCAACCTCATGTGGATGCACCCTGTTGACTAGCGAAAGACGCTCTGGCAAAAGAGACGTAGGGTACAGCGTATTTGTAAGAACGACTGGGAAAGTATTTCCATACCTAATGTATATATAATAACTATAATAACACAATGCCAAGTACCTGTTTTGGCAAGTTTCCCGAAACATTTATTTTTTGTTTCATTCTAAACGGTTCACAAATAAAAATTAATCAATCTTAACAAACGTGTTTTCATCCTTAAATGCTATTGGTAACATAAATAGGACAGGGGCGGAGTTTGTTTTGGTTACTGCATCGAAAAAGAACCCTTATGGGGGTCAACCGTGAAGTTTGTCGACTGTACACACGGACAGAGTCGCAGGCACAGCTAGTTTTTATACATATACATTTACGAAAGTAAGTAACTAGAATAAGCAATATTTTTATATACAAGTACTATCGTAACAGAAAGTGTTTGTATATAAAAATATTACTTATTCTGAATATTAGTTAGTCTATGATACAACACGCACTCATCTCCATATAAAAACATATCTCTGTTACGGAGAACTATTACTTATACTGTGACTCTGTGGATAAATTGATGCCTTTGTAATTTTCTCTATCACGCACACATATTCTATGAGTTTCACCCATTAACACATGCATTTGCATAAAATGTAACAGTGTAAACGTTTATGTGGTTATTTTATTTATTATACTATTAGGTTGGGGAAAAAGTCTTTTCGTATTTTATATGAAAATTCAAAACATTTTTTAATAAAGTTTATTTACATTTAACTAAAGTATGTAGGTGCCATTTTGTTCGATAACTTTTTGCCATCTTGTAGGTACAGACATGATGCCATTACTATAGAATTTTTGGGACTTCTGTTCAAAAAACCACGACAAGTGGTTTTGGCAGTCTTCTCGTGATGTTAACCTGACATTGCCTAAATAATTCTGAAGAGACCAAAACAGGTGGAAATCAGAAGGTGCAAGGTCAGGACTATACGGCGAATGCATTAACACCTCCCAGTCAAACTCTCTTAATTTTTGCTGAGTGGCTAAAGATGTGTGAGGTCTAGCGTTATCATGATGAAAAATCACACCCCTTCTGTTAATTAATTCCGACCGCTTTCTCTCAACTTTTTGCTTTCATCTCATCAGTTGTTCACAGTAGAGTTCAGAATCGATAGTCCTGCCTGGCGGTAACAGCTCATAATGAATAATGCCCTTCCAATCCCACCATACATACAGCATCACCTTGTTGCGGGTTAACCCGGGTTTTGCCAGAGTCTGTGAAGCCTGACCGGCCATTGACCACGACCTTTTTCGCACGTTCTTGTCGTACGTGATCCACTTTTCATCACCAGTTATAAGCTTCTTCAAAAACGGTTCGCTTTCATTACGTCTTAGTAAAGAATCGCAAATGAGTACACGGTTCATTAGGTTTCTTTCAGTGAGATCGTGAGGCACCCAAATATCGAGCTTTTTAGTGTACCCAGCTTTTTTCAAATGCGCCAAAACTGTTTTGTGGTCAATTCCTAATTATTCAGCTACGTCATAACTACTGATATGCCGATCTTGCTCCACTTTTTCAAAAATGGCATCCATTTTATCCGTAACAGGGCGACCAGAGCGACGTGCATCTTTCACATCAAAATTTCCTGATTGAAAACGCTTAAACCAAATTTGTGCTACTCTCACAGACACTGCACTAGGTCCATAGACGTCACAATTTTTTTTCGCAGCTTGCGTTGCATTGTTACCTATTTTGTAATAAAATTTTAAAATGAATCGAATTTATTCATTAGATTCACTCATCTTGACAGTAAAAAAAACAAATGAAAATCACACATTTACCTAATTTGAATTTAGAATTATCTTTTTTAAAATTTAAACTTTTTAAAGATATCAAAACCTGCCAGATACAAATGGTATAACCAAAGAGATTTTATTACAAGTTCATACATACTATAATGCGAAAAGACTTTTTCCCCTACCTATTATTAAAGCTGCGAATAATTCGCCAAGAAAAGGACGCGTCTCATGCTGGGTGCACTGACTTGATAGTTTATAGTCGTATATATAACTTCTTTATAAGTTTATGGTATTGATGCCTGCAATCACACACAAGACACCTTCTTATGATCAGCCTAGTTGATACCCTTAACTGAACGGCTTGTTAAGAATTAAATCATGAGAGACCTTTAATATCTTGCCAGAAAGCGAATGGAAATTTAGGAAGAAGCTTACTTTATACTTTTAAATGCCTTATTGGCCACATAGCTGTCTCTCACATTGCCAAAAGAGGATGTGAAATTCCAAAAGCTTCCTACTCCTACTAATTTCTTCTGACTAAATTCATTGTGAGTTTCATGGCAGCCGTAATTTTACCCCCAGGACTGCAGTGGACTTCATTGTTCATTGCCTTTTTTGGTGGTCGCCGCTTTTAATCCTGGATACACAGGATATACTGTGGTGGGAATGTGTGGTGGTCCCCGTGCCTATAAGGCACGGCAAAACTACGGTGACTTGTAACTCACAACGAATTCTTACTTTGACTGACTGTCAAACACTTACTACTTTGACTTTGTACTCTGATCGTCTGTGAAGCAGTTTATCGGAAAATGAAAAATTGGTGACTTTATTCTTCTTTATGGCGATCGTAATGCGAGAACATTCGAATGGGTGAAGTTATAAGTAGGCAGAGAGTGTGGTTTCCGGAAGACTAGAATAGTATCACTCCGTCTCTTCCCGTGGATGTTATACAAAGCGACTAAGGGAAATACATTATAAAACATCGATCAGGCCTCCCCAACCCGTCTGGCCAGCGTGGGCAGTGTAGGCCAAATCTTCCTTCTGTCTGGGACGGACGAGAGAGGGCCGTGCTCCTGTAGTGGAGTCAGTGGAGACTAAAATGACCTGATGATGATAAGTAGGCAGATGTCACTTGTCATCATTTTAGCCACCTTTATTAGGGTTATTACTACTACTAACACTTCAAGCAATCTATTTTAAAACAAGACCGACATCTGTGGGTGGCCATTCATTACATGGGACTTTGGGAAGTCGCTCAGGGTTGCCGCTGCCCATAGCCATTGAAAGTCGTAAAGTCAGGCGAGTGTATCGGCAATAGGCGGCAATGGTCGGCAATAAATACGGCAATATTTAGCTACTTTACAGCCCTGTTTACTTTGCTCGCGCCGCCTCTACTGCTACTAGTTTCACACCGGGGTGTTACTGTTGGCTTTCTGTAAGCAATGTTTCCACCAGCTAGGGGTGGGAAGACTAGTCAGTTGTTATTTTGAAGAGTGTGTTCTACTTCATAAATTTTAAAACGGTCATTACGCTTAATGAGCTTTTAAAAAATCAATTTGAAATGATGTGTTTATACATAGGCAAAGTCCTGACTGACATTATATCACGCAAGCAGAGCCTAACCGCTGGTCCGAATCCGAAATTGGTAGATATATTTCTGTTAGATTACACACGATGTGAAATAAGAAATGATTCTAGAGAAATTCTACAGAATAGCACTCAAAGTAAATTGATGCATTTTTAATATTTAATTCAAAGAAATGGATTTCAAACCCAATGATATTAAGCCCGCCTGATATAAAGCAGTTACCGTAGCCATAGACGCTTGAATTATAAAAAGCAATGGTATTGTTATTTAGATATAGATAGGTATTGCTATTTCTTCAGTCTGGCAACACATGCTCTACCTCTCTTTAGTCAGAGACTAGTTTGCTTAACGGCCAGGGTGCACCATGTCCAGATAAAGTTGGCTTTGTTTATATGAATGGTGGAGAGCCACTTGTATTGAAAATGCTTTCTAGCCTATAAATTAACCGAACATCATGAGAAAAGGTACTTTTGATGTTCAGTTAATTTATAGGCTTTTCTGACTCAACTAGCTCTCCCTAAGGCTTCGCCGGTCTATATCCACCCTGCAGGTCCATTCTACAACATTAGTGAAAGTTTTTTTTATTGAATATGTAGTTTCAGTAATTAACTTAAGTATATTATAATGCATTCAAACTTACAAGGTTTATCTATTCATATTCATTTTAAATACTAAGTAATGATGTACATATATTTTCTCTATTTAACATTTATTGCAAATTCTAGCCAGTGGAATTACAGATTATATGTTCGTGGTTGCACCTCC
This sequence comes from Hypsopygia costalis, assembly GCA_937001555.2. Lineage (NCBI taxonomy): Eukaryota > Metazoa > Arthropoda > Insecta > Lepidoptera > Pyralidae > Hypsopygia > Hypsopygia costalis. The sequence continues at coordinate 22,789,200 of OW443328.2, forward strand.
TAGTACCGGATACTATAAACTCTCTGGAAAGATGAATAACTAGTCAGTCGCATTTTCATATAGATTCTACACCAAGGTCCAATTGAGAGTACGTACAACGGTACTTTTGTTGTTATGTTCATTATTTTATGGTAAAGGCCGGCCATAAAGTGAACCCGATTTCTAAGTAACCATTCACCGTTCTATGGACATCTACAACACAATGAGCACTGCCAATTCTTCGCTAAAATGTGTGAATTTGTTAAGACACTGTTAAGCCGCCTGTTGGACTCTCTCTATACAGGCTCTGGTTCCACTAAAGCGTATGTAAATATGCAGGAGAAATTTGTAACTACCGTACATTTCACATCTTGCTAATCCGCTTGATATGAAAACTGATCTCTTCGTTCATCTTCGCTACGGTGAAGTCCGTGCTAGGGTGCGTTTTACTGTAGCAGAGCTATCATTGACATACACTTCATACTGAATGTCTCCGCCTATCTCCGCTTCAATGAAACCGCTCAATGTCACAAAAAGTCGATGACATGACTTATGCTATACCTCTAAGTTATCGCTTCACAGACTTAGACATTAAAAATATTAATCACCGTTTTGTTTTTCCAAGTTTATTTCCCATATCCTTTAAGGTACTCCCAGAGTGGCATAGAAGGACTAGGACCTTCTACGCCACTCTGGGCGTGGGCGCTGCTGTGCCTTTCCCGGTTTTACTAAGCGTAATGTCTCTTGAAATGGTTCCATCCAGGTAGTCGGCGGGCGACTTGGACGCCTTTCAGGTTGTTACATTTCCATAAGGGTTTTTGTTATATGTTCCTCGTTACGTCTCATGAACTGCCCATACTAAATTCGCAATAAACTTAGATTAGCTATAACTTGAAAACGGGTTATAATAATAGCGCAGTCTCTTCGGGGAAAATATTGTCTACAGAATACATAATCTTTGAGATTATTCATACCGAATACTTGTTCTGTAATCTGAGCCAAATACTATATTTTTTCGGTATGTCGCTCGTAATTTTCTTCCCGGTATATAATAAGTTTTCTTAGTTAACAATTATTATCTTACCATTGACTCTCATACGAATTATGGAGCGAAAAACACCCCTTGACATTTAAGTAGATACTCTCGTTAACGACGGCATATATGAAATCGTCACTGACTTAATAACGACTGCCATTATCTTTTATGGAATAATAAACTCGCTATCTAAGCGAAATTGATTTTAATTTAAATAGCTAAGTAGATACTTTCTTTTCTTGTAATAAGACCTAGACTTTGGAAAACATGTTTAAAAAATTACATTTAACCCTTACTAATCCTATAAATGTGAAAGTGAGTTTGTTTTTTTTATTATTGATAGTAATTAATTACAATCTAATTACCGGGGTCTGTACCTTTTAGCAAGCGTCTATTTATCTGTCACAATTTTCTTTTTATTTATTAATTGCACGTCGCTCTTAATGCTAATAATTAATAAGTGATTTTGTTTGTCGGTTTCGTTTTCACACTCTAACTTCTCAAACAAATACCATGAAATTTTGCATATTAGTCCAGAGTAAATAATAAGATATCTTTTATCCTGAGAAATGAGTTGTACCCGAGCGATAACCAACCAAAAGTTTGTTCTTATGTCGCGCGATAACTGACATTCACGCGGGAAAAGACGGGTTGCGACCTTCTTAAAAAAAACGATGACCTATTTGATAGTGTTCAAACGTTCATTCAGCTCCTCCCTCAATGCCTATAGCCTATTCAATACCTTAGCCAACATCAGTAATTAATCTATTTACAGTAAGTAAACTGATCCAACTAATGGAATGCGCAACGTTTGATAAATTAGAAAGACTATACGCAAAGCGATTAGATAACTGGGTCATCTAACAATTATTTCGGTATGAAATACTAATACTTCCGCGTCAAATCCTCCGTCATCAACGGGCATTATTATGTATAGTTTGCGTCTGGACTATGTTTGTGCACGTCGTATGTACATGATGACATAGGGTTGCTACCTCCCAGAATTTTGCCTAATTATACCAGTGTAGAAAATATTTTTTCCAAAGAATACATTCGTAATAGGTATTATGCTGTATGTAAATTCGCATACTAATGTTTTAAATGGCGATCAATACGCTCTGCGAGTATTAAGGCCTACTCAATCGTGATGTCATTTATTAGACATAGGACGATAAATGGTGTAAGATTTATATTTATTTGTCAATAATATTGAGCATATCAAACCGACATAATTCGCTACATTGCCTCTTCGCAAACACATATTATGCAATATCCGTTATCAATATCCGTTAATTCGGCATCTATCTGTTTATATGGGATAAAATTAATTTATGTATTAATAAAATTAATATTTTATATGTATTCCAAATTTATACCACATTCATATGTCCATCCATCTATTTTCACAGACTTCCATATTGAGGTATTAAAAAAAATCGTAACATGCCACCACCGGTTCGAGAATATCGCACACAAACGAATGTGACGCAAACAAACAAAAAATGTTCTTTCATCATCACTCCATTCGAAGCTTATTTTCTTTTACATGCTACCGATCGTCGGTCATTCCGGTTGACAACCCTATTAGGTACACACAGTGCCCAATTTGTCGGCGCAGCGAGAGTGTTTGTTAAACAACTATTGTGCCCTGATGAATCTATGTACGAACCGGTATTTATTGTTCTGCTTCTAATACGTAGCCAACGCTGTGCCGTGAGGTAGGTCCTTGTTTGTGTACTTTTGTGATATGCTACATCTGCGCTGACGATCGATGATGGGTTATTGAAATTTGTTTCAAGTTATTATAGGTTCATCATCATCATCATCATCGTCAGGTCCATTTTAGTCTCCACTATAGGAGCACGACCCCCTCTCGTCCGTCCTAGACGGAAGGAGGATTTGGCCTACACTCCCCACGCTGGCCAGACGGGTTGGGGAGGCCAGATCGATATTTGATAATGTATTTCCCTTAGTCGCCTTGTACGACATCCACGGGAAGAAACGGAGTGATTCTTTCTAGTCTGCCGGTACCACACGGCCAATATAGGTTACGTGTTCGATAATAACACCCTTAAGCTTGAGGAGAGTTCAACAATAGTAGTTACGTATTACAGTAGTATAATTAGGTATCCATTTTGTGATTATCCGATATGTCTTAACAAGACGCTGAATCAACGAAAATAAGAGACAATCTATCGAAATATATTCGTACAGTAGTAAGTGCTATTACTTATTTTATGACAGTAGGTCAACAGATATCGATATATGTATGTACTTGATTGGGCGGCAGTAGAGTAGCTAGCATGAGTGGTGTCCAGTGCGACAATTATAGGGTCCCTCGAAGACTGAAAAATAACAAAGTAAATCGTACTAGTTTAGTTCTTATAGTTGCATACTATTATTATTATCAATGAACCAATTAGAGCCAGAAGATTAGTTGTTGATAAACTTTGTAATGCTTTCTATATTTAGGGTTCCGTACCCAAAGGGTAAAAAGGAACCCTATTACTAAAGCTCCGCTGTCCGTCTGTCACCATGCTGTATCTCATGAACCGTGATATTTAGACAGTTGAAATTTTCACAGGTGTTGTATTTCTATTGCCGCTATAACAACAAATACTAAAAAACAGAATAAAATAAATATTTAAGGGGCTCCCATACATCAAACGTGATTTTTTTGCTCGCAATTGATAACGGTAATATGTAGATAGACGCTTGAAATACTCACATTATATTTAGTTATATATTCACTTTAAAAAGAAATAATTAAATAAAAATAAAACAAATATTTAAGGGGAGCTCCCAAACAAAAAACGTGATTTTTTTGTCGTTTATATAGATAATGGTACGGAACCCTTCGTGTGCGAGTACGACTCGCACTTGGCCGATTTTTTATTTTCAACCGTTGTCAATAATGGGTGACAATCGAGATGGAACGCCCCCACCCTAGCACGCCTTGCTACGCCACAGCGGAACTGGATAGCTTTAGAAAACATCTTTACCGCAAAAGAGATACCTATCTCTTTTGTGTCTTTACCCTACATATGACCCAAAAACTTCAGTGCGCCCTTTCTGTCTTATGGGCTAACCGTAAGGTATGCCCACAGGCAGAGCCAATCCGTGGAAAAACCGCGTTGTACTTTTTTTTTATACTACGTTGGGTACAGGCATACTGCCCGCCTGATGTGTAGCGGTTACCGTAGCCATATAAGCGCTCGTAACATAGAGTACCTCACGCGTACCGCCACCCCCGCTGCCAACGCATCAACTTACAGGGAAAACAGACATCGTTACATATTTTGATGTAAACAAATAACTCTGTATCTTTATTTTGTGATTTTTTATAGGAAATTTCATTAATATTTCGGTCAGGATATTGATAATGAAGAAGAACCTTTATTTGATTATATATGTTTTTAATCAGATCATCATATAAGATATAGATCATAGATCAGCAATTTTTTTCCGTTTTATACAAAAGTCTAGTCACGTTTGTAAAATCAACAATCGCGTGATGTGATTGCGATGATTCGTACCAATTTATTGTTCATTGCCATTATTTTGCACGCAAACAACACTCACATTAATTGATGTACTCGTAAGAACGGATCATTGCTTACTTTGTTAGATGACTTTATTTTAGAAAAATGCAGTCGAATTGAGAACGTCCTCCTTTTTTGGAATCGGTTAAAAAAGCGACAACGTAGTGGCACAGTATAAGTAATAGTACTACGTACAGTATGGCCACTTCCTGCCGCTCTCTCGTGTCGACCTCACCTCCCCTCTGAGACAATCAGGAACAGTTTGTATGGCGCCGCACGCACACACGCTCATTCGCGCTCTGCACAGACGCCATTGTTTATGTAGTAGTAAACGCGGCATTTGTATGGAGTGTCCGGGGTGTGGTAGTGGCTAAAATATGGTATCAACCTTGGGGCACTGACTGGGCATTATGCCTGCCGTGGACACCTATACATCATTTTAACAAAAAAAAAACCCACTCCAAATATTACTCTACATTTATGTATGTAGATACAGGCTGGTGATGATGATGAAAAAAATATGGGACCAATCTGGAAGTAATACTCTTTCAAATAAAAAAAGTTTTTTTCAAATCGGTTTATAAATCACGGAGTAACTAAGTAACAAGCATTAAAATAAAATAAAAAATACAACCGAGAATTGAGAGCCTCCTCTTTTTTGTAGCCGGTTAAAAATTATATAATTTTTTTATGAAGATTAAGAAACTCGATATAATTGCTTAGAGTAGGCGCTATCCAAATCGTAGCTTCTTTTTTGTGAAAATTGCGAACATATCTAAATATATACGAGTATATGGGGGTTAAGCAGAAAAGTTTCCTTGTTAGAAATCGATTAAAAAGTATTTTAATTTCAATATTTATTGAATTCTATAATAATAGTACAAAATTATTAAAGCTCTTTATATTGATAGATTAGGGCACAGCAATAGAAGAGAGGAGGACATTTAAATAATAAGTATATATACGAGTATGTATCTATTAAATTCAGAGAATGTATTTTATATACAACCCAATTTAAACTCCTTTACCTTACTTATTAATAGTGCGGAATATTACCGTGGACAAACACAACATAATTTTCAAAAATTGTCTATACCTATAATAAAATTGAAACGTTTGTTTGTAACGTATAGGACGTTACAAACAAACAAATCTTACCTCTTTATAATATTAGTTTAGATGTACGAAAAATGTATGTCTGTAACAGATATGTATTGTATATATTATCACTACATAGTATAAAACAAAGTCGCTTTCTCTGTCCCTATGTCCCCATGTATGCTTAAATCTTTGAAACTACGCAACGGATTATGATGCGGTTTTTTTTAATAGATAGAGTGATTCAACTGGAAAGTTTATATGTATAATATATGCATAACATAGTAGAAAAACACTGATAATTTAGAGGTTTCTAATGTGATGTCGTAAATAAACACATTTTTTTGCTCTTTCATTGCAAACGCTGGCTGAACCCAACGAGATAGATCAAAATAATGTAGTACAGTATTGTTCACCTTAAAATGGTCTACAAAAAAGTTCGCGATGGTATATGTCTATCTCTTAGTGGTAACACACAATAACCGTTATTTTATCCTTTGCTTTTTACAAGAAATAATGCCTTATTTACGAAGCGATTTTAAGCAATACAGAATTAATCCTTATCCAATTAAGTACCTTAAATACATTGCGCATTTAATATAGATCAATATGGCCCTTCACAGCATGTAATTTAAATGAATAGTTTAGAAGATATTACACATTTAAAATGCAGGGACATAACGGCTGTGGCGGTACCGGCCGCGGAGCCGGCGGCGTGTGCCTATAACTGGGGAAGGACTGGATAGGACAAAGCGCAAAGACCTTCTGTAGTACATTTAGTATCAGCATTGCACCCGTGCGAAGCCGGGGCGGGTCGCTAGTTATGTATATATAATAATTAGACCTAGTTATGCAGAATAAGGTCCAACCAACATTTTGTCACTTTTAAGTTAAAGCTATTTAAAGTTTAATAGGAATAAAAATATCACGCAGTATAAGTTTTGTGAAGCATATGCCAATCAAACTGCTAGAATCTGATGCGAATACATAAAACTCGATTTGCGGTTTCTTGCTATGTATATTATTATATATATATATCGTCAATGCAATCAAAGTCGAGGTCGGTCGCTAGTTTATGACTATAATTGAAATATTGTATATAAGTAACTATAGTATAAACTTACTAAGATACTTAATCTTATTCGAGTATGATAGCAGCGCTTGTCGACACATTTAATCCCGCAATCCTACAGCTGTCACGGACTGGCAGACAAAAACAAATTCTAAAGAACGTTGAACAGTACGCCATTGTCTTACGGCACGGTAGACGTGTAGCGTTAGCAGATTATTAAATCTTGAAATGATCTTTGAAATTGATCTGTCTTTGACCTAGACTTTATATAGTAGACTTCGAAGACTTCAATCCAATAACGTTTTATTTAATTGTTTATTTATAACTTTATTGGTCACAATATTTTTATGCTTATTATGCATTCTTTACGGTATTTTTCTTAGTCTTTACGGTAGAATAGAATCACTCCGTTTCTTCCCGATAAAGTTTTAAATAAACAATTAAATAAAACGTTATTGCGTTTTATTTAATTTTTTATTTAAAACTTTATTGGTCACAATATTTTTATGCTATATTATGCATTCTTTACGGTCGACTGACCTTTGGTGTGGTTTCCATCAGGCTAGAATAGAATCACTCCGTTTCTTCCCGCGGATGTCGTACAAGGCGACTAAGGGAAATAATCCTCCTTCCGTCTAGGACGGACGAGAAAGGGTCGTGCTCCTGTAGTGGAGACTAAAATGGACCTGATGATGTTGATGAAATAAATCTCGTTCAGTCAACCACTGCCTTTGAGTTACTGAGTGTTCACTATTGCCATAATTTTCAATTTTATAGACTAATTATTTGAGCTACTTCGATTACAGCCAAGAACATTAAAACATTCATGATTACAGCTTACATTATCAGTAACTAAAATTCTTATAGCTTGCAACGTTTTATACGACGCTTGCGACACTAAAAGGCTGTAAACAAAGCTATTCAGTATCATATTTCAATGTCTGATTTGCTGACAATTTGACTCTACTTTTGTTATGTACAAGCATGATGTAATCCGCAGTCCGGCTCTTTAATAAAATCTGAGCATCAAAAATATATTGTTAGGCGGTAGATGTAATGGAAATTCGCTGGTACTACCAGTCCTTATATTTGAATCATATAGATCCAACGTAAAGAACATTTCTTCTAATACTGTCTATTATAATTCTCATGTTCACATTTTTTTCGCATAAATTTAAAAGTCATGGTAGACGATGTCGAATGCCTAGCTGAAGTTTTTTTTTATCGGGGTGGGGTCCACACAATCCCACCACAGTATCTCCTGTGTAGCTATGATTAACAACGGCTACCACCAAAAAAGACAATGAACAATGAAGTCCACTGTAGTCCAGCGGGTAAAACTACAGCTGCCTAGGAACACACGACGAATTTAATCAGAAGAAATTAGTAGGAATAGGAAGCTTTTTGAATTAGACTTCCCCTCTGGACAATGTGAGAGACAGTTATATGGCAAATAATGCATTAAAAACCTAAAGAGATGGCCAGTCAAGTAAATCTCAACTGTCGTGCACCAGGGATTTTAAATATCGAACATTATTAGGGACCTAAAACAGTGAGTTTGTTACTGTCTTATCACATTGATTTCAATAATATGAATGAAAAATCGTCTGAACGCTTGGTAATTCTCCCTTGTTGCTATCAAATCATAATAGTATATTAACCGTGATGCGACATGCAAGGAATTGTCATCCCGCTTCCGTCGCCAAAGATTACAGTCGCAGAGAACATGTTGTGCTGTTTGATCGAATTCTTGCTGAAGTCTGTTATCATGGTGTCACCAGAGGCATAAAATAAGAAATCGATCATTGCCACTATTTGTATAAAGGATGAGTGCTTATTGAGATGTCACGCACAGCTTCATCTTTCCTAAAACCACTAATGTGGCAAACAAACTTACGGCCCGCCTGTTGGAAAGCAGGTCGAGTCATGAGTGATGCAAATTCATGAAATAAATAAGAAAAGTTGTATACCGTACCTAATAATGTCCTTCTCGTGGATAATAAGAGCTCAGCCACAGGCCTCGTCTCGATGATTGCTCGGTCTACCGCCAGCCTCTTCAACGAGGCTCTGAGGCGACTCTCTCGCCCCCGTCCGCAACAGTCACCATTGCAGATTGGCCCTGAAAAAAAAAACCATTGTTAACTTTTGTTCTCAAATGAATTATAATTTGGAACGATATTTTATAATTACATCATCAGCCCGCATCTATCCACTGCTGTATATACATCCAACGTATATGCGATACTCCGATACTCCGCTTTCACTATCCAGCCACTTGCGGCCGTTCTCGTAAGATTATCGGTCTATCTAAAGACCGGGGTGCCCAACCCTTCATCGCCCTGTATGAGGTCTCCACTCTAGGACTTTCCTACCCTAGCACTCGGCAGATATAAGAGCACTATATCAATATGTTATAATAGTTCGACTTCGACGTTATACCGCCTAAAGTCTCCCAGCCACTCGATTATAAGACGCGTTGAAGCACGCGAGAATATGTATGCACTATGGCGAGTTCAACACGACTGTGACAATGTCTAGACAATGTCTAGGCATTGTAACTATTCTTCGTCTAGTGTCTAGACACTAGACGGAGAATAGTTAGATGCCCTACATGCCGAGTTTAACAGCAGATATACATTGAATATTACAGAACTATGACATTTGTAATCCTAAACTACGATACGTTTCGAATCATTAAGCATTCTATACCGTATTTGCATGCGCCGACTCAGGAGTGAGTAATTATTATTTAATCTATAACCACGCGAGAATTAAGGAGCGAGGTCGCGGTGACAGCTGACACGAACAGTGACAGTGAAGAGGGTTCAGTTTACTGCCGAAGTGTACCGAACAGCCTCGACATCCAAGAACAGCTAACTGAATCATTTCACTTAATCACGCCCTTATCCACCGCATACTTTAATGGTTATCAATATTTTATGCGGCCGTGCCTTACGTTCCTTTGTCCCGTCTCTCAGACGGTTCGACGTTTCAATATCGATCGGATTGTTTGTATTACAAATGGTTCTATAATCTTGTGAAATGTAAGTATTATGTGTTATTGTGAGTGCGGTTTCAATGTAATCTAATATGACAGATGCATAATTCACTAGGTGTCAGCGTATGGATATGGTGAAACTTACAATCTTACCATCCACCCACTCTGCACCGCACCGTGCACCGGAGGTGGACTGCACCGTGGTGTGCACGGCAGTTGAGCTTCACTTGACTAGCCATCTCTTTAGGCTTTTAAAGCCTTATTTGCCATATTGCTGTCTCTCACATTGCTAAGAGGGGAAGTCAAATTCCAAAACATTTTACTCCTACTAATTTCTTCTGATTAAATTCGTTGTGAGTTCCAAGGGAGCCGTAGTTTAACCCCCGGGACTGCAAATAGCTTTACTATTCATTGCCTTTTTTGGCGGTCGCCGCTGTTAATCCTGGCTACACAGGAGACACAGTTGTGGGAATGTGTGGTGGGCACCCGTCTCAAATCCACCCACTCTATTGACAGCGAAGAACCCGTAGAAAGGGAGAATTTAACACTCGTCGACACTATAGCCTAAATCTACATTTCAAATGCAATGCAACAGCAAAACTGAGCTTGGTAATACTACCACTAAGATGACAAACAAGCATACGTTCCGCCTGATGGAAAGCACTTACCAGAGCCTACGGATGCTTGCAACACCAGGGGTATCTCACGCACCTTGCTGACCCTGTAAAAACCTCTTCACGCCCTTTTTGAAGAACCCCATGCGATAGTCTCCTGAGAAAGCCTCGACAAAAAGAGAAGAGTCTCGACACAGTTCATTCCACAGTTTGATGTACTCGAATTGTTATGTTCAGCAAAATCGCTCATATGTAAATAGTACTCGTATCAGTATTAAACGGTATAAAAAGGATTTATGAAATGTATTTAAAAATACAATACCCACTCCTCATCCCGTTTCACTTTGTGTCTGTGCTCATCGCCCGACTACCGATTTAAATATTTTAACAAATGCAATCATGCATCGGGATCATAATGCATTCGCTGGAAGTGAAAAGCAATGAATAGCAATAATAATGGCTTGAATAAAATACACAATTGTACATACTTACTTAAACATAAACATAATACATATCGATCACTTGAATCATACATTATGCTAAAATAATAATAATTCTGCGACTCTGGATAATACTACTTAATACAGTCCTAGTATATAATAATAAATAAATAAATATTTCTGGATAATTTACACAGCGCCATCTAGTCCCAAATTAAGCGCAAAGCTTGTGTTATGGGTACTAAACAACTGATAAATGTACTTAAATACTTTTTTTTTGTATATACATACTTATAATACATAGAAAACACCCAGACCAAGACAAACAGACATGTTCATGCACACAAATGTTTGTCTTGTGCGGGAATCGAACCCGCGACCTCGGAGTCAAAGCGACCATTGCTAACCATTCGACCACCGAGCTCGCCATATACCTACTATGTAAGTATAAAATGCCACAGCTATATCATTGTCAACCCTTATTCATCCCACTGTTGGGATACGGGCCGCCCTTCAATCGAATGGGTTTAGAGCAACTCCAACCCACTGCTCAATTGCGGGTCGACGAAGGTCATTTTCAGGCCACTGACATGGCTTATCGACTATCGTCTACTGAGAACAGCCGGGCCCGAGGGCTTAACGTGTCCTCCAAAGCACGGAGGAGCTCGAGATAAATAAACTCATCCGTGGACAGGCTACGGTCGACGTTGCTTAACTTGCGTGTTCGATTAGACTACCACGCGCAACGACACCATCGAGCTCCTCATATACGACTACTCGTATATGAGGAGCTCGATGCTTACAGCTATATACAAACTGAATCGGAAAATCCTAGGTCTGTTGTTATTACTAGGGATGTTTTGGAGCTCCGTAATCGAAACCGATACCATCGGATATCCGAAATAAAAATCTAATAATCCGAAACCGTAACCAAAACCGATATAAAAGTTTCGGATAATTTCGGATAGAGGCGGAATCTAAATGAGACACGGTTTGATAGGTTTTCGCCGGTCAAGACGACATACTAACTGCGTCGCTCGACGTTTTCTACTTAAGTAATACATATACCTGTAATCCATTCTTGTGAGATTAAAATGACCTAAACAAAATTAAAGGCTCATTCTATTATGTTATGTATGACGGATGATTTCCACCACTTGACATTAGAGGAGATATAGATGATATGATTTTTCCTTAATCCAAAAGTTGCTCCTCGTGATTTGCCTTGTATTAAAATTTTCCTTTTACAATTCCTAAAACAATTTACGTCCGTATTTGAAACTATCGAATAATCCGAAATAATTTCATATCCGTAACCGTAACCGATGTAATATTATTTACATATCCGTATCCATACGGTTACGAATCCGAAATTTCATATCGATAACATCCTTGGTTATTACTATATGCACAATTTCTATGATATACATCTACTTTCCTGATTAACGATTATATATAGATTGGCCAATGGTAAATATTCAGATACAAAAATGGTTTTCAGAATAAATTTGGTCTACAATATTGTTAGCGTATCGCACAATGACGTTATTGTTTTCACAATAATCACATTACGGGTTCGACCCTAGCAATAAACATTGTACACCACCAGAATGTAAAAATCGGAATATACTAGGATAAAAGTATTAGATAGCATCCACAATGTGTTCCGATATGTCGCGAGGGGGCCATTCCCGCATTATTTCAAACGTACATGTTGGACGGCGGCCAGCGCTGGCCGGCATCGTTATGTCCACAAAAAATGTAAAATCTGTCGTCGAAATACATATAAGCGACGTTTTAGTAATTTTATTTGTAGATCCCCTAAAGGAGAATGACTGGAAAATATTTTACCAGTGAAAGTTACACAATTGCTGCGATTGTGTTCATTTAAACACGCATAATAATTAATGTACATTGATTTGGATCCTAGCAGTTTTTTTTACAAATTTTGGGTTGAAAAAAATTTTTCAAATTCCATCCATAATGTTCGGTTTTCTTGTCTTTTGTGTATGATTTTTTTCTCGAACGCCACCTGAGCCAACTAGGAAATCCAGTAAGATCATTTTCAAAATGAATGTTCACCCTGATTCATCGTTGAGAGGCGATAAATCGGGTGAACAAGAAGTATAATAGATGAGATACCTATAATACATCTTGTTCACCCGGTTTGTATTTATTTCGGTATATGTATTTCGCCTCTGTCAACTCGACTGGGAAAGTATCTCCACCACATGAACAGGATACCGCAGCCAAATTACAATATCCTATAGGATTGTTATATTCCTGCCAGTGAGTGAGGTAACAAGACTAAGGAGATGCTGTCTTAGCAGTAGGAGCGGCAGCCCACGAGAAGTACTACTTGTATTGTGAGTATGTGTATGGCTACGGTTACTACTATATATTAGGCGGGCCATACGCATGGTTGGTACGCGATCTCGTATAAAAAAGCTCATCTGCTGAACAAATCCTTCACACATCACAAGCATCGCGACTTTGTGTTTTATTCCTCATTTGTATATTGCAAATCAGGCGGGCAGTATGCATATTTGACACCGGACTTGGTATTAAAATATAAATAAATAGTTGGCAAAAAATTACAATAAAAAGTTTACTGTCGCTATGCTACAATGGAGGTTATTTTTTTCCTGATGAGAAATCTTTGTGAGAATATACCTGCTTTTAACAGGCACTTTTACTTTTCTTGGGGGTCCATAAAGTGTTATTTTCATACATACGTTTCAGGATGTTATGGGCCATTTGCGCGCGGCGTAAAAAGTGTAATATGTTTATTGTCTCTACACTTATGAAACCTCTTTACTTATAACCTTATAACTATGTCGTAAACTCCAAACTTTCCATATATGTATTTCTATAATTATAAATGTGAAAGTTTGTGAAGATGTATCTATGGAAATAGGAATGTATGGATATATGTTAGCTATTCTTTTATGCGCAAATGCCTGAACGGATTTGCATGCAATTTGACATATAGAGTATACTCTGGACGCGAATTGAGTAAAAAATAACTCTGAATAAATGATTTTAATTCGAATCATTAAATTACACTAATATAAATATTTATTTATACAGTCTATAAAAGACGAATAATTCATATTTGTTAATAAAAGAACAAATAGGTTTATTTACATAGGTAAAGGTAAAGCATAGGGGTTTACAAATTACAAATAGATAATTGTGCACTGTCACGAGGATCAAACGACTGTGCCAAATTTGACTACACACACTGCGGTGAAAGTAAATAAAAGCTTGTAAAAACGATTTTTTATTCGAAGGCCAGGTTTAGTCTTTTGAATTATGCTGAAGTCTAGAATCGATTATGTAAATTAGGTCAAAGATAAGCTCGATAGAGAATTCTTGAGTGACCCTCGCTACTTTAACGAGTAATAATAAATGCACTTAAGCTTTAAGTGGTCCAGTCGAGTGGGTTCGCTGGTACAAAAAAAGTAGTGAAAGTCAGGAGTCACGACTAGATAGATATATTAAATGCTGAGTAAACTTAATACATCTGAAATAGGTACAGAAACTCTATGCAATGGTGACGCTCCGTGGAGCAGAAATAAATCATTATTTTTTATACCACGCTAAGTGCTGAATGAGTCCTCAAAGGTTTGTTATTTCGCTGTGGAAGACCTCATTATGTCTTATAGGTCTCGTTTGTTACATTTGCTTTGTGACAAAACTGTATGTACAATATTGACGAATTTAAGAGAACTAGTGATCGCCCAGTGGTCGAAATTCGACAATAAATCATTTGAATTATCACTTTAACAATAAACAAATGTATGTATGTATGCGTGTGTGTGTGTGTGTGTTTTTATTGATTTAATGTATTTTTGATGCATAATTTTAAAAAGAGATTAGCATTCTGTACTCCTTCGCTATATGCACTATAAGTGTGCCAAATTTCATACTCCTCCGTTCGCGCAATTTTTGTATATAGATGATATTAGGTAATGAAATCAGCTATTTACTAAGTTTGACATATGACATAAATATCAATTAACATTTTTTAGAATTGTTATGTTATTATACCGATGTTATCAATAATTTGTTTGTTTGTTTGTAATATCTTTATTGTACTAAATAAAACAATAATATAAAAGTTTACATAGAATAAAAGTACAAAGGCGGACTTATCCCTCTAAGGGATCTCTTCCAGTCAACCTTTAAATATTTGAGAGGATTCAGTAAATATGTATATCCCGAGGGTGGAATGAGACTACAAACGAAGAACAAGTTTAATTAACCTATTAGGTACACTAAGTGATATTTGAATTCAATATAGTTGATACTAGCAGTTCAAGGTTTTATCATAGGATCTTTTTAAAGCCGATTTGAAAGAATCCACAGAAGAGGACATTTTTACATCATATGGTAAGGAGTTCCAAAGCTTAGCCGCAAGGATAGAAAAGGATTTGCCGTAAATATGATTATTGTAGAATGGTATGTCCAAGAGGAGTCGTCCACATGAACGCAAGCGGTTATCCACGTCCCGAAAATGAAATCTCTCTCTCAAGTAACCAGGTGCAGAGGGATTGAAAAGTACATTATACAAAAATGAAGCTATGTGGAAATTTCTTCGAATTCTGATTGGATACCATCCAAGTTGCTCACGGAACATGGAGATGTGGTCGAATTTTTACAATCCAAATACATACCGTATGCATTGATTTTGTATCCGGTCCAATTTATCCAGTAACTCTTCAGTACAGTCCAAGAAAGCAACATCGCCGTAATCAATCAAAGGAAGTAAAAGAGAGCGAGCAAGCATCGCCTTAGTAGTAACCGGGAGGAAATTTTGCAACCGCTTTAATGAATGCAGAGACGCAAACACTTTCCGACTTACCTCATTAACCTGAGGAGCCCAGGACAACGTTTGATCCATAACTATTCCCAGGTTAGTTACCGTAGAGGAGAATGGTATAACAGTATTATTGAGAACCACCCTGGGAACAACCATGGACCCCAACTTGGCGATAAAATGTGGACTCCCAATAACGA